>CM068368.1:581156057-582503557 GCA_034769895.1 Magicicada septendecula
ACACTGCAGAAAATCTCACACAGTGATACAGTTACACTCACTTCTTACACACGTAATACTTTAATAATAATGCCGTGTTGTGCCCAATCTATTATTAGATCGGCGCTTAACCAATATAACGTCCGGTAAACGTTAAACGCAGTACTAATTTAAAGCTGTTTAATTAGTGCTACACCCTAGCAGCAAAGATAAGCACTAATTCTGCCCTTATCAAGTGCCTGAGAGGTGTTGGCCTCTAGTGCCAGCCGCTGTAGGCAAACGAGAAGGACGGAAGTTATTCTGTTTAACTTCGTCTTGCTTCAACCTTCGTCGATAATGGCTGCCTTTTCTACTCCGGTTAGATGAAGATACTTTCATTCATCATTCTTCCCACTATGTCAGGCTAGATCTGTATAGAACTGCGGTAAGTCTCGCCAATATTTTCATAGTTAAGTATTTAATGTTTTACTAAAGAAAAACTTGTTTTAATAGGCCCCAGTAAGTGAATTTCTGATAACCTTGATGTAACTCATGGCATTGTGCAATAAGTAATTTCAAGGTAATATTTTTAAAACACAGTAATACTATATTAAATGCACGTGTCCGAACTACGGCACTAAAAGTCAGGGAAATATATATACAAAAGTATTAGTTTAAATAGTGCAAACATGGATGTAAGCAGATTCCTATTACGTTACCTCATGGTTATTGCACAATGCGTAATTCGGTCTAAGTTGCATACAACTTTTACTAGGGATTATTGTAAAACTTTATTCATATCAGGAAGCTTACTGAGGCACCAATTGAGAGTCATATAATTGCCAAATGGTATTAATTTCTATAGCAAAGAAATGATGTAATCAGATATACCTTTCTCGACCACGTGGCCCAAAATATTCAGGCTATGTATAAAGCTTATTAAAAGTGTAACAAATCATAATTAGCTATCAAAATTCAATCATGTTAACCCGCATGGGTGGAGTTATTATTATAAAATTTAACTGTACTAAATATTTTCAAATAGGGCCTGTTGGCCATATAACCTTGTCAAGTTTTATATTTAGGTAGCTCTAAAGCTATGTTAAGATTAAATATGGGTTTTGGGGGTGTGTGAACTTTCTCTGGGCATTGTGTTGTGTACTCTGGCTGATATAATGTTGTGTAATTAGGGTTCCCCGGGCAAGTCGAGGAAATAGCTCAAATACCTGAACATGAACACCTAGAACTTCTCTCTCACTTCATCTGCCGGAGGAATTGCCATGACGAAGCACCAACACCTGTAATGTAGGCCACGAGATTGCCACCTCACCCCCATGGACCAAAAATAAGGTGATCTCAACCCATTATATTATTTATACGTAGTGATGCACTCAATAATAGCCAGTGACCCAATTCAATCAGTCAACAAAAACACTTTCAAGTTTTAAATATTTTAATTGGATCCCCAATTAACGGGACAGTATAGTGCGTGAACTGGGTGTGAAATCATTCGTAAATTTTATTAATTTGTTGTATAATATGTTAGCTCAGGGACTGACATGTATCTTTGGCAGTTCAACATTCAAACGTATAATTCCTGCTTATTTTTAGTATAATGGTTCATTACTGCTTTTAATTCATTAATTCAATTTGTAATTTATCTGTTTCAATTTAGTGTTCATTTTATATATATATTTTCTCATTTTTAAATTCAGTTTGGGTTATATAAGGATAGAAATTTCTGGGGTAGTTAAATAAATTTACAAGTTTAATCCTGTACTGGTGCCTGTTCATACAGTATTAAACGTGTTGTTGAGACATGTTGAATTATGCACCGACTGGCAAACGAACATGTCGGTCTCTGGGCCAAAATTACTTTTTAAAAGGGTTATAACATTCATGACACATTTCTATTTTCACAACATAGCAATGTTTCTATATATATTGTAACGTTACATAACCCGGTCCCAATAAATTAACACATGATAACATAGAGGTCAGAAATGGGTCACCTATGGCTCGCTCAAAATTAAATTATATCACTCAACATGATAAACAATTCGAGTGATATATGGTGCAAAGTGAGTTATAGTGTACCCATGGTGGTAAAAAATAAAAGTGACGGTAACTTATTACCAAGCTGTGCTATGTGTTTGGAAATTATAAAACTATGAGAGTATGCTATAATATTAATAACTGATTTTGTAATTTTATTTATTTATTGTAATATTTATATTGTATGGACAACCAATTGTTATACGTAATTTAATGTTATATTTTTTAAAATATTTGTGTTGTAATCTAGGATAACACAGGGTTAGTTAGTTTTAAAAAACATAAAAATTTAAATATAAAAGGATAATAAAAAATTAAAATAATACTAGGAGGGAGATGGCAACAGGAAGTAGTGCAGTGTAGTAATACTATGAGAGACTAATAAATAAAATATATAAATTTATTTAAAGATAATAAAATTATCAAATATTTATATACAAGGTCATAAGAAAATGAAAAAAAACTTATTATGTAAACAAAACTAATAAAGAAACCGGAATGGAAAAGAATTATTTTTCAATAAATAAAATATAAATTTATAATAATTACAAACTGCCTGTATAATAAAAATACGATGGGTTACTAAGAGTGACGAAAAAATAACAAGTATTGTTAATTAGAAAAATTTGAAAAAACCATAGAGTTGCAGAAATGATGCTACTAAAATTATAATAAAAAATAACCTTTTTTGGAACTTTAGAGGAGTGGAAAATAACACAAAATTAACAAGCAACATGACAACTATATAATCATCCATAATTTATAAAAATTAAATGGTTATACTCCTTAATAAACAGTTAAAGAAAACCTTCTGATGATTCAACCTGGTGTCGCCATAGTCCTAGTTGACGATCGAAAAATGCGCCAAACGGTAAGGAAATTATAACGCAAGACGGACCTCACCAGATAAAAAAGCTTCATTCCAGTAAGAACCCTACGGAGCGAGGTAATATAAACATTTTGTTTAATAGTTCAAGAAGAAAACGCATTCCGAACGTTGATAAAGAACACAAAATAATTATTTAATCATATGTTTTTTTTAAGTAAACAAAAGCACGCTGCACTCTTACGGACATTCCTGGAACTACATACGACACGAAAAAATAAACAAATTTATTTAACATTTTTCCGGTATTTGTAAAGCTTAGTTATTATCCATTTCTGACACTCTCGTAACAAAAAGAACTTACCCTGAACCCTGGGGAATTATTAAGAATTATATATTAATTGATGTTTTTAACTAGAGTAAAATTTGGTAAATAAAACCATATCTGTTTTTTTTTCCTTTAGACAATTCTATGTTTGCTCGGTAAGATTATGTTTTATTTAAAGAAAGATCAATTGTGATACGTGTATTTGGTGGTAGGAAACAAAAACCAATAATATAAATAAATAATATTATTGAAAAATAATCTTGAATAATAAAGTGTGTTATAATTTTTTTTGTAGTGGGTAATTGTAATAATTTTCAGCACAAAAACAGAAGAAATCGACACACCGGATCAGATTTTGCTATAGTGTAGGCTGGTTGAATTAAGCGTAGAAACTTATCACACCATCAGCTGATTTAAATCATAGCGAACAACTTGAAAAAATCCTGAATCGTCTAAACCAAGTGCAAATAATTGGTACTTACTCTCTCTTCTTCATAAGGCTGAACAACTTCCCTCCTTGACCCCAAATCACACATTCTCGATTTCTGTTTAGATTGAGTAACATTAAATAAAATATTTTATTTATTATAAAAAAAAGGGAAAAAGATTTTATAAAAACTTCAGTTATTATAATTCAAAAGTGACGCATACTGCGTGAGGCATATAATATAACTCTATAGTACCTGAAATTAAGCGGTACGTTACAGAATTGGCGAACCCAACAGTGGGGTTTGACTCAGACTGACGTTTCGCTTAATAACACCTCAAAAGTAGTGCGTTACAATATATATATATATTCTATTAATTAATTATGATAACTGGGAGGGTTCATTGTTTTCTAAATTTTTATTTCTCCCAGTATAAGTGCCCTGTGTGGCCGTATTTTATAATAGTATTAGGCACTTGGCCAAATTTTAGAATTTATTATGTCCTGGGGACTACTGGAGTTGCATAAGCATAATCTAATACACATGTCATGTGTTATGCACAAATTAAGTATTGTAATCCTAACATGGATGTCCATAAAAGAATTAATAATGTACCTCATGGGGGTAAGAAAAGGGCGTGGCAAGAGATCTCTATATAATTGTATTGTATTGTGGAACATGTGATGTATTGTATATTTGTGTGTGTATTTTGTGGGGTTATATGTATTGTACATTTAGGTGTATTTTTGGGGGAGTTTAGATATAGGGTTTTTAGAAAAGAAAGATGAAACATAGGGTTATATATCCTTTTAATTTTAATGACATTAATTTATTCTATCTCAATTAATTTTTGATGAATATTTCTTCTAAGAAAGTAATTTATTTTAATTAACTTTAATAACAAGTATATGGATTTGTCACTATTTAATTTTAATTAATTTGTTTGAGAATTTGTTATTCTAATTAATATTATCAAGAAGTCTATAAATATTATCTCCATTAAGTTTCAATGGATCATTTTAAAGAGAACGTAGAAAACAAATCTTATATTTATTAATAATTTACAGGAAACCTTATTTAAAGAATATTAATGATTTTAAATTTTAATTCATTTTTAAAGAGAGATAGCAAATAAATTTTATGGGTGTTAATAATTTTCAGGTGACATTGTTGAAGGTGTATAAATTATTTTAATTAACAATTTAAGGGGATAATAGATTCTGACTGTTGTGTTTATTGATTTTGTTATTAATATTGTTTTCAAAATGGAGATAGCATAATAAAAGGGATTTTATTAATTGTTAAATTTACGAGTTTTCATTGCAAGTCCCGGTCTCACTGGATCCAGCGCATTTTTGGCTTCTCTAGGCTTTGGTCTAGTTCTAATTAACTTGTGGCCCCTCTTTTCAAAAAAAAAATTTTTAAACAAAAAATAATTTTTTTTTAACAGCCTAAGTTAAAGAGGGGTTACAGTGTGTAAAGAGATGATATTCAACTGTTCTGCGTCTACACACGCGTTACTATCGCCGAATAGTCTTTACAGATTCTTGCAAGCGACAGAATCTTGTACAAGAACTGCGTGACCCGATCGTGATAGCGGATAGAGAATAACTCTCGTAATTATGCATACAATGCTGTAATAATAATATTGTGTGTAGTTGTAAAACACGAATAACTCTGAGTCTTCACGCGTTACTATCGACGAATAGTCTTTACAAATTCTTGCAAGCGACAGAATCTTGAACAAGAATTGTACGTCCCGTTCGCGGTAGCAGGCTGAGAAGAACTGCCTGTGTAACAACAGGCTTAAGAAAATTTCCAACCACCTTCCAGCATTCTATTGGTGGAAGGAAGTCACATGGTTACATACACCATGACATGCACTTTTCATGCTGTAAAGTGCATTTACTTTGTAAGAGCATGCATAGCGGTAATCAGAATACCCTTATCTCATGCATAACTGCATACTTTACTAATATCATATATGAACGTAAATAATAGCCAGAAATATACAGGGATTGCAGCGAATTCATATGTCTATGTTCAGTTCAATGTCAAACACAACGATAATTAATTCACGCACAGCCCGGGAAACGTTTACCACTCGCGCACGCGCGCACATTTCCACAAACACAGTACATGAATAACAATAAATAAATAATACACAGTTTTACTAAACTAAACCCTTATCCATACTAAAATACAACTGATAACATAACCAAATCTAACCATCTACCAATATAAACATGAATGTTAATAGTCTGTGTATTATATGAGCTTGCCCCGCTTATCATGATCCTGTGATTCGTTGCAGGATTAACCCCTCCCCGCATAAAAAAAAATTTTTCTCTTTTTTTTTTTTAGTTAACTAACAAAAAATAAAAATTTTTTTTTTCTTCTCGATAAACCAAACAATTTCCTAATCCTGAAACAATAATACTAATACCCTCGAACTAAAATCAAATAAACAGCCTCAAATCAATACTAACATTTCATAACTGTCACTTTGACAGGAGCACCAAATCATAGACACGTGGTAACCTTAAAACTAAAACAAATACACATGTTCCTGATAAGCAGATAAAATTACTCAGGGTCACAAAGTACAACAGACTGAATTCCTTATCTTAACTAGATTATCGTTCGTACACAGAGTCATCTTACATATAACATTTAAACCTGAACTGACATATTTAAATAGCTACATATTCTTACCATATATCCTGACATTTATTTCTGAGTTTTTTTTTTGTATAAATTTTTCTCCCTTTTTAAACGCACGCGTTTATTTGGACACATAGATTTGAATTTATCTAATATACGCCGTATTTGCTTTATCTCGCAACCCATTAACTGAACCTTGGGGGTCAGTGAGTTATTCATTATCTTATCTTTCGAGCGTCCCAGTCTGATAAGGTGCGGTACACTATCAACTTTACCTTGCAATGTTTCATTCAGAAATCCACTTGTAGCGTGCAGTTTATTCAATTTATCGACTTCCAAAATAATATTATGTCCGAGTTTTCTAACTCCAAGTACAGTCACCTCTATTTCCGTTCCCTGTACGTATTTTGTTATAAGTGCCTGTTTTTCAACTATCTGTGACTCACACGTTGCTGATTTTATCCTTGTGTGACTTACCGGCAGAACCGGAGTTTGTATAAAGAAGTTTTTATGCCTCTTTAGTAACTGCTCGTCCATCAGCGATATTTCTGCGCCGCTGTCGAACAATATCTCGTCAACATAACCACTGATTTTTGCTTTGACAATGAGGTCAGTGTCATTTTCAATACTAATAATCTTCTCACCTTCATTATTATTAGTATTGCAAATTAAACTATCTCTAATTTCTGCAGGATATAGGCCAGACATAACAGTTTTATTCTTATAACTAACATTTTTCATACTTGATTGATTGAACTGCTTTTTAACTGAATCACTTTCAGTAACTGTTGCTAATAAGTTGGTATTAAATTGCTGAGTTGTATTTTTATGTTGTTGTGATTGCGGCTGATTTTGTTGTGTTTGAACATGAAACTGATTACGCGGTGGTTCATTATTATTTACCATAATTGTTGTTACCTTATTGTCACCAGTATCATCCACCTCTCCGTCCTCCATAAACACCTCAGTACCTGATATAGATTCATCTAGTACCTCATCATTACGACATGTGTCATACATTATTATCCATACTAGTTCCAGGCCCTACTACTGGTTCGGAATTTTTATGTGTAGTGCATACACTGTCCGATTCCATAATAGCTTCAGATTCTATGATCCGTTCACAGCTCTCGCATGCTATATCTGTTACATTATAAACTATCACCTCATCACAGCACTTACCTGAAGTATGTTCTGGACTAATAGTGTTGTTACTAATAATTTCACTTCCGTTATCTTCACTACAATTTAATGCATAATCTAGATACTCGACTATATCGAAATATGAAATACTAGGCCCTAAGTGGGTTGTTTCAGTATAATCACTTTCAATTTCATCTACTACGCTACTGTTCTCCGTTAATCCTTCAGATGTAACATCTTGGTTAACTTCCATATTACTTTCGTTGAGAGTATGTTCAACCAGAACATTTGGTACTTCAAAATTATCACAAGGTATACTATTCTCAACAGTTAAATCTACTCCAATATCAACTGACATTTCCTGTAGTTTCGCCATCCTCTCCTCTCTATCGGCTTCCATTTCTTCCCAACATTTCTGCATACTGGCGTCATGTTTTTCTTCTTCGGCTTTCATTTCTTCCGCCATTTTACGTAGACTCATTATCATCTCTTCTTGACGGGCTTTATTTTCCTCTCTATCGGCTTTCCGCTCTTCTTTATTTTCTTCTGAAATTTTCTGTATACTCGCTACTAAGGCAGCTAACGTATTCTTTAATTCTGCTATATCCGCCATATTGATTAAAATTCAGTTTAAAATTTTAACAAATTTAAATTTATTGATTTATACGCACAGAAAGTTATTATTATTACAAGATTAGAACGTATTGTAACCAGTTTATATGCACACAGAAAGCAATTCAAAATATCAAAATGTAAATACACCTTATCTAATACACAAACAACTAATAATCTACCTTCAATATACTGATAAAATTTGTTCATATATGACACACAAGAGAATATGCACAATTGATAAAATATATCCTCAGATTTTCATATGAACTATACACATACAATTGTTACCTTAATTATAATTATATGTTGGTATTTACCATAAATTTGATACTCATAGACAAATATATAATAGCGTAAAATTACGGCTATCTTACGTGCCCTACGTTGCTAAGCGCCAAAATATCTCTATGCGACAACACAAAATACTAAACTATTGGCGCATAGGATATGGTAGTATGTGTATCTTAAATTAAAAGTGTATATTGGAGGGTTTAAGATTATTTATTGCACAAGACATAAGTAATTGTTTATATGGTATATTTGATATGTACAGAATGTAGTGTTTGATGTAGAGTCTTTCTTTTTTTAAAAATGTTAAATACTGTTCATACACATGACGTGATACGTTACATAAAGAAGATTCCCACGATGATGTTGCTGAAGAGAAGGGCAGGTCTTTGCTGTGTAGTTGGGTCGTCAGGTGTGGCTTATAAATGACAGATGTTCACCCTGAAACGCTTACAGCTGGGCTGGTGTCCTGTAACAGCTGGGCTGGTGTCCTGTAACAGCTGGGCTGGTGTCCTGTATTCCCACGATGGATCTGACGCTTGCACACACAACGGTTCTATAGATCTTACTACTCGTTAAATGAATACAGAGTTTATGACCAACAAGTATCTCAGGTGACAGTGAGTTTAATCTAATAACGGTATATTGAACATATACCACTCCGGACTCTCCAAGTGTTCACGCGAATCACAAGTCTACCGCGATCAGCAGACCACCCTATGCGGAAATCTTGCACTAACACGGAAACTTCTTGATGAAACAACTTACTATCGCTTATCTATTAACTTTTACTGACACTGCAGAAAATCTCACACAGTGATACAGTTACACTCACTTCTTACACACGTAATACTTTAATAATAATGCCGTGTGTAAAGAGATAATATTCAACTATTCTGCGTCTACACACGCGTTACTATCGCCGAATAGTCTTTACAGATTCTTGCAAGCGACAGAATCTTGTACAAGAACTGCGTGACCCGATCGTGATAGCGGGTAGAGAATAACTCTCGTAATTATGCACACAATGCTGTAATAATAATATTGTGTGTAGTTGTAAAACACGAATAACTCTGAGTCTTCACGCGTTACTATGGACGAATAGTCTTTACAAATTCTTGCAAGCGACAGAATCTTGAACAAGAATTGTACGTCCCGTTCGCGGTAGCAGGCTGAGAAGAACTGCCTGTGTAACAACAGGCTTAAGAAAATTTCCAACCACCTTCCAGCATTCTATTGGTGGAAGGATGTCACGTGGTTACATTGTGCTGAGTCAAAAGATTCAGCGCTAGTTCAGTCATTTTATTGGCAGTTTTGACGTTATTGGCAGTACGAAATTTAAGGCAGTAATTAGTGCTGCGCTCTACCCGCGGATAGGAGAAACTACCGTTTTCGATTTTACACTGTTTGGTCGGTGTCGGCATCAGTCGGCTTGCGGTGGTACGAAAATTCCCGTGCTGCTCCCTGGCGTTAATTGCGGTAAGCAAACGTTGACGATGCCGAATTATCTAAGTTTTGTCTAACAAAATACTTCAGGGTTGACGGACGCTTTTTCTCTTTGGTGGAGAGAGGAATTAATTTCCAACATCTTCTAACAACTATGGAAAGATAGTTTCTTAAACGACTGCGGTGAGTTTTGATTACTTTATTTTAATTATATACTAAATTTCACGGGAGAAAACGTTTTTTTTTAGTGAGCTTGAGTAAGCGTAAACACTTGTCGAATCATGCATTGTGAAATACGTAATTGTTGTAAAGTTTTTATAAACCGATAAAACTAGATTATTGGAGTGTCTGTATCTCGGCCCTAATACCTAAAGAACATTAACAACAAAATAATTAAGTTTGAACTTTCATTAACACCGATGTAACGAGATTGTGTTGTGCACTTAACCTATTGCACAATGCGTCGTCATTAAGTGGTATAAAGTTTTGCTACAATGACAGTCAAACTTTATACATATATATATGGGAACTTACTCAGGCACGTTAAATGTAAATCATGTCAAATTCAAATTAATGGTGTTCTCAAAATTATATGGAGTAAAAAACTATGTGTTTTAAATAAATTCTGCACCACGTGGTAACCACAATTTTACTCAAAGTAATAAGTTCATAAGATGTTACAGAGCCAAGATAAATTATTATATTGCAAAAAGCAACTCACATTCGGTGAGGTTCAGTTTATAAAGAATCATTGTTAGAGAGTTTAAATAAGGCATGTTGGCCAAAATAATTTTACCAAGTTTCATTATGTAGCCCATAACTAGGTGTTGCCTTAATATATGTATTTTGGAGGGTGTCCAAACAGTGGGGGCATTTGTGTGTGGTCTCTCACTAAAAATGTAATGTGTGATCAGGGTTCGCCGATCAGAGACAGAGTCCGGCTACATGACTGAACAAATTCCATCTTAAAAGCTCCATACTCGCCACCGAAGAGAAGTAGCTCACCACAACCACAACAACATGCCAATCATGAGATCGCCACGTTACCCATAAAAGATCATCCTTCTGGACCCATAAGCAGGTGAAAAACAACCATTTATAATTAACACGTAGAATCAACATGGCACCAGTTATACATAACCATCAGTTTCTACCGTTCAAGTAAACATTCATTTGGATCCCCAATTGATGGGACAGTTTAGTGTGTACACTAAGAAAAAGAATTAATTGTAAAATTTCAATATATTTATAGTAAATTGTCAGTTCAGAGACTGACATGGTTACAAGACAGCATCCAACATAGATTTCCACTCATTTCTTTATAGGGCTATCGCTACAGATTTAAAGTCAGTTTTGTTATTAGTAATTTTCTCAAGTTTAATTTACTATGCATAAAAACATATATTTTCTCTTAATTTAAAATATCAGTTTATTTCATTGTATAAAAAGATTACTGGGGAGGTAGGCGAATTTTTTTTAACTAGTTTCAACCAAGCTATGCATGTCGAAACACTTTTCAACTTGTTTGTCGAGACTTTGTCGAGACTTGTTTGTTGAAACAAGCCGAAAGTTGAATGAACATGTCCGTCTCTGACCCAAGCGTATTTTTTAATAAGGTGCTAATATTGTGCAATTTTTCTCTTTTCATTAACTGGCCCTATTTAAGTATATATAGATTCTTTATACTAATTCTGATAACTGGGGGGCGTTAATTATTTTAAACAATTTTTATTTCTCACCTTAATTAAGTATTTTAGCACTTAGCCACTTAGGCACTTACTTTGAATTTTTATTAGGTCCTGGGGACATTTGTATGCTATACATTCTCTTATACACATGACGTGCAATTAACCCACACCATGTGGGTACTATTATAAATGTAAATTTCTTATCCTAATTCGGATTATTATAAACGGAAAAGTTAGAATTTATATACACCAGAAGGGTAATATAAAAAGGGGCGTGGCAAGAGGCCTTTATGTATTTTATGTATTTTATGTACACTGTTGTATAATGTATTTTTGTCCTGTGGAACATGTTATGTCTGTATATTTCTATGTACATTTTGGGGGAGATATATATATATATAAATATATAAATATTATGCATTACTGTACTTTTGGTGGGATATAGGGATTTATTATTCAGGGTTTTTTTTTTTCAGAAAGTGAACACATGTAGTCATGTGGATATATCCTTTTCATTTTCTTTTTAAGGGAGGTATTCTATCTCAATAATCGTGGCTGATCATTTCTTTAAGGAAGTTAATTATTTTATATAACAAGTATAGGAAGTGTCACCTTTAAAGTTCATTTAATTGGTTGAGTATTTATTTTAATTATTAATAGTAACTAGGAATGAAATCATTTATCTTCATTAATTTATATACTGCATTTTAAAAGGAACACATAATATAAATTGTATATTTTATTAAATAGTTTAATGGGAGCTTTATTTCGAGGTTAATGATTATTTTAAATTTCAATTCTTTGATGGCGTGACATAGCAATTATTTTCTTGGATTCAGTTAATATTTTTCAGGTGGCCTTGTTGAGAAAGAATACTTATTTATTTAGCTATTTTTAAAGGGGAATTAAAGATGAATGTTGTATTTATTTATTCATTATATTTTTATTATGCGATAGAAAAATAAAAGGGGATTTGTTAATTATTTAATTCTTGAGTTTTCATTGCAAGTCCCGTCTCACTGGATCCAGCACAATTTTTAGCTTCTCTAGGCCTTAGCCTAGTTTTAATTAACTTGTGGCCCCTCTTTACAAAAAGAAATATTCTTTTTGTTTTAACTACTCAAGATGAAGTAGGGGTTTCAACATACACCATGACATGCACTTTTATGCTGTAAAGTGCATTTACTTTGTAAGAGCATGCATAGCGGTAATCAGAATACCCTTATCTCATGCATAACTGCATACTTTAGTAATATCATATATGAACGTAAATAATAGCCAGAAATATACAGGGATTGTAGCGAATACATATGTCTATGTTCAGTTCAATGTCAAACACAACGATAATTAATTCACGCACAGCCCGGGAAACGTTTACCACTCGCGCACGCGCGCACATTTCCACAAACACAGTACATGAATAACAATAAATAAATAATACACAGTTTTACTAAACTAAACCCTTATCCATACTAAAATACAACTGATAACATAACCAAATCTAACCATCTACCAATATAAACATGAATGTTCATAGTCTGTGTATTATATGAGCTTGCCCCGCTTATCATGATCCTGTGATTCTTTGCAACATGTTAGGTTAAAATGCAGTCCACTTACGTTTCACGTTAGGTTTAATGCAAACACACACACACGTGTATGTTATTTAAATTATTATTTAAATAACATACACACGTGTTAGGTTGAATGCAACCTAACACGTGTGTGTGTGTGTGTGTGTGTTTGCATTCAACCTAACGTGAAACGTAAGTGGACTGCATTTTAACCTAACATGTGTAGGCTGTGTCGTGTGTGTGTGTGTGTTTGCATTCAACCTAACGTGAAACGTAAGTTGACTGCATTTTAAACTATCATGTGTAGGCTGTGTTGTATGTGTGTGTTTGTGTGTGTGTGTGTGTGCGTGTGTGTGTGTGTGTGTGTGTGTGTGTGTGTGTGTTTGTCCATCCTAACGTGAAACGTAAGTGGACTGCATTTTAACCTAACATGTGTAGGCTGTGTTGTATGTGTGTGTGTGTGTGTGCTGTAATTAATTAATAAATAATAATTGGTGTTTAATTGGTGTGGCTCTCGAGTCTTCCTGGTCTGAAACGCTTCCTTAGTTTCCCAGTTGATCGAGTCCCAAATGTAGCAAGGCCTGTCAAATAGTGTTATGCTACTGAAGAGATGTATGTGTAGTATCACCAAAACGTTTTAATATAAAAATGTTGCTGGTTGAAGAAATAAAAAAAAATTGTGTTTAAAAAATTGTATAATTAAAAAAAAATTTTCTTTTAATTAAATAATTAATTAAAATCAAATAATTAATAGTGTTCTGTGAAGTTTTAAAACGTGTATCACTCCTGTAAGAAATTTTATTGAGGTTCTTGTATTTTCCAAATAAACTACAACCACTCATAAGATTGTCTCCAGGACAATCGATATTTGTTTTTCTTTTCCGTTTTGGAGGTTATCTTCCTTTGTCTGTGGTAAAATTCTGGTAGTTTGCTACTAATATTATATTAATTATAATTTATTATATTAATGAAAGAAAGAACTAATTCGGAGTGAAAAGTATAAAAGTTTTATTAAATATTTGAAAATTAGACTCTTTTCGATTATAAAATCGACTCTCAGGGTATCGAAACAGTTACAAGGTTTGATATATATAATATTCAGAAAGGTTCTTTGAACAACTAATTATGATCAAAGTCAGAGAAATCGGGCCAATATTTAAAAAGTATAACGTTACAACAAGTTAATTACTAATACTAAGTACATACATTGAAAAAATAAATTGGAATAAAATAATTTGTTGTCACCAACACAGCTGACGGGAACAAGAAGGCATTGTTCACGACGAATGCAAATGGCTGCCGTGAAGTCGGTCAAAATGTCCTTAGTATATGCGACGTTCCAAAATTGATATTTTCTGGTAGTATTCACGTCCAGGCGTCTGCAAATCTTGCTTCTGATGTTGTGTAGTGTCTTGAGTGAAGTTTACGTGTTGTATTTTGTATATCTGTGTATGTATAAGTTCGTTCACTTTTTATGATTCAGGCACTAATGTATGGTTATGTGGTATACTGTTTTCTTGTGTTTAATAGTGTTTTTCGGTGTAGTTATGTACTGTACAGTGTTATTTAGTCTTTATTAATTGGTTTTGTCACTATGTGGACGTTCCAGAATGATTTTGTTCGCCACTCGCGATTTCACAAAAACGTATCGTTCACTTACTCGCCATTACCGTTTTTAGTTAGGTTAGCTCGGTTATAATCCGTTCGTCAAGTTCACCGTACAATTACCAATAATCAACTATCTTATTTCCTCCAGTTTCGACTAAACTCTTAGCCAATATAATATTATTCTTTACATTGTTCAAATATAATTTTGCATCCTGTGCATATTTCAAAATACATTATATAACTGCCTAAACTTTGGTGATTTATCAATTTTATTTGCTAGATGTAATTTAAATTAATCCTTCAGTTCATTCGGCGTATTTTAAGATTGAATACTGCCGTTTTATAATGTTTTCTGTCTAACATTAGTAATTTTACTTTCATTTTGTATTGATAAAAAATTAAAAATTAACTTCCTGTCATTATGCAAATTCAGCCATTTTTCAGTTATATTTATTATTAATAATCTCATATTGTATTAAAAGGTTTATATTCCCTTATTTTCTTGTAATTAATTGAATTGGTTAACTTCTAAAATATTATTTTGGAATCTATGACTCCCCTCTCCAAATTTCTGAGTTTTGTCATTTTCATTTTTATTTATAATTCTGAATATAATTTTATAAAATCTTTCTATGTGGTATGTGTAATTATATGGCTTCATCTCAGGTTTATTTTACCTATATCCCTTTTGTTTAATTGCATTTAAATGATTAATTTCTCTGTTTTGATGAAGTTTGGTTTTCATTCTTTGGCCTAGATTTTTTAACAAGTTTTTTCTTACAAAATATTTTTACAAACAATAAATGATGTGTGATACCCTCTCTGACTTTTAAATATGGTATTATAAACTAAACATTTTTTCAAATAACACAACAATAATTAGTATTGGTTACAATACAATGAACAGTTAAACAAATAAGGAATATTTTCAAATAAATGGTTGTCTTCAACATTCAGACATTTTTTTACAATTAATACTTATTTCTAACATTGAAATATTGTTCACAAAAAAGGTTTTTTACCAACTAACATCTTAATTACTTATTACTATTAACACCAGTAATAAATATATTTACAGGTATGATGTTAGTTGTTGAAAATTTAAATAAATGTCTATATCTAATACATTTTAAAAATCCTTATCCTATATTTACAAAAACCTTATATCTATATTCTTATTTGCTAACTACTATACTAAGTTGGATTATACAGTTTTTACACTGTCTTTTTAATATTGTATTTGGGGAATTGTACCCTGTCATAGTATAATTAAATCTGTTTTTTCTCATTCTATATAAAACAAAATGTCACTTTAAACAGATTTATATCTTGTTATTATTCAAAGTAATATATTCACATAGTACAACCTTTAAGTTACTGAAAGTTGCATATTTCATTGTATTCAATGTTTGTGATTGCCAAGAATGAAACACAAGGTTTATTTTCTATAATACCCAAAACTAGCACTGGTTCACTTTACACTTTTATTTCGTTATTTCTACATGGTTGTGTAGTCTTATTAACATAATAAATTGGTTAGTGTTTTACAATGGAGATTTGTTCCTTGGGTACTATATTATTGTTTCATCTTGGTTCACTGGCAACTCTTACTTTACACACTTTTCTCTCTTAATTTTATGTAGATGTTGTTACTGTCCAAGACTATCTCGTTATACTTTTATTGGTATTTTACTATTTATTTTGGGAATATGGGGATATGGGTGTCTTTTATAAGAGCATAACATCTTCTTCAGGATGCTGCCTTCTTCTTCTTTCTTCTGTCTTCTTGGACTGGTATCTTCTCCATCTTCTTCTTGATGCCATCGGGTTTCTTGGGATTTATTCATTTTCTTCGGGTTTCTTGGGATTTCTTCATCTTCTTCGGAAATTTAGAAATACTTCACCTTTATTGGTGGATCTTGGCTTAATCAGGGTTTCTTTCTCATTTTGTTTATATATCCTCGTTGTGGTTTTGGTCATACTTTATTGTTTCTTTATATCCTCCTTACCTTCCTGGGTTATATGTTTTTAAAAAACCTTGGGTTATTAGACTGGTTTTGGATGACTCATCACTAGTAACTTAGTTTATTTTAACTTATATTTTTTCAATAATAATGATTGTTTTGCACAGTTGCTATGAATTAATTTTTTATGTTAAACGTAATGCTTTCTTCCAAATTTAAATGTTATAATCTTATTATTCTGACGATCAAATGCCATTCATTATTATGCCTTTATCTGTCACGTTACAGTGTGCGTGTGAAGTTAACATAGCATAGACAAAATACAAACGTTAGCAAAACGATAATGTATGACTTTCATTATCGTTATGCTGCCGTCAAGTACGGTCGTAACGTTACATTGCTAATGACAGGTACAGACAGTCTGATGTATAGTATTCAAACATCTGACTTGTATGCAGACATGAAGGAGGACCTACACGTTTTTCACATATCGGATTACCCTACGTCTCACCCTTGTTATACCCTTAAAAAACAAAAAAGGTTGTCGGACTGTTCAAGGATGAAACGTGTGGTCGTCCTATTAGAGAATTCGTGGGTCTCCGAGCGAAATGTTATTCGTTCCTTGTGACCCACGAAGATCCTACCAACGAGTGTCAAAAACGTGTATGTAAAGGTGTGCCTCGAGTTGTGATTAAGAGGAGTCTACGACACGATATGTATCGCAAGTGTCTCACTGATCATTGTCACAAACGTAAAGAAACAATTTGATATGTACAGCTAACGCTTGAAGTATACTGTGTCAAACGTGTGTTTCTCGCTGGTTACTGTTAACATATTTATAATGAAAATATATACATTCATAGTACAAATATAAACAAGTAAAACATTTGCAGATCTGTATACGAACTCTGAAAACTGACGTACATATTGTACAATAATGCAAAACGGTCTTTCTCAAGTTAGCACGTAGTATATTGCAAGCACGAAATTATTATTTAAATCCGATATCTGTTTTTGTATGGAGGTTGTGTGTTTAACCTAACGTATGTGTGTGTAATGTATACAACGAATACTGTTCGGTAATAGCGGATCAGCGCTGCCTTCGTCACCCGCCAAAAAGTCCATATCTTTTATTGGCAATTTGTTTGCTTGCCATACAATCTTCACCTTCGTGAATACCGAAAGCATACGGCTTTCAGTACGTGCTTTCGATCTTTCTTATGCGGTATTGAAACTATTGTCCAACCTTGTTAGATCGAGAAAATTAAGTTTATTTTATAATTCAACCTCATGGGTAAATTGTATGCCTTCCCGTTGTCCGTCTGTAAATATTTCATTCGGTTAGCAGTTAGTAGTGCGTGTGCGTTAATTATTTTATGCTGAGTATAACACCAGTCAATGACCTTGGGTTAAGCTGTTGTTGTACGTTACTAAAATCAACTTAATTTTCTCAATCTAACAAACAAGGTTGGACAATAGTTTTCAATACCTCATAAGAAAGATCTAAGATATAAAAAGGTGACAGCAAGTAGCAGTCATTGACCTGATTGTGTGTGTGTGTGTGTGTGTGTGTGTGTGTGTGTGTGTGTGTGTGTGTGTGTGTGTGTGAAGTTAACATGGTTTAGACAAAATACAAACGTAAAGAAACAATTTGATATGTGACAAGATTCATAATTTTAGCTATGTACGAAATACTTTCGTATCGCCAATTTCTTAAGATATAATCGTTGAGAAAGCTTTTTAGAACAGACAATGACTTCTTGGGTTAAGCTGTTGTTGTAATCATATGGAAATTCATAGTGTTTACCGGTTCGTTTGTTTTCCTAATTTGACTAATGTATGAAAATAAAAACATTCCAACACAGACAATGACTCCGTCGGATGTATGTCTTACATCAACTTTCAAACGTGTACGCGTCTTTTCTCTTATTTGTCGATCGTAGACAATTATACAGTATTTTAAATTAGAATATTTTAAAATTATGTATAGGCCTATGTCAACAATCACCCCCCATTCTCCCTCTACCTCGTATTGCTTCAACTAATTCACATATACAATGATACACACGCGCACGCGCACGCGCACGCGCGCGCGCTCGCGCTCACATACTCAATCACGTTCACTCAAATAATTGATCTGTTGTGTTTGATATTTCTTTGTATTCATACACAGTCTTTTTATATTCAAACTATTATTATTATCTGAAACAGAAACAGAACGTTATATAGATTCGAGTGGTATGTAAGACTCTGTTGCGAAGTTCACAGGTTATATATATATAGTGCAAGCGTCGATGTGTGTGCAACTGTACTAAAAAAGCTGTTATGCGCATGCGCAAATAATTGAAATGCACATACGTAGATGGCTGAAAAAGAGATGATTTACATAATAAATGTACGCTTAGACCAATAGATTCTGCGTCGTGCCTTCAGGGTTATCAAATTTCCAAAATCTTTCAACTGGTTGACCATTGGCTAAAACATAGCGGAAAACTATAACTAACTGAAATACAAACGAGATGTCTGATGTTTCGTCCGCAATCAAAGAAACATACTGTGCAGTTTTTATTTCTTCTATTATGTTTTCTTGTTCGTTATACGAACGATATGGTGGGGCTCTCACTCCGTAAAAAATCCATCGTTCTTTCCCGTCCCGTGTATGTCGGCTTCACGGTGCCTGACGTTAGCAAAACGATAATGTATGACTTTCATTATCGTTATGCTGTCGGCAAGTACGGCCGTAACGTTAGATTGCTAATGACAGATACAGACGGTCTGATGTATAGTATTCAAACATGTGTCTTGTATGCAGACATGAAGAAGGACCTACACGTTTTTGACACATCGGATTACCCTACGTCTCATCCTTGTTATAGCATTAAGAACAAAAAGGTTGTCGGACTGTTCAAGGATGAAACGTGTGGTCGTCCTATTAGAGAATTCGTGGGTCTCCGAGCGAAATGTTATTCGTTCCTTGTGGCCCACAAAAATCCTAGCAATGAGTGTCAAAAACGTGCATGTAAAGGTGTACCTCGAGTTGCTATTAAGAGGAGTCTACGACACGATATGTATCGCAAGTGTCTCACTGATCATTGTCAGTTTTCTGCCAGTGCGCTTTGTTTACGTAGCGATCATCATACGCTGTACACGATGCGCGTAAATAAGCAAGCGTTGTCTCCGTATGATGATAAGCGCTATATACTAGACAATGGTCGTGATACATTCGCATAAGGTCATTATCGGATACGTGACAAATTAATTGCCGACGACTCCGCTCCCCCCCCCCCCCGCCTGCAAAAATTCCACGTTACACCGCCCCCACCACCTGTTAAAAACAAAAACAAAACAACAAATTCCCACTGTGATATCCACAGACACTTTTGGTTTCTACCGTTAGTTATTGTCCCTCCACGCTTCAGTTCGGACGGCAGTAAACGTAAGTTAGCGTATTATTATTACTATTATTATTATCGTAACGATATTTGTGTTTATACATATTAGTTTGTAATGTATGGTTTCTTTTTTTTATAGTATAATGGAAAACGTTGCTGTAATAATTGACTTTCACTGCTTTTATGATGACAACGGCAATTATATAGTAGAGGAATTGTCAGTCATGGACGTAACGCGTTTTGCAAGCAGACATTGGATTTTCGCCCCGCCTGCTACAGCCGTCACGAATTCGAAGTACACTAGGACCAACTACTGGTTAACAACAAATTATCATGGTCTCAGATGGAGTGAAGGAGAGACACCGCACGACAATCTTGTTTCAGTGTTAACAACGTATACGAACATATATAAATATGTGTTTGTGAAGGGTCTTGAGTAAAAACGTTTTTTAGAATCGAAAATAGTCCATCATCATATAATAAATCTTGATGACATTGGCTGCCCTAAAAACATACCATGTCTATTCCCCGGGACGTTATGTCTTACACATTGCAATTCTTCTTCTACACAATGTACAAACCATAAGGTGTACGCACTTAGAGAGTGGATAATTAATAATTTTTTTGTTATACAAACACTTTTAATGTGAGTGCCTCATAGTAAAAAAAAAATATTTACTAGCATTGCTAATTTCGTTTAGGAAACTTGTACACGGACGCAGGCGATAACTATTTCTGTATGAAAGTAGACCGTGGACTTTCCTAATATATATTTTGTAACAGCGCTAATTCTGCATGTATGTACATGCAAAGCTTCAGGCGATGAAAGCGAACTTTCCTGATGACGTTGCGACCACCATTACATTCTACTGGTCTTCTTTGTAGCGAATATTCTGTCATTGTTTGGTTCCACCTCGTTTGATACAGACGTCTTCACTTCTAATAATGTCATTTATCACAAAATTCAATGCAGTTTCTGCTATTGAGTACAAACGCTGTGCAGAATTAACAGTGAACAAGCAGTATCCAATCGTTAACATGGTGAATGTGGACACGAGATACGGGAAGTCTGTGCTTGTAACGCTGGAAGATGGCGAGTACCGTTATCGCGTATATCTACCTAAGAGATATGCCGAAGTCTTTACAGATGAAGCGCTACGTCATATAAACCCTAAAGAACTACATCTCGTGTTTCGAGGAATGAGGAACCAAACAACGCAGGTGGAGATAGTACCTTGTTAAGGTAACAAACTACGTTACTACTTTTAATAAACAATTTTTATCACTGTGTGTGTGCATGCGCTTGTGTGTGTGTGTGTGTGTGTGTGTGTATGTGTGCGCGTGTGTTTGAGTGTAGCGTAGATTCTAATTTACAAAGTTTTGATGAATAGTATTTCAAAGGACATTAAATTATGAGGAAATTAATTTCTATTTTTCATCTGTAACGACATGGGTGTATAATTTTAATTTATTTCACTATACGCCTCTGAACCTATGTGTAATTATTTTGTAAACTGCGTTACCTGTGGAGGAACTGTTGCAGCAAACGTTAACACTAGAACGATTATATTATTATTATTATTCAGTGATATATACATACAATTTACTTATTAAACTCTTCAAGGATTGGATTTCTACTCGTCATTTGTAACGATATACATACAATTACGAGAGAGGACACATGTAAGTAGTTCGATACTCAGTGACAACAACACACGCACACACACAGTTAATATTTGTCAAATATATATTTCTAAAATCATATACAGACGGGGCAATGACCCCCCCTAACAAGGATCAATCACACTGACTGATACATCCTGCATTATAAAACTATTAATTAATTATTTAATACATTGAAAAATGAAGTCGACGTTTTGACAACGAGTGAGAGAGAGAGAGAGAGAGAGAGAGAGAGAGAAAGAGAGAGAGAGAGAGAGAGAGAGAGAGAGAGAGAGAGAGAGAGAGAGAGAGAGAGAGAGAGAGAGAGAGAAAGAGAGAGGACGCATGTAAGTAGTAGTTCAATACTCTGTGGCAACGTACACAGTTAACATTTGTCGAATATATAAAATTTCTAAAATCATATACATGCGAGGTAATGACCACTAACAGTGATCCTTCACACTGACTGATACACCCTACATTATAAAACTATTAATTATTTAATACATTGAAAAAAATGAAGTCGACGTTTGGACAACGAGAGAGAGAGAGAGAGAGAGAGAGAGAGAGAGAGAGAGAGAGAGAGAGAGAGAGAGAGAGAGAGAGAGAGAGAGAGAGAGAGAGAGAGGGGGGAGAGAGAGAGAGGCTGTGAGCATGCAATTATTTGTATAGTAATCAGAAATGTGTGAGAGAGAGAGAGAGAGAGCGAGAGAGAGACAATTTAATAGTTTGAATTTCCTACCACAACGGTAAACTATATTTTTTAAAGTCGCAGGTTGTAACTTGCAATCACGAAAATTATTATTTAAAATTGATAATTGTTTTATTAAAATCTTACAATGACGAAATATTATTATTTCATTGTTTACGATATATATTTAATTAATGAAAAATGAATTTTTAAAATTACAATTGTCTGTAAACCATATTTAAGTTTGTGTACAGTGACACTGTAATCGCTTTGAATAAGGGAATTCTTGTCAACGTTTGCAGCGAGAGAGAGACATACACAATGTGTGTGTGTGTGTGAGCAGTGGGTACATTGTCCGACAGCGATTTGCATGTGTACACAAAACTTTTGAAAATACCTTATTTCAAGGAGTTTTTATGCGTAACAGTGTGTGTGCGAGAGAGAGAGAGAGAGAGAGAGAGAGAGAGAGAGAGAGAGCCTGCATTATAAAACTATTAATTAATTATTTAATACATTGAAAAATGAAGTCGACGTTTTGACAACGAGTGAGAGAGAGAGAGAGAGAGAGAGAGAGAGAGAGAGAGAGAGAGAGAGAGAGAGAGAGAGAGAGAGAGAGAGAGAGAGAGAGAGACGTGTGTGTGTGTGTGTGTGTGTGTGTGTGTGTGTGTGTGTGTGTGTGTGTGTGTGTGTGTGTGTGTGTGTGTGTGTGTGTGTGATAATTTGATATTTAACATGATTTTTATGCTGGTTGTATTGGTATGTTACAGGATCTGTGCAGGTTGATCCTCCTACAAGTACGATACAATTATATATAAACTTTTCGAAAAATATCAATTTTATAATGTATTTATTTATGAATTGTAAATTTATATACTTTTCAAAAAATCAATTTTATATTGTGAATTTTAAAATATTGTTAATATATTTAATCATTTAAACAAATTATGGCTTTATTTTAATTTATTTCACTATACACCTCTGAACATGTGTACAATTAATTTTATTTATTTTTTTTTTGTGTGAACTGTATTACTTGTGGGAACCGTTACATCTGAAGATTTGTATGAATTTCAACCGCCGCCGTCTGCAGCAATATATACATAAAATTTACTTACTAAACACATGTACACAATAGACCAGCATTATTGTGAAGCTCTCAACGACTTGAAGAAATTAATTTCTATTTTTTTCATCTGTAACGACATGCGTGTATAATTTTAATTTATTTCACTATACACCTCTGAACCTATGTGTGTAATTATTTTGTAAACTGCGTTACCTGTGGAGGAACTGTTGCAGCAAACGTTAACACTAGAACGATTATATTATTATTCAGTGATATATACATACAATTTACTTATTAAACTCTTCAAGGATTGGATTTCTACTCGTCATTTGTAACGATATACATACAATTACGAGAGAGGACACATGTAAGTAGTTTGATACTCAGTGACAACAACACACGCACACACAGTTAATATTTGTCAAATATATATTTCTAAAATCATATACAGACGGGGCAATGACCCCCCTAACAAGGATCAATCACACTGACTGATACATCCTGCATTATAAAACAACGAGTGAGAGAGAGAGAGAGAGTGAGAGGACGCTTGTAAGTAGTTCAATACTCTGTGGCAACGTACACAGTTAATATTTGTCGAATATATAAAATTTCTAAAATCATATACATGCGCGGTAATGACAACTAACGAGAGAGAGAGAGAGAGAGAGAGAGAGAGAGTGAGAGTGAGGACGCTTGTAAGTAGGAGAGAGAGAGAGAGAGAGAGAGAGAGAGAAAGAGAGAGAGAGAGAGAGAGAGGCTGTGAGCTAAAATTATTTAACCATTACACCGACTACTCTACTCAATGTACACAGTGAGAGAGAGAGAGAGAGAGAGAGAGAGAGAGAGAGAGAGAGAGAGAGAGAGAGAGGAGAAACGGTTTGAACATAACATATGATTTAGGGAGACCGCTTAATGTATCAATGTTTGAATTTTCCGCCATTGAAAGTTGATTTCGTCGTCGTCACGATCGACTAACCGCACACACATATAGGTATATATATACATTATAACGTGTTGCTAATAATGTATCACACGTTTGAATTTCCCTCCCCCCGCCACAGAAAATGTTGGCAAACCTGCTCATATAAAATATCTATACACTATAATAATAATAATAATAATACAAAGGTTGGCTATCCTGATCATATATATACACGTTTGAATCCTCCCGCGAAAAAATCGCGGATGCTGTGGTCCAGATCCGCGAAAAAGTCGCGGATCTTTGTGGTCCAGCCGCGGCTCCAGCGAAAAAATCGCTGATGCTGTGGGTCCATTGGTGGTGGGGAAAGCGTGGGAAAAAATTCTTGGACCGCGGGAACGGCGGCATCTCTTTGATCTTATATTTTAGCGTTTTTTATGTTTTTTAAGAAAGGCGGCATTCCTTTGTGAGTCAGAACCCTCATTTTCCCCCTACTTATATGCCATTAAAGATTTTATTAGCTTTTGCCGTCAACACTTATTACTAAATGTTTTATACACCTTAAACTTATGTATTATGTGCAATACACAAGTATGCAAGTAAGGTTTTACTTTACCATAAAATAAATTATACTTTTCTATAATAACATGAACTAATAACATTATTATCAGCTCCTTCTATTGTAACGTATATTCAGCTATAAAGAAATAACATTTTTTCAAGAAACTTCAGCATTCTTCGATAATAAGAAACCTAAGAAATAGTATGTTCCTAAGGCAGTATGTATCTTCCTTGTAACATCAAGGAAGGCAGTAAGATATTATTATTTTTATTGTGGTAATAAATTCGATAGCCTCTGTGTGTAATGTGTCGTAACGAATCTGTAAAACCGATCAAGCGACATTTGACAGTTTTGTTCTGTTCATTGTAATATTCCTTTACAATTACTTGGACGGGCGTTTGAGAAATACATTATGAGAGTAAAGTTATTAACGTTACAGGAGCAGTTAAAATTTAGAAAGGAGACGTTCTTACAGATATCAGGTTTCCATTGTCATCTACCGTTGTCACGAACAAACATTTATTTTGATTATATGTGATTGTGTTTAGAGTAAACAAAATTTGTTTATAAAATAATTATTATATTCTTTCCAAAAACAAATAACGACCCTTATAAAGAGTGTATTCATGTTACTGCAACCTGCCGTAAACAAAATGTTTCCGCCACTTCCTGATGTATGACACTACCAGATCCACGATTTTTATGTAAATGCAAATTACAAAAATACAAATGCTTAGCGTTTTGACATAGAACTAAATGTTTTGAAAACAAAAATTAAAACGGAATTTAATTGAAATTTTCTTTTCATAGCTGTATGTAACTGGTTAAAAACTTCGTTCCTTCCTTAATTTCTACTCTAATTTGATCGTCCCTAAAGGCTAGCTGAAAATTGTTCTGTATTATAGAAAAATATAAAACACTACTTGAAAATTTAAATAATTCACTACTCGCCTCTTATATCCACGCGTCATGGATTCTCTAACAACGCTTTTTAATTCAAGACGCCATCAACTTGTGAAGTTAGTATTTACCTGGGAAAGTAAATACCCACACAATTCGCCTTTCATCTACACATTGAGTGTATAATCAGCGTGGTGCCGAATCGTGTCATCACATTTAGCAGGATACGTTACACTGTACCGGAAGTACACACAAGCTGTGGTCAGCCATCAGGTTATGGTCAGGTATAGTCAGACATAGAAATATTGTCAGTCATCTGGTTATCCTGTCAGCTGCTCAACTTCTGAATTATATTCACTTTCGGAAACGATTTCAAGAATTGGTATTATTTGAGCCCAATTTCCTCGAATTCTCTAGACTGGAAATTTTCTGAAATTTAATCTAGAGAAATACCAGGCCCAAACAAATCTTCTGCTAATAATTACTAAACTAATATCACGCGGATATTTTTTTACACAGTCAGACAAATAATTCTACGAGGTAAGGGGATGTAACTTCAATGTTTCATTCAATTTTATAGGCCTACACATGCATAGAAAGGAGACATTTCTACACGCATGCCGTCCGATATTATTCATGAAACTCTTTTTCAGACAAGTCATGTGGCAAGAAAATACAGTTATGTAGAGTAGCACATATGAAACTACAGAAATTAATATTTAATGTGTTTTAATTGTATACAATTGTAGTATAACGATGTCTCTGTAGTATACGGATTTGATGTTAAATAAATAATTTACATCAAATACATAAAAAGAAAGTTAAGGTTAGTTATATATAAATTATAACTCATAAAATAAATACTTAATTGTCAGGGATAAAGAAACGCACTTTATATAAATATTTATTAGGATCTCTGTTATCCAAATGACATCACCACATTAAAATTTCTTAAATTTTATTCTTAAAATAGATCAAAATATTTTACAAGTCTCTTTATTAATAAATTTTGTCTGTTTTAAACATTTCTTTATCCCGATTGGCGTTATAAATTTTGTTGGTAAATTTACTTATTGTAAACAGAAACTGACTGATTTCAATAAATTAAAAATTGTCTCAGTTGGGATATATTAAGATTATTTGTGACTTTAAGGAAAATCGTTTTACAGAAAAAACTGTATACACAATATACAAACATACTATAATATCTCTGCAAACAAGAAATGGGGTTACAAAAAATATGAACAACAAAATTAATGTATTTTATTTTGCATTTATTAGTGTGTTTATCAATTGAGTTTCATGACTAAGGTTTTTTAATTTGCAGAAAACCTCAGCGACTTATGAAATCTGGATACAAACCTATCAGTTTCTGTTAATGTAAAAGTTATTTTTTGGGCACCAAAGGTTTTATGGCATTTATAATTTACATGTGTAAAGTCAAATGTTTTTACAGGTTTCATAAGTATATTTCTTTCTTATATAAAAATAAACAAAAGTCCTCCGGACGCGAAGAATCTGCAACTAACTTTTGTAGTTTGTAAAGCTACATTAAAGTATATTGTAATTTGAAAAACTATATTGAAGTATCCACTAATATAGTTTAGTGTTTAGTTTAGGCAGCGTTTGCGTTAGTGCACTTGAATTCATTGGTTTTACTATGTTATGATAAACATTAAATTAAACTAAATTCAGCTGTCAGTTTATGTTGTAAACTTGTGTAAACCATTTGAAGTTTCAACACACTTTACTAACACTAAAGTAGAAAGTTGTGTGTTACTCAGCTAACTACATAATAATTTTGATATTGTAGTAAACTGAAGTAATATTAAATCAATCTCTGGAAACACATATTACACTGTAAGTAAAAGTTATGTTTACGTTGATGTTAATTGTACATAGTTTTGAAATATTAATTACTAGCGGAGTAAAGAGTGATGATTAGGAAACAGTTGGAAGAGGTAGACGAGTTGTTTCAACAAATTGAGACTAGGAAGTTCCATGCAGCGATTAGCAGAATGACAAAGGAATTCCAACAAAAGAGTAAGGAATGTATTGGTATAGACGGAAGATTTTGGGAGATCACAGACGTCTTTTGGGGAGGTGAATGGAACATTTTAGAGAGCTCATGAATGAAGATGTAAATAAAGATGAACAGGACGAAAAAGTGGGAGCCCAATAAACAGATGATAGTGATTATGTTGTAGATTACTCCACACTAAACGCAACAGAAGTGGCAGTTGGAAAGATTTAGAACAACAAAGCTCACTGAAGCATGGGGGATAAACTGTTAAAGCCTATTTACATGATTCAATTCGTTTAATCCGGATAAAAGAATTAATCAGTGGCGAAGTTACATGGAGGCAATTGAGGCAATGCCTACCCTAAAAAATTCTGTAGAATAAAAATTATAAATACGTATGAAGTATGTAATGTAAAGATTATACATTGTTACTGTAATTGTCGAATTTACTAATTACATGCTTTACTCAGCGGCCGCTAGACGGTGACAAGTGACAGCAGACATAGTTTAATGCGAATGAGGCAACGTGAACCTGCCTCAGAGTTTTTTGTATACATCGTATGTAAGCAATGTGTTGGACGAGACTGGTTAGTGCGGGGAGCGGGGATTGACCAGCGCTCCACACACTGTAGCGTTGAGGCATGTCTCACTGCTGTTGTGCGAGTTTTAAAGCGCGCTGTGTTGTTTATAATCGTGTTTATTTTGTGCGGTTATTAAAAGTGTGCCTGTGATTCCGGTGAACTAATAGACGATCAACACTGTCATTTAAATTATTTGTGACATTAAACATATATATATATATATATATATATATATATATATAGAAACTAATCATGTTATAAATTTGGAAGTTCAATTAGTTATATTATTGTGTATGAATATAAGTGTGTCGCCCGAAATGAGTGAACGCGGTCCTTTTAATACTTTGTCAGGTCTTTTAAACTTATTAAAAAGTAAGTCATTTTCTTCTTGGAGTTACGAGGAAAAATGTGGTGTTAAAAACAAGAGATTTACGCCTAATTTAGAAATTAAACATTTTGATGATAAAGTATCTAGAAAATTTCAGTTTTCTTGATACGAGCGATATTCGTGGTTGACAGGCTGTTCCGATACCAACAGACGTTTTTGTTATACATGTATCTTGTTTTCTGGTGAAAAAGAATGGATTTTATATGGAGTGACGGTAACAAAAAACTTTCTTAGAAAGGCAGACAAACACCAGAATTCAAATAAACATATTCAAAATGAAGAGCGGTACCGTTTGCTGGGACGCGTGAGGATTGAACATACTCTCTCTGAAGGGGTTAGAATTCAAGCTGTTAAACATAATGAAGTCGTGAAACAAAATAGGCTTGTTGTTGAAAGATTTGTTGATATTGTGTATTTTCTCGGGAAACAGGAGCTTGGATTTCGAGGTAATTTCGAAGGGGAAGACTCAGTCAACCGGGGTAATTATCTAGAATTGTTAGATCTTCTTTCTAAGCAGGAGCAGTACTTCGAGATCATCTCCAGTCTACGTCAGGATTTAAAGGTACATCAAACGATATTCAGAATGAATTAGTTGAATCTGTAACTGATATAATTCAAGAGAAGATTAAGGCGGAGTTAGATTATTGCGATTTTATTGGAATTCAGGCAGATGAAACTTTAGACGTATCAAGTAGATCTCAAGTCAGCATAATTTTTAGATTTTGTTCAAAAGAAGGTCCAATAGAAAGGTTTATTGGGTTTTATGATGTTTCAGTAGATAAGACTGCATCAGGCTTATCAGAATTAATTGTTACGTTTTAAAAAGTGGGGTGTAACTGAGAAGGTAGTCTGTCAAACATATGATGGAGCCTTTGCTGGAAAGCATGGAGGTGTTCAGCACTTTGTAAACAGACTTGCCCAGGGGCATTATTTCTGCATTGCTATGCTCACAAGTTAAACCTCGTACTTCTTCATTGCACTAAAACAATAAAATCGGTTAGGCTCTTCATTCACAATCTGACAGCATTTCACACACTTTTTTGTAGATCCTCAAAGAGATCACAGCTTTTAGAATCTAGAGGATTTAAACTTCCACAAGCATCCACTACCCGTTGGAACTTTCATTCCAGAGCAGTTCATACCATCTTTTCCCACTATGGTGACTTAAGACAAATTTTTGAGGACATTACAGAGAATGATAAAGGATGGGATAGTGATTCGTACAATTCTGCTGTTGGATTGCTTAACATACTCAAAAAGACCCATTTCATTTACTTACTTTGTTTTTATAGAGAAATATTCGTTTATACTGACCATCTCTTTTCTGTACTGCAACACAAAACTATCTCCGATATAATTCTGTGCAACACTGAAATTAAGAAAACTACTGCTATCCTCAAGGACATGAGATCAGAAAACACTGTGTCGTCTTGTATTGAAAAATGTCACCAAATAAGCAGCGAGGTAAATATAGATGACAGTAACAGGAACCTGTTGAAAACGTTAACTTATGAAGTTCTTGACACTTTTATTATGCAGCTGGAGGTACGGTTCAGTGATTTCGAATGTATCCAGTTTGTTGAGTTGTTGGATCCAAATCACTTCATTTCTTACGAAGAGAGTTTTCCTTCTTCTAAACTGAACAGCCTTATAAATAAATACCCTTTTTTCAATAGTGAAAGACTAGAAAATAAATTAAAAAACATTTACTCAGATACTGGAAAACATTTGTTCCCTCAAAGACTTTTACATTTTATAATTCTTAATGACTTAGAACCGGTGTACGTGGAAGTTTCAAAATTAATTCGTTTGATTTTAACGTTTCCTGTTACCACGGCTTCTTCAGAAAGGAGTATGAGTACTTTGAAAAGAATAAAAAACTACTTGCGCAATACGATGACTAATGAAAGACTTAACTCTCTTAGCACCATTGCTATTGAAAAAAAATTTGTGAAGGAATTGATGAGTGACCAGTTGTTCAAAGACCGTGTAGTTGACAATTTTGCAAGCATGAAAACTCGCCGTGTTGAACTACTCTACAAAAAAATTTAAGGTAAGACTTTTGCCTACCCATTCATTAACTACTAGCTTCGCCACTGGAATTAATGCTTGAAGAATGGAACACTGGAATAATATGACCAATTTATAAGAAGATAAATAAACTGGGATCTAAAAATTACAGAGGTACTGATCTCTATAATTAATGAAAGTCTTAAATAATGGGCAGAAAAAAGACTATGGGAATACCAATGTGGTTTACGACCGCAAAGAGGTACTTCTGTACTTCTGATCAATTGTTTGTTATCAGGCAGATTACAGAAAAGTGCTATGAGCATGATATAGATCTCCACATGCTGTTTGAGGACTTTAAACAGGCATTTGATAGTGTGCGAAGGGTAAAACTTTATAAAGCCGTGCAGGATTTCCAAATTCCTTTGAAGCATATGAAGCATAAAATTCTCGTTTCTCACTTTACCTTTTGATTATAAACTTTGTCGTATTGGTGTGAATACTCGACACAAAACGTTCGAAATTCACAGAATGATTGACGTTTCACGCACAAAATGTATAGCACCATAAACTTCCCAACAATCCAACATAATCTTCGGACTAGGTTACAGTTTTTCACTGTTTGTATCCCCCGTTCAATCGGCAATACAACAGTGTTTTGGATTGATCCCTCTAAAAAACCTATAGTTGAGGAAACAGTCTCCCGACATGATTTACACCGTGAAGAAAATGGATTCGTCTATGCCAACAGTTGATTTATTATCACCAATATAGAATCAATCAGTAAGGCATCAGCGAATTCACATTTCTCTAATCAGTACGTATTTACTAATTTATCACATACTACTTCTGAGAAGTTATAGGCCTAATGACCAAAAATTGCGCTTTATAAATGAATCTGCTTTGTTGATAAGGCCTGTTTATTGAACGAACAGAACAATAAGTACGTCACTTGCGTTTATCGTATAATTTGTAGCAGTCTAATGTGGGTACGGATAATTTGTTTTTTGTGTGTGCGATTGTTAGAGATTATCAATGACAATAAATATTTAGATTTGAAACTCCAAATGTAAATGGATATAGTAAGTACTATGGCGTGTGCTACGAATTCATTTATTCGTTCTAAGTGTTAGGAATTCATTTATTATAGGCCTACAGATGATAGTATATAGAAGACATAAATTATATTGTTTATAAATTTTTAAATAAAGTCACACAAATTACTTGTTATTTTGGCTATACTGATACGATTATATTAGACCGTACTGTCAGTAGCCATATTTTGCAGATGACCTGCTGTGCTTACACATTATGTAACAATTGCTGTTGATAGAATGGTGAGTGTATAGGTACGTGCGTGAGTGGTCTGGTCGTCTGGTGTGGCGCGAAGCCGAGTGCAGGCGGCGGGGGACTATTTTTTGTGTCGTAGTAATTAGTACGACTTGCAGAATTTACAAAGTTTATACGTTACATACCGGATAGTTATCAAGTAATTCCTCCTGCTTCCGCTGCTATGAGTGCGCCAATATCGACAATGGAATTTTAAATTTAGCGTGCAGAACCTTAACGAAGCCAAAATTAAGCATGAGAATATGCTGAGTGAATTATTTGCATTTAATAAGGGAGTTAAGCAAGGCGATGGCTTATCGGCCACCCTCTTTATTATTGCGCTACATGATGCGGTTAAAGACATAGATTAGCGAGTAACAATACTAAATAAGAGATGCCAAATACGTGTTTAGACTGACGATGTTGTGATAATAGGCAGATAAAGACAACGGGTAGTTAAGGTATACAAAGAACTGAATCAAAAATCCGCTGGAATGGAAGTCAAAACTAAATACCTGCTGATTTCTGCATCACAAAAGAGAATAAATCTATATAATTTATGCGTAGAGGATATTTTATTTAATGCAGTTAATAAGTTCAGATACCTGGGTAACATGATAGATAATGACGAGTCTATATACACGACAATATATGACAGGATACAAATAGAAAATAGGGCATTATTATGGCAACAGCAGACTACTGAGAAGCAAACTCATTAGTCTAACACAAAAATAGAAATATGTAAGACACTTATTAGACCGGTTGTTACTGAAGGAGGCGAGACATGGATGCTGATAAAAAAGAAACAAGGTAAACTAAGAAGGTTGAAAAGAAAGTTCTTAAGACGTGTTTATGGCCCGGTTAAAAAGATAACAAATAGAGAATCAGAAATAACCAGGAGATAGATGATCAACTGATTCATTACATTGTCAAATAAATCAAGACATTGTAAGATTTATGAACGATCAATTAATACAATGGTTGTTAGGTTATCTAGAGCGGATGGATGATCAGCGTATACCAAAGAAAATTCTGAGCGCCAAGGTCTATAAATGCAGAAAGAGGGGCAAACCTAGGAAAAGATGGTTGGAGGATGTACTAGAAGATCTCAGAAGAAGATCTTCAGATGTGCGGGGTTACACTGTATTGGCAATGGAAAGGAAAATTTGGAGAAGACTGGTGTTGTAAGCCAGTTCTCATCTTTGGGCTTCTTTCTGAAAAAGAAGAAGGAGAACTATTAGCGGGGGACAACGAATCCTGACATGTTTATAATTATCTTGGAACGTATTGGATTCTTCCCTCTAAAGACTAAAACTTTGGTTTTCTGGGTTGATATTCTAAGATTATATTTTTTGTATATTTGGCTCAAGTGGAAAACTGCTAACTGGATAGCTTTTTCTGTTTTTTTTTTGCATTATAACCTGATCATCTGCAAATAACAATCTATTGATACACTGACTGGATGGTATCAATTCAATTCCGGGATTTATTTTCTCAGTACTTTGACTCACAACATTGTCTATTCTTGTTCCACAGTCGGATGAGACAATGGGCGGGATAAAAAAATGCATTGGGCTTATGGGTTTTACGTTCGCTACTATTACGCGACTTGTAAACCTCGACCGATAAAAATGAAGTACTAGATAAGTCTACAAAATATACACAGTAGTAACAGTATTTTAATTCTTCATATTTTGGTATATTTTAAATAAATTTATTCTCAGAACTAAGTCGGTAAAAATAAAAAACCTAATAAAACCATCGCTCTCTCGATTTAGTGCGTATTAAATTATAAACTGCCCTTACGCCAGATGCTCTTGCACCTTAACAATCATTTTTTTCTACGTGTATTCCAGATGATGTACATGCGTTTTAAATTTAATAATATTTTTGGCATAAAAAAATAATAAATAAAGTTTCATCTAAAATGTTATTTCTTTTTCAGTTGTGAGTCATAAAAAGTAGCCTGCGAGAAAAGTTTTCCCTATTCAAGATAAACTAATACATCAAGCAAGTGAATTGTACAGAAAGACTCAAATTTAATTTTGATTTAACTTTCAGTGTTCTATATTGGTTTCCAAATTATTGAGCAAATCGTACACATATACTTCAGCGGTTGCGCTGAGTAATGCCGCACGTTCGTTCCCGCGTTAATCATGACTTGTTTCAACTAACGCATTGCACCGTTACAAAAATCATTAGAAATACGTTTGTTGTAATTTATGACTTAAAACAGGAAATCTCGTCGGTAGCATTTAGGAAATCATAAATTAAAATAGACGTACTTTATAAATACAAATAAATATTACTTTAAGGAAACTATATAGCATGTATAGGTTTGAAAATGAAACAAACCAGATAAGAGAAAAAAATAATAAAAAAATATTTAATCATAATATAAAAATATTAAGAGACATACAAAATAGAACAAAATATCACAACATAACAACAGCAAAGACAGACAAGATCAACGCATTAATTACTATAAAAACAAAGGAATAAACGAATATAACAAAAGACTTTATAACAAACAACAAATGCACAAAAATAGAATAAAACACAACACAAAAATACTAAAACCAAATAAATAAACTAATCAAATAAAACAAAACAATACCTAAAAAAGAACGACTGAATTCATCGACAAGAACCCAAAAATCCGCACCTATGACAGGAAGTGTAAAGATACATAAATCAGGATACCTCATAAGACCACTCATCAACTTCAAATCAGAAACAGGTTACAAAGTAACAAAACACATGGATAAACATTAAAAAAGAAATCTCACTAGAAACTAATATAATATAAAAACACCACACAGCTTATTGACAAACTAAGAGACATTAAAATAATCAAAGACACAAAATTTGCATCATTTGACATAACAAATATATACACAAATATACCTGTCAATGAAACAACAAACCTCATTACAAACAAAATCCTAGGTAAAAATAAAAAAAAAAGATTTAAACACATTAACCAAAATACTACAACAATAGCCTACTAATTTGAATTTACCAACGAATTTTAAAAACAAGAAGACGAATTAACTATGGATAAATTTGCATATAGCAAGCATTAAAATAAACACATATTGGGTCCCAGCATATCTTATCTTTGCTCCTTTAGAGCCTGTGTGGTGGGTTGCGGAGCGCTGAATTTGTGGCAGTGGGTGAATACCCTGCATTGATGTTCCCTCCATTGGATTTTCACTTCCTTCAGTATTTGAAGAACTTCTGCTGGAGCGGCTGCTGCTCGATGAACTACTGGTTAATCGCATTATGAAGGGCTCTACATTGTTTTTCATGTTGTTTGCATGCCATAAGGTTTCTTCTACTTTCACTATGCGGTCGCACTAACTGCTTCTGTATTTATATTTTTTGCTTTAACCTCTCTGTTTAGCTGTTCCTCGTTTTGTCATAATCCTTGTACGTTCCAAGTCGTCATTTTTAACCTTTCTCTAATACCAAATCGTTTATCCTTATCGCGCAAGAGTTGTTTCCGATGAGATCCATCCGGCTTTCGTGAAGATTTTGAGTATGTTTTAGTTTCTTTAGTAGAGGTTACCAACCTATATCTAAGTAGTTGGGTGGTGAGCTGCCACCTTCAGGTATCCTAACAGTCCTGTTGTCTGTTGGGGTTGTCTCCCCTATTCAAAGGTTCCAGTTTTATGGCGCTGGAAACTCGCCTTTCAGCCTTTTTCAACAGTTACATAACGCACGTCTATTGTACGCCATGTTTTCAAGGGCCCACGCGACTTTCGCCTTCGAGGACGTGGAAGTAGGCTTTTTGTTGGCAGAGCTGACTTGATACCCCAAATTCCGATTTTTGTCGGGAACTGTGGACATTAACCGAAATTTATGGTCCATTTTTTTTTTGCCTTGACAAAGAAACAGCCCTTCGGTACCTTATACCAGCCTTTGGCCCCCCCCCCGTAAAAAACGTGATTCTCAAAATATTGTTCTTTTGGCATGCCCTTGACTACAAATACTGCACATTTAAATTTTGTCAATCCTGAATTTTGTGCCCTATTAAAAAATTCAATTAAATATTGCACGAATTTTGTTAGTTAAATTTAAATTTAAATTTATTGATCTATAGTTATCGAGTTCTCTGGGACAAGTATATTAGCTTTACCTCATTAAATCTCTGTTGTTAAATATCAATAAACACATGAAAGCGTTTGACTTTCCTTACTTCCCTTCTGGCAATGGCACAGCAGAGCTTATATTCAGACCTTGTCTGATCAGTTTTCAAAGTTAGGTGTTTGAAATATTTCTGTTTCATAGCATCTACGTATTAGTTGCGAAGTATGCGTCATACCGTGTACGGAGGCCTCGGTTTCCGTATCATTTACGTTTTGTTACGTTTTGTTCCCAGTGGTTCTAATGCCGCGTGGGATATGATAGCTCTCATGTTACTCCAGTCTTGATTTGTATTATTACTGATGGGTGTTTATTGCACAAACTGACTGAACCGAGTCTGGTACTGGTGTCGTATACTATCATCTTGGAGTAAATGTACTTTTTGGAGTACTGGCACGCTATGCGTCGCACCTTCCTCCACTTATCACGAATACTAATCTTCGATATGAGGAAAAATGGTCAGACTGATTGTCACATTCTCTACACAATTTTACTAAATTCTTTCTTGTATCTTTCACTAAATTTCACAGTTTTCCATTCACTAAAACAGAATCAATTATTAACTGACATCCTCTAGGACACAAAGTATATTTCTGTATCTCTTTATGCGAAGAAAATATGTTGGTGATGCTAAAATAGTTGAATGTTGAAAAACCAATGACCTGTCGTCCAATTTTTGTTTTCTGTTATTTCACCACATGGTGAAATGTGACTTGCCAGTTTTAGGCCTTATAAGGGACTTTCCAACACGTGCATTGAAGTCACCTGCTAATATTATATACAATCGTTTTTGTTTATGTTATTGATAACTGTGTCCAAGATCTTATACAATTTTTGTGGGTCTTCTTTGCAACCATCCTCCGGCTGTATAAGTCTACCAATATTGAGTACTTCCTTACTACTTAGTAACGTACTGTTAATATTCGTTCATTCACAAGCTAGTAGCTATGTACCTATTTTACCATTACTGCTGCTCCTCTAGTTACACGTCTTCCAGAATCTACAAACCTAATAAATAATTTTACTACCAATATACATTAATATATAATCCTTTACTCGTAGCTCTATTGAACCTTCTAGCTTTTTTTGTAGTTTCAGGCATTATGGCAGTTTTAATGCTCATTAGTTCAAATTAGAACAATCAGCTCATTAGGCTCACTAGGCCAACTCCTTAAATAGGCCTATTCTGTAATTAATGGAATTTATGAAACTGATTGTTCCAGTAAACTTAGTAGTACAAGTAGTATCATTTATAATTAAAACAATCAATAATAGGCCTAATAATATATTTTGTCCAAAAAGTGATACAAAGTCTAATGACTGTGGTATAGTTAATTATGGAACCTAAAGGTTTCGCTAATCTTTAGTCAAAAATCAATACTAAACCAAGAATAACTTCTAGTGTCAAGGAACACTTATGGCCCACTTTGTGTATACGCAAATGTGTCGTAATTACTTTAGTTTAAATAACTCTAGAATTATGTCATTATTGCAATATCTCATATCAACACACGCATCTAATTGAAATTCTTCTGATGCCATTAACTGAATTGTACAATGTAGTTCATTAAAATAAAAATTTCGTTAAATGAACATTTTTAATTATTGTCATTAATTCATGTTTGAACCACAATTCATTAACACAAGTAAAATTCATGCACACACAGAACGAAATCTTTCCTATTAGTAGCACAATGCCTGTTTCTGTCGGGAGATCATATGCATGCGTGTTATACTGTACACACACACACACACACACACACACACACACACACACACACACACACACACACACACACACACACACACACACACACACACACACACACACACACACACACACACAGATTAAAATCAATAGGTCTTCATGTTTTTGACAGGCTACATACAGTCTGTAATCTGCCTATATATGAACCATATAGGTACAAAAAATTAAAAATACTTGTAACAATTTCTCTATATAAATGACAAACAATTACACACGCGCGCGGGCACGCGCAAGCACATGTATATTGCAACATTGACTAAATTAAAACAATACAAAATCGGATATTTGTTACACTTAATACAGCAGTTGTATATATCTGTTTTATTAGTAAAAGTGAAAAATATTTATCTCTGATTAACTCTTATAAAAGTATTTATGTGAGTAATGCACACTGTATATATGTTTCTTTGTAAGTAGCAAACAATGGCTTGTGTGTTAAATGCACTGCATACAATTCATTTAACATAAAGTGTTGAATGTTAAATGAATTATACATGATATTATTAGTAACTTGTCTCTAACGGGATGTTAAAGATGATCAATGACAGCAAATGCGAATGCGGATATCTTCAAACCCAAGCATCTACTGGTCTGCCTACTGCATTGTGCCCAGCCACTTGCACAATAGAAGACGTGTAAAGCAGGTGTAAGACAACGATTGACATCACCCGTTTTTGAGACCTGTTTGTAAATTATGTGTGAACAAACAAAAAGAGTAAGTAAAGTAAATTTAATTTCACTAAGTAAACTGCCTTTCAGACATTTTTCACTGTTAAATTTGATAGAAATATAACGTTAGAGTTTTTAAAATGATTTCTTATCGCCTACTGAGTAAATACTTAAAGTATTAACTGATTTAATATCTTTAGCGTTAAAATTTTTATAATACGATAATTATATTTTTCTATTACCACAATTCAAAGTGTTAAGGTAGTACTACAAGCTAACATTTTAATAAAGTTGGTAACGCTCCATGGTTGCTATAAATTCCTAAGAGTCGACCATATAAAGCATACGACATCTTAGATAAGTGTCTCATCTATACAGATACCGTATGCCCTAAGCTCCAGTACAACATCGAAGTCTGATTTACGGAGAGGTTAGAGCTTCTAAATTTAATAATTATTCTCTGCATTAAGAAATTAATTTAGCAGTTCTCCCTAAATTGTTTACTTCCTTCCACGGAGGTTGTTTGAACATTATTCTCGCATGGTAGACTCAAGACTCACTTTACTAATGACACGTTATAACCAAAAAAATTGTAAATTCTTTTAAAAGCCAAATGAAATGCCAGTAACACACCACAATGACCAAAATGTCATACTCAGTTTTAAAAAGAGTCTGCTATTGTAACCAACTGCATTTCTCAGTTTTTTGCACATGGAAAGTCTACCTTTGTGTGAATCTAAAATTTCTACCACCCTGCACACTATATATGTAAGCCTAATTTAAAATCTGTTTCAACTCGGTCACAATAGAGATACTGCTATTATCGGTAAACAATTGTACTTTCTAATTTTTGTTTTGGTATGTGTAAAAATAAATGTACGTGAATGTGAAACAAAATTACCTGATATTAGGCTAGAAGCATTTAGAAAACTTTATTGTGTCATCAGTACCTCTCAGCTGAAGTAAATAAATGTTTGTGTGTGTGTGCGTGAACAGTACATTGATTTCAACACGTTGATCTCTGTAGAGGAGAAAAGATTTAATTAATTTAAGTGACTACTGTTGGAATAAACAGACGGTGACATAAGCAGAAATTTTTAGTTATATGTATGTCTACTTCAAATTAGTCAAGTAGTTTCGTTCAGTGGTGGCTTCCAAATTATTAAAAATATTTTGTTTTATAATTACTGAACAGGAAAGTAAATTCTGCATGTATATATCTCATGAAAATTTTGTACAATATTTTTAAGTAAGCAAAATAAAAAAATCTGATAACAACGTCATTTTTTCACAAAACTATCAGTGTAATCTATGAGGGTCATTGGTCTTTAGGAGTCTATGGACATTACTCTACTATTTTCCTTTAAATTAAGAAGTTTTGATGTATGAATTCTAAATTATTAAGGACATTTTAAAACATAATACTGCATTTACTTCGTCGAGTCAATCCAGTAAATTTGTAATTGTTACAGTTTGGAGTCTAATGTTATATGTTTACGTGCATCCTAGGCAAGGTGATGTGGATGCATTCTATCGTCACGCAACATCACTCTTCTAATTTCCGTAAAATTCGCTAGTAGCTTTATTTGTCCCACCGCAAATAGTAAAGACGAAACAGTAGTAAAGACTGATTTATTTAGCCTTGTAAAATTTAGGAAATGCAGCAATCAGAAGCCATAGGAGACTTAAATAAAATGTCTCCAAGAGGAGAGACCAGAATTACATGCATATACAGAGCAGTTAGAATGAAAGGATGTTGCAAGAAATTAAAGAAAAAAAAACATAGACTTTGTAGCGTCTATAGATAGTTTAAAAGACAATAGCCTTGGAACAAAACATATAATAGACTTAAACTAGATAGCCGAAGCCATGACGTAATCCTGGATTACGACTAAAGAAGAGAAGAAAATTTAAACATGTATCCTCATTTAAAAATCTTGAAAGGTTCTTCTAACAAATTTATTCAAACAAACAAATGTATAAGTATCAAAGAAAAGATATCTAAATTTTATTAGAGATATTAGTACAGAGTAATAATAGATAGTGTAACGTCACAGAACGTTCCATAAAGGAAATTATTTGCATAGCAATTTATCATAAGAGGAAAGTGAGGTGAACAGTATCGAACCCAAGTAATCCTAAAAATTTTGTAATATTGTCTAATAATTAATATCATTAACATGAAAAAACGACTAGACTATGACTAAGACTCAAACCCCATATATATTATTTAAGTGAAGAACAGTGTAAAACCAATAATATACTATAAGAGAGACAGATAATATCAGAAACAACCAAAATAAAGTCATTAATTATTAAGTAATGTAACTCTGAATAGGGTATAAAAAACTATTTATTGTGAATTAATGGACAAGATCCATTATTATACTATGTAATTTAAATAAAATAAATGTATTAAATGATTTGAATACATTATTAGAAAGGATCTAAGTTAAAATAAAAAATATATAAATGTTATGACAAAAAATATATGTTTAGGAGCTGAGTCCAATTACTCAGATTTGTGTGAAAAATAGTTATTATAGAATTAAAATAAAACTATACGTAATTGTCAAGTAGACAAAGATGAACAAATTATCATAATAAAGAAAGCTGTAAAGTGGTTAAAAATCAGTTAAAATAGCCAAAAACAGTATTAACTGAAAACATGTAATAGACCTATAATATTGTAATATTTATGAATTTAATGTTGAGAAAATGCAACCAAATTGCATTATAAAGTTGAAATACAATATAATGTGACTATACTAATATATTTGACTAACTTAAACACTTTAATAGTCGAGTTAGGAAACTATTTACCAATACCATATCTGGCTGAGGTCAAGGAACCATCACAAAAAACAGTCATATTTGACAAAATAATTGCAAAATATTAGCAAAAATAAAGGAAAAAGGTACAATATTATAGTGTACTATAGTAACAAACTTTACTCAGTTGAAAACAGGCTCAATTATTAAAGAATTTGAATTATGAGAGTGAAATTTGTCACACCAAGAAAATGAATCACTTATGCAAACCAATATGATGCTAAGTAATCTTACAATAAAAATAATATGTATCAGGATAAACGAGGTATCACAAAAGATAGACAATATAATAAACTCTCAGTGTATACTCGAAAAATCCCATATATAATAAGGAAAAAAGACAAACTATTGTAAAGAAACAGTGACAATAACATAGGCCATATGCATGGACCATGTAAAACTAAACTTATTTATATAATATATGTGTTAAATTTTATTTATTTTGTTATAGAAAGATGATAATATTATGTATTAACGTTGTAGAAGGAACCAAACAACTTCACAACAATTTTCTAGTTAGAAAATTGAAATTTTATGTAATCATTCCAAGGTAAGAGTTGTATTTTATGTTATTTTATTAGAGTTAATTTATTCAAAACTAATCGTAATTAGTATCATTAGATTCAGTTGAAAGCAGAGAATCCAAAAATAGTAATGGCATGCAGGTTGTAAGTAGTTATGTAAAATTGTTTGACAAATACCAGAATAATTTTTGTAATATCCTTAGTGTGAAGAATAAGAAATTTTTGTTCTAAAGCTTTTACGGAAGTCAAATTTGTTCCATGATGTTCCATTTGATTATTCTCGAACGTTCTAGAAGGAAACACAAATACACCGGAAGTTCATGTCAAAAAGTTAAAACAATGAGCCTTACAGAGTATAAAAGGAAGACGAAATTCGACCAAAAAACACTTTATGCTTTGAATCCAGAAGAGACACATCACCCACGAAACTGATCATCACACCCGAGGTGAAACCGAAGAACGAGAAGTCGACACGAGAACGCAGAAAGGCTTTTCCCGTACATAACAAAAGACTGACTTAACCTCTACAAGAGTATACGCCAACATGTTGTTGAAATAGAGCAGCAACACGACAGATTTAATAGAACACACGCAGCCAGAATATCAGCGGCCCTGGAAAGGACCAAAATTTTAATAGAGAATCAATTCTGCTGGTATTCGCTACGACAAACTGACTTTGACAAAAATCCCTATAACGTTACGTACACAAAGCCTATTCATCAACTGAAGGAGGAGAATCAGCGCTGTGGCGGCTAATTGAGAAACCATGCGGACAGCTGATTGTCGCCGGCAATATTCAAGCGTAAATTCACTGCTAAACTTATTCCCAATAGTGCGGAGTTTTAAAAAAACCGTATTTTGACTTTCAAATAATATCAGTGCACAAGGAACGTCAACACGAAGAGGCGAGATTGAAAACGTACCCAAAAGAAGTGTCCAGTGCAAGAAATAATTACCCATCGGAACGTGAGTTGTTCAAAGTTAAAGTCATTTTACCTGGTATCATTTGTCACACAGTTGTACTACACATGTCACACACCTTCAAATCACTTAATTTTTGTAAAGCATCTTATTGATCTGTCTTGGTAGTTCAAAGGAGTCACGTCCTGAGTATAAAGATTTTTCATACACTAAACTCATGCTTTTCAACTGAGTAAAATAAAATATTTGTTAGCCGATACTTGATTGAAGAAAAAACTTGTCAATAATAATTTTTTGTAACTCTGCAATTTTATTTTTTACGAATGTTAGTCCTTCAGACGATTTTTTAAGATTCATTAAAACATACGTTATTTTTTCAAAGTCAAACTGTCTTGTTCACATTTTTTCATAGAATTAAACTAACTGCTAAGAAATCAAAATTTAATTTTAATAGCAATTTCTTGGAACAAAAATTCCAAGTGGCGCCCACATACACATCGTAGCTTAAGTTGTTTTTGCAGGACGACATCATCGCAGAGGAACCAGTCATCACTAAGTATCATAAAGTGCGCGGAGTGTAACGCCCGACAAATAACAACACGATACACATACAACACTACCAATTTCTTTTTTATTATAATAGTTATACGTTAAAATTAGAGAAATTTAAATAAAAGAGAAATTAACAAAATAAGTACATATATGCAATATGTACAAGAAGAAATAAAGACAGAAGAGTCAATACGGAGTGAAAACGACCAAGGAAATGTAAATGCTGAAATATCAATAACAAAACAGTTAAAAACACTAATAATAAAAGGAAACAAAATAAAAAATTACGCAGGAATCAACATTAAATACAAACAGAACTCTTATATATACAAGCTAAAACCTGGAACTATTTGTTTTAAAATACAACAGTAGGAAAGTTGAACAAAATCGGCCATTATGTTTAGAATAAAGACTTTCTTTTGGTAAAACTTTCCTGCAGTGATACGTGGATGGATCAATAATGTTGGCAATGAACGCTTTATAATACAACTTTGCTGTGATACTTGAGAGCCATTTTCTTGCTATATTCACGTAGTTCTTGTATTTGAAATACACGGGATTTTTATAACATCATTAAATAAGCAAATTAATATTCACTATTCTAGCAGACAGTATCTGGAAGTATAAAATTGAGATAAAACTATTAAAATTTGAAACCAGGATCAATAAACTGTCTATGAGCATAACAAAATAGCTTTGCAGAATGCATACCTAACACAAAGACAAAATACAGTACAATATCAGGACTATGATAGTAATGTTTGTCTTACTCTTAAATAAAAACTGAAAATTAGTTCACTTTATAACACATACAAAATTTAAGAACCCGTAATTTGTAGAACAGTTTTAAAGACCTGTCTAGCAAATTACGTTCACCTGCTACAACAAATTTCATGTGTAGCTTACACTGGCTTACATACTATAACTTACGTCAAACTTTGTTATTCCTGTGCCACACCCACTGTTACGAAACTACCAACAATTTGCATAAACTCAGCAATGTTACACTAGTTAGAAAACACTTGTATCAAGTGATACATACTCTACATTGTGGTTTTATGAGGAAGTTGTTTTATCTGATTCCTTGTGGAAGAACTGATAATAAACACAGTATTTGTATCTCTATAGCGTACTTCAATATTAAGTACTGTTTATCTAATACTGTAAAAGGCAGCAATAAATATGTGTTGTAAGTATACGATAAAACATAATATTAAGCCTCATGTTCAGGTAGCTAGCTGAAAGGTCGACAATACCAGGATTGACAGTTAATTTTACAAAATATTTAAGCAGATTTAAAAAATGAATAAATAGTTATGTGTATGTATACACGAATTCAGATATAAATATAATGAAATAGAAAACCATAGTTTAGAACTTTATAGATTTAAATGAATGTTTAGTGAATGTTTAAATGAATGTTTAGTTTCTGTTCAGTAACTAGTTATTCAACTGTTACGATGTTAAACAATATGTTTAAATCTGTTTTGAACGAAATTATATTTTTTTGCTTGCAAACAATTCTATCTTTTTATTGCTATAAAAATTAATTCTAAATTATATTTAATGTATACTATAATAGATATATTATATTTTCCGACTCTAGTTTCTGGAAAAATTTATTAAAAGTAAAGTTAATGCACGGAACTTACTCTTACGATAAGAAAAATATGAGATTTAATGTAGGCTATATTGGGATGTACAGGTGTCGCATAGAATAAGTAGTGTTGTTGAAATGCTGTCGGATTAATTAATGATCTTACAACAAATTGCACTATTTTGATTTTAATATAGTTTACGTGAAAATAACAAACTCTGTCTCTGTCTTTCTCTCTCTGTGTCTGTCTTTACTCTGCCTCTGTTGACATGAATATAAATTAAAATAATTTTTATCTCTTATATAATCTAACACAAAAAGTCTTTCTTTAAAAGTTCTATTGTCCCTTTCGTTTAATACGTTCTTCTAGAGGTTACAAAGAAAATAAAGTCACTTCCCTTTAATGAAGAATGTAGGTTGCCGAGATGTTGATGATCCAGTCTGGATACAGATGTGGGTCGTTCAATCTGGATGCAGGTGTGGGTTGCTTCGCTATGGATACAGATGCGTTGATTCGACCTGGATAATTTGTGATCCTACATGATGTCCGGCGTTCAAGGTCGTTCTCGGGTTAAAACAATTCTACAAACACTGTTAATTTATTTCATTTCCATCGTTTCTTATTGCAATTCTGTGTATCCTCATAAATTTAGCATACTTGAAGTGTCTTAATACTTATACGGAAGTCTTATACTTTCCCGGATCAGCACTTTTTACAAGTTTACGGTTTTAGTAGGTAGCGAACTGTTTAACCTGTGCTCGTACGCCTAGTAAGCCGAACGTCTAAACTATTACATACATCCACACGCTTCTGAGTTCATAAAGCGACTGACAGTTCAACAGGAAATTAGAATTCAAATAAAATTTTTTTCCTAATTGTCGTACGCTGATTGGTTAATTCGTAAACCTTATCTGCTACCGAGGCCAAGATAAAACTATTTTTGCATAAAATCGTTCAAAAGCAATGCACGGCCTGTCCAAAAAACCAAAATAGTTTTACGATTTATTCAATGGGTCATACATTATTTTTAGTTAAAATACTCGTATATTTGATTCTTTAATTTACTAACAATTATTGACATCTGATAGGTATTTTCATTAGCCGCATACTGGTACAAGTCTCATTTCAAAACTCCACTTAAAACAAAATTTATTTAATATAATATGTGTTTTAATATTAGCCCGTAAAATAATTAAATATTGTCGCACTCGAGCAGTCACCACACACCTATTCATCTTTCTGCACCATTTTGCAACACTAACAGTAAGTTACTTTTTTACTGCCTAAAATATTTAAAATTAACAATTTGAACATGTCTCTTATCGATTAACGTACAGTGACCAAACCTGCAGTCTTTACCTATACAAATTTTCATTTTAACATGCTATCATATGCTTTGAGTTCCACCAACAATATTTTATATGTATATTCTACTCATTGCAATATATATATATATATATATATATATATATATATATATATATTGCAATAAAACATGCAGTAAGAGTCATTTCAAAAATGCGAAGGCACTGTTACACACTTTATGACGTTATAAACATGTTTAACTGATTTGTTCAAATTTTTGTAAAGTAACTGTAAGTTTTTAAATAAGAGGTAAGTAAATATGTATTATATGTCAAAATGCCTATAAATCTATTCTCTGACATGCCAAGTGCAAATTTACTGGGCGAGTGTAAATTTAGCAGCGGACACGCGGTGTTATTCGTGTTTTACTGAATAACTCGTATAATAATTAACGTATCGGAATGAAACTTGGACAGCGTATGTGTCATAAATAGCGCTACAATTTTCGTATGTCATAAACTCAAAACATAATTTTACTATGTATTTTTTAAACCTAACTCACTTTTTATAGAAGCCTTATTTGCAGAAAAGTCATAAAGCTTTTAGATAAAAGCTATACAAGAATTTGCAGATTCTGGCATAGTCTTACACGACGTCTAGCTATCAAGGTATAAATCTATCACGCGTTCTAAATTTCAACCAATCAAGAACTCCAATTTCTATTTGAGATGTGCTCTAGTTAAGTCAAGATAGTCCAGTTATCTTCTGTAACTTGTCCTTTTAAGACGTACTCTCTGTGCGAGTTATTAGTGACAGTACACGTTTTTCTATAGGGGTGACGACAGTCCAAGATTTTAGCTACGAGATACCCGTATGCTAGATCAAGGGGTTAATAGAAAGCAGAACTCAGTTGAATTAAAAATCTAATAGTGCTCAGTCGATTTAGTCAAGATTTCCGCATAGCATCAGTTGTATTCAGTGGGATACACCTGTATGAACCCGTGGACACATTAAGATTCCCGGAAGGTGTATGCTAAAGACACCGCATTAAATAATAATTACTTAACCCACTTATCGAACCTGAGATTTATAAATAAAAACGATATCGGGCAGATAAACGGCGTGCGTGAGGGAAACGTGAGCGACAGCGCGTCAGCGAGGCCAGCGGTGAACTTTAACGTAGCATTCTACAACCGTAAGACGAGAAGGAATTCTTCAACCAAGTAAAATAAACAGTTGTTCAAATGAACATTCATTAATAACTGAAGACAATATATTTTTAATAAATAATGTGTGTAAAGAATATTACCTACCAGAATTAAATTTGTTTTAGTTTAATAAATTCCTACCTCCAGATAGGAGACTCTGTTATATATTATTAGTTCTAATAAACGTCTATGCATCCTCTATTTGTTTTGTTACAATATATATATGTGCAAAAATACATATATTTACCCAGGGTAGTATTTTGTAAATAATTAGTTTAAAAAGAGAGTAGGATAAGAGTTTTAAAATTTTAGTGCGTGAAAATACAGGCGTGGACACGCGGTAGCAATAGCAATAATAAATTGTTGGTTTTTATTATTATATCAGGTATTGACAGGATTAAAATAAATAAAAAATAAATATGTTTTTTACAGGTTACTAAAGACATATGACAATTTTAAAAACACCATTAGAATAAGGGCATTTAAATGTACATGGTGATGCAAAATTATTGCAAACAATTGCATTAATAAACACGTCATACAAATTAAAGTTAATTACTACCGCAATTAGGTAGTAATTAACGAATGTGTTATGTGTAAACGACGAGTGACAAATTACGATGTCAATGCAAAAACTCGCCTAAAGGTCACGTTTTTGGTTATCGCAAAAATGGACTAATATATGATTAGATGAAAAAATACGCTACACACGAATTGACAAAGTTTAACATGTTAAAAACAATATCTGACCTGTCAGTTTGGCGTCTACTATAAGTACCTCCGTCAATTTGTACGGGAATCAGACTCAAGGAATGTTCACAGGAGGACACTAGTTGCGGTATTCACTAGTTGCGGTATTCACTAGTTGCCTGAACAGGCCTGCTAGTTGCGGTATATATATACTAGTCATACAAATACTAGTAACATTCTTTTAATTACTTTTTTTAAGAAAATTATTACAAAAGCAAAATACATGATGTAAAAAATTCATTAAATTTTTTTTGTATTTACAGGGAATATACTATGTTTCAGAAATGTTGTGAACATTACCACCATTGATTGTAATCAGTATATGTGTGCGAGCGATACAGAAATAAGATACATATTGTGAATGGTTTTTTGTGAATGCATATGTACATCTTACTTAAAAATAATAACTATTAAACATACATTGCTATTGTTTAAAAATAAGAATAATTTACAAATATTATCAGTTATTATAACTTATCAGTTAATAATAATTATATTATTATATCTATATATTTTATTAATATGCTAATTATTATGTAGTCCCCATATATCAAAAAAGAAGATTGTAGTGACTGTGATAACTATCAGAGGGGTGAGTCTGCATGGCACATCTTACAAATCTGAATGCATGTTTTCTTTCAAGACGACTGAATGTAATAAGGAAGACTATTGTCTCAGAGACATAGTATGGTTTAAGGAAGGACAGATTTTGTTTAGATTGCATCTTCACAATTGCTAAGGTTATCGGAAAACACAGAGAATATCAATTCCCCCCCCCCCCACACACACACATAACTTTCGTCGACTTTGGTAGCGAAATTTGATAGAGTGAATCTGAGTGGGTTGTGGACAATAATGACACAGAAAGTGATATCGAAACACCTCATCAGAGCCATACAAAGTCTTTATGTGGAAATCGAAATTTTAATTGAGACAGGAAGACGGAGCACAACTCCTAGTGTGGGCCTGATGAATTGTGGTGTACAACAATGGTGCCTATTGTCATATTTTCTTATATATATTATAAAGATGTATATATTATAACGATTCATATTAGCGTCCTATCTGAGCGTTATACGAAAGTGTCTGACGGAGGGAGTATAGCAGCGTAAGCAAGAGAACCTCGTCACAGCGACATCCAATACCGGTACGAACAGGAAAAGTTACTCAATACAAATTATCAGTTCAACCTGTGATAAAATAAAAACTAATAAATATACGGCAATTCTGAAAACAGCATTGTATTCAGCAAGTGAAGATGTATAAGTAGCCGCAATCTCAGTTAATATAATTAACAATTGAAGAAGTTATACGGAAGACGAACGCCAAAAGGAATAACGAGAGAATTATGCTACGTAGGAATTAGGTGTTTTCACACACACACAGATAAAGACCTAAGCAACAATATTCTGTGGTCAGATCTTTGAAAACACGTTTGCAAATACCTGTAATCAATCTATTTGCAAACACAGGAAGTACGATTTTAACTAGAAATTCTCTTCTATTCAAACCTGTCACGGGGTGTTTCGTCGACCTGTTCGAGATCGTCAAAACTGGAAAAACGCATGATTTATTTGAACAACCAATCAGAACCCCGTATTTAAAACTGACGCCAACTCAAAGCGAGGGGTAGCATCACTCTTCGTTCGGATCTTCAATGCGCTAGTCGTGTATAATTTACGTACAGAAATTTTTAAATCACGCAAAAGTGTAATTAAGTATCAAATTCGAGAAGTAGTCCTCAGTGAAGATGAACTAGTTCCGTTGAACAACTCTCGCTGCGTAAAACAACGTTAATTAATTAAATTATTAATTAATTTATCATCAGCCGTGAAGGACCTGTGCGACAGAAGGCTACAGCATCTGTAATTACCAGGGCATCTTCTACAGCATTGATCAACATCAACTCTTCTGTGCAAAACCATCAAAAGGAGGACCCCTACGGATTCCTATCTTCGGTCAACGCATCAAACAGTAAGAAATAGATTCATTGATCAATGAAATAAGCACTAAACAAATAATAAAAGCAATAAACAATTTTTAAAAGACACTAAGAATTTCACACTTTGTATTTTAATTATAAGATTAGCTCTAACATAGTATAGGAGTGTTGAATGGAAAGTGAGGTGTAGTATTGGACGTGCAAATTATTGCAGACCTGTTCTTTAGCACTGGCTTGGGAGATAGCAATCTCTTAATTAAACCATATAAGAGCCATAGGTCGTTTGAACGTCTTAATCGTTACTTTTCACACTCACTCGGTAATTATAAGTGTTAGGGTAGAAATAAGTCCTACCATTAGCATTTTCAAGTTTAAAAATATGTTGATTAAAACGTTAATTAAAATAATCAAGCAAAGATTAAAGCGTTATTCGTAACGACTCCCCTTGAATCCACAATCACTGAACGAATCCTGAGAAAGAATGTCTCCATGCGCTGAGCTAAGCTGAAACCGTGTCATTTGTATCTGGGATTTGTTCTGGCGCCCAGGTAAAGTAATCTCACGGGTAAGTAACGTTTTATCTAACATACAAAATATTAGATAATTGTGTTAGATAAAAGGGAGCGTTGTATAAGATTGGCGCGGCCAACTAAGGGGATCGATTAAACTCGAAAAAGCTCGATTAAATCACCAAACTTACCACAAAAGAAAGTTATAAAATTTGTCGTTGCTTTTTACCCAAGTGATTAATTAAATTGTAATATTAATAAATTTGAAAAGAAGTGGAATTCTAGGTTACAAATAACTGTTAAATAATTGTTAAATTAATTTGTTAAAAATAAATTTTAAAATGGCTAAATCATCAGCAGTAGATATGGCAGCAATTGAGCAAATGTTTAAGCAGTTGACCACTAAAATGGATGAAACTAGTAGTAAAATAGATAGTACAAAGGGTCAATTATCTAGTGAGATATAAGATACTAATAATAAAATCGAAAGTACAAATAGTAAAATTGAAAAAATAGAAAGTAAAATTGAAAATACAAATATTAAAATTGATGAAAATAATAAAAGTTAGAAGAAAGTAATAAAAAATTAATAACTGATGTTAATAATAAAATTGAGCAAACTAATAAATACTTGTCTAGCGAAATGAAACAAATAAACGAAAATTTGTCTAGCCAAATAGAACAAAGTAGTAAAGAGGCTACATTTAAAATAGATGAAGAAATAGCAAATTTAGCTACTAATTTAGCTGGTAAAATAGATGAGATTAATAGTAGGTTTGATAAACATACCGAAGAAGTTAAAACTACGCTAGAGGAATTTAGAAAACAAGTAAACACTAATTTTCGCCGTCAAGACGAAAAACTAAATAAGTTTATAAACGAATTTCATGAAAGGTTAGAACAGAAAGTAACCCTCATTAACCAACAATTCAGCGAAGTAACAGCTGAATTAAAAACACAATCGCTTCTAAATAAAGAAGAAATTCATAATACTAGGGAAGAGTGTACACAACTGGGTGAGAATATTAAAGAAGTTAAGAAACAGGTAGAGAGTAAGGCTAACAGTGACGAAGTTCATCAAAAGGTGGAACAGCAGTTAAAGGTAATGCGGGAAGATCTGACTAAGGCAATGAAGTCACAGCAAACCAAAGTCGTGAGGTGTGGCGGCTATAAGGAAGAACCGGAAAACCTTGCATTTTCAGGAAACCCACATGAGAATCCTGTGGAATTCCTAAAGCTGTTTGAGGCTTATGTAGCTCGTGTAAATCCACTGATGGACGACGAGGACAAGAAGGACATGTTAGGCCGATTTCTCAAGAATTGGGCAGTGGTGGTGGTGGAAAGTCATCTCGGACAGAGTTCAAACCTACTCAAACTTCAGAGAAAAATTCCTTGCTCAGTACTGGAACGTTCAGATACAAAAAAGGGTAAACGGTCATCTAGAATTTGGTAAATATCACCCGTCAATGAATATGACAACCACCAATTATGTGCTTAACGTAATGGCGCAAGTCAAGCATCTAACACCACCAATAGAAGAGAGAGACCTAGTATATAAGCTAGCGCGTCATTTCTCAGAACGCACTAGAGTAGCAACCACTACTAGAGGAGTGGATACTCTAGAAAAGTTCATAATGTTTGTAGATGAGTGTCAAGATTTAGAGAGGGACCTACAGCGTGTAAGTAATCAGCTGAGTAACTACTCTAGAGGCGATCATCAAGAACAAACTTTCTACTCAACTAAGAGGAGAGACAATGAACGCCTGAAAGAAAAAAGGTTTACCCCTTAATAAACCCCAAAATCGGCCGGAATTGGAGGAGAATGGTAGAAGTAGGAGTGTAGAAAACAAACCAAATAAAGGGTATAAAGTATGTAAAACAACTATAACCTCTACCGAGCAGCAACCGTCGACTAGTAAAATGAATACGTGAAACGGGAAACCACTGCAGGTAGAAAAGAAACAAAACTAAACCTACCGTTACCTGCAGTGAAATCACCAAAGAAAACAGGTAAGAAGAACGTAGCACATAATATAAAAGAAGTGAGCGATAGGGAGTTCTTGTTAAAAGAAGAGCAAGAAGTGGGTAGAAACCATTATCCTGAATGTCCGGAAATAATTTGTAAAATCAGTAATCTACTAGTAAGAGCGCTTATAGACACCGGCAGTGAAGTTACCTGTGTCAGCTCAAAGTTTGTAGATAATTGTCAGTTGCGAAATTGTCCCAGACTACCCGTAAAACATTGTAATGTACAGGGAGCCACTGGAGCCAAAATGCAAAAGATAACTGAACAAATTTATTTACCTGTAAATTTAAATGGTAACCAAACCCAAATTGTAGCTCTTATAGTCCCGAAACTCGTTCATGATTGTATTATTGGGGTAGATACGTTACTCGAATGGAAAGCAGAAATAAATTTTAAAAGAAATACCATTACGATGGAAATTAATACAAATAAAATAAATGTAAACATTAAAGAGTTTAAGCATTGGAACTCGGTAAGTGTCATAAAAGGGTATAGAGAGAAACCTGTAGTTGACGTTAGGAGTGACCAGCACTGTATTGATGATACTCCAGAAATCAACATTGGGACTGAGTTGAACAACGAGTAACAGAACAAAATTCAGCAACTCGTTTATGAGTATAGTGATGTGTTCAGAACAGAGCCTGGAAGAGGTAGGTTCTATGAACATCAGTTAACACTAACTGAAAACGCATCATTTGTACAAAGGACTAATCCAATCCCTCTACATTATAGAGATGAAGTAGAAAAAGAGATCCAACAGATGTTAGCGAATGGTGTTATAGAGAGAGCAAGTAGTCCCTATATAAACCCTTTAGTAGTTGTCACCAAGCCGAACGGGAGTATCCGATTATGCCTAGATGCTAGGAAATTAAATTCTTTATTAGTACCAGATTACGAGTGCGCTAGGAGTGTGGAAGAATTGTTCCAAAAATGTAATGGGGTTAAGTATATGACCAAACTGGACTTAACATCAAGATTTTGGCAAATTCCCATCCGAAATTGTGATAGAAAGTATACGGCATTTTTGTATAAAAACAAGTGCTACCAATTTAAAGGGGTACCTTTTGGCCTGAGCACCAGCTTAGCTGCAATGGTAAGGTGTTTAGACAGTGCCTTAGGTAATGAGGTAGAGAAGTATACATTAGTGTTCGTAGATGATATTCTGTGTGTGTCACAAACATTCGAGGAGCACTTAAAACATTTAAAGAATAATTTTGAAAAATTAAGATCAGCAAACATGACGCTGAATTTAAGGAAATCAAAGTTTGGTAAGGAGGAAATTAAGTTTTTAGGTCACCGAATCTCAGTGGAAGGCATAACCACGGTCCCAGAGAAGGTAAAAGCCATACAAGAATTTCCAACTCCAAAGAACTGCAAGCAGCTAAAGTCATTTCTAGGATTAGCTAACTACTATCAGAAGTTTACAAGTAAATAAGCGGAAAGTACTGTTCCATTGTTAAAGTTGTTAAACAAAGGGATTAAATGGAAGTGGACAAAAGACCACGATGAAGCGCTGCAACAAGTGAAAAGTCTTTTTATAAATACTGTTGTATTAAATCATCCAAGGGTAGGAGAAAGATTTTACTTGCAAACAGACGCCAGCAATATTGCTATTGGAGCACACTTGTATCAGATTGATGAGAAGGGCCAAAAAGCGGTATTAGGATTTGTAAGTCGCACACTTAAAGGGGCAGAATTAACCTATTTTACTACAGAAAAAGAGCTATTAGCGATAGTGCATAGCCTGTCAAAGTTTAGAAGTTATATTCTGGGTGCTAAACTTACTATAATCACCGACAATAAGGCGTTAGTATTTTGATTAAAGTGTAAATTGCTAGGTGCTCGTCTGACTCGTTGGATCTTGGCTATACAAGAGTATCAATTTGAAATACAATATTGTAAAGCGAAAGACAACTTGTTAGCAGATGTACTCAGTAGAAATCCACCATCAGAAAACAACATGGAAACAGATAACATTTAATGTAGTAGCAATGATATTGGTATTTACGCGGTAAAGCATATAACAAAACCTGAAGTAGTTAGACGACTTAAGGAAATAGGGACTTATCAACAACAAGAGCCTAGGATTAGTGTAGCTTGGAGAAGTGCAGTTACCAACACCAAACCAGGATTTTCCATATATGACGGTAAGCTATATAAGCTATGTTCCCATAAGTGGAAATTACTATTACCTAGCTGTATGATAGATGAACTTATTTGGGAATGCCAATTGTCATTGGGCCACGCTGGATTTAAGAAATGCCATCTAGCCTTAACAGAAAGTTTCATTGGAAAGGGGTTAGCAAAACGCATGAAAAGATTATTGTCTACTTGTGACCTGTGCCAGAAGTGTAAACACCCGAACTTGGCTAAAAGAGTAGAAATGCAAACGATCCAAGCAAAAGAGAAAGGAGAGTTATTAGCTGTGGATTATTACGGGCCTCTACCGAAAGCAAAAGGAGAGGTAAAGCACATTCTAGTTACAGTAGATTTCTTTTCTAAATTTGTAAAATTATACCCAGTCCAAAGAGCCACGACAAAAGCGACCCTTAGAGCATTAACGAAGTTCTACATCCCACAGTATGGTAAACCAAGGAAAATATTGTCCGACCAAGGAAAACAGTTCACCCATAACCTATGGAGAGAAACCTTGGAAGGACTAAATATAAAACCTATTCTTACATCCATACGTCACCCTCAAGCCAATTTAGCTGAGAGAATAAATAGAGAATTAGGGAGGTATTTTAGAATATTGTGCAATCAGAACCATTCTGCATGGGTAGACTACTTGAGTTTTATTTCAGATTGTATTAATAATACATGTAATGAAACAACGGGGTACACACCTTCAGAATTATTTATTAATAAGGAACCTGTACATGTATGGACCAAAACCATAAAAAGTCCACCCAACTACAATCTACCTATTCCATATGAGGTAAAAACCAGGATAGCAGAAGAAAGAATACAGAGAGAAGGCCAAAAGAGGGTAGAACGATATAATCGAACTCACAAGTTGGTAAGGTTTGTGGAAGGAGAGGAAGTGCTAGTGAAAGCGAATTATGTATCCTCTGCCATAGATAATACCACGGCCAAGTTCTTTCCGATATTCATGGGACCTTATAGAATAGAAAAACAGATTGCAAGGTACACATATAGGTTAAAAGATGTGGAGAAAAATAAAATTATAGGAAAGTACCATGGGGATAGTTTAAGGAAATATAGACAAAATATTTACCCATAAAGAAATAATAGTTTGAGCCAATAAGGTATGTGAGTCAAACATGGTCAAATAAAATAAATATATAATTGTTTTGAATCAAGGTCAATGATAATAATAATAAATTTATTTAAATAAATGTTAGTATTGTTATTTAAATTATTGACATTAATTAAGCCAAAATGATGATTAAAATATTAATGGTCATATAAATTTCCAATATACCATGTTAGGTTAAGTAACATTGTAATCTTTAGTTATAAGATAGATGTAAGGAAAATTGTATCAGTGCAAGTTTTGTGCGGGAAAAAGTGTGAAAGAATATGTGCAAATTTTTCATCAGTGTAAAACTGTACATTAGAAAAAAATTAATGATTTATAAAATAATCAATTTTTTTTTATACCGAGTGGGGGTATATATAACGATTCATATTAGCGTCCTATCTGAGCGTTATATGAAAATGTCTGACGGAGGGAGTATAGCAGCGTAAGCAAGAGAGAGAGCGTACAACCGCAGCCATCTCACTCTAACCTCGTCACAGCGACATCCGATACCGGTACGAACATGAAAATTAACTAAATACAAATTATCAGTTCAACCTGTGATAACTTAAAAACTAATAAATATACGGCAATTCTGAAAACAGCATTGTATTCAGCAAGTGAAGATTTATAAGTAGCCGCAATCTCAGTTAATATAATTAACAATTGAAGAAGTTATACGGAAGACGAACGCCAAAAGAAATAACGAGAGAATTATGCTACGTAGGAATTAGGTGTTTTCACACACACACACACACACACACACACACACACACACACACACACACACACACACACACACACACACACACACACACACACACACACACACACACACACACACACACACACACACACACACACACACACACAGATAAAGACCTAAGCAACAATATTCTGTGGTCAGATCTTTGAAAACACGTTTGCAAATACCTGTAATCAATCTATTTGCAAACACAGGAAGTACGATTTTAACTAGAAATTCTCTTCAGTTTCAAACCTGTCACGGGGTGTTTCGTCGACCTGTTCGAGATTGTCAAAACTGGAAAAACGCATGATTTATTTGAACAACCAATCAGAACCCCGTATTTAAAACTGACGCCAACTCAAAGCGAGGGGTAGCATCACTCTTCGTTCGGATCTTCAATGCGCTAGTCGTGTATAATTTACGTACAGAAATTTTTAAATCACGCAAAAGTGTAATTAAGTATCAAATTCGAGAAGTAGTCCTCAGTGAAGATGAACTAGTTCCGTTGAACAACTCTCGCTGCGTAAAACAACGTTAATTAATTAAATTATTAATTAATTTATCATCAGCCGTGAAGGACCTGTGCGACAGAAGGCTACAGCATCTGTAATTACCAGGGCATCTTCTACAGCATTGATCAACATTAACTCTTCTGTGCAAAACCATCAAAAGGAGGACCCCTACGGATTCCTATCTTCGGTCAACGCATCAAACAGTAAGAAATAGATTCATTGATCAATGAAATAAGCACTAAACAAATAATAAAAGCAATAAACAATTTTTAAAAGACACTAAGAATTTCACACTTTGTATTTTAATTATAAGATTAGCTCTAACATAGTATAGGAGTGTTGAATGGAAAGTGAGGTGTAGTATTGGACGTGCAAATTATTGCAGACCTGTTCTTTAGCACTGGCTTGGGAGATAGCAATCTCTTAATTAAACCATATAAGAGCCATAGGTCGTTTGAACGTCTTAATCGTTACTTTTCACACTCACTCGGTAATTATAAGTGTTAGGGTAGAAATAAGTCCTACCATTAGCATTTTCAAGTTTAAAAATATGTTGATTAAAACGTTAATTAAAATAATCAAGCAAAGATTAAAGCGTTATTCGTAACGACTCCCCTTGAATCCACAATCACTGAACGAATCCTGAGAAAGAATGTCTCCATGCGCTGAGCTAAGCTGAAACCGTGTCATTTGTATCTGGGATTTGTTCTGGCGCCCAGGTAAAGTGATCTCACGGGTAAGTAACGTTTTATCTAACATACAAAATATTAGATAATTGTGTTAGATAAAAGGGAGCGTTGTATAAGATTGGCGCGGCCAACTAAGGGGATCGATTAAACTCGAAAAAGCTCGATTAAATCACCAAACTTACCACAAAAGAAAGTTATAAAATTTGTCGTTGCTTTTTACCCAAGTGATTAATTAAATTGTAATATTAATAAATTTGAAAAGAAGTGGAATTCTAGGTTACAAATAACTGTTAAATAATTGTTAAATTAATTTGTTAAAAATAAATTTTAAAATGGTTAAATCATCAGCAGTAGATATGGCAGCAATTGAGCAAATGTTTAAGCAGTTGACCACTAAAATGGATGAAACTAGTAGTAAAATAGATAGTACAAAGGGTCAATTATCTAGTGAGATATAAGATACTAATAATAAAATCGAAAGTACAAATAGTAAAATTGAAAAAATAGAAAGTAAAATTGAAAATAGAAATATTAAAATTGATGAAAATAATAAAAGTTAGAAGAAAGTAATAAAAAATTAATAACTGATGTTAATAATAAAATTGAGCAAACTAATAAATACTTGTCTAGCGAAATGAAACAAATAAACGAAAATTTGTCTAGCCAAATAGAACAAAGTAGTAAAGAGGCTACATTTAAAATAGATGAAGAAATAGCAAATTTAGCTACTAATTTAGCTGGTAAAATAGATGAGATTAATAGTAGGTTTGATAAACATACCGAAGAAGTTAAAACTACGTTAGAGGAATTTAGAAAACAAGTAAACACTAATTTTCGCCGTCAAGACGAAAAACTAAATAAGTTTATAAACGAATTTCATGAAAGGTTAGAACAGAAAGTAACCCTCATTAACCAACAATTCAGCGAAGTAACAGCTGAATTAAAAACACAATCGCTTCTAAATAAAGAAGAAATTCATAATACTAGGGAAGAGTGTACACAACTGGGTGAGAATATTAAAGAAGTTAAGAAACAGGTAGAGAGTAAGGCTAACAGTGACGAAGTTCATCAAAAGGTGGAACAGCAGTTAAAGGTAATGCGGGAAGATCTGACTAAGGCAATGAAGTCACAGCAAACCAAAGTCGTGAGGTGTGGCGGCTATAAGGAAGAACCGGAAAACCTTGCATTTTCAGGAAACCCACATGAGAATCCTGTGGAATTCCTAAAGCTGTTTGAGGCTTATGTAGCTCGTGTAAATCCACTGATGGACGACGAGGACAAGAAGGACATGTTAGGCCGATTTCTCAAGAATTGGGCAGTGGTGGTGGTGGAAAGTCATCTCGGACAGAGTTCAAACCTACTCAAACTTCAGAGAAAAATTCCTTGCTCAGTACTGGAACGTTCAGATACAAAAAAGGGTAAACGGTCATCTAGAATTTGGTAAATATCACCCGTCAATGAATATGACAACCACCAATTATGTGCTTAACGTAATGGCGCAAGTCAAGCATCTAACACCACCAATAGAAGAGAGAGACCTAGTATATAAGCTAGCGCGTCATTTCTCAGAACGCACTAGAGTAGCAACCACTACTAGAGGAGTGGATACTCTGGAAAAGTTCATAATGTTTGTAGATGAGTGTCAAGATTTAGAGAGGGACCTACAGCGTGTAAGTAATCAGCTGAGTAACTACTCTAGAGGCGATCATCAAGAACAAACTTTCTACTCAACTAAGAGGAGAGACAATGAACGCCTGAAAGAAAAAAGGTTTACCCCTTAATAAACCCCAAAATCGGCCGGAATTGGAGGAGAATGGTAGAAGTAGGAGTGTAGAAAACAAACCAAATAAAGGGTATAAAGTATGTAAAACAACTATAACCTCTACCGAGCAGCAACCGTCGACTAGAAAAATGAATACGGGAAACGGGAAACCACTGCAGGTAGAAAAGAAACAAAACTAAACCTACCGTTACCTGCAGTGAAATCACCAAAGAAAACAGGTAAGAAGAACGTAGCACATAATATAAAAGAAGTGAGCGATAGGGAGTTCTTGTTAAAAGAAGAGCAAGAAGTGGGTAGAAACCATTATCCTGAATGTCCGGAAATAATTTGTAAAATCAGTAATCTACTAGTAAGAGCGCTTATAGACACCGGCAGTGAAGTTACCTGTGTCAGCTCAAAGTTTGTAGATAATTGTCAGTTGCGAAATTGTCCCAGACTACCCGTAAAACATTGTAATGTACAGGGAGCCACTGGAGCCAAAATGCAAAAGATAACTGAACAAATTTATTTACCTGTAAATTTAAATGGTAACCAAACCCAAATTGTAGCTCTTATAGTCCCGAAACTCGTTCATGATTGTATTATTGGGGTAGATACGTTACTCGAATGGAAAGCAGAAATAAATTTTAAAAGAAATACCATTACGATGGAAATTAATACAAATAAAATAAATGTAAACATTAAAGAGTTTAAGCATTGGAACTCGGTAAGTGTCATAAAAGGGTATAGAGAGAAACCTGTAGTTGACGTTAGGAGTGACCAGCACTGTATTGATGATACTCCAGAAATCAACATTGGGACTGAGTTGAACAACGAGTAACAGAACAAAATTCAGCAACTCGTTTATGAGTATAGTGATGTGTTCAGAACAGAGCCTGGAAGAGGTAGGTTCTATGAACATCAGTTAACACTAACTGAAAACGCATCATTTGTACAAAGGACTAATCCAATCCCTCTACATTATAGAGATGAAGTAGAAAAAGAGATCCAACAGATGTTAGCGAATGGTGTTATAGAGAGAGCAAGTAGTCCTATATAAACCCTTTAGTAGTTGTCACCAAGCCGAACGGGAGTATCCGATTATGCCTAGATGCTAGGAAATTAAATTCTTTATTAGTACCAGATTACGAGTGCGCTAGGAGTGTGGAAGAATTGTTCCAAAAATGTAATGGGGTTAAGTATATGACCAAACTGGACTTAACATCAAGATTTTGGCAAATTCCCATCCGAAATTGTGATAGAAAGTATACGGCATTTTTGTATAAAAACAAGTGCTACCAATTTAAAGGGGTACCTTTTGGCCTGAGCACCAGCTTAGCTGCAATGGTAAGGTGTTTAGACAGTGCCTTAGGTAATGAGGTAGAGAAGTATACATTAGAGTTCGTAGATGATATTCTGTGTGTGTCACAAACATTCGAGGAGCACTTAAAACATTTAAAGAATAATTTTGAAAAATTAAGATCAGCAAACATGACGCTGAATTTAAGGAAATCAAAGTTTGGTAAGGAGGAAATTAAGTTTTTAGGTCACCGAATCTCAGTGGAAGGCATAACCACGGTCCCAGAGAAGGTAAAAGCCATACAAGAATTTCCAACTCCAAAGAACTGCAAGCAGCTAAAGTCATTTCTAGGTTTAGCTAACTACTATCAGAAGTTTACAAGTAAATAAGCGGAAAGTACTGTTCCATTGTTAAAGTTGTTAAACAAAGGGATTAAATGGAAGTGGACAAAAGACCACGATGAAGCGCTGCAACAAGTGAAAAGTCTTTTTATAAATACTGTTGTATTAAATCATCCAAGGGTAGGAGAAAGATTTTACTTGCAAACAGACGCCAGCAATATTGCTATTGGAGCACACTTGTATCAGATTGATGAGAAGGGCCAAAAAGCGGTATTAGGATTTGTAAGTCGCACACTTAAAGGGGCAGAATTAACCTATTTTACTACAGAAAAAGAGCTATTAGCGATAGTGCATAGCCTGTCAAAGTTTAGAAGTTATATTCTGGGTGCTAAACTTACTATAATCACCGACAATAAGGCGTTAGTATTTTGATTAAAGTGTAAATTGCTAGGTGCTCGTCTGACTCGTTGGATCTTGGCTATACAAGAGTATCAATTTGAAATACAATATTGTAAAGCGAAAGACAACTTGTTAGCAGATGTACTCAGTAGAAATCCACCATCAGAAAACAACATGGAAACAGATAACATTTAATGTAGTAGCAATGATATTGGTATTTACGCGGTAAAGCATATAACAAAACCTGAAGTAGTTAGACGACTTAAGGAAATAGGGACTTATCAACAACAAGAGCCTAGGATTAGTGTAGCTTGGAGAAGTGCAGTTACCAACACCAAACCAGGATTTTCCATATATGACGGTAAGCTATATAAGCTATGTTCCCATAAGTGGAAATTAGTATTACCTAGCTGTATGATAGATGAACTTATTTGGGAATGCCAATTGTCATTGGGCTACGCTGGATTTAAGAAATGCCATCTAGCCTTAACAGAAAGTTTCATTGGAAAGGGGTTAGCAAAACGCATGAAAAGATTATTGTCTACTTGTGACCTGTGCCAGAAGTGTAAACACCCGAACTTGGCTAAAAGAGTAGAAATGCAAACGATCCAAGCAAAAGAGAAAGGAGAGTTATTAGCTGTGGATTATTACGGGCCTCTACCGAAAGCAAAAGGAGAGGTAAAGCACATTCTAGTTACAGTAGATTTCTTTTCTAAATTTGTAAAATTATACCCAGTCCAAAGAGCCACGACAAAAGCGACCCTTAGAGCATTAACGAAGTTCTACATCCCACAGTATGGTAAACCAAGGAAAATATTGTCCGACCAAGGAAAACAGTTCACCCATAACCTATGGAGAGAAACCTTGGAAGGACTAAATATAAAACCTATTCTTACATCCATACGTCACCCTCAAGCCAATTTAGCTGAAAGAATAAATAGAGAATTAGGGAGGTATTTTAGAATATTGTGCAATCAGAACCGTTCTGCATGGGTAGACTACTTGAGTTTTATTTCAGATTGTATTAATAATACATGTAATGAAACAACGGGGTACACACCTTCAGAATTATTTATTAATAAGGAACCTGTACATGTATGGACCAAAACCATAAAAAGTCCACCCAACTACAATCTACCTATTCCATATGAGGTAAAAACCAGGATAGCAGAAGAAAGAATACAGAGAGAAGGCCAAAAGAGGGTAGAACGATATAATCGAACTCACAAGTTGGTAAGGTTTGTGGAAGGAGAGGAAGTGCTAGTGAAAGCGAATTATGTATCCTCTGCCATAGATAATACCACGGCCAAGTTCTTTCCGATATTCATGGGACCTTATAGAATAGAAAAACAGATTGCAAGGTACACATATAGGTTAAAAGATGTGGAGAAAAATAAAATTATAGGAAAGTACCATGGGGATAGTTTAAGGAAATATAGACAAAATATTTACCCATAAAGAAATAATAGTTTGAGCCAATAAGGTATGTGAGTCAAACATGGTCAAATAAAATAAATATATAATTGTTTTGAATCAAGGTCAATGATAATAATAATAAATTTATTTAAATAAATGTTAGTATTGTTATTTAAATTATTGACATTAATTAAGCCAAAATGATGATTAAAATATTAATGGTCATATAAATTTCCAATATACCATGTTAGGTTAAGTAACATTGTAATCTTTAGTTATAAGATAGATGTAAGGAAAATTGTATCAGTGCAAGTTTTGTGCGGGAAAAAGTGTGAAAGAATATGTGCAAATTTTTCATCAGTGTAAAACTGTACATTAGAAAAAAAATGCAATCTCTTAATTAAACCATATAAGAGCCATAGGCCGTTTGAACGTCTTAATCGTTACTTTTCACACTCACTCGGTAATTATAAGTGTTAGGGTAGAAATAAGTCCTACCATTAGCATTTTCAAGTTTAAAAATATGTTGATTAAAACGTTAATTAAAATAATCAAGCAAAGATTAAAGCGTTATTCGTAACGACTCCCCTTGAATCCACAATCACTGAACGAATCCTGAGAAAGAATGTCTCCATGCGCTGAGCTAAGCTGAAACCGTGTCATTTGTATCTGGGATTTTTTCTGGCGCCCAGGTAAAGTAATCTCACGGGTAAGTAACGTTTTATCTAACATACAAAATATTAGATAATTGTGTTAGATAAAAGGGTGCGTTGTAATATATATATGTATATATTTATATTGCAACGATTCAAATTTGATTGTACTAATAAGGATATGGTGAGTGTGTGAAATTTACAAACACGTCAATATGGAGGAGTTGAAAAATCATTTATTATACACACAAATATAGTTTTTATAGATGTATGTTGTATCATATATTGTCATGTAGTGATAATAGAACTAATAGTTTGTATTGTTCGATAATATACATCGATTTTACTTGGTTGCTGCAACGTCCTCCTCTTCTCTCGTCGCTCCCGTCCTGGCGTCCTCTTCTTCAGCGTCACTCTTTCTTGGTGTCCTCTTCGTCCTGGCGTCCTCTTCGCCTTGTCGTCCTCTTCTACGGCAGGCGGCTCCAGCGGCGATATTTCAAGGAGTATCGTTGTTATTATGGTTGACTGCTAACATTAATTAGTTTTTTCATAAATTGTTCACTCACAATGATTATAAATTTCACTCGTACAGTTTATTATTAATTTATACTTTATATTTTCTTAATCTCAGGGTTTATATGGGTATTAATTAATGCTGTGTATTAATTGTACACCTTCCACGATATCTTGAAGTGTCTTTAACTTCCCTAAGCGGATATCTTAACTAACACGAAACAGCACTATATTATATTATAATTTTTATTTAAATATTTTACCCTCTCGGTTCTTAACGCAAAACTTCGTTAAGAATTACCAAGGTTTATTTTCTATATGATATTTCTATGTTCGTAAGAGAAAAACTCTCTTCACCGGGCACAACTTCCCTTTGCAGATGCTAAAGCAGAACTGTGTCCATCCTAACTCTACAACGAACGAATCTTACTGAATTTAGTGTATTTTGATTGGCTAAGCCCAAGTCACATGATTGATGGAACAAACAGATATACGAATTTCCTGAAAAACTTTGTATAATTTAGCAAAGGCCTGCATGGAAATTATCTCCAAATTTTATTATCCTATCATTGATAAGAGTCACAATTGAGTTTTTCTTCACTTTAAAATAACGATACTTCTAAAATAGTTATGAACCTCAGAGTATACGACAATATAGAATGAATAGTTTCTAAATACAAAACTTACGGCTAAAAGACAAAATATTACATAAAACAAATTTAAACAAGAAAATGCTTGTCATCCATGTGCTCTGATACAAACAACATACCTTATCATCCTGTGTTCCGTTGCAGGATTAACCCCACCACGTGTAAACAAAAATTTTTTATATTGAATACCACGTTGGGCCCCACGTTGGTAAAACATTCTTCCAAGAATGTTCCTTATAAGTACACTTTAAATAGTGCCTTTCTTGAGATTTGAGTAGCGTGTTGAACGTCTACACTTTTGAACTTCTAATATCGTATTTTTTATTAACTTGATTTTAAAATGGAATTATTTGCAAACAATTTTAACCACATTTGCAAGAATTTGCACTAATGTTACAGTGCTGTAGAATCACTAAGAATTTATATAGTGACAAGCTATTATTATACACGATAAATGTACTGACGTTTCTTTCTAAAAACATTTATCCCGTCAAAGTAAACACTAAGTACTTGAAAGTGTTAATATTAAAAATTGCCAACGTCAGAAATAGAGACAGTGGCGTAATACCAGGGACTTCTGGTCAGAGGGGCGGTTTTTGAGATTAGCTTTTGTAGGGGGAAAGCTAGGCTGAAGGCTTGATTCCATATTTGCATCAAGACGAACGAAAACGTCAGGATTCTTGCCATTAATTTCATAAACTCATTTTTGACTAAACCAATATGAAGTATAAGGGTTGAAAAATTCGGAAAACACTCTCTAAAAATATTCTATCGTGAATAATGTTATTTAGTTTAATGGTAATAAATCTCATGTCATTAGAAATCACTTAAATTAAAAATTTGTATTTTAAAAAATTAATCTTTTTCATGACACTATAAAAACCTCGAGTTTATTAACCCTTTAAAATTTAATTTAACGATTTTGTCCAAAGAATGGTGTTAAAGTACGTTATTATTTATTTTGTTTATTATATTATATTACTGGTATATTATATTATATTTTATTTTATTATATTTATATGCTATGTATTTTGTAATTGTGTAATGTAAGTTTGTAATTCTCTACTGTCAATTTGTACATTCCTTAATGTTTGGGTAGTGTTTTCAATAGAAGCAGTGGATGGAAAATGACAATAATAACTTTTAATAATATACATGATTGATCGTTCCTACAATCTGTATTCAGCTACAAGATATTTTACTATGCTATAAGTCGACATGTATTGCTTTCTATAGCATTTTTATATACATTCGATGATTACTGCTTCTATAATTATTTACAAATATAATTAAGGAATTATTGCATTATTAATATTTTATATATCAATTGTAATATTGTGATAATTATGTTTTGGAGTGTATAACTTGTCGGTGTATGGTGTATTTAACTAAACAATATGTAATGAATGTAATTATTTTGATGATATAAAATAGACTGTCTCAACTCTCACACACTCTCTCTCTCTCTCTCTCTCTCTCTCTCTCTCTCTCTCTCTCTCTCTCTCTCTCAAACGCACACCCACAGAAACTCGCGCACGCGCACATACACAAACAGGTTCACTCAATTAATTGATCTTGTTGTGTTTGATATGTTCTATGTATTCTATATATATGTTCTATATATATATACAGGGTCTGATGATGACAATAAATATTGTCATAACGTCGACACAAATAATGTAAAATTTGTGTTATACTTTTTGGCCAAACCTCGCTAAACTTTCCATTCGTTAAAATTTATTGATCGACGATCACTACTAATTTAAAGTTATTATTTATATAAAATCTAGTAATAAAGTTTTCTCATTTTTTAAAATTAAAGTCAAGAAACTGCTAGTTTGCCTGTGCAAGGACGACACGATTAAAACCACACAAATATTAGGCTAGAGGAGTTATGGCATAGACAAGGCTATAAGGGGTAGTGTGACTGGGCAAAAAAGATGAAGGTAGATTAACAAGCTCTGCCTTCGTTTCCTGGCACACGCGTTACTGTTTTTCCATGCTGCAAATACATATGTTATTTACCAAATGTTGAGTAACTATTATTATTAATAAAAAGCTGACTTTATTAGTGTATAAATATTGTTATTCCTTCCACTTCTACAATTATTTATAAGCCTTATTTATCACTTTCAGTTTAGAAACAGGTCTACTTTATGAAATTTTGCTGACAGTTTTATTAGCTGTATAGGATATTGATCTCCCTGATCCCCATAGTTACGCCACTGGTAGCTAAGAAAAAAAATATTACAATGTATGCAGCTCCAGGACTGACATTTGAGAGAAAGCCAATAACTAAAAAACAAACGGATGTCAAAGAAAAAACCAAGCAGAGACACCCACCATGGCTACACTAAAAAAATGTAAGCCAAATAAAAAGAGAAATATCACAATTATTAGAAACAAGCAATGAAAAGTGAAGTAGGAAACTGAAAAAAGTGTACACGCAAAATATAAGAGAGAAAAAAAGAGAAATTACAAGAAAAAATAGAAGATTTAAAACAAAAAGTGCAAGCTTAAAGAATACAAAAATATAACAGAATAACAGAAAAAATAGATACATATCAACAAAATAAATTACTCACGTCTGTTGTCTAGGCTGCCACGGCAGGAGTCATTATTAAAGAGTTTATAACATCCGGGTAATTGCTTTGAGATGACATATTTTTAATTTTCTAGACATTTCGATCACCCACAAAAGATCTTCTTTAGTAAAACTATCAAAAAGGTCAGTAAGTAATGGTAGGCCTAACGTACTCCTAACTGAGGCGAAAGCAAAATAAATTATTCTCTGAACATTCCAGCAAAATTTATAAGCACATGCAGAGGAAAATGCTAGAAACCCTAACCCCCCAAAGAAAGAAAGAACTTACATAATACTGGAAGGTTAACAGTAACTGAAATAAACAAGAAACACTAGGATGGTTGATCAAAGGCTTTTCTAACATCTAAAAATGAAACCCCAGTCAATTGCCGCCCTATAACCAGTCTCCTCCTATGATGTACAAGATTTTAAATACTGTAGTACAAAATCAAAGAGTAGGTCTACATACGAAAACGTGATGAAGGAATATCTTTACCGAAAAGAACAAAAATGAGTGCGAAAAGTACATAATGATATACAGACAACATAGTGACAAACAAGATAATAATAAAAAGTCTAAAACCTGCGTTTATGTAGGATAGACTACACGAAAACACGAAAGGGTTAGAGAGTGTCCTCCATTCCTGGTTAATTAATATACCAAAAATTTATAAAATTAATAATATACTTGCAGATTTCATAGAAACGCCTATGAAAAATATAAAAACAAGTCAATAGTTATAACAACAAAAGAGGCCCTGAGAGTTGATAGTGTACAAGTAAGAGTGGAATTTTCTAGTGGTAGTCTCTCACCGTTATTCTATATATCCACTATCAGAAAAACGTAACCAGTCATGAACTGGAAGTTAGTTAAATACATAATTTTAAAATGAATTTTAGTCCAGAAAAATGTGCAAAAACCACGCGAAGAGGAGGTACACTCGTTACTACAAGCAACATGGAAGTGATGACATATGTAGGCATTCAAGAGCTTGACTTAGGAGAATGTTATAAATATTATTTGTATTAGCATTTTGACATAAATCTACTAGATTTACTAAACTTATTTATTTTTAAAAAAGTGCGTAAACGAAGTGTTGATACTCTGATTTAGAAGAATGACCTTATTAAATTTTGAAGCACGAAGCCTCTGTTACGTGCAAGATACTTAAGTGTGGTCCAACTTCATTCGCTAAATTTTATATTTAAAAACAAGAATTCAAATTTTTCTCAAAGCTTTTATAGCTTCATAGGCGTTTAGAATATTGTATTAGGTATATGAGGTCGATGACAGTAGTTATTTGTTCAAAAAATGTCACTTTCAACATTGGAATAGGTAACATTCTAACGTAATATACTTACTAAATGTAATGCTTTATTAATATATTTTTAAATTTGAACTGTTTCAACTGTAACTATTAGAACCCTTTCCACAAGTCGAAAAGATAAAATTAATTAGCAAATGCCAGTAGTTAACACTGTTTCCTATGTTTATTTCGTGTGAAGGCACTGCACTGATCTGTCTACATTCAAGTCTGGCAATAAATTTCTGCAGTGTCCCTAAGTTTGTACAAAACTGTCGGAGACAGTTCGCTTTTGTTGCACGACCTGATAAATTATACTACAGAGTGCTTCTAGTTGACAATGTTGTGTAAACAACAGAAAGTGGTAAATTACTTTGTTATCACGAAATCTGTGAAATTAGTATTGTCATCGTACCATTGCACAGTATGGCAGACATCACAGTTGACAACACGGTAAAAGTTATGGAAGTAGCAAGTAAGTGACAGCCCCCAAGTCATTCTGATGAATCAAATTTTAGCTTTATGGTCCCTTTCAAACATGCACTGAAAAAAATATTGCAAGTTAAACGATTTTATTTTTTTCTTATATCGACTGCGCACTGTGCAAAATAGCAATTATTTTATGTAATTAGTAAAATAGTTTACCTTTTTCTTGTCCGTCTGGTGGCCTTTTTTCTATATTTAATTCAACGCGTTTCGGGACATATGCCCCATCATCAGGATTATCCCTTGTTGAAGTTCGTCGATCGTTAAAATATTAAAAACACTGTATATACAATTTTACACATAACAATAAATATAATATAAACATAAACAACACACATAAAATACCCAAACTTGAGACACACGCGATATCGGTGGTGCGCACCACGACATGCTATAGTCGACTGCAGTGTTCATGTTGTTATATGTCGTGCACTATGGACCTTTTTCTGTATTCTTATCGCTGTGTCGTATAATAGATTTGACTGGAAATTCAACTGATCGTTAAGGATGACTTCTTCTGTTTTTTTATTTTTGTAAGCCTTATATATTTCGTATTCTTCGATAGCATTCATATAATTTCCTTTTCTGCATATATGGAGGGGTTGAAAGTTCGTTGTGAAATCAGTATAACGATGGTTTTTGTCCATCAGATGGCTCGCGTAATTTGACACTGTTTTACTAAATTCCATTTTAGGTAAATGTTCTCTGAATCGTTTTTTAAAGGGTCTACCAGTTTGGCCAATGTAAAAGCTATCAGATTCATTGCATATTATCTTATAAACGCCCGTCCTGTCCTCAACCGATTTTGAATGTTTAGGTAAGAGTATCTTATTAATGTTATTATTAGTTCGGTAAGCCATTTTTATATTTATCCCACTGAATACTTTGTTTAAAATTTTGGGTAGGGTGTTACCATATTCTGATGCTATATACCTAACTTTATCTCTATTATTTTCTTGTAATTCTATGTTGTTTTTCTTTTTTCTGTGTTTCTTGATTAAATTATCCACAATTGAGCTTTTATAACCATCGGCTTTAGCTATGTATTTGATCGTGATCAGTTCTTCGCGAAAATCTTTGTCTTCTAATGGTATGGAAAGTAACCTATGTATTAAACTATGATAAGCTGCTATTTTCTGAGAAAAGGGGGTGGTGTGATTCAGCATTTATCGTGAGATCTGTGGTTGTCGGTTTTCGGTATATTTGATATTGAAATTTTTCATCTAGTCTTATAATTGTCAGGTCGAGGAAGTTAAGTTTATTATTTATCTCCGTCTCAAGTGTGAACTGTATGTTTTTATTGACACTATTCATGTATAATTTCATATTTTCTATTTGTCGTAATGTGCCATTAAAAATTATAAACGTATCATCAACATAACGTGTATATGATATTATTTTCTTGGAAAGTTTATTTACGTTATTGAGCAAATATGTATTCTGATAGTGGTTTAAGTATATGTCAGCTAATAAACCAGATAAAGGTGACCCCATGGCTAGGCCCTTTTTTTGGATGTAATAATTATTATTAAATGTAAAATAATTTTGGTCAAGTACAACTTCCAGTAAATTAACTAAATCATTGATTTCTTCAGAGTTACATATTTTGGCGTTAATAAGATTTCATTTAAGGATAGTGAGAGTTTCTTGAACAGGGACATTCGTATACAAGTCAACAATGTCAAAAGATGCTATTTTATAACTAGGTCGTAATTTAATGCTTTTCAATTTGTTAACAAGGTCAATGTTATTTTTTATACTATGGTTATTACTTATCTTTATACTGTTTTTTATTTTCACTGCAAGTTTTTTGCTGACATTGTAGCTCGGCGCAGTTGTGAAATTTATCAATGGCCTAATCGGTATATTGGTCTTATGGATTTTTGGTAGGCCAACAAATTGTGGTGCTTCTGCGTTAATGGGTTTTAGTGCACGGCGTGTGGCGTTATCAAACAGCCGTGTACATAGGTTAATTTTATTATTCAAAACTTTGACGAACTCTGCTGTTGGGTCCGCTTGAATCATTACAATATTATTATTTTATATGAACTCATTAACCTTTGAAGTGTATTCGTCTCTGTCTATTACGACTACGGTATTCCCCTTATCAGCTTTTGTAATCAGTGCATTGTTATCTATCAATTTAGTTTTTATATGTTTCAAGGTTTTATTTTCTTTCAAGTATCTTTGATTAACTTTACAGAGCTTTTCATTATTTGTTATAGTTTTTAGGCATTTATTCAAGCTATTATTAATTACTGCATGGGTTTCATTTTGTAAAGTCTGGTTTGGTATTGTTTTTACGGCGGCCTCTGCACTAATAATTTCTCGAATCATGTGGTCTTTACCAATATAAGGAATATTATAATTTAGCCCCTTCTTAAGAATATCTCTTTCATCAGATGTAAATTGTATACTCGTCAAATTTGAGACACGCGTGTAGAACTTGTGTTTACATGCGAAATCCTCCTCCCTTATCTGCTTATGTTTAAGAGCTTGAAGTTTATTCTTTTGTTTTTGATAAACACGTTGCAGTACGTCATGAACGTATTTGTTGATAACCTGGATTGTGTTATCTAGTAGGGCCACACGAATGCTATCAAGTAGTTTTAAATGAGTCATATATAAATCTCTGTTTAATTTTGCTTTCTTTTTATACAAATATTTAAGTTCCTCTCTCATCCACATTGTTTCAGCATGCCTTTTGATTTTCATTGCAGTCTCTGATTTTTTGTTTATTTTGATGAAGGCATATTTAGGTATTATATTATTTGTAATACACTCTTGACTGAACTGTATGTGTAAATTTGTTTTAAGTAGTTTTATTTTAATATTTTGAAATTTAAATCGCAATTATTTTAAAATGCACATCGTAATTCGACGTAAACGTTTAATCTGTTTTTCATTAAAATTAACATAATTAATAATTAAATTATAATATCATTAATATTTAACGTCATGCAGACTTTCTGAAGAACATTCTACATATTTAAAGTCATGTAAAATCAAGTGATGTACTTGGTTTTTCGTATTGTCTTCAGTTTCTATAGGTTTCTAAAATACTACTGTATTGCTTACGTAGAAACAATACATCTATAGTCGACCCCGCAATCAGGAGAGTTGTTTTGCTAAAATACAGATAAAATTTAATTTATAAAATATTTAGCTGTCTCAATTTATACCAGATGACAAATTTTTTCTCAATTTTCAACCATATATGTATGAACTTTGTAGAATCGTCGTCAAGAGAGAAAGACATTCAACAATTATAGTACTGTGTTAAGTCAGTAGGTAAAAGTGATTGTGTATATTGAGACATACCTTTCTAATAAAACAAACTCCATTACAGTGCAGAGTAATAACTTGCTAAATAAACTATAAAATGTAAATAACAGTACTTGGAAAAATTTTGATTTTAAATTTATGAATTAGATATGAACACCCTCAACAATGGAACTATACTTACTATATTATTTTATTTCTATAATTTTAGTTTTATTTTACGTTAAATTACACCTGACTTGTTTTACGTATATAATAAATTTTATTTTCTATTTTATACACAAAAACAAATATGAAATGAAAGCTAGAGCTCTGTTACAAGGAAGAACTTACTGATAATTTTTTTGCCAAGTATTTCAACAGAATTTAACATTTTCAGTGTTCAACTGAAACTACGTGAAGGTTACATCTGAATTTGGTAAGTAATACAATAATAGAGGCAGGTTATGGAGTGCTCTTGATTTCCCCAGACATTCTATCTATGCGTATCTAGGCGGATATCCATGTCAACCTGGCACGCATTAAACCATAAAGCAAAGTATGAAATCACCGGTTCAGCAATGTTTAGTTTCTGATACGTCAAACTGTTGCACGTTATAGTAGACCTAAAGTGCTTTGAATTATTGTGTACGAACATATGTAGCTAGTGACTGGTATTATTTAGTGCGACAAGTTAAATACTGTAAGTAATATTTATTGTGTGGTACACTAGTGTGTGTTGAAAAATCTGAAGTTAGACGAATTGTGGTATACCAGTGTCTTTGTTTATTTACAACTATAGTTAGATTTCTAAATAGCGATTTCACCTGGATACTGGCGGGGGACCTTCGAATTTTGAATTGCGATTCTCTATTTTGGAGAGAAAAGGAATTAAATGTATTTTATTATCAACGTCACTAGCAAATAAAACATAAATCTGTAAAAATCAATTTAAAGTGCCATAGTATAATCACAAATAACAAGTATGAGAGTAAATTACCTTATTCTGTTCATATTGTAACTTGTAAAACACGCTGTATTTATACATTTTGCAAAGTTATGTTTTCTGTGTGTGGGGGGGGGAGTGCGGGTGTTATTGTGTGTATGCAAACCGGACGTTGTATGTGAGTTTACTTGCGTTACGTATTAGTATTAAATTATATATAAAAATGAATTTTGAAGAGATATGAGAGTACAGTAGAATGAAATAATTGTTTTAATTTTGCAAAGAATCAAATTTTTCTTTATTTCAAAACACTACAAAAATTAATAAAAATTAAATATATGGTCCTTGATTTAAATAATCACGTACATCATATATACGTGTAAATAATTCTCATATTATGAAATTAAATTGACAATTGTAAACCTTATATAATAAAATAATATAGTTATAGTTATATATAGTATAGTATAGTATAGTATATGTAGTATAGTAACATAGAGTACAGTATATATAGTATAGTTAATATATAGTAAAAATATAATTTAATCTACATTGGGTGGCTGATAAATATTAAGAAATCACATAATTTTAAAATAATGAGGATAAAATAGTTTTTAATCAAAATTTAGCTTTCAGAAACAAGATGCAACCAAAGAATTACTTAAATATTTAGAGTATTTACGCTCAGTTGAATCTTCATATAAAATATCTCAAATTCTTTTCTTTTATAAAAATTGTACATCAACTACGTCACTAAAAATATCTATGAACTGATTAAAATTTACAAATAACTATGTAGGCCTACAATAATACTGACGTGGAACCCCTTATTGATAAAAATGATTAAATTTATACTTTTACTACCTAAACTGACGTGTCGCTCGTTAGAGCTTCGTGTAGACAGTAAAGTAAAAATTTAATCATTTTTATCAATAATAATCTGTGTTCTGCGTCAATATTATTTTATATAGTTAGATGATGACATCGGACACGTCAAGGACAACAAAATCCAGGAATTTAAAATTACATTTTAAAAAATGCTTTGTTATACAGTTATTAGCTCTGTTGTTTGTATTGTCTTAAATAAATGAATTCATAGTCACTTGATGAATTGCCATGGTATCTGCGTGTCCACTGTGGTCCTCCTGAAGGCTAAGACTCTATGTGCTCTAACTTCGGTCAGATATCCGGGCGCCAACAATCATTACTGAGCCTTGATAAACGACATTCATACTACCTGATCTGTAAGAGAGAGTATGGTCTGCCGGACTCGGGGTCTATACGGAACTCCGTAACCAGATTGATTAAACAGTTGCAACCCTGACCATGATTGCCATAGCAGGTTTAGCGTTACATTATGATGTAAAGCATTTAAATAATTACGCTGCCAATTTATCTATAAGTAAATTCACAGAGCCACTAATATGCGAGTTCGTAATATTCTTTAGGCTACTACCCGTCGATACAATTCGGTTCGCGCGTTACCTAGTTTAGTTTTGTAAATTCTACGAAAAACGAACAGTTTTTGCGAGTCACTTTTCATGTCAGTACTTGTCTTACGCACATAAATAGTTATACCGTATAACAATTCAACCCTCATGGCATCACATCATGTAACACAAATCTATAGTATCGTACAGTTGTCAGTTTATATCGTACAGGATTTTTAATAAACTGTTTCCTTTTTTGTTGTTATACATTTACATACTCTTCATTGTCACATTACCAATGCAATTTATACTGTGTATCACGTTGTAATTCCTATTGTAAGGTGAAAAATACGGTTTACACACGCACGAGCGCGCACACAAGTGTGTGTGTGTGTGTGTGTGTGTGTGTGTGTGTGTGTGTGTGTGTGTGTGTGTGTGTGTGTGTGTGTGTGTGTGTGGTAACGGGTGCGAGAATTATAGTTTTAACGGAGAAACTTTTTCTAGAGCCGTACGGTAACCTTTAAGGTACCGTACAAAAGTAACTTAATCCGTTTGGCACAAATTAAGGTAGATTATCGAACACCTTGTTTGGAAGACACACTTGTTTATTGTCTATTACATTAAATCCTTCAAGCACTGTATCCATCTTCTTGCTACCTTTTCTTCAATGTATATCAGCTCTATAGCTTTCCTTTTAGTGCTCATAATCTTTTTCTTCCTTTCTTCCAAAGAATCTTTTGATATCGCTGTATGGCTTGTCCATTTTACGGTTCTCATAAAGTTGTGTTTTCCAAATTTTCTCTAGAAATTGTTTTTGTCTTTGCTTGCTCTCCTAGTTCCTTCATTCTCCAAGTCTTGTATCATCTATTTTAATATTCTTTTTTTCAAGTTCTCTTATTTTCTTCTTTTATTTATTTTTCAATTCAATTACCTCATAACTGAGCCATGTTATACGCTTTCCTGGGTTCTTTTTTTCCTAACAGGACGTCAGTTGTTTTTTTATATATTCCTTTATATTGCTTTCCATTTCTTTCTAGTACCTTCTTTATCTTTCATTGCTATTGCTTCAGTAATCTTGTTAGTTTCATCTGTGAACACTTCATGATCCCTTCATCTTTCAATTTTGTAACTTGCCAATATTCCTTTTCTGTCTTCTTTAGTCTTTTGTACTTTAATTAAAAATGTCCCCGAAAGAAATGTCAGCGGCACTAAATCCGATATTGGACAACAAATTAGAGGAATGAATAAAAAGAAAACTAGACGAGCCCGACAAGTAACTAGATGATCGTAACCAGAAACAATGTGAAATAATGAAAAAACAACTGGACGAAGGCGAAAAAGAACTACAAGAGCGCAACCGAAAACAAGAGGAATTCTAAAAAAGACAAACAGAGGGTTTTGAAAAAAAAATTAACTACAAAAAATAAAGCACTATTAGACAGTTTTCAAACACAAATTAACTTAGGCCTACTTTAAATAAAACTAGAGAAAAATTATACAACCCATGCACAAAAGTTAAAAAAATGCGAGACTAAAATAACAGAAATTGACCAAACTCTGATGAACACGAACAAAAACACTCACACAATTACAAAAAGGAATTAACAGTTTAGAATTTGGTGGTAATAGACAGGGTGATCGTATCACATATATGTACCACGACATGGAAGCAGTAACTCAACATCCAAAGTTCTACGGGGATGGAAACGATAACCCAATAAAGTTCCCGAGGCAATGTGAAAGGACGATGGATACTACTGTAAATCAGCTGACTGACCAGGACAAAATAACCTTCATTAAAAAATACCGTAAAGGGGCAGCGACACAATGGTATACAATTATCCGAGACCAGGTCTCAACGACTGGGATTTGGTGCAAGCTTTCGAGACCCGTTACTAGAATCAGCATGTCCAACGGAAGGCATGCGATTGCCTTGAGTTCAGTAAGTACGAATGTGGGCGGCAAACGAAAGAACAATACGTAATACAATAGATGGCGACAGTAAAACATGTGCATCCGCACCTTAATGAAGCTGAACTCGTGCACAAATTGGCCTGTCACTTCGAACAGAACATCAGAGTTGCTGTGATGACAAGAGATATAAGCCAACTTCTGGTATTATTGCCTTAGTGGAAAGACCTCGTCAACAAGGATCACTGTCCAGGTCCCAGTAAAACATATAATGCAAGTAAGCCAGCTGAAAACACACAAAAACATACGAAAAAGGTACTGAACATAAACCGAGGTGGATGAACAAAAAAATTAATCAATAGGGAAACCTAGTGTATTCACAATTCATTAATTATTAAGGAAAATACTATAACAGAGAATAGTAAAAAACGGGGTACAAGATGGTACCCGAAACATGTTCCTAATAAGGAAAAAAAATATCTTGAGGTAAATTTATTATAAATATTAAATTAATATATATATATATATATATATATGTGAATGGTGTGTACCCAGCTGATATGAGAGAAACACTATTAAGTAATGATACAATTTCATTTTAACTTAATTTTTAAAATTCATTTAATAAAGTTATAAAAATAATACGTAATATGTTTTAGTGTAAAACTAAATGTCATAAAATAATCTCTAGAGTGAATGGCATAGGCCTGTAAACTCAAATACTAACAGACAGTGATCCAGAATTGTCAGTCACAAACCTAAAATTCATATCTAAACAAAAATAGCACTTTATGCGATCACCAATATTACCTATTAATAATACACAACTACAAACCGCAACAAACACTAAAGGAAATACAAATAAAAACATTTACATTAATATAACAAAAGATAAGTGGAGCTGGGTAATTCCATTTGTTGTCCTGGATAACTTAATTTATGCCGTCATCATTGGAATTGACCAACTACCTTATATCCAAGCTAAACTCAATTTGTTTGAACAAATAATAGAATGTAACATAAAAAATCATATAAAATTATACTAAACGGAACCATGAGTAATTATACTATAAATAAAAACGAGGGTATTTCGATAAGGAGACCTAATATAAGCCAGAATCCAGACTATGACGATAATAACAGTCTAGACAATAATAAATTAACTAAACAACAGCAACCGGAATTAGATAAATTATTGCACAAAGCTGGCGATGTATTTAGTGAAATACCATCTGTCATAAATGTCTATGAACATAAGATTATCGTCCAAGATGAGTTAAAGTTTGTCCAGAGAACGTACCAGTTCCCGATGCATTGTGTTGATCGTAAATACAAAGGCTACTTAAAAATAATAAAATCGAGTGCTCTAAGAGAGAATTGTAATAACTGTATAATAATCTAGCAATAATTTTAAACTTTCAGCAATATATGAAGCAAATGTTTGAATAGGCCTACATACAATAAAATACAGGAAAAATTGACATGCATTTATCAATAAAATCTCGTATTTTACATGCGACAGAGATTGAAATGACATCCCTATCACAGTTGCATTTTTCTGAAAAGATCAGAAAATAATGGAATAGGCCTACACAAAATGAATTTAAATATGGTGTAAAATGTAGTTTGTTTAATAATATATTAAGAATTTGAAACTCTGACTCTCAATGCAAGAAGTAATCCGAAATGTTTTAAAGTTTATTCAGTCTGTAAATAACAATTTTTTAAAATAAAATAACCCATATGCCTACATGAAGTATTTCGTCGGTAGTAAAGAAGATTTTTACTAGAAATAAAGCCGGTATGCTTTGTAAAAAGAATATCTCCGGTTTCATTATTATAATTTTTGTGGTAACTAATGTCCGATGGTGTTGTAACGATCTTATATATAAACAAATAAAGATGTCTTCGACGGTCAGCGAACTAAAAACTTGTAGTATGTAGGATTAAGACATAATTTAAATATCACTACTACAAAACGTTTGGTTTCAGCAATGAATCTCTATTATATGTCGCCTTCATTCAATTATTTAATCTGCAATAAGTATTGTGGTAGATCAGTATAATTGTACATTTCTACGAAGGGATTTAGGGCAATTCGATTACAGCTTTTACAATTCAACAAAAATGTTATGTTTATCATTTTCCTTTGTCAAATTGTTTAGAAAATAAATCATATATACCATTTATCTATAAAATTTAAAGCCTATCGTTGATTTTAAAATACAATTTTTGTTGATCGTCAATAGTATTGTTTATTTTTATTAAACAGTTTTCCATGTAATATACATCACTTATGTCAAAAAGAAATCTGAGCAAACACGTAAACGTATAAAAAAATTAACATATTTTGCGTGTACGTAGTGTTTTTAAAATAACATATAGTGTATTGTAAAATCACATAACTATTGAAATCATAATTTCTCCATATATTTCAAATGTTGAGGTTCTGTGAAAAAAATAAAATGATTCATGTCTAAACCATGTACCTGTTACTATACGTAATTGCAGTTGTTTTCAGTCTCCGTTTTGCTCCGTTTTCAGTCTTCATATGTAAGAGACATAATACTTTTGCGTGTATGCAAGCTTTTTCAATAAATATACATCAGTCCGAACCCAACATAAACTGAAGTTTATCTTCCTTGTAAATAAAGCTTGTAAAGATGGCAGCAAGAACAGTCAAGGCTCTATTGTCTGAAATATGACTTTGCGCTTTACGGAAGTCCAAAGAACAACAAAGTGACTTAAATATCGTCTAATTCCAGTGAACAGTAACTCAGATACTTATATTATAAGGCAAATTAAAATTTCATTGATTACAATTTTCTGGGCTGTTAAGCAGTGGTCCACATTCGGTAAAACCATCGTTGTTATTATTGTTGTTTATTATGTAAAGATGATAACGGTCAAAAATCTTTAACTCATCAAATAGCAGTAAGCAAATCACAAACTTTCAGTCGTGTCCACGATGGACTTCCCCAGTGATTTAGGAAAATAGGTTTCATGTCCCGCGAAAGATAATAGCGTTGGCCTGCTAATCGGTGAACATTTTCCACTATGTGGAAGCCGGCAGGATGTCTGCGTAATCGCAATCGACAATTCGTACAGTTTAATAGGTCTATACTGACTACAGGTAGAAATGTAAGGTCGAAGAAACTTGTATACAATAAATGTGCAGGAGAATCCGTGAGAATACCATGAGTCTGCATAATAATCCGTATCCATAAATATACGTATCCGTATGCTCTCTTCAGAGCATAATTAGAGTGTTCGAACCGACCTTACAATATCTATCTAGTAGAGGAAAAGCAATTTATTTTAAATATAATATTGTTACGAGAAGCGTACCGAAAAATCCAGAACATTCTCCACTCCCCCCGTCAAGTGTGGATTGTGTTGCGTCATTCACGTAGGTGGTTCTAGTGAGTTCCAGGAACACTTGAGATAAGCATTAAGCCGCCGGCGTGCAGTAAGGAGGGAAAGCTGTACTGCACCTCTGCGGGGTCTATATAAAGCCATAGCAGCCGGATTGTCAGTTCAGTTACGTGAGCGGTTTTTGCTAGTGCGGATTGAGTGTTTGCCGAAGTGAAGTAGTAGGGTGTTAATAATTGTGTGAAAGTCTATTAATAGACATTGTTATTGCGTGTGGCAAATCTGACTGAAAATATTGTACGATTTAATTACAAACTGTTTAATTGTGATAATTAAAGCTGTTGATTAGTGACGTAATTGGTGTCTTATATTTTGTTTTCCACTGTACTATACGACGAGCAGTAGTCTGTCGTAACAATATGTATGTTTAAATAGATTTCGACAATATCTAAATATAGCTAACCCTATGAACGATAAGATTTATTGAATACTACAAAAACCTAGTGTTTAAACATTTAAACTACTAATACTATTAAATCTATTACAACTATATTGTGGTTACGTTAATATACGGATTGTGGTTGAAAACAATAAATCATTAGTAAAACATACTTAAGTGAATGTGAAATGCATTTACACGTGCAATTAAATGTATTGGGACCGTTGCAGTGCTCAGACACAATACAAAACGTACTTAAACTAAAACGAGCGATGAAACCAAACTAGGTTAGTAGCCTTCTTGTACGACCACTTTGTGTAGACTGGTTAGCAAATAAGTAACATAACCACATACAAAATTTGCTAAGAGTAATTAGTTTACATTGTTACTTTAGTAAGATAAATGCTTGATGAAGGTTTATTATCATACAACTGTAATATTATTCAGTGTTCTTATATTTCATTAAAATAAAATAGCTAATCGCACACAAGTGTTTAAATGGATAACATCTGTATTATTAGCGACTTACAAGTAGGAAGTAAAAATTTCTTGGTCTTTTATTTTAAAGGAAAAAACTCCTAGCCTTTTATTTTAAAATTATACTCAAAAGCTGTATTCTACTACTCACGATAACGGCATTGATTAACAAAGTTAACATAATTTAACAGAAGACTGTAACTTAGAAACTAGGGCTTCAGTAGCAGAAACAAAGTAAAGTCGTTACACATATGCAGTGATTGACTAAAGAGAAAAATAGAAAAATGCAATTTGAACAAAGCTTCTATAGGGGAATAATGAGGATAAGGTGGAGAGACACATGTCGGTTGCTGCGGCCATGGGTCTTGAATGCTCTTTACTCGGCAGCCTAGTGGATTTCTCCGGCGGGTTTGAGTCGTTGCCAGCAGACTTTGTATCCATGTCCATGGTTTTGCGTACTCTGATCCGGAGCGGACTGCCGATTCTGTGCCTTCAACCGGCCCGACGTCTTGCTCTGTGTGTGGCCGGCGCCACCCACCGGGTCGCTGTAGATCCCTGTGACCGTGGGTGCGTTCGCACGACTGCGCAGCGGGAACAGGACTGTTGGCAAATGTTTGCCCAGTCCTATAGCAGTCGTGAAGCTGGATACGCAGCGCCTTCTTTATTTCGCTGTTGCGCCGGTTGGTCGGATTTACCCTGGGATGGTAGTTGGCTGAAGTCCACGGGTGTATGTGCAGCTTGTTGCACATCTGCTTCCACTTGCTGTCCGTGAACAGCTATCATTGTTGGTTAGCATTGCCTCTGGATACCCAGACGAGGGAATACCTCTTCCCCTCTTCCTGGAAGTAGTGGAAATAGTTTCAGTGGAAATAATTTCGCCTTGCACACTGCCTTTGCTTCTACCCTTCTTGACACCATGTCCGTGATCACGATGATGTACGGTTTCCCAACTCGCGTGAGCGGATATGGGCACACGATGTCGAGGGTGACTGTGCTCTAACATCTGCTGAGTTGCTGAGGGCAACATCAAGCGATAATTAGCAGAAATGATAAAAGAACATCCTAAAACATGAAAAGTGGCAATCGTTATCCCGCTTCTAAAGGCCGAAAATAATTCCTTAAACAGAAACCTATCGTCCACTATCGGTGGCAATGTTTAGCAAAATTATTAAAGAGGATATTAAACAGTCGCCTCTCCTGGTGTACTGAAGAAAACCGGCCTACTGACCGCACACCAGTGTGGGTACAAGAAACACCATTCTACTACAGTTTCATTGAAGGGAAACACACGGTTGCAGCATCCTTCCATTTTGAAAAAGCATTCGATAAAACGTGCAGATACAACATCGTGCAACACTTACATGATTGGTGGCCCGGAAGTAACCTGACAAAATTTACCTCCAGCTTTTACAGGGACAGGACTTTCTTGTTCGTGGTCGACAATTACTATCAGCCCGAAGCGAATTGGAAAATGGAGTACCTTAAATAAAGAAGCGTGATCTCAGTACAGCGGCACGCTTATTACCTATATTCATCAGTGGGTTCTTTGAGTTGTATCCATCAGCGGGTATAGAAACATTAGTTGTGAAGTTCTTGTACGTTGTAATGTTACATAAGATCACGACCACCAGGGTCCCAAACAACCAATAATCCAACAATAACAAAGCATAAAGAATGCTACACACAACTTTAATGTTAATAACCAAGACAAGTAGAAGGTGATTTTAAATAAATAAAGAATACATCTTTAACACACTGATGAAGATGATAAAAGAAATAATGACAATGACCTAGACGAAATGTAATTAACTGACAATTAACCCAACAGATTAGGTGAAAATGTGAAAACCAAGGACGGAGAGAAGAAACTATAAATGGAGTAAAGAAGAACACTACAAGGCCCAACTGGATACAAAAACAGAATGAAGAATAAGATATGCCCTACTCGACAAGACAAGATGAATGGATCATGACAAGAAAACCCAGAGTAAAGGACAGAGCAATAATGATGCCTAATGAACTAATGGAAATAACTATGCCGACAAAGAAAGCTTATAAAGTAATTAAATGAGACAATAAACCAAGGTCAGGGGAGTGAAATAAAATTAGTAAAGGTATAAATTAACTGTGTATCTGGAAGTATAATAATCATGAATCATATAGACCAGCCTTGTAACTAGAGAAAACATAGGGATATTACTTACCGAATGATGTGTATAAATACTGTTCAGAATGGGTAATAGAGACAAAAGGGTGTGTAATAAACCTAAAATCATAAATAAAATTAGTAATCATATGATAATATGAAATCAAAAGACAATGAAATTAGTATAAAACAAACACATTGTTGCCAAACCATGATAGGACTCTTAACCTCACTATATGTGAATTATGCACCTAAAACAGGAGAGTTAAGTAACTAAATGCCTAATAATCCAATTTCTGTTGGAGGGTAATGAACCTAAATGTTAAAAGGGTGGTACCAACACAGAATCAATGTATAGAACCAGTAGTATTGTATTGTAATTAGGATAAGTACAAACAATAAGTTAGACATTTTGATGTTACCTAACAAATCTTACTAAAACTGTAACAATATGAGATAAAGGAGAGGAGAAATTAGTGTCAATAGAACCAGCAAGTTTCTATTTCACTTATATAAGGTAAACCAATTATAATTAGATTAAAATTATCACAAGATAATAGAAAATAGACATACTGGTATCTTGTCACCAGATGCAAGATGCTTTATTGTATTAACAAAGCAAGGTGACATACTATTACCAATCAAACGATGGTAACACCTTCATAATTACTATCACTATTTTGTAAAGGAGAATGATCACTCAATTTAAAAAATAAATAAGAGGTAAGAGAACAATTGTAAAACTATATAGTGTTTTAACTATAGGTGTACCAAAGGAATATAATTAAGAGAATAATTATGTCAAAACCACCCAAGGTACCAACTAAAGGATGGTACAGCTAATCTAAGTAAACCAATAGCAATATTCAAATGTAATCAAATAGTAATGAACAGACCACTGTTAAAACTAACTTGTGTGGCAATAGGCCTAAAGGAGCTTAGAGTCTGATACTAAATGTTGAAGTTATACAGGGTATCAGACTAAACCAATAATAGTAAAATAATAAATTAAACAAAGACACCAACAAATGACTGAAGTGTAACCAGTTTTAAGCAACGTATTGTATGATTAGAACAGTATAAAATTTAAGGCCTAGGTGCGAAACACTGAATATGTCATTAACCAAAATACACAAGGGAGGGTATTGATTAAGTCAGCCCATGATAACCAGAAGTTGGAGGGGACCTTTAAGAACAGAAATGAAGTGTAACTGATTCTTAAAATACCTTCAATAAATAATATAAGGTAAATCCAAACCATAATGCTACCTGTACAGGACAGGAGGGTTTATGCTCGATTTTAGAGTTGTTATCACAGATAACTGGTTTATAATATGATTAAAGGACAGAAAGAGACTGAATAATCATCAATAAACCTAATTGTGTAATTGAATTGTTAATAATAGAAAGTAAGATAGTTTTAATTGAAAAATGTAATAGGCCTAAGTGGTGAAATTAAAAAAGTGTCAAACATTAACAGAACTATGGCTTGAGGGATATCTAATTGATCTAGAGAACAATTAAAAACGATTGAGATTAGTCAATTAGAGCTCCCAAGTGCCGTAAGAAAGTTAAATAACTTTTTAAATATTTGTGTAAATTAATGGAAATATTTTCGTACTCTCCGAACCAAAGACCCACGCCATAGGAAGTTGTCAGTGAGGTGTCATCGAAATTAGAACCAATCAAATTACCTGTAGCGAGGCTTGACGAGCAAAGGGACGCCAAGTTAAGCGTCATTGTCATTGTATGATCAACGGAGGAAACACGACGAGAGTTCTCGACGAAATAAAAGTAATTTTTACCTAACCTGTGCGGATAGTAAACGTATGATTCAGTACAAATACGAATTAAATGTCTAAAAGACAGTTATAAAGTGAATTAAGTGAAATAAGAAAGAAAACGTGTAGTGCGTACACGATTGTCAGTGTATAATCCCAGGCAATCGCGGTATTATATAAATAAAAGGGATTATGGTGATAATATCATTATTGTCGACTGTAAGAAGTGAACATAACTTGAAACTAAATAGAATTAAGAATAAATAAAGGAATTTTTAAGAGGCGTTGAACCTCGTAAAGTCAAATAAGTATTAACGAAATTTATTCGACCTAAGTATAAATTACTAATTTGAGTTCAATTAGTGGCTCGGCGACTACACGCGCGGGCGGACCGGTCCAACGAAGCCGAAGTTACATCGTGTTATGTGTGTGTCGTCATTGTAATTTTGTAAATATGTGCAAATGTGTTTTTATGTGTGTTATGTGAATTTTAACTTTTGACGAGGACTACTGAAGATGTGACACATGTCACGAAACGCGTCTATATAAAAACGCTAGAACGAAGTCACTGACGGATAAAAGGTAATAAATTATTGAAAAAAAATTAACTTGATTTTATTTCCATATTCCTTAAGAAATGGAAGTATGGTGATGGCAAAAAAAATCGTGTTCGAGATTATTGCAGATTCTGATTGTACTACACTCAAAACATGAAAAAAAGCCGTTTTCCGAAAAGTGTCTGTGTGTCTGTGTGTAGATTTTTTTTTTTGGCAAACGATAACTGCCGCAAATTCAAACAGAATCAAATAATTTTTTGCATACAGCCCTGACTTGTAGAGTACTCGCGACCTGTTGTTTTTGGTGAAGATCGGTTGAGGGAAAGGGGTAGTTTACCAGCAACGGTTTTTTTCTATCAAGGGAAATTTTTTTTTTTGGCAAACGATAACAGCCGCAAATTCAAACACAATTAAATAATGTTTCGCATACAGCCCTGAATTGTAGAGTTCTTAAGACCTATTGCTTTTGGTGAAGATCGGTTAAGGGAAAGGCGTAGTTTACCTGTAACATTTTATGTTTTAACAAGGGTATTTCTTATGGCAAATGATAACAGCCGCAAATTAAAACAGAATCAAAAGATTATTTGCATACAGCCCTAAATTGTAGAGTTCTCAAGACATATTGTCTTTGGTGAAGATCGGTTAAGGGAAAGGGGTAGTTTACCGGAAACATTTTTAACAAGGGTGTTTTCTATGGCAAACGATAACAGCCGCAAATTCAAACAGAATCAAATAATTTTCTGCATACAGCCCTGATTTGTAGAGTACTCAAGACGCATTGTTTTTGGTGAAGATCGGTTAAGGGCAAGGGCTAGTTTACCGGCAACGTTTTTTTATCAAGCGTATTTTCTATGGCAAACGATAACAGCCGCAAATTCAAACAGAATCAAATAATTGTTTGCATACTTCCCTGAATTGTAGAGGTCTCAAGGACTTTCGAATTTGGTGAAGATCGGTTAAGGGAAAGGGGTAGTTTACCGGCAACCTTTTAAGTTTTAACAACAGTAAAGTACTTGAAAATTCATTTAAACTTTTTGAAAGAATGGTAATTGTTAAATATCGGTATGGAGAACCATACATGACTTCCATATTCTAAGATTTATATTTAAAATGATTTTCGAAATGAAATATTACCATAGAAACTACTTCTTTCTACTTACTGCTTCAGCCTTAACCACAGTACTGTGGTCACTAACGTATACCACCTCACGTTATTGAACTCGATTTTCACTGATGATGGAAGTCGATGGCATTGCCGAAACGTCTGGTTTTGTAGAAAACATTGGACTACGGCCTAATATCCCAGGAAGGAATTTTAACAAAAACTACTTCTTTGTTGCCGATAACGTTGTACACACACACATATATATATATATATATATATATATATAAAATATGCATAAAATTAATGGCTTGTATAAGTTAATGAATGATCTCCATTAAGTAGTGCTCAAGTTTCCAAAGTTTTAATATTATGATGTCCGTAATTAAAACATCAGAGCAGGTTTAGTGTGAATGAGGGTACACTGTGGACAAAAATTTTCAACATTTCCTATTGAGCGTTGCTTAGAGTAAAGCTGCGAATCTACAGTGTATGTTTCACAGAACAAACACGCGAAAAAGAAGGAGCGCTCCGAAGTCACTCATGGACCCTCAGCATCTTGCAGAGGGTTCATTCCCTAAAGACGAAAAGTCTGTCTATGAATCGTTCCTCTGTAAACACGTGCAGTTACACTGCCCAGCGATCCACAGGAAGCAAATTGATGTCCATTTTTTCGCCTTGCACGCGTTATGTTGGTGTGGGTTTCGGCACTTTCCATTTAAAAAGCGTGCAAATGTAAGAAAATAAACATGAGTGAGGCCAGAAGTAACGTGAATTGTGTGTGTGTGTGTCTTACCTGCCTTTTTATTGCTGTAGGCATAATAATAAAATGGAAACGTAAACATTACATAACTGAGATATGCTTACCTGCCACGAACGGTATATTATTTTATACATGGAGGAGTTCAGTGACATACACACGTACAGAAGAATTATATATATAAAGATATTAACTCATACATAATTTACATTAAAATGAAACAATTATAATTTTATTGCCTAGCAACAAAATTATTTTATTTTTAACAATTACCATTGTTTGAAAACGTTTAAATGAATTTTCAAGTGCTTTACTGTTGTTAAAACTTAAAAGGTTGCTGGTAAACTACCCCTTCCCCTTAACCGATCTTCACCAAAATCGAAAGTCCTTGAGATCTCTACAATTCAGGGACGTATGCAAAAAATTATTTGATTCTGTTTGAATTTGCGGCTGTTATCGTTTGCCATAGAAAATACGCTTGATAAAAAAACGTTGATGGTAAACTACCCCTTGCCCTTAACCGATCTTCACCAAAAACAACACGTCTTGAGTACTCTTCAAATCAGGCTGTATGCAAAAAATTATTTGATTCTGTTTAAATTTGCGGCTGTTATCGTTTGCCATAGAAAATACCCTTGTTAAAAAAACGTTGCAGGTAAACTACCCCTTTCCCTTAACCGATCTTCACCAAAAACGAAAGTCTTGAGAACTCTAAAATTTAGGGCTGTATGCAAATAATCTTTTGATTCTGTTTTAATTTGCGGTGTTATCGTTTGCCATAGGAAATACCCTTGTTAAAACATAAAACGTTACAGGTAAATTACCCCATTCCCTTAACCGATCTTCACAAAAAAAAATGGGTCTTGAGAACTCTACAAATCAGGGCTGTATGCGAAACATTATTTGATTCCGTTTGAATTTGCGGCTGTTATCGTTTGCCAAAAAAAAAAATCTACACACAGACACACAGACAGACAGACACACACACACAGACACTTTTCGAAAAACGACTTTTTTTCATGTTTTGAGTGTAGTACAATCAGAATCTGCAATAATCTCGAACACGATTTTCTTTGCCATCACCATACTTCCATTTCCTTAAGGAATATGGAAGTAAAAATAAAATAATTTTGTTGCCAGGCAATAAAATTATAATTTTTTCATTTTAATGTAAATTATGTATGAGTTAATATCTTTATATATATAATTCTTCTGTACGTGTGTATGTCACTGAACTCCTCAATGTATAAAATAATATACCGTTCGTGGCAGGTAAGCATATCTCAGTTATGTAATGTTTACGTTTCCATTTTATTATTATGCCTACAGCAATAAAAAAGGCAGGTAAGACACACACACACACACACACACACACACACACACACACACACACACACACACAAAATTCACGTTATTTCTGGCCTCACTCATGTTTATTTTCTTACATTTGCACGCTTTTTAAATGGAAAGTGCCGAAACCCACACCAACATAACGCGTGCAAGCCGAAAAAATGGACATCAATTTGGTTCCTGTGAATCGCTGGGCAGTGTAACTGCACGTGTTTACAGAGGAACGATTCATAGACAGACTTTTCGTCTTTAGGGAATGAACCCTCTGCAAGATGCTGAGGGTCCATGAGTGACTTCGGAGCGCTCCTTCTTTTTCGCGTGTTTGTTCTGTGAAACATACACTGTAGATTCGCAGCTTAATCTAAGCAACGCTCAATAGGAAATGTTGAAAATTTTTGTCCACAGTGTAGTCTACCCTCATTCACACTAAACCTGCTCTGATGTTTTAATTACGGACATCATAATATTAAAACTTTGGAAACTTGAGCACTACTTAATGGAGATCAATCATTAACTTATACAAGCCATTAATTTTATGCATATTATATATATATATATATATATATATATATATGTGTGTGTGTACAACGTTATCGGCAACAAAGAAGTAGTTTTTGTTAAAATTCCTTCCTGGGATATTAGGCCGTAGTCCAATGTTTTCTACAAAACCAGACGTTTCGGCAATGCCATCGACTTCCATCATCAGTGAAAATCGAGTGCGATAACGTGAGGTAGTTACGTTAGTGACCACAGTACTGTGGTTAAGGCTGAAGCAGTAAGTAGAAAGAAGTAGTTTCTATGGTAATATTTCATTTTGAAAATGATTTTAAATATAAATCTCAGAATATGGAAGTCATGTATGGTTCTCCATACCGATATTTACAATCACAAAGCGAAAATGTAACAAACAATAGAAACACCAAAACTGAAATTAGCAACACGTATTCTAACATAGTTCCACCAGTCGCTATTAAAATTTGTATCCTACACTCCACAACTCTACTTATTATTGACAACTTTACTTATTCTGTACACAACTCCACTATTTTAGTGTCAGTTTGATAACATTACATTATTTCCTTATTGTCTTTTCTAAAACTTTAGCCCTTTTACTAAGCCAAGGGAAAAAGATGTGTTTAAAAATTAAAAGCACATACACAACGCAAGTGTGCTAAATGTCAAAAAAAAATATCCTAAGTACAAACGCCAATCCTCCTTTCGTCTCCCCCTTCCTCATAAAGCCAGCTCTTGGAAACCAAAAACCACAGACTCAACAGATCAACCTAATATCATTAAACGAGCAACTTCGAACAACAAGACGCAGGCGGAAACACAGGAGCCAACCCTAACAGCCAGCAACACAATTCTTTCACTTTTCACGTCAATTATAGATGATGTACAAAAACGTATCACGGAAATGACATTGCCGTTTTTGACTTTCATTTACAATAAGCTTAGGACAGGCTAGACAGGCAAGCTTTGGACCAGATCACTAATAGTCCGTTCGACATCTGAGCACTTTGCACTTTTCAATCAGGCCTATGAAGGCCGACCTATTGTTCCTAAAGCAAAGCGAAAACCCGTAATGGGAGAAGACGCGAGCATAGTTTGGAAAGGCCGTCTGACCCTCTTCCATCTTACCTGTCGCGGGTTCCGGTACAAGACACATGAGGTCCTGATTCTTCTACAGGAAACTCATTCAGACGTTGACAACATTAAAGAAATCCACCTTGCTACCAGCCATCGCGTATATTTTCCAGGCTCTTTCATATCTTTAGGCAGGGGGAGGATCACTTCGGTCGCTCAAGGAGAGTAGCGATTCTCGTCCGAAACTCTGATGGCAAAATCGATTCATTTCCTGGCGACTCGACCAATAAATGTCTAGTTAAGATTACTTCCTCAAACTCAGCTCTCCCCTCTCAACACCTACTTACTACTGCCTCTCAAAAGCCATAGTAGACGTCGAATGATAACACATCTGGCCACTTCATATATAATCGACTGATTATAGACGATCTCAATGCCCTTCAACAGAGACTTGGAGACAGCAGTGGCAACTCGCGCGGCAGCTCGGTCTGCAGCACCACTAGCCTTTATGTACACGCCATCCGACAACTCCGCCCACTTTCCCACGTGTTCCTATAAGCTGCTTACAACAACAAATATCTTTCGCCGTATCCGCGACATCAGATTAGACCCGGATGTTGGCTCCGACCACACCCCGCTTGTGATCGCCGTAGTCTACGCCATATTCAATAACCTACCCTCCAGCCCTCACGTGGCAGTCATAGACTGCTACGCTTCCGACTTGCCATTATTCTTCCGAGCTGTCGCATCACTACTATCCCCGCTCATGGCCTCGCCAACACCTGCTAAAAACTGAAGACATTTTCTCCATGGACACGAAAGCTAAGAATACAGCGTTAGCTAGGCAATGTTTACCAAACAAGTTTGCCTTTCCCAGTAGAGACTCGCCCTCAGGTTCTTGCACTCATCAGCTGGAAGTGCTTTGTGCTTTCTCTTGATAAGCGAACTTCCCGAACGGTAAATGTAGCATACCTTATTGAAGTATAAAAGATTGTAGAATGTTGTGGAGGCCGTTATTTGCAACTTTCACAGTACGCTTTTCGACAATCTCTTCGCTAGGGTGCAAGAGTCCTTAGGCATCAACCTGAGCCTTTCTGGAACTACGTCAAATGACTAAACAATGCATCAATTCCTGACTCCCTGCTCATGTTAGACTACCGTTTGTTGCTAGCGATGACGGGAAGCTGCCGCCTTTTGGGGCAAAATCTAATGTGTACTAACAATCCAAGCAGCCTCAATTTTAACAGCACTATGAAACGGACGATAAAGAGCTTCTTCAAAAGCCACGCCTAATTCTTCACATTTCTCGATACACCGACTCGCGACTTCAATACCCTCTAGAGCACCAAGTTACCGCCGAGAAAATGGTAATCAAAATCAGAAGATATATGTTAAAAATATATTTAAAAGGTGAAATTAATTTCTAACACTTTTCAGATTAGTTTTCACATAAAAATATTTTATTATTCTAGTTATGTTGCAATAGTTTCTATAATCACGTTGTGAATATGATGGTGAAAAAATGTTATTTTGAAACAATAAGGTGTTACCTGTTTCGTGGTCTTGAAATAACAAATAACTAGTTCGTGGTTAGTATAACGAATGTGGAAAACACAGTGTAGTATGTTATCGGACTAGTGGCATTCTAGTTAGAGATACAATGGTGTACAGCAAAAGTTTTATTAAAGGCGTATGTGAATAAAAACGTCTTTCAATACTTCCTCAAATAATTTTATATCGTATGAACTTTCTTACGTTTCATAAATAAATCCCACACCTTTTCACTGAAAAGTTAGGTATCATGATGTTTGATGAATAATTAACTGTAATTGACGTAAATCCAACATTAAACATCTTACAATATATGAGTGTTTTTTATTATATATATATATATATATATATATATATATATATATTGTAACATGACATAAGGAAGTGAAGATCCGCCATATTTAACTATAAAAATAAAAAGCTGAAGACAAGAAGAAGAGGCAAAAAACTTATAAACTCAGAGATCAATAACCCAATAACCCAAATGACAAATGACTGATAAACTGACAATGACCTGACACAATAGATCGGATAAATACAAAAGGAACCACGGAACAATGAAGAAGGAGCTAAGAACTAAATATAACCAAGACATTAAGAATGAACATTGTAAATCCCGAATAATGACCATTATTCTGTAGTTTAACAAATGAACTAATGTAATTAGAGTGTAGATGAGATTTACCTAGGTTAATAATGTTAATGAAAGATAATAATATTATGTATATTTTATTGATGAAGGAATGTGTTTATAAGTATAAGTTAGAGAATTAATATCCACACACCGTAATAAATAGTGATGAATATAATCAAAATTAGTAAACATACCCTAAGGCAAATCAAGGCCACAGTTAATTACCAAAAGTGATCATTTGTGAAGGGAAAATAAAATAAACAATTGTAATCAGTAACCCCATAATGATACCAACATCAAAAACAACCCAGTGAATAATTAAGTGAGTGGAAGAAGGAGTATATTAAAATAAAGTGGTGACATGTAGTGAGAGCATGTTGCACATAGTAAGTGAAAGTGTATAAGTCAAAAACCTTCTATGAAGGAAAAAGTGTAGTTGGTGAACATCAAAGGTATTCTAATTAGTAAACTGTGTTAGAATAACAGGAAGACCAGTGATAAACTTTGTATTAGTAAGTAAGAGGAACTTAGTATAATGTAATTAAAGTAAGCCATAGGTAATAAGGATTATAGGATAAGATAGTATTTAAGGCATTGGAATAAAGGACAAAGAAGAACGATAGACACTTTTTCTAGTGAAGGAATGAAGGAATAGTATATAGTGTGCAAAGTATGAATTAATGTTAGTATAATAAGGATGTTGTTACTGTTTTAAAAGAACCAATATACTGTAATGAATTGTTAATTGAACCAGATAGGAGAAGGGAGCAGAAAGGTAGTTAAAAGTTATTTCAGGCTTGAACCTGTAAAGAAAATATTTATTACTATAATAAGAGGTGGAGTTAGAAACACCGATGTTTATTGCTTGTTTTGTTTAAAAAATTGTGTTAAAAATACCAAATGTAAAGGTAATAAGTTACTAAGAAATGTTAGAACGTAGTAGAGTAAAATCTAGGCTCTAGGCCTAACTGTTAAATAAGAATTTAGTAAATTTGAGAACAAATAATAGTCCAATATTGAAGCAGAGTATACCAAATGTTTAAACAAATTAAGTGAGTATTCCTAATACCAAAAGTTAGGAATAATAGTCTATTTTGAATAAAATATATGTAAAATATAAATATGAAAAATAATAAAAATGTAATTAGCTACTCAAAAGTGACCATGAGGGATATCAAAATGACCCTTATGAAAAATTATGAACGATGGTACTCATGTAATAAGCCTAGTTATTAAAATAAGATAGAGATCTTCATTTGAAGATATTTTGTAAAATTAAACTAAAATAAGACGTTAAAACATAACAATGACTTAAATTAATGACCAATGAGAATTAGCATATTTTATTAGGTAACCATAGCAACCGAAATTTATTGCCAAAAAACCGTTAGATTTTCGATAGTCCATTATTGACCGACGCCGAGGGCGGATTGAGTAGCTCTAACCCCAAAATTTAATTCAAAATAAGTGAATTTTAACCAAAATCAAAGGAAAGGAATATTATGATAGCAGCCCAGGGAATCCTGGATAAAACATTATTTATTAAATTTGTCCACAAACCATAATTAACCAAGGAAACCAAGAAGACGCCGGGAAGAATAGATGACGGCTAATCCCGAAGGAAGATCATAAGGACCTACATCAACTCAAGAAGACGGACGATCGCAGAAGGAGTACGAGGCCGAAGTCTACGAGAAAAAACGTCTGGACGAGATTAATGAGATTCCGAATAATAGAAGACGACTGGATCCATCCGGAAGAAGAAGACGGCATCGCAGAAGCTCCATCGGAAATTGATGAGTATAAACAATAATCCCATTAAACGAATTCAAAATTTTTCTATCAAAAAATAATAAACAACAATTTTCACTTCACTGATCACTATTCTGATTTAGAACTGAAGGTATTGTTAATATCACTATTTGAACTTTAATCAGTTGATAATTATTAAAATTAAATTATAATAAATAGTTAACAAACATTCCTAATAGACAAATCCTAACCAAAAAGTTTACTAAATCTCATTAATAATTACTTACTCGAATGTGTTAAGATATTAATTTTTTTGTGTACCTAGTATTAAGGATTGTTATAAATTTGTGTATTTTAGCCGTAGTCAAATATTTCTGTAGCCAAAAGCACTTATTAACACCCCTGAGTAAAACCATTTTAATTGTAAACTAACGTTAACCGTCAAGACGGTTTGTGTACAAAAACATTGGAACTGAGCATACCAACTGAACAACTGTAATAGCCGGTGCTAAAAATAAAATTAATGTACTACAAAATAATTGAAACCTACCAAAGTGTTAATTAATATTCTCATTCTGCAACACTGTATGTTTGATTCGAGTAAATTAAGATAATAGATAAGAATTTATTGAAGTGAAAACCTCAAAACAAGACGTTAGCCAAGTCGACACTGCAGAAAGGCGTGCGCCAATCAGGTGGCGAGGCGGCAATATTCAAACCAAACGGTGAGAGATACGGTTTACCCGTAAATGGTACGAGAAGGCACAATTCGACTTGCTACACGCAAATAACAGTGACAGAATTTATTGAATTTATTAATAACATCAATCACACACCCATACCATACAACGAACCCAACGAGCGAGGTAACAAACGCTCAACACTCACACATATACTATACGAAGATAGAACGACTTACAGAATAACACTAACTAAAAATTTTAAACCACCCAGTACAGATTTAGTTACAAAGTGGCGCTCACAACAGTGGGGCTTTTCGTTTCTGTTAGAAGGACGACACTACGGGGAACATTTACCAATCTAAATACATCGCACAAAGATTTAGTTACAATATATATATATATATATATTAAACTTTCACTGTGAACACTTACTTTTTGGTTTTGTTTCCCAGACGTTTCGACGTGGTGTTCGTCTTCCTCAATGGGATTTGAATACTGAATATCTATACAGTAACGGTTACGGGCTGTAGGTGTGTGTGGTGGGGGTTGCTGGTGGGAGAGAAATGGCGCTGGGATTCAAAGTGTGTGTTTTAATCAGTGTTGTGCCGGTGTTTGCCTAACCCGGCGATCGAAGGTTTTATAAATTTTGTGTAACATAAACGCGAGTACAAATGTCGTTTAGTACGCCGATATTTAGACTGCACTGTTGAACTGCCTGCGCCATCTCGCGGCGAAATTTTGCTGTTGGTTGTATTGTAAGTGCACGGGCAGTCCGACTGCAGCTCTCACAAGGGGATCAACAGACTCTCCGACCCGGACAGACATTATTGCGTAGTTTCTTCTACACTAATGGCAAGCTAGAATTACGAGACTTCCCGGTAAGTAATTTACAGCAGGCTATAGTATGCTTCAAAAATAATTAAATAATTTAACGTAAATATATTCAGGCGCATGCGAAAAGGGAATGTACTTGGTGCGATCGGATGAGAGTGTATGTGGTAAGAGATTTATTCGATATTCAATATATACAGCCCATATTTCTTTCAATTATTATGCAAGTGTCACTGTAATTATTTGGTAAAGCATTATATAAATTTATAAGCTAAAGTCAGTACGTATAGACGGAGTTGAATTGTGCAAGTTTTGCACGTGCATCCACTAGACTGCAAGAGTGTTCTTTTTAAGTAATTATGGCAGTTAAAATAAATTGTGAGACCACCCTCAGATGAAACGCTATTTATATTTTGTTTGTGTATAACTGTAAGTGCATTTAATGTGGTCATTTTTCGGCAAATTGCGATAATTGTGTTACCACGTGGCAAGGCCAACTTGTTTAGTTATGTCGGCGCTGGTCAGAGCAAGTGCAAGTGACTTTTACTAGACATTCTTTAATTTTATTTTTTTTAATTTAGTGCATTCATTATCACCTTGCAGACTTGATTATTCTCAGGCCATTTTCAAAAAAAAAAAACAGAAACAGAAACTTTATGCTTTATCTTGAGTTGGTTGGAAGGCCCGTTCTGAGGTTATTACCTGGAACTAGGGTGCACATTTTAGCGAACAGAATTTCTAATCTTTTGTGTATTCCCAGGGTTCTCGCTCCTAGTCGGAGATTCTGGTCTATGCTGGTGTTCCGAGACCTTCACCAGCTATGAGCCATCATACACGCACCTTTTCGGAAGAGGGAGTCTGTTGACCAGCCACAAGACGCATCCTACGCACACGATTAAGGTGATATGAACTCTTTTTATTTTCGTTGGCCCGGCCTGCCGTTCACCTGAATTACAAATTATTTTCTTTTTAAACCATGTGCCCACGCTGCTAGACACTCCGCTCTGGGGTGTGTCAACTGAACATTCATTATGAACATCATGTGACTTTTATAATATAACTCCATAAATCTAAGTACTATGTTTGTAATTGTGTGCTGCACTGGGGGAGCGTGCCAGAGTTTTTTTTACTCTTAAATTTTTTATATATATACAAGAGCCTTAGAGTAATTACACTATTCAATATAAAATTAAGTCATAGGTTATTGGTTCTGTTCCGGCGGGTTCAGAACGGGTTCATATTTTAATTTCATTTCGGTTTAACATGTAAGGGCTGGGGGTTTCGTTTTTCAGGCTGTTTTCTGGGGGTAAAATGGACATAGTTTTTTTTCAAGTTAGGCACATGTTCATACAGTTTAGGGTAGGTCTGATTCCTGTCACACATGGTCTGGTACATGCTGGCGCGCTTCCACATCTGCTAGGATACAACAGGCGGTTATTAAAAAAAAAACAATTATACACAGATGTTTGACTTTAAGAGAAAAGAAATTTTATATTTTGTGGGCATATACTGATAACTTTTGACCTTGTAAAAGCATATTGATGCTACTGATTCTTGTCAGTTGAATTAAATCATTTTCATTAAGGAACAATTTCCTGATACATGTATCCATTGGATTTGTAACACAAAATTAACATTTTAGAAAATCAGGCTAATTGCTTAAACTCAGGTGATGAGGGTTTTTCCCATTTATATGCTGTTTAAGAAACTTAAAGAATTTCATATGCTCATAATGGGCAATTTATCAGATGTTATCAATGCATATGGGCTGTCCGGCCTATCTTTATGCTTTTGTTAGTCATTATCATCCTTTTGGGGGTTTTAACATTTTTAATTTAATGGAGTAAATGAATTATGGATGGAAGTTAAATATTTATGATTGCTGGTTTTGGGGCTTTATAGAAATACTGCCTGTCGGGCAGGTCGAACATGGGTATTGTGATGCTATTATGAGTCTATGTGTCTTTGTGTTTCTATATGTGATGTCAATGTTAAGTGTTAGTAAAGGGGGGGAATTATATAATTTATGGGATGTTGCTCGATATATATTGTAACGAAACAGAGTTGAGGTCCCCCAACGTTACATAAAAATTTAATGAAACATGGTCAAGGACCATACCCTGAATTAAGGTTGCTCAGTAGTTAATGTATCTGAGAAGTACCTCAAGTCAAAAGAGGCAATGACTAATGTTAAATATAAAAAACCAGACCAATGAATAGTTAAATATAATAAAATGCTTGTGTTTATACTGTAACATGTTGAGGTTTATAGAATATTTATGTTATATTTTGAGTATGGTAGAAATGAACTGACGTTGTTTAATAGTAATACTTCATCAAAGATTATGGTTGTGTTTATGTTAAATTTGTCTTTAGACAGTCAAGTATAGTTACCAGTGTTAGGCATTACACTAAGTTCTAAGTATTGTCTAAAGTTGAATAATACTGTTGTTTTAATTAATGTTTATAAACTGGGCCAGGAGGGTGATCAGTGTTTCATGTTTGACAAGTAGTTCTGACAATTATATTATAAATTAATGAAGGGTTCCAGGACCAGTTAATTAATGTAATAAAGTAACCACCAGTAAATAAAAATTAATGTAATTAACCATTTAACCAATAATTAATTGTACAGTAGGTCAGGTAAAAGAAAATTAAGTTAAAGAACCAAATAATGTTATAACGGTTGTAAGAAAATCTATAGCCCTAAATTCCATATTAGTGAAAGGAAATTAATACCTTTTTAAGAAGTCCAGTCCAACGAAACTCTGGTAAAACATTTACTGTTTAAGAAGGAAGGTTAGGGGAGAATTTTAGGTAATTTAATATTAATCCAAGCATGGAGTATTTTATTGGAAAAGAGTAGTAATATTCTATAATGCCGGCTCAAGGATATCTAGAAAAGGTGGTTGTTAAGGCAACTGAAATGGACATGAGTTGTTGATATTGAATCATTCGTTCTGATTGTTACAAGCTATTAGGTTGAGATGGACCAATACATTTAAAAAAATATGAATAATAAAATTGGAAGAAAAATGAATCAAAATTGAAAACCCTTTTTGAAAGATAATTATAACTTAATACTGATGAGTAATAAAATTAAATAACCTTCCAAATTGTAACTGAATACATTTAAAAAGAATTGAAAGCCTCTCACCTCATTCACCAAATAATTCCGCTGGATTCGGTATTAAACCAATTCCTTCTATAAACAGAAGATCAGTTAAAAGAATTAAAGCCTGAACTAACGGAATTATTGAAAATACCAGAAGACCTAGTTTGGCAGAGTTAACCTTCACTGGCAGCAGAAGAAGCTGGTATCCTAATTTAATTTCACCGGGACCGGGAATTATCAAGATCATAGAAGAAGATCAGAAGTCCGAAGAATTCCTGAGAGCTTCCCATTACTCTCCACAATCAATTTTATTAAAGGCAGAACACTTTTGCTGGATGAAGATGATTTAAACTGAGTCTTGGCAACTGTTTACAGACGTCCACAGCCCGTCGAAGCTTTCGTCGACTCGGTAAAAAAACAACCTATTTTAATTTCACTATATTTAGAGTAAATAATTTTGTTTTGTAATACTTGAGTAACCTTAATTGTGCATTTTACCTGGCCTTACTAATGGTTCCAAGAACTTTACGAACCCTGGGATAAGAACTATTTATTATTGTTTTTCTTTTGTATAAGTCTATAGAATTTGATTGATTGATAATCGATATATTTCTGTGTGATCGATTTAATTATATTGTTATTTTGGAAATCACGGGTACTGTGAATTAATAGATAAAATTAATAAAGGATCTTGATTGTATGAGATAATATTTGAAGTTATTGCAGAATAGATACTATAAGTAGTGGTTGTAATAATTTACAATAAAAGGTTTATTCAAACCCGATGAACAACTAACCTATAAGTACGCTTATTACAAGTGGCAGCGCTAAATACTTACACCTGGTGGAACGGGAGATCGCAGAACTAGCGTGTTTTCGGTGCAAACTTTGAATAGAATTTCCTGACGTCGAGTGACTAGGGTTGACAAGAATATTGATTACATACAGTTAATACACGATACATATCGTTAATATTACCCAAATACTGAATACTAAGTTAGATCTATATCGTAGTACGATTATAAGTTAAAAAAAAAAAAACATAATTATATTTGTCCAATAACATATGTTCAGGAGGTGTCATCGGTCACAACAGAAAGACATATTAATTAATGATACATTGATTAAAAAACCTGTAACGTAGTTAAATTGTTACAAATTGCCACCTGCAACGTATTACTTGACGTTTGATACACGGGAGTCTCACATAAGTAAATAAAACACCATAAACGTTTTATTTCAAATTGACGACTCCAACGTGAAGCTGAAATAAGAAGAACTCCCTACATAAAAGTTCTATTTCAAATTGACGCTCACAACGTGGGGCATCATCATTTTCTATTAACACCCTTCAAACTTAGTTTATTACAAATTGGCGCTTACAACAGTGGGGCTTGAATAAGACGGACGTTTCGCTAGTACCTCTGTGACGATTTAAATTGTAACCATTATTAAAAAGAAAGAAATAAAAAAAAATTAAGGTTGCGAGCCATTAACCATTTAAATCTCACCATAATAATAAAAACATGTAGGTAATAAGTGTGAAAGGAAGAAGTAATTAATAAGGGCAAAGAAACTGTAATAAAGAGGCATATTGTGAATAATTATTATTGTCGTATTTAACCCTTGCTTGCTATCAGGCGCCTACCTGTTGATTCCGGACTCGACATGTTTTCCGAGTCTTCTGTAATTAAGAATAAAATAAAAAACTAATGTTAATAATTAAAGAATCTGAAGACACAGATAGTCACTAAAATAACTCATTTAAATTATGTATTTTTATCTAGGGATAGTTTGTATAAATAAAAAAGTTTTATTTAGAGAGAGACAGGGACTATATTCTCGCGGAATAAACACCCCACTACCTCTTATGCAGTACCAGTGGAAGCGGGCAAAAAAATCTCTCTCTCGCTATGAAGACTCCAAGCAGTGCACACGCACGAGCAAAAGCTCTGTTGGAATGTTGTGTGATTTGTTGTTAGTTTGGCTTATTTCAAATGTAGTTTATTAACTGCTACACAAAAGAGTGTAACATGTAACATTAATTAAAAATCAGAAACGTGGTAACAAGAAGAAATATGTGACAACAAAAGTACGAGTATTAATAACGATGACTGCTAACTTCACCAACTGACGACACTTTTCAACATCCTACCCGGAGAGGTGAACTACCAGAATTTGCAACTCTAGTAGACCCGACAGAAGATGCAGTTCGAGACATCAAAGAATCTACGCCTACCATCGTAGAAGGTTCGACCTAGACTGCAGACGTTTAAGCCTTTAATGACTAAGACCAGACCTAGATGAGGACGACGCTTTTAAGGATTCCCAAGACGGACACTCCCGGAGGAAATTTCTACATACCAAATTAAAGGTGACTCGATAGCACGTCTATCGAGGAATAAATAATAATTATAATTGTAACACAATACACTTTAAAAGAGAGACTTTTCAGAGACGATTAAACTTGTAAAGATTAAAAAGAATTAACTCTAAGAATTTAATGTAACTATTCAGACATCATACATTGTAACAGTTTAAATCTTAATGTATCGTAGTATAATTAATACCATTCTTCAAATGGAATAATAATGAAGCATAAAACTAAAGGTCTTGCAAGCTAATATCATGAATTGAATATAATTAAAAGTTTGATGACTAAATACCTAAGGTTACCCGGATCCGTGGTATAGCTAAATAAAATCTGTTGTGATCCCAAAGTTTAAATAAAGAATTCAAATAACTTTAATAATTCAATTATTAATGTCATGGGATCTATCTTTTGAGTAAATGTTATTTTTTCACATGTTTAATAAAGAGAAGTCTTCTTGTTACACACATATACTGAGTACATAAATCAACAGTTTTCCCATTCCCTGATTCCTTTTATATTTACTCTGTGTTGTTCTGATTAAATTTCAGCTCGTCGAATAAGGCAGCCTGAATAATTGGCAGAACCAATTATTTCGGGTTCCCCAAGTTATAACACTAGAGAAGATGTTATACCTCATAAGCGTTTTATTACAAATTGGCGCTCAACGAGTGGGCTTTAGTTAAGCAAAAAATCATCTTAATTGTTACTTAACTCGAGCAGGCAACCATTAGAGGCACAGGAATGCATAATACCAGAGGCAGATCAAAGAAGAGGGCAGAAGAGAAGGAGAAGGAGAAGGAAGAAGGTGGACAGGAACGAGAGATAGAAACAGTTACGGACAGTGAAATGGAACAAACAATGGGTGATAAAGAAGAAACTGAAGCAATTATCACAGAGAAGGAAATAGTGGAAGAGGATGCCCAAGGGGACCAACCAGATAAAGTGGAAGCCAGAAGCGAACCAGCTTGGCAAGAAATGATGAGGCTAATGATGGAGAAAATTGATAGCATGAGGGAAAGCAATAATGAAAGTTTTAGGAAACAGGAGAAAAACTCAAAGCAAACCAAGGAGGAAACTAAGGAGAGTTTAAGACAAACTAATGAAAAAATAGACAGTATTAAGGAAAGTACTAGTGAACTTTTAAGGCAAAGGTTGGAATTAACGAGTAACAATAAAACAATCCCAATGACTTTTCTAGTAGCCAGTGGCTTACCATTTAACATGTTAATCGGTTGTGACATGCTGAAACAATACTCAGCTATCATTGACATGAACAGGTCAAAATTATTTTTAAAAATCAATCAAACAGAGTGGACGGCTGACTTAGTTAACAGCGACAGCATGACCCCAACCCGAGTAACATATCATATACAGAGAAGTTTAGATCAACGAGAACACTCACAAAGTAATATCTTTTACGAGTTGGACAATGAACAATTGTGGCATGACAAAATTAACGAAATCCGTAATTTTAAATGTGGAATAACTGACGTACAAAGGGAACAGTTAATTGAGGTGTACAATAGATATCGCCATGTATTTTCAGATATACCAGGCAAGGTAAGAGGTTACCAGTGCAAAATAGAATTTCGAGAACCCGTAAACTTCAACAAAAAATCATACCCGGTCGCTTACTCACTGAAGGAAGCTGTGAGGGCAGAAATTGATAGATTAATAGACGAGGACATCATTGAACCTAGTTACTCCCCTTATACCAGCCCTATCCTCGCTGTCCCAAAGAAAAGTGGCCAAGTAAGAATTTGCTTAGACGCAAGGGAAATCAATAAAGTAATAGTGAATGACCGAACATCCCCGGGGGAAATCGAGGAAATACTAAAAACGTTTCACGGGATCAAGTACATCAGCACGTGGGATACCGTCTGTGGATATTGGCAAGTCGAACTCCATCCAGAGAGCCGCAAATACATGGCATTCATTTTCGAAGGCCGTAATTATCAGTTTAAACGGTTGCCATTTGGACTGGTTAATTCAGTAGCCGTGTTTGTAAAAATCATGGACCAAATCCTCGGACAGGAAATACTTCAGTATACAACAGTCTATGTGGACGATATTTTGATAACTTCGACCAATTCGAGTGACCATTGCCAACGAGTAGAGCGAGTGCTAGAAAGGCTGTCAGAGAACCATATTACATTGAAGCTGGAGAAATCAAAGTTGATAGCGAGTGAAGTGAAATTTTTAGGGTTTAACTTGTCGGAGCAGGGAATCACACCATCCCAAGAAAAAATCGAGTCAATTCAAAAATTCCCAAAACCAAGGAACAGAAAGCAGCTCCAATCGTTCCTCGGCATATGTAATTATTATCGTAAATTTCAAGAACATTATTCGGAACTAACATCAAGATTTGTACGCCAATTATCATCCAAGGACAAGTGGACGTGGGGAGAAGAGCAAGATGCCACGCTTGAACTAATTAAAACTAAATTTTTGGAGTCAGTGATGTTGCACCACCCCAATTTCAATAAACAATTTTTTATGAACTGTGACGCCAGTGATGTCAGTTTGGGATCTGTTCTTTATCAGGAGGATGATGAAGGAAATCATCAAGTGATTAGTTTCGCTAGTCGAGTCCTGAATAGTTGTGAAAAAAACTATAATGTAACAGAGAAAGAGCTCTTGAGTGTTGTATTTTCCTGTAACAAGTTCAGGACCTACATTTTAGGATACAAGACGACCGTCAGAACTGATCACAAGTCGATTTCATTTTTAAAAAGTTGTAAGTTGAATCATGGAAGATTGACCAGGTGGAGCCTGACACTACAAGAGTATAACCTAAATTGGGAATACATCCCCGGAAAAGGGAACGTCATTGCAGATACATTATCACGAATCAATATCAGGGACCAGACGTTTGAGGGGGAAAAAGAAACCATAATCAAACTATACCATATCATCAGTAATAGATCTGATCTGGCTAACATCATAACAGAACTCGAACAACGGCAGAAGCAGGACCCCAGATTGAGCAAAATTTTTGACAGACTTGGAGAACAAGACGACCGCTTAACACAATTCTACTGCGAACACCAACAAATACTATTCATTAAGACACATTACAAACTTAACACATGGAAAATTGTTATACCACAAACTGTAGAAAAGGACATCATAATGGATTACCATGTCAGGTATGGCCACATGGGGGCATTGAAGGTAGTCAAGGCACTCCAGGAACACGTATACATCAGGGATGCCAACAGAAAGGTGCGAAACCAGATTAAACATTGTCACATATGCCAGCTCGTAAAAGTTAACAATCATAAGAAAGAAAGCACAATGATGCCAATAACATCATCAAATAGATTGGAGAAAGTATCTGTCGATATTTGCGGCCCATTCCCGCGAAGTGGAGGGAGGCACCAGTATAAATATTTTATAATCCTATTCGACCATTATACCAGATTCACGAAACTATACCCGATCAACCGGGCGACGACACAAAAGATATTAAACATTATTTGTCAAAATTATATCAGTGAGGTAGGAGCTCCGAAATCCATTATTACTGACCACGGAACACAATTCAAGGGAAACAGGTGGAAAGACACTCTACGGGAGAAGGGAATCAAGACGTATAAAACAGCTGTATACCACCCGAGCAGCAACCCGGCAGAACGAGTATTAAGGGAAGTAGGGAGGATCCTACGCACGTATTGCTTTAACCAACAGAGAAAGTGGGCCGAGTACCTACCAGCTGCAGAAGATTTCATAAACTTATCACACCATCAATTTATCGAAATGACCCCCTATACAGCAATGTTCCAGAGACCACCACCCAGAGAGATAACGGAATTAATACAATTCCCTAGCGGGGATGAATGTAAATTTAACAGTGTAAGATTTTATGAGAATATACTAGAACGAACCGAGAGAACGAGAAGAAAATATCAGCAATTCCAACCAAAACCGGAGCGATACTTAGTGGGAGACAAGATACTGTTGAAGAACCGAGAATTGCCCAGCACAATGGAAGGCATCGCTAAGAAGTTGTTACTATTGTACACTGGACCGTATACTGTAAGCAAAGATAACGGAAATAATACTTACGAAATATTGGATCCCAATACACTAAAGAAGAAGGGTACATACAACCAATCATCGATTAAGCGATACTATGAAATGGTTATAACAAAATAACTACAACAATGATAACTAGGACAGACAAAATATGAAAAAAAAATATATGAACCTTATACAGACAAAATGATGTAATAAAAACCCCAAAATTCAAAAAATGAAGTAAGTTCAACTTACAAACAAGTATTTAAGAAAACAATTTATGAGGTATATAAAAAAGAGAATTTTGAAGATAAAAACAACCAAATTCGAAAAATAAGTAAGAACACCTTACTATATAATTCAGGAGAAATTACTTTAAACTAATGTAAAAGAAAAAAAAAATAACACTGATTCAACCTAATAAAAATCATCAAAACCAAAAACAAAATGAGTTTATCTGATGTAATATAATAGTGAGAAATGTAATTTAGAATGTAAAAGGAATAATAATGATTGTGCCAGAAGAATATAATTACATGATGTAATGTATAGTACTAACCAAAATCTCATAACCAGCTGTATTGGTAATAAAGGAATATGAGCCAATGAAGATAAGAGAATGAAGAAGCCAAAATGGAACCGTCAAAAGGATCACAAGAAAAGAAAAAAAACAAATGTTTAAGAATTATCCGTAAGAAAGCCAATTAATAAATGTCAATAAAATAGCCAAGTATTGGAGAGGAGAAGTGTATAATAGAAGGAAGAATTAATATGAAGAAATAATATGATCTGAGTTAAAGTACAGTGAATAATCCCTAGAGTATTATTATTATTGATTATTTTATTGAAGGTCACATGATGACTACCTTACGAGGTTTATTAATGAAGATTGACTGTAGAATATTCCAGAAATAATTTAACTGGGCAGAGATGATGTTCCTCTGATCCCAGAAAGTATGTAACGGACGACGGTAATTGGTTAGCCGATAGAGCACCACCGATTCGATTCCAGTTATAATGTTAGGGAGGTTTAGGAAAATTAAATATTAGAGGGAAAACTCACAAATAAATATAGATAAATAAATAAAATCAGATCCAAAATGTATAATTATTAAAGAATGTCACAAGAATGATTATAGAAGTAAGATTTAAACTTGGGAAATAATTGATTTTAAGAAGGAACGAAGAAATAATAGTAATGCAACGGATAATTCTGAAATAAAACAGGTAATGCGAATAAGAGAACCAATTGGTCAGATACAAGTTGTGGGTTTATTTCTTACTAAACTTTGTTTAAACAAAATAAACTTATTCCGAAGGGGGGGTGTTATGTAACGTAACAGAGTTGAGGTCCCCCAACGTTACATAAAAATTGAATGAAACATGGTCAAGGACCATACCCTGAATTAAGGTTGCTCAGTAGTTAATGTATCTGAGAAGTACCTCAAGTCAAAAGAGGCAATGACTAATGTTAAATATAAAAAACCAGACCAATGAATAGTTAAATATAATAAAATGCTTGTGTTTATACTGTAACATGTTGAGGTTTATAGAATATTTATGTTATATTTTGAGTATGGTAGAAATGAACTGACGTTGTTTAATAGTAATACTTCATCAAAGATTATGGTTGTGTTTATGTTAAATTTGTCTTTAGACAGTCAAGTATAGTTACCAGTGTTAGGCATTACACTAAGTTCTAAGTATTGTCTAAAGTTGAATAATACTGTTGTTTTAATTAATGTTTATAAACTGGGCCAGGAGGGTGATCAGTGTTTCATGTTTGACAAGTAGTTCTGACAATTATATTATAAATTAATGAAGGGTTCCGGGACCAGTTAGTTAATGTAATAAAGTAACCACCAGTAAATAAAAATTAATGTAATTAACCATTTAACCAATAATTAATTGTACAGTAGGTCAGGTAAAAGAAAATTAAGTTAAAGAACCAAATAATGTTATAACGGTTGTAAGAAAATCTATAGGCCTAAATTCCATATTAGTGAAAGGAAATTAATACCTTTTTAAGAAGTCCAGTCCAACGAAACTCTGGTAATACATTTACTGTTTAAGAAGGAAGGATAGGGGAGAATTTTAGGTAATTTAATATTAATCCAAGCATGGAGTATTTTATTGGAAAAGAGTAGTAATATTCTATAATGCCGGCTCAAGGATATCTAGAAAAGGTGGTTGTTAAGGCAACTGAAATGGACATGAGTTGTTGATATTGAATCATTCGTTCTGATTGTTACAAGCTATTAGGTTGAGATGGACCAATACATTAAAAAAAATATGAATAATAAAATTGGAAGAAAAATGAATCAAAATTGAAAACCCTTTTTGAAAGATAATTATAACTTAATACTGATGAGTAATAAAATTAAATAACCTTCCAAATTGTAACTGAATACATTTAAAAAGAATTGAAAGCCTCTCACCTCATTCACCAAATAATTCCGCTGGATTCGGTATTAAACCAATTCCTTCTATAAACAGATGATCGGTTAAAAGAATTAAAGCCTGAACTAACGGAATTATTGACAATAACAGAAGACCTAGTTTGGCAGAGTTAACCTTCACTGGCAGCAGAAGAAGCTGGTATCCTAATTTCATTTCACCGGGACCGGGAATTATCAAGATCATAGAAGAAGATCAGAAGTCCGAAGAATTCCTGAGAGCTTCCCATTACTCTCCACAATCAATTTTATTAAAGGCAGAACTCTTTTGCTGGATGAAGATGATTTAAACTGAGTCTTGGCAACTGTTTACAGACGTCCACAGCCCGTCGAAGCTTTCGTCGACTCGGTAAAAAAACAACCTATTTTAATTTCACTATATTTAGAGTAAATAATTTTGTTTTGTAATACTTGAGTAACCTTAATTGTGCATTTTACCTGGCCTTACTAATGGTTCCAAGAACTTTACGAACCCTGGGATAAGAACTATTTATTATTGTTTTTCTTTTGTATAAGTCTATAGAATTTGATTGATTGATAATCGATATATTTCTGTGTGATCGATTTAATTATATTGTTATTTTGGAAATCACGGGTACTGTGAATTAATAGATAAAATTAATAAAGGATCTTGATTGTATGAGATAATATTTGAAGTTATTGCAGAATAGATACTATAAGTAGTGGTTGTAATAATTTACAATAAAAGGTTTATTCAAACCCGATGAACAACTAACCTATAAGTACGCTTATTACAAGTGGCAGCGCTAAATACTTACAGCTGGTGGAACGGGAGATCGCAGAACTAGCGTGTTTTCAGTGCAAACTTTGAATAGAATTTCCTGACGTCGAGTGACTAGGGTTGACAAGAATATTCATTACATTCAGTTAATACAGGATACATATCGTTAATATTACCCAAATACTGAATACTAAGTTACATCTATATCGTAGTACGATTATAAGTTAAAAAAAAAAAAAAAAAAAAATTATATTTGTCCAATAACATATTTTCAGGAGGTGTCATCGGTCACAACAGAAAGATATATTAATTAATGATACATTGATTAAAAAACCTGTAACGTAGTTAAATTGTTACAAATTGCCACCTGCAACGTATTACTTGACGTTTGATACACGGGAGTCTCACATAAGTAAATAAAACACCATAAACGTTTTATTTCAAATTGACGACTCCAACGTGAAGCTGAAATAAGAAGAACTCCCTACATAAAAGTTCTATTTCAATATATATATATATATATATATATATATATTGTCTATTTATATAATTTAAGGAACATGTGAACACTACTTATTTAATATGCATTTTGTTATTTATTGCTGATTGGAATGGGATACTTATGTGATTTATGTGATACTTGCATGTAATGAATTATGGGGGCAACAATAAAAATTGTTATTGTTAACTAACAGCCGAGTTTAATTGCAAGTCCCGTCATACTGGACCCAGCGCATTTTTGGCTTCTCTAGGCTCTCGCCTAGTTTTAAATAACTAGTGGCTTCTCTTTCAAAAAAAAAAAAATAATTAAAAAAAAATTGAAATAAAAAAAAAGTTTTTTTTTATAAAGCATAAAAAGGAAAGAGGGGTTACAGTGTATCGAAAAGTATGTGTGATCTATAATATAATTGTTCATTTAATATGTTGTTTGGTTGTAGTGTGTGATATCTGTATATTTCAAATTGTTCTGCTGTGTTTAGTTTTCTACTTTTAGGTAAGTAGTGTAGTATTTCCATGTTGTGCTCTATGGTTGTGTAACTGTGGTTTTCATTTTGTAAATGTGTGGCAAATGTGGAATGTATGTAGTTTGTGGTGAGGGCTTTTAAATGTTCAGAATATCTAGAGGAAAAAGATCTTCCCATCTGGCCGATGTAGAATTGGTGACAATCACTGCTGTTTAATTTATAAACCCCTGTTTTGCTGTATGTGTCTGTGTCTTTGTTAGTATTGTTTATGTGTTTCCTGATGGTGTTGTTAGTTCTGTAGGCTACTTTATAATTGTGTTTCCTAAATGTGTTAGCAATTTTGTGTGTGTTGGAATTGTAGTATGTGAGTGTGATGTATTTACTGGGTTGTGTGCTGTTGGTTTTATGTGTTTTACTTTTTGTGTTAATATGCGTTTGTGTAGTTTATTTTTTAAATCGGGGTTGTATCCATTTTTGACTGCTATATATTTGATCGTGTTGAGTAGTCATGTGTATTGGTAGTCATGTGTGTTTAGGGGTATTGAAGTGAGCCTATGGAGCATGTAGTTGAAAGCTGCATGTTTGTGTTGAGTTGGGTGGTTGGATGAGTTATGTATGACCATGTCTGATGTGGTGGGTTTTCTGTATATTTTGTATGTGTGTGTGTTGTTTGTTTTGGTAATTGTAAGGTCCAGGAAGTTTATGCTATTGTTTTATTCTCATTCAAGTGTGAATTTTAATTTTTGGTGTGTAGTGTTAATGTATTTGTGGAAATTTTCAATTTGTCTTTTGTTACCGTTGTATAGGAGTAAAATGTCATCAACATATCTGTGCCAATATATTATTTTGTTGGTGTATTTGTTACTGTATAATATGTGTTCTTGTTCTATGGTATGTACAAATATTTCGGCTAGTATACCTGATATAGGGGAGCCCATGGGTAGTCCATCTGTTTGTGTGTAAACCATGTTATTGTGTGAGAAATAATTTTGTTCAGTGATAATTTTAGTGAGATGGATGATCTCTTTAATGTGTGTTTCAGGTGTGTTATTTAGTTTTAATAACTGTTCTAATATGGATATAGTTTCTTTTATGGGTACATTGGTGTATAGGTTTGGTGTCAAATGAAGCTAGTGTTGAATTGTGCGGAATGTGGACATGTTGAGTTTTATTCACCAGTTCTAAATTATTTTTGACGGTGGTGTTGTTTGTTAAATTTATGTTATTTCCGATTAATTTATCTAAGTGTCTAGCTATTTTGTGTGCAGGTGCTTGTGTATTGTTTATAAGTGGTCTGATGGGGATATTGGGTTTGTGTAATTTTGGTAGTGCATTCAGTGTAGGGGGGTTTGGTTTAATTTGTTTCATATATTTAATGTTGTCAGGTGAGATTATGTGTTTTGTGTTATTTATGATTTTATTTATTTGTTTGTGATATTTTGGGGTGGGGTCTTTATTTAATTTGGTTATGTTGTTTTCAGTAAAAAATGTTTCGATTTTGTTATTTAAATCCTGTTTTGCTATTATGACGTTTATGTTACCTTTATCTGCTTTGAGTATGGTTAGGTTGTGTTCTTGTAATTTACTTTTATATTTTTTATTGTTTGGATTTCGTTGTTATGGTGTTTTTGTTCGTATTGTTGTGTGTGATGTAATTTACGTTTTATATCATGACGTATAGTGTCATGGTCTTTGTTATGCGTGTGTTGTATGGCAGTTTCAGCATCTATGACTATTTCGCGTATATACCTTTTATTATTGTTGTTATTGGTTGGATTGTTTCCTAAATTGTGTTTTAGACCTTTGTCTAATAGGGTTATTTCATCTTTAGTGAAATTGGTCTTAGTTATATTTACTGTACGTGTGTGAAATTTATGTATCGGTGTAGGGACTGTTTCGTTTCTGCGTGTTAAGATGTTATTGATTTTCCTGTTTTGTCTTTCTTGTATTTTTAATTAGAGATTCTCTATGTTGTTCCGTGTTTGTTGTATTATGTTTTCGAGTTCTATGTGGCGTAATATTTGTGTAAGTTTTACGTGTAGGTTATATGTTGTTTGTATGCTGTTTTGTTTAGTGTATCTTTTTTGCAGTATAAATCCTTGATTATGTTGTCCAGGTGTATTATTTCGGCTTTACGTTTAGTTTGTATTGCGGCGTGTGTGTTATTTTTTATTGTGATTTGTGCATGTGTGGGTATAATGTTGTGTTTGTGGCATGTTTTGTTGTATGCGATGTTCAAGGAAGTTTTTGTTACCTGTACTGAGTGTTTTTTGTCAGTACCTAAAGCTCTTGATCATAGGTTTACATATGTTCCACGGCATTTTATATTGTGCTATAACTTATAAGTTTTAAATTTTATATATGAGTATAATTTTATAATTTATTACCTAACAGTTTAGTTAATTTAGTTTTACGCTTATAAATTTCTAATTGTCTAAGTGGTATTGTAATGACCATTTGTGTAAACCAGGCTTTTGTTTTAAAAACCAATAGCAAATGTTTTGTCTAGACGTAGAGTCCAGTAATATTATGTTTGAATTCCGAAAAAAATTCAATATAAATATTTTGTAGAAGTATTTTTGTTCTTATACCTCGTACTAACTCTGGTGTATATAGTCGTCCTAATTAGTTTCTGTTTAGGTTACAATAGAAAGTATTTGTAACCTTGATTACAAAAATTTCTTTTGGTACAAAGATGAAGGTACTTTTTGAAAGAGACACTTTGTTGTTAAAATTTAAAATGTGTTTACAGTAGTTTGTTATATGATTTTATCATGTACAATTCTTTCTATCCCAATAAAGCAAGATAAAATTTATATTAATATTTGTTGTGTGTACGCATGAATGGTTAGTGCATTAGAAGTAGACTATAATAAATATAAAGAAAGTAAATTACCTTATGTAATTGTTCTGACAAATAGTGCTTAGTCTAGGAAAACAGCTCACATAGGCATGAGGTTCATCAAACTGTATGTTAGAGAGGGAATATAAACTAATATTAGCCTAAAATTATTAGCCCTTGATTATTAGTAACATCAACATTGGTTGTAATAGAAATGTAGCTCATGTAATAATCCATGTATTTTGTAATACCTTAGTGTTGTATAGAGTAAAACGATACATATACAAAATTACAATTAAAAAATATTTAATGTAAAAGTATAAGAATTGAGATTTTATTATAATTCTCGTGTTTTGGTTAAAAGAAACTTGAGTAGAGTCGTTTTATAAACAAATTGTTAAAAGCATTAAATTGATCTCTCTTTTATAAATACGGGCAATCTATTTTTTGTTGAAAGTGTCTGTACGTGACATTTTAAACGGGTCTAGGCGGCTCCCCAGGACACAGTGTCTGTTTGACAAATTATGCTCTAGAGTCACTTACAGACACACGGTCGTACACCAGGAGAAGAAACAAAGTACTGTTTTGATTTGAGTAGCTATTTGGTAATCATTATTCAAATGTATACATTATGTGATTTTAATAAATAACTTAAATTAAACATACAACGTTCAAAATTAGTAATTTGTTTTATCTCCTTCGTGTTGTGGTATATTTACGGATACTTCTACGTTCAATTTAAATTTTAAATTAATTAACTATTACGTCAAACAGTTTAGACAAAAAGCAAGATATTGTACTTTTTCCAGTTCCACAATATACGTATTATTTATTGATCTTATTCACGCTTGCATGTTTATACTTTTTACAGAATGATAGGTTTTTCATTAAAAGGATACTTGCTCTCCTTTTGCGACGGCAATTTGAATTCCATCATTCCATCAATTGTGGTTTAATTGAACTGACATGTGCAACTTTAATCTGAACGCTATTTGCTGGTTCGTATTATTTGCTGGTATGAATTATTTACTCTCAGGTAGCCGACATCTTTCAACACTCAGTTAACGATTCAATTGACCAGCGGAATGTACATTATCATATTTGCAATTTATCAATGTAACAAATTAATATAACGCATATTATAACACGTTGATAGCTATTGTAATATATTTTTATTACAAATATAAAATTAAATATAAAATATGTAGATATGATAATAATAAGAATTGTGCTCTCCTGTAAACCCCACTGTTTGGGCTAGCCAATTTGTAATATAATTACAAATATAAAATTAAATAAAATATAATATTGATGTGTATGATAATAAGAATTGTTGGTGTCAATTTGTAATACAATAAATATTACAAATATATAAAATAAATTGTTATGTAGATAGCAAGAATTATGTATGTTGTCTGGATCTCGGTGTTGAACTCGCCGATGATACAGCTCCACTTTGGATTCACCAATTACAAAGAATAAATTAAATATAAATATGTTTTATAATTAAGTGTGATTGATTGATAAAACAAAAATAAATTTCTGTAGGTTGTGAAATTTTTACTGATATTGAGTTTTGGTTTAATTATTTAATTTAATTAATTAATAATTAATTAATTAATTGAGTGTGTAATTTTCTTAGATATTTATTCTATTATTGTAAATTAATTTTGTTTAGAAAAAAAATAGTTAACATTAATTACAGAAAAAAACAATTCTTGTAACTGAGTAATGATGTTCGTTTATTAACATTCAAAATTATGCGCCATTCAAACTGCGCATGGCCAAGGCATTGGCTAATATGTGCTTCAGTCGGTAGCGAACAAAATCAACAAAATATATTTTTACAAGGTTAGAAATTATGGTTCTTTTAACGAGTCGAAATGGTCAGAAGGCAAGGAACAAGATACATTCTTACAGGTATTCTTAAACTAAATTATTATGGCTGAAATAAAACAAGATTATTATTTAAATTGTCAATTAGAAAATTGAATAGCGAACCAATTCGACGAAATGACGTCACTCCTTTCAAGCTGGCAGTGCAACTCGTGCTGGTTAGTAAATCCAGTATGGCCGACGTCTCCTCGATTTTAGCTGCTATACGGCTGGAACTGGCTGAGATTCTCCCGCAGAAATAAAATGATATTCCCTTCTCTGCGAAGTAGTGTTGGTCCAGGAATATAGTGTAGAGTGTCCTCTCGTCTCCTGCGATGTCGTTTTCGTGATGGGTTTCTTGTGAAGTGTCCGGTGTTCAAATATGTGTAATTGTGTTCTGCGAATATGGTCCAAAATTGTCTCAAAATGGCTGTTGATTTCTTGTGTTTGAGTTTGATGGTGTTATTACTGTTGTTTGGAACTTGCGAAGTGTTATAAATTGATAGTTAATATTATTTTTACTTTTAGATCATCTCTGTTACACGCCGCATAACCACACTCGGTTTTACACAAAATTAATCTTTTTTCGGTATTCTGCTAACACATTTCCAGCTAGTCGTCTTCACGATTAACAATAGACTAACAGACTCAACGTCGTCGTTTTAGGGTAATTTGTGCTATGTCTTTTTCCTCTTTATATTGTTTAACTATAAAAATATCTGTCTAAGACTTGGTTCACCATCTAAATATACATAATAAGTTTTCTTATTTTTTACTGTAATTCAAATATTTCTTAATTTTACATAAATCTAACTACTCAGTAATATTGATTAATTAATTTTACATCTTTGGATATATAGCTGGGTTTGTTTCAAGCTCATTTAAGCCTAAAATTACAATTTTTTATAATGATTGTGTGCCTCATATTTTGTACAAATTTATTGTTTAAATGGTTTTTAATTGTTATTTCTGATAATATTTCCATGGAATATACTTAATAACTCCGTGATTATCTTTGTTGTTAATAATTTTGTTGTTAAAACACTTCAATATTGATTAATTTACTGTTTAGTCTGATCTGCTTACCATTATAGGCCTAGTATTATTTGTTTCCAAAAGAAGTTAATTTTCTTTCCTTTGTCATTCTATTCGCTATTAATTGTATCTGTATTAATTATGTTTTCAATTTCTGTATTGTGTGTATTGAATTCTATTCCTATTATATAGCTTGATTCTCTGATAGATAGTTTTGGTTTAATTGCTAGTCTGTGTTTTCTAAAATGGTGTCTTAGCTAATCTGCTTGTACATTATATATGGTTTACTGTTTTGAATAAAATTATTACATTTCTATACCCTACTTGCCTCTCTGCCTCACACACTGGAAAATTAAATAACATGATTTTAAAATACAATGGAATATCTTATACCTACTAAACTTTTTTTCTATAATATCATTTAACCATAACATAACATCTTATGCCTATTATTTTCTACATATTTAGTATTATAATGGGAACATATAATTATCAGCACTATTATCAGTCGTTGGCTGTCCTTTGTTTTTATGTTTCCTTTTATCACAAACCTTATCCTATTAAAACATCTTCTTCCTAATAACACCTTCAGTTATTAAGTGTCTCTTTTAATTATTATAACTAATTTGATAACACGTTAACATAAAAACATCTTATAACTAATGACACTTTCAGTTATTAACTGTCTCGTGTGTTCCCTATACCTAATTTGCTAATACAAAAAAATAAAAACATCTTATTCCTAATATATTGTTATTATGCCTAATCACTAAAACACTTTTATTATCCAAATTGCACTCAGTCATTAGACTGTCTCTTTAGTTTTTATTTAGTATTTCCCTACACTGATGGTAGTCTTTTATAATAGATTTTTTATACTACACTTTATTATAATGTGTCATTTATTTTGGCTACACTAATGGTAGTCCTTTTAATAATATTTTCCACATATTATGCTTACAACTAGTATACAATTCGGTTTTCTTTGGGATTGTATCTTGTAACTTGTTATTGGGTCTACATATATTAGTTTTAATTTTGTTTAATGGTATGTATTCCATGATTACCATTTTTTGGAATAACTCTTCTTGGTTCTAGTCTCTGTGTGGGAATCTTGACATATTTTGTCCCTTCTTTATTATTATATTAGTAATTTCTGGTCTTGTGGTTTCTCTGCATCTTGACCTTATACATTTCCCTTATTAATATGGTTTCATCCTTTTATTTCCTTTTTCTTGTCCTTCCCTTTTTACTGCTTCCCCAATCTACTGGGTATACTGCTGGTTTGTTGGGTTTTTACATAGTAAGTTATTTTGATCAATGATTTTCTTTGTTATTTTTCATTCTTATTAACATTTTATTGACTTAATATAATATTAACATTTTATTGATATTAATAGTTTCTATTGTAATTCTTAAAACAATTCATTCTTCTCACTCACTATGGAACTTTTCTTCCTTATTTATGTTGCATTAAATTAAATGTTTAACGTGATAATTTTGTTATGCTACATATGCTCTCCTGTAAAAGTGATTAATTCAGATCATACTCTTAGTATGGATGAAATAATTACTACTAATTCTTTTGTATTTACTATATTTTCTTCGTGATTACATGTTTTCGCTTTATATACCTTCTTTTTCCACCATTGCTTCCTCTCAGATGATGTGTATTTCCTTCATTAGTTTCTTTCTTCATTAATAAGTAATCTTCAATCTTTTGTATAACATTATCATTTTATATTCTTTCTTATTTGGTGCTTCCTCACCAGTATGTTTACTCCCTAACATTCCCTAACAAACTAATTGGAACAGTTCAGAGTGGCACTTTTGGCTTCAATCCCTGCTTGTCCAACACTCCAATTAATTGAGTCCAGAGTTATTATCATCTCTGCTCAAAATATAAGACTGATGGCATTTTCTATATCCAGTCATAAAAATAAATAAACAGTAAAAGTAGTCATTTTTGACTAAAATTAACACCTTTAGATTCTTCACTTCATAATACTTATATTAATTAATACTCTTATACACTTGACTCTTCTTCTCTCTTAAAGCTTATTCCATATTAGGTGGTTTAGGTATGTGGTATAGTATACATTTCATCATTTCATCATGTTTACATAGTAATTAGCATTTATATTTATTCTTTCTACCATCTGGTATCCAATGAGTTATTTTTTATTGCTCATGGTATAACATGAATTAATTCTTTATCACTTTCACTATAACAGTGGTTATTGCAACAACATTATCATTAATAGTATCAGAGTTTGTGGTTTCTGGTCTCACTATTTGGTCTTTACTGAGTTGGTCCTTCTTCATTGTTCCATTTTTATTAAATTATTTTTTTTGTGAGTTTGGTTAAGTTGTTTCGATTAAGTCATATGATATTCTGGTTTCCTTTCTCCTTTAGAATTTTGTATCTCTTTCTTACAAAATCTTTTTTCATATTTCAGAGTTATTTCTCATCATTCGTATGATGATGATATGAGCTTACTATTTTTTAACTTTAGATATTTTTATTCAACTACATTCTTTCTTATTCATAGTTGTTTTTCAAATATTTTGGTTTAAGTTGTACTTATTATTGGTTTTGAATTTTGAACATATTTATTCCATCAAAATTCTTTTTTCATCATTCATAATAGTCTTCGAATGATCAGTGTAAGTTGTACTTACTAATGTTTGAATTTTGGAAGTATTTTTTATTCATCAAAATTCTTTTTATTTATTCATAATCTTTCAAATGATTTGTGTAAGTTGTCCTTACTAATTTTTGGATTTTGAAAATTTATTATTCCATCAAAATTCTTTTTTTTTCATTCATAATAATCTTTCAAATGATTTGTGTAAGTTGTACTTACTAATTTTTGGAATTTTGAAATTATTATTTTTTATTTCTCTTCCAAATATTTTTTAATGGATAACTGATTGTAAGTTCCTTTTACTTTATTTGAAATGATATCCTTTAGTACATACGTATTGTTATTATTGTTTTTAATAATCAGGTATGTGCCGGTATACAGCAGTAACAACTTTTTGGTAATGCCTTCCAAAGTACTGGGTAATTCCCTGTTTTTTAGCAGTACCTTTTCTCCGACTTCATAGCTTATTATTTTCTTAATCGCCTTTTGATATTTGTTCTTGCGCCTTTCCTGGTCTTCTGCCAATTTATTGTGGAATCTGATACGATTGAATTTGTATTCTTGACTCATGGGGAAATCTATTATGTCTTGTATTTCTCTTGGAGGCGGTTTTTCATACATTGCCGTGTATGGCGTGGTACCTATAGCGGGGTGATATGACAAATTAAGGAATTCTTCAGTAGCTAATAAATATTCTTGCCACTCCTTTTGTTGATTATAGCATTAAGTCCGTAATATTCTTCCGACTTCTCGCAGTACCCTCTCCGCTGGATTGCTGCTGGGGTGGTAGACAGATGTCTTGTATTTCTTAATGCCCAACGTATTCAGAGTGTTTCTCCACCTCCAACCCTTAAATTGCGTTCCATGGTCTGTGATTATGGATGCCGGGCTCCCTATCTCTGGAATGTAATGATTTGTTATTATTCCTAGAGTCTTCAAAGTGGTGGCTCTATTCACAGGGTACAGTTTTGTAAATTTGGTGAAATGATCCATCATGATAATAATATATTTGTATCGATGGTGTCCGCCACTGCGGGGAAATGGACCACATATGTCCAGAAAGACCCTTTCCAGTTTGGCTTGTGAGGTAGTTTGTATCATCATACCCTCCTTTTTCTCATTGTTGGTTTTCACCAATTGACATATCAGACAGGTTTTGAGGTAGTTTCTCGTCTTTCTATTGATACATTTTATATGACAATTCTCTTCTATCGCCTTGATCACCTTCATGGCTCCCATGTGACCGTATCGTAGATGATAGTCCAGGATGATATCCTTTTCGATTGTAGTAGGGATCATGATCTTCCATATGTCTTCATCAAGGGATGTTTTGATGAATAAAATTCCATTATGTATACAATAAAATTTGTTTATTGTGTCATCTTGGTTGGAGAGACGAAGTTTAATGTGGTTTAACTTCGGGTCGGACTGCTGGTGTATGCTGATGTCCTGCACTATCTTTTCTAAATCGGATCTGTCCTTAATAATATTAAAAATTTTAAGATGCTCTCCTTTTCGCCTTCGAACGTTTGTTCTTCCAGATTCACTCTCGACAATACGTCGGCTACTACATTTTTGCTTCCAGTAACATACTCCCACTGTATATCGTATTCCTGCAGGGCGAGTACCCATCTGGTCAATCTACCATGGCTTAACTTGCATCTTCTCAGAAATGATATTGATTTGTGATCTGTTCGAACGGTCACTGGATATCCGAGGATATACGTCCGAAACTTCCCGCAGGCAAAGACTACACTTAGCAGTTCTTTTTCCGTCACATTATAGTTCTTTTCACACTGGTTAAGGGTTCTGCTAGCAAAGCTCACTACTAGATGGTTTCCGCTTTCATCTTCTTGGTACAGTGTTGATCCCAAGCTAATGTTACTAGCGTCACAGTTTAGAAAGAAGGGTCGGTTAAAATCTGGATGGTTGAGCATTACTGCTTCTAAGAACTTCTCCTTAATTGATTTGAAGGTTTCGTCTTGTTCTTGACCCCATCGCCATTTATTCTTGGACGATAACTGGTACTGAAACTGGGCCGTCAGTTCGGAATAATTATTTTGGAACTTCCTATAATAGTTAGACAGGCCTAAAAATGATTGTATTTGCCTTCTGTTTTTTGGTGTAGGGAATCGTTGTATGGCGTCTACCTTTTCTGTTGATGGTGTTATTCCTTGACTGTTTAGCTGGAAACCCAAGAATTGTACTTCTTTAGCTATAAGCTTGGACTTGTCTAGTTTAAGGGTAACATTATTTTCGGCAAGCTTCTTCAAGACATGCTCCACACGGTAACAGTGTTCTTCCCAGTTGGTTGATGTTATTAGGAGATCATCAACATAGACGGTCGTGAATTGGAGCGTTTCTGGTCCTAGTACATGGTCCATACAGGCGACAAAAACAGCTACTGAGTTCACCAACCCGAAGGGCAACCTCGTAAACTGATAATTGCGCCCTTCGAAGATGAAAGCCATGTATTGCCGGCTTGCTGGGTGCAACTCCACTTGCCAATAGCCGCAGACGGTATCCCAAGTGGTAATGAATCGTGTTCCATGAAACCTCTTCAATATTTCATCAATCTCGCCAGGTGAGGTACGATCGTTAATTATCATTTTATTTATCTCACGTGCGTCAAGGCAAAGCCTTACCTTCCCATTTTTCTTTTGTATAGCCACAATTGGGCTAGTGTATGGCGATTGACTGTTCTCGATGATATCTCTACTGATCATATTCTGGATTTCTGTGCGTACGGCTTCCTTCAAAGACTGTGCTATAGGATACGACTTTCGGTTAAATTCTACCGGTTCTCTGAGTCGTATGGAACATTGGTAGTTCCGGATCTTTCCAGGTTCGTCCGAAAATACAGCTCGATATTTTTCATATATTTCGACCAATTGATTCAGCTGGTTTTCCTTTAATTGCTCGTTAGTATTGTGGCACTGGAAGTTACGTATCTCCTGAATCTTTTGTTGCCATAGGTCATCCTCCGAATCCTGATGTACTGGCTTGTTGTTTGTTGAGTAGTTGGACAAGTAATTCACCTTATTTTGGTGGTCGAGAAGTTGTCTGGAGTCTAACATCTTGTTGTCAGTTAAATTGGCTACCCAGGTCGAACCTTCAGCAAAGAGTGATACCTTTCCTCGGCACAAGTCGATAACTGCTGAGTTTGTGCGCAATATGTCACATCCTATCATGATGTTGAAAGGTAATCCGGCTGCAACAAGAAATATCATATCCACACTAATGCACTGACTGTTGACACTTAGGGATACTTGTTTTCTTATGGTCTTGTTCTGTCGGACGGTAGCTCCTACAAGTACAATATTATTAATAGGTAGTACCGGTAAGTTTTTGTGGCATTCCTGCTGTATCCGGTCCAACTCATTTCGATTTATTATAGAGACATTGGCTCCAGTGTCTATCATTATAGGGACAGAAATACCCTCAATTTCTGCAATTATATATATTATTTCACTGTTATCATTATCAATATTAATTTCGCTTTCTTCTAGCAGGTCCTTACGGATATCTTTCAAATAATTACTGTATATTATAGTAAAATTTTTTCTGTTTTTCTTCGAATTTCTTTCTTGGTTAAACCCAGCAGATTGGAGCAGTAAAGGGTTATTGGAGTTTATTACTGCCTCCGTTCGTTTAAATGTTCCGCATCATTACGGATTAGGCCGTTGGAAGCGTCAGCTTGGAGTCCTGAGACTGCTTCGTTTGGTTCAGCACGATCGTCCTGTTGGGCTTCTGTTACAGGTAGTCTTCGCTGATTGTCCAGGCTGGAACTACGTCTTCGCTCGTACTCTCTGTAACGATTACTTCCCTGACTTCCTTGAAAGGTCTCGTACTCGTAGTATCGGCTCCTTCGTTGGGGCTGGTACCTCCTCTGTCCACTGCCTTCCGCTCTGATGTAGTTAATATTGGGTCGATATGTCCTGTAATTATTGTTATTACCTCCATTCGGGTAATTCCGGTTATAGTTACCATGATAATTGTTATTAGAAAGGTTGGGGTTCCTCTGACCATTTGGAACATAGTTACGATTGTTATTATAATAACCGTTGTTGTTTTGTGGACGGTTATTATTATTATTATTATTATTATTGTTGTTGTTGTTGTCATTATTATTAATGCGAGGAACATGATTATTATTATTATTGTTGTTAAATCTAGGTAAATTATTGTTATTTCGGGTGTTATAATTGTATTCGGCATTATTCCGATTTGCGGAATTATAATTATTATTGTTACCCACATTCTGCCGATTATTATTACTCGAATTATTGGTGTTACTTCTTGGTTCCGGCTTTTCATATCTCCTGCGACTTTGGCGGTAATAGTCTTCATGCTCATACATTTCTAAGAGCTCGGTCATAGCTTGCACAGTCTTTATTTGACTGTTTCTCCTAGCTCTTATTATATCTTCCTCATAATGGTATGAGAGCTTGCTGACCAGGCATTCTTCCGGTATTCTGGGCTCTAGATGTTTGGCCACGCACACCTTTCCCAAGAAGTACGCCGTTAAAGTCTGGTTTCCATACGGGTTGTATTTTCCATGACAGATCCCGTCTCTGGCGATATTTTGTGTTGATTCAGACCAATATTTGGCTTTGAATAGCCTTCTGAATTGTTGGTAGTCGGTCACTTCGTCTCTTATCGCCATCCACCAATTATCTGCTATCTCCTTGAACGATTCGTCAAGCACTTCTTTATTCTCCCTCCAGCGATTACCTCTGTGTTTGGTGAAGTACTCTTCGATTCTGGCTAGGAACTCCATTGGTTTGTTTTTATAAAACCTGAAGTTAATTCCTTCACGATTCTCGCTGTTAGGACAACTGGTAATGTTTGTCGGTCGACTGTGGAACAGGTCTATATCTGTTTGGTTCTGTCGCACCTGACTGTTGATACTGGTCACAGTAGCTTCAATGCCGTCATATTTTTCTGTGAATCGGTCCTGCACTCGCTCCCAGTCTTCACGTGTTTCTTTTAGTCTTTCCTCCAACGTCTTCCTAGTCGTTTCTTCAATGTTGTTAACCTTAGTGTTTATTTCTGTCTTGATACTCTGTACTTCTCGTTCGGTTTGACTCCATCTTTCGTCAGCTCTTGTAACCCTTTGTTCGATTACCGTTATTTCCTCTTCTACCTTCTTGCTGATTGTTTCATTATTTTCAGCTATTTTCTGGCTCAATTCTTCCTTCAATATTTCCATTCTTCCGTCTAACCGGTTCATGTTCTCTTGGTTCGTCTCCTTCAATTCTTCTCTCAATTGCTGATTATTGCTTTCCATTTTTTGACTTGCTTCTTCCATCTTCTTGTTGGTTTCTTCCAGTTTTTGGCTTATCTGGGTTAATTCCTCTTTCGACTGTTTATTGTCAGTCTTTATTTCCTCCATTTTCTCCTCAATCTTCTGAATATTTTCTTCCATCTTCTCTTCTATCTTCTTACTGGTATCTCCAATTTTATTACCCAATTCTTCCTTCAATCGTTGGTTATCATTCTTCATTTCCTTATTATTTTCTTCCATTTTCTCCTCCATCTTCTTACTGTTTTCTCTTAATTCCTCCTTCAATTGTTGGTTATCATTTTCCAGCTTCTTACAATTTTCTTCCATCTTCTCCTCCATCTTCTTACTGTTTTCTTCCATTTTCTCCTCCATCTTCTTACTATTTTCTTCCATTTTATTACCCAACTCTTCCTTTGTCGTTTTAAATTCTTTGAGTAACATCTCCATCATTCTATCCAATTTTGTCTCTTCCTTTGTGGTGGATTTCTCTGGCTGTTCCTTCTGTGGTGCAGGCTTGTTTGGTTCTGCTGGCGGTAACATTGACTCCACATCTTCCACTGGTGTCGCCTCTTTATCCTCCATGTCTACCTCCTGCTCGGCCTCCATAGCCCTTTTTCTTGATGTAGCTCTCCTGTGCATCTCGCTCCCTCTTCCGACCTATTGACCGCTGCCAAGCTAAAAAGGAAATTGGACAATCGTCCTTATTTTATAACACTATTACCTCCTATTTAAAGCCCTTTAGTTGGACGCCAATTTGTAATATATTTTATATTACAAAAATAAAGTAAAATAAAATAAAATATGTAGATATGATAATAATAAGAATTGTGCTCTCCTGTAAACCCCACTGTTTGGGCTAGCCAATTTGTAATATAATTACAAATATAAAATAAAATAAAATATAATATTGATGTGTATGATAATAAGAATTGTTGGTGTCAATTTGTAATATAATAAATATTACAAATATATAAAATGAATTGTTATGTAGATAGCAAGAATTATGTATGTTGTCTGGATCTCGGTGTTGAACTCGCCGATGATACAGCTCCACTTTGGATTCACCAATTACAAAGAATAAATTAAATATAAATATGTTTTATAATTAAGTGTGATAGATTGATAAAACAAAAATAAAATTCTGTAGGTTGTGAAATTTTTACTGATATTGAGTTTTGGTTTAATTATTTAATTTAATTAATTAATAATTAATTAATTAATAATTAATTAATTAATTGAGTGTGTAATTTTCTTAGATATTTATTCTATCATTGTAAATTAATTTTGTTTAGAAAAAAAATAGTTAACATTAATTATAGAAATAAAAACAATTCTTGTAACTGAGTAATGATGTTCGTTTATTAACATTCAAAATTATGCGCCATTCAAACTGCGCATGGCCAAGGCATTGGCTAATATGTGCTTCAGTCGGTAGCGAACAAAATCAACAAAATATATTTTTACAAGGTTAGAAATTATGGTTCTTTTAACGAGTCGAAATGGTCAGAGGGCAAGGAACAAGATACATTCTTACAGGTATTCTTAAACTAAATTATTATGGCTGAAATAAAACAAGATTATTATTTAAATTGTCAATTAGAAAATTGAATAGCGAACCAATTCGACGAAATGACGTCACTCCTTTTAAGCTGGCAGTGCAACTCGTGCTGGTTAGTAAATCCAGTATGGCCGACGTCTCCTCGATTTTAGCTGCTATACGGCTGGAACTGGCTGAGATTCTCCCGCAGAAATAAAATGATATTCCCTTCTCTGCGAAGTAGTGTTGGTCCAGGAATATAGTGTAGAGTGTCCTCTCGTCTCCTGCGATGTCGTTTTCGTGATGGGTTTCTTGTGAAGTGTCCGGTGTTCAAATATGTGTAATTGTGTTCTGCGAATATGGTCCAAAATTGTCTCAAAATGGCTGTTGATTTCTTGTGTTTGAGTTTGATGGTGTTATTACTGTTGTTTGGAACTTGTGAAGTGTTATAAATTGATAGTTAATGTTATTTTCACTTTTAGATCATCTCTGTTACACGCCGCATAACCACACTCGGTTTTACACAAAATTAATCTTTTTTCGGTATTCTGCTAACACATTTCCAACTAGTCGTCTTCACGATTAACAATAGACTAACAGACTCAACGTCGTCGTTTTAGGGTAATTTGTGCTATGTCTTTTTCCTCTTTATATTGTTTAACTATAAAAATATCTGTCTAAGACTTGGTTCACCATCTAAATATACATAATAAGTTTTCTTATTTTTTACTGTAATTCAAATATTTCTTAATTTTACATAAATCTAGCTACTCAGTAATATTGATTAATTAATTTTACATCTTTGGATATATAGCTGGGTTTGTTTCAAGCTCATTTAAGCCCAAAATTACAATTTTTTATAATGATTGTGTGCCTCATATTTTGTACAAATTTATTGTTTAAATGGTTTTTAATTGTTATTTCTGATAATATTTCCATGGAATATACTTAATAACTCCGTGATTATCTTTGTTGTTAATAATTTTGTTGTTAAAACACTTCAATATTGATTAATTTACTGTTTAGTCTGATTTGATTACCATTATAGGCCTAGTATTATTTGTTTCCAAAAGAAGTTAATTTTCTTTCCTTTTGTCATTCTATTCGCTATTAATTGTATCTGTATTAATTATATTTTCAATTTCTGTATTGTGTGTATTGAATTCTATTCCTATTATATAGCTTGATTCTCTGATAGATAGTTTTGGTTTAATTGCTAGTCTGTGTTTTCTAAAATGGTGTCTTAGCTAATCTGCTTGTACATTATATATGGTTTACTGTTTTGAATAAAATTATTACATTTCTATACCCTACTTGCCTCTCTGCCTCACACACTGGAAAATTAAATAACATGATTTTAAAATACACTGGAATATCTTATACCTACTAAACTTTTTTTTTATAATATCATTTAACCATAACATAAACATCTTATGCCTATTATTTTCTACATATTTAGTATTATAATGGGAACATATTATTATCAGCACTATTATCAGTCGTTGGCTGTCCTTTGTTTTTATGTTTCCTTTTATCACAAACCTTATCCTATTAAAACATCTTATTCCTAATAACACCTTCAGTTATTAACTGTCTCTTTTAATTATTATAACTAATTTGATAACACATTAACATAAAAACATCTTATAACTAATGACACTTTCAGTTATTAACTGTCTCTTGTGTTCCCTATACCTAATTTGCTAATACAAAAAAATAAAAACATCTTATTCCTAATATATTGTTATTATGCCTAATCATTAAAACACTTTTATTATCCAAATTTCACTCAGTCATTAGACTGTCTCTTTAGTTTTTATTTAGTATTTCCCTACACTGATGGTAGTCTTTATTAATAGATTTTTTATACTACACTTTATTATAATGTGTCATTTATTTTGGCTACACTAATGGTAGTCCTTTTAATAATTTTTTCCACATATTATGCTTACAACTAGTATACAATTCGGTTTTCTTTGGGATTGTATCTTGTAACTTGTTATTGGGTGTACATATATTGGTTTAATTTTGTTTAATAGTATGTATTCCATGATTACCATTTTTTGGAATAACTCTTCTTGGTTCTAGTCTCTGTGTGGGAATCTTGACATATTTTGTCCCTTCTTCATTATTATATTAGTAATTTCTGGTTTGCGGTTTCTCTGCATCCTGACCTTATACACTTCCCTTATTAATATGGTTTCATCCTTTTATTTCCTTTTTCTTGTCCTTCCCTTTTTACTGCTTCCTCAATCTACTGGGTATACTGCTGGTTTATTGGGTTTTTACATAGTAAGTTATTTTGATCAATGATTTTCTTTGTTATTTTTCATTCTTATTAACATTTTATTGACTTAATATACAGTTTCTAGTGTCATTCTTAAAACAATTCATTCTTCTCACTCACTATGGAACTTTTCTTCCTTATTTATGTTGCATTAAGTTAAATGTTTAGCGTGATAATTTTGTTATGCTACATATGCTGTCCTGTAAAAGTGATTAATTCAGATCATACTCTTAGTATGGATGAAATAATTACTACTAATTCTTTTGTATTTACTATATTTTCTTCGTGATTACATGTTTTCGCTTTATATACCTTCTTTTTCCACCATTGCTTCCTCTCAGATGATGTGTATCTCCTTCATTAGTTTCTTTCTTCAATAATAAGTGATCTTCAATCTTGTGTATAACATTATCATTTTATACTCTTTCTTATTTGGTGCTTCCTCACCAGTATGTCTACTCCCTAACATTCCCTAACAAACTAATTGGAACAGTTCAGAGTGGCACTTTTGGCTTCAATCCGTGCTTGTCCAACACTCCAATTAATTGAGTCCAGAGGTATTATCATCTCTGCTCAAAATATAAGACTGATGGCATTTTCTATATCCAGTCGTAAAAATAAATAAACAGTAAAAGTAGTCATTTTTGACTAAAATAAACATCTTTAGATTCTTCACTTCATAATACTTATATTAATTAATACTCTTATACACTTGACTCTTCTTCTCTCTTAAAGCTTATTCCATATTAGGTGGTTTAGGTATGTGGTATAATATACATTTCATCATGTTTACATAGTAATTAGCATTTATATTTATTCTTTCTACCATCTGGTATCCAATGAGTTATTTTTTATTGCTCATGGTATAACATGAATTAATTCTTTATCACTTTCACTATAACAGTGGTTATTGCAACAACATTATCATTAATAGTATCAGAGTTTTTGGTTTCTGGTCTCACTATTTGGTCTTTACTGAGTTGGTCCTTCTTTATTGTTCCATTTTTATTAAATTATTTTCTTTGTGAGTTTGGTTAAGTTGTTTCGATTAAGTCATATGATATTCTGGTTTCCTTTCTCCTTTAGAATTTTGTATCTCTTTCTTACAAAATCTTTTTTCATATTTCAGAGTTATTTCTCATCATTCGTATGAGCAATGATATGAGCTTACTATTTTTTAACTTTAGATATTTTTATTCAACTACATTCTTTCTTATTCATAGTTGTTTTTCAAATATTTTGGTGTAAGTTGTACTTATTATTGGTTTTGAATTTTGAACATATTTATACCATCAAAATTCTTTTTTCATCATTCATAATAGTCTTCGAATGATCAGTGTAAGTTGTACTTACTAATGTTTGAATTTTGGAAGTATTTTTTTTTCATCAAAATTCTTTTTATTTATTCATAATCTTTCAAATGATTTGTGTAAGTTGTCCTTACTAATTTTTGGATTTTGAAAATTTATTATTCCATCAAAATTCTTTTTTTTTCATTCATAATAATCTTTCAAATGATTTGTGTAAGTTGTACTTACTAATTTTTGGAATTTTGAAATTATTATTTTTTATTTCTCTTCCAAATATTTTTTAATGGATAACTGATTATAAGTTCCTTTTACATTATTTGAAATGATATCCTTTAGTACATACGTATTGTTATTATTGTTTTTAATAATCAGGTATTGGCCGGTATACAGCAGTAACAACTTTTTGGTAATGCCTTCCAAAGTACTGGGTAATTCCCTGTTTTTTAGCAGTACCTTTTCTCCGACTTCATAGCTTATTTTTTTCTTAATCGCCTTTTGATATTTGTTCTTGCGCCTTTCCTGGTCTTCTGCCAATTTATTGTGGAATCTGATACGATTGAATTTGTATTCTTGACTCATGGGGAAATCTATTATGTCTTGTATTTCTCTTGGAGGCGGTTTTTCATACATTGCCGTGTATGGCGTGGTACCTATAGCGGGGTGATATGACAAATTAAGGAATTCTTCAGTAGCTAATAAATATTCTTGCCCCTTCTTTTGTTGATTATAGCAATAAGTCCGTAATATTCTTCCGACTTCTCGCAGTACCCTCTCCGCTGGATTGCTGCTGGGGTGGTAGACAGATGTCTTGTATGTCTTAATGCCCAACGTATTCAGAGTGTTTCTCCACCTCCAACCCTTAAATTGCGTTCCATGGTCTGTGATTATGGATGCCGGGCTCCCTATCTCTGGAATGTTATGATTTGTTATTATTCCTAGAGTCTTGAAAGTGGTGGCTCTAGTCACAGGGTACAGTTTTGTAAATTTGGTGAAATGATCCATCATGATAATAATATATTTGTATCGATGGCGTCCGCCACTGCGGGGAAATGGACCACATATGTCCAGAAAGACCCTTTCCAGTTTGGATGTGAGGTAATTGGTATCATCATACCCTCCTTTCTCTCATTGTTGGTTTTCACCAATTGACATATCAGACAGGTTTTGAGGTAGTTTCTCGTCTTTCTATTGATACTTTTTATATGACAATCCTCTTCTATCGCCTTGATCATCTTCATGGCTCCCATGTGACCGTATCGTAGATGATAGTCCAGGATGATATCCTTTTCGATTGTAGTAGGGATCATGATCTTCCATATGTCTTCATCAAGGGATGTTTTGATGAATAAAATTCCATTATGTATACAATAAAATTTGTTTATTGTGTCATCTTGGTTGGAGAGACGAAGTTTAATGTGGTTTAACTTCGGGTCGGACTGCTGGTGTATGCTGATGTCCTGCACTATCTTTTCTAAATCGGATCTGTCCTTAATAATATTATAGATTTTTAAGATGCTCTCCTTTTCGCCTTCGAACGTTTGTTCTTCCAGATTCAGTCTCGACAATACGTCGGCTACTACATTTTTGCTTCCAGGAACATACTCCCACTGTATATCGTATTCCTGCAGGGCGAGTACCCATCTGGTCAATCTACCATGGCTTAACTTGCATCTTCTCAGAAATGATATTGATTTGTGATCTGTTCGAACGGTCACTGGATATCCGAGGATATACGTCCGAAACTTCCCGCAGGCAAAGACTACACTTAGCAGTTCTTTTTCCGTCACATTATAGTTCTTTTCACACTGGTTAAGGGTTCTGCTAGCAAAGCTCACTACTAGATGGTTTCCACTTTCATCTTCTTGGTACAGTGTTGATCCCAAGTTAATGTTACTAGCGTCACAGTTTAGAAAGATGGGTCGGTTAAAATCTGGATGGTTGAGCATTACTGCTTCTAAGAACTTCTCCTTAATTGATTTGAAGGTTTCGTCTTGTTCTTGACCCCATCGCCATTTATTCTTGGACGATAACTGGTACTGAAACTGGGACGTCAGTTCGGAATAATTATTTTGGAACTTCCTATAATAGTTAGACAGGCCTAAAAATGATTGTATTTGCCTTCTGTTTTTTGGTGTAGGGAATCGTTGTATGGCGTCTACCTTTTCTGTTGATGGTGTTATTCCTTGACTGTTTAGCTGGAAACCCAAGAATTGTACTTCTTTAGCTATAAGCTTGGACTTGTCTAGTTTAAGGGTAACATTATTTTCGGCAAGCTTCTTCAAGACATGCTCCACACGGTAACAGTGTTCTTCCCAGTTGGTTGATGTTATTAGGAGATCATCAACATAGACAGTCGTGAATTGGAGCGCTTCTGGTCCTAGTATATGATCCATACAGGCGACAAAAACAGCTACTGAGTTCACTAACCCGAAGGGCAACCTCTTAAACTGATAATTGCGCCCTTCGAAGATGAACGCCATGTATTGCCGGCTTGCTGGGTGCAACTCCACTTGCCAATAGCCGCAGACGGTATCCCAAGTGGTAATGAATCGTGTTCCATGAAACCTCTTCAATATTTCATCAATCTCGCCAGGTGAGGTACGATCGTTAATTATCATTTTATTTATCTCACGTGCGTCAGGGCAAAGCCTTACCTTCCCATTTTTCTTTTGTATAGCCACAATTGGGCTAGTGTATGGCGATTGACTGTTCTCGATGATATCTCTACTGATCATATTCTGGATTTCTGTGCGTACGGCTTCCTTCAAAGACTGTGCTATAGGATACGACTTTCGGTTAAATTCTACCGGTTCTCTGAGTCGTATGGAACATTGGTAGTTCCGGATCTTTCCAGGTTCGTCCGAAAATACAGCTCGATATTTTTCATATATTTCGACCAATTGATTCAGCTGGTTTTCCTTTAATTGCTCGTTAGTATTGTGGCACTGGAAGTTACGTATCTCCTGAATCTTTTGTTGCCATAGGTCATCCTCCGAATCCTGATGTACTGGCTTGTTGTTTGTTGAGTAGTTGGACAAGTAATTCACCTTATTTTGGTGGTCGAGAAGTTGTCTGGAGTCTAACACCTTGTTGTTAGTTAAATTGGCTACCCAGGTCGAACCTTCAGCAAAGAGTGATACCTTTCCTCGGCACAAGTCGATAACTGCTGAGTTTCTGCGCAATATGTCACATCCTATCATGATGTTGAAAGGTAATCCGGCTGCAACAAGAAATATCATATCCACACTAATGCACTGACTGTTGACACTTAGGGATACTTGTTTTCTTATGGTCTTGTTCTGTCGGCCGGTAGCTCCTACAAGTACAATATTATTAATAGGTAGTACCGGTAAGTTTTTGTGGCATTCCTGCTGTATCCGGTCCAACTCATTTCGATTTATTATAGAGACATTGGCTCCAGTGTCTATCATTATAGGGACAGAAATACCCTCAATTTCTGCAATTATATATATTATTTCACTGTTATCATTATCAATATTAATTTCGCTTTCTTCTAGCAGGTCCTTACGGATATCTTTCAAATAATTACTGTATATTATAGTAAAATTTTTTCTGTTTTTCTTCGAATTTCTTTCTTGGTTAAACCCAGCAGATTGGAGCAGTAAAGGGTTATTGGAGTTTATTACTGCCTCCGTTCGTTTAAATGTTCCGCATCATTACGGATTAGGCCGTTGGAAGCGTTAGCTTGGAGTCCTGAGACTGCTTCGTTTGGTTCAGCACGATCGTCCTGTTGGGCTTCTGTTACAGGTAGTCTTCGCTGATTGTCCAGGCTGGAACTACGTCTTCGCTCGTACTCTCTGTAACGATTACTTCCCTGACTTCTTTGAAAGGTCTCGTACTCGTAGTATCGGCTCCTTCGTTGAGGCTGGTACCTCCTCTGTCCACTGCCTTCCGCTCTGATGTAGTTAATATTGGGTCGATATGTCCTGTAATTATTGTTATTACCTCCATTCGGGTAATTCCGGTTATAGTTACCATGATAATTGTTATTAGAAAGGTTGGGGTTCCTCTGACCATTTGGAACATAGTTACGATTGTTATTATAATAACCGTTGTTGTTTTGTGGACGGTTATTATTATTATTATTATTATTATTATTATTATTGTTGTTGTTGTTGTCATTATTATTAATGCGAGGAACATGATTATTATTATTATTGTTGTTAAATCTAGGTAAATTATTGTTATTTCGGGTGTTATAATTGTATTCGGCATTATTCCGATTTGCGGAATTATAATTATTATTGTTACCCACATTCTGCCGATTATTATTACTCGAATTATTGGTGTTACTTCTTGGTTCCGGCTTTTCATATCTCCTGCGACTTTGGCGGTAATAGTCTTCATGCTCATACATTTCTAAGAGCTCGGTCATAGCTTGCACAGTCTTTATTTGACTGTTTCTCCTAGCTCTTATTATATCTTCCTCATAATGGTATGAGAGCTTGCTGACCAGGCATTCTTCCGGTATTCTGGGCTCTAGATGTTTGGCCACGCACACCTTTCCCAAGAAGTACGCCGTTAAAGTCTGGTTTCCATACGGGTTGTATTTTCCATGACAGATCCCGTCTCTGGCGATATTTTGTGTTGATTCAGACCAATATTTGGCTTTGAATAGCCTTCTGAATTGTTGGTAGTCGGTCACTTCGTCTCTTATCGCCATCCACCAATTATCTGCTATCTCCTTGAACGATTCGTCAAGCACTTCTTTATTCTCCCTCCAGCGATTACCTCTGTGTTTGGTGAAGTACTCTTCGATTCTGGCTAGGAACTCCATTGGTTTGTTTTTATAAAACCTGAAGTTAATTCCTTCACGATTCTAGCTGTTAGGACAACTGGTAATGTTTGTCGGTCGACTGTGGAACAGGTCTATATGTGTTTGGTTCTGTCGCACCTGACTGTTGATACTGGTCACAGTAGCTTCAATGACGTCTCATTTTTCTGCGAATCGGTCCTGCACTCGCTCCCAGTCTTCACGTGTTTCTTTTAGTCTTTCCTCCAACGTCTTCCTAGTCGTTTCTTCAATGTTGTTAACCTTAGTGTTTATTTCTGTCTTGATACTCTGTACTTCTCGTTCGGTTTGACTCCATCTTTCGTCAGCTCTTGTAACCCTTTGTTCGATTACCGTTATTTCCTCTTCTACCTTCTTGCTGATTGTTTCATTATTTTCAGCTATTTTCTGGCTCAATTCTTCCTTCAATATTTCCATTCTTCCGTCTAACCGGTTCATGTTCTCTTGGTTCGTCTCCTTCAATTCTTCTCTCAATTGCTGATTATTGCTTTCCATTTTTTGACTTGCTTCTTCCATCTTCTTGTTGGTTTCTTCCAGTTTTTGGCTTATCTGGGTTAATTCCTCTTTCGACTGTTTATTGTCAGTCTTTATTTCCTCCATTTTCTCCTCAATCTTCTGAATATTTTCTTCCATCTTTTCTTCTATCTTCTTACTGGTATCTCCAATTTTATTACCCAATTCTTCCTTCAATCGTTGGTTATCATTCTTCATTTCCTTATTATTTTCTTCCATTTTCTCCTCCATCTTCTTACTGTTTTCTCTTAATTCCTCCTTCAATTGTTGGTTATCATTTTCCAGCTTCTTACTATTTTCTTCCATCTTCTCCTCCATCTTCTTACTGTTTTCTTCCATTTTCTCCTCCATCTTCTTACTATTTTCTTCCATTTTATTACCCAACTCTTTCTTTATCGTTTTAAATTCTTTGAGTAACATCTCCATCATTCTATCCAATTTTGTCTCTTCCTTTGTGGTGGATTTCTTTGGCTGTTCCTTCTGTGGTGCAGGCTTGTTTGGTTCTGCTGGCGGTAACATTGACTCCACATCTTCCACTGGTGTCGCCTCTTTATCCTCCATGTCTACCTCCTGCTCGGCCTCCATAGCCCTTTTTCTTGATGTAGCTCTCCTGTGCATCTCGCTCCCTCTTCCGACCTATTGACCGCTGCCAAGCTAAAAATAGGAAATTGGACAATCGTCCTTATTTTATAACACTATTACCTCCTATTTAAAGCCCTTTAGTTGGACGCCAATTTGTAATATATTTTATATTACAAATATAAAATTAAATAAAATAAAATATGTAGATATGATAATAATAAGAATTGTGCTCTCCTGTAAACCCCACTGTTTGGGCTAGCCAATTTGTAATATAATTACAAATATAAAATAAAATAAAATATAATATTGATGTGTATGATAATAAGAATTGTTGGTGTCAATTTGTAATATAATAAATATTACAAATATATAAAATGAATTGTTATGTAGATAGCAAGAATTATGTATGTTGTCTGGATCTCGGTGTTGAACTCGCCGATGATACAGCTCCACTTTGGATTCACCAATTACAAAGAATAAATTAAATATAAATATGTTTTATAATTAAGTGTGATTGATTGATAAAACAAAAATAAAAAACTGTATGTTGTGAAATTTTTACTGATATTGAGTTTTGGTTTAATTATTTCATTTAATTAATTAATAATTAATTAATTAATTGAGTGTGTAATTTTCTTAGATATTTATTCTATCATTGTAAATTAATTTTGTTTAGAAAAAAAAATAGTTAACATTAATTATAGAAATAAAATCAATTCTTGTAACTGAGTAATGATGTTCGTTTATTAACATTCAAAATTATGCGCCATTCAAACTGCGCATGGCCAAGGCATTGGCTAATATGTGCTTCAGTCGGTAGCGAACAAAATCAACAAAATATATTTTTACAAGGTTAGAAATTATGGTTTTTTTAACGAGTCGAAATGGTCAGAGGGCAAGGAACAAGATACATTCTTACAGGTATTCTTAAACTAAATTATTATGGCTGAAATAAAACAAGATTATTATTTAAATTGTCAATTAGAAAATTGAATAGCGAACCAATTCGACGAAATGACGTCACTCCTTTCAAGCTGGCAGTGCAACTCGTGCTGGTTAGTAAATCCAGTATGGCCGACGTCTCCTCGATTTTAGCTGCTATACGGCTGGAACTGCCTGAGATTCTCCCGCAGAAATAAAATGATATTCCCTTCTCTGCGAAGTAGTGTTGGTCCAGGAATATAGTGTAGAGTGTCCTCTCGTCTCCTGCGATGTCGTTTTCGTGATGGGTTTCTTGTGAAGTGTCCGGTATTTAAATATGTGTAATTGTGTTCTGCGAATATGGTCCAAAATTGTCTCAAAATGGCTGTTGATTTCTTGTGTTTGAGTTTGATGGTGTTATTACTGTTGTTTGGAACTTGTGAAGTGTTATAAATTGATAGTTAATGTTATTTTCACTTTTAGATCATCTCTGTTACACGCCGCATAACTACACTCGGTTTTACACAAAATTAATCTTTTTTCGGTATTCTGCTAACGCATTTCCAACTAGTCGTCTTCACGATTAACAATAGACTAACAGACTCAACGTCGTCGTTTTAGGGTAATTTGTGCTATGTCTTTTTCCTCTTTATATTGTTTAACTATAAAAATATCTGTCTAAGACTTGGTTCACCATCTAAATATACATAATAAGTTTTCTTATTTTTTACTGTAATTCAAATATTTCTTAATTTTACATAAATCTAACTACTCAGTAATATTGATTAATTAATTTTACATCTTTGGATATATAGCTGGGTTTGTTTCAAGCTCATTTAAGCCCAAAAATTACAATTTTTTATAATGATTGTGTGCCTCATATTTTGTACAAATTAATTGTTTAAATGGTTTTTAATTGTTATTTCTGATAATATTTCCATGGAATATACTTAATAACTCCGTGATTATCTTTGTTGTTAATAATTTTGTTGTTAAAACACTTCAATATTGATTAATTTACTGTTTAGTCTGATTTGATTACCATTATAGGCCTAGTATTATTTGTTTCCAAAAGAAGTTAATTTTCTTTCCTTTGTCATTCTATTCGCTATTAATTGTATCTGTATTAATTATATTTTCAATTTCTGTATTGTGTGTATTGAATTCTATTCCTATTATATAGCTTGATTCTCTGATAGATAGTTTTGGTTTAATTGCTAGTCTGTGTTTTCTAAAATGGTGTCTTAGCTAATCTGCTTGTACATTATATATGGTTTACTGTTTTGAATAAAATTATTACATTTCTATACCCTACTTGCCTCTCTGCCTCACACACTGGAAAATTAAATAACATGATTTTAAAATACAATGGAATATCTTATACCTACTAAACTTTTTTTTTATAATATCATTTAACCATAACATAAACATCTTATGCCTATTATTTTCTACATATTTAGTATTATAATGGGAACATATTATTATCAGCACTATTATCAGTCGTTGGCTGTCCTTTGTTTTTATGTTTCCTTTTATCACAAACCTTATCCTATTAAAACATCTTATTCCTAATAACACCTTCAGTTATTAACTGTCTCTTTTAATTATTATAACTAATTTGATAACACATTAACATAAAAACATCTTATAACTAATGACACTTTCAGTTATTAACTGTCTCTTGTGTTCCCTATACCTAATTTGCTAATACAAAAAAATAAAAACATCTTATTCCTAATATATTGTTATTATGCCTAATCATTAAAACACTTTTATTATCCAAATTGCACTCAGTCATTAGACTGTCTCTTTAGTTTTTATTTAGTATTTCCCTACACTGATGGTAGTCTTTTTTAATAGATTTTTTATACTACACTTTATTATAATGTGTCATTTATTTTGGCTACACTAATGGTACTCCTTTTAATAATTTTTTCCACATATTATGCTTACAACTAGTATACAATTCGGTTTTCTTTGGGATTGTATCTTGTAACTTGTTATTGGGTCTACATATATTAGTTTTAATTTTGTTTAATCGTATGTATTCCATGATTACCATTTTTTGGAATAACTCTTCTTGGTTCTAGTCACTGTGTGGGAATCTTGACATATTTTGTCCGTTCTTCATTATTATATTAGTAATTTCTGGTCTTGTGGTTTCTCTGCATCTTGACCTTATACATTTCCCTTATTAATATGGTTTCATCCTTTTATTTCCTTTTGCTTGTCCTTCCCTTTTACTTCTTCCCCAATCTACTGGGTATACTGCTGGTTTATTGGGTTTTTACATAGTAAGTTATTTTGATCAATGATTTTCTTTGTTATTTTTCATTCTTGTTAACATTTCATTGACTTAATATACAGTTTCTAGTGTAATTATTAAAACAATTCATTCTTCTCACTTACTATGGAACTTTTCTTCCTTATTTATGTTGCATTAAGTTAAATGTTTAGCGTGATAATTTTTTTATGCTACACTATTAATGTGTAAAATAAAGGAATCAGTAAGCTTTCTACTTATTTATAATAATTAAATAAGTATTGATTGGTAATTTTAAAACAACGTCATATTTAAACGCACAATAAGTTAAAAAATTGCGGTTTTTTTCCTAATAAGTAAATTATTACGAAACGACACCTATTATATTTAGTTATAAATGACACATCAATATTGGGTAGTAGCTATAGATGTTACGTTTAACACCACGGCCAATGTAACTTCCATTATTTTAGATTTTTTCTTCTTATGTTTGTAAGAAACTATAAATCGTATGACACTCGTTTACAAAATGTGATCTGTGTGTGTATGCGCGCGCGCGCGTGTGTGTAATACATGTAATCTAACATGGCTAGCATATTGACATGTTAAGTATAACGCATAATGTATAACATATTGTTACGACGGTCTACTTGATCGTCGTAGGTACAGTGGAAACAAAATACAAGACACCAATTAAGTCACTAATCACCAGTTTTAATTTTCACAGTTAAACAGTTCGTAATTAACAACACAGTATCTTACAACAAATCAAATAAAAATTGTTCACACGCAATAAAATGTCAACTAATATTAAACACAATTGTATTACAATTATCCCGTCCGATTATTAAACACTTCACTAATAACCACTTGAACGCACACAGTAATATCGCCCGATAATAACTTATAATCGCCCGACAATAAACTGAAAACTAAGGACGCTGACGCCTTGTATTTATACAACGCTAACAGACCAGAAGATTCCAAACTACGCCTTATCTCTAAACTACGACGTAATTAATTGCGGCCTTGACACAGTCCGCGATACTGGCGGCTTCCAGAAAAGTCTCGCGAGCGCATGTTGACATTACATACGCACGCAACAATATAACTGGATTCCAATGGATCGTTTGAAAATCACGTAGATTGTTCTGTGATGTCGTAACACAGCCCCCTCCTTAAGGCTGTTCGTCCCGAACTGTTGAATCCGATAAACAACATCGTTGATTCTTTTTTTCACAGTGTAAGGTCCTTCCCAGTTAGTCTGAAGCTTAGATGAACGACCACGACGGCGCTTTGGGTTCAACAACCAGACCTGATCTCCTTCTTGGAAACCCAAACTATTGCTGCGAATGTCATAGAGAGTTTTCATTTTATCACTGGGCAATCTTCAGGCATCCTCTTATCAAGCGATTCATTTCTCGCAGTTAGTTTTCTATTTGCAAGGAATAGTTTTATGGCTCTTGAGACTGAGTCTCAGATGATCCGAACATCAAGTCCCCAGGAAGACGAATCTCCCGCCCAAACACCAATTTTGCTGGAGTCATACCGGTTGTGTCGTGTACTGATGATCTATACACCATGAGGAATAGTGGTATACGTGGGTCCCAGTCTGTTTGGTTCTCGTCAACAACCTTCGAAAGATGCTGCTCAAGTGTCCTATTGAATCTCACAACCATCCCGTCCGACTGGGGATGCAGAGGCGTTGTTCTGGTCCTCCGAATTCCGAGTAGACGGCATATTTCTTTAAACACTCCTGATTCGAAATTTCTCCCTTGATCCGTATGGATTTCCATAGGGGCTCCAAAACGGCAACAGAAGTTGTGAACTAACTCCTTTGCCACAGTGGTAACCTCCTGATTTGGAATTGCATAGGCTCTAAACCACTTAGTAAAATAGTCATCTATAACCATGATGTACCGGTTTCCATCTTCAGTAACTGGGAATGGTCAAGCAATGTCTATGGCAATTCTCTAGAATGGCAGTCCATCGTTATTCTGTCTCATTTTTCCCCTGCTTAAGGTTTGTGGGGCCTTGCTTGCAGCACATATTTCACATGTCCGAACCCATTCCTCTACGTCGTGGCGAAGATGAACCCAATAGAATCGTTTCCGTATTTTGTCTAGGGTATTGTTAACGCCAAGATGGCCTCCAGACGTCCCATCATGGATCTCCTTCAAAACAGACTGCACATTAATTCAGGGAACAATCAACTGCATCACCAAGTCTCGTCCATCTGCACTTTCCCAAGCCCTTTTCAACAATCCGTTCTCTAAGGTAAGGGATTCCCATTGTGCCCAGTAGCCCTTCAGCACTTCAGAACCATGGCAGATATCTTGCGAGTCCAGACGGCGACCTTCCTCTTTTGCAGTCAAGATCGGTCTAATATCTTCATCAGTCATCTGCTCTTGTCGACAGTCTTGTGTCGTCCAGCCGTCTACCAGGAAATCTACAGTGATGGCTTCAACATGTTCGCTTGAGTTTTGTTCTTCCTTTCTGTGGCAATGTCGGCAGTCTTCCGGGCACAGTCTTTGTTATCACATTACCATGCAGACGCCCCTGCCGATGTTAAATTAGAATAAGCCACTTGGGTTCGAGAATCCTGTATTTTCCTTGTCTTCTTGATGAAGACGCACTTGCCACTATCCACTCACCAGGTCCAATGTGGAAAACCACTATGCTCCATACAGCGTGTCGAGTGTATCGTCAACACGAGGTAATGGATAGCAGTTTTTCTCTGTGACGTCATTCAACCTCCGGTAGTCTACGCACAAACGCAATCCACCATCCTTCTTTGCTACCAGCACTACCGGAAAAGACCAAGAAGTTGACGAAGGCTCGATTACTCCCTCTGTCAACATGTCCTGTACCAACCAAGACTTTTCCTCTTGCTTAGATAATGGCGGCCTTCGAGGAGGTTGGCGTATTGGTGTTGTGTCCACGGTATTGATGCGATGTTGTACAAGAGATGTTCTTCCCAATGACTGTTCACGAACTGCAAAAGAATCTTTGAATTCATATAAAAACTGTCTGTGTTCTTTTACCTCACCACTTGAGAGGTCGTTAGAAGATCTGTTCAATAATTCCTGCAGTTCCTCTGGTAATTTGGAAGTATCCGAAAAACTGGATCTTCCTTGCGTCAATCCGGCTACCCAGGCCACAGGAGTCAATTTGCCTAGGAGCGTATTGCTTTGTAAAGTGACAGCTTGATCCAAAATATTCTCCACTCTAATAGGTACATTTCCAGTTTCGTCAGGTTTTACTAAACATCTGGCAATTAGTATGCCCGGTGTGCTGACTACCAGGGGTTCGAATATAGACCACTGGTTGCCCCTAGTATCTACCTCGGTTCTGACCATGATGATCTTTTCGGAGTTTGGCGGAACAGTTACGGCCACTTGGTTTATGACGTCCATCGATTTTTCTGATGTAGTCATTGTGGAGAGCATTACCTCTTCTCCTCCGATTCACAAGACATTGTTTTTGAAGTCGACTATAAATCCAAATGCGTTCATAACGTCCACACCAAGAATTGCTTCATCCACAATGTCTTCAACAAGTACTTGATGATTAAACTCAAGTCGACCGAAGCGTATGTGTATCTCCACTTTTCCAAACACTTTTACAGGCCGTCCAATAGCTGTTCGCAAGCTAGAAGAGCACCAGATTGGCTTGAAATCTTTCACCACGTCGGGGCGCACAATGGAAACTCTTGCGCCTGTGTCAACTATAAATCGAGGTTGGCCTTTCTTGAACGAATCCGGTAACCACCAAGCTCCCGATATTTTTCTGAATTGTTGAAATTGCGTATTCTCTAGGGGCTTCGTTCCTCCAGTTAGTCAGCACACGCCCCGTTGTACCGACTACTCCTCGTTTCCCTGCTGCTGAACTCTAACCCGACAATCCGGTTGTAGATGTCCAGGTTTCCCATATCGATAACACTTCGGTCTTCCATCCTTTCTTACTTTATTCTGTAACAGCTTCGCCTGGAAATTTTCCATCATCTGACTGGCATCCATTTTTTTCCGATTAATTACGAATTACACTCGTCTTGTACAAAGTGTCCACTGTTTCCACTGTTAACCGTTCTATCCCAGTTCTGACAAACTGTTACGACGGTCTACTTGATCGTCGTAGGTACAGTGGAAACACAATACAAGACACCAATTATAGCTGGATTACAATGGATCGTTCGAGAAACACGTAGATTGTTCTGTGATGTCGTAACAATTTGTAATCTGACCTACGTAATTATATTTGATATTTATATTTTATATTTATTTGATATATGTTTCGAATACGTCAAGTATAACTACAGCTGATTATGATTTTTGATACTTTTTTAGGTTAGAAGTAAGCACAAATTGATGTCACATCACAAATTTTTTGTCAAACTGAAAATTGTTTCGGTGGCGCCTACAATCGTAATCAGCCTGACTGATTATTTCATAACGCAGTGTTACTTTAAGAGTGAACTGTTTCTTTCGTTTCTAGTATAATATGTTATGTCAAATTTACAATGACGAAAAAGATATAATCAGCTCTCAAAAGTGTTAACAATGGTGTGTGTTAACTGTTTACATGGGACTTCCAATTGTCCACGTGAGCACACATTACCATCACCACTCCCCCGACTTACATACATTTAAAATCTCTCACTTCAAGCAAGAAAATAAAAAGTATCTGTAGAACTCTACGAACAATTTATTTATTAAATTCAAGTATTAATAAAATGTTCTACCCAGTACCGAGCGACCTTCGATCAGTGTTAATTAATTTATTTGCTTATTTTATTTAAACCATAGTTTAAGTTATTGTGCACTCCGATAGTGAACATATAACGATAGAACAAGCATAGAACAAATGTAGACGAGGAAAAGAACGTAAGGCTGTAGCAATTCGTTTAGACTAAACGATTACAACAAATCATTATTTTACGCCAACAAATAACAAACGCATTAGTAAAATTATAATAGCCTACTACATTAAATTATAACTGGTACAATATAATTAAATGAAATGATTAGGTTATTTTATAAAAAAGTACATACGATTCGTTTTGTACAAGAATGATGATTTAGTGTTACTTTTTAGTTGCACCAAGCTACGCTATTCAACTAAGTAACTACAGTCAGATTCATATGTTCACTCTTCCTTTATACTTGTATGGTGAGTAGCATAAAATATATCAAATTTATGGAGATTATTTCCACTCATGATGATAGATAAACCACGACTACATTACTGCTAATCAATCACAAGAACAAATAAAATTGAAACGTAAACATTACATAATTGAGATATGCTTGCCTGCCACGAACGTTATATTTTCTCTCATACATGATTTAAATTAAAATGAAAAATATAGAATTTTGTTTAAGTTAAATGAAATGTTTCCATAGAAACTATTTCTTTGCTGTCAATAACATATTACACATATAAAACTTATAAAAATTTACCTCCTCCATCATCAACTACCATTTTAACTTATAAAAAAAATCGGTATGGAGAACCATACATGACTTCCATGCACTCAAATTCTATATAAAATCATTTGGTACTGCCTTTATGCGTACCCGAAGTTATTTTGATAATGCGATTTTTAGGCTTAAATATGTAGTGAATATCGCACATAATTCAATGTAGTGAAAGAATTATACAAATTTTAATTTTGTATGTTGCAAAATAGTTGGCTGGTGATTGCAATTGATTTCGTTGGTGATTTTTTAATGGTAAATGACAATGATTTGTCACCGGGTCGTGGCTGTGACACCAAAAATTGATTATGTTAGGTTAACATGAAAACTGAAATTATACATGGAAACCAATACGTGTGTAATGTAAAATTATTTTCCAATCATTTACTTGAATTCGGTTCGACAATTCCTAAAAAAATATAGAATTTTGTCAAAGTGAAATAAAATGTTTCCATTGAAACTACTTCTTTGTTGTCAATAACGTAGTACACATATAAAACTTAATATCAGGGTGACCGAGCTTCGCTCGGTTTTCACACTTCTGATGATGATGATGGAATATGAACTTCTCGGCCTGAATATTCACCCGTGATAATCTTGACTTTAATAATGTTATTACATAATTCAGTCACGACCAATCTCGTTCCATTGCACAGCCCTTCAGAGACGTCCAAGTTTCGTAAAAGCATTATTACTGTATTTTTTTTAAGCTTTAATTCGTGTGGTGGTAAGTCAGCCATCTCAACAGAATTTAGAAATTCAGAAGTGAATTGAAGAGCTCCTTCTGGTTGATCTTTAACAGAATCGTAGCTTTTATATACTTTATAATATTCTCCAGGAAGCTTTTTAATAATTTCGTCGTTAATTTTATTTACGTCTTTACTCAAAGGCGCTAATATAGCTCTGTCTTTCATATCTTCGTATCTGTTGTTTGCCAAACAATCACCAAATACTTCATCAATAAGATTCCCGTTAGACAGAATATCCTCTGGTAGTTCAACCTCGTCCATAGTATTTACTGGTAACTCTCCATTGCAATTTTTAATAAATATTCAGCAAAATCTCTTTGTTCCGGATCAACACGCATATTTTCTGTTAATGAAAAGAAATGAAAATGGTGCCAAAGATTACTTTTCTTAATGGAAAGTCCACTAATTCACTTCGGTTAGCACGTGGTTGAACGGGCAAACATTGCCGAAAATCTCCTCCGAGTACCATGATCTTGCCACCAAAGGTCAAATTAGGGTTGCCAATAGAGCGTAGTAGCTGGTCCATGTTGTTTAATCCATACTTAAGTAGCATAGGGGCTTCATCCATTAGGAAAACGTCGATCCTGGCAAGTTCATTGGCTTTAGCAGACCCTGGCTTGAAATTTGATTTTGACTCAGGAGTTAATGGAACCTGCAGTGTAATGCAAGTATAAAATATTATTATTTTGCTACAAAATACAAAGAAAATTAAAATAAATCATATTAAAAATTATTACCTGAAGTCCAAACGTTTTATGAGAAGTTAGTCCGTTTGGAAGAAGAATCGAAGCTATTCCTGTAAACGCCATACATTTGACATTGTAGTTTCGCCCAGAAAGAATATAATACAGTGTTTTGTATACAAAAGTTTTGCCCGTCCCACCAGGTCCATCGATGAAATAACATCTTTGTGCAGACTGCTCATTGTTACATGAATTTAGAATTTTATTGACAATTTCTAACTGTCTACCTTTAAGTCCACAAATGCACGCACCAAACAAAAAATAAATTAATTATATTCCAACAAAGACTGGCTTATACTACACGGCACTGCGCAAATATGCTTCAAAGGACTGAACTTTGACATGGCAGAACACTTTATTGTGAGTCTTATCGTGGTCTGATGTCAGGCCATGTGAGCTGGACCAATTAGCAAACTGTACTGTCTCCCTTCCACTGCGCACTCAGTCCGGCGATGCGTTAGAGCCGTTTCCGAGAAAATAATGACATAAATACATACAAAGATAATCACACACACACACACACACACACACACACACACACACACACACACACACACACACACACACACACACACACACACACACACGTACATATGCGCACCCTGTGTAACCTCAGGTTAAAGACTTATAAAGACCCTACGATTTAGGCCTTAGGCGATTTTTTCGGAAAATGTGACCTAGCTCAATCTATTTATAGTGCTCAAATACCCTAAGTACCAAATTTCGAGAAAATCGTTAGAACCGTTTCCGAGAAAAAAAGGACATACATACAAAGATTGCTCGCTTAATATTATAATAATAATATAAGACACACACACACACACACACACACACACACACACACACATGTACATATGCGCACCCTGTGTAACCTCAGGTTAAAGACCTATAAAGACCCTACGATTTTTAGGCCTTAGGCGATTTTTTCGGAAAATGAGACCTAGCCCAATCGATTTGTAGTGCCCAAATACCCTTAAGTACTAAATTTCGAGAAAATCGTTAGAGCCGTTTCCGAGAAAAAAAGGACATACATACAAAGATTGCTCGCTTAATATTATAAGATAAAAAATTATCTCCTCCCTCATCAAATACCAATTAATTTATAGAAAGTTACCCCTTCCCCTTCAACTACCCTTTTCATTTATAGATATTTCATCTACCTTTCCACAGTGGATTATTATGACCTTCTTTTAAGGATACTTTATTTATCAAAATGAAGCACTTTACTCTTGTTAAAACGTAAAAGGTTGCAGATAAACTAACCCTTTCCCTTAACCGATCTTCACCAAAATCAATAGGCCTTGAGTCCTCTATAATTTATGGCTGTATGCAAACAATTATTTGTTTCTGTTTGAATTTGCGGCTGTTATCGTTTGCCATAGAAAAAAACTCTACACACAGACACACACACACACACACACACACACACACACACACACACTTTTCGAAAAATGACTTTTTTCATGTTTTGATGGTAGTACAATCAGAATCTGCCGTTATCTCGAACACGTTTTTTTTTAATAGATGAATAAATTTTAAATTTTTTGATAATCTCCAGCTGCACATGACATTTTTTCAACTAAAACAAGCAACTATCCACTCTGTGTTTCTTACATACACGCTGGTGAAGCTTTTTAGAAGTTTGGTACAGTTTTAAGGATACCACTAGGTACCAGTACACTGAAATTCAATAAAATGTTTATGTAAGAGACACTTGTGTCAATGCAATAATTTGACAGCATTTTAATTCGCATTAAGGACAAAGTGTTAATTGTTATTGTTAACTGATTACTGTTTGCTACAACTTTTTATCTAAATAAACAAAACCACATTCGGATTATCTGTATAGAATTAAGCAGTCAGCGCCTTACACATTAGAACAGATAAGAAAAGAATTAGTCTACAAACGTGAGCAGTCACACTATTCATTAGGTAGTCATGCTGTTATTCTGTACGTGTTTAAGTGTTTGAAGAATTCAGGTTCTATAGGGAACTGGTCATACACACAGTATCTTCTTACACCGTAGCAACATATACGAGATGTTGGTTTAATTCACATCGTATTTAACAAAATTTAAATGTCATACGTCTCCTTGCAAATGTCTGACAAAAAAATGATTATATTAATGTAGGCCTATATTTCATCTATTGTAGGTAACGTAAACAACATTTATGACTTAAAAATACTGGGAATACTAACTTAAGTTTATCCGTAGTAAACTTATTATAAATAAACTAATAAAGTTTTTATATAAACACTATCACAAATCTAGTGTGAAACAGTTATAACTATATTTATGTAAAGGCAAATTTATTAATATTATAGGTTAATGACGAGGCCATAGGCCTATTCCTAAATAAATTTAATGTTGCTACGGGCTTTCTGTAAGTAATTAGGATTACTGTGCATTCTGCTGGCATAACAATATAAAGCAATTATGCATTTATTATCTTGTGATAGTATTTACAACCTGTCTCAGTTAGCTTACAGTACACATTAAAACTTATTTGTAGATACGTGTTGTATTAATATAAATTTATTTATACCATAGAATTTAAAAATAATAATTACAAAGTGCTAACTAACGTTTTGTTTACGTAATGGTAAATTACATGGTAATTATGTAAACAAAATTACACATGTTAAATAATAATACATAATTATTTGTTAATAATAACACATATAAACATATGTTAATTATTTTACATAATTCCAGAATATAGTTAAGTGAAATAATAAATTACATAATTAGATTATGACAAATTTATGTAATGCGGAGAAGTTGTCGCTAAAACTTGGAGATATTGTTTATCGACAAGTTACATCAACCCATAACCTTGCATCACAAATGTTTTCTGATGTAAAAAAATATTACACTAACATAATGAAATCTAGAAATACAATTGTGTTCGGCTCAAACTGCAGATGTAACATAATAATAAGAAAACTAAAAGTATTTAATAACGTCGTATAACATTTTGTTTTAAATATAAAGTGAAACGCATGTCGTTAAGTTGTCAGTTAAAATAAAGAAGGAAACAAACAACACTTTTGTGACGAACTGGACAGATGTAACGAACGGAAAGCTAACAATCTGAAGGAAATGAGTAAACACACACACACACACACACACACACACACACACACACACACACACACACACACACACACACACACACACACACACACACACACACACACACACACACACACAGAGAGAGAGAAAGTGAGAGGGGGTGGCAGAGAGAGAGAAACATAAGCTTGGTTGTGAGAAACGCCGTACAGTATAGTTCAAGTGGCGTGTGTAGAATAAATTTGGGTCCTTCATATTAAAGCAAAACTTTTAAAGTCGGTAGATTTTTAAACTTTTTTCTATTTTGGTGTGAGTGATAAATCAATAGATGTCAGCTTATATGCGACAAATACATACCTTAAACTTAAAGCAGGAGTGGGAGAATGGGTGAGGAGTTGTGATTGTGGACACATACATAAATTACAATATTCTATAGTACTCTTAACTATAATTTACAATATGATTACAATTATTATCCAAGTTTACTTGTTACTAAAATTTACCAGAAACTTTTGTTTGTAACCTTATGTCAACCATCTGATGTAAGTCATAAAGTTCTACAGTTATTGTGTAAATTGTATGTTTCTAAATTACAATTGTTTGTTAATACCAGTAGTGAGTGAAACATGTTAAAAATAACTTTTCTACTTTACTTGAATATAAAAAATAACTAATATTGGCTCCGGTAATTTTTGCAGTATTAGAGGAAAGAAACAACACACCTTATTAATTATAACACATAATTCGGAAAGTATACATTAACGAACTATATTTTACTTGAATTAAGAGAACTTGTATGAATTTACTTACATTATAGTATTATTCTTATATATGCAAGAAATACAAAATTAGAATGGACCAGGAAACATAGTGTTATCTGAGCACATGTGTTAAGATGTGTTTTCCTTTACCCGACAGTCAGAGAGTGGGTTTTACGGTATCGCATGTCAAGCAGAAATGACAAGAAATTTGCAGATAAATTGACATGCAACTTTGTAAATTGTAGAACTGATAATGCCAGTGGCGTTTGTGGTAACGAAAACGCTCAGCAAATGATGAATTTAATTTGATTATCGGGTTTGAGTACTCAAATATCAAAACACGGTAATAACAGACACATACATTTGGTGCTGCAACACATGCTCTTTGGTGTTTTTAACTGACATGACAAACGTAAGTGTTATCAGACCTGTACATATTGAAAGAGATACATACTACCCGTATGTGTGCCAGTGTTGTCAACATATTGAAGTGAGGCACACTAATAGAAAGTCATACTTGGGATGCAAGGCATACAAGCCTTAGGCACTTTCTATCGTTTTTATTAGAGACGTTTTCATAATGAACTGCACTTGCAAATAAAGAGATTTTGAGACAACACATGTTTTAGAATCTAACCATTTAAGAGTTTTAGACATAATCTCAATGCTGTAATATTCAGATAAGATTGGCAACTATATGCACGTAATAAGTGAAAACAGAGGCATGTAAAATGTACTACCTTTGAAGTACCTCTTTATTAAAAATACATGAAACATATGTTTAACTCTATTACAATTAAGAATCTGTGTTTATATACCCTACACACACGTGAAAACTTAATTTGCTTACTGAAGGCTTCCCACTTTAAAGAAACTGTGTTTTCTTTGCACACAGTAACATATTAAGGCATATGTACATGCACGCGTTTATGAGCGCGGACGTGTCACACGGGACTTTAGGAGTGAGTGAATCTGTGTGTGTGTATGAGTATATGTGTGTAATACACGTGTCAACCTAACAATCTTTGAATAAACGCGCTGTATAATTTCAATATATTTGAGTAGGCCTGCACCTTTTATGACTAATGGTAAAAAGTAGTACATTTTTTTAAATAAATAATATTAAATATGAAAATGTATAACGAAGACTTCATAAATAAGTCGTTTCTGTAATTCCAGAATAGACGACAGTAAATCAATTGTCAAGCTTGCCACATAAAAGATTTGTTATGCTCACAAAGAGTCTTTATTTTCCCACCATAATATAATCACTTCTTAATGTTGTTTTGCATGTGACAAGATATCACTGAAATACTACCATGTCTGACTACCCCCTATTCCGTCATGCTACATGAATGAGTGTGACGAATGCCCTGGTCTTGATACTCTAAAAGTTTCTCTTACCCAGAAAATTGAAGATGAAATTATAACTAAGTAACATGCAACTAATGGATATCGTACAATACAGAAAGATGTACAAAGCAAACTATTGTTCAGGACACTAACGGTTTTATTAAAGAAACTTAAAACTTATTCATTCATAGCAGTTGAACAAAAAGTGTTATTTAGATTTTACAAAAGCTTGAGTGAAAAGACAGGTTCTTGCCAATTCCGTTTTCTTGAGATAATTGTTTACTTGTACTTCAAGATGAGGTTTAATCATACCATTAGGCTAGTAGCCAAGACATTCTTCATTTTTTATAGTGTATTATAAAAAAGGAGAACAAAATTGAACATGAATTTTTTATTAGGTGTGTACAGTAATATACATTTGTCTTTAAAACAAACTAATCTACGTTTTATAAGAAACTTAGTTTAATAATAGGCAACTAAATTAATTTGTTTAACAATTAGAAGAAAATAAATTACAAAGGTTTTGTAAAATATATAAAAACACTTGGTAAGTTTCACAAATATTTTAATTAACTCTGACAGCTGTTTCGACTAACTAAGCCATTGTCAAAGAGGCGAATGAATGAAAATTACTATACACAGGATGTGAGTGGAGTGTAGGTGGTGAACATCTGTTTAGGGCGTATCTGGAACATCTGTGTTGTGATGGCGAGGGGGGTGTGCAAGAGACTAGGGAAGGTCAGGTGTCTTTAAAAATTAAATACAATCATGAATGTAAAATATAAAATTAACTAAACTAAATATAATCTGAATGTAAAATATAAAATTAACTGAACTAAATATAAACTGAATGCAAAATTTAAAATAATGATGAACATTCAAAATAATATAAAATAAACTAAACTAAATAACAGATTTTAATAAAGGGGATACACGAAATTCAGTCTGTTCATTGGTTAAATTTTTGTTATTTTTTATTGCTTTTTTAATTTCTAAATTTCTAACAAATCCATTTTTTTACCTTTTTGCATGTTGTGGAGTAGTGTTATGTTTTTTGTGTCTATGAAGTGATTGTGTTGTAAGCAATGATCTGCAAAACCTGTATTATATGTATTGGTTAAAATCGCCTTCTTATGTTCAGAAATGCGATGTTTCAGAGCACGGCCATATTGTCCGATATAAATAGCATCGCATTCTGCACAGTGTATTTCATAAACTCCATTTTTCTCCAGTGTGATAGATTTTTCTTTATTATTGACTAGTAGTGAAAAAAGATTACGTTTGTTTACTGATACCATGTTAAAACCATGGTTTTTTAACCTATTATTAATCTTATCTGTTATACACGGAATGTAATTCGTTAAGTGAAATTTTTTGTTACCCTGATCTGGCTCTATGGAATAAAATTCTTTTAAAGTAATTTTCTTCTGGCTTTTTAAAATTAAAGAGTCAATTATTTTTTCATCATAACCGTTATTTTGTGCTATGGCTTTTATAATATCTACCTCTATATTGAAATTTTCTTTGGATAAAGGATCTATAAGGAGACGATTAACCATTGCATGAAAACTGCTTAATTTTATGTGCCATGATGTTAGTGATTGTTTATGTATAACGGTATCTGTAAAAGTAGGTTTTCTATATATCTGAAAACTAAGATTATTTTGTGACCTAGTAATGGTAAGATCCAAAAAATTTAAACTTTTCTTATTTTCTGTTTCAAGTGTAAATTGCACGCTACTATAAAAGGAATTAATATAATCTAAGAACATATGGAGCTGTCTATCTGTTCCCGTCCACATACAAAATATATCATCAACATACCTTGCCCAATGAGAAACATATTTTATGTTGGGGTTATCGGATGTAAAAATGTTTTCTTCCGAAAATGACATAAAGATTTCACTTAATAAAGGTGATATAGGAGAGCCTATAGGTAAGCCATTTAATTGTTTATAAATTTTATTATTAAACTGAAAATAAGAAAGTTTATTCCTTTTATAGTAGCTTGCAATTTACTCTTGAAACAGAAAAAATGAAAAGTTTAAATTTTGTGAAAATTTAAACTTAAATTTCAGTTTTATTAAAAAATTTGTGAAACTTACCAAGTGTTTTTATATTTTTAAAAAACCTTTGTATTAATATGTTTCACCAAGTGCCCAACGTGTCATCAATTAATATCTTGAAAATAAATTAATTTCCTGATAACAGTCCAGCACAGTTCAAAAATAGAAAACAATTTTAATTCTTTGTCTTTATAAACATGATTAACACATATACTAAATAGCACTTTTCTCTATGGTGGAAAAAGCTCTTGTTATACACTTGGAGCTTTACTTAAAAGTTTTCCTGCCAAAAGAAGTCTTCAAAGGAACTATGACAATCAAATGGTGACATTCAGAGAGTTACATAATTTTTCTATAAACGACAGTGATGTAAGTTATCTAAATACTGTGCAAACGGATAAAGACTACGAACAAAACAGAAGAAAATTGTTGCTACCGTTCAGTGATTGTAAGATAATCACAAGTACTCGGCAAATATATTTTTTTAACCTCATTTCAGAAACCCATCTTATGGTTAAAAGCCTATTATATTTGTGATAAAAATTCACTAAAACCATACTACTGTAGATTTCCTTCATATTTATTTTACTGCACATTATAAAATGGCAATTTGAAAGTATAAGGTAAGATCTTTTAAAAATAGTAAAGGCTTCCCCTGCAAAAATTAATTACATCATAGTAGACAGCGTAGTATTTGTATTTCCTAATAATACATTTGTGTGTATACATTTCGCTGCATTAGTTTGACAAGTTTTTAATCCCAGATCAAAGAGGCAAAGAATTTCGACGAAACCGAAACATCGAAGCATGATAATGTTTTTAGGCTTTACAAATAAGATTTCTAGACTGTGGGAATCGAAAGTGTGGAAAAAATATAGTGTTAACATCACCTGGAGCGTTACATTTTTCGATGACGTTACACATTTTGTGGAATGACCCCCAGCCTAAAAACATTATCATGTTAAAAAAAGTAATATCATCAACAAAAAATTAAGAGGAAAGTTTAAAGTGCACAACAATTTAAACCTATGGATATTCCATAGGCTACTGCCCCTTCCAACCACTAATTTCATCTAAGGCTGTGAGGTGGCGCTGGAAGCAGACGGATCGAAGTTGTGCATTGTTTCGGCATATCTCCGGCCTGGCGTGCGGGTGGCGCCACCATGTGAGGAGTGGGACGCCCTACCACGACGAGCTGTCTCGAAGATTTCCTTTTATCCCGGAGGATGCGATTGTTACTCTTGACCATCTTGATCTCCGTGCGACACATCTCCAAGAGTTGGTTCAATGTGTCATGGATTAACACAAATATACGATTGGAGTGAGCCATCCTTCGGACGATCGCTCCTTCCTCCGGAAGCTCTCCATGCCACCTGGTTTTTGAGCAAGCTCCGCTGAGTGTGGACGGCGCCCATTTGCTATCTGCGCTTGAGTGCGGCTGGCGCCGAGCTCGAGGAGTGGAGCGACCTCCTTGACTACCCACTCTCAAGCATTGTAGTCGGTGACCTCAACGCCCGTATAAATTAAATAAACCAGACTTGAGATGTATCACAAATTCAAATTTTTAGTTTAAATCCATTGACTTTACTTTGAAGTTTACACACTAGTAACCAACATGCCTTTAAAAACACAGGTTTCTGACTTTGAAACTTCGAAAAACCAATGTAGGGGAATTTGATAATTTTCTTAGGAGCTAATCTTTCGACATCTAGTTCACGTCTCAGTAAGTTATGATTATGCTTTCTTGAACGTGTATTCTACATTTTTCACGTATTTATGAATTTTGTGTATTTAAAGTTCAAAGCGCATAATATTACTTAAATTATTTGTTTGAATTTTGATGCCATTATTTACTAATCTGTTTGCAAAATTGAACTGAAATAAAAATCATTGTTTCACCTTTTTCTATGTGCAGTAATTATAGTGTTTTATAATTTAAGTGTAGTAATAATATTGTAAGTGAAATATTACGTAGCCCTAAGCGTATTACTTTAAAGTATATACTGAAGTAAACTATGTTTTAACACCGACCCAAATTCTCAGTCGAATTAAAAAGCTGATATAGGCTCTGTACCACGTTCAGTTTACCAAGGATAAGAAGAACTAAAAAATTACTATAACACACTACATCTGCAGAAGTGTTGGGAAAGCCCTTCAGAGGGAAACAACAAAGCACAACGCGGGACTCAACCCTAAAGGACACACACGTGAGCGCGCATATTTTGCTTTTTTATGATATAAAGACAAAGTATACAAAATCCTTTCTGATATACATAAAGAATGCCCGCTTCTCGCAACATATGGATACTTTAAATTGGTTGGAAAGTGTACGATTACCTACTACTTTGGGCCCGGCATGTGCTTATCATAATAGGCGTTCACTTACCACAAACAAATTACGTATCGTATGATACACTATCTGAATGCAAATTACAACATTCAAAACGGCGTCTCGTGTACTGGATAGTCGTATCAACGACAATGGGATTAACAGGATGTCTCTAAGAGAAAGCTTAAAAAACGTAACATACAAGGTCCTGCATCCCAACAAAAATTATTGACTTAATTCAGTCTATGTTTAAAATAATTCAGTCTTAGTTATTTAAAATAATAAATAATAAAATACAATTTTAAAGACTTAATGCAATCTTATCTCCAAGCAGTAGAAACGTCTTTATATTGTAGCATGCCAGATAATCCACTAAGTAATAATTCTATTATGATCATAAATACATTAAATTACAATTAACTCAAAAGAAATATCGAAGGAAAATAATGAAATATCAAATGAAAATGATTGAATATCAAATGAAAATAATTAAATATCAAAGGAAAACACCACCATAAAAGAAAAGTATAATTAAATTATACAAATGCAACTATAAAGTATCAAGAAAGTTAAATCCGAAGAAAATAATATAAAATCAGGAGAATACCCAGGTAGGTTAGGAGCAGGTAATAAAGAAGATACCCCGAACCAACCAACGGACAAAATAAAACCAAATTACCTTGTAAAACCCAAGAAGGAAGAAGAGAAGAAAGGAAGATATAGGATGGGAGAACTACGAGGAATACCCATGATAAACCTATTATTAACAATGATAAACCCCAAACCAAATTTTAATGTCACCCAAAGAAAGTATAACACCCTAAAACCTCAAAGCAATGTAAATTAATTATAAACAAAAGTATTTAGTAGTGTGAATAGAAGTGCACCAACTAAAGTTATTATATAATAAAATAAACAAATCTTCACAGTACATTATAACTAAACGTTTGGTCTTAGAATATTGTAGAACTCAAATATAAGTCAGAACCAAAAGTGTAAGTGAACCAGTGCAAGTGATTTTAATATAATAAACTTCAAGTAAAGGTGTAACTGTTACTTGAACTATGTGCTATTAAATAACTTTTATGTTGTATATAATTACAGAGATAACATGTAATGAAGTATTGTTGTGAAAATATTTCTAATGTTTCATAGAAGAGGCCACTTTTTATCAAAAAACATTCATAGAAATGTAAATGATAAAGAAAGCAAGGGGGGGAATAATTACTGTGACAGGGGATTAAAATATAATACATAATATAAACAGACAGGACTAAAATTAAATTAAGTTTAACAAAAATTAAAATTTTAAATTGCTAATTATGTTTAAAGCCAATGAACTCCACATTTCAAGGTGGAATAATAGAATAAGGATTATGATTAAGATAAGAATGTTTATTAGTATAACAGTGTGCATACAGCTTCAAATGTTTATGTATGTATACTAGACCAGTTTATAAAATGTTTGTTATGTATTTTAAAAAATAGTTAAAACCAAAATGTATAACTTTAAAGACTAGAAATTAATTTTCAATATTTTTTTGTATTATGAGCGTGAATAGCATGCTACATGTACCAATAGTTATATAAGAAAATTTCATTTAATATTGTGTTAATTTTAGAAAGTCAGAAGGGGTATAGAAATAACATTATATGAAAAACACTATATGTAAAAATATAAAATCTAGGCCAAATAATAAATTCCAAATAACATTATAATTGAGTAAGAAGGTTTAATAAACCAAGTAAACAAATGAGATTTATATAAGGTGAATCAATCACCAACTACTATAACTGAAACTATACATTAAAGGAATAATATAAAAAGATGTATTAAATTATTAAAAAATTTCAAAATGTAATACCTAACAATTTTAAAGGAGGAATAGTAAATTCATGAATTATAACTAAAAGAAAGATCAAATGATAAATTTGTAAGAAATTAAGTAGAGTTAAAGATTTATATCAATCTGAAATTTATTATAATCATATTTATAACACCTAAGATGGCTAAAATTTTGGACAAGGACCGGAAACAGATTTGAGCCTGTATTTCCAAAATGACAGAAATATAGCAATTTTGACAAAAATCTTTATAAATATAAACTATTGTATGTCAAATTAAGCAGAAGGAGTTAAAGAAACCAATTATGTAATTACTAGTTAACGAAAGTAACCAATAAACAAAAAATATTCTGAATATAATGTATTTAAAAATCACATGCAGAGGAAGTGATTTATATTTAAACAATCCATTTTCTAATATTAACTTGGCAAGATATTTCAGGAGATGAAGGAAGTAAAACAGTTCTTAATTAACATTCAAAGCGAACGGTTGTTTTAGCTCGCGCTAAGAACATATATAGCGAATGTTTTAATGGCGTGTAAAAATTTAGCCTAAAATCAGTGAATGACCGAGAGTTACCGAAATTGGTATATTAAACATATAATCAGTGCACAACACCACCACAAACAGTGAAAAAAAAACAATACTTAACCGAATATAAGTGGAATAAACCAATAAAACTATCAAACTTTAATAATTCACATTACAAACGAACTTCACGAATGTTCGCCACACACAGACAAAGTTGAACACTCCAAATACAAACATTTAAAGCCAGTGAACCCCGAACACTATACCAGGACACCTCTAACAACACAATAGACATTATTTAATATTACGGAGACCAGAAAACAGTTGTGAAGGCAATTTTATTGTCAGAAATTCTAGACATAACATTCACGGTTTTCTTCAACAACGAGGCGGCGGCCATGATGGTTCCGTGATGTAAAGCGAACTCTCCCGATTGAATTCATCCAGTCAACATTGGTATAAAATTGTGCATTATAAACATTTTATATTATTATCAAATTGTGTATTTATTAATTAATAAGATTTCTTTTGTCAATGTTATACTTCCTATGCTTGCCCCTTCTCTGACTATTATAATTATAACCGTTAAAAGAACCTTTCGCAAAATAATTATATAATATAACCTGTCTTGAGAATCGATCATCACTGTGCAAGAGTCGAACTTTATATCAATATCGATTTTAAATCGATATTTTCTGAATAATTGTCAATAAATCAAATTAATTCAATTATCTGGTTTTAAATTTATTTCACCAGTTAAAATAAGAGTTTTCATTAACTACTGGACTTACTGGAAGACGACCATTACTAAAGGAGAGTGATATACTGAAGCATGGAAGAAAATCGCCAATCGATTAGTCAAGTGAGACAATCTGATTAACTCCAAATTTATTTACCGTTAACAAGAAGTGAATAAATTGACATAAATAAATTACAGAATTTTAAATTTTCGACAAAAACACATAACAAGAATTATTTATTAATTATTTAAACTATAACCAAACATACAAATTTTTTTTGAAAATTTTTTTTAATTTAAATTAAAATTCTTTTTTGTACAATACAGAAATATTTATTTGTAACCAGCATATACAGGTCTTGATACAAATATATATATATATATATATTGCAACATTAAAAGTATTTTAAAAATTACACATATACATTGCCATGTACTCAACGCATTATGAAGTGTATTACACCGGCCAAGTCGCAGGATTTTTTTCTCGTTGCGTCAAGTATATGTAGTTGCATAATAATGAATATTTTTTAAAGAGGAGGGAGAAGTTGTTGACATGAAATAATTAATTAAAACCGTTTCAAAATAATCATACTAAGATTTATTAATATTAATTGAAAGATGACAAAATATTAAAATTTAGAATTATAAGAAAAATATTCTCTTTTATAAGTTTATATAAAGTACCATGTAACCTTCTCTGCTGTTCATGACATATTAAAATAAATAACCATATAATCTTACTAGCTAAACAGACATGTTAACCAAATTATCTAAACACTTTTTATTTCAGTGTGTCTGACTTTTACTCCAATTTTTAAATAATAATAGCAACTCATATACAAACAAAAATAATATTAAGCTCAAGCATAAAATTACTTGTTGCTATAAACAAAATAAAATAATTACATTTACTTTCAACATATTATTTAATTCTACTGACACACCCAAATTTTAATATATAACAGAAGATTAGTATTTTTTAAAAATTTTCTTTTTCAATTAAATTATTTACTTTAACTACTATTTAAATTTAAAACTTTAAGTCTTTATTGTTCATGTGTAATTTCCTTTTAGAAAGTTCTTTTCACACAAAAAATATAACTGTTTATTCGTCACCTGCGTACATCTGCCGTTACCGTTGCGTGTGCGTGTGTGTGTCCTGAATCCTGAGAATTTGATGATGATGATGATGATGATGCTGACGCTGTGTTCTCTGTCTCTACGAGTTGTTGTTTGTGATGATCCAGAGTTCCTCCATACGTTTTGGTGTGTGTGGTAAAGTGTGTGTGGTCCTGATCGATCGGAAGACCGGCAGCGTGACGTTGTGTGAAGATTTATTGAGCCTGAGACCGCCACAAAATTTCCGGTGGTATTTATACTGGACGACAATCTGACAGGTCCAGGACCGTTTTCGACCTGCTAGGTATTGTCACTTCGCGCAAAGCGTCCTTTAAATTACAAATCACTTTTTGGTTCATTTTCGCGATTTCGTAAACATACTCGTAGCACGAGCTATATCATCGTTTGCGTAAGTTTTTCCTGGTCTCACATATAAAACACTTATTAATTACTATTTAATTACACTAGTAATTAACATTAAATTACCCAGCCTCTTTATTATGCACATTTTGCAATAATTTTTATATCACCATATTCGTTAAATTTACTAAATACATAATGGTGTCTTTATAATTTGGGTAAGTCTTCGTTCACAGGTTTAAAAAGTAATAATTAGTTTATTTTTATCCGGTTAAAACCTGATTACTGCCGTACAAATCACCCCATCGTTTCCTGTCGTAGCTTGCGTTCACACACACAAACACACAAGCGCTGTATTCACGCGGGGCAGGTGTACGCTATCTAACAATTCTGAGCCTGCATATTATTGTTAAAAACTTTTCATCATATACTTTCTATGCTAAATATTTACAAACACACCGTCCTGGGAAAATATTCAAATATATGTATTGTTGCAATATATATATATATATATATATACATATTTATTGCAACAGAACACAGCATGATAAGCTATGTTGTTTATATCAGAGCACATGGATGACGAGCATTTTCTTGTTTAAATTGGTTTTATGTAATATTTTGTCTTTTAGTCGTAAGTTTTGTATTTAGAAATGGATACGCATGTAGGGTATACCAAACTATTCATAAAAAGATGTTCTATATTGTCATGTATTTTTTGTGTGAATTTGTGCGCGTGTGCGGGTGTGATAATGTGCAATCGCTATAGCTTCAGTGGTAGTTAACCGATTGATGTGGAACTTTGACAAGGAATTATTTAGGTAAATAGCTTCAATTTGTGTATACTCTGAGGTTCATAACTATTTTAGAAATATGTTTTTTTAAGTGAAGAAAAACTCAATTGTAACTCTTATCAAAGATAGGGTAATAAAATTCGTAGATAATTTCCATGCAGGCCTTTGCTAAATTATACAAAGTTTTTCATGAAATTTGTATATCTGTTTGTTCCATCAATCATGTGACTTGGGCTTAGCCTATCAGAATACACTAAATTCAGTGAGATTCATTCGTTGTAGAGTTAGGATGGACACAGTCTGTCTGTAGAAGTTGCAAGGGGAAGTTGTGCCCGGTGAAGAGAGTTGCTCTCTTACGAACGTAGATATATCATATATAAAATAAACCTTGGTAATTCTTAACGAAGTTTTGCGTTAAGAACCGAGTGGGTAAAATATTTAGATAAAATTTAAAATATAATAGAGTGCTGTTTTCGTGTAAGTTAAGATATACGCTTAGGGAATTTAAAGACACTTCAAGATATCGTGGAAGGTGTACATTAAAAGCACCGCATTAATTAATACCCATATTAATCCTGAGATTAAGAAAATATAAAGTGTAAATTAATAGTAAACTATACGAGTGAAATTTATAATCATTGTGAGTGAACAATTTATGAAGAAACTAATTATGGTTAGCAGTCAAACATAACAACGAGACTATCGCCACTGGAGCCGCCTGCCGTAGAAGAGGACGCCAGGAAGTAGTGACGCTGTAGAAGAGGACGACGAGACGAAGAGGACGCCAGGACGGGAGCGTCGAGAGGAGAGGAGGACGATGCAGCAACCAAGTAAAATCGATTTATGTTATCGAACAATACAAACAATTATTTCTATTATCAATACATGACAATTTATAATACAATCTGCATCTTTAAAAACAATATTTGTGTGTATAATAAATAATTTTTCATCTCCTCCATAATAGAATTGTTTGTGATTTTTACACACTCACTATATCCTTATTAGTATAATAAAATTTGATATATATGTATATATATTATAACAATTCATAATAGCGTCCTATCAGAGCGTTATATGAAAGCTATAGACGGTACGAGTGTAACGCAGTAAGGAAGAGAGAGAGCGTATAATCGCAGCCATCTCACTCTAACCACGTCACCGCGATATTAGAATCCAATTCAAACAGGTAATTTTACTCAAAGCGAATTATCAGTTCAACCTGCGATAACTTCAAAAGTTGTAAATATACGGCAGTTCTGAAAACAGCATTGTATTCAGCAAGAAAAGCTTTATAAGTAGCCGCAAGCTCAGTTAATATAATTAACACATAAAGAAGTTATACGTATGACGCACGCCAACAGGAATAACGAGTGAATTATGCTACGTAGGAACAAGGTGTTTTCACACACACACAGATAAATACCTAAACAACAATATTCTGTGGTCAGATCTTCGGAAACACATTTGCAAATACCTATAATCAATCGATTTGCAAATACAGGAAGTACGATTTTGACAAGAATTTCTATGTCGTTCGGAACCTGTCACGGAGTGTTTGACCGACTTGTTCAAGATTGTCGAAACTGGAAAAACGCATGATTTATTTGTACAACCAATCAGCAGCCCGTATTTAAAACAGACGCCAGCTCAAAGCGAGGGGTAGCATCACACTTCGTTCGGTACTGAAGCCCACTAGACGTGTATAATTCACATACAGAAATTTTTTATATTACACAACAGTGCAAATTTCAGTTCTAAATCGAGAAGTAGTCCGCAGTGTAGATGAATTAACAACATTCAATAACACTAGCTGCGTAAAATCACCGTTAATTAATTAAATAATCCATCAGCCGTGAAGGACCTGTGCTACAGAAGGCTACAGCATCTGTAATTGCCAGGGCATCTTCCACAACATTGATCAACCCATTCTTCTGTGCAACACCATCGAAAGGAGGACCTCTACAGATTCCTATCTTCGGTCAACGCATCAAAACAGTAAGAAATAGATTCATTGATCAATGATATAAGCGCTAAACAAATAATAAAACAATAAACAATTTTAAAAAGACACTAAGAAAAACACACATTGTATTTTACTATAAGATTAGCTTTAATTTAGTATAAGAGTGTTGAATGGAAAGTGGTGTGTAGTATTGGACGCGCAAATTATTGCAGACCTGTTATTTAGCACTGGTTTGGGAGATAGAAATCTCTTAATCAAACCAGATAAGAGCTATAGATCGTTTGAGCGTCTTAATCATTACTTTCCACACTCACTCAATAATTATAAGGTTAGGGTAGAATTAAGTCCTACCATTAACAAGTTAAAGTTTAAAAATCATTTATTAAAACATTAAATATAATAATCAAGCAAATCTTAAAGAGTTATTTGTAACGTTTCCCCTTGAAAACCACAATCACTGAACGAATCCTGAGAAAGAGTGTCTCCATGCGCTGAGCTAAGCTGAAACCGTGTCATTGTATCTGGGATTTGTTGTGGCGCCCAGGTAAAGTAAAATCACGGGGAAGTAACTTTTTATCTAACATCACAAATATTAGATAATTGTGTTAGACGAAAGGGAGCGTTGTAATATATATATATATATATATATATATATATAAATTTACCATGGATCGTATTACTAGTAATATCAGATTCAACAAAAGATGTCTTAAGATCTGTAAGTTGTAGGCCTATATTTAGCTTTGCGTTTATACATTTTTATAACCCTGTTTATATTTATTAACGGCGCAAAATGTTTTATGTATTACTTACAAATTTTACAACGTAAATACTTGTATATAATTTTTACTAATAAGGATTTAAAAATACACTTGATATTTTTATACAAATTATATTATCTTTATTAACAAATACTGATAATTGTTGTAGCGAGGCAGGCTAATTTTGAAAGATTACGTAAGTAACTGATGTACATTAAACGTTTTGGAGCTGCTTATATGTCATGGAGAGTTGTTGGAAGGGAACAGATATTGTAACTGGAAGATTAGTCGACTGGAGATATCCAAGTATAGCAGAAATGCAACACACTTTTATACCGCTTTCATTAAACGAAATATGGGATTCTGTTTCATCATTACTAATGGCGTCCGACATTTATTAGTCAGAGTTCTTACAATTAGTTTATATTATTGATTGTCTTCTATGGTTAAACGTCTGAAAAAACGGTTTCTTCTATAAATTTACTACAAATTTACAAAGAAACCAACACAAAACAGGCCACTTGGCCTATTCCGTGATATGGAATTCTCAGTAGTAAAGCTTTATCACAGAGGATGTGGTAATGAGCTTAAAGTTTTATGTTCCTAACGATAGAAATAACACGTGGTTGTAAACCGCCAAAAAATGTAGTTACTAGAATTACATGTTTCGTCTTTTATGTTTTACTGTCATAAGTCGCAATGTTAATGCTCTAATCTACCAGTAAAATCTGCTTTTGAATAATGAACGTACGTATGAAAAATATGCTGTTGATTGGTAATGCCTGTTAGTGTGTGGTAAGAGCTTTGCTTTTACTGTATATGTCAGTTCTTTGTACATATTTAAAGGCATTTTATCTTTCTGTACAGTCATTATAAAAACAATCAGAAAAAAACACGGCTGTTATGTTTAACCAAAACAAGCATGTATTACTGAAAACTCTAATATTATCACACGTTCCTTTGGACATATACATCTCAGTTACGTTAATTACCACTTAAAATTTATCTAAACATTTTTTTTCTTAAATCAGTTAAGAGCAGGACAGTTGAAACCTTACTCTCCAATTTGTTAACACTTAAAATTTTTGAATTTCTTAGGGCGTATCTGGAACATCTGTGTTGCGATGGCGAGGGGGGTGTGCCCTAAACACATGTTCACCACCTACACTCCACTCACGTCCTGTTGTTTAATAATTTCATTCATTCGCCTCTTTGACAATGGCTTAGTTAGTCGAAACAGCTGTCAGAGTTAATTAAAAAATTTGTGAAACTTACCAAGTGTTTCTATATATATTTTACAAAACCTTTGTATTAATATGTTTCACCAAGTGCCCAACGAGTCATCAATTAATATCGTGAAAAATGACTAACTAATTGAAATTTAAAAGGGAGGAAGTGCTAACTATAAATTTTACTCTTTAATAAGGGACTGCTTGTAGACGGGACACTATAAAAATCCAACTGTATGTATTTTTATAATTCATTTTACAACCGCTTAATCACTAAAATATGTAAAATTTATAAATGTTGTTTGTAAACATGTCTGTAAATGTAATATATTAAAATAAATGAAACTTAAGAATGTTATTGACAAGCAACCATATTGTTCTAGAGAAAGTTATGGTTGTCAAAAGTTATATAAAACAGAGAACGTGTTTAGACGTAACCTTTGCACAACATGACAGTTTATTTACAAACCACTAATGTGTTATAAATTTATTAAAAATTGTTGCATTCGGTGATGTATAAATAACAATAAACATATAATATCAATGAGTAGCCTAGTAAAAATATATTTTACATACGGAATATTGATTCATCAGGTGTAATTGCATTTAAAAGTTCAATCGTCTTGATTTATCCGCATCTGCCCTCCTGTAGAAGGTTAAAATCGTGAAGACAAATCTATTGTAAAAAGCATAAAAGTATAGAGTCTGTCGGCCAAGACAGAAAATTTCTCTTCTACAAATGTCAGCTAAAAAAATTGTAAATTTTTCTTTTTGTTTAATTGCCTGTTAACATGACTGTTGATTTATTCAGAGCTAATTTACTAACATCTACATTATATAAAGAAGTAATAGATGAACTTATATTATTACTTTAGAGTATAAAGGGAATAATCACATCCTACTTGCTCCAGAGTTAAGAAGATATTATAATTACTGAAGCCTGAGATTACAGTTACTAAATTTAAATGAAACAAGGATTAAATATTATTAACATTTTATGATGTATAAATAAACTCCTAAGTAAATTGCAAAAAAAAATGGAACAACTCTCAATAAAATTGACAATCTACGTACATTGTATTTTCAGCACGTCTTATAAAAATCGTTAAGCAGATTAAATTTAGAATTAAGAGAAAATGTTTAACGTGATTCCGTTTATTCGTCTATTTATAAAAACTGATTCTTGATACAAGATAATGATAAAAAGTGGTAAATCAACCTAAAGTTTATATTAAAGTTAGAAGGATATTAATTTTGCAACAACATGCCACAGCTTCACCGCACAAATAAAATGGTAATATACTGTTTCGAGGATGTTCTTTTGTTTATACTAGTTTATTTCGTTTTGTTTATGCCACCGGAACAAAATATTTTGCACTGCTGAACATACCGCAAAATAAGAATTTTTACATTAAATCGAAACTGTTAGTTTTCAAGTTAGCAGAACTTATCATATACGTTTATATAAATTTATATGATTTATATAATTTGTATAAATTCATATAAATGATTTATATGATTCTGAAGACGATAGTTTATACTATTGAAACGCTGCATAATATTAGGAAAAATGTAGTATATAATTGTAAGGAAAGGGTTATTTATTATTAAGAATAATAATAAATACAAACAAGAATAATGTGATGACCTATGAGTGTAATTTATATAAAAGTAAACATAATTATATTTGTAATACTAATTTATCATGTGTAAAGAAACCACATTACATGCCAGTTGTTAGTGTCGTAGTAGTAGTAGTAGTAGTAGTAGTAGTAGTAGTAGTAGTAGTAGTAGTAGTAGTAGTAGTAGTAGTAGTAGTTGTAGTGGTGGCTGTTGTGTCTTCGTGTCATGGAGTACTAGTTGCTTTGGAAACAGCGCAGATGAAAAATTGGTCTTTGAAAGTTCTTTTGTTAGTGCTACGAAAAAAATACATTTTGTGGACGAACAGCTGGTAAACTTCACTTGTTATCTTATACACAATTTGTTTGTATATATGCAACAGCTGTTTCCATAAAAGTAACTTATGTATACCCACTTTTTATGTAACTTCACAGAAGAACGTTACAGTCCACGTCAGCTTGTATTAAATAAACGCTTAACCACTTAAAAACTTTTGTACGATAAACATGTGTAAGTGTGATGTGAGTTACAACAGCATTAGTCTAAAGTGACTAAAAAATAACAAAAGTTTTCCTTATTTATTTTTAAAACTTTTCCTTCACAGAGATGAGATCCACCGTTTTTCACGTTTTTAACTATGAAGAAACAAAATAATTTAGCATGTCTCACAGACATTAAAATAATAAATATTATACTATAAGGAATATTATAAGAAGGTAGCTTAGCACTTAAGCTTAATTTTTAAAAACTACCAGTATAATTTTAATTCTACATGCGCGCAAGTAAATTTATTATTTTTGCAAATTCACGATTTACGAGGTTTGGTAAACAGGTTCGTGCAATTTTTGTTTACTTAAAAAATTACTCCGCAATTCATCTACGTTTACATTGCACCATTCAAAGCATTCAATTGGATGCAAGAATATTATGACAAAGGTTTATCAGTCCTCAAAACACTTCTCGAATGAACTTTGATAGCCTTGAGCATTTTCAGCGATTTTTGTAGTACGTCTTCAACAGGCGCGAAACATTGTCCGTTTGAAGTACTTTTAATTACTGGGAAGAGGACAGATCGCACTAGGACATATCTGGCGAATACCGCAGTAAAGGTGTCATTACGAGTTCTTTCTTCTTAAAATTCTTGAACAAGCAGTGACCTGCGTCCTGATGCATTATCGGGATGCAGTTTACACAAATTATATACTCGGAAACCTGTCTGTTTTGTACGTATGTGGTGCAAAATGCCCGAATAGTACTATTTATTTACCGTTGCACTAGTGGTAAAAATTCGTTGATGACACAATCACAATCTTCATCTGACTATCATGATCGACCATCCAGTCATTCACAAGACTTAAAATATTATCATACCAAAAAAGAAACCCCAAACCACCTCATCAAATTACGCACTCCACCTAATAAACGAAAACCATAATTACACCGGATTCAAAGAGAACATGGAGCCGATACATGTTCGTAATAAAGGCATTTCCTGAATGCTTTAGAAGAGTTTGAAATATACAAGGCATCCAAAGTAAATAAAGAGCAGTTACTCAACGATCAGCTATCATTTAAATCCAATAAATTATATGATACCGCGTTGATGATAAGCAATGAAGCACGAACACAGGCTAGTTGACGTTCGGAGGTCGACCGGTGCACTGAGTCGCTTTTAACGTGTTCATGTGTTTGTGTTATATGTTAATTTATTCAGTGATTTTTGTGCGTGTGTTTTTATGTATAAACATTTTAATCATTTCGACGACCCCTATGTAATAGGGGAATAATAAAATTTTTTACTGTACCTGAAGATGGGAATTTAGTCCCTGAAACATGTTGTATGTAAAAAACTGAGATCGCATAGTGGATTATACAAGGTAAAAAATTCTTAAGTTAATAAATTAAACATTAACTTAAGTAAAACATTTTGTTATACATATACATAGCATTTACCAGGAAGATTTAAAAATGCTATCAATATTAAACTCGTGATATCATTAACTTCGGATAACTAAATGACTGTCAACCAACCAATAATTATGTTTTAGAAAATATGTCGAATTAAAAAGAAAACAAACAGTTGTAAATATAAATATAAAATATAGATATATAAATTTGAAAGGTTGCAGAACTTGTAATTATGTATTACCTAATTTGATTTTTTTGTTAGTGAGCCGATTACCAAAATTCTATAGTGTTATTTATTTATTTTAATTACAGAAGTTATAGAAAACCTTTAAAATTAAAATATTTATTAATTAAATGCTGGCATATACTGTGCAGTGACACACTTTTTCTAATTAATATTTCAGTTACAGACGCTTCGTGTAAACATAACAGAATAAACCAGTACAAAATCTTAAATTTACTATCTGTAACACGTAACAGTAAGTGCACGTAGTTATATGGTCATAGTAGTGTTCAAATTGTCGTTAGTGGTATAAGCATTATCATTATGTCCTGAAGTAAAGTTACAACGTCAGCTTGCCGCCAGCTACAGCAGGAATTTATCTTATAATATCAGCTGATATTCTGATAGTGTTGCCTTAAAAAATAAAAGTATGTATTTTTCCTTTGCAAGTAGTTCTACGTTATGTTTTCTTTTACATAAATGTTAAGTGTATTTAACTGCTATCACATTATATATTTAAAGATTTAAGTGAAGATTTTCATTGTAAAATTAATAACATGTTCATACATTAGTAAAGATCGAAACATATATATTAATATAACAGTAAAGTGGCGACAGATAATAAAACAGGCACTATCCGTTATTCAATTAAAATAATGCTATACTTACAGTGTCACTTTTTCTAAACAATTACGCTTCCATATTTTCCTAGAAAAAATGTAAGGATATATTAATATGATTGCTAAAATCCAAAGAAGTACAACACAATGTAGGATTATATTATAATCAATAATGCGATTAAAGAACATAGTCATATTATTGCAAAGTTGATTTCCTTAATTATCTTTTTGTATGAATGTATACAGAGAAAGAGTATATCAGTACTTTTTAGGCTATATTAAAATACATGATTTCTTCAATACAGTAATAAACGTGCATGCGTGTGTGTGTGTGGTCTGTGCCTTTAAAACTTTATTCTTATTTAAATAATATTAATAGTAAACCTTTAGTAGAGATATAATCATATAGTTTCAATTCTAAAATATATTAAATGGAACTTTCTTTAAGTTTCAAATTTATTAAATTCAAAACTTGTGAATTCGATGGAGATAACACTATAGACATGAATAAGGATATTATACATATATAATTATCCAATTATTTATTTGTTTTTTATATTTTAAAGCGTTATCACTAACAAAGATAAAAAAATATTGAAATATTGTGTTAAAGAAGTTTGCAGCATTTCAGTAAACTAGCCCTGGAGAAGAAATCGGTCAAGCAGTGGTCAAGATATAATTTTTGTGACCCACTTTAATAGCATGTAGTAGTGCCTTTACTTACCATCACGAAGCTACATACGAAAAAGAAATAACCACTTTAGTAGCCTTTAAAAGCGGAATTTATGAACAACTGTCACTGTGTGTCATAAACAACAGAAAAGGGACTCTGTGATCATGACCGAGTGGTCTGTGTCATAGTCACCTCTATTATCAGTAAGTGTTCCTCCATGGGTCGGCCGGCAAAGATCTCAGTCTCGGCCTCTATAGTGTAAAAAATCCCGTTATGAGGATCCGCCAATAAAAAATCCGTCTATTGGCTGATCCTCTTTGCCAATAGATTCTTGCAGACGCACGTACGCGTAACACCCTAATGAACCATTACAAAGAGTGAAAAAAATTTACAATAAACATTATCTTTATTAGATATGCTGGAATATGTCCTTTTTGTTGCCTTAAGATTTAGTGTAAAGTTTGAACTAATCGTGGTCTATCGCATGGAAAGTATACATCCTTGACAAGCAAATTTAGTCTTTAAAAATGTTTCTAAAACTTTAATTATCTAGCTTTTATAAACATAAAGAGACGTGAAATATACACTTAACTCCATACGTCATGATCGTCTCTGAAACCCAATAAAACAAAATAACACAATTATTATTTAGAAACTTATATTTAATGCACAACAAGCAACACTAGAAGTTTACTACCATGTTACTGCGAATTTTATTTCAGTTTTTCACCTAAGTGAACAATATATTTCTTCAAATGTTATCGTTCACTTACACTTACATCAATTACATCACAACAATCTATCTTCCTGTCATGCTACATATATATATAAAAATTGTCAATATCCCACTATCATTTCTTTCTTAAAAAAAAAAAGGAAACAACTAGCAACGCAAAAATAACTGTCACATAACATTAAAACAAATATTTGTTTCCTTCAATAGATTCCCTCGCCAAATGAACTTTTCTTTTTCTCCCTTATTGTTTGCACATCAGTTTTGCACTGTGCATTTGTACCTTTGTGTGTGGCATATAACTAAGTTCATATTTAATCTACATTTTCCTGGTATCACGAATGCTATACAATACGTTGGTTTCAACATTTCAATGACAACTGTTTGTGACCATATGTTGATGAACATGACGTAAGGGTCAAATAAACATCTAAGCCTACTATTTTTCACAATTGAGTTAATTAAATATTTGCACGCACTCCACGTAAATCTCACATTTATTAATTGCTCTTATATTTTTTGTCAGCCACGCTCTAATTACTACTTACTATATTGCCTTATAGTAAAAACTATTTTATAAATTTAGAATTGAAAATTTATAATTTTGCTGGGTTTAGGTTTAAGGGAAACTGCATTATTTTTAACCACAGTGAAACTGTTATTTTAACCGTCTCCGAGCAAGGCGTTAGAGCCAGTTCTGGTTGTCATTAGAGTTAGGTACTATGCAGCGCAGTAATTTTAATTTTTTGTGATTGCAGTACATCAATGTATTTTGTAAAGTTTTAATGTTTATTTCCTTCATGCATTTGAATCATTTCTTTAAGTCTGATGAAATAATTTTTGAAACTTATATAAATGCAATTATAAGTTGTAAAGCTCAAAAATGTAAAGTTAAAGTGATAATTAAGCTTAAAATTAGTACTAGTGGTTCAGTTTAAAATAATAATGAACTAGTCTCTAGTTTGCTAAATAGCTTTTACTTCCAAGTAAGTACTTCTTATTATAATGTCTACTGCAAGTATATGTGTTACTTCATGTGTAATTACTTACAGTTGCAATTTTCCCAATTACTTCAACATGCTTGGTTTTTCCACTGAGTTATTTCCTTAAGAATATTATTTGTTCTACAAGCGCGACCTTTGTTTTCACAGCTGCATGGATACTCGCTGTATAACACGTAATTTGTGTTTACTTGGATTTAAAAATACAGTATATTTATCGTCTTAGATTCTATTTGGTTGCCGTGAAAATAATTTAAACATACATTATTTTCATATTTGTAGAGTCTCATAAATAACAAATGTCAGGCCTATATGACGCCTAGCCATAGAACTTAAATTTATGCTACACTCACTTGTTGCACACACCACTAGTGACCGATTAGCGCTTTCGAACGTACTCTATAACAAAACGCATTTATTGCCGCTAACTTATATCTGTATGGGTGATATGATTCTTTCGGAATAAGTATATCCGAATATGTCTCCTTTCTAAATATGTCAAATTCTAGTTTTCTGTTATCTTTTATATGTATTCCTATATCCAAATAATTCAAATTCTTATCACCAATTTCTTCCTTAAACTGTATATATTTTTCTATAGTATTCACTTCTTTTACGAATGATTCTATTTCTTCAATACTACCTTCCCAAATAACTAAAATATCGTCAACATACCTTACCCATAGTTTTATATTTCCTTTGTACCTTGTACAATTTATTAACCTTTTTTCAAAATCGTTCATATATATATCAGCCAAAATTGGTGATAATGAAGAACCCATAGGTAACCCTTCTTCTTGTATGTAAAATCTGTCATTGAACCTAAAATAATTCTGTTGAACACATTCTTTTATTATTTTAACTAGTTGTTTCTTATATTCGTAAATCCCCATCCTATTATCTTCTACAAACGTAAATGCTTTATATCTACTACAATATTAGTAAACATATCTTTAATATGGAGCGATACCAACTTCAAATTCTCATTTATGTTTATTCCTTCTAACATCTCTATAAGCTTTACATTATTTTCTACGTTATACTTTACATCAAATTCATATTTATCTTTTAATATTCTACTCACTTCTTTAGACAACTTATACGCAGGAGCATTAATAAAAAAAATAATCGGCCTAACTGGTCTTTCTCTTTTATGTAACTTTATCTGGCATTTAAAGTTTGGAGCCACTGGATTACTTTCTACTGAATATCTCTTTCTTCTGTCGTCTATAAACGTTATTTCCTCCATTAATCGTTTGACTTTCGCTTGTTACTTACTCCTATAATCGTATTTTATTTCTTTATATGGATCTTCTCTTATAAATGCTTCTGCTTTATTAATATATTCATCTTTTTTTATTAGAACCATCGTATTCCCTTTATCCGCCTTCGTAATTATGATATCCTTCATGGTAATTTTGTTTTTTAACTTTTTTACTGACGCCTTAATTTCTCGTTCTTTCCTTCTATATTTTCCTTTTACCATATTACTTATTTCCATTCTTATATGTTTTTTGTCGTTTTCATTTCCCAATTTTTGTATAATGCTTTCACATTTAATAATTGTTTTCTCCTTGTTTATTTCCGGTGGCGGCGCATATTTTAGTCATTTCGCTAATATTTCTTTCTCTTCCGTATTAAACTCTACATCCGTTAAATTCACCACTCTTTTCTCAAATTTATATTTATAAATACTTTCCTTCTTTGTATTCTTCAAACCTACTAACCTATTTAATTTTTCCACTAATTTACTATTTTTCTTTTCTAAATTCCTTTCAACATACCTAAAGCCAAATTTATATAATATTCCTTCTACCTCCACGAATGAGTATATTTCTATGTAGACATATATATTTCTATAACTAGAATTTGGCATATTTAGAAAGGAGACATATTTGGATATAATTATTCCGAAAGAATCATATCACCCATACAGATATAAGTTAGCGGCAATAAATGCGTTTTGTTATAGAGCACAGAAATGTTTGAAAGATAAAGAAAGAAAAGAGAGAGAATTAAAAATGATAAAGAGAATAGTGAAGAATAATAATTATACATGGGCATAGTAGACAAAGTGATGGAAAGCATTGAGAAGAAGAAAGAAGACGTAGAACAAAAAGAAGAGAAGAAGTATTTGGGCTCAGTAACGTATATAGGAACACAGACGAAGAAAATTTTACAGTGATTTCAGAAGTATGGAGTGGACGTAGCAATAAAAAGGTGTAAAACAGTATTTGATAAAATAAAAAATAGTAATATAGAAACAATACCTATTTTGCAGAAGAATGGGGTATATAAATTAAGTTGTGAATAATGTAAAAAAGTGTACGTGGGTGAGACGGGCCGGCGTTTTGAATGTAGATTGGGAGAACACAAGAGAGGAGAGGGAAATAGGACAACGAATTCTCTTTATGCTAGGCATTTTATAGAGGAAAATCACAAATTTAATAATCCGTTGGAAAATTTTGATATTATAAAGGTAGTTAATAATACGACGGATTGAAAGCTAATAGAAGAATTAGAAATTATAAAAGAAAGGGAAAAGGTATGAATAATTTAATGAATATTAAGATAAATTTTGAAAATGAAGAAATATTTTGTAATATAATAAAACGTGAAAAGGTAGGTTCGGTAAGGAAAGAAAACATAGACATGGCTTGATGGTTCCGCCCACGTGTAGAAAGTAGTGTTGACAAGGGGTTACCTGCGTGACGTTGACGCCCTTGGTAGAGGCAAGTATATAAGGGGGTGGAGCTAGGGACGGGTGTGGCAGTTACGATCTGATGATGAACGGGTACGTTCGAAAGCGCTAATCGGTGTCACAATGACTAATGGTGTGTGCAACAAGTGAGTGTAGCATAAATTTATTTAACCACTAATAAAATTTGTAGTTTAATAAAACTTAAAGTTCTGGGTTGATTATCTTGCAGCACCATAACATCAAGATACGTTTTACAGCTTACAGGATGGTGTAGCCTATTTAAGAGAGTACCAACTCTACTTGTTAGAGTAATTGGAGACGGAAGAGTAGTATTTGTATAATGTAGGCTCAAGCTGACAATCTACCCTGTCTGTTTCTCTTAAGCTACCCCAGTGGTATAAAAGAACTCATTATATTTAGATATCTTTTGATTGCATAGGACTGTGTAAAATTAACTCATTCTTTTTGTTTCTATTTGAAACGATTACATGAAATAATATAGGCTTATAGGAAAAGAAAATTTCTTTAACGTTTTGTCCATTTCATTACCCTCACACACACACACACACACACACACACACACACACACACCTGATTTTAATTGATATTTGTTAAAATTTGTCTTTACTTAAGCCTTCACTTTCGACACAAAAATAGTATTTCAGTAGTCATTAATAATTTTCATAATGTAAATAAACTTTATTTCTTTTATAAAGACAAAATAATTTTATATAATTTTGTATTATTATTTTATCATTTTTGTATTTTAATTTTCTCTATTTGGTTAACACACTACAATTAAACAGCAACTTAAAATATTCCTTAATTGCAACTATTTTCCTTTCGTTATTTAAATTCACTGTTAGTTTCAAATAAATAACGAACTGCGACCACTTACAAAGTTGTGTTTAGGAAATACTGCTACGAACTACCATGGTTATCGTCAGAAACAAACCTTAAATAATAAGCAAATATCTAGTGCGCCAGCAGTTTGTTTAATGAGAGACTTTGAATTTGAGTCTCTTAGAAAACTAATTTGTAAAACAAATTATTAAACAAATTTGTGGTCAGTATTTATTTTACATACTGAATAAATACTTAAATCATGTGAAACAAACATGCAGTCATTTTCCATTAAAACTCTTCATGTTATTGTACAGTTAAAGCTTGATACAAGCATTCGGTTTACTTAAAACAATGACCAACAGTGAATTAAGTGTAATGATAAAAATATGACAGAACAATGACCAAAAAAATGAACAAAGTGTGAATTGTCATAAAACTAAATATATGGTAAACTCGCAAAATGGAGACTTGGTACATATTGTACCTGGAGAGAAATGGAATGGGATTCGATGAAGTGACTTGTCGGTGAAAACAAGAATTTCGAAAACGTACAAAAGACGTAAACACAGTAAGTACTTGTATTTGCTCACAACACTGTTACTTAAAAGTAAAATTAAAACGAATCACGCCTTTTTTCAATATTATTTTTTTTACTATTTACTATTTGGGTTAGGCATTAAACCGGGCGCAATCGATGGGCGCCACCGATTCATTTAAAAGTTATCGTCACTGCGTCTACCTATTATCGCTACACTTTTACGTCACTGCCATATGTTACTGTATGGAGACAATTACAGAATATTGGAATAACTTCAGAGTCCAAGGAAAATGAAGATATAAGACTCATGTGTAGGATGTGTGCTGCTTTAGCATATTTGCCGATTGATCGAGTAGAAAATGGATATCTCCTGATCATGGAAAATCTTTCCAAAATTGAGAAATTACTTCTTTTAATTGACTACTTCATGAAATTATTAAAGATTACTAAAAAATTTAAAAACACAGAAAAACAATAGAAAAACAAAAAATGTAAAAATTAAAAGGATGCTAAATAAAAAAACTAAAAAACAAAAAAATCAATAAAAAAATTAAACATAATGTATAATGAAATCTCCTATGTCTTTGATGTTACGTGTTTTGGATTTAAACAGTCTTACATTCACAGTCTTACACTGGCTAATATCTACTGGTCTTGTCTAGTTTAGAAAAGTGTCTGCCTCCGTCAGAGCACATTAACTGTATCTAGGTAATTTTCTGCCTCAAACACGATGTTAGCGTGTCAGCCTCGCTCAAAACACAGTTAAGTAAAATTAAAACGAATCGCGCATTTTATTTCATATTATTCATTTTTACTATTTTCACAACACTTGGAAGCTAACTTATGTACATACGATTTGTAATGACAAAGAGACTCCCACAAGTTATTAAGCGTGTTTTAAAAAGGGCATTAAAATTTTACGTTAGTTTTTGTTTGTGACCAGGAAGCAGTTACTGTTATGCTATTACAGTAATTGCAATTACGGAAATAAATATGGTAAGAGGACCCCTGTTAGTAGCGTTGATCGCAAGTGGAACGAATTTTAGTGTTCGCAAGTGGTACTAGTCGTAAGCGGGAAGGAGCCTTGTTATCATTTGAAGTTTCTCGTAAATTTCTGATGAACCATTTTAATATCTATTTTAGGTTGTTTACTTTTTTCTTTTTTCTTAATCGGTTCCCTTAACATATTTCTTATTCACCTTGTTAATATATCAGTTTTTCTATATTTGTGGACTATTTATTTTGTCTTCACGAGTTACCTCCTGCACGTTTTGTGTAACTTCAAGTACGCAGGTTGTATTTGTCCTTCATTTAAATTGCCACATTGTCGTTATAACACAGATTATATTGTTGAGTAAACAATTCTTTGCCTATCAAGTATTTATATAATTGCAAATCAATTAACGTTTGGATTCTTCCTACTAACGTTTACACCTCAGGCCAATTGTCAACCGTCAATAAAATAAATGTTTATCCAGTAATCATAAACTAAAGGAAGGGTCGTTAAAAAAGCACTTACTGAAGTACAACTGAATGTTTTGGCCAGTTTTCGAGAAGGTGCCGTAAGTGGGCTTGAAACACAAAAGCGTTATCAACCCTAATGCTGCACTATTTTCAAATTTCCATAAAAGGCGACCAAATATCGGAACTTTTAAATTAAGCATTGGTTACGGCAATCCAAAAACGATAACGTGAAATACCCAAAGAGACATAGCTAATTCATATAATTACCGCCTACTTTTGTAACAAGTGTCTTAAACTGTGTTTATAGAAAAATACTAAACAGCTTAACAGAAGATTAGTGTGCCTCCCGGGAAATACAAGCAGGATTTACATTCTATGTGTGGGCCTTAAACATTTGCAAAGTGGGCAGTTGAATAAACGCCTGCAAGGGAAACTGGCTGCACTTGTAAGGGATTGTAGTAGATGGCGGCAGAAGTGTCATGATTGGAAGGTAAAATCAATTACACAGAGGAGGTAAGCAGAGGCAACTGTTCTGGTGCAGACACTTACAAGAAGAACGGATTCACAAACAGTACTTAGATTAGATACCCTTGACACACAAAAAGCAAGGAAAACCGAAAATAACGTGAGCAAAGCAATTCAAAGAGAGGTTTACGTTTACGACCAGATGATTATAGAAGGATAAAAAAGCAAAATAGGCAGGTAGGATAGAAGGTCGGGACCTGTGAACCGATATGCGTAGGGAGCTATGATTTTTGATTTTGTCTACAGTACTGTACCATCGTTTATAAGAAAACTATTGTTTGCGAATATGTGTACATGAATGTATAGACAATACATGCTGTTTTTGCGAGATTAAGTTTTTTACATCCTTCAATTGATTTTACACCTTTTTTATGAATCGTGCAGAATTGTAAATTTTTACTTGCAGACCCTATATGTTAACAGTTTTTTGAATTTCAGCATGTTCATAACAATAGAAATAAAAGTCTTTCGTGCGTCTTTTACTTCGATACACTGTTATCGCTGACACTGTTATTTATAAATAGCTACTCTGCTCTATACTATAAATGAATAAATTATTACTTTTATTATGCACGAACTTATGCATTTGGTACTCAATTTCTTAATTATTAGTATTTCTTGCGATTTATCAACTATTCTTGCGAGTGTTGACTTTTGCCTTTATATAACGATGTAGACTATTGGCAAAAATCTAAGAGAGAAAAAATCCAAGGCACTTACTTTTTTTACATCTTCGCTAAAATAAAAGTTTAAAACTGTTAAAGCTGGATATTTTGTGGATTTGAAGCGTAACTTTTGTAATGAGGCATACAAGATCAAATGATTCTGTATTTCCTATGTTTCATTTTTACACTGTTACACTGTTTTTGACTGTTGCACTGTTATTAAACTTTACAATTTTTCACTATTTCACTTCACAGTGTAGCGTGTTTAATGCTGAACATACTAATATACGAGGTCCGCCGATACTACACGTGTAAAAGAGATAGCGACTTAAAATTTTAACAAATTTGCAGTGTTAATTTTACTTCCATATTCCTTAAGGAATGGAAGTATGGTGGTGGCAAAAAAAATCGTGTTCGAGATTATTGCAGATTCTGATTCTACTACACTCAAAACATGAAAAAAAGTCGTTTTCCGAAAAGTGTCTGTGTGTGTGTCTGTGTGTCTGTCTGTCTGTCTGTGTGTCTATCTGTAGTTTTTTTCTATGGCAAACGATAACTGCCGCAAATTCAAACAGAATCAAATAATTTTTTGCATACAGCCCTGACTTGTAGAGTACTCAAGACCTATTGTTTTTGGTGAAGATCGGTTGAGGGAAAGGGGTAGTTTACCTGCAACGGTTTTTTTTTATCAAGGGAAATTTTTTTGGTTTGGCAAACGATAACAGCCGCAAATTCAAACAGAATCAAATAATGTTTCGCATACAGCCCTGAATTGTAGAGTTCTCAAGATCTATTGTTTTTGGTGAAGATCGGTTAAGGGAAAGGGGTAGTTTACCTGTAACGTTTTATGTTTTAACAAGGGTATTTCCTATGGCAAACGATAACAGCCGCAAATTCAAACAGAATCAAAAGATTATTTGCATACAGCCCTAAATTGTAGAGTTCTCAAGACTTATTGTTTTTGGTAAAGATCGGTTAAGGGAAAGGGGTAGTTTACCTACAACGTTTTTTTTGACAAGGGTATTTTCTATGGCAAACGATAACAGCCGCCAATTCAAACAGATTCAAATAATTTTCTGCATACAGCCCTGATTTGTAGAGTACTCAAGACCTGTTGTTTTTGGTGAAGATCGGTTGAGGGGAAGGGGTAGTTTACCTGCAACGTTTTTTTATCAAGCGTATTTTCTATGGCAAACGATAACAGCCGCAAATTCAAACAGAATCAAATAATTTTTGCATACGTCCCTGAATTGTAGAGGTCTCAAAGCCTTTAGATTTTGGTGAAGATCGGTTAAGGGGAAGGGGTAGTTCACCTGCGACCTTTTACGTTTTAACAAGAGTAAAGTACTTGAAAATTTATTTAAACTTTTTGAAAGAATGGTAATTGTTGAAAATAAAATAATTTTGTTGCCAGGTAACAAAAATAAAGTCATTTTGATTATAAAATATAAATATTTACAACAAGAAAAGAATTTTCAGTTTTCAAAATTTAAATATATTTTTATAAAACAATGGGTTCTTCATTGAGGTGGGGACCATGTCACTCACTCCATCTCAAGCCTCTCCTATTTTGCAGAAAAAGAGGACCCTGTCAAGGCTGATACTTTGACGACAGTGACAGGGCTTTCCACCAAATTCAGCAGAGTGACAGGTAGGCCCAACTCTGATTGGCTCCTCAGATTTCCCCAGCGTTAGTAGGTTCTATGAAAGTATTTTATTTCAAAAATGATTTTAAATATAAATCTTAGATATGTTTTATAAATCTCATGTTTTATGTTTTAACATGGGTAATTTTTTATATGACGAACCATAACTGCCGTAAATTCAAACAGAATCAAATAATTTTTTACATATGTGCCTGAGCTATAGAGAACTCAATGTTTGTTGATTTTGGTGAAGATCGGTTACGGGGAAAGGGCAGTTTACCTGAAACATTTTTTGTTGTAACATGAGTAAAGTACTTAATTTTGATAAAGTATCCTGATAAGATCTTAATAATCCACTGTAGAAACGTAGATGAAATATCTATAAATGAAGAGGCTAGTTGATCGGGCTGGGGGTAATTTCCTATAAATCAAAATTATAGTTGAAGGGGGAGGGGATAATTTTTTTTTATATGTGTACTACGTTATTGGCAACAAAGAAGTATTTTTTTGTTAAAATTCCTTCCCTGGCTGTTTGGCTGAAAATGATTTTAAATATAAATCTTAGAATATGGAAGTCATGTATGGTTCTCCATACCGATTTTTTATTTGTCGTGTAGGGATTTTCCTATCTTCAGTCGACTTCTCATTTCTGTATGTACAGCTGTACATATTTTTGTTTCTTATATTTATTTATTTATTGACATGTTATTTGATAAGACATTACAAAAGTCAAGTAACGGATTGTTTTCTAATAAAAAAAATTAACTTCCGTTTATTCCCATTCCCGTGTATCCGTAGACAACTCGAAGAGTACAGTATCTTCAGAGCTGATTGCAAGCTCCCTTAGCTTCTCCTTACATCATAGCTTCAGGCAATTACATATATTTATATATTTTACTCCTTTTGTATAAATTTCATGAAGCTTTTTTGATCCCCTGATTAGTCACTAATTAGAGTTGTCCTCTTAGTTACATACTATCTTTAAGTGATTGGTCGTATTATTTTCTCAGGCTCTTTGAGTTTTGTATCGCTACCATGGTTATTCCATCATGAATTATAAAATTATAATCGTATACTCTCCTACGCCATTATTTCTATCGGTATTGTAACGGCAATAACTGTAACGCTTAAGTCATTGTGTATGCACTGGATATGGTAACTAATTTCCCTTTGAGCCTTTGTCATGTCAAAAACACTTGGTAAGTTTCACAAATTTTTTAATTAACTCTGACAGCTGTTTCGACTAACTAAGCCATTGTCAAAGACCGAGTGAATGAAATTACTGAACACAGGATGTTAGTGGAGTGTAGGTGGTGAACATCTGTTTAGGGCGTATCTGGAACATCTGTGTTGTGATGGCGAGGGGGGAGTGTGTGCATGAGACAAGGGAAGGTCATGTGTCTTTAAAAACTAAATACAATCATGAATGCAAAATATAAAATTAAGTGAACTAAATATAAACTGAATGCAAAATTTAAAATAATGATGAACATTCAAAATAATATAAAATAAACTAAACTAAATAACAGATTTTAATAAAGGGGATACACAAAATTCAGTCTGTTCATTGGTTAAATTTTTGTTATTTTTTATTGCTTTTTTAATTTCTAAAATTTCTAACAAATCCATTTTTTTACCTTTTTGTATGTTGTGGAGTAGTGTTATGTTTTTTGTGTCTATGAAGTGATTGTGTTGTAAGCAATGATCTGCAGAACCTGTATTAGATGTATTGGTTAAAATCGCCTTCTTATGTTCAGAAATGCGATGTTTCAGAGCACGGCCACATTGTCCGATATAAATAGCATCGCATTCTGCACAGTGTATTTCATAAACTCTATTTTTCTCCAGTGTGTCAATGAAACATAGTCAATAATAAAGAAAAATTTAACACACTGGAGAAAAATAGAGTTTATGAAATACACTGTGCAGAATGCGATGCTATTTATATCGGACAATGTGGCCGTGCTCTGAAACATCGCATTTCTGAACATAAGAAGGCGATTTTAACCAATACATCTAATACAGGTTCTGCAGATTATTGCTTACAACACAATCACTTCATAGACACAAAAAACATAACACTACTCCACAACATACAAAAAGGTAAAAAAATTGATTTGTTAGAAATTTCAGAAATTAAAAAAGCAATAAAAAATAACAAAAAATTAATCAATGAACAGATTGAATATTGTGTATCCCCTTTATTAAAATCTATTATTTAGTTTAGTTTATTTTATATTATTTTGAATGTTCATCATTATTTTAAATTTTGCATTCAGTTTATATTTAGTTCAGTTAATTTTATATTTTGCATTCATGATTGTATTTAGTTTTTAAAGACACCTGACCTTTCCTTGTCTCATGCACACACTCCCCCCCACGCCATCACAACACAGGTGTTCCAGATACGCCCTAAACAGATGTTCACCACCTACACTCCACTAACATCCTGTGTTCAGTAATTTCATTCACTCGCTCTTTGACAGTGGCTTAGTTAGTCGAAACAGCTGTCAGAGTTGATTAAAAAAAAATTTGTGAAACTTACCAAGTGTTTTTATATATTTTACAAAACCTTTGTATTAATATGTTTCACCAAGTGCCCAACGAGTCATCAATTAATATCTTTGTCATGTCTATATTCCTTCATATGGTGTTTATAAATAATTCTAAAAATGGTATAGTGTGTAAAATTTATATATTATCAGTTATAAAATCATGAAGTAAAAGCTACTTTTTGAGACTGCAACCACTCTATACTGCTTTCTCACGTCTGCGATTCTTAGCTTAATTTTATATTTTATTATCTTTCTCCGTCTACACTAAATCTGTTCTATTTACTATTTATACTTTCCAGCTGATGAGAATATTTTACATATTCAAAGTCTTTCTTGCCAATCTTAAAATTTGCTTTCAATTCTTCACAATTTTTTCTTATAACTGTAAGTTGACTTCCTTTAGGTTAACAATATCCATTGCCTTAGAACTCCAGATAATTCCTCAGAATGTTGTTAATTTTTTTCAGCATACGTAATTACTATGATGCCATCAACAAGCATAATGTAATATATTTTATTACTACTGACCTTGATGCGTTTTGTGTTTCTTCCAATGATTTCGATTACTTTGCCATACTATATATACCGTACTTACTTGCATAATTTACACACCTTACAATTTTGGAAGTAACTGTGACAAAATAGCATACACATTATTAGGACTAAAGGTAAAAATTAAGTGTATGAAAAACAAAATAGATACTTCTCGCACTGAATTTTCGTGGTTACGTTTTTGTTCCCCTCATTGCAGTTCCTTATCTTACGTCAGTAGCCATAGGCCTATAGAAAATACACATTTTATTAACCACTTCCTACTTAAAGTGAAAATTGTAATTACGAAGTACTTCACTTTACTTTTATGGAATTTCAGATAAATAGTAATTACATTTTCTTAAAAATAATCGAAGGCTATGTTTCCGGGAAACCCTCCCTACGAAGGCGTTGTGAATGCTTGGATGACGTTTTGTCATCCAGCTTAGATCTCAGTGTAGAGTCATAAAAATTTTGTCGTAACGTTCCTAGCATAATGACGTTCATATGGTGTATGCTAAGGAAGCGACGGATTGCTTAGTGATTACATAAATATGAATTCGACTACCTCAAAATACAAAAGCTTTACAATGCCGTTTAAAAGAGCGTAATGTGGTTTACTGGAAAAAGTGGCAAACATGGCGAACATACTTGGTGTATGTTCATTACTGACGAACACAAAAGGGTGGTCGCCTTTGTGATAATAGTGATAAATGGGCTTTACGAGGACCAATGGATGGAAAATATCCTGATTTATAAAAGGAACATGTAAAAAAAAGAAAGTGGTTGTGTCGTAGGATACACGCCAAAAGTGAGATCTTCAGTGTCGAGTAGCGAGTGAACTGATTCAACATGTAAACGGTTCCTCGTTTGTATTTAGAACAAGAGAGATTTTGCCATAAAAATTAAGATTCACATAACAGTAAACGGATAACTCACTCAGAGCAGGGCATAATAGTGTGTATGTGTGTGTGTGTGTGTATTGTTGTAAAAAATCTATGTTTACAATGAAAATACATAGTCGTATCACACGTCGTAATATTTTCAGTGAACATAGATGTACAAAAAATAATTTTTTTAATGTAACAACATTATTAACACAACATGTAGTTGAAAAGTAGAATGTGCAGTATCAAAATTCAGTATTTCACAAACTACGAAATTGCTAAATTGCAAAACTAAATTTTAAAACATAATAAAAATTTCAAATACAATATGAAAAGCAGAATCGAACTTACGAATTAACTAATCAACGTACGAAGTATAAAGATATAAAATTTATACTCTTTCGACCTTTCAAACATGTACCTAAACATTGTCATTGACGATACTACTATTATAATGGAAAATAGGTGTCACTGATTTTAAAATGTTTTTATTAAACAATTAGTAAGTTGAATAAATATTTTAAACTAATAATGAACTAAGTACAAAAAAAAGATTTCAAAGTTATTCAGTTCGTCCTCTCAGCATGTATATTGCGACAACACAAATAACTTAACTATTGGCGCATAGGATATGGTAGTGTGTGTGTTTTAATGCAAAAGTCTATATTGGAGGATTTAAGATTATTTATTGTACACAAGACATATGAAATTGTTTATGTGATATATTTAACAAGAATAAATAATAATAGTGTTTGCAGATATAGTCTTTTAAAATGTTAAATAATGTTCATATATGACTTGTTGTACATTACATATACGATGATTTCCACGGCAATGTTGAGAGGGGGTTTTTTTTTGTAGTGGAGTCGTCAGGCGTGGCATACGATGACAGATGGTTGACCCTGGCAATGATTACAGCTGGGGTGGTATCCGGAAGTTCATACGTTGACACTGACGATTCGGACTCAAACACTGGTTCTAGGGGTACTATTACTGGAATTTTACACAGTATTTAGAATTCACAAGTATCTCAGGTAACAGTGGATATTTAACTAAAAACGGTATATTAAACTTATACCTATCCGGAATCTTCAAGTGTTCACACATAACACTAGGTCTACCACGGCCAGCAGACCTTCCTAAGCGGAAATCTTCCACTCACACGGAAACTACTGATGATAATATTATAACCATAAGTAAATTATAAAATACTTCTGGTACTGTAGAAAACCTCGCGCAGTAAACCCAGTTTAAGTTCACTTTTATACCCGTTACTTTACAATGAACAACAACGTGTCTAAAGATGGATTAATTAAACAGTTTTGAGAGTTTGCATTTGTTACTACCGATGAATCAACTTAACGAATTCTCTCAAGCGAAAAATCTTGAACGAGAAGCGCACGTTCCCTTCGCGACAGCTAGACAAGGAAAACTGCCCGTTCAGCCATCGGCTGAGGAAAATTCCGACTGCCTTCGAAGCTTCTTATTGGTGGAAAGAAATCACATGGTTATTTTGCACACGGCACTAGTGTGGTTCACGTCTGGAAGTGCATAAAATTTGCAAGGGCATGCATAGATGGTTATCTATGAATGTCTTATCTCAAGTAGAATTGCGTTTTATAACGAGTTTTATATTTTAAAAGAAACCATATTTTAACGTTATTTTATGATCAGGAAATGTAGGGAGACTGTAGCTAATATAATAGTTTATGTCCAGTTCAAGTGTCAATACGATTCGATTATTATATCACGCACAGCAGGGAAAACGTTTATCACTCGCGCTCGCGCGCACATTTCCACTGACACAGTACATGAACAAATAGAACATAAAATAATACACAGTTTGACTTATCCTAATTCCTTATCCGTTTTAATATACTAAACTTATAGCGAAAAAAAAACAAATCTAACAAACTACCATTTAAAACCTGAATGTTCATCGTCCGTGTATTTAGATTAGCCTGCCCTGCTTATCAGGATCGTGTGTTTCATTGCAGGATTAACCCCTTCCCGCATAAAAAAATTTTGTTTTTGTTTTTATTCTTTTGATAAATCAGTAACAAATTCCTAATCCTATGAATAATATACCAGTAATCTCAAACGTAAAATCAAATAAACAACTTCTTTGTAATTTTAGCATCCCATAACTGTCAACTTGACAGAATAAATAAAACAAAGACACGTGGCTACACTGACCTTTAAACAATAACAAATACACATGTTCTTGACAAGCAGTTAGCAAGTGGACAAGGTCGGCAATGTAAACAATTCCATCCCATGGCGTTTTACACATCAGACTTCATTCCTTATCTCTAATCGATTAACGTTCACTCTCTGATTTAACCTACATATGACATTTGTGCATAAATTAACATATTTTAAATACAGCTACACATTCGTACATCGTATATCCTGATATTTATTTATTTATGCATTGACGATAAGGTTAGTGTCATTATCAACACTAATATTTTCATCACATTCACTGTTATCATTATTGCAAACTAAACTATCCCTAATTTCTGCAGGATATAGGCCAGACACAACGAATCTATTCTTACAGCTACCATTATTCAAACTCGCTCGATTGAACTGCTTTTTATTGTTGTATCTGATTTTTGTATTTTTATTTGTAATACTTATTTTGTTGCACGGACCCACGCCGTGCAGCCTTACATGTTTTTTGTCTGCTCTTTAACTGAATCACTTTCAGTAACTGCTGCTACTCTGTTGGTACCAAATTTCTGAGTTGTTACATTGTTTTTATGTTGTTGTTGCGATTATGGCTGCTTTTGTTGTGGTTGAAATTGAAACTGTTTTCGTGGTGTTTCATTACTGTTAATATTATTATTTTGATTGTCAACACCCTCCCATTTCGTGAGCAATAGAAGTAGCTCTTCTAAGGATTTAATCCCTTGTGTAATGACAGCAATTTGTATGCCGCGTCCGAAATGGTGTGCCAGTTTATTGACCATATCCGGTTCAGTTATTATAGGCTCTAAGTATTTAGCCCGCGATATTAACTGAATTAAGTACGATTCTTTCGAACCTTTGGTATTGGAATATTTGCCAAATTCCAGTTGCACGCGGATCTTTCTCTGGACCTCCTCATTCCAGTATCTAGCACTGAAATGCTTTACCAGATCTTCGTAGATGTTGATCTTATCTTGGATAACGGAGTACCACTCCGCCGCAGTACCTTTTAGGCGTTTTACTACAAAGTTAATTTTGTCGGCCTCACCTAAAGTGTCCCCAATCGCTTCCAGGTCCCGTTGGCAGACTTTAATGAAGTTCATGGGGTTTTCACTTTCCCGTCCAAAGAACTTCAGCTGCGAATTAGCGTCGTCTAGGCTCTTGTAGACATATGTAGTCTGGTTGAGCGGCGATGACGTACTTTGCAGTCGTGACACTTGATGTTGCAGCTCTTGGATTAGCAGTTCTTGCTCGGCCACTAATTCACTCACCGTGGACGCGTACTGTACTACCTTCTCCTCAATCCCGGAGATTTTAGCCAATGCGTGAATTGTTAATCTTTAACACCGACTCTATGTTGGATCTTATAATTTCTACTTTCTCGCTAATTCGTTTTTCAGTAGATTCTAACATCTGTTTGCTCTGTTTGGACTGGTCTTGCACGGTCGCGTATATTTTTTTATTTTCATCATGGAGCGCTTTATTTTGTTTAATGGATTCTTCTGAAATTTTCTGTATATTTGCTCTCATCTCTTCTTTACCGGCTTTATTTTCTTCGGACATGATTTTTATATTAGTCAATAGTGCCGAGTTTTGGAATACTCGGCTATTTCCCAGTTAATTATGTGACTGTCATTGCGGGGTTTGTGAATTAATTATCTGAGCGGGGTCTATGCTGTTATCTGCATGCCTTGTTGCCGATCCGCGCGCGCTCTGTGGGGAGCGATATGTAACGTTTTTTCTGTGACTGCGCTGAGCAGTATTCGTCAGGCAGCCGAACGCTACGCAGCAACCATTCTCTTCCGGCGGCGACCAGTTTGAATTTTTGTCTGCTAAAGTCTACCATGCCTAGATAAACAACTACGCGACTTTCCGGTAAGTATGTTCAAGGTAACTTACTTATTATTTAATAAAAGAATTGTAATTTAGCTTAAATTAATGCCGATGCAATGCGATATATATACGAAAGTCACCACGTGGCAGGCGCGGGTTAAATTCTGATTATGCATGTCTTGAAAGTTAACACTGGCTGAGTTAAAGTATTTATAAAGTATTTATGGCTGTGTATTTTTCCTAATTATATCATAATCATTTCTTTATAATCAAAGGGGGGCGTAAGGGAATGTTTTATTAACTAAATGTAGAGGTATATGAAACTGTATATGTATTATGAACTTGTTTAAGTTTGCAACTCATCTCGAAATTGTAATAAGGGATTATTAAGTTGACGAACAGTCTATAAATAAAAGCTATTTAATTCTAAAATTTTTTTACTGAAGGTAATTCTGTGCATTCTTAAATTTTCGAAATTTTCTTTTAATCTGAGCATGTGGTAGTGTGTGAATTATGCTGGAGTCTAAGGGGATTGTGAATTAGGTAACATTTGAGTAATTGTCCATATATATAATTGTTTAGGGTTCCCGACCTAAGACGATTCCCGATTCACTTCAGCTGGTGGCCGAACATCTGCCACCAAGGGCATTAAACGAGTGATTCTCCGTCTGTGCCGTCGGGAGGAAGAAATGGACAATACATCATGAGTACCTCAGGTTTTGTGCCGGATTATACCAGGTGACATTTAACCCATTTATATATATTTTTGGCCTCTACAGTGTAGAACATCTGATTCTCTTCCTGGAACATCTCCAGTTAAAGTTGTTGGGACACAAGTCCAGCGAGACAATTAGTGCTTGTAAATTTTGTCAGTGTATTTTACTAAGGCTTAAGCCCCCCTGAGTAAGTGTGAGCCCGGACGGGGTCATGCGTCACCGAATTTTGCTGCGAAATTTTCTTTTAGGGTAAAAGGGTGTGTGACTTAAGATTACTGATTTATAGGGGGGTGAATTATGCTTCCATTGATTAAGGGTATTCATAGCTCTATATGGGTTTTGTTTTTTTTAAGTAGATTTAAAGGTTTGGGGAGGTGCTGTAACCTGTGGAGCTCACCTGCTGGTGCCGTATCTACAGGTCTATAGCATGTTTTAGTTAGCTGGATCTGGTGGTGCGCATGGCCTCGCCTGTGGCCAAGCCAATTCTGTATGAACACCTCAAATGTGTTTTATTAAGGGGCTGATGTTATAAAGTTTTTCATTAAAATTGTCATTATATATATTTTATAAAATTTATGTTAACCCTGTAAGAATTCAGTAATAAGTGAATTTTCATTCATTTTCTTTTACTGCCATAGCCAGTGTATTACTAGTTCAGTTGTTAATATGAGCACACTATTGGTTCTTACTTTTCAATCTTAAACCTTATTATATATAGTTTATAAAAAATTATGTTAACCCTGTAAGAATTCAGTAATAAGTGAATTTTCATTCATTTTCTTTTACTGCCATAGCCAGTGTATTACTAGTTCAGTTGTTAATATGAGCACACTATTGGTTCTTACTTTTCAATCTTAAACCTTATTATATATATATTTTATAAAATTTATCTTAACCCTGTAATAATTCAGTAATAAGTGAAATTTCATTCATTTATTTTACTGCCATAGCCAGTGTATTACTAGTTCAGTTGTTAATATGAGTACACTATTGATTCTTACTTTCAATCATAAATTCTGTTATACATTTTGTACGGCCGTGCAGCCATGTTGACCTGGCGATGGCACATTCCTATCTGGGGAAAACTTTCTAAAAATTGAATACTTGTAATAATTTCATTGGTTGCAACGCAGTCATACCCGGACGGGTTAATGGATTGGTTTATGAAAAGTTTTTTATGGTGGCTGGGCACTTTACCCTTTTACAGTAGTTTGTGATGGGGGCCTCTCTCAGGGATACTGAGGATTGTATTCTTCGGCGGCATGGTGAAATGTATATGGGCTGCCTGCCAGGTGAACATGTGTGTAATATATATGTGTGTATATAGATATGTGTGTGCTATGTGTATTTACGTAACTATATTGATTGATGTTCTATTTATGTATATTTGGGAGAATTTATTATGCTGATGTTCACATATATTCTAATTTTATGAGATTACACGTGTATATTTTCAGAGGATTGTAATGACAGGGAGGGGAGTAAAAGTTAGTAACGAAGTTTTTTCAATTCTGTAAATGTATATTGTATACTGGGAGTGATACTTACATGTTATTTGAAATGGCTGAATAAAATTGTTATTGTTGCTTAACAACGAGTTTAATTGTAAGTCCCGTCATACTGGACCCAGCGCATTTTTGGCTTCTCTAGGCTCTTGCCTAGTTTTAAATAACTAGTGGCCCCTCTTTCAAAAAAAAAAAGAAAAAATGAAAAGTTTTTTTTTATAAAGTCTAAAAGTTTGAAAGAGGGGTCACAAATAAGGCAGCTAAAGTATTCTGTATTTCTTATGTATTCGCCATATTGATCAAATTTAATTTAAAATTTTATTAAAATTTAAATTCACTGACTTAAACGCTACGAAAATTATTATTATCTCAAGATTATTATCGTAGTGTAACCCAATTTATATGCACACAGTAAGCAGTTCAATTTACCAACATGTAAAGAACCTTATCTAACACACAAACAAATAATAATCGACCTCCAATATACTGATAAAATTGTTCATATATGATACACCAGAGAATATGCACAACTGATAATTTATATCCTCAGATATTTACATGAACCACTCTCACACAAATACTACATTAACTAAGATTATACGTCGGATTTCACCAACAAATTTTGTATTATTTAACATATGTAGAATAGCGTACAATTACAGCTATTTTTCGTGCTCTACGTTGCTAAGCGCCAAATATTTCTATGCGACAACACAAATAACTTTTTTAAACATTTTTGTTTGTTAACGGTCCAAGTCACGTGTTTTAATTTCTTATTTTCTTACCTTTGTTAGGTCCGTCTTGTGACTTTTATCTTTAGAATAAAATTAGTGTGACGCGTTTCGGGTCATCTGAACCATCCTCAGACACTTGCTCGAAAAGAGGTCGTCATATATTAAAATTCAATTAAAATAAAAACACATATATGTAAATTCATTGTCAATAATTAAATGATCAAAAACATGAATAACACTGTTGTCGTGGTGCACCATGCGATTACCGATCGATACTGAGTAGTGTAACTTTTCAACGTTTTGTTTTTGGGAGCACTAGTATTGCTGTATCATATAGCGGGTTGCTTTTGAAATTCAGTTCATCATTCAATATGTTGTTCTTATATACAGAGTTGTTATGACCCCTGTATATTTCAAATTCTTCAATTGCATTCATCCTGTGTCCTTTGTCACAAAAATGTAGGGGTATGAAGTTTGTGTCAAAACGTCTATATGAGTGATTATTATCTATCAAATGTCGAGCATAATTGGATTTAATATTATCTAGGGAGCCGATATTTTTACTAATTGATTTGTGAGGGGTATGTTCTTTAAATCTTTATATAAATGGGCGCCCCGTTTGACCCACATAGTAACAATCACAATCGTCACATGTTAATTTATATATACCTGTTCTTGTCTTAGTGGGATCATGACGTTTATGTCGTATTAGATTTGATATTTGATTGCAGGTTTTGAAAACTATATTATATCCTATTTTATGAAAAGTAGGAGTTAGTATTTTTGGCATTATTTCTGTGAATATGGTGGAAACATATTTGGTTGTTGGTTGCATACTACTGTATGTGTTTGTCTCGATAATCTGGTTTTTGTATCTTGACAATATTATCTATAATATGATGATCATATCCATTTTCCGTGGCTATGTGTTTAATTATATCTAGCTCAGTGTTATAATCTTCTTATTATCTTCAGTGCCTTAGAAGCTTCTTATTGGTGGAAAGAAAACACATGGTTATTTTGCACACGGCACAAGTGTGGTTCATGTCTGGAAGTGCATAGAATTTGCAAGGGCATGCATAGATGGTTATCTATGAATGTCTTATCTCAAGTAGAATTGCGTTTTATAACGAGTTTTATATTTTAAAAGAAACCATATTTTAACGTTATTTTATGATCAGGGAAACTGTAGCTAATATAATAGTTTATGTCCAGTTCAAGTGTCAATACGATTCGATTATTATATCACGCACAGCAGGGAAAACGTTTATCACTCGCGCACGCGCGCACATTTCCACTGACACAGTACATGAATAAATATAACATAAAATAATACACAGTTTGACTTATCATAATTCCTTATCCGTTCTAATATACAAAACTTATAGCGAAAAAAAAAACAAATCTAACAAACTACTATTTAAAACCTGAATGTTCATCGTCCGTGTATTTAGATTAGCCTGCCCTGCTTATCAGGATCCTGTGTTTCATTGCAATATACATTTTCTTTTGTCATAAGTACATTATTTTTAATATTTGCATTATTTCTTTAATAGTATTTAAACATTAAACATGTAGAATATATTCACAGTCTTAAAAATATTATGTTTTGCTTAAATCACACATGTTTGTAGCAGCTGGGAAATTTTGATTGAGGAAAAGGGCTTGATTCACCTGACTCTGAATCGGTGTACAGATTGAGAGCACCATAGTGCCATATATGAGGTTGTCACTCAATATGTTTACGAGTCGCAAAACAACTGCTGTGCCGTTATTCATAAAATGCTTATGTCTTGTGCTATAGAAATAGCTAGAAATTTAAACATTTCTTAATCAGAATTTAAAGCTAGTAGAGGGTGGGTTACAAGATTTACGAAACCTACCAAATTCGCACTGAGAATACATACGTCACTTTGCCAAATACTACCAAACAATTACACAGAAAGCTTGATTTCCTTTCAGCATTATATATAATTTGAATTCGACAAGATAAATTTTACGATTTATCAGACATTGGCAAATATGGATCAATTTCACGTTTATTCGATATGCCGCGGACCACAAGGACAGGCAAGAAGGGATTGTGTCGCGTTATTAATCCGCACTTCAGGAGCAGAAAAGCTACGCTGCGGAGTTTTGCTTGCTGTAACGGCAGACGGTAACAAATTTTCGCATCATGCGATCTTAAACGGAAAACAAAACCAAAGGGAATAGGAAAGGATGCATGGAAAACAAACTGGTAATTGACTGAGTGGAAAAAGTGAGGAAAAGTCGCCCTGGAGGAGTATTGCAATGTCCGTCTCTTCTTGTTTCCGTGACATTTATTACAAAACGGAATGAAACAGAACGTGAATAATTTCTTAACGAAAGCAAAGACTGATGTTGACTTTGTCCGATAGGTTTTATTTAAGTGCTACAACCAGTTGACGTGTCAGTCAACGTGTAATTTTAAAGAAAATGTACAAAATAAGTGGATGTGCAAAGCAGAACATACGTTTACGTCTACCTGGAAAATAAAATGCCCATCAATTTCTCGTGAAACTGTATATCTTGGAATATGATATCTGTTGATGCAGAGGCAAGAAGCTTTCAAGAATACGTGCTTCACAAATGTTATGGTTGGAAGCGAGAAGACGTGTGTTGGAAGACCCACGAAGGCGACGGGTCTCAGACACAGAGTGAATCTTCCGATAACGAGGATGTTGACTGTTACGGTAAGTTACATTACACCACCATTAACAGAAAGGTAAAATATAGGTATGGAGAACCATACATAACTTCCATATTCTAAGATTTATATTTAAAATCATTTTCGAAATGAAATATTACCATAGAAACTACTTCTTTCTACTTACTGCTTTATCCTTAACCACAGTACTGCGGTCACTAACGTATACCACCTCACGTTATCGCACTCGATTTTCACTGATGATGGAAGGCGATGGCATTGCCGGAACGTCTGGTTTTGTAAAAAACATTGGACTACGGCCAAATATCCTGGGAAGGAATTTTAACAAAAACTACTTCTTTGTTGCCGATAACGTTGTACAAATATATATATAAAAAATATGCATAAAATTAATGGCTTGTATAAGTTAATGATTGATCTCCATTAAGTAGTGCTCAAGTTTCCAAAGTTTTAATATTATGATGTCCGTAATTAAAACATCAGAGCAGGTTTAGTGTGAATGAGGGTACACCGTGGACAAACATTTTCAACATTTCCTATTGAGCGTTGCTTAGAGTAAAGCTGCGAATCTACAGTGTATGTTTCACAGAACAAACACGCGAAAAAGAAGGAGCGCTCCGAAGTCACTCATGGACCCTCAGCATCTTGCAGAGGGTTCATTCCCTAAAGACGAAAAGTCTGTCTATGAATCGTTTCTCTGTAAACACGTGCAGTTACACTGCCCAGCGATCCACAGGAAGCAAATTGATGTCCATTTTTTCGGCTTGCACGCGTTATGTTGGTGTGGGTTTCGGCACTTTCCATTTAAAAAGCGTCCAAATGTAAGAAAATAAACATGAGTGAGGCCAGAAATAACGCGAATTTTGTGTGTGTGTGTGTGTGTGTGTGTGTGCGTGCGTGTGTGTGTGTGTGTCTTCCCTGCCTTTTTATTGCTGTAGTCATAATAATAAAATGGAAACGTAAACATTACGTAACTGAGATATGCTTACCTGTCACAAACGATATATTATTTTATACATGTATATTAACTCATACATAATTTACACTAAAATGAAAAAATTATAATTTTATTGCCTGGCAACAAAATTATTTTATTTTTAACAATTACCATTGTTTGAAAAAGTTTAAATGAATTTTCAAGTACTTTACTGTTGTTAAAACTAAAAGGTTGCTGGTAATCTACCCCTTCCCCTTAACCGATCTTCACTAAAATCGAAAGTCCTTGAGATCTCCACAATTCAGGGAAGTATGCAAAAAATTATTTGATTCTGTTTGAATTTGCGGCTGTTATCGTTTGCCAAAAAAATACCCTTGATAAAAAAACGTTGCTGGTAAACTACCCCTTTCCCTCAACCGATCTTCACCAAAAACAATAGGTCTTGAGAACTTTACAATTCAGGGGGCTGTATGCGAAACATTATTTGATTCTGTTTGAATTTGCGGCTGTTATCGTTTGCCAAAAACAAAATTTTCCCTTGATAAAAAAAAACCGTTGCAGGTAAACTACCCCTTTACCTCAACCGATCTTCACCAAAAACAATAGGTCGTGAGTAGTCTACAAATCAGGGCTGTATGCAAAAAATTATTTGATTCTGTTTGAATTTGCGGCTGTTATCGTTTGCCATAGAAAAATATCGGTATGGAGAACCATACATGACTTCCATATTCTAAGATTTATATTTAAAATCATTTTCAGCCAAACAGCCAGGGAAGGAATTTTAACAAAAGCTACTTCTTTGTTGCCAATAACGTAGTACACATATAAAAAAAAATTATCCCATCCCCCTTCAACTATAATTTTGATTTATAGAAAATTACCCCCAGCCCGTTCAACTAGCCTCTTCATTTATAGATATTTCATCTACGTTTCTACAGTGGATTATTAAGATCTTATCAGGATACTTTATCAAAATTAAGTACTTTACTCATGTTACAACAAAAAATGTTTCAGGTAAACTGCCCTTTCCCCGTAACCGATCTTCACCAAAATCAACAGACATTGAGTTCTCTATAGCTCAGGCACATATGTAAAAAATTATTTGATTCTGTTTGAATTTACGGCAGTTATGGTTCGTCATATAAAAAATTACCCATGTTAAAACATAAAACATGAGATTTATAAAACATATCTAAGATTTATATTTAAAATCATTTTTGAAATAAAATATTTTCATAGAACCTACTAACGCTGGGGAAATCTGAGGAGCCAATCAGAGTTGGGCCTACCTGTCACTCTGCTGAATTTGGTGGAAAGCCCTGTCACTGTCGTCAAAGTATCAGCCTTGACAGGGTCCTCTTTTTCTGTAAAATGGGAGAGGCTTGAGATGGAGTGAGTGACATGCTCCCCACCTCAATGAAGAACCCATTGTTTTATAAAAATATATTTAAATTTTGAAAACTGAAAATTCCTTTCTTGTTGTAAATATTTATATTTTATAATCAAAATGACTTTATTTTTGTTACCTGGCAACAAAATTATTTTATTTTCAACAATTACCATTCTTTCAAAAAGTTTAAATAAATTTTCAAGTACTTTACTCTTGTTAAAACGTAAAAGGTTGCAGGTAAACTACCCCTTCCCCTTAACCGATCTTCACCAAAATCAAAAGGCCTTGAGTCCTCTACAATTCAGGGATGTATGCAAAAAATTATTTGATTCTGTTTTAATTTGCGGCAGTTATCGTTTGCCATAAAAAAAAAATGTTGCAGGTAAACTACCCCTTCCCCCCAACCGATCTTCACCAAAAACAATAGATCTTGAGTACTCTACAAATCAGGGCTGTATGCAGAAAATTATTTGATTCTGTTTGAACTTGCGGCTGTTATCGTTTTCCATAGAAAATATCCTTGTTAAAAAAACGTTGCAAGTAAACTACCCCTTTCCCTTAACCGATCTTCACCAAAAACAATAGGTCTTGAGAACTCTACCATTTAGGGCTGTATGCAAATAATCTTTTGATTCTGTTTGAATTTGCGGCTGTTATCGTTTGCCATAGGAAATACCCTTGTTAAAACATAAAACGTTACAGGTAAACTACCCCTTCCCCTTAACCGATCTTCACCAAAAACAATAGGTCTTGAGAACTCTACAATTCAGGGCTGTTTGCGAAACATTATTTGATTCTGTTTGAACTTGCGGCTGTTATCGTTTGCCAAAAAAAAAATTTCCCTTGATAAAAAAAAACCGTTGCAGGTAAACTACCCTTTTCCCTCAACCGATCTTCACCAAAAACAATATGTCGCGAGTACTCTACAAATCACGGCCGTATGCAAAACATTATTTGATTCTATTTGAATTTGCGGCAGTTATCGTTTGCCATAGAAAAAAAACTACAGATAGACAGACAGACAGACACACACACAGACACTTTTCGGAAAACGACTTTTTTTCATGTTTTGAGTGTAGTAGAATCAGAATCTGCAATAATCTCGAACACGATTTTTTTTGCCATCACCATACTTCCATTCCTTAAGGAATATGGAAGTAAAAAATCTACTGACAGACACACAGACACACAGACAGACAGACACACACACAGAGGCACTTTTCAAAAAACGACTTTTTTCATGTTTTGAGTGTAGTACAATCAGAATCTGCAATAATCTCGAACACGATTTTTATTGCCATCACCATATTTCCATTTCCTTAAGGAATATGGAAGTAAAACACAATCTGAAATATTGTAGTTACGTATGTGAATTAATTTGAAATTCTTGTTGACTTGCAAAGATCGTTTGCGTTATTACGGAATGTAGGTCAGACGCCGTCCACAAAATTCATGAAGATTCTAATATTCAATCGGATTTTAATTATAGATATTGATAAGAATTCCGTATAAAATTTTTTAGAACTACAAATTTTAGTTGCGCTTAGTGTGTATTTAGTTTTTATTAGTATAAAACAGATGGCCAGAAAAGTATCAGTTGATATAATTCCCCGCGTAATTTGCACACCATGATTTTGCAGGTAAGCGACAAAATCTGCGTAAATCATGCGAGTAAATACGGTACACACGCGCGCGCGCACACACACACACACACACACAGCAACGACAAATAAATACAGAGAAAGTATCCTTTTCTGCGGATAAATGGATACAGTCATGATTTGAAAGGTATTCAAAACCTAAAGGACATTAGAAATAGACACTAAAGAAAGACACTGAAAAGAGAATGAAGGGAATTCGAAAGCGACTAAGATGAAAAATATTTGATAATGTGTTTTTCGTTTTACTAGATTTTAATTAGAGTGATAAATTAACTTTCTTCTTCGTATTAATATTCTTCTTTAATTTAATTTTCTTTGTCTATAACTTTTCATATATAACAAGCGCTAAAGTAACATTTACAAAATTAATCTTATAAAATAATTTTATAAACTAATCTTCCCTAAAAAAAAATGAGCAATGTATTTTATAAATAAAATGCGTAATGTCACAAATATTTGCTGCCCAAGACCACACGCAAATGCGGCAGCAGTGTTCAGTATTCCATACACGTTACACTTTACCAACATAACCGGATCATGAAAATCTCTTTGGTCTCTAACGCAGTTTATGGTTGATTTTATTTGGTTTTCCTGGTGAACAAAAAATTGATATTCCACCCACATTTATCCTGTCAATGTTAGCCTGCTACGTTAGAGGGATTCTGTTGCCCACTCGGATTTTTAATCTGTACTGTTTGTCATCGCATTCTAAATAGAAAAATTCATTTACTTACTTTGAATGCATTTTATTGAGCAAACAGACAACTTAGTTTTCAAAGATTTACATTTTGTTTCATTTATGTAGCTGATATAATCAATTTTCTTACAACTAAAATGTTTTGTAACAAAGTAACATAATGTTTCTTCCTCCAATTAACGTAAGAGTTATTTTTCTAGATTAAATAAATTTACACATTTTATGTATTTTCTGGTATTACAATACATTGTAACATACCAGGAGTATATAAATATTTTTTAAAGTTATTTTGTAAAATTGTCTTGTGGAATTACATATAAGACGACTTTATCTGTTGGCATAGACACAGAAATAAGAATTGGCAAAAAGAAGCATGGCATGTAGAGATAAGATGAGAATTATTTTACCAATTTTCCCAAGTTCGCTGTAAATCTTCTAGTATGTGTTTGAAATGTTTCGTAGCCATAGTTTTGTCTTGGCATTTTTTGCGGAATAAATTCAGCAGCCAAATATTACGCTGTATGTATAATAGCATTTACTGTAATACTTTACTGTAAAGATTAAACGTAACGTACTTTTATTAGCATTTTTAAACCAGTTTCATTTCTATTTTTACAAGTTTGGTATTTAATTAGTAATTATTATCTGAGTTAATTTAAATCGCAAAGCACATTGCATGTAACTGTGTAAAAACTTAAAAACATAAGTATAAACATATTATATAAACATATTCACTTACAAGAAAAAATTGATTTTTTATGCGGTCACATTCACATAACTGATTACAGCAAAGGTGTCGGAGAAAACAGGAAATACTTACAGTTTACTGGAAGGCTACTAACGCTGACAAATATATAACTATCTTAAATACATAGATCCATTTGGCCTTGTGGATTTGAAATTAGATTATAAGTATCTTAGAGTGATAAAGGGTAACGCAAAAATTCTGTTCTTGTGCTTGTTATATAAGTCATGTAGCCAGATCCCATGCACACTAATAAAACGTCGGCCTACTATGAATTAAATTCGTTAAAAAAATTCGCGTTTTGAAAATTATGTAATCGGTAGTCTCTATTTTTGATAGGAATTTCTATTACAAGGAAGAATTTTATGTAAATTGGTTACATACTCCCCATCATAAAATTACACTAATGCTCATACACACTATTCACATATTAATGTAAACGTTTTGTCATCATTAACGTACGCATAACAAACGTAGAAAAACTATTCTTGGTTTTGTAACGCAATCTACAAATTAATTATATTCCTTAAAACACATTATAAGCTCTCTGATTTGAGTACGTAGGCTTTCACGGCCGGTGTCACTATAATTATTTAAAACTTTCGGGCTGAAAGGCCGTGGTTGAATGCTTGATGTTCTACAGCTAGACGTTTCGGCCACACCACCGGTGGCCATCTTCAATAGCAAAAATTGTTCGAAATAGGGTGGTATGCCGAACAAGTCGCCCAATGAACTGGGAACAAGCAACAGTGAGAGAAGGCTACGTTGTTTCTATTTATAACTTTTTGGCCGCTTAAGGTGTAAAACGGAAAATAAACCATGCCACACACTATTTAAGGCGGTGCTTTCACCTCGGCGGTTCCTCAACTAAAGCTGGCGACCGCTACGATCCCAGACTTCCGCTCTGTTCAGTCATTCCTGACAGAGCGTAAGATTTCTTTTCATACATTTGCCCTCCCGTCAGAGCGAGAAATCAAGGTCGTTCTGTCGGGAATTCCATCCTTTACCGAACCTGATGCCATCAGGCAGGAACTTGTTGCGCTCGGCTATGCGCCGACCGCGGTAAGCGTCCTGCATGTTGGCAAAGGTGATGACCGCCGACCTGTCAACAGCTTTCTTGTAAAGTTACTGAAAGTAGGCCCCTTTGAGGAGATTTACACTCTCCAGAATCTTCTGCACCTACGGGTGCAAGTCCGCACATTTGACCCGCGGCCCGGCCCCTCGCAGTGTTTTAACTGCCAGAGGTTCGGCCACAGCAGTCTTTTCTGTCATCAGCCCCCGCGTTGCGTGCGTTGTGCTGAACCTCATCGTGGCTGTGATAAGCCTACGACGGGGTACACAGCTAAATGCTGTAACTGCAAAGGAGCCCATCCGGCTAATTACCGAGGCTGCCCTAACTTTATCGCTGCCATGAAACCGCAGCGACCTCCTGTGCGCCCTGGCGCGCAGGCAGGCCGTGTAGCCAGCCCTAACCACGCACCTAACGGTGCAGGCAGGCCGTGTAGGCAGTCAGGCCTGGTCCTGGCCCTAACCGGCGAGCGGCTTTCCGCCTCTCACCGGTTCATCTGCCCAGGTCCCGGCAGCAACTCCGGTTGCTTCCGGTGCCGCTGTCTCGCCTGCAGTCGTCGCTTCGGCGCCGCCTGCAGCGGCCTCAATCCCGGCGCCTACCGGAGCGCCCGCACCTTCCTACGCGGCCATGGCCGCTAAATCAGCCCCGCCTCCAGCCCGATCGGGCAAATCTAAGCGCTCTCGTCGTCGCCGGAACTCCGCCGGCCGACCTACATCGTCACAGGTTCCACCTGTACCCTCTCCGCGGGCTCGACCCGCCCCCAGACATCGTCCTCACCCTCCCAGCGAGCAGTCTACAGCTCAGTCCACCAGCCCAGCGCCATCTGCTACCCCTGTCGAGGCCAGTCAGGCTTGTCCTCCTGAATCCCGGGAATCTTCCCGGGCTTCGGCGGATCCCCTGACTGCCTGGGCAGATAATCTTGTTGCATCCATCAGGACTGCTCGCGACACTACCACTGTGCTTGCCCTGGTGTTCCAATCATTAGCTGCCCTCTTTCCTCTACTTCCCCTAAATGGCTAATAGCCTGAGGATCGTTGCGTGGAACGCCTTCGGGCTACTCCCCAGGCGATCTGAACTGATGACTTTTGTAACGGAGTATGATGTTGATATCATACTTCTTTCCGAGACTCATCTGGCTCATTACCACTCGTTTTCCCTTCCTGCCTATGCCTGTTATCGTCAGGATCGTCCCCTACGGCCTCGCTGTCCCCCCTCGGGGGGCACAGCTGTTTTAGTCCACAGGCGGATATCCCACAGGCTTTTGCCTCCTCTAGATACATCTATTATTGAAGGCTGCGCGGTGGCGGTGGACGCCGGCGGATCGGAGCTGCGCGTTGTTTCTGCGTACCTTCGGCCTGGCCGGCGAACTCCGCCACCGCCCGAGGAGTGGGACGCCCTCCTCGACCACCCCCTCTCAACCATTGTAGCCGGCGACTTAAACGCCAAACACCCTTCATGGAACAGCCGCGTTGTCAACGCCTATGGAAATTCTCTGTTCCGGTTCGTCTCTGGCGACCCGGCACTTAATGTCATCGGCCCTGAAGACCCTACCTACTTCCCCTTTCACGGCCATCGGCCGGACGTTCTTGACATAGTAGTTGTCAAGAACGTTGCCCGCAACATCGAGGTCTCGTCTGTGTCGGACCTTTCGTCCGATCACAATCCCCTTGTTATAACTGTTCGAGAGCTGTCGGCGTCACCCCGACTTCCCGCTCAGATTGTTAGGAGAGTCAACTGGCGATCCTATCATGACGAGCTCTCTCGAAGGTTACCATCTCTCCCGGCGGACCCAATCGTCACTCGTGACGATCTGGATCTCCGCGCCACAAATCTTCAGGAACTGGTCCAAGGTGTCATGGATCGACACACCTACGCACTCGAGGTGAATCATCGTAAATCGGCCTTACCTGCGGAAGTACTCCACGCCATCTGGCTACGGCGCCAGCTCCGCCGCAGATGGCAAAGAACCCGAGACCCAGTCGTTAAGCGACGATTTCAACAACAGTCCCTTTACGTTCAGCAGCTACTGCGGGACGTAAACTCTGATCGATGGGACTCATACCTTGAGTCTCTTGAAGTCGACCACGCCTCCGTCTGGAGAGCGGTGAGTAGACTGACCCGCGAGAAGAGAACTCGCAACCCGCTGGAAACCCCGAACGGGGTTGTGTCTTCATCAGAAGGCAAGGCTGAGGTCTTCGCCGACTGCATGGAGTCGCAATTTACCGTTCATCGAGGCGTTTCGGACTCTGCTCACTCAGCAGAAGTCCGGGACTTCCTATCTGGTTATTTTTCTCGCCCTCCCGATGGCCCAGACCTCCCGTTCGACAGAGACGAACTCGTTTCGTCTGTCTGTCGACTAAACCGCCGTCGCGCCCCCGGTCCTGACCGGATCGGGGCCGCTGCATTACAATATCTCCCGGCCTCAGGCGTTGACCTCGTTCTCGAGCTGTTCAACTCTTGTCTCCGGCTACAGTACTTCCCCCGCCTGTGGAAAAATGCCAACATCGTTATGGTTCCTAAACCCCGCATGCCGCGCATGCTTCCTGAAAGCTATCGGCCAATATCTCTCTTGCCAGTTATCTCGAAGGTGTTCGAGCGGCTCCTGCTGGCCCGCATCTCGCCGTTGTTGGATAATTATATCCGCAACGAACATTTCGGGTTTCGCAGAGAGCACTCGACCACGCTTCAACTAGTCCGCGTGGTAACGCAACTCTCTGACGCCACCAACAGGCGGGCGGCTACGGCCGCCGCACTGCTGGACGTGAGCAAGGCCTTCGACAAAGTCTGGCACGAAGGTCTTCTCTTCAAACTCGCTACCTCCCCCTTACCATCGTCCATAGTGTTTTTCCTCCGGTCGTATCTCAGCGACCGAACCTTCAGGGTGAGCGTCGACGGAACCTGCTGTGCAGTTCGTCCTGTCGCCGCTGGCGTACCCCAGGGATCTGTCCTCGGCCCCGTTCTGTACCTCGTGTACACGAACGACCTGCCTGTTTTGCCCGGAGTCACGTTGTCTTTGTTCGCTGACGATGCAATGTATCATTACAGCTCTGTGTCCCCGCGTTTTGCGAGTACACAGTTGCAGCGTCAGTAGGACCAGCTTCCGGACTGGCTACGGAAATGGCGGGTGACGATCAACACGGAGAAATCCGAGGCGATCTGTTTCACTCGTAAGTCCATCTCCCGATGCCAGCCCCTCTCCCTTGAAGGGAGGCCTATCGCCTACAAAGAGTCGGTGAAGTATCTAGGCGTTCGGCTAGATCGTCGCCTATGCTTCAACACCCACGTGACGGACACCCTTGCCAAGGCTCGCGGCGTCCGAGCCAAACTTTACCCATACCTCGCGTGCCGCAGCCCCCTGGCGCTGCGCACGAAAGTTACCCTCTATCTGTTGTTTCTCCGGTCTGTATTGACCTATGCGGCACCTGTATGGTGGTCACTTGCCTCCGCCACCAACAGGCGTAGGCTGGAAAGTTTCCAATCCAGAACCCTCCGTTCCTTGTCGGGATCTCCTTGGTTTGTTAGAAACAGTGTAATTCGAGGAGGTCTACGAGTTCCTGCTCTCTCAGCCTTTGTCTGGTCATTAGCTGCGACTCTCTTTGCCGCAGCTGAGACCTCTTCCTTCCCTTACCTCAGAACCATCAGCACCACGCAACCACCTCCCCCTGTCCGGGTCAAACGCCCTCGGGCGATTCTCGATGACCCGCCATAAGTTTAAGTAACTTAAACCTCACTTAACTTGTATATTCTCTATCTGCCCATGCCCCAGAATTTACCTGTAAAGCTGTTTCCTTCCTCCCTTCCTAGTATGCCGACCGCGCTGAATGCTGCTGCTACGCGCTATCACTGGCACGGAGGCTCTCTGCCTCGCGGGGAGCGACCGACGCCTCACGGCGTCTGCACGCGGGACTGGGAAAGGGCGACATCTGTCACCTGAACCCGTCCTTGCGGCAGTGCCCACTGATTGCTGATATTTTAAAATAAATAAAAATTAAAAACCTTTCTCCCCCGCCTTCTCAGTTAACTGGTTGGCGGTTGTCCATTCCTGATATTAGGCACCAGTCGAAGAACCAGACCTATGTATATCTACAGGCAGCCATTGAGCTCGACTCAGATGCTGCAGTCATGCACCGGGTGCAAAGACGCCCCGCTACTACAATGCTACATGCTACATGCTCGGCGGTTCATAATCGCCCATCGATTCGAAGGATCAACATCTCTTTTTGAGCTCTGCTTCATGGGAAAATCCTGCTTTTTCAGTGCGTTCCATTCTCCGGTTTTAACCGTGACATAAACAGTGCGTTTGTGCAGTTTACAAGTTTTATTTGCAAGTTTAACATCTACTCAAGAAAGTGCAGTGCAGTGTAGTGTTCAGTGCAGTGTTGTGTTCTTGTGCCGTGCAGTGTTTCGTGTGTGTTCCGCTGCTGCCTGGAGCTTGTTGGTAAGTGAGCGACTTTTGTATCTTTGCTTACCGTAGTGCTTGGTCTAGTCCTTAGTTCCGTTCCGCCTAAGGCGTAGGCTTCGCCTCGCCGATGGCTGCCCGCAACCCGTCTTCCGTCGGCCCTTCTCAGGGCCAACCTGCTTCCGTCGGTCCTTCTCAGGACCTCTCAATTCCTGCTCGCGCTCTGGCGCAACCACTCCCGGATGGCCCTTCTCAGGACCACCCTACACCTACCTCGTCGGGGGAAACTCACGACGCGGACTCGGCCATGGATACCGATGGTGCATGGCAATCTGTCAGCCGGAAACGGCGTGTCAGTGCCACCTCCACGGAATCCGGTCGGACTTCGCGTCGAGGCTCAACCGCGGGGCAATCTACCATGGCCAATTCCCAGCAACAACCCGACCAGCCCCGGCGTATCCCGCCTCTGATTTTCGCCCGGCCTTCGGATTGGGCTAATTTCATGCGTCGGATACACCGGTGCACTCCTTCTGGCACCTTGACTGCTTCGGCTCAAGGTGACAGCTCCATCCGCCTCAACCCCACGACCGTGGAGAGCTTTCGTATTGCGCAGAAGTTCCTCACGGACGCGGGTATCCCCTACCATACCTTTGCCTTGCCGGAGGAGAAGGAACTCAAGGTTCAAGTTATTGGTATCCCTGCTGGTACCCAGCCTGAGATCATCTCTGATGAACTCACCAGTTTAGGCTTTCGTGTACATAGTGTAACGCCTCTCTTCTCCCCCGGCAAGAAACTAGCGCGCAATGCGTTCCTGGTTAAAATACGAAAGGTGGGTGACTACCAGGCCATTTATGGTATCACCTTTATGTTTTATTTGAAGGTTAGGGTTGAAGCCTTCGAAGCCCAAGCCGGACTGAAGCAGTGTTACAACTGCCAGAGGTACGGCCATTCATCGGCATTTTGCCACCATCCCACCCGATGTTTACGCTGTGGCGATAGCCATCGAAAGGACACTTGTCCTCTCGCTCGTGCTGCCGCCACTTGCGCCAACTGCGGGGAACCGCACCCGGCGTCATCAAAGTCTTGCAAATTCTATGCTGCGGCTTTGAAGAAGCTGTCAAAGTCCTCGCAGCAGCGCGTTACTGCGCCTCCAGCTAGGCCCCATGCATCAAGGCCTGCCGCCTCGGCGGCACCTATCCCCGCTGCGGCACCGGCCCTTGCGCCTGCCCCAGCTCGTCCGGCGTCTACCGGGGCGCCCAGCTATGCGGCTGCAGCTGCTTGTCAGCCTGCCGCACAGCCTGCGGCCCAGCAGCCAACACCTGCTGCGCCGTCCAAGAAAAAGACAAAACCATCACCCCCCGCTTCCTCGCAGCACAAGCCCGCTGCACCTCAGCCACCATCTACTCCAGATGTCCGAGATCCTAGGCAGCCGAAACAAAAGGCCCCCGCCCAGAATGGCATCATGTTCCAGCACCCGGCGCCCAAGCCTCAGGCGGCACCGGCGTCTGCCGCGTCCTCGGACGTGACTTTCGCCGCCCGCGTGCATGCTTGGATCAACGCCTTGATCCCGCAAATTCTTGCTGCCAAGGATGTCCAGTCCTTAATCGTTATCATTCTCACCTCCGTGACCTCACTTATCCCTCTCGATGGCTAGGCCCTTTCGGCTGGTGGCTTGGAACGCATGTGGCGTTCTATCTCGCCGTGCCGAATTGGCCGCCTTCGTTACCGAATATGACATAGACGTCATCCTCCTTAGTGAAACACACCTGACTCCTGCACACTCGTTCCAGCTTCCAGCGTACACGACGTATCGCACAGACCGGCCTGGCCAGAACCGGCGTGCCGCATCTGGCGGTACAGCCATTCTGGTTCACAGGCGCATCGCCCACCGCCCCCTGCCGCCTCCGGCGGTTGCTCTCTGCATCGGGGATCGGGAGGTCCGACTGGTTTCAGTCTACCTCCCCCCTCGAGGTGGACCACCGCCCGACGAGGATGAATGGGACGCTCTCTTAGAAGACCCCTTACCGACCATCGCAGCCGGAGACTTTAATAGTAAGCATCCCCTGTGGAACAGCCGTGTCTCTAACCCATATGGCCGCTCTCTGTACCAATACGTTCAACGTCATCCTCATGTGAACGCTCTTGGTCCTAGATCACCGACCTATATCCCCAATCAACGGGGACCTCCAGACGTCCTTGACATTGCTGTTGTCAAAGACTTGGCCTACCCTATCGCAATAGAAGCCGTGTCAGACCTCTCGTCTGATCACGACCCGGTATTACTCACTGTTCGGCCCACGCTGGACACACCTCTCCAGCCTCCCCATCGTTTAACGAGAGTCAACTGGCGATCGTTCCACGATGAACTGGGTCGAACAGTACCATCTGACCCCCAGGTCGACATCTCCAGCCCGGAGGATGTAGACCGCTTGGCCGACTATCTTCAAGAAGTCGTCACGTCCGCTATGGACAAACACACCTATGAAGTCCCTGCGCCCAACAGACGGTCGCAGTTACCTGAAGAGGTGATTCTGGCCATCCGCAACCGGCGCCAGCTCCGCCGGAGATGGCAACAAACCCGGGACCCTGCCGTAAAACGACGGCTAAACGCCCAATCTGACCTTGTCAAGCAGCTTCTGCTTGATGCCACTGCTTATCGATGGGACTCATATCTTGAGTCTCTGGAAGTCACGCCACAGTCCGTTTTCCGGGCTGCGCGCCGACTCACTGGCGAGAAAAGGACCCGCTACCCGCTACGATCACCGAACGGGATTGTGTACTCCGCGGCCGACAAAGCAGAAGTCTTTGCCGATACCATGGAGGAACAATTTACCGTTCACAGAGGCGTCTGTGACCCCGGCCACTCGGCAGCGGTCGCAGACTTCCTATCTGGATATTTTTCCCGCCCTCCCGCAGACCCAATCGACCCGTTCGACGAGGCTGAAGTGGAAACGGCCATTAGTCGACTGCGCCCCAAGAAGGCGCCCGGCGAGGACCGTATTGGTGCAGCGGCCCTACTCAACGCCCCAGCAAGTCTCGTTTCAGTCATCCACGTGCTGTTCAATGGATGTCTCCGGCTCCATTACTATCCCAGCCCTTGGAAACGAACCAAAGTCATCATGTTGCCGAAGGCTCGCAAGCTGCGTACACTCCCTGAGAATCATCGACCAATCTCTCTTTTGCCAGTCTTATCGAAGGTGTTCGAGCGCCTCCTGCATCGCCGGATTACTCCCCTGCTGGATAATTTCATTCGGCAGGAACAGTTCGGCTTCCGCAGGCAGCATTCGACCACGCTTCAACTTGTCCGAGTTGTCACGCAACTCACTGACGCCATCAACAGGAACCATCAAACTGTCGCCGTCCTTCTGGACGTGAGTAAGGCCTTCGACAAAGTCTGGCACGAAGGCCTCCTCTATAAACTAGCCACCTCCCCTCTCCCTGCCTCATTTGTACATCTGATGCGGTCGTATCTCTGCGACCGCAAATTTAGGATCTGCGTCGACGGGACGTACTCTTCTGTCCGCCCCGTCGCCGCTGGCGTCCCTCAAGGATCTGTCCTCGGCCCCGTTCTGTACCTTGTGTACACGAACGACCTGCCAGTTTTGCCTGGAGTCACGCTCTCTCTCTATGCGGACGATGCGATGTACCACACCAGCTCTGCAAACCTTCGTTTTGCGACTGACGTGGTGCAGCGCCAGCTCGCATTACTTCCGGCCTGGCTAAGGAAATGGCGGGTGGCGATCAATACGGAGAAATCCGAGGCGATTGCCTTCTCCCGTCAGCTCACTTCCCGATGCCAGACCCTCTCCCTTGAAGGGAGCCCAATCGCTTGGCAACGTACTGTGAAGTACTTGGGCGTCACTCTTGATCGACGCCTAAGCTTCAGAGCTCACGTGTCCACTGTGCTCCAGCGCGCCAGAGGCGTCAAAGCCAAACTATACCCATTCTTATCGCCTCGAGGGCCACTGCCAGTGCGCACGAAGCTCTCGATCTATCTGCTCTTTTTACGAGCCGTCCTTATGTACGCAGCGCCTGCATTTTGGACCCAACTCGCCCCCGACGTCGTTAAACGCATGGAAGCCTTCCAAGCCCTTACCCTTCGCCTTATCTCCGGCTCTCCCTGGTATGTAAAAAATTCTGCTATCAGGCGAGGGCTGAAGATTCCGACGCTCGATGGATTTGCACGAACTCTCACGTTCAATCTCTTCCATCGAGCATCCATCTCTGATTTTCCTCACCTCCAACACCTCGATAACGATGATGGACCTCCACCAGTCAAACGCCGCCGCCCTCGAGCTCTGCTCGACGACCCGCCGTAATTTTAAAATTAACTAAAATTGCCCTCTCACCATCTGTCCACGCGCCGACCAATCGTATTTTCACCACCTTCCTTCCAGTCAAATCCGGTCCGTTGCAGGCCGACAGATGGTTCGGGCGTTGTGCCGGCTTTAGGTGTGCCTAGCGCCACCTTCAGTCGGCAACTTCGCCCCTCCCGTCTCTCGCCTGCCTCGGTATCGCCATAAGGCAGTCTACCGGACTCTTACCGGGCTGGCGGAAGTGTATCGACCCGTTGTGGGCGAACAAATCCCGCCAATCCGTGCTAAGCGTTCGCGTAGACTTCCCTCTCAGGCCATTGGTGGATCGCGTCAGCGGTTCAGCCAATCACAGCCCGTCTCCTTCACCTCCGCCAAAATAAAAAAAGGGGGTACCCATCCTCGCAGCGACAAGTCTCGCACCAAGCACTCGCCAAGCAACAGGCAGTCATCGGGCTCGCCCGGACGCTGCCGTCACTGGGGCACGCACTGAGCTGTGCCCTACACGCATCGTTGGCATCATCGTTTCGGCGGTTCAGCACTCTTCATCGCCACGCCATCGAACGCACTTCATCAGCGGAGCGGCTACCTAGAGCATTTGCCCGGGTAGGCTGTGTCTGTTTCTGCTCTGCAGAATTTTCTTACTTTCTGCGGAAATATTGCATTTACAAAATTCTCATCATCACCATAGTCTTCAGCATCATCACCTTCATCAGATTCATCGCATCAACAGTGCAAAACAGTTTTTATTTAGCTAGTGCGGGAGTGTTTTTGTATCCGAGTGCTGTGCGGTCTGTGTCGAGTTCAATTGTGCCTGTGGATAGTTTTCAGTGTCTGGTGATCCCTCAATCCTAGACCTGCGTAGACGTTCATTTCGGCTTGTCCGAAATGGCGTCGATTACGCCCCCGAATCCTCTGCCGGCGCCGCTTGTTTCCTTACTGGAAACTTGCTCAACCGGCTTCCGTTCTACTCCACTTCCTCACGACAGTGAAAGTGATTGTGAAAGTGACATAAGTGCGGTCGATATGTGCAGTGTTGGGTCGGGGGACGGACAGTTCTCGCTTGTGGAGGGCAAGTCTGCCAAACGCAAGCGAAAACTGGCCCAAACTCCGCCGCCCGCCTCAGCTGCAGATCAGTCGTCTAGTCACGGTAACAGCGGCACTCAGCGCGAGCGTGAGTATTCAACTGGCACCCAAACTGTGTCTTCCCCACGCATTCCACCGATTGTAATTCCTGATAATAGGAATTACTCTCAGTTACTGCGTTCTATAACCCTAGCTCTTCCTTCGGTCAAGGTCGAGGCGAGGTGCCAAGGCGCCTCGCTAAAGCTGGCGACCGCTACAATCCCGGACTTCCGCTCTGTCCAGTCATTCCTGACAGAGCGTAAGATATCATTTCATACTTTCGCCCTCCCGTCAGAGCGAGAAATCAAGGTCGTTCTGTCGGGAATTCCTTCTTTCACAGAAACTGATGCCATCAGGCAGGAACTTGTTGCGCTCGGCTATGCGCCGACCGCGGTAAGCGTCCTGCATGTTGGCAAAGGTGATGACCGCCGACCTGTTAACAGCTTTCTTGTCAAATTGCTGAAAGTAGGCCCTTTCGAGGAGATTTACACTCTCCAGAATCTTCTGCACCTACGGGTGCAAGTCCGAACATTTGACCCGCGGCCCGGCCCCTCGCAGTGTTTTAACTGCCAGAGGTTCGGCCACAGCAGTCTTTTCTGTCATCAGCCCCCGCGTTGCGTGCGTTGTGCTGAACCTCATCGTGGCTGTAATAAGCCTACGACGGGGTACACAGCTAAATGCTGTAACTGCAAAGTAGCCCATCCGGCTAATTACCGAGGCTGCCCTAACTTTATCGCCGCCATGAAACCGCAGCGACCTCCTGTGCGCCCTGGCGCGCAGGCAGGCCGTGTAGCTGGTCCTGGCCCTAACCGGCGAGCGGCTTTCCCGCCTCTCACCGGTTCATCTGCCCAGGTCCCGGCAGCAACTCCGGTTGCTTTCGGTGCCGCTGTCTCGCCTGCAGTCGTCGCTCCGGCGCCGCCTGCAGCGGCCTCAAACCCGGCGCCTACCGGAGCGCCCGCACCTTCCTACGCGGCCATGGCCGCTAAATCAGCCCCGCCTCCAGCCCGATCGGGCAAATCAAAGCGCTCTCGTCGTCGCCGGAACTCCGCCGGCCGACCTACATCGTCACAGGTTCTACCTGTACCCTCTCCGCGGGCTCGACCCGCCCCCAGTCATCGTCCTCAACCTTCCAGCGAGCAGTCTACTACTCAGTCCACCAGCCCAGCGCCATCTGCTACCCCTGTCGAGGCCAGTCAGGCTTGTCCTCCTGAATCCCGGGAATCTTCTCGGGCTTCGGCGGATCCCCTGACTGCCTGGGCAGATAATCTTGTTGCGTCCATCAGGACTGCTCGCGACACGACCACAGTGCTTGCCCTGGTGTTCCAATCATTAGCTGCCCTCTTTCCTCTACTTCCCCTAAATGGCTAATAGCCTGAGGATCGTTGCGTGGAACGCCTTCGGGCTACTCCCCAGGCGATCTGAACTGATGACTTTCGTAACGGAGTATGATGTTGATATCATACTTCTTTCCGAGACTCATCTGGCTCATTACCACTCGTTTTCCCTTCCTGCCTATGCCTGTTATCGTCAGGATCGTCCCCTACGGCCTCGCTGTCCCCCCTCGGGGGGCACAGCTGTTTTAGTCCACAGGCGGATATCCCACAGGCTTTTGCCTCCTCTAGATACATCTATTATTGAAGGCTGCGCGGTGGCGGTGGACGCCGGCGGATCGGAGCTGCGCGTTGTTTCTGCGTACCTCCGGCCTGGCCGGCGAACTCCGCCACCGCCCGAGGAGTGGGACGCCCTCCTGGACCACCCCCTCTCAACCATTGTAGCCGGCGACTTAAACGCCAAACACCCTTCATGGAACAGCCGCGTTGTCAACGCCTATGGAAATTCTCTGTTCCGGTTCGTCTCTGGCGACCCGGCACTTAATGTCATCGGCCCTGAAGACCCTACCTACTTCCCCCATTTACGGCCATCGGCCGGACGTTCTTGACATAGTAGTTGTCAAGAACGTTGCCCGCAACATCGAGGTCTCGTCTGTGTCGGACCTTTCGTCCGATCACAATCCCCTCGTTATAACTGTTCGAGAGCTGTCGGCGTCACCCCGACTTCCCGCTCAGATTGTTAGGAGAGTCAACTGGCCATCCTATCATGATGAGCTCTCTCGAAGGTTACCATCTCTCCCGGCGGACCCAATCGTCACTCGTGACGATCTGGATCTCCGCGCCACAAATCTTCAGGAACTGGTCCAAGGTGTCATGGATCGACACACCTACGCACTCGAGGTGAATCATCGTAAATCGGCCTTACCTGCGGAAGTACTCCACGCCATCTGGCTACGGCGCCAGCTCCGCCGCAGATGGCAAAGGACCCGTGACCCAGTCGTTAAGCGACGATTTCAACAACAGTCCCTTTACGTTCAGCAGCTACTGCGGGACGTAAACTCTGATCGATGGGACTCATACCTTGAGTCTCTTGAAGTCGACCACGCCTCCGTCTGGAGAGCGGTGAGTAGACTGACCCGCGAGAAGAGAACTCGCAACCCGCTGGAAACCCCGAACGGGGTTGTGTCTTCATCAGAAGGCAAGGCTGAGGTCTTCGCCGACTGCATGGAGTCGCAATTTACCGTTCATCGAGGCGTTTCGGACCCTGCCCACTCGGCAGAAGTCCGGGACTTCCTATCTGGTTATTTTTCTCGCCCTCCCGCTGGCCCAGACCTCCCGTTCGACAGAGACGAACTCGTTTCGTCTGTCTGTCGACTAAACCGCCGTCGCGCCCCCGGTCCTGACCGGATCGGGGCCGCTGCATTACAATATCTCCCGGCCTCAGGCGTTGACCTCGTTCTCGAGCTGTTCAACTCTTGTCTCCGGCTACAGTACTTTCCCCGCCTGTGGAAAAATGCCAACATCGTTATGGTTCCTAAACCCCGCAAGCCGCGCATGCTTCCTGAAAGCTATCGGCCAATATCTCTCTTGCCAGTTATCTCGAAGGTGTTCGAGCGGCTCCTGCTGGCCCGCATCTCGCCGTTGTTGGATAATTTTATCCGCAACGAACAGTTCGGGTTTCGCAGAGAGCACTCGACCACTCTTCAACTAGTCCGCGTGGTAACGCAACTCTCTGACGCCACCAACAAGCGAGCGGCTACGGCTGCCGCGCTGCTGGACGTGAGCAAGGCCTTCGACAAAGTCTGGCACGAAGGTCTTCTCTTCAAACTAGCTAACTCCCCCTTAACATCGTCCATAGTGTTTTTCCTCCGGTCGTATCTCAGCGACCGAACCTTCAGTGTGAGCGTCGACGGAACCTGCTCTGCAGTTCGTCCTGTCGCCGCTGGCGTACCCCAGGGATCTGTCCTCGGCCCCGTTCTGTACCTCGTGTACACGAACGACCTGCCTGTTTTGCCCGGAGTCACGTTGTCTTTGTTCGCTGACGATGCAATGTATCATTACAGCTCTTTGTCCCCGCGTTTTGCGAGTACACAGTTGCAGCGTCAGTTGGACCAGCTTCCGGACTGGCTACGGAAATGGCGGGTGACGATCAACACGGAGAAATCCGAGGCGATCTGTTTCACTCGTAAGTCCATCTCCCGATGCCAGCCCCTCTCCCTTGAAGGGAGGCCTATCGCCTACAAAGAGTCGGTGAAGTATCTAGGCGTTCGGCCTATGCTTCAACGCCCACGTGACGGACACCCTTGCCAAGGCTCGCGGCGTCCGAGCCAAACTTTACCCATACCTCGCGTGCCGCAGCCCCCTGGCGCTGCGCACGAAAGTTACCCTCTATCTGTTGTTTCTCCGGTCTGTATTGACCTATGCGGCACCTGTATGGTAGTCACTTGCCTCCGCCACCAACAGGCGTAGGCTGGAAAGTTTCCAATCCAGAACCCTCCGTTCCTTGTCGGGATCTCCTTGGTTTGTTAGAAACAGTGTAATTCGAGGAGGTCTACGAGTTCCTGCTCTCTCAGCCTTTGTCTGGTCATTAGCTGCGACTCTCTTTGCCGCAGCTGAGACCTCTTTCTTCCCTTACCTCAGAACCATCAGCACCACGCAACCACCTCCCCCTGTCCGGGTCAAACGCCCTCGGGCGATTCTCGATGACCCGCCATAAGTTTAAGTAAACTTAAACCTCACTTAACTTGTATATTCTCTATCTGCCCATGCCCCAGAATTTACCTGTAAAGCTGTTTCCTTCCTCCCTTCCTAGTATGCCGACCGCGCTGAATGCTGCTGCTACGCGCTATCACTGGCTCGGAGGCTCTCTGCCTCGCGGGGAACGACCGACGCCTCACGGCGTCTGCACGCGGGACTGGGAAAGGGCGACATCTGTCACCTGAACCCGTCCTTGCGGCAGTGTCCACTGATTGCTGATATTTTAAAATAAATAAAAATTAAAAACCTTTCTCCCCCGCCTTCTCAGTTAACTGGTTGGCGGTTGTCCATTCCTGATATTAGGCACCAGTCGAAGAACCAGACCTATGTATATCTACAGGCAGCCATTGAGCTCGACTCAGATGCTGCAGTCATGCACCGGGTGCAAAGACGCCCCGCTACTACAATGCTACATGCTACATCGGCGGTTCACTCGACAGATTCGACTGCTAGCTCTCGAAGTGGACACAACAACAACAGCATCAGAACAACGCAGAAGAGGAACGCCTCGTCCTCTACTCTACTGCCATGAAGAGGCTTTCACAACAGCCAACGGAGGCGGTTAAGAAGAAGCCGCCGGGGAAAGAAAAACACTCGCCACATCGCCAGCGACAACACCAAGCGATGGAAGTGGACCAGCCGCCTTGCCAGCAAGACGAAGACAAGAAGCAGCAGCACACAACTGGGACCTGCCGCGCAGTGCCGGTAAGTGTGTTAGGTAGCGCTGTCCAGCGAAACCCGGGGAGTCCGAGAGTAGGACTCACCAATAGAGATGCGCATTGCGCCGCCACTGTGACGGTGTCACAGTTCGGCCCCCGGGTACCCGCTAGACAAAGAGCCGAGTTAGTCGGCAGTAGCCCAGCTGCTAGTGTCCCCAAAGCACTGTGCGGCAGCAACGAGCCCCCCGGCCGGCCACTTGGGCCAGTCGGGAACCCTACGACTCACGCGGGAAGCCCTGCTGAACCCGCGCAAGTTCGTGAGCAAAATCGGTCCTTATTAGGGCCGACCAAGCCCCCTAAGGCCGGACCTTCCGGCTGCACGGCCGCTAGTAGGCCAAGCAGCCCAAATCCTCTGCCGGAGTCTGACTCCCCAGACATGGAGACCTCGGCTTCCACCGACTGGGTGGTAGTAGGGCACGGAGGCAAGCCGAGAAAGTCTCCCTCCCTGACCTCCTTGAGTTCGGCCACGGACTCGGCGGCATTCCAAGCCTCCGCCGAGGTTGCGCCTAGTCGCACCTCCGAAGGAAGGATCCCGCCGGTGTTCGTTACGAACGTCAGGGACGTAATCGGCTTTCTTCGCCGGCTCCGCAAGGTCGTTGCGCTGGCAGATAGCGCTTCGGTCAAGCTCCTTGCGAGCGAGACTGTGCGCGTTACCTGCCGCAGCGCATCGGAGCACTTCGGAGTTGTCCAGTGGCTGGAACGTGAATCGTTCCAGTTCCATACCTACACTCTGAACAGAGTCAAGCCTGTAGCCCTCGTCCTTCGGGGCCTGGACATACAGGCGGATCCGCAGGTCGTCGTAGACGAACTGCGCGACGCGGGTTATAAGGTTGTGGGAGCCTCTCGGCTGTACACCACTTATGGCTCGCGTCGACCACTCCCATTAATCAGACTCCTGGTGGAGAAGGGTGACTCCTCCCAGGCCTTATTAGAGTTGAAACGGCTTTTCGGGCTCTGCGTAAGCGTAGAGCCCTGCCGCCAGACCGGGCGACTTTCCCAGTGCCACAGGTGCCAGCGGTTCGGCCACAGCAGCTTCAGTTGTCGGAACGCGCCGACCTGCGTCCGCTGTGGAAATGACCACTTGACGCAGGCCTGCGCTGTCCCGGCCAACCACCGATATTGTATAAACTGTGGCGGCGCCCATGCTGCTAATAACAGGCGCTGCCCAGTCTATAGCGAGCAGCTGGACAAGTTGAAGAAACCCGTCCAGCCTAAGCCTCGACATGATGTCAGACAACCAGTCAAACCGGCCAAAGCCGCTAAACCTGTGGTCCGGAAACCAGCCCCTAGGTCTGCTCCGGTTCCGAAACCCAGCAGTGCAGTGAGCCCGAGCGAAGCTCCACAGGCCAAACCAACCACCGCGCCCCCGGAACCGGAACGCAAAGTTCCACACTATACGCAGGTCCCGCTGCCGGACGATGAGGAAATTGATCCTCCATTGCCGCCGCCACCCAAGCCTAGATTCCCCAGATCGGGCAAGAAAGTTAGGGCCCAGGCCAAGAACACGGGCCAGCCTAAACCACCTGCCACTGGACCCAAGCCCGATCACCAAAAGCCAGAGCGGCCACCCGCTCCAGTACCAGCCCCCAAGGCTTCCACCGTCTCGCCCCGCCGCAGCTATGCAGCTGCCGCCAAGCGTTCTCCCCCGGCCTCATCTTCCGATGATCTCGCCGTCGTTTCAGACTTTCTGGCAAGCTACGACTTGCAGAAAGTAGCCCAGACTTTCCTTAAAATCAAGGAGCGCTTGGCAACAGCCTCGCCCCAGGACAAGTTCCTCCTCTTGGTGGAAGCCTGCCGTGTAACAGGTCTGTTATGAACGGACAACCACGGCAATCCCTCAAGCGAGACCTCGAGCTCGCGGCGTGGAACGCCAACGGCCTCGCTTCCCGGCATTCTGAGCTCTTAGAGTTCGTTGCCCGTCACAAGCCCGACGTGCTTCTTCTTGGCGAGACGCACCTGACCCCGCATCGTCGTTTCCGACTACCCAACTACGTGTGCCACCGGGACGACCGGTCGGGTCGCGCAGGAGGGGGCACAGCCATCGCGGTGAAGGCGAGTCTTCGCCATCACCCCGTTGTCCTGCCTCAGCGGCGGAACCTCGAGTGCACCGCGGTCGAGCTCCATGGTGCTCTCGGCGGTCTACTCGTGGTTTCCGCTTACAAGCCTCCACAAACGGAGCTCCTGTCGAACGATCTGGAGGCCGTCTTTGGAGCACACAGGAGGGTAGTCCTGGCGGGCGACCTGAACTGTAAGCACCCCGATTGGGGGAGCCGCTTGGCGAACCCAAACGGGACCCGCTTACGCAGGTATGCTGATGCGGCTCGGATCACAGTCATGGGTCCTACCGGGCCTACATACTATCCCTCGAGGGCTAACTCCCGCCCTGACGTACTGGACATTGCCGCGGTTAGGGGCGTTTATTGCCCGGTCCACGTCTCCGTCATTTCGGAACTGTCCTCGGACCATTGCCCTATCAGTGTGCATATAGCTACCCAGCACGCCACCGTCCGCGACGAGCGGCGGGTAATCGAGTGGGACCGCTTTGGCCCGGCGTTCAGTCGCCGCCTACCAGAGCATATCCCGCTCGACACTACCCAGCATGTCGATGAGGCAGTTGCCTTATTCGACACAGCCGTAGTCTCGGCGGTTGACGTGTCCTCCCGGATGAAGCCGGGGCTCACGCCCGACTATCAGCGGATCCCCGAAGAGGTGTCTCAGCTCGCTTGCGAGAGGAATCGCCTCCGGAGACGCTGGCAGAGGACTCGTGACCCGGCTGACAAGGCTGCGTTCAACAGAGCGTCCGGCAAGTTGCGTCGCGACATGCTGGCGTTCCGTAGACGCAACTGGGAGCTAGCTGTAACACAGATGGATGGCCCTGCCGAGGACCGTAATGTCTGGCGGATTCCCAGTGCCCTAACGGGAAAGCGCAAACGCGCGCCTCTCCCCGCACTGGCCGGACCCGGCGGTCAACCCCTTGGTCGCCCCCTCGAGAAGGCAGAGTTCTTGGCTGACAGTTAGAGCGTCAGTTCGCTCCCAACCCATCCAAGAACCCGGCCTTCACTGAGCAAATCTGCCGCGAGGTAGAGCGCTTTCTTTCGGCCGATATCACAGTCCAGCCGGAGCCCATCTCCCCGGAGAAGGTCTCTGAGAGGATTGTTCCCGGAAGGCGCCTGGCCCGGACGGAGTAATGAATTCCGCCCTCCATCGCCTTCCGGAGCGAGGAACCCAGTTCCTCACTGACCTGTTCAATTCATGGCTCAGACTGGCCTATTTTCCGGTGAAATGGAAAACGGCTACCGTCATTGTGATACCCAAGCCGGGAAAGAATTCTTCTCGAGTGGAGAACCTCAGGCCCATCAGCCTCTTGTCCGCGACGTCCAAGGTTCTTGAGCGTCTGATCCAGCGTAGGATCCGCGACCATCTAGAAAGACTAGACGTGCTGATTCCCCCGATCAGTTCGGCTTTCGTGAGCTGCACTCCTCGACTCATCAGCTGATGAGACTCGTGGAATGCATAACCGAGGCTGGCTGCCAGGGCAAACAGACGGCTGCGATCTTCCTAGACGTAGAGAAAGCCTTTGACCGCGTGTGGCACGAGGGTGTCCTGTACAAACTCACGGAAGTCCTTCTCCCAGACTGCTACGTTCATTTTATCGGCAACTTTCTGCGATACCGTAGCTTCCGAGTGAGAGTAGACCACGCTCTCTCTTCGGAGAGGCGTATTACCACTGGCGTCCCTCAGGGAAGTGTCCTTGGGCCTCTCCTGTTCTCGTTGTTTGTCAACGACACGCCCCGAGTTCCTGGAGTGAAATTATCGCTGTTCGCGGACGACACTGCGGCTTTTGCCTCAGAGCCGAACGCGAGTTATGCGGCAGTTAAGCTCCAGCGCCAACTCGACGCGTATGTCGGGTGGACCGATGACTGGAGAGTTGCCGTTAACGCTTCCAAGAGCGCTGCGGTAATATTCTCGCGCAAACGTAAGCGGCCTCGGCCGCTTAAAGTAGGCCCCGTCGAGGTGCCCTGGACCAACAGCGTCAAGTACCTCGGGCTCCACGTGGATTCCCGACTCACCTGGCGAACCCATACAAACTACATCAGACAACGCGCTTCGGCGCAACTCAGTAGACTCTGGCCCGTGCTATCTAATCCGGCAATGACCCCCCCGGCTAGGTAAGCTCATAGTCAACACGTACGTGTTGCCGGTGATTACCTACGCCTGTCCTGTTTGGGGATACCTGGCTCGTGGTCATAGAATCACGCTCAAGCGCGTACTCGACCGGGGACTGAAGCTCGCGTGCAAAGTCCCCCGGAGGTACTCTTCTCGTCTTTTGAGGAGAGGACTCGGTGTCCGCTCTCTTGATGACACCGTGAGACGCCTGGCGCGACGATTCTATGTTCGTTTCGACAGAGTGACCCACAATTCCCTCATTGCCGGACTTGGTAAATACACCCCGCGACCAGGTGAGTCCTGGAAGCGACCTCGTTTGCTAGTCCCGGTGGTATAATCCACCAATCGCAGGTCGCTTCAGACCCCCCCCCCATAAGTAGATAAAAAGTATATAATGAACTCTACCAGACCCAGTGTCAGGAGTCTTTTCTGAGACTCGGGACACTGCACTACTCGCGACCCGCGCTTCGCGCGGGCCGCGCAACCCCCAGTCGTGTGTGTCGGCGGTTCACTCAACGCCCCAGCAAGTCTCGTTTCACTCATCCACGTGCTGTTCAATGGATGTCTCCGGCTCCATTACTATCCCAGCCCTTGGAAACGAGCCAAAGTCATCATGTTGCCGAAGGCTCGCAAGCTGCGTACACTCCCGGAGAATCATCGACCAATCTCTCTTTTGCCAGTCTTATCGAAGGTGTTCGAGCGCCTCCTGCATCACCGAATTACTCCCCTGCTGGATAATTTCATCCGGCAGGAACAGTTCGGCTTCCGCAGGCAGCATTCGACCACTCTTCAACTTGTCCGAGTTATCACGCAACTCACCGACGCCATCAACAGGAATCATCAAACTGTCGCCGTCCTTCTGGACGTGAGCAAGGCCTTCGACAAAGTCTGGCACGAAGGCCTTCTCTTTAAACTAGCCACCTCCCCTCTCCCTGCCTCATTTGTACATCTGATGCGGTCGTATCTCTGCGACCGCAAATTTAGGATCTGCGTCGACGGGACGTACTCTACTGTCCGCCCCGTCGCCGCTGGCGCCCCTCAAGGATCTGTCCTCGGCCCCGTTCTGTACCTTGTGTACACGAACGACCTGCCAGTTTTGCCTGGAGTCACGCTCTCTCTCTATGCGGACGATGCGATGTACCACACCAGTTCTGCAAACCTTCGTTTTGCGACTGACGTGGTGCAGCGCCAGCTCGCATTACTTCCGGCCTGGCTAAGGAAATGGCGGGTGGCGATCAATACGGAGAAATCCGAGGCGATTGCCTTCTCCCGTCAGCTCACTTCCCGATGCCAGACCATCTCCCTTGAAGGGAGTCCAATCGCTTGGCAACTTACTGTGAAGTACTTGGGCGTCACTCTTGATCGACGCCTAAGCTTCAGAGCTCACGTGTCCACAGTGCTCCAGCGCGCCCGAGGCGTCAAAGCCAAACTATACCCATTCTTATCGCCTCGAGAGACACTGCCATTGCGCATGAAGCTCTCGATTTATCTGCTCTTTTTACGAGCCGTCCTTATGTACGCAGCGCCTGCATTTTGGACCCAACTCGCCCCCGACGTCGTTAAACGCATGGAAGCCTTCCAAGCCCTTACCCTTCGCCTTATCTCCGGCTCTCCCTGGTATGTAAAAAATGATTCTATCAGGCGAGGGCTGAAGATTCCGTCGCTCGATGGATTTGCACGAACTCTCACGTTCAACCTCTTCCATCGAGCATCCATTTCAGACTTTCCCCACCTCCAACACCTCGATAAAGATGATGGACCACCTACAGTCAAACACCGCCGCCCTCGAGCTCTGCTCGACGACCCACCGTAATTTTAAAATTCAAAAATTACCCACTCACCATATGTCCACGCGCCGACCAATCGTATCTCACTACCTCCTACCAGTCAAATCTCCGGTCCGTTGCAGGCCGATAGATGGATCGGGCGTTGTGCCGGCTTTAGGTGTGCCTAGCGCCACCTTCAGTCGGCAACTTCCCCCCTCCAATCTCTAGCCTGCCTCGGTATCGCCATAAGGCAGTCTACCGGACTCTTACCGGGCTGGCGGAAGTGTATCCACCCGTTGTGGGCGAACAAATCCCGCCAATCCGTGCTAAGCGTTCGCGTAGACTTCCCTCTCAGGCCATTGGTGGATCGCGTTAGCGGTTCAGCCAATCACAGCCCGTCTCCTTCGCCTCCGCCGAAATAAAAAAGAGGGCTCCTATCCGTTTCAGCGACAAGTCTCGCACCAAGCACTCGAAACAGCATCAGGCAGTCATCGGGCTTGCCCGGACGGTGCCGTCACTGGGGCACGCACTGTGCTGTGCCCTGCACATCTTGGCATCTTGGCATCGGCGGTTCATGTAGGATCCGCGACCATCTAGAAGGACTAGACGTGCTGATCCCCGAACAGTTCGGCTTTCGTGAGCTGCACTCCTCGACTCATCAGCTGATGAGACTCGTGGAATGCATTACCGAGGCTGGCTGCCAGGGCAAACAGACGACTGCGATCTTCCTAGACGGAAAAAAAGCCTTTGACCGCGTGTGGCACGAGGGTGTCCTTTACAAACTCACAGAAGTCCTTCTCCCAGACTGCTACGTTCACTTGATCGGCAGCTTTCTGCGAGACCGTAGCTTCCGAGTGAGAATAGACCACGCTCTCTCTTCGGAGAGGCGTATTACCGCTGGCGTCCCTCAGAGAAGTGTCCTTGTGCCTCTCCTGTTCTCGCTGTTTGTCAACGACACGCCCCGAGTTCCTGGAGTAAAATTGTCGCTGTTCGCGGACGGCACTGCGGCTTTTGCCTCAGAGCCGAACGCGAGTTATGCTGCAGTTAAGCTCTAGCGCCAACTCGACGGGTATGTCGGGTGGACCGATGACTGGAGAGTTGCCGTTGACGCTTCCAAGAGCGCCGCGGTAATATTCTCGCGCAAACGCAAGCGGCCTCGGCCGCTTAAAGTAGCTTAAAGTCGAGGTGCCCTGGACCAATAGCGTCAAGTACCTCGGGCTCCACGTGGATTCCCGACTCACCTGGCGAACCCATACAAATTACACTTGACAACGCGCTTCGGCGCAACTCAGTAGACTCTGGCCCGTGCTATCTAATCCGGCAATGACCCCCCGGCTATGTAAGCTCATAGTCAACTCTTACGTGTTGCCCGTGATTACCTACGCCTTTCCTGTTTGGGGATACCTGGCTCGTGGTCATAGAACAACGCTCCAGCGCGTACTCGACCGGGGACTGAAGCTTGCGTGCAAAGTCTCCCGGAGGTACTCAACTATGCGTTTTACAGGGACGATAGACCTGGGCGGAACGCGGTGGGTGGCACGGCCATAGCGGTGAAACGTTGCATTGCACATCACCGCGTGGTCTTGCCTCCTCGCCAAAATATCGAGGCCACAGCCGTTGAACTCTCCGGAGTTCTCGGAGGTGTCCTCCTGGTTTCGGCTAATAAACCGCCGACCAAACCAGTTCTAGACGCCGACCTGTCCGCAATTTTCAGTGCGCATAGGAAGGTAATTCTTGCAGGTGACCTGAACTGCAAACACCCCGACTGGGGTAGTCGATTGACTACGCCATCCGGGAGGGCGCTTAGCAGGTACCTTCACGACCACCGCCTACGAGCCTACGGACCCGGACTACCGACGCACTATCCCCTCCGACCTGGAGCCCGACCTGACATACTAGACATTGGAGTTGTCACCCAGATTGAGGTATCCGTTGTAATAAAACTTTGATATTACATTCTGTAATAATGTTGTCACAATTTGAAATAAAAAAAATTATTTTTTATTTCACAAAAAAAAATTCTGAAAAAATAGTTTTTATGAAAATGTTGATCCTAATATTTAGGAACTAATCGTGTTTATTGTTTGTAATTATAAATGAAGTGGTATTATGTTTACTCTTGTAATAGTGTCACTCTCAGTAAAATTATTAAAGGACAATCTGGTTAACTCCAAATCTAGTCGAAAGACGGCTCCCTACTTCTTCTTCTTGGAGCGTTCGTTGTTTCGTATATACCGCCTTTCGGTTAGCTGGTATGCTTGAATAATTTATTTGTTAAGCTTTTTTAAAGAAAGACCAAATCCAAATTACAAAACAGCAAGTTTATTAAGAAAATAGTTATTTTGTTCGATAAGAATCGATGTTACACAGTAGTATCGACTCACTCAGGGTCGGTCGATATAAAAAGTTTACATTAGTATTCTAAAAATATGGTTCTTTAAACGGTTATTTAAGATATAGCCAGAGAAGGTTATGGGCAGGAAAGTATAACACTTACAATTATAAAATGCCTTAATATTAAACAATACAATGTTATAATTAAAATTAATAAAAGTTTACATATGAGATTTATTCAAACCAAAAGCAGCATCAGAAAGTCGTTCGCTACAGCTGACGGCAGTAGATGACGACGATTCACAAAATGGCCGACGGGCGCATGTGTAGTTAACGTGTAACTTGGATGAAAGTTTTATTTAAATAAAGATGTCTTTTTTCCGTGTAAATGGTCTCAGCAATTGTATATGATTGTCCTGGATGTATTTGAGTGTCACTGGTGTATGGTGGAATAGTTCACTTGGTGTAAAATGTTGTTATTGGATATATCTCATTGGGTCTATGTGTGTCGGTTTTAACCTTAATTTTTCGTCAGTAAACTGTGTGATATTGGTGTTATTTCGATTAATTAGTCTTATGTGGTTCAGTTTATTGGTGTTACACTGTTCATATTTTAACTTCACTGGTTCACAATAAAAAAATAGCTCAAAATAAGTTTTATACAAATTTTCACCGAACTCGGTTTATAACGTTAACCGCCATTACAGGTTACTTCTAGCAAATAATCACGTTAAGTTCACTCGTCAACGTATAATAATGAACTGTTCTCATTTCCTTCGTCTCCTAAAAATCTTAGCACATTTAATATATCTTATACATTGTTTCAAATTATCTTAGCTTCCGATACATTTTATTTTAATACATTATACTCAGAAAATAATTTCGTTGTTAATTAACTGTACGAAATACTAAATACGTATTCGGTTTCATTATTCTATTCTGCTTATTTTGCTAGTAATTAATATAGTGTTACAAAGTTTCATTAGAAAATTATATTTATTACATTTTTGGAAGGTAGGCCTAAATTTATATTTCCTGTAGTCTAAGCAAATAATAGCCATTTTCCCTAACATAATTATTATTCTATTAAATCTGAAATTGATATAATTGTCTATTCTTACTTAATTTCTTGCAATTTAGTTTATTAATGATTGTTTTTAAATACAATTCATTTGTCTATGACTCCTCCTCTGATAATGTCAGTTAGTCCATGCCATTTTTATTGGTAATTTTATTAGATAAATAAGTAATTTTACTTATCTACTGACCATATCTTTAGAAAGTCTTATTTACATGGTATACTATATGTTGGGTTTATCTTGCATAAATATTGTCAGTTTAACTGGCTTATAAGACTAGATTTATTAATTATTCTGCAGTTTAAATTCATTATATGGCCTAGATTTGATGTGTTGCCATTTGCAAAATTTTTACTAATGTAGTTAGTTTATACCCTTCTCTGACTTTTTATCCTTATATACTTTATTAACAATTAGTTCTTTGACTGGTATAACAGTGATTATTGATTGTACAATTGAAATATAACACCTATCTCTATCAAAACTGGTACCTTGAATAATACCTTTTATGTGTATTGATTACCTTTAGTAACATAATTAAAAACATTTGATAACATGGGGAATGATATCTACCTTTAGATATGGCATTCCTAATTTAAATTAACAACAAAATAACATCTTATAACAATAATATCTTTTACTAATAAATCTTATTTGTCTAGTTATTATATGGAACAAGAACATAACATATTGGTTCCATATAATGGTTAACACTTTCTTAAAACTAATTATTGACAGTCTGCTCTGTATCTCCCAATTTTAAGGATTTATTCCCCATCTCTAAGTATAACACTAGCTATCTGTTTATTATTTCATTCTATGGAAGGTTCTTATAGATTCAGTAGCATTTCATTAGCAATATTATTACTTCATATCAAATAAGATACTGTTCAAAAAACACTTAAAGTTTATACATTTGTACGGCAACTCATGCACCTTTTCAAAGTTTATCGGTTATAATTCGATAACTTACACTTGTCCATGGTTATTTATTAATATTATTACTAGTCCTTTTCTAGCTTTACAACATGAAATATTCAACAATGGGGGGACTGCGAAGATTTGTTCATACAAACTAAACAATAACTTTTTTGGGTGCACTGTTACTTAATACTATTAACACTTTTGGTTTTTGTCAGTTTTACATTGTGATATGGTTTTTTGGGGTGTTATACTTTCTATTTAGACATTCATTTATTTTTGGGGTTTTTGGGTTCTCTCCCTATGGGGTTTCTATTTGGTATGGGTCGTCTCACTTCCTTTTTTCTAGTGGATCTTCTCAGGTTTCTTATTCTTCAGTATTTTTAGTCATTCTATATTTCTTCTTTCTTCTTTCTTCAGTATTTTTGTTCATTTTATATCTCTTCTTTCTTCTTTATTCTTTCTTCAGTACCATTCCACTGTGTATGCTTTTGTTTCTTCTGGTCTGGTTTCTTTGTCAGGGTATCTTAATTGTCTGCTTCTATCTTACCTGGGTAATTTTGTTATTCACATTTTTAGTTTTCTGGGTTTTTAAATTTGTAGTATATAGATTATTTGCAGATTTTTTCTTTATTGTTACTTTTCTTGTGAGTATATTAATTAATAGTGCCTTTTAATTTATTCTCATCTGGATATTCCATATATTAGAGCTTTATTAATGATCATTGAGTAATTAATTTATGTGGATTATCTGTCATGCTACACCGTGTTAACGGAACTGTCCTCTGACCATTGTCCCATCGAGGTGCACGTACCCACCCGTCACACGATTGGGAGAGCAGCACGACGAGTGGTCGAGTGGGACCGCTTCGGGCCTGCCTTTTGTCGCAGACTTCACGAGAAGGTTCCGCTTGATACCACTCAGCACATCCACGAGGCGGTCGCCTTGCTCGATGATGCCGTGGTCTCTTCCGTCGGCGTGTGCTCACGGATGAAGCGTAATCTCACGCCCGATTATCACCGGATCCCAGAAGAAGTCCGTCTTCTCGCTTTAGAGAAGAACAGACTTCGGAGACGGTGGCAGCGGACGGGAGATCCGGACGACAAGGCCAGCTTCAATCGGGCGGCCGGCAAGTTACGTCGTGACTTGCAGCCCTTCCGACGAAGCTGCTGGGAATTTACGGTCGCCAAAATGGCAGACGATGCACCGGAGGGAGACTCCTCCGTTTACAGGATACCTACCGCGATGACCGGGAAGAGGCGCCGTCCTCCACTCCCGGCCATCAACGGACCTGGTGGACATCCCCTTGCCAAACCGGACGAGAAATCAGAGTTCCTGGCCGGGTACCTGGAGCTTCAATTTGATCCTAACCCGTCCGGGGACCCAGACTCCGACGAGGAGATAGAAGCCGAAGTGAGGCTTCTATCGGCAGCCCGATCACATCCAAACCTGAACCCACTTCGGTGGAAGAGGTAACGGACAGGCTTTTAGCGCTTCCACCCCGGAAGAGCCCTGGACCGGACGGTGTTACTAACACCGCCCTACAGAGACTTCCGGACCGGGGAGTTCGCTTCCTGGTCGATTTGTTCAATGCCTGCTTCCGATTCGCCTACTTTCCTAAGAAATGGCGTTCGGCTACGGTCACGATGATCCCGAAGCCGGGAAAAGACCACAAGTTTGCCGAGAACCTCCGGCCTATCAGCCTGCTGTCGTCCACTTCGAAAGTCTTCAAACGACTAGTCCAGCGGCGGCTAACGGATCACCTTCAACGGTTCGATATTCTGGTCCCCGAGCAATTGGGTTTTCGTGCTGGGCACTCCTCGGCGCATCAATTGATGCGTTTCGTGGAGACCGTGGCCGAGGCCGGTTGCTCGCGAGAGCAGACCGTCGCCGTTTTCCTTGATGTCGAGAAGGCTTTCGATCGTGTTTGGCATCCAGGCCTACTTTACAAACTCACGGAGATTCTGCTTCCGGATTGCTACCTTCATCTGATTGCTAGCTTTCTTCGGAACAGAACCTTTCGCGTGAGAGTTGATAACACCCTTTCTTCGGAAAGGGCTATTACTGCTGGTGTCCCTCAGGGAAGCGTCTTGGGCCCCCTGCTTTTCTCTGTGTACGTCAACGACGTGCCCAAGTTGCCTGGCACCAGGTTGGCCATGTTCGCCGACGACACGGCAGTGTATTCTGTCGATCGTCGTGCTGAGACGACCGTTATCTGGCTCCAGGAACAATTGGACGAATACGTTGAGTGCGCAGAGAAATTTAGAGTCGCCATCAATGCAGCCAAGAGCACAGCAGTAGTCTTCTCCAGACGCTTTAGGCTCCCCGACAGACTCTACGTAGGCGATACACTTCTGCCCTGGTCTCGAGAGGTCAGGTACCTCGGGGTTCACCTCGACCGACGTCTCACCTGGCGGACACACTCTGCGCAAGTAGCCCGTAAGACCGCCCATCGTCTTTACCAACTCCGTCCCATACTATGTAGCAACGCCATGACCCGCCGCCTAGGGAAGCTTATCGTCTCCACTTATGTGGCGCCGATGGTTACCTACGCGATGCCCGTTTGGGGCTACTTGGCCAAGACCCATAAGCGAAAGCTTCAGTCTCTCCTCGACCGGGGATTGCGTTGGGCATGCAAAGCCCATTATCTGACATCCAATAAAACCATCCGTGAATCCCTGCGTGTCCGTTCCCTGGACGCCACTATACGGACACTGTCCCGAAAATTCTATCGTCGCTCCGCCCGATTCCAGGGCAACCATCTCATTAGCGCCCTCGGTCGCTACCAATCCGTGCCAGGAGAATCTTGGACCCGGCCTCGGCGAACACTTACCCTCAATTAAGTAATTAATTGATAACCCACGGCCGGTAGCAGGCCACACCCTAAACCCAGATGATCAGTAGTCCCTACGGCAGGAGCTCTCCTGAAGCTCGGAACGTAGTGCACGAGCGGGCGACGGGCAAGCCCTTCGTCCCGCACAGCCATTGAACTTGTGTGTCTCTCACTGTTGCTTGTTCCGAGTTCATTGGGCGACTTGTTCGGCATACCACCCTATTTCGAACAATTCTTGCTACTGAAGATGGCCACCGGTGGTGTGGCCGAAACGTCTAACTGTAGAACATCAAGCATTCGACCACGGCCTTTCAGCCCGGAAGTTTTAAATAATTATCACTAATTTGACTTTTGGAAAATCGTCGTTTATATTTTAACATTTAATAATATTTCCCCTAATATTTTGTTAATTTATGCATTTTATTGTTCATAAGTGGTACTTCTAAGTTGTGAATTAACATTACAATTCATCACTAATTCTTCGTATTGTTTAAATTAGCAGCCATCCTTACTATTTCTTTTATGAATTTGCTAACTGCTATAATTTTTTTATTGTTCGACTAAGCCTTTCGTCATTACTGACATTTTCAGGTCTTAAACAACAAAGGTCTTGGTTGTTTAAGACCTGAAGATGTCAGTAATGACGAAAGGCTTAGTCGAACAATAAAAAAATTATCACTAATTGTTGAAATAGTAAGTTACACTCTTTGTTTACTTGAATTCAGAAGTTATTACTGACATATGTTTAAATAAATAATTATAAATAAATAGTTATTTTTAACGGTGTATAAAAACAACTTTTTTCACAAAATATACAAGTAGAGTCGAGTGGACTAACACAAAAATACTCGGTACAAGATTAATACACGGGTAACCGAATACGCAAGAGTGTTTTAAAAGATCTGAATCCAATGGTGGTTCTCTCTAAGCTGTATTTGCAGGGTTATATATTTTCAAACTTTACACTTCAGTTCTCAATTTAAAATTGTTGAGGTCAATAATCTGAAATTTCCAGTACTTACAAATGGAAAGAGTCATAGAGGAGAAACACACAAGAAAAATAACAAAACTAATTTGCATAATAAATAACACTCATTTTCATAACAAATGGTTTAAGCTGAGTTTATGAAAAAAATCAATGAAGATTAGTAGGAAATGAATATGAAGGTGATGCTTACAAACTAAGTGCTCTGAAATAGAAATATGTATTTACAGGTGCGCTTATGTGTAATTAAACTACAGTCGATTTCTTTTGACCATACACTGATAGAATATCAGGTAGCACAAATTTTGTTGTATAAAAGGCACAGGTTAAACATATGGACTATACACACTTTTCATTAAATTACCGTTGTCAAGGATTCTACGAGGGCCATTCAGAAAGTAAGTTCCTTTTAGAATATATTTACAAAAAATATTTATTGCTTTTTGAAGTACACATCTTAAACTACTTTTCTATACAGTTTCCGTCATTTTTGAAACACTTTCGTAGCGAGGCACCAGGTGTTGTACACTTTAGTCGTAGTTTTCCCGCCTGTGATTTCAAGCATGTATTAATATCTTCCTTAGAAACACGTCCAACGAAGTTTACTCAATGCACAGTTGTAACAAATTGTGCTGTTGGCTTGCCAATGGATCAGGAAACGAGCCGCGCATGCGCAACAGCATAACGGCATCGATATCGCGGCAATATTTAAAAACGGAACTTACTTTCTGGATAAGCATCGTAATAAGAAGTAAAGTCTGATCTTTGTTCAAAAACATAAATATCTCTGCTAAAGCAACTTTTAGCATACAATAGGTTTCTTTACGTCCAGTTAATTAAAAACAATGTTTCTTGAAATGTTTTTTTAGAAAAGCATCTTTTATGTACCAAGCTGCACAAAAACGGTACGTGGCTCTATTAAAATAGTTTTTCAGTTGAGCGAGCGCACACGTGTGTGCGTGTATGTATACGATTATAGAAAATAATGTACTTATTTTATTAGTAGTTTAAATAATAATTTATTATGTACTTTTGAATTTGATGTGGTGAGTTTTATGTACAAACTTGTGATAAGTGAAAGGATGTACATAATTGAATAGTTCATCCAAAGCAGGAGAAACGATAATAGCCCCAAACATAACGAACTTTACGATAATTAAAGTGTAAGTTCACAAAATATTATACAGTACGGTAGATAAAATTTCAGACTGAGAAATAATTCTCCTAATAACACTATTCTTTGTTATATAAGCTTTGAAAAACCTATTTCCGTTCATTATAAATCTGGTAGAGTCTCAAGCGTTATTACAGTGTTTTCATTTTGCTTAATGTCACTTAACAGGATTCTTGAATATAGAAATATACGACATATTTAGAACTTATTGTAAAGCTTGATTATTTTATGAAGTTTTCGAGAATTTCGTTTATTTTCCGTATACTTAATACTTTGACCCACTAACACGTTTGAACTATGGAAATTATTTCAGGCTGAGTACAAAGGTCATATATTTTGTGAGTCTCTTTGTGTATTGTTTTCTGTATTAAATCTAGAAAACATTTAGGCCGCCTGCAAATCTCGTTTCATTGTTCCCGACTGTCACAATACGCGGTTTTCATTTCTACCCAGTTCTAACTTTATACAGTTAGTCCCTTTTGTTTAATTTTAATTATATACACGCCAAACTTCTGACAACTTTATAGACGTTTTTAGCTTTGTGACTGTAGCTATATAAAGCTATTAAAAATTATAACCAAGGGCCGCATATTAAAATCATAATGTCTTTATAATTGATCTTTAATAACCGCCTTATATAGGCCATTATTACCTAATTTTTCTATATAAATCTGACTTCAACAGTAATTCAGATTCTTTTGAAACATTATACGTATTTTACACATATTGTTATGCATATTTTGGATAATTAATGTAATATTATATAAATTCAAAGATAACAAACAACATTATATAGGTACAAATATTTTGTATAAGGAAGAACTTTAAAGCGATGAGAATACAAGCAAACAAATAGATTCAACATAAGTATGAACTTAATTAAACTTATTAAGTATAATTAATAAACTTAATAAAAAAGGGTGCTAATGATATTAGTCACACTTCAACAAACACTGAAAGTCAAAGTTATTATTATTGGTTAAAGATCTTGATTTTTGTAATAACATTGTAAAAGAAAATTTCTTGATTGTTCGGAATGAAGAATCGAAGAATCGAAGAAAAGTGACTGAGGGAAGTACGTGTAGTTTGATTTTCCATGAAGGTTTAGATTTAGAAATTGCTACCCAAACAATAAAATTAGTATATCCTAAAGTATAATAAAAGAATAATAAAGTATAGATGAACATAAGTCATAACTCAGAAGCTGCTAAACTGCATTACTGCTTTTCAAATAAAAATTCTAAGAGGAATATGGGGACAAAATTAGCAAGTAACAGTTGTCTGAAGTCCCAGTCTAGATACAATGATAAAATATATTAACATACGAAGAGCTCGTTATCATGTCGTAATTTGTCAGATTACAAAAATTCTGCTCGTCGTTTTATGGTGTCAGAATACTGAAGAGGGTGCTTTTTGCATTTATTCTATCTGCAAATCCTAAGGGTAGACAGAGGTACTCATTATATTACAATTAGCCTATTTCCATTAAATATTGTTTACTTTTGTATTTTAATATAGAATAACGTTATGTATAGTATGCACAAAATTTTGTTTCATAAAAAGTGTGTGAAATAATTACACTTAATAATATTTGTTTTATTTAAGGCAAACAGGTAGTTTCTTTTATTGGGCTCTTTGGCGTTTCCGTTGTTATCGGCACAGGGAAGTGGTCGCTTCCGTGAAGGTCTAGGAGCACTCTCTACGACAGACGTGGAGAAAAACTTGGGCTACAGATCAAAAGAACGATAGTCGAGAAAGAACCACTTCTAATGTTGAAATGTGTGCTCTCACCTGTGTTTAAAAAGACGAGCTCATTGTTTAGCAATAGATCCTCAGTTCTTAATACAGCGCTGTTCGTCCTAAGACAACCCGAAGCGGTACTGTGGGCGTAGAAGTCCCCAACAAGGAGTAATAGAGACGGTAGCTGCTCGACCAGATCCTGTAGATCTTCTGTTCGCCACTCAAAATTTGGTAAGTTTAAGCTGCAAACCTTTATCTTCAGTGACTGTAATAACTGATTGCTACTGCTGGTAGAAACGTAGAAAGCGGAATACGTCTAGCGGGATATATTTTGCTATGAAATATAGCCATGCCTCCCGTAGTTCTGTTGTTTGGAGTCACATTACAGGACTCATATCCTCTCTGATGACTTAAATGTGTTCCCTGCAGGCACACAAACATCGGTGTATGCCTGAACAGTAGTATTTTCAGTTAGGAATAATGCAAAGTGCAACCTTTGATATTCCACTGATGGATGATCCCCATTCTGGACGTTGAAGAATCAGTCGCGTCGGGCCGTGCTTATTTCCTTGGCTTCTCTTCCTGCCAGCCTTTCTACGCCAGGTCACAAGGTCGGTGAGATCGCTGGCACCGGCGATTTGGAGCTCATCTTCTGGTCATCGGGGACAGGTTGTATCTCCGATTTTAGTTTTAAGAACTCCTTCCTGTTGTAAGAAATACATTGTATTATAATAGATAATCAAGGTTCTATCGAACCCACATTTTAAAATGATTTTATGAATCAGGATTATTAGAATGAAATGTAATAATCTATTAATGTTGGCACAAATCAGGTAGCACTTCTTAGCAATCTTAGAATTCTCTAGTCAAGAGCATGCAGATAACTGAGTCTCCACATTGACCATTCTAGAAAGTATCACAATTTTTTTACATCCACCATCTAGCTTTATCTATCTATTTTCTCTTTTGCTCAGTTCTTGTGCACATGTCAAGGGCAGTTTGGTTTGTGTTGACCTATACAGTTTGTTAGAAGATGTAATGATAAAGTAATCACTATCAATTTTAAGGATTATTCAAAGTTTTCAAAGTTATAATTGTTCCCATACATTCTGTAACTTTTTAATTCATCCTTTTGTGATCTTTTAAAATATCCTACTTGCTTATTATTTACAGGACTTTCGAAATATAAATAACAGATGTCTTCAGTTATAACACAACTTTTATCTATTTAAGCGCAAGAAATTACGTTGCTATTAGAGAATTTTGCAGCAATCCTAAAAAGACTTTTATGGACTTAGGATTCTACACATTTACTTTATCTTAACTTGTTGGTTCAGTTGCCAGTAGTGGTGAAACATTGTTCTTCTAATTTAGTTCTTTTGGTAGGTATTATAATTAGTTCTTAAACATATATTTCCAACTGACTAGTTTTGTTTTCGCCTATTGCATAGTGAGATAAGTTGCATGTTAAAGTTTCAAACAATAAAAGAAGTTACTCATGCTACAACCAACTAGCGCAAAGACCATTAAATTGGAATTTTAAACTACTATATTAAAATTCATATTAATACCACTAATTAAAGCGCTGTAAAAATGTCAAGACGTGTTGTCGGAAGTGAAACACAGGGAAATTAAACAACAGATAGGGATATCAAGGTTACAATTAATTCATAAAAGGAAATTTTCTATTGTACAAATCAACACTGGAGAATTTTCTGTGTACCAGAAGCCACTTTAAAGACGTTTCTTACACATTCGTACGGAGTTTTCTCAAAATAGCATTTAAAATGAAATGCATAACGCACGCAGTGTTTCTTATCAAAACAAAAGAGGGAAGATTCTACGATTATAAAATATTTAAATTACTGTTAGTCTTGATATACTTCAGCTGCAATAGTATTGAAAGATTTAATATGACCAGCGTAAAAACCACAAATCTCTATAATTGAAGTAAAAATTTGTAATTTTCTATATATTACAAACAATTATGAATATTTTATTATTAAAAAATTGATGCTACAAATTTTCTCTGGACTGCTGAAAATAATTTTACGTATACACAGGTTACAACTCATCACAATTGCGGTAAAATACAAAATGACCGTGCGACTGAATTCGACATGATGCATAGTCGTCGTAAAGTAGTAAATCCAAGCATTCTGCTTGGGGCGACAGGGTAACTGTACAACCGCACTGAAATTGCAGTGGCCGTTCAGTTTCAGCTATACACAGCTGTCTAGCTTTCAGTGTGGGTAAGTGAAGGCGACAGTTTATTCCTCACATGTGTCCGGTTTAGGCACACGCTTTATTATGCGACCAGTGTTAATATTCAATACGCTTTAAAGTCTGACTTCCGATAAATGCCTTCCAGTGATATAGTTTATTATCAGATTCCATTGAAAGCTGCTTTGTGAGTAGCAAAATAGTAATGAGTGAAAGCGAATATCGGGCGTCATTAGCATAGTGGAAAGCTAAAAACTAGATCTAAATACATTCTTCACATATACAAATTCATATATGTACGTACATCAACATGAATAATACAGTATTTTGTCTGAAACATGTGTACTTGAGCACATATACCATTTGTGATATAATGAGGAGCGCCTCAGTCTTCTATTGTCTATCTTAAATTATTTGAGTACATAATATATATACTTGAACACTGGCTCGCCAAGATAGAAAACCGTGTCTCAATATTATTGTTTCCGGTATATTTTCTTTTTACCAATATTTGCAAAGCAGTCAATCTCTCTTATTCTTAAGGAAAGTAGGAATGCTTACGATTATAAAAAAATGATCCACCTTCCTGAAAAGAAAAGTTACAAAATTCAAAAAAACGAGCTATAACTTTCTAATTCAGAAGAACATACCTTAGAATTTACGATTATTTAATAAATGCCCTTTAACGCAAAACATATCTTTTCCATAAGTAATTTTTTTCGTGAAAGGAACAATTTTTATATGGTTTTGTAAGGGAAAATTACGACGTATACCTTATCGTTCTCCTTCTGTAAAGTCTCTAATGTTCCTCCAGAATCATAAAATCAAAGACAATTTTGATACTATTTCTTTACTCGTAGTCGTTTACAATTATTTTTATATCAACAAACTGTTTACATCTGTACTCGCCTTTTACATTGGAGACATGACGCCTTTATAGAGCTGTCTATTTGATCATAATATACATAAAATTTTTCAATTTTTTGTATGGTGTATTAACCTGTTTTATTTAATTAATGTTGACTTGTTTCTTTTGTATAATCACAAGAACCCTGTTCAGACCTAAAAACCATGATTCGCCTGTGACGTCGGCTGCATATCCCTTATCGCCCGACCAGCTAATGTCGGTCCGCCCCCCCCCTTTCCAATCTAGCAGTCAGCTCACGGAGCTCCAAGAGGCAAGAGCCTATTCCGCGCGTGTGTTACACAAATTTACTTCACGGCCGTCAATATGTTAACTATATAATCTACTTAATTTTAATTAACCTAAATTATTAGATATGCAGTCGTACGGGCACGCGCGGATTCACAAAATCGCATAAGTATGATTTAATTTGTTTTTTACAATGAACCGTTTATACAGTCCACTTTTATCGTTTTATATTTTGTTTAAACCCAGCCTATGGTTTAAAGTGTAAACAGCCGTTAACCCCAAGCTACGCAAGGGGACAGCAAGTTCAACGCAACAAACCCACTATACCATACACCTACTACATAACATATATCAACTTGATTAATTTATATATATCAACTATTATGTTATATCTTACCTTGACAAATGACTTTAAATGTATGTTAAATACTTTGTATTACCTTGACAGAAATATTTCATATATAGAAAGAGCAACTGGAGAGAGTAAACTACAAATGAATGTAAATCAAATTTCGTAATGGTTCAAGAATTTAATTAATTAGTAAAGAAATAAAACAATTATAAAAAAAGAAACAGAAGTATCAAATTAATTTTAGTGCAGTCTATAATATTACAATATCTGTGTAATAATCAGGAAGCGTTTTTAGAATAAGATAATGACCACACTTTAAATCCTTAATCTAATGCTTCATTCCCGATATTAAATGCGTATGAAACAATGTAAGAACACACATCTTAATTGTCACAGTAGCGGAAATATCAGCTATTAGCGAAAAATGTATTAATAAAATAATAATACTTTAAAAACACTTTGCGATGTTACTAATAAATAACAAAGATCTATTAAGCCGATGGCAGGTCAGATATGCTTATCTATCAATACGATAAAGTTAACCGTTAGCGATAAATCATATCAGCTGGCTTTGAATGAGGATTGCTATAACAAAAACGAGCACAGTGAATATCTACCTATATCTATACTTTATAATTAAAACCAAACAAAATAAGTTTTCAGAATTTTGTCGAAAGTTAGCCAGTATACACTTAGAACAAAACACCGACCCTAACATCACCACAATTAAAACTAACATAGCGGAAAAAGAAAATCCTCGGTACTGTATTAGAAACGAAACATTATATAAATTAATGGACGGTAGATGGAAAATTGTCGCATCTAACAGCACGTTAGAACAAATAACGCGGGCGTGCTATAAAAGCTTGGCTCACGCGGCTCCATATCGATGTTACTTAACACTTAAGGAGGACTTTGTGTGTAATAATATGGTGCGAATAATTTGTAGTGTCCTCAAGACGTGCCACAAATGTCAAACTGCGAAATCTCCTAATATGCACACCTATTTATAGAGCAACAGTGAATTGTCACAAAGGGAAAAGGTGAGTTACTATGTGTTGATTTCTTGGGCCTACGTCTGTGAGATCTTCGCAGAAAATAGGCACCTGATTGTCTGCACAGACGCCTTCACCAAGACCGTCAGACTATGCCCTGTAACCCGATCTATAATCAAAGCGGTGTTAAATGCCATTATCAGTAAATGCATCTCAGAAAATGATAAAAAGAATACTTGGTAATCAAGGGAAACTGTTCAGTAATGTACGATGGTCCACTAACCTCGAGAATAATAGTATCCAAGCAACCCTTACTGCTGTTCGGATACCGCAAGGAAACCTTGCCGAGAGTCAACAAGGAACTGGGAAGAGTGCTTCGTACTTACTGTCATGACAGCGAAAATCATCATCATCACAACACGGCATAGGCAAGGTGCTGCCTGTTCCGCCTTCAAATTTCTCCAGCCATCTTTTCCTGGGTCTACCCACACACCTGTATCCTATAGGTTTGCATTTCGAGACTTTTTTGGCCAGTCTGGAATCTGACATTCTTTCTAAGTATTCTTTCGACAGTTGTTTATAATCTTTTAGTTTTTTATTCAAGTCAAAAACTTCTGTCATGGCCTCATTCCTTATGCGGTCAAGTTTAGAACACCTTTTAACTCCTCTTAAGAACGGTATTTCCAATGCCTGTATGCTACTATACAGTCTGGATTTCGTGCAGGGCGATCATGTGTTGACAACATATTTGTATTACAACAAATACTAGAAAAACGAAAATACTAGAAAGTTTCACAATCTGTCTACGCATCTCGTATTTGTCGATTTAGAGAAAGCTTACGACACAGTACCCTTAAAAAGACTTTGTACCCTTGAAACATTAACAAAGTTTGGCCTGAGTAAAATTTATGTTCGCGCTGGGTGAAACATGTATAAGAACTCAAAGAGTTTGGCGAGAGTAGGAAATATCCTGTCAGAATTGTTTCATACCACAAAAGGGCTTAAACAAGGGTGCAGCTTATGGTTTTTGTCCATAAATCACACCCATAGGATCGTACAGGGACTGCCATAACTTTGTAAAACTTTAATATTGTAACGAGAATCTTATCGAACAGCTCAGAATATTCTCCACCCCTCCTGAACAAGTGTGACAGGTTTTGCCTCAGTTACGGCCCCGTTCAAGTTTGTTCTAAATTCTTCAAGAGGCCACTTGAGATACGCCTTGAGTGTTAGCATTCAGTGGCGTGCACATTGAGGATGGGAGATTTCTAGAAGGCGTACGCTACCTATAAAAAGTCACAGCATCCGGCTTATGTTTTCAGTGGTGTTGAGCGATTTCTTTAGCGCAGATCGAGTGTTTGTAGAAGTATTCTAGCGAAGTATTGTTATTAGTGCGGAGTTCTTTATAGTTGACATTATTATTGCATGTGGACAATTTTCACTTAAATCGTTGTAAGAGACGGCCCTGTTGATTAAAAATGGTTAATTGTGATAATTAAAGCTGATTATTAGTGATTTAATTGATGGTTTGTATTTTGCTTTCCACTGTACCCTAGTGAGACCGTCGCAACAGTATTGTAGCTCGATATACCTCGTTTCTAAAAATACGGTTGATTTACGCTCAGATCGTCTGAAACTTGCCTAACTTAACGTCTGTATCGTAATTCCGTTCATAGCCAATACAGTTTTTCTAGCAATCAACAGATGATATGATAACACCATTAAGAGTCTTACTCATAGGCTATAGAACTCCAGTCAGGTAAGCAACACATCAGCCTTTGGGAGATATAAGAAAGCTGGAGACACAGAACCTATTGCTACCGTTCACATGAAACAAAACATCGCTAAAACATTGATAGCGCAACGTTTTCTTTATTTTATTCAGTAATTCAAATGTAAATAACTAACTTTTTAAAAAGATTAGTTGCTGATAAATACCTGTTACAGAAAACTTAGAATTATATTTGGCATGAAGATAAAATTTAATTTAGTTTTCATGTCCCTAAAAATATAATCTAAAATTTAAAATTAAACATATATTTAAATGTGGAAAATACATTTTCAAAAGAAATTAAATTATCAATTTGAGAAATAACGTACTTTCGGTTCAAGTAGGCTAATGAAAATTTAATATCTAGGTTATTAAATGATTGTGTATTTCAAATGGACTCAATAAATATGCATTAAATAGTTTACAAATATCAAACGCAATTTTAGCGTCTATTTCAAGTGACAGCTAGAATCTCTAGATCTTTTTATACAAACATAAAAATTGTCAGATAAAATGAGAATTAATAACGATGGAAACTATATACGTTTATAAGAAAAGCACGGAATTTAAAATCATTTTATTATAGCAAAAGTAGCAGCAGCTACCTCTCCAAAATTTATGTTGAAAGAATTAAACAAAATTTATAAATCTGTGACACACCAGATAAAAACGGCTAAAAAATCTAGTCAACAGACATATCCTAATCTAATATTACCTAACAACTCACACGGTCACATATTAGTAACAAATTGTTTGAACATATGTAAAATTTTCTGCTTGAATTGACAGACTTAAAAATGATGCATTTCCATTTCTACTTTTTACATTACTATCAAAGATATTTTAAAGAATATTTTGTCAAAGTCTTCTATTTATAATGCTGTCTTTAGTCAGTTAAAATCTGTTTTGTATTGTGAAGCACATTATGCATATTCTCGTAAAGTGACGGGTTTTTGTTACGTAAGCATTTTGTTACGACGGTCACACCGATCGTTGTGTTATTCAGTAGTAACAGAATAACAGTCACCAATGAAGTCACTAATTACAAACTGTAATTAGGCACAAACGGCAGTTATAAATAAAAAAACACTTATCCAATAATTCAAGTTAAATCTGTCCAACACACAGAAAAAAATATACCTTATTACAGTTCACACTAATTAACACTTTTACTAAACCGCCACAAAGCTCGGAACCTCACTCTACAATATCGAGAGGTCAAAACTGAATCTGGGCCACTCCGAAATTCAGTATTTGTACCTCCACCGCCTCGCAGTGTAGCGTGCCAGTGAGCATAGATGCTGGTAGAGTAGTCTATCTAGTAAACGTTTGGGAGGAACCTAGAACGTATCTCACATCTCGTGCAGCCTAGAACGTAATTGTGCCGAGTAGAATGATCTTGAAACGCCTGAGACAATCTCGCGCGCCGCAGCGTAATGCCCAGAATCACGTACGCACTCAGCGATGTGATACTATTTATTTGATCAGCGTAACACTATGTTCTAATAAAACATACGTAATTTGTTAATCTGTTGTACCTGCTTATTATATATTTTTTTGTCAGTATAATCAAACGCAGTAGAAAATACCAGGATACATCAAGTCACTATCAAAATTCACATAATTATTAGCAATTACAAAATTGGCAATGCTTTAAATAATATAGAGTGGAAAAACGCCCAAATGTTTATATACCGCAATGGACGGGTGAGATGACATACTGTTGAAGAAAAGTATCGTAATATTAAACTATTTTGCTCAATATCTGCTTAAAAAAGCCTCATTTTCAGCCATACGATATTCTGCCAAGTACAAGATATTAACATAAATGCATTTCTAAGTTATGATCATCATGGCTTTTAAGCCATTAATACAAGGCCAAGCCTTGTCGAGTTAGCCATCTCTCTCTCTCTCCCCATCATTGTCCTCCTTAAATCGCAGTACGATAGGAAATTCATCTGCTTTCTCATGCCTTTAAAGAACACTGCTCTTGGTCGTCCTCTTGGTTCATCCATTTCCATTCAGAAATGTTACTTAAGAATTGGTTGCGTCTTAAAACGTGTCCCATAAATTTTTGCCTTCTTTTTGCAACCATTTTTATATCTTCGTTCACTTCTACGAGGACTTGCTCATTACTTTTCTTATCCACCCAACTCGTCCTCGTCGTTCTCCTGCAGACTGTGTTATTTATTTAGATGCCACGACCCCTATAATAAAATATTCTTTTCATATAGATGACTTTAACTTCAACTTATATTAACAGTTACAAAATAAAACGTTGAAATCATCTATAAATATAGTCATTACTTAGGTGTGTGATTACAACTTTAAATGCATAGTTTTGGGTGTATTCCATCAATTAAAGATCACAGACAACAAAAATGCTGAGCTTCATTATAACACCGCAGTCCAACGAAAAATTTTACAATTCAATAAATCGACGAGCACTACTTATAACTTACAATCTTCTAAAACTTTTTATTCACAATAAATACTCAACCATTTTATAGAAAAAAGGAAAAATCGTACAATTTTGTTCAATGAACAAGTTTTTATTTTCTTGCTTCATGTGTATGTAACAGGAAATCTGTAGCGAAACAGATTGCGCAACACAATTTTGTTAATAACCAAAAGATTATATTTGACTCTTCTTTAATAAATGTAAATAAAATTTGGAAGTTCAATGTGCACAAACGTCCACAACAAAACTAATGATAAACGTTTCAGCCACTTAAGTTATGTGGCGTACGGAGCTTCCACTACTAAATGTGAAGTACGAGCGTATTCAGAGATCGTATCTCAGTATCGTTAACAAGGTATTCCAACAATTCTCGTAAATTTATAATAAGCTTATCCTGCTATTTCTGTGGCTACCCAGCTTCTTCTGGTATGAGAATACATCACAAAAGACGTGAATCCTTTGCAAGAACATATGTTGTTATATTTCAATACTTATATGAAAAAAATATTAGATTAAAGCTGTTTAAACATCAAAATTTGTAAACTGTCTACTCATTAGTTATTTTAGTAAGTTTATGTAACTTAATAAAAGTCTGTTAATACGATATAATAAATGAAACAGAAGTCTATGATTACACAACATTTTAAATGTGATAACCGTTAAAGTCTAGAGGATGGGGTTAATGGTGGCACTGTAAATTCATCTTATTATTACCTATGTTAAGTTAAATAACATGAATTTATAATATATATACGGTATATTACACTTAAAATGTAACTCACTGAAGGGAATGTGTAGTTTGTACACGTAATTGAGGTCATGTACGAAGCATGCACATTTACGTTTGAATATTTTTGTTTATATGTATATTTATTCTCTAAGTGATTCCGACATAGTTATCCAATCACAAGCTTTCTGTAGGTTGGTTGCTTACAGCTTGTTATACAGAATATATTCCCTTGAAATACTGAAATATCCCTTCTGCCAGAATAGCGGTATCATATCCAGATGCAGCTCTTGATGTGTTTTCTGTTTGTCGAAAGACGAAGTATTAGAAAGACAAATTATAGAGCCCATAATGTTGCTGTTAAGGTAGACTACAAATTTTTTAGTAGCATTAAAATTATAACCGTAGATCTATTTTTTTAATGCAAGGCTTTCTATAGTACAGACTTGGAGGTGACTTGAGGCTTATTCCAGTAGTTACCACTGTTACCTTATCTTGAGATCCTTTATAAGCCTAAACGACATGTGTATTAACAGAAGACCCTGCTCAGATGGAACACTTGACTGGATGGATGACGTTAAGTTACCTGAGTTTCTGTCAAGGTGTGACGAAAGGGTCTCCGGTCAATGGAAGGGCTACAATTAAGACCCTAGCGGTAATATTACTTCGTTATCTACAGCGGCCTGCAAACCTCCATGCAGGAATGAAACCTCCTCAAAAGGCAATGTGCATGAGGAACCTCAATTTGTGGGTATCATGCACGCAACATCAAATCTGTGAACACATATCAGCGAAAAAGGCACTTCAGCGGACCATAAATCAAAGCAAGGCCTGCTGCTGGAGGCAGTTGAGGGATATAATTCACAGGAACCCCTGGAAAGTCAGGTAAAAGCTGGGTACCAAAAAAACTTGATGTGCTGAAACCAATCAACTTGTTGGACATGACTGCTATGAAGGAAATGCCGATATTTTCTCCTCTCATCCGGCCCTACCAGGAATCGATTTAGGGCATGTTGGTAAGAGCACTGTCTTCTCAAACAAAGAAATCGAAAACGCTGTCTCCTTAATGAGAAACAGATAAGCACGGGTTCAGAGAGGACCCTCATTTTGAGATGTTTATCCGAACGGAACTCATGACAGCCGTATATCCTGCCGGTGAACTTTCACCGAGGCCACATGACTTTAGAGTGGTGCGGTCTACGATCGGCGCATACGGATAGAAAGCATGATTCCGACGAAGAAGGCAAACCTGAACCGCCTATAAAGTGAACGGAAATCTTTACAGGCGGAAATCTTTGGTGACCTGCGTTACTCGTCCCTGTCATAGCCGCCCTGGAAAGAAAGTAAATAAACACTAATAAATGGTGCCTCCATCTGCCTCTTCCTTCACCTACAAGGCTACAAACTACATCGACACAGAAATACACCCACGTGCACTACCCTACCTTCTACGTGCTTCTACCTTCTTAACAGCCGGGCTGGACTGGCTTGGGAATCCTAATTTCCTTCCCATATGGCTGAAGGGGGCTTGCCCCGGAACAGCCTGAGTCTGATCCTAACAAGGAAGGTCCCCCCCCACAGAAAAAAGAGAAAGAACAGGTTGAGGTGATATGTGTATGAGTTGTAGGTATGTTTTCATAGCTTTCATAGTATAGTGTTATCAGAAATATACGAATTCAGTTTCTTTTTTCTGTTTTGTCTGTATAGAGTCTATTAATAAATACGTCACAACTTTGCTAGGTGAGAAACGCCAATGACAACGAGCATTTCACCTGGTCGACTTCCCTAAGGTAAAGGATATAGTTGACAAACTTAAAAAAAAATATTTAAATATATTTTTCTTGTTAATTTGTTATTATAATAATACTGTTGCATTATAATTTTTATATTTATTATTACGTACATTATATAGATTAATATTGCTACGACGGTCTAAAATGGATCGTTGTATTGTTCAGTGAAAACATAATAAGATATCAACAACGCCATTAACTTAAATTAGTCAATAATTACCAGCTCTAATTAATCACAAACAATAATGTGAAATCAAGAAGGTACTCTCATACAATAATTAAAGTTAAATTTGTCCACACATAATAATAATTGTCAACTAATAGATCTCCGCACTAATTGTAACACAATAATCACTTGAAACTAATCCGCAACAATCACTTAATCCGCACTAAAGAAATCACCCATTGTAACTAACTTGTATACCATCTGTTGCTTATATTTTCTATTCTTTTGGCGGCGTGCCGCGAATAGTGTAGAACGACACTTTCGACTTTTCGAGAGCGTTACGTAATTGTCGTAGCAATATTATATATTACGTATAACGTGTATGTTATACATATACATTGTTATTACATTACAGAATAATCTACGTGTTTCTCGAATGGTCCAGTGGAATCCGGCTATAATGTTATTTGCTTACGTAATCCTCAGCATCCGTTGCGAGATTGTTCCGGGCTCACCGGTCCGCGCCTGCTGTGTAAGGCCGCAACCAATTATGTTCTGGTGTTTTCTAGTAGCGTTCTTGACGCGCAGTTAGCGAATATTCTGGAACCTCAGCGGGATATAAATACAAGTACTTAGAGACGTTCAGTTCAGTTTGTGTTGCGATATATTTCAGTGCGGTTCGAGTATTGTGGCGAAGTGTTATGTGTTTTATAATCGTCCGGGACTATTCTAATACAATTGTGTTTTATATCAGTTGACATTTTTATTTCGTGAGATCAATTTTTAATTAATTTTTTGTAAGAGACTCTCTTGTTAATTACAAACCGTTTACCTGTGATATTTAAAGCTGGTTATTAGTGACGTAACTGGTGTCTCGTATTTTGTTTTCCACCGTACCATACGACGATCAGTAGACCGCCGTAAAAATATATATTACTAACTATTATTATAACTAACTAATATAATAATATATAATATAATATAATATAATATATATTAATATATATAATCGGCCTATATATATTAATAAGTATAAACTTATATTATTATATAATTATAATTATAATTATAATTATAATTAATTATAATATATTACAAACAGCATTGTTACTAATTTACATTATTACTTTTTTCTATATAAGGCCTACGTTAAAATATAAATTGAAAACTATAAGTGAAAATTAGTAAGGAGACCTTTTTGGCCGTTCTATGCAATTACAGTAGATAATTTATTATGATTATAATGCTATGATGGACAAGGCACAATCCTACGGTGCTTGAAGAACAATTCAGTATCATGTGCAAACCGTCCTAAATGACATTAATTTTAACTTGATAATGTGTGCCTGCTTCCAAATATATGTATTGCTGTTAAATTTAAATAATGTTTAGTTTCAATTTTACCAAGGTAATCTTTGTCTTACAATTTTGTAAATTATTGCATAGTTACACAATAAAAATATTTAAATATATTTTGATATAAAACACATCAATAAATACAAAAGCACTAATAAAAATAAATGTTTGGAACAATGCGTAATGCCTTCTGTCAGTTAATGTAAGAAGATTACTGTCAGTTGTAACTTAAAGTTATAGACGTGTTTCCATTTATTTCAAAACTTCCTACACCGTACACTAATGCTAACAAAACTAATAATACTAATTTACATGTACATTCTGATGTAGTTTGAAAACTTTGTACAGTTTTGTGACGTACTGAAAACGATGAGTTATGGTTACTACTTACAAGATTCTCCGTGACTTTTAATCAAAATCAGTTATAACATGGAATTATACAGAATAGCTACTGGAAATTTTTGCAGTGGTAACTGTCATTTTTATTCATGCAAGGTAAGAATTAAACTCTACTTTTCTTGTTTATTTGTTCTGTAATAAGTACATTAATCACAGGCCATTACGAATAATTAAGGATGGTTAATATCAAGAATTTTATAATTAGTGAAGCGCTGTACAGCAAAACCTCGGCCCAAAGCTTCCCTCAGTGAATCGAAACTAAACATTTGCACTCTCTTAAGAACACTAAATAGTATACGGAAGTGTTTACTTCTTGAACTTTTTTGTTCGTACCTTTAAGCACAAATGAGCAAATTGTAACCGACAAAGTAAAAAAAATAACAACTTCTAAAATATTACTTACATTTTTATGAAAATTTACCTAGAAGAGTTTTCGGATTGCTGAATACGACAATATTTACCCCTGAAAATTTTGCGCTATCTCTGTAAGCGTCAACACGGGTAAAAGGTCAATAAAATACAAAGACAAAGACAATGTTTGAATATTATAACTACCGCTTTGCCTTCCTTCCAATTACCTTGACGTTATACCCCTATATAATTTTAGCAATAAGGAAGGAGTAAGTTTTCTTAGACTTACGTACAGAAAATGATGTACTAGGTTGAAGTTGAGGCAGATGAATGATTGAAGGAGGGCCAACAACTTTAATGCTACGACCAACCTCCAGATTACTTTCACCATTTGCTACACTACAACCAATGTAGCGTTTTCATTACCATTTGCCACTGCATGATTTTCTTCGCTAGCTACAGCGACATCTTGAATACCAGTTACAGCATCATTTTCATTGTTTCGTTCACAGTCTATCATTTTCATCACCAGGCGCTTCATCTCCAACTGCAACTACATTCATTATCTTTATTTCTAGGTGTTACGTAACCTTTATAACGGATCTACTGTGATACTGATGGCAACTACAATGTCAGTAGTTTCAGCAGCAGCAAAGTCTGCGTTGGTGAAAACATTCGGGTCCAACGTAACAATTCCGCATGTTCTAAATCCCTTGACGGTTGCAGTTGGGAAGGGTGTTCGTAAAAATGCCATGCCAGGGAGCTTGCTTTCATTAAATTAGGGTACAACTGTTCCAGTATTGCTTTATCGTATCTTCTCAAGTATTGTAGTTTTTAAGAAAACAAAATCTAATTACCCGTTCTTAGAGTAAAATTTAAATGAAAAAGAATCAACACTTACAAGCTTTTTATTTGTTATCAAACAGAACTAGTTTACAAATATTGTTTTTGCTAATTTAAAATGTTATGAAAACATCATACTTTTTGGGGCAAAGTAGCTTTAAAATCGGCTCGCAAGGGTTTTAAATTACATTTATAAGCGAATAACTAATAGAAATTATTAAATAGTTTACACTTTCTAAAACTAATGTTTAGTAAATAGGAATAATTAGGAAACAATCCTGTTTTGGGCCGTGTGGGGAAAAGTTGTATTGGCAGTGATAAGAACTTGATATCCTGCAGTCATTATTTTCTTTCCCTTTCTAATTTGGATTATAGTAATAATAATAATAATAATAATAATAATAAAAAAGGTGAATGAACACCAGTAAATCGAATGTAATGAAAATATCAACAAGAAAGTAAGGCGGACAAGACAACAAAAAGGAAAAGGGGAAATACCTTTTTATGCGTTAGTACTTTAAATATGTCTGGAGACGTCTGGAAATGAACACAACAATCTGGACTACAGCCTAACAGCCCGAAAAATTCTGATAATGTAAACACGAGCCGTGGAAGCTTAATTTATCAATGGAGGATATTATTTGTTATGAACAGCATATTGGTTTTTATAATATAGCCCAAATAGTAAATCTGCAGACTAGTGTGTACTCAGACTCTGCTAGACTACGTGTACTCAATCTCTATCAGTACTGCAGAGATACTTTAACAAATGTAAGTTGTATTTTTGAAGAATTAGTGTAATTCCTGGTTATGTCGTATGCGCCATCCGCACTTTTTGTACGTTGAAACATACATATTTTTATAACTTTCTTTCAAAAGTTAAGAAATATTTTGATCGTTTGCGAGTTATCTTACAACCGTTTACCGTTATTTTAATTAAATGGTACCACATATATGTAAACAAACTATAGGAATATAAACAAAATTATGAGTAATTATTACAATATTCAGAATAATGATATTACAGATATAAGCAAATTTATTTTATTGCTACATAAAATGATTCCCAATTGTTTTTCGTTTTAAATTCTGTAGGTTGCAGCTCATTAGGTCTGAATCATTAATAAAAATTCACGCATTCTTATTATTTCGCTTTACAACTTTTATATAAATAAAAATGGGTTAAGAGTTTTACACTTTGACTACTAAATTTTCAAAGAACAGCAATAACCGTTAGTTTGATACGTAAATATAATTCAGTTTATTTCCAGAATACCTCATGAAAGTATGAAGTAATTCTCTAAACAGTTCAAAAGACTTTCCCTTGTCTTTATAAGTACTGTCCTTATACGCAAGCTTGTTAACAATATTTGCTTAAATAATGTTGTTAATGTCATGATTACAGATTTTCTGGAAATAATGTCTATTGCTCTCTCAGTTATTAGCTTTCTAATATCACGAATAGTAGTGATAAATGCGTGTCCATAAAATATATATTGTTTTACTTGTCATCGCCAGTTGAGAATACTTTAGAATAGTAATAGGGTGACCTGATTACAACGAGAATGGCAGTAGTTGTGCAGTCTGATTGTGTCTGGTCAAGGCAGTTCATTTATTTCAGAACAAGCTAAAAATATTGTATTCAACAGGCTCTTAACTCTGTCCGCAGGTACCAATGTTACCGGGAGGATGTTTATGGGTTGATTACTGTGCTGTCACATAAAACACTGATGTTAGGGGACGACGACGAACACAAACAACACATAAAACACACTCGGGGACGACGAACAAGTACGCTGTGGCCTACTTGCAAACACACAATACCTGAGGAAGGCAATATTTTGAATTCAAAATTTATTTAATAATGGAATTGTAACATAAGAATACAATAGTAATTTCAGTTTCAAAATTTTGTATGATTTTAGAAGTAGACTCAATAAAACAGCTGATCCATGACTAATATCTAGACACTCCACGTGACTTTGTCATGCAACAGCCAACGTTTATGGTCTTCTATATTTCTACGAGTTCTTACGAAATTTTTCTTATTCATCACTTTTCTGATTCCTTTATTGGAATTGCGTCAAGGTAGTTCCCACGTCGCTTTTGTGATGCATGTCCATTCCGTGTTAGTTGTTTTTAGGTTATTGCAGCCTTCTGTCTAATCCCGTAATTCTGGTTTTCATTTTAAGGTCTTCTTCGTTAGCCCCTACAAAGAGATAGCGACATTACACTTAACTGCTGGAAAACTATAAAGTATTTAATTTTAGTAGCCTAGTTCAAACACTACTGCAACGAATTTTTATTCTTTGTTTTTATACCATCCTTCCTGTTTTAGTTTTAATTATCTATATCTAACCCGTATTCTTTCTTATTTGAGAAGACCCATGTTTGGTGCCTTTTTTTTTCTACGTCTCTTTTCCATTGTAACAGACCATATCTCGGCACATATTTGTTTTTCCTAAGATAAGGCTGTCGTCTGAATCTTTCCTAACGCTTCTGACGTTCAGATGCATTCCTTTATATGTTCGTGTAAGGTTTCCGACACCATGCACATTTTTGAAGATTGGTGTGCAACCTTTGCTGATGTAACGGTTTTGCACATCCGATCCGTTTAAACACAATTTTCTTCTTAATTGTAAAAAAAAAAGCATTATTTGGAGCCAGGATATCAGGATATTGTAATGGAAAGCACAAGATTTAAAAAAGCGGAGGATGGGGAAAGAGAGAATTATAAGAGAAGCGACATTAAAGATTTCAACACAAGCTTTTAAAACGGTGTCAGAACTGCGTTGTTCCATCTTCCTAGTAGACGGGGCTGATGGAAGGTACAGAATATAGTTTTATATTAAGGGAAAGACAAGTGAGAGGAAATTATTACAATTGTTATATCAGTTAAAAATTAATACTGTCAGTACATAACAACATTAATGATAGTAATAACTGTAATAATTATAGAAAATAATGATAATAAATAATAATAATAATAATTAAAACATTGAAGTGTAGGGAGAGTTAGGTAAAGTGGCCATTGGTTATTATTTTACTAGATTCTGCGGTGGTCGGGAGGCAAACATTTCAACTAGTTCAGAGGGAAGCCTTTAGTGTTGTGATAGCTTCTGAGCCAATTGTCACGCTGTTTAGTCGTGTTATTTAATTTTTTGTCATTTTCTACCGGTTTGATGTATGATATGTGGCGAGTACTATTTAATTTATCTAAGGATTAGGCAGGTACATAAATTTCTACTTTGTACCTACAGAAAGAGTGTAATTTATGCTTTAAAAACCTGTGTAGTAGACTAATACAGTTTGCTTAGTTTTAATGTAAACTCGATTTTGTTTAATCGCGCACAAAGGGGTAAAGTAGTCCTGGCCACTTTACCTGAAAAAGTATGACATTTAATACTTACTACATTTAAAATTAACAAAAACGATATTTCAAAACTAGCTTTATTGAATAATAAAGCTTATATATATATATATATATATATTGGTTCATTTAAAATTTATTATAAATATTAAATTTCGAATTCCCCAAAACTGCGACACTTGCGTGCGCCTACGCTCGAGTGTGTGTACAGTGAAACTTTATTGCTTGTGGCTAAAACATGGTCAAAATTAACAAAAATCTTAATTGTAAAAATATTTTTGGTAACTAATTTTATTAAGCAAAGAACACACGAACGAAAGTGTTTTTATTATTGCATAATAAATAAGGAACCTATGTTTTTCAGTTAAAAAGATTCTGTTAATAACAACAGAGTTCATTAATATTTTAATTGTAAAATAAGATAAACTTACCATTTTTATGTGGACAAGATGAAAGAGTCTAGTCCTGTGTTATCTAATTCGTGGACAGATGATACTTCTAAAAGTAGACAGTTGCAAGTATAAAAACGCAAAAGGATAATAACTGTTAACGCTGCAGGCACAGCGGGCCCCATAACAAAAGTTTCTTCTAATTTGAAAAGAGAAAAGAAAAAACGCTAATTACCTTGACCAAATGAATAAAGAAAATTTACTTGAAATGGGTTCAATAGAAACACATTCCAAATCTACCTCCTCAACTTGCAGGAATGCATAATGCCCCCAGCCTTAATATGAAGGTACGTAAGGCACCCACCTGGAATTCCATAAAGGAGGTCATGATGAAGTGGTTACTAGGTAATGTTCCCTTTTCGAAAATGTGTTACAGATGAATTTTTAATACTTATCAAGAAATACTAAAGTAGCAAACAACTTACATAGAGCCTAGCTGACGAGTGGCTGAAGGTAGATGGTCACATTGCATTGCGGATTCACTCATTTCATTCCATTTAAACCCGATCGAGATGATGTGGTCTGTCGTGAAATATCAAGTTGCTAAACAAAATGTCATATTTAAAATTAACAATGTGATCGCCTTCTGTAAATAAAAGTTTCCTGAAAGCCGAAAGACGTCTAGAAACTTTTTCCTGATAGAGTAAAAGACTAGAGACGAATTGCTGTGAAATAAACGTATTCCCTAACAAAGAAACAGATAGGGTTGCGCTGGTAGTTTTATGAGACAGCGATAGGCGCACTGCTGTGAATTAGAAACTAATTCCGATGTAGATATTTGCAGTATTAAAACGTTGTATAAATGAAATGAAATTCGGTAGATATCAGTCATAATGCTTCAATTTTCGAAGTTTATTATTATTATAGTTATACAAATATCATTCACTATACTGGTATATTATAGCTCTTAATACAAAAATGTTAGTTGATCGTGTAGTTATATAGAAAATTTCCTGTATATAGAAAATTGTGTTAATTGTTCCTTTACTTTATTAAATGTATTTTATAAAACGATAGTCAAAGCGAACCAAGTAAATGGCGGGAAGGACAAACTTGTCATAGAGTATTCGATACTCTCGATAGTAAGGAAGCTATAATTGTACATTAATATTTATGTGTAATTTGTAACTGTATTTGTAGTTTTAAATATTTTCTGTATTCCCATTAGTACAATATAATATTCAGTTATGCGTAAAGTAGGTAATGTATGTACACCCACGCGCGCATGTGTCTGTCTGCGATGTAAATTTTGTTTATGTACCTTAAAATCTTAGCAAGTTTTGAATGAGATTATAAAGTAATTTGCAATGTTAAATATCAATAATTCAACAGTAAGATTATACAGAAATTTTACAATTTTTGTATTTTAACTACTCCTTAAAAATTATATACAAATAATTACGCCCAAACTTAGTGTGACGTGTAACCCATAATAAATAATGGAAGTAATCACGTACATAGTAACGGAGCAACGTTTTTAACCAGATTACTATCGGTAGTCTTTGAGCGCTTTTGTCAGTGTCAAACATTTAAATTCATTTCAGTGAATTTCATAAACCTTACTGTAGACCTACTTGTATGTTTGTGACGCTTGTGATTTGTGATGTTTTATGTTTAGTTATATTTTGCTGTATACTGCTGTAAATATATTTTACTGTTTTGTAATCTTATCTCTGTTTCAGTGAAAGTGTATGATAGTATCTAACACAATTATGATAAATACAAAAACACAGATAAAATGAGGCATTTTAAAACAGATATTAAATTGTGGTTTTGCCCCGGGAGCAGTGAATATATATCACGGTTATATAGGGCCTATTACCAGTCATGGAATGAGGATAACAGCAGACAATCAGCCAGATAAAAATTAATCACAATACAGAATAAACACAATTTTTCAAAAATTATTAACTATCTAAAGATTGCCTAACAGAAATTAGTTGAATCCTTAAAAGTCTATTAATGTAACTAGTTTAAAAAAATTATCAGAATTAATTCGTTTTATGTAATCACGCAACATGCAATTTAATTCTTCTTTTCCTTATTGGTAAGTTATACAGAACAGCTTTTTAACCTTTGCTGTCAAGCGTTAAGAGTAAGAACACTGCTACCTAATTATCAAATAAAGATTCCTTATAATCTCAACACAATTTGCGTATTGAAAACCTAGAGTAGTAAATTATTTGTAAAATTAAATATGTCTACAAGCCTTTTGTAACGTTTTTAATTTAAGACATTTGCGGTCCAAACGTTGGTTTTTATTTCAACTGACCGTCCCAGTAAAGTAGGAGAAAAATTAAGGTAAATAGAAACTGAAAATATAAAGTAGGATACATAGAGCCTATATTATATTTTATTCTTTGATACCTCATAAATTACGAGATAACTTGGTAAAATATGTTAAAAATAATTTTCATATGATTGACAATCGTACCAAGTGTCAATTATTCCTTGTTAGCAGTAACTTCAGGCGCAGAAAACATTTAGGCATTAAGATTTTAGTTTAATTAATTATATAAACAAAACATAAGTTTATAAGGGGTATGCCAATCAAGGCTTTTATATATTTTATCAAATATTTTCCACCCACATTGTCCAAGCTTTCAGCCTACAGCACTCTATGGTTTTTGATGTTGACCCCCCATCCCAGAAAAAGGAGAGCAGCAGGAAAGAATGAGGGAGTCTCATAAGTGTGAAAATCACAAAACCCCGTGTGGGGTATCAAATTAGAGGAAATTTTAACACAATCTAATTATAATGTTTTTTAAAAGCTGCCGTAAATTTTGATCAGATCGCAAAAAAAGACAAAGATTATTTCAAAGATTTTTTAATGTCAAATTAAAGGTTTTCTTCAATTGAATATAGCTTTAGTAATTTCAAAATTTTAAGATCCTAAGGCCCAAAAATATATCAAAAAACTTGAAAAATTGTAAAATTTTAGCAGGATATAAGACTAAAAGAACTGTAACCCAAACCAAAATGCTTCGAATATTTAGTGTTTACTGTACGATCGTGTGGTATACAATTGTTATGTTACTAAACAAGGACTAAATAAATCAAGATTTTTTAATTTTTCCTGTAATTAAAAATTATCTAGTACTCAGATGTACGTAATACTAAATGTACTTTGTTAAAAAGAGTGAGCGAGTTCTCCAGTTCTGAGAGCTTACTAGTATATTGAATGGAATCTTTCTTCTAACCACAGATTTCTTTATTTACGGACACTTCGTTTTACTGTGTATAATTTTGGACACCTACCTGTCAAACAACGTACACATAGTACACATATTTTGTACTATTCTGCAATATTTATGTAAAATATAAATTAAATGAGGAAAATCTTTTTAGTTCAAAACTTAATTTTTTAATTGAACAAGATTACAATCTACACAAAACAGGTATTTCTAAAGTTGATTATGATTATCATACTGTCTGCGGTAACACGTTGGCAAAGTATACAGCATCTTGTGAATTAAACTTAATATACTTTCATAAAACATAGTAAAATTAAATAAAACATACACATCGTCTTAAATATTTAAGGAATTCTTCAGGCACTTTAATCTGAGACTGAGTTTAATACTTTATACTAAATAAACGTATATATAGTGTGCAGTAAATTACAGATGTGCTATTTATATACTTGTCCAATTTCCAAGCACTATGTATCATATGACTTTCAGGTAATGTAACTGTGTTTAAGTAACGTTTCAAATAGAGCATTATTCAAAACATCACATTTTTAAAAATATCAAATAATAAGAAATTAGGTTTAATATTGTAACGAATTAAAATTATAGGGTTACTTCTTATTTAAATGTTAATTCTCTTTAAGCCTCACTCTGGATTCGTCAATTTGCAACACGTTAATTGTGTTATTTTGTGTGCACTTAAATTACATACGCCGCCCGTTGGAAGCGTCAATTTGTAACAAATAAATAAATGTAGCGACTAACTCGCACTGGAGTCGTCAATCTGTAATTATTAATATGTTATGTTGAACGGCAAATGGTTTTGTAATTTGCCGCTTGCTCCCACTATACGTACCGTTTCCGTGACGTCACTCACCGTTGCCAACTGTCGTGGTGTCCGCTGTACTCGGTGAACTTATTTTCTAAATGGAACAACAATAATAACGACGCAAATATAACATCAAACATATATCCTTATAGAAATCCTTTATTCAGAAAAGCACTGGTTAATTGTTTCTTAAATTTGGTTATGATAATCACAATTGTGGCGCAAATTATACGTCTTCTTTTTACCAGTTGGTACAGTAGTAGCCAATATTCAGTATTTTGTCAGACCAAAAGAATGCTTGGTTAATGTTTCTATTAAAAATAAAGTATCTCAGGGCGTATCTGGTTCGGGGATTACATTTAAACAAAATATTATTCTATAAATCAAAATACAAGTTTTACAGTTAAAGGATATTACAAGGTTAGAGTGTAATGTGCACACAAGCAGTCGTATAGTGATTACTAGTTATGATAGGTTATGTCCAGTTTAGGTGTTTAATAATTATTATCCAAATCAAAGGTTCTTGTGGTGTTTGAAAAGGTGTCAATCTCAAATCGTGTTATTAGTGAGTGTTCTTAGTGTTGGTGTGATATGGTGTCTGTAGTTTTAGTTGATTAATACTTAAAAAGTCGTGTATACAAAAGTGGGTGTTGATACACAATATAATAAGATGTCAAAGTCACCAAATCCTCTTCTTTGTATGGTTTGTGGTCGAAGATAGGGCCCACGTCCGCTTCAGTCCTTCTCCCTGGTTCTTGGGTCTTCTATTTCATATAATGGGTGTTCTTCACTTGGTGTAAAAAGTTCGTGTTATGTATCTCTATCTGTATCAATATGTCTGTATTGTGTTTTCACAGTTTATTCTTAATTATGTTAGACGTTTTACAAACGCGTCTATACGCTATGACCGTTGTTAAAGAAGTCTCCTTTTATTTATCCGAAATTTCTGGTTGCTAAGGGTAAACTTGGAATCTGGTTGGTTGATTCGGATATACATTGTCATATACTTTCATTATTTCAAAATCTAAATTTGTTCAAAACCTTTAAATTAGCATAACTTTTCTGTACTGATTGGGAATTTAAAACCATTATCAGCATTATTTTGATCTTTACATTTGTGACATTTAGACACTAAACATGCCTACTTTTACTTAAGAACTACAGATGCTACAATTTTGTTATTTGAATTTTTCTTAAATAACTTGAGATGTATTATTTTGTTTCTATATTTGTTGTGTACACTATTAACTATAAATATATTTATCCTTCCACATTTGTTTTACAAAATCCCTAACATTATTATCTAAAATTTACAAAAGTTGGTTTTACCTGGCCTATGTACTGGTGTTATTTTCATCACCATGTTTAAAACCTTTAACAGTTAAATTAACTTTTAACAACCATAAGAACTGTTTAACATATAACATTATCTTAACAAAACAAAAAGATATATTATTCTATTAGTTTAAATTCATGCCCACATGGCTATGATTCTACTGAACCTTTGAACAAATAAACTGTTTTTTACTTAAACTATACAATTGTTTAACACTTAGCAATAACATCTTTTTATATTCTACTTTGCTTTGCCAATCAATTGATCACTGTTTACCACCAGTTCTATGGTGATATATTTGTTAACATAAAAATGAAATTAATATCAGTTAATTGATATTCTCTTAAAACAACTGCTTCACCTGCTACATACAAAAAACAACATAAATACCATGATAATAAAACAACGTGCTAAAACATAATAACATGCATATTTTTATAAAATAAACTATGCACTAATTAATTAGTCTTCTCTCAGTTAATTGATTAATTATTCTAAAACTGTCTATGTTATGTTTCACATTACTTGTCACTATGTTTATCGTTTACCCTTCTCACTGAACACTTAATAGTTTGTATTTATAAACATACTTATTGGTTTTTATAGGTTTTTACATTTTATTGTCATTAAAAGAACTTTACTCTTGTTATCAAATGTTACTGTGGACAAGTTATTATTTGTTGTTTTCTGGACAATCTTATGATCACTATCTGTTACAATTAGTTGTATGGTTCATGTATCTACAATAAGGTTTGTTATATTTTCATTACATCATTTAAATTAATCATTTACTAATATTTCTTTTACATAGTATTACATGTTTGGGCCTATTATCCCTCAATTTGTATTTTGATTATCTTGATATTATGATACATTGAATGAAACCATTTGTTTCTTTATAGTACTGGTTCATAAGCCGTCTGTCTTTATAATTATTTATTTTGGTCATTATTGAAAGTTCATGTCATAATCGGGGTTGAATGTATTTTGCATCACTTTGCCTCAATCTTTAATTTTGGGTACGGTCAGTTGTATTACTAGTCAGTCTAAAATGGTTAGTCGTTCCTCTTCACTATCATCTTGGAAGATATTGTTCTTCTTGTTTAGCTTCTTATCCAAAGTCATCATTAAATCAAGTACGATATTAAGTTGTTCCAAATGTAATGTTACATACTACCCTGCCACCAAATTTGATCATTTTAATAAAATATTGTTTTTGTTGTAATTATCAATTATCTTATCTTTCACTTTATCATTTGTTATTCTTTTTATGATCTGGTATACTTGTCTTTAATTATAAGTGTTCTATCCCTGGAACATGTTACTTCCCTAACAAATTAATCACCATATATTTTGGAATCAGTCGGGGGGCTCTCTTGACCTAATACCCCGCTGTCCTTATAATACATAATACATCAATAATATCGATTGCTGGAGCTATCTCGTCAGTCAATCACATTTAATAATCACTAGTCTATTCACGACTAAATCAAATAAAAATAATATAATAATATATTCTTGGGATGGTTCACTCAGCTTAACTTCTCAGGTCTAAATATTTCTTTCCATTGATTCTTTCAGATGTTTATTTTCTTGTGGCGATATTAATCACATTTTTTATTTTCAATTGGTACTATCTTCTTTCCTTCTTTATCAGTACTCCTTAATCTTCATTTTTCATTCACTATTTTCATTCAATTAAAACATAACAAGTATTTGCATCTTTAGTTGTTGTTAATTCTCTCACAATCATGATAGGTTATTTGTAGTAAATTCGTTTCTAGTGTCGTCTTATTTTCATCGTCGATTGTGTACATTTGTCCTTTCTTATTCGTTTTATAGCACTATGGTTTCTTCTGATTTATGGATGTTGCATCTTTCTTTTATATTCCAATAATAAGTTCATAATTATATTCAATAAGAGGTGCTTATTTTGTTTACAATTTGGAAATTTATTCCCGGTTGTTTATCCGCTTGTTTCATAATAACATTATCAAACTGTACTGTAAGTTGTCCTTACTATTTCTTTAGAATTTGGTGGTTTATTCAACTTTGTTTATTAGGTTCATAATACATTTTTAAGGAAACTTGGTTATATGTCCCCTTAATCTTTTTTGTTTCCACATCACTAATGACATAAGTATTATTGTTATTGTTTTTTATAACAACATATGGTCCATTATACAGTAATAATAGCTTTTTTGCTATTCCTTCCTTAGAACTTGGCAATTCGCGGTTTTTTAACAATACTTTGTCTCCAATCTTGTACTGGATCACTTTCTGCTGAATTATTTTGTATTTTTTCCTTCTTTTCTCCACTTGTTCATTCAGTTTGCTGTGGAACCTCACGTTGTCGAACTGGTAAGCTGGGTTGTTTGGGAAGTTGATTATTTCACTAATTTCTCGGGGTGGTAGTCTTTCATGCATTATGGTATATGGAGTATCTTGTATTGCTTCATGGTAAGCTAAGTTGATAAAGCTCTCTGTTTGTGTAATGTAGTCACTCCACTTCTGGTGTTTATCAAAACAATATATCCTGAGTATACGGCCGACCTCCCTCAGTACTCTTTCCGCCGGGTTGCTATTTGGGTGATAGACAGATGTTTTATATGTCTTGACACCTAGGTCTAACAAAGTCTCCTTCCAAACCCTTCCTCGAAACTGAGTTCCGTGATCGGTAATAATTGATCTTGGAGCTCCTTACTCTGGTACGTATTGTTGGATCACTATTTGCAGAATCTTTTTTGTAGTTGCCCGATTAATGGGGTATAGTTTTGTAAATTTGGAGTAATGGTCGAACATGATTGTAATAAACTTATACTGTTTTCTTCCTCCACTACGAGGTAACGGTCCACACACATCTAAAAATACTCTCTCTAATTTACCAGTTGATGTAATAGGTTGCATAATTCCTTCTGTTTTTTCGTTATTGCATTTTGCCAATTGACAGATGTGACACTGCCGAATACATTCTCTAACTCTCCTGTTGATATTCTTAATGTAAGTGTGTTCCTCAAGTGCCTTCATTACTTTTAATGCACCCATATGCCCATATCGACTATGGTAGTCCAGTATTAATTCTGTTTCTAACGCTTTAGGTATCACCACCTTCCATGATCCTTGGTTATTATTTGGTTTGTAAAATAATATGTTTTCATGTAGACAGTAATATGCAATGATTTTTTCATCCTGTTGGATCAGTCTTTGTCTAAAATTGTTGATTTTTGTATCCTCTGTTTGTTGTTGTGAAATTGATTTCATGATGTTTTCCAAATGTGATTTGTTTTTTATTATAGTATATACTTTGATTGTTTCTTTTTCCCCTTCAAACGTTTGTTGTTCTATGTTAATCCGGGACAATATATCTGCAGCAATATTCTGTTTTCCTGGAACATACTCCCAATTTATATGGTACTCCTGTAGTGCGAGTATCCACCTTGCCAATCTCCCATGGTTAATCTTGCAATTTTTTAGGAAAGATATTGACTTATGATCGCTCCTCACAGTTATCGGGTATCCAAGAATGTAGGTTCTGAATTTCCCACAAGCGAATACAACGCTTAATAACTCCTTTTCCGTTACACTATAATTGCGTTCACATCCATTAAGTATTCTGCTTGCAAAACTCACCACCTGATGTTCTCCCTCACTATCTTCTTGATATAATACAGATCCTAAACTTATATCACTGGCATCACAGTTCATAAAGAAAGGTTGGTTGAAATTAGGATGTTTTAATACAACTGAACTTAGGAAATTATGCGTGATCATTTGGAGTAAATTGTCTTGTTCCTGTCCCCAGGACCATTTGTTCTTAGAGGATAATTGTGGAGAAAACTTTGCTGTCATTTCTCTGAATAATTTCTCTGAAACTTGCTATAATAATTGCAAAGTCCCAGAAATGATTGAAGTTGCTTTTTATTTTTAGGACTTGGGAACTTCTGGATTGCTTCAATCTTTTCATTGGATGGTGTTATTCCTTGTCTTGTTAAGTTAAAACCCAGGAATTGGACTTCACTGGCGATAAGCTTGGATTTTTAAAGATTTAGGGTAACGTTATTGTCTGATAGTTTTTGTAATACTTGTCCTACTCTGTCACAATGGTCTTCCCAATTCACTGAAGTAATCAACAAGTCATCAACATAGACTGTGGTATATGGAATAGTATCTGGACCCAACACCTGGTCCATACATCTTACGAATACAGCTACTGAATTTACCAGTCCAAACGGTAGTCTCTTGAACTGATAGTTCCTCCCTTCGAAAATAAAGGCGACGTACTTTCGACTATCTGGGTGTAACTCCACCTGCCAATACCCACAAACCGTATCCCAGGTGCTGATAAATTGTATGCCATTGAATTTTTTCAATATCTCCTCAATCTCTCCGGGAGATGTTCTGTCATTAACTATGTATGATCTTATTAATCTCTCTAGCATCCAAACAGAGTCGTACTTTGCCATCTTTCTTGGGAACGGCTATTAACGGACTTGTATATGGGGAACAGCTATACTCAATAATATCTTCTGCTATCATTTTGTCTAGTTCAGTCCTCACTGCTTCTTTTAATGCATAAGCAACGGGATATGATTTTTTATTCAAATTTACAGGCTCCTTGAATTGTAGTGTAAATTGATAATCTTTTACTTTGCCAGGTATATCAGAGAAAACATAGCGGTATTTATTATATATGGATATCAACTTTTCTATTTGTTGTGTGGTTAAATTACATTCATTTTGTTCTGACCGAAATTGTCGGATCTCTTCTAATTTTTCCAACCATAAACTGTCTTCACTCCCAAAGTATTCCCTTCTTACATTCCATGACTCATCTTGATTATTATTGAATTTTCTTATACTATTGCATGAAGGTACATTTTTATTTTCTACTAATTTTGCTGTCCATTCTATATTATCCATTTTTAACGACACTATGGCCTGTCTCATGTCAATTATTGCTGAGTATTTTCTCAAAATATCACACCCTATTAGTAGATTAAATGGTAGATTACTAGCTATTAGAAAAATCATAGGTATAGCTACATTTCTGCTGGTCACTGTTAATGATACCTGTTTTCTTATTGACTTGTTTTGCCTTCCGGTGGCTCCGATTAAAATTATATTTTGAATTGGTAAAGTTGGTAAGATGGCCTTACTATATTTTTGAATTTTGATGTATTCATTGTTGTCGATTAACGACACGTTTGCGCCCGTATCTATCATGAATCTTGTCTCTAGTCCGTTCACTTGGGCGATGATATAAACGATCTCATTATTCGAACTATTGTGGGTTATCGTGTCTTCATTCAGTAGTTCTTCTCTCACATTTTTTAAGAAGTGATTGTGCACTATCGTCATTGTATCGTCAGTCATTTTGTCTCGTCCTAGTAAGTACCCAAATTGTCGGTTCAGTGATGGGACCTGATGGATTTTCACTGCCGCGGTCCGTTTAAATCAGGGCTGATCTCCTCAGTCCTGTTGTCTGATTGATTGGGTCTGTCTCTACTCTGTGACTCTTGTACCTCAATGGCGTTATTATCGAACGTCACTGAGTTTCGGTTATTCCTGTTGTCGTCGCAGCTCCTACTTCGCCGATGTTCATCGCGGTAGTGCTGGTTACTCTCTTCCTGAAAACTTCTTCCACGGTTCCCATTATAATTTGCTCGTCCCTGGTACCAACGTCTTCCCACATCTCTATCGTCAATGCTTACATAATTCACTTGTCTTCGATATGTTTGATTTTGATTGTTATTATTGCCGTTATTATTATGCCTGTATCGGTTATCGTAGTTGTTGTTATAACCTCGGTTGTTCTGGTACTGGTGGTCTCTGTCATTGGCACGCTGGTATCCATTATTGTTATTATTTGTAGGAGAGCTACGGTAATAGTGGTTGTTGTTATTGTTGTTATTATTTGCCGCATTATGTCGTGGATAGTTGTTAGTGTTATTGTGGTTTTGGTAACCGCGTTGATAATGGTTACCGTTGTTGTTGTAACTATTGTTCGGTCTTTGCCCGTTGTTTTCATATTGGGCGTCGCGGCGACCATTATTTCTGTTTATTTCATCGTTCCTTCGTCTGTATTGGAGGAAGTTCTTTTCCTGTTCCATCTCCGCTAATAATGTCGACATCTCCTCGACGGTTTGTATGCGTCCGTTTATTCGGTCTCTTGTAATTTCTCCACCATAGTGGTAAGCTAATAGCCTCACTAAACATTCTGTAGGAATTGCAGGCTCTAAATGTCTGGCTATGTTTATTTTCCCAAGAAAATATGCGGTTGGAGTTTGCTTGCCGTGCAGGTCATATCGGCCCAATCCTATGTCACTTCTTATCATATGTTGTGTGGCATCAGACCAATATTTAGATTTGAATTGTTTTTTAAATTCTTGGAAGTTTTGTATACTCGGCCGCATTGCCGTCCACCAATTGTCATAGACTTTTCGGAACATTTCGTCCAGCATGCTCCTGATGAAGGTTCTTGTGGTGTTTGAAAAGGTGTCAATCTCAAATCGTGTTATTAGTGAGTGTTCTTAGTGTTGGTGTGATATGGTGTCTGTAGTTTTAGTTGATTAATACTTAAAAAGTCGTGTATACAAAAGTGGGTGTTGATACACAATATAATAAGATGTCAAAGTCACCAAATCCTCTTCTTTGTATGGTTTGTGGTCGAAGATAGGGCCCACGTCCGCTTCAGTCCTTCTCCCTGGTTCTTGGGTCTTCTATTTCATATAATGGGTGTTCTTCACTTGGTGTAAAAAGTTCGTGTTATGTATCTCTATCTGTATCAATATGTCTGTATTGTGTTTTCACAGTTTATTCTTAATTATGTTAGACGTTTTACAAACGCGTCTATACGCTATGACCGTTGTTAAAGAAGTCTCCTTTTATTTATCCGAAATTTCTGGTTGCTAAGGATAAACTTGGAATCTGGTTGGTTGATTCGGATATACATTGTCATATACTTTCATTATTTCAAAATCTAAATTTGTTCAAAACCTTTAAATTAGCATAACTTTTCTGTACTGATTGGGAATTTAAAACCATTATCAGCATTATTTTGATCTTTACATTTGTGACATTTAGACACTAAACATGCCTACTTTTACTTAAGAACTACAGATGCTACAATTTTGTTATTTGAATTTTTCTTAAATAACTTGAGATGTATTATTTTGTTTCTATATTCGTTGTGTACACTATTAACTATAAATATATTTATCCTTCCATATTTGTTTTACAAAATCCCTAACATTATTATCTAAAATTTACAAAAGTTGGTTTTACCTGCCCTATGTACTGGTGTTATTTTCATCACCATGTTTAAAACCTTTAACAGTTAAATTAACTTTTAACAACCATAAAAACTGTTTAACATATAACATTATCTTAACAAAACAAAAAGATATACTATTCTATTAGTTTAAATTCATGCCCACATGGCTATGATTCTACTGAACCTTTGAACAAATAAACTGTTTTTTACTTAAACTATACAATTGTTTAACACTTAGCAATAACATCTTTTTATAGTCTACTTTGCTTTGCCAATCAATTGATCACTGTTTACCACCAGTTCTATGGTGATATATTTGTTAACATAAAAATGAAATTAATATCAGTTAATTGATATTCTCTTAAAACAACTGCTTCACCTGCTACATACAAAAAACAACATAAATACCATGATAATAAAACAACGTGCTAAAACATAATAACATGCACATTTTTATAAAATAAACTATGCACTAATTAATTAGTCTTCTCTCAGTTAATTGATTAATTATTCTAAAACTGTCTATGTTATGTTTCACATTACTTGTCACTATGTTTATCGTTTACCCTTCTCAATGAACACTTAATAGTTTGTATTTATAAACATACTTATTGGTTTTTATAGGTTTTTACATTTTATTATCATTAAAAGAACTTTACTCTTGGTATCAAATGTTACTGTGGACAAGTTATTATTTGTTGTTTTCTGGACAATCTTATGATCACTATCTGTTACAATTAGTTGTATGGTTCATGTATCTACAATAAGGTTTGTTATATTTTCATTACATCACTTAAATTAATCATTTACTAATATTTCTTTTACATAGTATTACATGTTTGGGCCTATTATCCCTCAATTTATATTTTGATTATCTTGATATTATGATACATTGAATGAAACCATTTGTTTCTTTATAGTACTGGTTCATAAGCCGTCTGCCTTTATAATTATTTATTTTGGTCATTATTGAAAGTTCATGTCATAATCGGGGTTGAATGTATTTTGCATCACTTTGCCTCAATCTTTAATTTTGGGTACGGACAGTTGTATTACTAGTCAGTCTAAAATGGTTAGTCGTTCCTCTTCACTATCATCTTGGAAGATATTGTTCTTCTTGTTTAGCTTCTTATCCAAAGTCTTCATTAAATCAAGTACATATTAAGTTGTTCCAAATGTATTGTTACAATATATAAGCTAACACCAGTTTGAATATATTTTTGTGCAGTGTATTTTAATTCTTGATCGATGTTTACTTAATGATCAACATTCACTAATCAACTTGCTGGTGTCGACGAGACATTGGTTAAGTGCACATCCGCTGATAGCAGAAACTCTCATCAGAATTTCATCAGCGTAATGGACTTCTCCGTTCCCGTAGGTTTGAATCTTCCCAACGGCAAAGAGGAAAGCAGTAGTACTTGATAACAAATCTATGTTCGGAGCATAAAGTTCGCATGGTTGTCATTTTATAAAATAGTTTGCTTGCGTGTAAAAGACAGATTTAATCTTTATTCTCTACAATACTGTATATAACAATTACATAATGTTACTAAATATTTATATTTATCCCAGTACAAAAATAAGTGTTTCTATCATTTAATGTTTAATAACATTTATTATTGATCGTGAAAATGAACGTATTAAATACTACATGACACCTGTACGTATTTTGTGTAGTGCAACATTATAACATTGTACATAATTCATAATGCACAACAGAATAAATGAAACCCGTTTAATGCTTTAAGAGAACGAAAAAACAATTCGATTTAATAAAATAATATAAGAACTGTTGATAAAAGCACTGTTGAAGAAGTACCGATTATTATTGGGTAGTAAAAATAAAGTTTTTCTGTAGTTTACATTTAAAATGTTCGAAAAAAATTCTGTGAAGTGACTGCCTTATTCTATAACAAAACGTTATCATGTGTAAATAAATTTTAATTTTTGTAGGTTTACCAAAAAAGCTTTTTGCTGGTTAATAATTATTATAAAATATTTGTAGAAGCTCTTTTAATTTTTACAGTTGTGACAATAGTGTTTTATTAATGTTAGCGCGTACGTGTATAATTAATGGTTCAATTCTAAGCTACCAAATGATTAATTTTAGAATTATTTTAACAAAATTGCAACTAAGACTTCTGTCTTAAAAATTAACATTAATTTGTTATACCGTTAAAGTTAAGTTAACATTAAAATTAACATTTCCACTGTCGACATTAACACGTAGCTTTCTTTTCGTATCAAGGACACCAATCATCGTCCTCGTCTGTCACTGAGACAACTCATTTGAATAATCCTACTAAAAATTATTTTGTAAAATGTTAAACCTGCTTTTTATACTTTGACACAAAAGATTTTATGTACAACTCTTGAAGCTATGCCACATTAATTTACTTCTGACCAATCGTTAAAATTAGTTGACCCGCTTTTGGAGGGTACTGCAGGCTCCTGTATATTTTTCATTGGACGTTTCCGCTATCGGGAGATACGTCCAGTGTAGCAAAAATTTTATAGAATAGAACGTTGTTTAATGTGTAAATTGGAGGAGATAAGGAAGCGTAAGTATTGTAACGTGACGGATCCCTTAAAATAAATATTAAAACTCATACATGTTGAAGAATAGACATATGGCAAAGTGCATAACCTAACCAAGTTACTAAAACCAGTTGAAGTACAAAATAATAATAAAGTACTAAGTTTATTTTGTAAGTTATATGTCTTAATATGTTTGGTTAAGATTATAAAACTGATATATAACAATCAAGGAAAGTATGCATGTCAGATAAAAACATTGTGACACTTATTTCAATTAAATACTTTATGTCAGATTGTATTAAAAATAGGTAAGAGCCATATCACATTAGGTATGGCTGATTAATATTATATTGTGAAGGGAAAGTGTGTTAATTCAGGAATCAGTTATATGAAACAATAATTGTGTAGGTGTAAAACTGTAACTAGAAAATATGACTTGAGAACGTATCTGTGTTTATATATTCTAAAAGCACACAATGACAATTAAAGTGGAAAGAAAACTAATACCAAAATGTTTCAACTAAATTTTGTTACACAAAACTTGTTATGTGTGATTAGTAGTAAGAATCCTGAACTAACTATTGTATTATAGAATTTGTCAGGATGACAATCATTATGTTTTAGGAATTACCAAGATGGTTAATTAAACCATGTTATATAATATTTGTGTTAGTAGTAGTATAAATCATGAACTAACCAGGATATGAGGGAGATGTCAGGATGATTATTATGTTAGATAAACAAGGAAATGGTTTAGTTAAATGTTATTCTATAAAACTTGTATTTGTATTAGGGTAAGTTTTAAAATTACTGTATTATGGTAGAGAATAGAGCCACAGTATTATTATATTTTATAAATAAGCAATGTGTATTAAGAAATTAATGATGTTAAAGTGTACATAAGACAATATTATGTTTGTACCATAGTCAGTAGGTTTTATAAGACAATGATGTTAACATTTGTCATGACCAGAACTGATATAAATTTATTTAACAATTAATATCATATTCTAAGTAACTAGAAATTGTTTTATGACATTAAGGGTACAGAAACGGCACTTTTAAGCATAAAACAAATTTGGGTCAAAAATCAAAAATGTAACATATAAAGATACTGAACAAAAACCTATCTTGTGAGGTATCAAAATGATCAGTGAAAAAAGGGGATTTCATTGATGACAGTATGGTTAACATTGTATCTAGCATAAGATGGGAGTTTTAAAATTAGTATTTGGAGGTATAGTTGAACTAGAAAAACCGACGCCATCAAATGACAATGCGTAAGCTTAGACCAATCGGAATTTTGCAAATTCTGCACCGAGAAGCCAGAAAAATTGACACACGAGAATTAGTTGATTGTTGAACCTCGAAGAGTTAAGAACGAGATCCCTGTAATGTTTGTGGGCCGTAAATTATTAGTAGCTCTCGAACGCAAGACAGGTTAGGTCACTAATATCCAATAGTGATTTTTAATTTAGTGAACAATCAACCAAATGAACTGCGAATAGTGACGTATACATATTAAATAGTGAAAATATCATACCAGAAATAAGAAAGTGTATAAAAAATTGGTGAGATTAATCCAAATTACTATTTCGACATAACCCATCTGTGACACTGAATATACACTATTTAATTATTTGAACAAACACTGAAAACACTAAACACTAATACTGTTGTGACTTATTAGTTGTAAGATAATTAATTATTTATTTGTACCTAGAATCAAGAAGTGAAATTGTTGTTAACTAAGAGGCACTCGCGAAATCTGTTTCGTTCCTTAGTTGTAAGCAATTATTTATTTTATATAATATATTGAAGAATTGTGATGTTTTATACTTCACTGAGGACATTTTCGACAAATTTATTGTAGTCAAAAGAACACACTTTTAAAAATTTAAGTCGAATTAACCTAAATATAATAAAATTATTCCATGAGTTTTTTTAATAATGCCAACCTCTGAGGATTGATTAGCTAGGGTAACTAATGTTCAGAAAGTATTTATTTGTTGTATATTAAAGGAAAGGTTTAAAAAAAAACTAATAAAAGAATATTGAAGTAAACTGTATAAGAGCTGGTTTAATTATTTAGAATAATTATCAAATTACCGAAAATACGAGTGCTTACCCTGACGAAAATTGAGGCGAAATCTGGTACTGGCTTTAGCTATCAAGGTGAGCCACGATAATATTTCGATTTTAAATTATTATTAATTTCAATCAATTTTTGAAGTCATTATGTATTCAAATAGCAAATACCTAACTAATTATTTTTATATTGAATATAAAATACGTAATTATTTCTACACCAGTTACATCAATTAAGAATCATAGCATTCAAAATTGGCGATCCAAAGAAACGTGTTAATAAAAATACTGTTAGTAAGAACAAATCAAAATTAAAATAAAATAATTAAAAATAAATTAAGAAACACTCAGATTTTTATTTACGTATTTGGCGCCTACAAAGCGCTTGTCAACCATTAAAAAAGAAAAAAATATAAATAATTTTTTAGAAATCTATTCATTTAATTACATATTTTGGCACTCCGAACGTGAGGTATAGACAAATATAAAAATAACCACACAGATTTTGGCACATAACAGTATTGATATGGACAGTGGAGACAAAACTTCGTTATAATGTACTTCTAAACTTGAAACAATAAGCTGCAGTAGATTTTATACTCATTAAAATATAATCATGATGCATGTGTTCGTGTGCATAAGTACTCACTTCTTTATACGTTTGTAAAAACAGATAATTATTTAGAGAGTTTTCAAATGATACATATGCTAATAGAATAACCGCATTTACAGTAAGCCCACAGTAGGTCTTTACTACTTTAAATACGTAATCGTGTGTAATATTATATAGTACTGCTCACTTCTTCTAGAGTAGTTGAAACATTTATGTTGTAATTCTTCATCTTTCCAAAATAAAATCTGCATGTCACTATAGAACATAATTTATCAAGAACTCTGTCTTAGGAAGCTGCCAACGCCCGTTTAAGGTGTCTCCTACAGACGCTTCAGAATTTAATGCCTCAATTTTTTATAGTTAATTAGTAAAACACTATAATACTATTGATATCCCTTTTAAATAAACTTACTCATAAACCTTTCTGTAATGCAGAAATCTGATGAAATTTTTCTCCTAGCTGCCTTAAAATTTTTAATATAACTTTATACCTGAATATTTGTATTTTCTTCTAAATTTTTCGTTTTTAAATTCCAGTGGATTATAATTTTATCTAACGAGTTCACAGTTAAGTGGGTTTCTTACTTGTTTTGAAAAATAATTTATGTTCCTGGCAACCGTTAATATTCGATGTACAGTCAATTACGGTACTAGTGTTGGGCAAGGAGACCCAGCTGGTTCGTGGTTAAATGGTTTTCTTATTAAATTTTAGAGTACATACTATTAAGTATACATTTACACACGTATACTTAACACACGTATGTACACATGTACACACGTCTTTGGTATTACGTGTAATTGCAAACTACCTTTTTATATTTAATTTTTTTTTATTCCCATCTACTACCATGAGACATGTACTATGTAACATTACATGTTACATGTAAAATTACATTGTCAAATTACAGGTTACATGGTAAGTAAAATAAAACGAATTATTTTAATTATTGCTGTTATACACACCTACTCAGTTGTCACTCCCCTCATATTACTAGCTTTGGAATGTCATTATGATGAATTACTGTTATTGTACTTATTATACGGGGTGGCGGAGGGAAACGAGAAATTTTAAATAATTAGAAAAAATGAAGAAAAGTTAGAAAACATTATTTGAGGCTCAAAATATGTTCTACAAGACTGGAAATTACATTAGGCATCACTTTTTAAAAATTACATCAGTTAAATGCTGCCCATTTTGCCGTACACATTCAGGAAGTCGATTCTGTAGGTTTTGCATAGTGCGGCGCAATGTGCCACCTGGGATTTTGGCGATTTCCTCTTCAATCTGTGTCTTGAGCTGAGCAAGGGTTCTTGGTCTAGTCTGGTACACGATGCTCTTCAGATGTCCCCATAAAAAAGAAGTCACAGACTGAAAGGTCTGGAGATCGGGGCGGCCAAGCGATGTTAGCATTCCTTGAAATTATGCGATCCCCAAACAAACGTTTCACTGTTGCCATAGACTGTCTGGCAGTATGTGAGGTGGCTCCATCCTGTTGAAACCAGGTGTGCTGAATGTCAAGATTTGGAAAAGTATGGAGTCTTGGAGCCAAAAATGTCTCTAGCATGTTAACATAACGTTCAGACGTCACAGTGATAGCAGTGCCTCGTTCATCTTCAAAAAAGTAATGGCCTATCACCCCATGACACGACACTGCACACCATACGGTAACTTTGGTACTGTGTAATGGACGCTGGTGAAGCTGAGCAGGGTTTCCTTGAGCCCAGTAACGGAAGTTCTGCTTACTCACGTATCCAGTTAAGTGAAAATGGGCTTCATCGGACATCCAAAGATTTTGAATGAAGTTAGCATCCTCAATGATTTCCGTCAATGATAGCCAACAATTGTTCACAAATTTGCAGGCGCAATACACAATCATTAGGATTCAGTTGTTGCACAATCTGAAGTTTGTACGGATGAAATTGAAGTTTATGAAGTATTCTTTGAACACTCCGACGTCCGTGCTGCAATGACGAGGCAATTTTTCGCACAGAACGACGAGGACTCCTTAAGATGGCAGCTCGCACGTCATCAATGTTTTCTGGGGTACGTACAGACCGTACACCCCCGCTAGGTTTTTTCTTCAAAGCTGAACCAGTCTCTCCAAAATTACGAACCCACGTTTCCATTGCGTGTAACGAAGGAACTTGACCGTGGGGCGAGATCTGATAGTGGCGCCGAAACTGTGCAGCTGTCAAACTGTCACCATGTCGGTAAAACGTCCTTACGGCGACCGCACGCTCTGCACCGCTCCACTGCTCCGTGGTAACTAAATGTCCGTTACTGCTAGACAGACAGTTTCACTTCTGCTACATCTACAGGGCTGCCAACATCAAATTCAAAATTTCCCGTTTCCCTGCGCCAACCTGTACTTGAGGACTTTTATACGATAAGAAAGATATTCATGTGTCTGATAATGGATATATTTTGAACACAGTCTAATTTTCCTCAGAATTGTTTTCTTAACAAATTTTATATTAAATAGAAGTTATAGTGAAATAAGCCAAAAAAAAAATGTGCACAAGATTTACTCAAGGTTTAACACTGGAGAATGGCTAGGGTAGATTGCTCCTGATTGAGCAGAAATGTTGGAACGTTAATGACGGTAATAATTGTGGAGTTAATTTTGACTTATATTACTTTGAACGGAGGTGTTAAATGAAATAATTAATCATAACTGTACGAATTATATAATTATTAATGATTAACACATAAAACATACTAATTTGTCAACTTATATAAGTTTATAAGAATATAAAGTATACAAATTTTGACAACTTACATAGACACGATGATTGCAAAAGTAGTATATTTTACTGCTACAATTCTACCATAATATACTATGTGTGAAAATAAATATTGTTGCTTTTGTAAATATAATTAACAAACATGAACACTATTTTTTTTTATAGTTGTTTTACTAGTAGGCCTACGTCATTATATATGCACTCTTTATTCCTGCAGCTTCTTCCAAATGTTTTAGTGAACTCTACTCTATCGCTTTTGTATGTAGGCTTTTACTTACGAGAATATCGTTTGTTCTTACTTCTTACTTTTGTAGGTTTTTCTAGTCCCTTCACCAAATCTATAAGTTAAAAGCGCGTAACACAGTGGAATGGAGAGATTTTTGAATACGATAGCACGTAATATGTGTGATTACGTTCTTGCCTATTTTAAAGAACTTGAAACGCAAAATTTTTAATTTCTTCAGGTGAAGTTTTTCTTGGCTTATATAATCAAATCGTTGCTTTAGACAATTGAAATTAAATTTATTTATTTTTATAATACGGTTAATTTGTTTTCAAATGATGAGTGCATTGTAGTAATTTAGTGTTACGCCTAGCAATACTACGACTATAACTGAGTTTTTAGCTTTCACGACCTGCGTTAACATTATTGAAACGGTTTAATGGCAGGCTATTAGGCTGTGGTCTTATGTTTGAAGAACCAAACGTTTCTGTCTCACTAGCGAAGGCCATGTTTAGTGATAAAAAATACCAGCAGATGTTCATCGTAAACTCCTCAGTACAGAGGCAAACCATGTTTTCGCTGTTGCGTTGCGTCGTATTAGCCGGATGTCTTTGCACCAATGGCAGGATTCTTGGTCGAGCCCAATGGCTGATAGATGGAAACATAGTGCTGGTACAGTACATTGGTGCTTAAGACTGGAATGGAAACCGCCAACGCGGTTTTTCGCTAGATGACGGGGGAAGACGACCTTTAATGTAAGAAACTGCTGCTGGAACCGATTCAGGCGACAGATGCCGCCTGTCTTAAGCTCAGCAAATAGACGCCGTGAGTCGTCGGGTGCTATCCGCGAGACAGAGAGCCTCCGTGCGGTGACAGGTGTAACAGCAAAACGCAGCGTGCGCAGCGTACTAGGAAGGAAGAAAGGACAGTTTTCAGTAGGTTAGCTCCAGAGCTGGGTACATGAAGCTATAGACGAGGATGTCTTTACGGCTGGTCATCAAGAATCGCCAGAGGGAGTTTCCCGCGAATTAGGGGTGGAGATTCTGTAGCGCTGATGGTCCCTAGGTGAGCTAAGGATGAGGTCGCAGATGCAGCAAACAGAGTTATAGCTAACGACCGGAGAAAAGCAGACAGGGTGCGAAATCGAAGACATCCTTTAATTTCAATACTTCTGACAAACCAAGGAGATCTCGATATGGTACGGGTTGTCTAGTACGGGAAAACTGGCAAATCGTTCGTGTACATAAAGTATGGAACGGGGCAAAGTACAGAATCCTGCGGAACGCCGGCGGCGACAGGTCGAACTGTAGAAGACGACCCATCGACGTACGGTCGATGCGATACGAAAGGAGAAAGAACTCTCTGGAACGGAGAAAGAATAGTATGACAAGGAGAATAGGTGAGTTTAAAGAGAAGGCCTCTGTGAGAGACTTTGTCGAAGGTTTTACTCACATCAGCAGGACAGCACTCGTCGACGCTTTCCTTTAGGCGGGGTCAGACAAATGCGTAATAACGCGGACAAACTGAGGAGTTGTCGAATGCTCTCTGCGGCATCTAAACTGTTCACTGGGGATTAAATCATCTAACGGGGGTGAGATACTGGCCAACAGGAGACATTCAAAAACCTTGAAAATGACTGACAAGAGATAAATGGGGCGATAGCTTTCAGGAAGCATTCGCGGCTTTCTGGGCTTCGGGATCATACTAATGGTGGCAGTTTTCCAGCGAAGGTACTGTAGCCGGAGAGAGGAGTTGAACAGATCTAAAACAAGGTCAACGCCTGAGGCCGGAAAATGTTGGATTGCAGCGGCCCCGATCCGGCCAGGACCAGGGCGGCTACGACGGTAAAGTCGTCAGATAGACCAAACAAGTTTGTTCCTACCGAACTGGAGAGGAGGGTTATCTAGGGGATTGGAAAAATGTTCAGAAAGTAAGTCCTGAAACTCTGCCGATCCGATTACACAGGGTTCCAGACGCCTCGATGAATAATAAATTTTGCCTCCATGCGGTCGGCGAAGACTCCTAGTCTAGCCTCCGGCTGAAAACACAACCCCCGTTCGGAGATTATAACGGGTTGTGAGTTCTATTCTCGCAGGTCAGTCTACTCGCCGCTCTCCAGACTTGAAGAGACTCAAGGTACGAGTTCCACCGATCAGTGTTTACGTCCTGCAAAAGTTGGGCGTAAAGAGATTGGGCTTGAAATCGCCGCTTAACGGCGGAATCTCGGGATCTTTGCCATCTACGGCGGACTTGCGTTGAAGACAGACAGCGTGGAGACCTTCCGGTGGAAGGTCTGATTTGCGATGATTCACCTGGAGAGTATAGGTGTGTCGACGCACACATCTTGGCTCCTGAAGATGAGTGGCTCGGAGTTCCAGATTGTCACAAGTCCACTGGAAGAGAAGATACCGGTACCTCCGGTATTATTGTGATAGGAGCGCCAGTTGATCCTCCTAATAAGACTATCGGGAGGTCGGAGTGAAGTCGACATCCTCTCATACTGTTATAAAAAGTTGCGTTGTGATCGGACGAGAACTTTGACTCAGACGAGATCTGGATGTAATTGGTCACATTCTTGGAAACGACATTGTTAAGAAAGTCCGCTTGCTGACCGGAAAAGGTAAAGTGGGTAGGATCTTCCGAGCCGATAACTTGAAGAGCCGGGTCGTCAAGACGAATAAGTAAAGATATTTTCTGTAGGCGTAATGTTTAGCGTTGAAGTCGCCGGCTACTATTGTAGAAAGAGCGTGGTCGAGGACAGCGTCCCATTTATCAGCCGGCGGCGCCGTCCGCAGGCAAGGCCGGAGATACACCGAAACAAGGTGCGACTCCGATCCGTCTGCTTCCAACGCCACCGCACAACATTCAATGACAGAACTATCTAAGGGGAGTGGTGGCCTATGGGATATCCACCTGTAGACCAATACAGTTGTTCCCCCACCCCCGAAAGGGGACAGCGAGGCCGTAAGTGACAATCCTGACGATAACAGATGTAGGCTGGAAGAGAAATCTTGTGATAACGTGATAGATGAGTCTCGTAAAGAAGTACATCAGCGTCGTACTCCGTTAGGAAAGTCACCAATTTGGATCGTCGGGAATGAACATAATCTACATGAACGAAACTCTTATAAACGTTAATTTGAAAACAGCTCAATCATCCTAAAGGTTGAATGTGCATAGATACATTTCTAAAGTATCTATGATGTACTTGAAAGTTACGTTCATTAGTAAATTGCTGACTTTAATCGTGGTTTCATGTTTATTTCCGTAATGTCCATTTTAAATGTTTTTGAAGAATTTTTTTATTTGGAATTCACTAGACAGAATTAATGTTTTTAAATTACATTTGTAACTGGTTTTTACCATGTAATACTTACTGCAAACAATACTTAGGATAGCCAAGTGATTTGCTTGGATTTATTTTAATAAAATTAAATCTATGTTAATTATTTTTAATTTCGTTAATTAGTTTTAGTTATAATTAAAACCCATCATTAATCATAATGCACAATTCAGAAAACCTATGTTGAGAAATTCTGTTTTACTTGAATGAAAAAGAAAGAAAGTACGGACTATATAATCTCGGGTTGTTTTAGTTATTTATAACCTACAGTAAACGAGAAATGAAGTACTCCAACAACCTGCAAAGAGTTGTGTGTGAGGCTTTGTTGAGATAAATTTCTGTCTGAGTTTACGGCTTAATTTTGCACTCTTTGTTACAGATAATAACGGTGTTTTTGTAGTTATAGGGCTCTACACGACGATGCATTAATTTTGACCATCGGATTTAAATACGTAAATGTCAAACGCTGTAATAACAACCCCACTACGGTTTATTATAGGCGACATGTACTTTATTGTGATACGTACCCTTTGGCAATTTTAATCTATGTGACAAAAGTGAATATTAGCAAACATGCAATATTGAGTGGTGTCGTCTCATGTGTGCTAACAATTCTAGCATATTTAAATAATATTTTGTTCATTACGTTTGATGAGTTGAGACTACAAAGACATAATCAAACGTAACGTGGCATTACCGTCTTGCGATCCACCACATACAACACCTATTAATTTTTATTATCTTACAAAGCAGGTTTTCATCTTAGATTTCAATACAATAATGTTAAAGCTGCACACATTTCTTTATTCTATCTCATCATGAATTTTATAAATAATGAGTGATTTTAACTTAAATTCCGGCAAGGGGATAAGATGAATTATAATTTTTTTGAATAATAAAAAAATTAATTTATTGACAGTATTATTTATTGATAAAATAAAACATGGTTGGAGAATGTAAATGTACTTAAAAATGAACAACATTTATTATCCAAGTTTAAAAAATTTCATACCATAACATAAAATTTTCAACATTACTACTAAACAAGACCTACTGTATCAATTGTAATGTCCACTCTACGCAGGAAGTCGCTGTATCAAATTGATAAATATGGGAGATAAGAAAGAAGACCGCCCGTATACACCCATCAGACACCCACAGAGAAATTTAGCTGATAGTGTGAATAAAGAAGAAAGCAAATACCTATGTATCTATTGCCATTATTGGCACAAAAAATTCCACTACAGAAGTAAGATAGTTAACGCCTCTCCAGCAGGAAAGAACAATACAGTCCATATATGAAAAGTGGATCGAACACAAGGCGTTATACTGATTTATACCTTATAAGGTTGCATGATTTCTTTAATTGTATATAGGCTATTGAAGGTTAAATATTGTTATAATGTTATAACAAGAAAACGGAAGAAACTTGGGTAAATTAGCAATATCATTAAGCAACCACGTCTTCGAAGTTAAGAATCAGTTACTCTCCGTAAATGTTTTATAAATAAAATAAGAAGAAGTGACTAAAAACATCTGTATCTGAACGGCTTTATTACGGTAGTCCCACTGCAACATAGCCGAGTTGAAGATGAAGATAAGGTCAGATTTAGTGTTACGACGTATTGCTAGGAAGTCCGCACTTTGAATGATAACATTCCTGTTGAAATTAACGTTTGTAAAACTGCATTCTTATCTATTCGTGGAATAGGTAGACGTAAAATTGATTATTTGTTAGGAGGTTTGAGAAATGTGTCATTTCTACGGACAGCTGACTTAAGAGAAAACCTCTAAAATCGTCAGCAACGACACATTAAAATTAATGTATGACCACTTTCAATCTTTGAAAGGCAATGGTAGACACTGTAGTCTTTCAGATTCTAAAAAGACGTACTTACCAGAGGACGTGAATATTAAAAAAAAGTTTGCGTTATTTAAAAAGAATCCAAAAGCTTAAACTGTTAGTAACGAAAGTTATTGCAGAGTTTTTAACCGAGACTTAAACATCACTCAAGCACGCAGCTCAGGTTACATACGTACAGCAGAAAAAAGAACATAGAATTACAAATTATAGACGAAAAGAGGAATAAAGAAAATTGGTTGTAAAAAATAGGAAAAACCTCTAGGCTAAGAACAAAAATTACATTCTGAAAAAGCTAAGGTGTTTTAAAACTGAAAACAGGTACAAAGAAAAATAGCCAAAGTTCTGACTAACAGCAAGCAACTTGCATGGATTCTGAAAAAAATTTTCTTGTCCATTTTACTTGTAAATAAAATGAATTACAAGAGGCAATTATCGTTTATTATTTACTGCTAGAACCCCCTCAGTTTGACAATCCCACCGAACCAGAATAATCACAGATGAAGTAAAATCATCAATAAATACAATGAAAGACGGTAAAGCCCCCGGTCCGGGTAATGTGCTGATAGAGTTTCTTAAACTTCTCGATGATGACAGCATAAATGGTTGCCTGCGGTATTCAACTATATATATGACACCGGAAGAATCCCACTTCATTATTAGCTTAAATCTGAATTCATTAAATTACCTAAAAAACCAGGACCAAAACAATGTGATGAATATAGAACTGTTAGCTGAATGAGTCACATTCTCAAATTCTTCGTCAAGATAATCCACAACAGAATACATAAGATCTGTGAAGAACAACTATCAGCCACACAGTTTGGTTTCAGAGATGCAGTTGGTACACGAGAAGCTCTATTCAGTATTCAGGTGCTGTAGAGATGTAACCTTTGATGTTTTTTCATGTTTCGTCGATTACCAGAAGGCCTTTGACTGAGTCCAAAATCAGAAAATGATGGATATCCTGAAAAATATTGGATTAGATGGAAAAGACCTAAGGATAACAGCTACACTGTATTGGAACCAATCTGCAGTGGTTAGAGGAGATAGGCTTAAAGAGAAAACTGAAGAGATACAGATTCTGCGTGGAGTAATGCAAGGATGTATACCATCTCCGCTTTTATTCAACATCGACTCGGAAGACATTTTTATAGAAGCTTTAGATGAATGTGATGTGGCAATCTATCTGAACGGTGATAGAATAAATAACAATTTTACGCGGATGATACCGTCATACTCGCAGATAGCTTAGACGTGATGCATCAACTAATAAAGAGAATGACAGAAACATGCGTAGATATGGTCTAGACATCAATGTTAATAAAACGAAGCTAATGATTGTATCTAAGAACAAGTTCACAAACTGCACCCTTAATATAAACCAAAGGCCAGTTGCACGTGGATCCAAATTTACATATCTTGGTACCATAGTCAATGAACAATGGGACCACTCTCAAGAAATAAATAGCAGAATTTAAAAGGCAACAGCAGTGTACACTAGAATGAGCAGTTTATTCAAAAGTCACAATTTAACAATAAGCACAAAGATAAGACTTTTACGCTGCTATGCATTCTCGGTCTTCTTCTGCGGTGTAGAATCTTTGACTGAAGCCACAACTAAAAATTGGAGTCTTTCGATATGTGGCTTTACCGTATAATACTGACTATTTCATGGACAGCACATATAACTAATGTTGAAGTTCTTAGAAAGATGAAGAAAGAAAGCAAAGTTATTAACACAGTATAGAGATGAAAGCTTCAGTATCTGTAACATCTCATGAGAAATGAACAGAGATTTTACTTATTGCAGTCCATACTACAGGGAAAAGTACTTGGAAAGAGAGAAGTTGGGCGACCGAGAATCTCATGGCTGAGAAATTTAAGGACATGGTTTGGCATGAATACAACTGACTTATTTCGTGCAACGGTACAGAAAGTTAAAATATATGATATCCAACATCCGAAACGGATAGAAACTATCAGAAGAAGAAGAATTCACTGTTTAGTTGGAATACTCTTCTTACGTTATTCCGATAATTACTCAAACTGGATCTCTACCATTTACAACACAGAATTAAGAAATAACAAACTTCATTGTTGTCTTCCTTCTAATAATATTTCCGCTAACATATTCGTGTTCCATTTTTGGTACAGCTGAATGAATGATGTACTCATTAGGATTGTACAGTTTATGTTTAAAAACACTTGTTTAAATATTAAAACACAAAAATTAGATTTTTCTTCATTTAAGCACTTTACTAAATTAAAAATAAGTTCTTTATAATGTAAAATTTTAATAAACTGTACAAACCCGAACATAAAATTAAATATAAGTAAAGTTTTAAAAAGAAAAAACGTTACGCTTGGAAAAATTTAATCGTTTATTATGTTCATTTTTTATAATGTTATAAGTATAAAGACTTCAGTTACAAACAATGAGTGCAAGGAATACATTTGTATGTTTATTGGGAGTGCAATAAATTGAGTTCATTAATTTATTATATTTTGTCAGGAAGAACTTCGTATCCTACTGACGAAAAATAATTAGGAAGAAAGTTCAATGAGTCTGCCTTATTTCTAAATATTTATTGTTAAAAATTATGTTTTCTGTCCTACGCTCATAGAGCGCAATTGAAGTTCACCTTGTTAACCAGTTTACCGTGATACTGATGGTGCAAGAAGGTGAAATCTTGAAAAAATCACTGTAATATAAACATGAATTACACCGCTTTAAGATGTAATGGTAATAATTAAAATAGTTTAAAGGAGACAAGACACCATTTTCCTGTATAATTCTAACGAATAAGTACTGTTTGTTCCATTCATAACGATATTCCTGTTTGTGAAACTAAATGGACACTATTGCAAAACAGTTATTAGTTTGATGCAATAACAGTTATTGTTAGTGTACAAAATTCTTCCCGTAAATACAATAATGCATATCACACAATACAGAAGTGATAATAAGAATTAATGACACCATTCAGTTTAATATACCTCAGTTCAAAGAAAATTAACTGTTAAATCATACAGCAAAATGATCCCTATGTAGTACCACCTGATCTCAATTCCCCGTGCATTTTCAAAGTTTGCAGTTAAGGTCATCAATAATGTATGAAATAATCCAGGACAATTCACAGAACTTGTGTCTCATATAAGTAAACTGATAAAGATTTTAAACTGCATAAACTTTGTAACGTGACAGATATATGCATAATATTGAAGGGCATTTGATCATTAGAATAATAAAATTATAACATTTAAATCTGGAAGAAAGCAATAAGTTTAATATAAAAAATTAATTCATAGCAACTGTGGAAAGCAATCATTATTATTTAAAAAAATACAAGTTCAAATAAATTGAGTTACTAGTGATGAGTCATCCAAAACCAGTCTAATAACCAAAGGTTTTCAAATTATAACCCAGGAAGGTAAAAAGTAAATAACAAAGCAACACAGAATATGACCAAACCCACAACGAGGAAATATAAATAGAAAAGAAACCCTGAATAAGCCAAGATCAACCAATACAGGTGATGTATTTCTAAAATTACGAAGAAGATGAAGAAATCCCAAGAAACCCGAAGAAGATGAAGAAATCCCAAGAAACCCGATGGCATCAAGAAGAAGATGGAGAAGATACCAGTCCCAGAAGACAGAAGAAAAGAAGACAGAAGAAAGAAGAAGAAGGCAGCATCCTGAGGAAGATGTCATGCTCTTATAAAAGACAACCAAATCCCCATACCCCCAAAATAAATAATAACCAATAAAAGTATAACGAAATAGTAACAACATGTACATAAAATTAAGAGAGAGAAGTGTGTAAAGTAAGAGTTGCCAGTGAACCAAGATGAAACAATAATATAGTACCCAAGGAACAAATCTCCATTGTAAAACACTAACCAATTTATTATGTTAATAAGACTACACGACCATTTAGAAATAACATAAAATAAAAGTGTAAAGTGAACCAGTGATAGTTTTGGGTATTATAGAAAATAAACCTTGTGTTTCATTCGTGGCAATCACAAACATTGAATACAATGAAATATGCAACTTTCAGTGACTTAAAATGTGTACTATGTGAATATGTTACTTACAAGATATAAATCTGTTTAAAGTAACATTTTGTTTTATATAATGAGAAAAAAAAACAGATTTAATTATACTAATGACAGGATACAATTCCCCAAAGACAATATTTAAAAGACAGTGTAAAAAAACTGTATAATCCAACTTAGTAATAGTAGTTAGCAAATAAGAATATAGATATAAGGTTTTTGTAAATATAGGATAAGGATGTTAAAAATGTATTAGATATAAGGTCATTTATTTAAATCTACAACAACTAACATCAGAACTGTAAACATAATTATTACTTGTGAATAGTAAGAAGTAATTAAGATGTTAGTTGGTAAAAACCTTTTCTCTGTGAACAATATTTCAATGTTCGAAATAAGTATTTAATTTTAAAATGTCTGAATGTTGAAGACAATCATTTATTGGAAAATATTCCTTATTTGTTTAACTGTTCTTTGTATTGTAACCAATACTAATTATTGTTGTGTAATTTGAAAAACTGTTTAGTTTATAATACCATATTTAAAAGTCAGAGAGGGTATCACACATCATTTATTGTTTGTAAAAATATTTTGTAAGGAAAAATTGTTAAAAAACCTAGGCCAAAGAATGAAAACCAAACTTCATCAAAACAGAGAAATTACTCATGTAAATGCAATTAAACAAAAGGGATTTACCACAAAATATACCTGAGATGAAGCCATATAATTGCACATACCATTTAGAAAGATTTTATAAAATTATATTCAGAATTATAAATAAAAATAAAAATGACTAAACTCAGAAATTTGAAGAGGGGAGTCATATATTCCAAAATAATATTTTACAATTTAACCAATTCAATTAATTACAAGAAAATAAGGGAATAAAAACCTTTTAATACAATATAAGATTATTAATATTAAATATAACTGAAAAATGGCTGAATTTACATAATGACAGGAAGCGAATTTTGGAAATTTTTCATGAATACAAAGTGAAAGTAAAATTACTAATTTTGGACAGAAAACATTATAAAACGGCATTATTCAATCTTAAAATAAGCCGAATGAACTGAAGGATTAATTTAAATAACATCTAGTAAATAAAATTGATAAATAACCAAAGTTTAGGCAATTATATAGTGTATTTTGAAATATGTACAGGATGCAAAATTATATTTGAACAATGTTAAGAATAATATTATATTGGCTAAGAGTTTAGTCGAAACTGGAGGAAATAAGATAGTTGATTATTGGTAATTGTACGGTGAACTTGACAAGCGGTTTATAACCAAGCTAACCTAGCTTAAAACGGTAATGTCGAGTGAGTGAACGATACGTTTTTGTGAAATCGTGAGTGGCGTATAAAATTATTCTGAAACGTCCACCTAGTGACAAAATCAATCGAAAAAGACTAAATAACACTGGACAGTACATTACTACCCCGAAAAACACTACAAAACACAAGAAAACGGTATAACACATAACCATATATTAGTGTCGGAATCATAAAAAGTGACTGAACTTATAGATACACAGATACACAAAATACAACCCGGAAACTTCACACAAGGCACTATACAACATCAAAAAGGAGATTTGCAGACACCAGGACGTAATTCCTGCCAGAAAATATCTTATTTGGAACATCGCAAATACGGATGACATTTTGACCGATTTGACGGCAGCCATTTTCCTTCATAGTGTGCAACGCTTCCTTCTTCCAGTCAGCTGTGTTGGTGACGACAAATTATACTATTTCAAATTTATTATTCAATGTGTGTATCTAGTATTAGTAATTAACTTGTTGTAACGTTATACTTTTTAAATATTGGCCCGATTTCTCTGACTTTGATAATAGTTAGCTGTTTAAAGAACCCTGTTGAATTTGATATACCATACCTTGTAACTGTTTCGATACCCTGAGAGTCGATATTAAAATCGAAAAGAGTCTATATTGCAATTATATAATAAAACATTAATACTTTTCACCACAAAATAGTTCTTTCTTTAATTAATATTACAAATTACCATTAATATAATTTTAAATAATAAACTACCAGGACTTTACCACATACAAGGGAAGATAACCTACAAAACGAAAAGGTAAACAAGTATCGATTGTCCTGGAGACAATCTTATGAGTGGTTGTAGTTTATTTGAAAAATACAAGAACATCAATAAAATTTCTTAGAGGAGTGACACACATTTTAAAACTTCACAGCACACTATTAATTAATTGATTTTAATTAATTAATTAATAAAAAGAAAATTTTTTTTAATTATAAAATTTTTTTTAACATAATTTTTTTAATTTTCTTCAACAACCAACAATTTTTGTTTTAAAACATTTTGGTGAAACTGCACATTTATCTCTACAACAGCATAACTCTATTAGACAATATTTGCTACATTTGGGACTCGATCAACTGGGAAACTTAAGGAAGTGTTTCAGGCCAGTAAGACTTCGAGAGCCACACCAATTATAATTAAACACACCGAGTTTTTATTTTATTACAAATTGGCGCACAACTGAGGGGCTTTAATTAGCGATTGAAAGGCCAATACATTCTGCCCAATCACTAGTTGGAGCTAGGCAGCAGCTATAAAGCCAGAGAAAGGGAACAACGACAAGAAAAATGGCAGAACTTACACAAGAAGAAACGGATGAGATAAAGGAAATGTTACTACAATTGAGAAAACAAATGAAAGAGAACCACGAATCGATGATGAAAAGTATGAAGGAGTGCCACGAATCGGTGAGGAAAAGTATAAGAGAGAGCAACCAATCCTTGAAAGAAGAAGTAGGTAGGAAACTGGATGATTGGGTTGTCGATATAAAAAATGGTAGCCAACCAGAAGCAAAAGAAATACCAAATGATAGAACGCAGGAACAAGTAGTGGTAGTACCTGGAATTAAAACTATCGGAAATAAGGAAAATATTAAACAAAGGAAAAGGAGAATATATCCAAGAAATGTAATAAAAACGAAGGAAGAGTTGGAGATGATGAACCATGGGTTAATTGAGGGAAATAATATCCCAATTACCTATGACAAAAACATCATGAATTCTAGGAATTATAGGAGAAGGATCGAAGTAATTTCAAAAATAATTTACCACGAAGCAGTAGTTTACCAGTGGGAAAAGACCAGAAGTAAACAGAATACGACATGTGGACCAGATCAGTTTCAACACAGAACTGGACGGTGTATTTCAGAAAGATGGAAAGGTGAAATCGTACCAGACTGTAATGATGACACAGATGAATCACCAGAATGTATTCCATTGGCGTGCCATCTACGACAGTTCCAGGGTACGGTTAGACTAAAAGATATTCCTTCAGGGTGGATATGTGATGGTGAGCCAGTTTATGGGGTTTCAGATAAACAAATAATAAGTGATAACCCAGATGAAGATCCTCACATATATTTGTCAAGTAACACAAAACATGGACCAGAGAAGTATTGGTGTATACAATACTATGATAGAGGGAGCCGAATAAGCTTGGTAGCCAATAAAGTAATAACAGCGAGGAAGATTGAGACAAGCAACAGAGTGACCGCAGTGAAAATGAAATACCAGGCGGAAACCAGAGAAGTCACAAGTACTGGGATAATTATGAAGACCATGATCTTCCGGAAAATAAGGGCAACTGAGATGATGGACCCTGGTTAACACGAATACCACACGCCATCAAGAGAAGGGACGGATACTATGATAACCGACTACGGCGAAAAACAATGGTGAAGGAGACGAAATAAATATCATTGAAAGGAAATGATACGGATAATAAACATAAAAACAGAACTGGGTTTTATGAATGAAGAAAATGAACATGACAAATAAAAATATGAGCAAAGCAGCGATATAAAGAAAATCGTCCATCTTCCTGGGTATATAAAAGAAAAGAAAATTTATAAGGAAAGAAAATGAGAAGATCAACTTACAAAAGTATAAATAATATGGTCCGGTATAGAGTAAAAAATATAACCATATGTTGTGGTAAAGGATAAGCATAACAATACCTATGAGTTGAAGGAAATCGTTTCAGGAAAAATCAAAGGTGTGTACAATCAAGCATCTATGAAAAAGTATTATGAAGAATGAGTTGGGAGTTTTGAATTTAGAATTTATTAACCATGAAAATTTAAAATTAAATAAGCACATCTTACAACCTAATAATTTTGAACAAACTTTATGGAAGAAAAAGAATTTTAAATTTAAACTAAAACATAAAAATTTAAAATTATGTAAGAACAACTTACAACCAGATATTTCGGAGAAAACATTTTATGGCAATTTAATTAAAAAGAATTTTTGAATTTAAACATAAAAATTCAAAAATGATGTAAAAACATCTTACAACCTAATATTTTGGAGAAAAACTTTATGGAAGAAAGAGATAATTTTGAATTTAACCATGAAAATTTAAAATTAAGTAACCCATCTTACTACCACTGAATTATGAGAAAAACTTTTTGGCTGAATAGAAGTAAAGAATTTAACAACTGAAAAAATTTAAATTTATGTAAGTACATCTTACAACCTAATAATTTTGAACAAACTTTATGGAAGAAAGAGAGATAATTTTGAATTTTAAACTATGAAAATTTAAAATTAAGTAAGTACATCTTACAACAAACATTTTGAGAAAAACTTTTTGGAAGAAAGAAAGAGGAAGAATTTTGAATTTTAAAACAGAAAAATTCTAAAATTAGTAAGTAAATCTTACAACTATATATTTTGAGAAAAAAACATTATGGAGAATTAAAATAGGAGAGAATTTTGAATTAAACTAAAAAATTCTAAAATTAAGTAAGTACATCTTACAAACTATATATTATGAGGAAAAACTTTTTGGCAGAATTATAAAAAAGAAGAATTTTTTAAGTTAATTAACTGAAAAAATTTAAAATTATGTAAGAACATCTTACAACTATATATTTTGAGAAAAAACTTTTTGGAAGAATTAAAGAGAGAGAATTTTGAATTTTATAACCATGAAAATTTAAAACGATGTAAGTACATCTTACAACTATATGTTTTTGAGAAAAAAACTTTATGAAAGAAAATAGAAGAAAGGAATTTTGTGTTTTAACCAACAAAATTTAAAATTAAGTAAGCACATCTTACTACCACTGATTTATGGGAAAAAACTTTATGGAAGAATTTAAAGAAAGAGAATTTTGAATTTTATAACAGAAAAAATTTTAAAATTTATGTAAGAACATCTTACAACCTAATAATTTTGAACAAACTTTTTGGAAGAAAGAGAAAGAATTTTGGATTTAAAACATGAAAATTTAAAAACATATGTAAGCACAACTTACTACCAAATATTTAAGAAGAAACTCTATGGAAAAATAGAAGAAAGGAATTTTGAAGTTAATATACAAAAAATTTAAAAAAATGAAGTAAGACCAACTTACTATAACTAAGTTTGTGAGAAAACTGTATGGTAAATAATTAAGAAGAATTTGAATTTAGAGAAATACCAAAACATTCAGAAATAATAGTAAGATCACATTACTATAAACAATTTCGAATGAAACAATTCTGGGAATAAATGAATTAAACAGAATTTGAATGTTGATAGAACGTCAGAATTTTGAAACAAGATAAGATCAACATATTACCATGATTTATGAGAAGTGTTTTACCTTTAAATATAAAGAAGAGTTTGAATTTTGAATAAAACTAACCCAGTTTCAAAAATAAATATGTTCCATTGATAATTGAAATTAGAAGAAAATAAAATGATTAATTCAGAAAAGAGAATTAACTTTAATCCAGAATAAATGCTAGATATTCACAATAGCATTTGAAGGAGTAGAGAAGAATAACAAAAAAAGTGTAATATACAAGAGAAGGAAAAAATTTGGAAGCAAAGAGACTAATTACTTATGAAACGATAATGAAAACAGTTAATTAAGAGCAAAGAAGAACAACACATACCAAACGAATGGAGAAGATGATTTTGAACAAATGATAATAATAAGACCTATATGAAAAGCAAAGAGAAGAAGTACCACATGAAATATAATATATAAATGAATTAATGTTAATGAATGCGAAGGCGGATTAATAACTTTCTAAGAGAAAGGAAAGAACCAAAATGTTTAAATAAAATGATCAAAATAACAACCTGTATATCTAATATAAAGATACAATTTTAAAAATCAAATATAATATATTAAGACCATTCAAATAATGAATAAGAAAATGCTATATATAAAGACCATGCTAACACTATAAATAACCAGAAGAAAGTATAAAGAGAATTCAGATGGAGAAGAAAAAGAGTTACACTATGACCAGTAACAAGAATTATAAAAAAGAAAGGTTTTCAACCATAATTAAAATTAATATATCAGACAAGTTAAGAGTTCAGAAAAATATATATATTAATGAGTATAATAATAATTATGAAGATTTATTAAGATAGAAAATGTGAGATAATCTGAGAGATTACGAAGTGAAGAATCCAAAGATATTTTTATTAGTCGAAAATGAGACTACTTTTTATTTATTTATTCCATGACTGACTGAAGATAATTCCAGCAGCATTATGTTTTCTGAGCAGAGATGAATATGCCTCTGTACTCAATTTGTAGAAGTGGTGTATGGCCAGCAGAGATTGTGTAGCGTACAGTGCCCCTCTGATCTGCCCCAGCCCACGTGATAGGGAATGTTAGGGAATTAATATCCCAAGGATACAACACGAAGTTTATAAAGAAAGAGAATGTATTACAATAATAATAATATCTCAGAAGACACTAACTATCCGAAAAGGATCAGTAGTAAAATAAGTAACTATATATATAAAATTAATTAAACTCTAATATAAAAAGTCGATATAAAAATGGGGAAGAAAATGAAATATAAGAAATTATGAAATTATCATAAGAAATTATTTCATCCATAAACATGTCTGAAATAATTACTTCTGGAGGAGAGCAATCTGTAACATGACAGATATATGCATAATATTGAAAAGCACTTGATCATTAGAATAATAAAATTATAACATTTAAGTCTGGAAGAAAGCATTAAGTTTAATATAAAAAATTAATTCATAGCAACTGTGGAAAGCAATCATTATTATTTAAAAAAATACAAGTTCAAATAAATTGAGTTACTAGTGATGAGTCATCTAAAACCAGTCTAATAACCAAAGGTTTTCAAATTATAACCCAGGAAGGTAAAAAGTAAATAACAAAGCAACACAGAATATGACCAAACCCACAACGAGGAAATATAAATAGAAAAGAAACCCTGAATAAGCCAAGATCAACCAATACAGGTGATGTATTTCTAAAATTACGAAGAAGATGAAGAAATCCCAAGAAACCCGATGGCATCAAGAAGAAGATGGAGAAGATACCAGTCCCAGAAAACAGAAGACAAAAAGGCAGAAGAAAGAAGAAGAAGGCAGCATCCTGAGGAAGATGTCATGCTCTTATAAAAGACACCCAAATCCCCATACCCCCAAAATAAATAATAACCAATAAAAGTATAACGAAATAGTAACAACATGTACATAAAATTAAGAGAGAGAAGTGTGTAAAGTAAGAGTTGCCAGTGAACCAAGATGAAGCAATAATATAGTACCCAAGGAACAAATCTCCATTGTAAAACACTAACCTATTTATTATGTTAATAAGACTACACGACCATTTAGAAATAACATAAAATAAAAGTGTAAAGTGAACCAGTGATAGTTTTGGGTATTATAGAAAATAAACCTTGTGTTTCATTCTTGGCAATCACAAACATTGAATACAATGAAATATGCAACTTTCAGTGACTTAAAATGTGTACTATGTGAATATGTTACTTACAAGATATAAATCTGTTTAAAGTAACATTTTGTTTTATATAATGAGAAAAAAAAACAGATTTAATTATACTAATGACAGGATACAATTCCCCAAAGACAATAGTTAAAAGACAGTGTAAAAAAACTGTATAATCCAACTTAGTAGTAGTAGTTAGCAAATAAGAATATAGATATAAGGTTTTTGTAAATATAGGCTAAGGATGTTAAAAATGTATTAGATATAAGGTCATTTATTTAAATCTACAACAACTAACATCAGAACTGTAAACATAATTATTACTTGTGAATAGTGAGAAGTAATTAAGATGTTAGTTGGTAAAAACCTTTTTTCTGTGAACAATATTTCAATGTTCGAAATAAGTATTTAATTTTAAAATGTCTGAATGTTGAAGACAATCATTTATTGGAAAATATTCCTTATTTGTTTAACTGTTCTTTGTATTGTAACCAATACTAATTATTGTTGTGTAATTTGAAAAAGTGTTTAGTTTATAATACCATATTTAAAAGACAGAGAGGGTATCACACATCATTTATTGTGTGTAAAAATATTTTGTAAGGAAAAATTGTTAAAAAACCTAGGCCAAAGAATGAAAACCAAACTTCATCAAAACAGAGAAATTACTCATGTAAATGCAATTAAACAAAAGGGATTTACCACAAAATATACCTGAGATGAAGCCATATAATTGCACATACCATTTAGAAAGATTTTATAAAATTATATTCAGAATTATAAATAAAAATAAAAATGACTAAACTCAGAAATTTGAAGAGGGGAGTCATATATTCCAAAATAATATTTTACAATTTAACCAATTCAATTAATTACAAGAAAATAAGGGAATAAAAACCTTTTAATACAATATAAGATTATTAATATTAAATATAACTGAAAAATGGCTGAATTTACATAATGACAGGAAGCGAATTTTGGAAATTTTTCATGAATACAAAATGAAAGTAAAATTACTAATTTTGGACAGAAAACATTATAAAACGGCATTATTCAATCTTAAAATAAGCCGAATGAACTGAAGGATTAATTTAAATAACATCTAGTAAATAAAATTGATAAATAACCAAAGTTTAGGCAATTATATAGTGTATTTTGAAATATGTACAGGATGCAAAATTATATTTGAACAATGTTAAGAATAATATTATATTGGCTAAGAGTTTAGTCGAAACTGGAGGAAATAAGATAGTTGATTATTGGTAATTGTACGGTGAACTTGACAAGCGGTTTATAACCAAGCTAACCTAGCTTAAAACGGTAATGTCGAGTGAGTGAACGATACGTTTTTGTGAAATCGTGAGTGGCGTATAAAATTATTCTGAAACGTCCACCTAGTGACAAAATCAATCGAAAAAGACTAAATAACACTGGACAGTACATTACTACCCCGAAAAACACTACAAAACACAAGAAAACGGTATAACACATAACCATATATTAGTGTCGGAATCATAAAAAGTGACTGAACTTATAGATACACAGATACACAAAATACAACCCGGAAACTTCACACAAGGCACTATACAACATCAAAAAGGAGATTTGCAGACACCAGGACGTAATTCCTGCCAGAAAATATCTTATTTGGAACATCGCAAATACGGATGACATTTTGACCGATTTGACGGCAGCCATTTTCCTTCATAGTGTGCAACGCTTCCTTCTTCCAGTCAGCTGTGTTGGTGACGACAAATTATACTATTTCAAATTTATTATTCAATGTGTGTATCTAGTATTAGTAATTAACTTGTTGTAACGTTATACTTTTTAAATATTGGCCCGATTTCTCTGACTTTGATAATAGTTAGCTGTTTAAAGAACCCTGTTGAATTTGATATACCATACCTTGTAACTGTTTCGATACCCTGAGAGTCGATATTAAAATCGAAAAGAGTCTATATTGCAATTATATAATAAAACATTAATACTTTTCACCACAAAATAGTTCTTTCTTTAATTAATATTACAAATTACCATTAATATAATTTTAAATAATAAACTACCAGGACTTTACCACATACAAGGGAAGATAACCTACAAAACGAAAAGGTAAACAAGTATCGATTGTCCTGGAGACAATCTTATGAGTGGTTGTAGTTTATTTGAAAAATACAAGAACATCAATAAAATTTCTTAGAGGAGTGACACACATTTTAAAACTTCACAGCACACTATTAATTAATTGATTTTAATTAATTAATTAATAAAAAGAAAATTTTTTTTAATTATAAAATTTTTTTTAACATAATTTTTTTAATTTTCTTCAACCACCAACAATTTTTGTTTTAAAACATTTTGGTGAAACTGCACATTTATCTCTACAACAGCATAACTCTATTAGACAATATTTGCTACATTTGGGACTCGATCAACTGGGAAACTTAAGGAAGTGTTTCAGGCCAGTAAGACTTCGAGAGCCACACCAATTATAATTAAACACACCGAGTTTTTATTTTATTACAAATTGGCGCACAACTGAGGGGCTTTAATTAGCGATTGAAAGGCCAATACATTCTGCCCAATCACTAGTTGGAGCTAGGCAGCAGCTATAAAGCCAGAGAAAGGGAACAACGACAAGAAAAATGGCAGAACTTACACAAGAAGAAACGGATGAGATAAAGGAAATGTTACTACAATTGAGAAAACAAATGAAAGAGAACCACGAATCGATGATGAAAAGTATGAAGGAGTGCCACGAATCGGTGAGGAAAAGTATAAGAGAGAGCAACCAATCCTTGAAAGAAGAAGTAGGTAGGAAACTGGATGATTGGGTTGTCGATATAAAAAATGGTAGCCAACCAGAAGCAAAAGAAATACCAAATGATAGAACGCAGGAACAAGTAGTGGTAGTACCTGGAATTAAAACTATCGGAAATAAGGAAAATATTAAACAAAGGAAAAGGAGAATATATCCAAGAAATGTAATAAAAACGAAGGAAGAGTTGGAGATGATGAACCATGGGTTAATTGAGGGAAATAATATCCCAATTACCTATGACAAAAACATCATGAATTCTAGGAATTATAGGAGGAGGATCGAAGTAATTTCAAAAATAATTTACCACGAAGCAGTAGTTTACCAGTGGGAAAGGACCAGAAGTAAACAGAATACGACATGTGGACCAGATCAGTTTCAACACAGAACTGGACGGTGTATTTCAGAAAGATGGAAAGGTGAAATCGTACCAGACTGTAATGATGACACAGATGAATCACCAGAATGTATTCCATTGGCGTGCCATCTACGACAGTTCCAGGGTACGGTTAGACTAAAAGATATTCCTTCAGGGTGGATATGTGATGGTGAGCCAGTTTATGGGGTTTCAGATAAACAAATAATAAGTGATAACCCAGATGAAGATCCTCACATATATTTGTCAAGTAACACAAAACATGGACCAGAGAAGTATTGGTGTATACAATACTATGATAGAGGGAGCCGAATAAGCTTGGTAGCCAATAAAGTAATAACAGCGAGGAAGATTGAGACAAGCAACAGAGTGACCGCAGTGAAAATGAAATACCAGGCGGAAACCAGAGAAGTCACAAGTACTGGGATAATTATGAAGACCATGATCTTCCGGAAAATAAGGGCAACTGAGATGATGGACCCTGGTTAACACGAATACCACACGCCATCAAGAGAAGGGACGGATACTATGATAACCGACTACGGCGAAAAACAATGGTGAAGGAGACGAAATAAATATCATTGAAAGGAAATGATACGGATAATAAACATAAAAACAGAACTGGGTTTTATGAATGAAGAAAATGAACATGACAAATAAAAATATGAGCAAAGCAGCGATATAAAGAAAATCGTCCATCTTCCTGGGTATATAAAAGAAAAGAAAATTTATAAGGAAAGAAAATGAGAAGATCAACTTACAAAAGTATAAATAATATGGTCCGGTATAGAGTAAAAAATATAACCATATGTTGTGGTAAAGGATAAGCATAACAATACCTATGAGTTGAAGGAAATCGTTTCAGGAAAAATCAAAGGTGTGTACAATCAAGCATCTATGAAAAAGTATTATGAAGAATGAGTTGGGAGTTTTGAATTTAGAATTTATTAACCATGAAAATTTAAAATTAAATAAGCACATCTTACAACCTAATAATTTTGAACAAACTTTATGGAAGAAAAAGAATTTTAAATTTAAACTAAAACATAAAAATTTAAAATTATGTAAGAACAACTTACAACCAGATATTTCGGAGAAAACATTTTATGGCAATTTAATTAAAAAGAATTTTTGAATTTAAACATAAAAATTCAAAAATGATGTAAAAACATCTTACAACCTAATATTTTGGAGAAAAACTTTATGGAAGAAAGAGATAATTTTGAATTTAACCATGAAAATTTAAAATTAAGTAACCCATCTTACTACCACTGAATTATGAGAAAAACTTTTTGGCTGAATAGAAGTAAAGAATTTAACAACTGAAAAAATTTAAATTTATGTAAGTACATCTTACAACCTAATAATTTTGAACAAACTTTATGGAAGAAAGAGAGATAATTTTGAATTTTAAACTATGAAAATTTAAAATTAAGTAAGTACATCTTACAACAAACATTTTGAGAAAAACTTTTTGGAAGAAAGAAAGAGGAAGAATTTTGAATTTTAAAACAGAAAAATTCTAAAATTAGTAAGTAAATCTTACAACTATATATTTTGAGAAAAAACATTATGGAGAATTAAAATAGGAGAGAATTTTGAATTAAACTAAAAAATTCTAAAATTAAGTAAGTACATCTTACAACTATATATTATGAGGAAAAACTTTTTGGCAGAATTATAAAAAGAAGAATTTTTTAAGTTAATTAACTGAAAAAATTTAAAATTATGTAAGAACATCTTACAACTATATATTTTGAGAAAAACTTTTTGGAAGAATTAAAGAGAGAGAATTTTGAATTTTATAACCATGAAAATTTAAAACGATGTAAGTACATCTTACAACTATATGTTTTGAGAAAAAACTTTATGAAAGAAAATAGAAGAAAGGAATTTTGTGTTTAACCAACAAAATTTAAAATTAAGTAAGCACATCTTACTACCACTGATTTATGGGAAAAAACTTTATGGAAGAATTTAAAGAAAGAGAATTTTGAATTTTATAACAGAAAAATTTTAAAATTTATGTAAGAACATCTTACAACCTAATAATTTTGAACAAACTTTTTGGAAGAAAGAGAAAGAATTTTGGATTTAAAACATGAAAATTTAAAAACATATGTAAGCACAACTTACTACCAAATATTTAAGAAGAAACTCTATGGAAAAATAGAAGAAAGGAATTTTGAAGTTAATATACAAAAAATTTAAAAAATGAAGTAAGACCAACTTACTATAACTAAGTTTGTGAGAAAACTGTATGGTAAATAATTAAGAAGAATTTGAATTTAGAGAAATACCAAAACATTCAGAAATAATAGTAAGATCACATTACTATAAACAATTTCGAATGAAACAATTCTGGGAATAAATGAATTAAACAGAATTTGAATGTTGATAGAACGTCAGAATTTTGAAACAAGATAAGATCAACATATTACCATGATTTATGAGAAGTGTTTTACCTTTAAATATAAAGAAGAGTTTGAATTTTGAATAAAACTAACCCAGTTTCAAAAATAAATATGTTCCATTGATAATTGAAATTAGAAGAAAATAAAATGATTAATTCAGAAAAGAGAATTAACTTTAATCCAGAATAAATGCTAGATATTCACAATAGCATTTGAAGGAGTAGAGAAGAATAACAAAAAAAGTGTAATATACAAGAGAAGGAAAAAATTTGGAAGCAAAGAGACTAATTACTTATGAAACGATAATGAAAACAGTTAATTAAGAGCAAAGAAGAACAACCCATACCAAACGAATGGAGAAGATGATTTTGAACAAATGATAATAATAAGACCTATATGAAAAGCAAAGAGAAGAAGTACCACATGAAATATAATATAAATGAATTAATGTTAATGAATGCGAAGGCGGATTAATAACTTTCTAAGAGAAAGGAAAGAACCAAAATGTTTAAATAAAATGATCAAAATAACAACCTGTATATCTAATATAAAGATACAATTTTAAAAATCAAATATAATATATTAAGACCATTCAAATAATGAATAAGAAAATGCTATATATAAAGACCATGCTAACACTATAAATAACCAGAAGAAAGTATAAAGAGAATTCAGATGGAGAAGAAAAAGAGTTACACTATGACCAGTAACAAGAATTATAAAAAAGAAAGGTTTTCAACCATAATTAAAATTAATATATCAGACAAGTTAAGAGTTCAGAAAAATATATATATAATGAGTATAATAATAATTATGAAGATTTATTAAGATAGAAAATGTGAGATAATCTGAGAGATTACGAAGTGAAGAATCCAAAGATATTTTTATTAGTCGAAAATGAGACTACTTTTTATTTATTTATTCCATGACTGACTGAAGATAATTCCAGCAGCATTATGTTTTCTGAGCAGAGATGAATATGCCTCTGTACTCAATTTGTAGAAGTGGTGTATGGCCAGCAGAGATTGTGTAGCGTACAGTGCCCCTCTGATCTGCCCCAGCCCACGTGATAGGGAATGTTAGGGAATTAATATCCCAAGGATACAACACGAAGTTTATAAAGAAAGAGAATGTATTACAATAATAATAATATCTCAGAAGACACTAACTATCCGAAAAGGATCAGTAGTAAAATAAGTAACTATATATATAAAATTAATTAAACTCTAATATAAAAAGTCGATATAAAAATGGGGAAGAAAATGAAATATAAGAAATTATGAAATTATCATAAGAAATTATTTCATCCATAAACATGTCTGAAATAATTACTTCTGGAGGAGAGCAATCTGTAACATGACAGATATATGCATAATATTGAAAAGCACTTGATCATTAGAATAATAAAATTATAACATTTAAGTCTGGAAGAAAGCATTAAGTTTAATATAAAAAATTAATTCATAGCAACTGTGGAAAGCAATCATTATTATTTAAAAAAATACAAGTTCAAATAAATTGAGTTACTAGTGATGAGTCATCTAAAACCAGTCTAATAACCAAAGGTTTTCAAATTATAACCCAGGAAGGTAAAAAGTAAATAACAAAGCAACACAGAATATGACCAAACCCACAACGAGGAAATATAAATAGAAAAGAAACCCTGAATAAGCCAAGATCAACCAATACAGGTGATGTATTTCTAAAATTACGAAGAAGATGAAGAAATCCCAAGAAACCCGATGGCATCAAGAAGAAGATGGAGAAGATACCAGTCCCAGAAAACAGAAGACAAAAAGGCAGAAGAAAGAAGAAGAAGGCAGCATCCTGAGGAAGATGTCATGCTCTTATAAAAGACACCCAAATCCCCATACCCCCAAAATAAATAATAACCAATAAAAGTATAACGAAATAGTAACAACATGTACATAAAATTAAGAGAGAGAAGTGTGTAAAGTAAGAGTTGCCAGTGAACCAAGATGAAGCAATAATATAGTACCCAAGGAACAAATCTCCATTGTAAAACACTAACCTATTTATTATGTTAATAAGACTACACGACCATTTAGAAATAACATAAAATAAAAGTGTAAAGTGAACCAGTGATAGTTTTGGGTATTATAGAAAATAAACCTTGTGTTTCATTCTTGGCAATCACAAACATTGAATACAATGAAATATGCAACTTTCAGTGACTTAAAATGTGTACTATGTGAATATGTTACTTACAAGATATAAATCTGTTTAAAGTAACATTTTGTTTTATATAATGAGAAAAAAAAACAGATTTAATTATACTAATGACAGGATACAATTCCCCAAAGACAATAGTTAAAAGACAGTGTAAAAAAACTGTATAATCCAACTTAGTAGTAGTAGTTAGCAAATAAGAATATAGATATAAGGTTTTTGTAAATATAGGCTAAGGATGTCAAAAATGTATTAGATATAAGGTCATTTATTTAAATCTACAACAACTAACATCAGAACTGTAAACATAATTATTACTTGTGAATAGTGAGAAGTAATTAAGATGTTAGTTGGTAAAAACCTTTTTTCTGTGAACAATATTTCAATGTTCGAAATAAGTATTTAATTTTAAAATGTCTGAATGTTGAAGACAATCATTTATTGGAAAATATTCCTTATTTGTTTAACTGTTCTTTGTATTGTAACCAATACTAATTATTGTTGTGTAATTTGAAAAAGTGTTTAGTTTATAATACCATATTTAAAAGTCAGAGAGGGTATCACACATCATTTATTGTGTGTAAAAATATTTTGTAAGGAAAAATTGTTAAAAAACCTAGGCCAAAGAATGAAAACCAAACTTTATCAAAACAGAGAAATTACTCATGTAAATGCAATTAAACAAAAGGGATTTAGACAAAATAAACCTGAGATGAAGCCATATAATTGCACATACCATTTAGAAAGATTTTATAAAATTATATTCAGAATTATAAATAAAAATGAAAATGACTAAAGTCAGAAATTTGAAGAGGGGAGTCATATATTCCAAAATAATATTTTACAATTTAACCAATTCAATTAATTACAAGAAAATAAGGGAATAAAACCTTTTAATACAATATAAGATTATTAATATTAAATATAACTGAAAAATGGCTGAATTTACATAATGACAGGAAGTGACTTTTGGAAATTTTTCATGAATACAAAATGAAAGTAAAATTACTAATTTTGGACAAAAAACATTATAAAACGGCATTATTCAATCTTAAAATAAGCCGAATGAACTGAAGGATTAATTTAAATAACATCTAGTAAATAAAATTGATAAATAACCAAAGTTTAAGCAATTATATAGTGTATTTTGAAATATGTACAGGATGCAAAATTATATTTGAACAATGTTAAGAATAATATTATATTGGCTAAGAGTTTAGTCGAAACTGGAGGAAATAAGATAGTTGATTATTGGTAATTGTACGGTGAACTTGACAAGCGGTTTATAACCAAGCTAACCTAGCTTAAAACGGTAATGTCGAGTGAGTGAACGATACGTTTTTGTGAAATCGTGAGTGGCGTATAAAATTATTCTGAAACGTCCACCTAGTGACAAAATCAATCGAAAAAGACTAAATAACACTGGACAGTACATTACTACCCCGAAAAACACTACAAAACACAAGAAAACGGTATAACACATAACCATATATTAGTGTCGGAATCATAAAAAGTGACTGAACTTATAGATACACAGATACACAAAATACAACCCGGAAACTTCACACAAGGCACTATACAACATCAAAAAGGAGATCTGCAGACACCAGGACGTAATTCCTGCCAGAAAATATCTTATTTGGAACATCGCAAATACGGATGACATTTTGACCGATTTGACGGCAGCCATTTTCCTTCATAGTGTGCAACGCTTCCTTCTTCCAGTCAGCTGTGTTGGTGACGACAAATTATACTATTTCAAATTTATTATTCAATGTGTGTATCTAGTATTAGTAATTAACTTGTTGTAACGTTATACTTTTTAAATATTGGCCCGATTTCTCTGACTTTGATAATAGTTAGCTGTTTAAAGAACCCTGTTGAATTTGATATACCATACCTTGTAACTGTTTCGATACCCTGAGAGTCGATATTAAAATCGAAAAGAGTCTATATTGCAATTATATAATAAAACATTAATACTTTTCACCACAAAATAGTTCTTTCTTTAATTAATATTACAAATTACCATTAATATAATTTTAAATAATAAACTACCAGGACTTTACCACATACAAGGGAAGATAACCTACAAAACGAAAAGGTAAACAAGTATCGATTGTCCTGGAGACAATCTTATGAGTGGTTGTAGTTTATTTGAAAAATACAAGAACATCAATAAAATTTCTTAGAGGAGTGACACACATTTTAAAACTTCACAGCACACTATTAATTAATTGATTTTAATTAATTAATTAATAAAAAGAAAATTTTTTTAATTATAATTTTTTTTTTAACATAATTTTTTTAATTTTCTTCAACAACCAACAATTTTTGTTTTAAAACATTTTGGTGAAACTGCACATTTATCTCTACAACAGCGCAACTCTATTAGACAATATTTGCTACATTTGGGACTCGATCAACTGGGAAACTTAAGGAAGTGTTTCAGGCCAGTAAGACTTCGAGAGCCACACCAATTATAATTAAACACACCGAGTTTTTATTTTATTACAAATTGGCGCACAACTGAGGGGCTTTAATTAGCGATTGAAAGGCCAATACATTCTGCCCAATCACTAGTTGGAGCTAGGCAGCAGCTATAAAGCCAGAGAAAGGGAACAACGACAAGAAAAATGGCAGAACTTACACAAGAAGAAACGGATGAGATAAAGGAAATGTTACTACAATTGAGAAAACAAATGAAAGAGAACCACGAATCGATGATGAAAAGTATGAAGGAGTGCCACGAATCGGTGAGGAAAAGTATAAGAGAGAGCAACCAATCCTTGAAAGAAAAAGTAGGTAGGAAACTGGATGATTGGGTTGTCGATATAAAAAATGGTAGCCAACCAGAAGCAAAAGAAATACCAAATGATAGAACGCAGGAACAAGTAGTGGTAGTACCTGGAATTAAAACTATCGGAAATAAGGAAAATATTAAACAAAGGAAAAGGAGAATATATCCAAGAAATGTAATAAAAACGAAGGAAGAGTTGGAGATGATGAACCATGGGTTAATTGAGGGAAATAATATCCCAATTACCTATGACAAAAACATCATGAATTCTAGGAATTATAGGAGGAGGATCGAAGTAATTTCAAAAATAATTTACCACGAAGCAGTAGTTTACCAGTGGGAAAGGACCAGAAGTAAACAGAATACGACATGTGGACCAGATCAGTTTCAACACAGAACTGGACGGTGTATTTCAGAAAGATGGAAAGGTGAAATCGTACCAGACTGTAATGATGACACAGATGAATCACCAGAATGTATTCCATTGGCGTGCCATCTACGACAGTTCCAGGGTACGGTTAGACTAAAAGATATTCCTTCAGGGTGGATATGTGATGGTGAGCCAGTTTATGGGGTTTCAGATAAACAAATAATAAGTGATAACCCAGATGAAGATCCTCACATATATTTGTCAAGTAACACAAAACATGGACCAGAGAAGTATTGGTGTATACAATACTATGATAGAGGGAGCCGAATAAGCTTGGTAGCCAATAAAGTAATAACAGCGAGGAAGATTGAGACAAGCAACAGAGTGACCGCAGTGAAAATGAAATACCAGGCGGAAACCAGAGAAGTCACAAGTACTGGGATAATTATGAAGACCATGATCTTCCGGAAAATAAGGGCAACTGAGATGATGGACCCTGGTTAACACGAATACCACACGCCATCAAGAGAAGGGACGGATACTATGATAACCGACTACGGCGAAAAACAATGGTGAAGGAGACGAAATAAATATCATTGAAAGGAAATGATACGGATAATAAACATAAAAACAGAACTGGGTTTTATGAATGAAGAAAATGAACATGACAAATAAAAATATGAGCAAAGCAGCGATATAAAGAAAATCGTCCATCTTCCTGGGTATATAAAAGAAAAGAAAATTTATAAGGAAAGAAAATGAGAAGATCAACTTACAAAAGTATAAATAATATGGTCCGGTATAGAGTAAAAAATATAACCATATGTTGTGGTAAAGGATAAGCATAACAATACCTATGAGTTGAAGGAAATCGTTTCAGGAAAAATCAAAGGTGTGTACAATCAAGCATCTATGAAAAAGTATTATGAAGAATGAGTTGGGAGTTTTGAATTTAGAATTTATTAACCATGAAAATTTAAAATTAAATAAGCACATCTTACAACCTAATAATTTTGAACAAACTTTATGGAAGAAAAAGAATTTTAAATTTAAACTAAAACATAAAAATTTAAAATTATGTAAGAACAACTTACAACCAGATATTTCGGAGAAAACATTTTATGGCAATTTAATTAAAAAGAATTTTTGAATTTAAACATAAAAATTCAAAAATGATGTAAAAACATCTTACAACCTAATATTTTGGAGAAAAACTTTATGGAAGAAAGAGATAATTTTGAATTTAACCATGAAAATTTAAAATTAAGTAACCCATCTTACTACCACTGAATTATGAGAAAAACTTTTTGGCTGAATAGAAGTAAAGAATTTAACAACTGAAAAAATTTAAATTTATGTAAGTACATCTTACAACCTAATAATTTTGAACAAACTTTATGGAAGAAAGAGAGATAATTTTGAATTTTAAACTATGAAAATTTAAAATTAAGTAAGTACATCTTACAACAAACATTTTGAGAAAAACTTTTTGGAAGAAAGAAAGAGGAAGAATTTTGAATTTTAAAACAGAAAAATTCTAAAATTAGTAAGTAAATCTTACAACTATATATTTTGAGAAAAAACATTATGGAGAATTAAAATAGGAGAGAATTTTGAATTAAACTAAAAAATTCTAAAATTAAGTAAGTACATCTTACAACTATATATTATGAGGAAAAACTTTTTGGCAGAATTATAAAAAGAAGAATTTTTTAAGTTAATTAACTGAAAAAATTTAAAATTATGTAAGAACATCTTACAACTATATATTTTGAGAAAAACTTTTTGGAAGAATTAAAGAGAGAGAATTTTGAATTTTATAACCATGAAAATTTAAAACGATGTAAGTACATCTTACAACTATATGTTTTGAGAAAAAACTTTATGAAAGAAAATAGAAGAAAGGAATTTTGTGTTTAACCAACAAAATTTAAAATTAAGTAAGCACATCTTACTACCACTGATTTATGGGAAAAAACTTTATGGAAGAATTTAAAGAAAGAGAATTTTGAATTTTATAACAGAAAAATTTTAAAATTTATGTAAGAACATCTTACAACCTAATAATTTTGAACAAACTTTTTGGAAGAAAGAGAAAGAATTTTGGATTTAAAACATGAAAATTTAAAAACATATGTAAGCACAACTTACTACCAAATATTTAAGAAGAAACTCTATGGAAAAATAGAAGAAAGGAATTTTGAAGTTAATATACAAAAAATTTAAAAAATGAAGTAAGACCAACTTACTATAACTAAGTTTGTGAGAAAACTGTATGGTAAATAATTAAGAAGAATTTGAATTTAGAGAAATACCAAAACATTCAGAAATAATAGTAAGATCACATTACTATAAACAATTTCGAATGAAACAATTCTGGGAATAAATGAATTAAACAGAATTTGAATGTTGATAGAACGTCAGAATTTTGAAACAAGATAAGATCAACATATTACCATGATTTATGAGAAGTGTTTTACCTTTAAATATAAAGAAGAGTTTGAATTTTGAATAAAACTAACCCAGTTTCAAAAATAAATATGTTCCATTGATAATTGAAATTAGAAGAAAATAAAATGATTAATTCAGAAAAGAGAATTAACTTTAATCCAGAATAAATGCTAGATATTCACAATAGCATTTGAAGGAGTAGAGAAGAATAACAAAAAAAGTGTAATATACAAGAGAAGGAAAAAATTTGGAAGCAAAGAGACTAATTACTTATGAAACGATAATGAAAACAGTTAATTAAGAGCAAAGAAGAACAACCCATACCAAACGAATGGAGAAGATGATTTTGAACAAATGATAATAATAAGACCTATATGAAAAGCAAAGAGAAGAAGTACCACATGAAATATAATATAAATGAATTAATGTTAATGAATGCGAAGGCGGATTAATAACTTTCTAAGAGAAAGGAAAGAACCAAAATGTTTAAATAAAATGATCAAAATAACAACCTGTATATCTAATATAAAGATACAATTTTAAAAATCAAATATAATATATTAAGACCATTCAAATAATGAATAAGAAAATGCTATATATAAAGACCATGCTAACACTATAAATAACCAGAAGAAAGTATAAAGAGAATTCAGATGGAGAAGAAAAAGAGTTACACTATGACCAGTAACAAGAATTATAAAAAAGAAAGGTTTTCAACCATAATTAAAATTAATATATCAGACAAGTTAAGAGTTCAGAAAAATATATATATAATGAGTATAATAATAATTATGAAGATTTATTAAGATAGAAAATGTGAGATAATCTGAGAGATTACGAAGTGAAGAATCCAAAGATATTTTTATTAGTCGAAAATGAGACTACTTTTTATTTATTTATTCCATGACTGACTGAAGATAATTCCAGCAGCATTATGTTTTCTGAGCAGAGATGAATATGCCTCTGTACTCAATTTGTAGAAGTGGTGTATGGCCAGCAGAGATTGTGTAGCGTACAGTGCCCCTCTGATCTGCCCCAGCCCACGTGATAGGGAATGTTAGGGAATTAATATCCCAAGGATACAACACGAAGTTTATAAAGAAAGAGAATGTATTACAATAATAATAATATCTCAGAAGACACTAACTATCCGAAAAGGATCAGTAGTAAAATAAGTAACTATATATATAAAATTAATTAAACTCTAATATAAAAAGTCGATATAAAAATGGGGAAGAAAATGAAATATAAGAAATTATGAAATTATCATAAGAAATTATTTCATCCATAAACATGTCTGAAATAATTACTTCTGGAGGAGAGCAATCTGTAACATGACAGATATATGCATAATATTGAAAAGCACTTGATCATTAGAATAATAAAATTATAACATTTAAGTCTGGAAGAAAGCATTAAGTTTAATATAAAAAATTAATTCATAGCAACTGTGGAAAGCAATCATTATTATTTAAAAAAATACAAGTTCAAATAAATTGAGTTACTAGTGATGAGTCATCTAAAACCAGTCTAATAACCAAAGGTTTTCAAATTATAACCCAGGAAGGTAAAAAGTAAATAACAAAGCAACACAGAATATGACCAAACCCACAACGAGGAAATATAAATAGAAAAGAAACCCTGAATAAGCCAAGATCAACCAATACAGGTGATGTATTTCTAAAATTACGAAGAAGATGAAGAAATCCCAAGAAACCCGATGGCATCAAGAAGAAGATGGAGAAGATACCAGTCCCAGAAAACAGAAGACAAAAAGGCAGAAGAAAGAAGAAGAAGGCAGCATCCTGAGGAAGATGTCATGCTCTTATAAAAGACACCCAAATCCCCATACCCCCAAAATAAATAATAACCAATAAAAGTATAACGAAATAGTAACAACATGTACATAAAATTAAGAGAGAGAAGTGTGTAAAGTAAGAGTTGCCAGTGAACCAAGATGAAGCAATAATATAGTACCCAAGGAACAAATCTCCATTGTAAAACACTAACCTATTTATTATGTTAATAAGACTACACGACCATTTAGAAATAACATAAAATAAAAGTGTAAAGTGAACCAGTGATAGTTTTGGGTATTATAGAAAATAAACCTTGTGTTTCATTCTTGGCAATCACAAACATTGAATACAATGAAATATGCAACTTTCAGTGACTTAAAATGTGTACTATGTGAATATGTTACTTACAAGATATAAATCTGTTTAAAGTAACATTTTGTTTTATATAATGAGAAAAAAAAACAGATTTAATTATACTAATGACAGGATACAATTCCCCAAAGACAATAGTTAAAAGACAGTGTAAAAAAACTGTATAATCCAACTTAGTAGTAGTAGTTAGCAAATAAGAATATAGATATAAGGTTTTTGTAAATATAGGCTAAGGATGTTAAAAATGTATTAGATATAAGGTCATTTATTTAAATCTACAACAACTAACATCAGAACTGTAAACATAATTATTACTTGTGAATAGTGAGAAGTAATTAAGATGTTAGTTGGTAAAAACCTTTTTTCTGTGAACAATATTTCAATGTTCGAAATAAGTATTTAATTTTAAAATGTCTGAATGTTGAAGACAATCATTTATTGGAAAATATTCCTTATTTGTTTAACTGTTCTTTGTATTGTAACCAATACTAATTATTGTTGTGTAATTTGAAAAAGTGTTTAGTTTATAATACCATATTTAAAAGTCAGAGAGGGTATCACACATCATTTATTGTGTGTAAAAATATTTTGTAAGGAAAAATTGTTAAAAAACCTAGGCCAAAGAATGAAAACCAAACTTTATCAAAACAGAGAAATTACTCATGTAAATGCAATTAAACAAAAGGGATTTAGACAAAATAAACCTGAGATGAAGCCATATAATTGCACATACCATTTAGAAAGATTTTATAAAATTATATTCAGAATTATAAATAAAAATGAAAATGACTAAAGTCAGAAATTTGAAGAGGGGAGTCATATATTCCAAAATAATATTTTACAATTTAACCAATTCAATTAATTACAAGAAAATAAGGGAATAAAACCTTTTAATACAATATAAGATTATTAATATTAAATATAACTGAAAAATGGCTGAATTTACATAATGACAGGAAGTGAATTTTGGAAATTTTTCATGAATACAAAATGAAAGTAAAATTACTAATTTTGGACAAAAAACATTATAAAACGGCATTATTCAATCTTAAAATAAGCCGAATGAACTGAAGGATTAATTTAAATAACATCTAGTAAATAAAATTGATAAATAACCAAAGTTTAAGCAATTATATAGTGTATTTTGAAATATGTACAGGATGCAAAATTATATTTGAACAATGTTAAGAATAATATTATATTGGCTAAGAGTTTAGTCGAAACTGGAGGAAATAAGATAGTTGATTATTGGTAATTGTACGGTGAACTTGACAAGCGGTTTATAACCAAGCTAACCTAGCTTAAAACGGTAATGTCGAGTGAGTGAACGATACGTTTTTGTGAAATCGTGAGTGGCGTATAAAATTATTCTGAAACGTCCACCTAGTGACAAAATCAATCGAAAAAGACTAAATAACACTGGACAGTACATTACTACCCCGAAAAACACTACAAAACACAAGAAAACGTATAACACATAACCATATATTAGTGTCGGAATCATAAAAAGTGACTGAACTTATAGATACACAGATACACAAAATACAACCCGGAAACTTCACACAAGGCACTATACAACATCAAAAAGGAGATTTGCAGACACCAGGACGTAATTCCTGCCAGAAAATATCTTATTTGGAACATCGCAAATACGGGTGACATTTTGACCGATTTGACGGCAGCCATTTTCCTTCATAGTGTGCAACGCTTCCTTCTTCCAGTCAGCTGCGTTGGTGACGACAAATTATATTATTTCAAATTTATTATTCAATGTGTGTATCTAGTATTAGTAATTAACTTGTTGTAACGTTATACTTTTTAAATATTGGCCCGATTTCTCTGACTTTGATAATAATTAGCTGTTTAAAGAACCCTGTTGAATTTGATATACCATACCTTGTAACTGTTTCGATACCCTGAGAGTCGATATTAAAATCGAAAAGAGTCTATATTGCAATTATATAATAAAACATTAATACTTTTCACCACAAAATAGTTCTTTCTTTAATTAATATTACAAATTACCATTAATATAATTTTAAATAATAAACTACCAGGACTTTACCACATACAAGGGAAGATAACCTACAAAACGAAAAGGTAAACAAGTATCGATTGTCCTGGAGACAATCTTATGAGTGGTTGTAGTTTATTTGAAAAATACAAGAACATCAATAAAATTTCTTAGAGGAGTGACACACATTTTAAAACTTCACAGCACACTATTAATTAATTGATTTTAATTAATTAATTAATAAAAAGAAAATTTTTTTAATTATAATTTTTTTTTTAACATCATTTTTTTAATTTTCTTCAACAACCAACAATTTTTGTTTTAAAACATTTTGGTGAAACTGCACATTTATCTCTACAACAGCGCAACTCTATTAGACAATATTTGCTACATTTGGGACTCGATCAACTGGGAAACTTAAGGAAGTGTTTCAGGCCAGTAAGACTTCGAGAGCCACACCAATTATAATTAAACACACGAGTTTTTATTTTATTACAACTTGCATAAAGACATTTCCTATTTTTGTACATTCCTCCGTGTATTAACGTAAGCAGACTGAACATAACCGTTTTATCTATATCTATAAATATTTAAGTCACATTGTTTACTAATGAACGAAGATTTTCAAGTCCGAAACCAGCAGATTCAAACACTGTGAACTGTTACGCTGTAGTCGGTTGTTCACATATTGTCTGCCAAATATGCTTTGCTAATGTTTTACATTACTTCTAGTTTTTATTTTGAACATTATTTCACAAAGTTGTCTTGTTTGTTCATCATCTTTTTTCACAGCACTACACTTTATATAATAATGAAACTTTCTCTTGTGAACTTACTTGACGTTTTCCGTCGAACGCGTTTCGGCGGACGAAACGTCTGTTTCTAAGCCGACGAAGGCGAACACGACGCCGAAACGCGTTCGACGGAAAAAGTCAAGTAAGTTCACAAGAGAAAGTTTCATTACTATATAAAATTATTTCACAATATTTTACATATACACGTTGATTAATGACGATGTTGTTATTTATAAATATTTCGTAGTAAATTGTTTAAAACTACAATCTTATGTAGTACCTTATGTTACTACATATTATGTAACAGCGTACGAACCAACAGCTCTCAAATCAAATTTAATGCTTCTAACTTTGTTGAATACCATCACAGTGAACAGTCGTGTAACTTCACTGTGTCAGTATGTGCTTTAAACTTCCTAACTATTTTAAGTGTTATGAGCAACTTATGAAGGTTAAAAAAATATTATTCTATAAATTAAATTAGTATGTTGTTTTCTCGTCTACACGGCAAGTTTCTATTATAAAATTTCTATTTAAGGTTTTATTAAATTTTCATGTGATGTTATTTCAATACTTTAACCTACAAAATAAATTTTATATAATTGTAACATCACAGTCAAATATTTAATAATACTATAAAATCGTAGTATTTATGAATTAATTAATCATATTTGCTCTCGTAGTACGTAAATATATCTAATTACACTTATCGCATGTTCGCTCGGCACTTCGTAGAACATTTCAATAGCCTAATACTTGAATTTAATAAACAAACACTTGGTATAGTTCTACAGACACTTTTATTTACCTGACAATTGTTTCACCAGTTACTGCAGCGTCACCCAGGTAACCGGTGATCAAATATTTCATATTCCGTATAAGTGGAACATACACTACCCACCACCACTACTTGGTCATACACTACCGCCGCCCCTCCCACCCACATACATTTCAAATCTCTCAGTTCAAATCTAATGCCGTAACTGGTGAAACGATTATCAAGAACGTAAAGACTATATTTAGAATTATACGAATTGTTTATTTATTAAACTCAAGTATGAATATATCTAAGATTACTATTATTGTTTACAGTTGTTTATTTAATATAACTTACATGTAAATGCAACAGTTATATATTTTAATCTTCTCAGTGAGAATAATCATATATCTGAAAGTTTTAGTAAAGCCTTGATATCGTTTAAAATAAATAATGTTTACTTTTTAAGAACATATAGTACTTTTATAACTGTCTTTTTATTGTATTTAATTAATTTACTTATATTGTATTGCTTTAATTTTAATAACAGTTAGAAATGGTAAAATCAAATCAAGATAAATGACAGAATGTTGTCTATTAACGGATACATATCTTACAGTAAGAGACTATGTTAAACAACATTCGATCATATGGAAAGTTTATTCAGATGGTCGTTTAACTCAAATTACTTATCTAATGGCATTTATATATTTTCTTTGTTTCAGCGAGATGTATCGCAAAAGTTGTATTAATTAATTTTAGCAAACTTGGTTTCACCTACTAATGTACCATATTGCCTACGTCTTTCTCGGTTATACAGCACCGACTACTGGAACTTGTATTTAACTTACAGTAACTCACATTAATTATGGTATTCAATTTAATTGTTCACAAATAAAATGTTATACGATGTGAGGTTTACGTCTAAATACACGACAAGCTCTAAGCAGTATTTTAGGTACTTACGTGTCCAGAGAGCATAGAAACTTTCATATTAAATAGCCTACTGTTAAATGGCTTTATTCCCTTGAAAATGTTTTATTTGCCCGCCAATAAAGCAATAACTTCGTGTTATTGGACTACAGGCACTTTTATTTACGAGGTCGATACGGTTACTAAGCTGAAATATATATTTATGTTATCTATACACAAAACCTTCTATTTATTAAGAATGTATTAAGTTAATTCAAATAAAAATGTTTAGGGATAGTTAATTAATGATTTCTTAATTATTTTACTAGGTACAGTAAAAAATAATCAGCAATTATATGTTTATCTGCAGACAGTGATTTCAAGAAATTTTTTTTTTAATTTAAAAATCTGTAAGATATGTTACAAGCCAGATCTGGTAAATGTAAGTGTTCAATCAATGCCGGACCTTATTATTTTTTTCTTTGGTCTGAATTGTTACTATATTTATGAGTAAATTGGTTCAGGCGATCGCATGAGTGATATGTATTTATCAATTCAGTTCACCACGCACATTTATTCCAGTTTAGAATTCTATATGGTGTTATAAAAGGCAAATATAATTCTTTTTAGTGTTAAAGCGTAATAGTGTACATTTGTTGTCAATACATTTATTCCTAGAGAAAAACAGTGGTATCGATTTGGATATCTTACTTATGTCAGCAAATTATATTTTTACTTTACGTACATTTGTGATTAAAAAATTAAATTTACTGATAATTCTATTAACATATATACAGTTGGAATTTTTAATTTTGGTTAAGTATTGCTTTGTTTAAATAGTAAAATGCCTCGTTACTATTTATTTGTTTTATTCCATCTACTACTAAATTTTAAGTTTACAGGAACGTGTAGCTCTATGATGTTACAAATTTTCATTGCGTAGTGCTTATTGCAAGGTAATATTTATAGCGTAGAATTTTTGTGCCATCTTATGGTATTTGTAAATCTCAACTACATGTGTACTGCTGTAGTCATGTACTGAGTTTGTAAACGGTTCTCTCGGTACTAAGCATCTTAAGATGTCAATAAACTTTATTACTGTTCCGAAGTTACATCTGGGAACGACGGTTTTATTTCCAATAGACATAGTTAACGAAACTGAACTGCCAAGTCTCAAGATTAAATTGAGAGAAAGAAGAAAACTGACTGAAAAAAGAATTATATTGTTCCGGCGTGTAGTGTTAGTTCTGTATTTAAACCCCAATAATCGACAGTAATTTGTCCCAGCGTAACAATATAATCATGTGCCAAAATACAAATGCATAACAAAAGCAATCTTTTTTATTGTTTTGTTTTGTAATCTACAGTGTAGTTGCAGCATTTAATTTTACAATAGAAATAACACTAGCAACACGATAATTAAACATAAGAAAGCTTTAGGCCTACCAAAACCAATAACAATCACCAAAATACATTTTTCATTCGGTTTTAACTACTATAATATTTATTTAACAACTGCTACTATTATAGCAAGTAAATTCTATATTGAAGATTAGCTATACCCATGCAACTGTAGAACATATAGGATAAAGCATATGGCTTTCTATTCCTGTTGATTATATAGGCCTATTGTATTTTGGTTTATTCCTGTTGAATTGTAATTTTTTGACGCGCATCAAGGAACACTGTAAAGACTAAAGTTACCGCATCCGACTGGATTTCCCGTGCTACTAGTAGTAAGCACGGGATTCCCGACAGGTATTAGTAAAAACAGTAGTAGTAAACACAGTAGTAGTAGTAGTAGTAGTAGTAGTAGTAGTAGTAGTAGTAGTAGTAGTAGTAGTAGTAGTAGTAGTAGTAGTAGTAGCAGCAGTAATAGTAGTAGTTGTAGTTGTTCTTTCCGTCTTTGTTGTTTTGGTTGTTCGTAGTCACGAGTTTCTGGCTGCCCACTTGTAAACGTCTTTCAAAGTTTTTTCACCAACTTTGTGACCACTTATTGCAAAACTGCTAGTCGCTTCTCTCTCAACGAGGCCTTTTGGTGATCTCACCATCTTCAGGCCTTAAACGTAACTTGTACTTACCCGTTACGTATTTATGAGACGTGCTTCTTTACAGTAACAAAAGTTTTCTAATTTATCTGCATATAAATTACTAAATGATTTAAAGATGGTGGGAATACCGAAAGGTTTCGTCGAGAGCGAAGCGACTAGCCGTTTTGCAATAAGTGGTGATAAAGTTGGTGTTAAGATGGCTGCTAATAAAACTAACTTGATTGGAAACAAAGTTCGTTAGTTTATGTTACTAAATAAACATTCTCTGTGGAAAACAACTGGTAAATCTTATTCGTTGTTTTTGTTAGAATTCTGTTCCAAAATGTCAGCTAATATCAAGTAAATGTATAATATAACGACTTGCAAACTTTCGGACGATAAAGATGTTATGTAACTGTGAAACAAGATACAACAGCGACAGTCTAAAGTGACAAAAGACAAAAGTTTTCCTGATTTATATCAGAAACGTTTTTTACTGAAAAAAACTTATTGTTTCTCATGTGTTTGACTGTGAAAAACATTACGCGTAATCATATAAATCATGAATAGTACACTAATAAACACGTTAATATTACATGATAATTTTAACCATTAATGTGAGAGAATAAATTTGATTGTTGACAGTAATGACGTATTTAGGGATAACGAGTTAGAAGTTATCTCTTATTAAGGTTAATACTCATTATATTTATTCTGCGTTTAATAGTGGTAGTTATACGTATTATGTATTCATGAAAAATGCTTCTTAACAGTAAAAAAGATTTCTTATTTATCTGAATGTAATTTAAATTATTAAAACGCTTACGTTTAAATAAGAAATAATACGCTAGTGTTAAGAGACATCACGATAATATTAATTATATAATTATTTTAGTTTATAATGAATCATTAGGTACATGATATTATTATTTTCATTTATTGTAGACTATAACCTTAATAGTAACTTATTTTTGTCTTCAACAAGGTAGGAGTAATAAAGAAGGGTACTCCCATAACTTCCAATTGTAACTTTCTTTTTATCTACAAACTCTTACAGTTTTATTACATGAAAATTATCGCCCAGCAAAGATGTCCCTGCTAGCCTAAACGGTCGACTTGTCATTTTCTTTTCAGTCTACTCTTTCCGTCAGTGTGTCTAGCAGCGAATGCACTATATATGAATATAATAATTATCATTTTCTCTGCGCGACGATGTTTTGCAAAAGTTATCATCAACAAATAGACGAATGTGTTCTTTCTAAGTTGGTATCGTCTTATTGTAATAAAACATAAAAAGAATAAATCTTACACATAGTTTCACATGACTTAAAAGTCTGAATGCTCAATTCGTATATCTGCTATTTATACCTACTTTTGTATAATGCGCCTGTTCTATTTTTAAAATGTTAGTTTCCCTCTTCTTCTTCTTCTTCTTCTTCTTCTTCTTCTTCTTCTTCTTCTTCTTCTTATTTTTACTCTTTGGTTTTACATACTTGCTCCTGAGTTAATAGATTCCCTATAAATAACTTCACATCTTTATGAAGTTCCTCAACTTCATTGGTCACCAGGTTATTCTTCTTCTTTTTGTACTTTTTCTCAGGCCTCTTTAGCTAGCAGTTTCAGAGTTGTCTTTCTTTCATCCGATCCGTTGTCTGTTATTTTGTATATGTTTGGAAAGTTCACGTTCGTTATTCTGCCTCTATCACAAATAATATCGATCACAGTTCCTAATAGCTTGTTATCTTTTCTTTCAATAATTCGCTTCCCTTATCTGATGCATATGTTTCACCATACTATCAGGTTAAGTCTCACTGTTCTTCTAGCGATAGTTACAGCTACAGCTTTAGCTGTAGAAATTACTGAAGTTTATTGTATTTATGCCTTGTTGAAATTAAACAAAAACCTTTAAAAACCCGTTGAAATCATTAAGGCTATAAGAACTGTGTCGTCTGCATAGCTTAGTTATCACTAAAGGTGAAATTATCATTTTTCGTTGTGTATCCTTCCATACCTTGCCTTTGATTATTAAAATTATGTTAAGAAAAATTGCAGTAAAAGTTGAAAGAATATATTTTTTTACTCACTAAGTATTACGATTAACTGGCTAAACATTTTGAACTGTGAAACTGTGCATTTTATACCTGCTTGTTTTAAAGGGGTCACCATATACACTACCACCATCACAATTAGCAGGAGTGACAGAACATTAATTAACGCTCTAACGTTGTTCCTGAACCCTGTTACCTGTAATCTAAACAAACGAAGAAGTACTGTTTAATTTATAGGCAAGGGATGAGGCAGAGAAACAGCTTTACTCCGCAGTTTAAGCACTTGTAAATAACAACATTGTATAGCCCACAGTTGGTACAGATAAAATAAAACAACATATTGTAAAAGGTGGTGTTAATTGCATAATGGAATGTAGCTAGAAACACGTAACAACGTAAATGTTTAATAATAGAAATGTTTCTAGAACTTTGTAGAAACAACAAATAAGTTCTAGAGACTGTTAACCACATTACTTACCATGACGTGTACATCACTATAAATAGTCTAACGCGTAGAGTTCTTATTTTTTATTAACAAAGTTCTATTAATGTTACTAACTTTATTGATTGGTTTTTGCTTATCTTAGATACTATTATGTAATACTTGTTAAACTGACTATGATTTTAACAAAACTTTTAATAAAAATTTCAATTTTTGTTGATGTCAGATAGTATTGAACTAAGTTTCCAAAGATCACATTACGCATCAGAGAATTTAATAAATTGACATAAAGTATAGGAAAATGTATTACATTTCACTTACTAAATTAAGGAAATATTCTTTGGCAGAGTCCTGTTTCCACGTGCACATGTTTCCGCACGAAAGTAGAAAGTATTACAGTTTTAAAAGTACTATTTTATAAATCGTAGTATACGGAAACACAATAAAATGATTATTTTGGAACAATTAATAATGTTTTTATATTGACGCACAATGAACAAGGATTATAGCAAAAACACTACTCTCTGAGATACGTTAACGTTTCTTTTATACTACGATCTCCCTTTCTCCAGATATATGGACTCTGTGTACTTTGTTACCAGAAAATATTCTACTCTACTTTCTTTCTTGTGAGGAAAAGTAGATGTCGGACTAAAGAAGAATCTACATTGTTAATAGCAGATTCTATTAGTGACGTTACTGCTTTTACTTACGATTTCTAGCCGTATAATTAACGTTGGAATTTATTTTAAACATATTGTTTTATTAATATTATTGTGTTTTTGTACAAGTTGAAAATGTACCTTCGCCTTCATTCATTTGCATTAACAAAAAAAGCCTTCGTAATTATGTAAGAAACAATATAGTAATAAAATTAACAAGACGTATTTACCTCTAAAAGTTACAGGTAAACATGTAGCTTATGTATATTTTTAACGGTATACGTAATATTGGAAAATTTTGTCTCTGAAACTAGTAAGGTCTGGAAATACAACTGTAACGACAAACCTAAACTAATCACAAAACTATTGTTACACAGTAAGAATTATTATGTTATGTGAAACATTGTTATAATTGTTTAAAGTATTAGTAAACCCTAACCTTCAATCTACACTCATTCTTATTTTGTGACGTGAACTCGGTGTGTGTGTGTGTGTGTGTGTCTGTGTGTGTGCGCGCGTGCGCGCGCGCGTGTGCGTGCGTGATGTCTCTGGGTATAATTACATAATTAGATTCCTCTGATCAATCAAGGTAACTGTACATTTTGAGTGAAAACATTTTACTGTTTTTTAATATGAAGATTTTAATAACTTTAATTTTATTACTTATGGCAGAAATATAGATTACTTTTTACTTTCGTTCATAAGTGTTTCTTCTAAAAGAAGTGATTCACTACTTTCATTCTATAGACATTCACAATCAGACTAAACACAGTAATTTCTACTAAACACAGGCAATTATACGGTATTGGGTAGACTGTTCAGTAGAGTGAAATTCCGTTTATAAAACAGATAGAGTAAGAAAGACTAACTGTCTAGTATACACTTGATAACTGTACAAAATTAATACCAGCCTTGAGAAATTTATTTTAGTCAGATCAGCGTTTCAAATTCTTACAAAAACATTTTCATCGACTACAATCATCAACCACCAACTATAATCAACGACATCCAATAAATAATACTTTTTTTAATTTTCTACACTCAACTAAATATATGAAACATGTTTAGTCTGAGTATAATTTGAGAACAGTTTGATCAAAATTGACATCGGCATATTTTGGGTTAAGTAAACATATTACTGCTTTAATCTGCCAGTTACAAAAATGCATATCGTGGTATTATCATTCCCTCTATCCAGGTTAATTAATTTTCCTCTCTTTCCTTTGTATATTTACAGTATGCCTACTTAATTTAATTCCGCATGTTATGAGATGTTAGGTTTTTTTCTGTAATGTGTATTATAATACATATATTATGGGTATTGTAATTCACTTTGTACAACAGACAAACAGGACAATTTTTCTTTTAACGGGAAGTGCGACTATTCAACGAACAAATGTTACAAACGAATGGAGGTCATGATGTTATTTGTAAATGTGGAAACTAAAGTGCAACATTTATACATTGGTTTACTCTTTTAGGACATACGTAAAAAGTTTTTAAACTATTATAATGTGGTGATTAAATATTACTTTTACAATTAATTTAAATTAGGTTTGTATCCTTTTTGTCGACAAACGTTGTTGATTTAGAAACAAATAATAAATAAATATATTTACCTTTTTTCTCCTGTCTCGTGACCACAATATAACGCAATGAATTATAATTGACGCGTTTCGAGACTATGTCTCGTCATCAGAATATTAAAATTTATCACTCATTGAGATCGTTAAAAATTTTAAAACATTAAAATACAAAATCGAAACCAAATCATATAAGCATTATGTGAAGCGAGTGCGCACTCGATGATGATTTATAAAGGAAACATGTTTAATGCAGTTCATTTAAGTCTGTAAACAAAACAGTCTGGGATGACCCAATTGAATTGTAGCTTAACGTCAGAATGGTTTAGTGCTCTACAATAGGTTATTGCACAACAGTGCTTCACAGAGCGGCAACAATTATCGATTTTAATGAAGGCTAACTTTTCCACATTTCAATGTAAGTGGTAACCTTGGTTTACCTTGTTATTTTGATAAAATTTTAAATATTTGTTCTTTTATTAATACCTACAAAGGAAGGTGGATGGTTTAAGATTCTGAACGCTGGCTAAATGATGCAAAGTAAACAGGATTAAGTCGACTGTTTAAACGTCAAAACTTTTCTTGGTAGTTTCCGACCTGTCTGATGTACTTGTTGTTTGATTGCCATTGTCGTAAAATAATGTTTAAGTTAGTTTTATGTAGACCTAGTAATTTAATAGACTAATATTTTATTCGTCCTTTTTATCGGTATTGAGTATTTAAATCCCAGGTTAACTATGTAAAAACATATTTTTCGTACAGTGAATAATAGCGTAAATGAGTATTTCGTGCTAATACACAAATTTCGTCTTATTTTTAAATTTTATAGTAATATTTGCTAGAGTTTATTGGCTCCTCAGTATCTTTACTAAGGTATGTTTATATTTCTCACGACTTGTTGTTGACCATTTGTTATCAATTCGATATTTTTTAAATGTGTTTAAGAAATTGCATTACTTTTTAAATTACATGTATCATTAAATTATGAAATTTGTTTTATTATTACGTAACCTGTTTGATACAATGAAATCATTTTAGAAAACAACTCAATAAATAAGTTAAGTTTTAATAAATGTAAAAGCTTTACCTACCTCTCTCTCTGATTAAGTATTTCTTGAATATAACCTTTTGTTTCTCTTCTTCGGTTGACTTGAAGTGTCATTAATGTAATAAAACTGTGACTTTTACTTGTGGGGTCAGTTAAAATTTCTAAATGGTTGAACAAGTAGTACAAGATTACATTTCTTGAGTTTATTACTGCTGTTATACGTGTATATATATACATATTGTAACAAAACTCAGGGTGATGATCTATGAATAAGAATATCAGGAATACCAGAGCATGGATGACGGACATTAACATGTTTTAAATCGATTTATGCAATTTTTGTCAAATAGCTATAAGTTTTGTATTTAGTGATGGATAAGGACTTGTGTTATACCAAATTCTTTGTACATGTTTGTTCTATAATATCATGTACTTTGTGAATATGTGCGCGCGTTCGGGTGTGGTGAACCTTCGTTGTTATAACTTTCGCGTTAGTTATCTTATCGGCGTGAAATTTGGACAGTGAATTATTTATGAAAATAGCTACATTTTCTGTATATACTCTGTTATTCTCAGCTATTTTTTAAATGTGGTTTTTTAGTAATTGAAAACTCAACTTTTCACGCTTATCAATTGAAGAGTAATAAAATTTCTAGATAAAATCTAGGCAGGCTCTCGCAGAATTATACAAAGATTCGCCTGCAACGCGTCTATCTTTTGTTCAAGCTACCACGTAGACAGTCGATTGACCAATCAGAAGCCCGTAATTTCAGTCAGATCCGTCTGTTGTCATGTGTACTTCGGGGCAGTTGATCGGATGCCGTTGATTAGTGAACGTGTGCTCTTCGTCAAGAGTTTTTCTTGATCGAACTGGTTAATCTAAAGTAACTATAAATCTTGGGACTCTTTTCGAGTTGGTCGACTAGAACCAAGCGAGTGAGTTACCTATTAGAATATATTAAGTGCTAATACGTGTGTGTGGAAGGTTTCCGCTTAGGGAGATTTATCTACAGTGGTAAATCCTTATTAACGCGGGAGACGTCAAGAATAGTTGGAAGGTGTAAGCATTTTATAATTGTCACTCATTATCACATTCAGAATCAGTAATTAATAACGATCAAATATTAATAATAATCAATTCCGAGCGATAAACTAACGATTCGGAAAGTGACAATTTGTGTGTGCAATCTGAAATTACTGTTATCAGTTGCCCGGCGAACCTCAGAACAGTGAGAGAGAGAGAGGGGGGGAGCAGAGCAGTGATCAGTACAGAGAAATCGTAGCAGCGACGGAGCGAGTGACGTCACACCGAGTAAAAGGAATTCTACGTTTCAAGTAAAACTTATCCAAACTGAACTATATAGACTCTTTTATAACAAATAAAATACTATACATCACATTTGTTTAATTTTAAATATATCATAGAAACAATTATTTCTTTGTGTGATAAATAAATAATTTTTCTACACCTCCAATATATACTTGTGCATAATTTATACACGCAAAACTATCCTATGCCAAAATATTAATTTATATCGTCGCATAGAGATATTTAGCGCCTGTCAACGTGTTGCACGATATTACTGTAATTTATTAATATTATATATTTAATTGTGTAAAGACTAGATTCATTTGTACTATATTGTGTGTGTTCTATTTGTAAGCAGGGAGTGTATAACAAGTTGTTAAATAGTCTCTGTAAGCAGATATTTGAACAGTAATATTAATTTAGTTTATTTGGAGGTTTGAATTATTATTTGTGTTTGTATTAGGTTAAGTTTTGTGAACATTTGATTGCGATACTAGACTGTGACGTTATACATTTAAACTGAACATTAATATTATAATAATAAGAGTTAATAATAGTGTCGTTTACTTTAAATAAAGACTATAATATTTGTTTGAATAGATAAAATAACTGTAAATATGGCTGAATCACTTGAATTACAAAATACGTTAGCTGCATTATTAGATAATATGCAGAAAATGTCAGAAGATAATAAAGCTAGTAAAGAGGAAGCAATAAAACAGAATAGGTCAGTATAGTCACTACATGACGAGAATAAGAAAATTTATACTGCTGTGCATGATCAAGTTAAACAAAATAAACAACTTTTAGAATCGACAGAGAAGCGTATCGGAGAGAAAGTCGAGTTCATTCGTACTAACAATGAGCTAGCATTTGAAGCTAATAATTCACGTCTTAGCGACTGTGAAGCTAAGATCAATGCCACAGAAGAAAGAATGGTAAATTATACATCGGCGGTAAATGAACTGGTAGCTGAGCAGGAACAGCGGATACAGGAGTTAAAACAACAGCTGACCCGAATCCAGATTACCTTGACACCAGCGAACCAGACCACATATATATACAAAAATTTTGATGAACTCAATTCGCAAGTAAAATTCTATGGTATTGAGACAGAAAACCCCTATACTTTTTCAAAACCTGCGAGAGAGATATGGACGCGATAGGTGACAACCTAAGCGAAATGGACAAAATAAACTGGGTGGTAAGAAGGTTAAAAGATGCCACGGCTGAATGGTTCACTGTCATACAAGACAAAGTATGTAGGTATGAAGATCTGGTGCGGCATTTTAGGGCTAGGTACTGGAACAGCAAGATACAAAGAAAGATCCTTGTACAGCTGGAGTTTGGAAAATATTAGAGTTTAAAAGGTTCAAAAGAAAACTATTTAATCCAGCTGATATTGGATAATGTTTGGATATACTTAATCTCAACAGCAGAACACAAAAGTGTTACGATTGTGCACCTAACGCCGAGAATCTATTTATAAAATGTCAAGGGGTCAGGTACATGTCGCGGCTGGACTTCAAAAGCGGGTTTTGGCAGATTCCATTAGCCAAAGATTACCGAAAATTTACGGCATTTCTTTATAAAAACAAATGCTATCAGTTTAAGGTAGTTCCTTTCGGGTTGGTGACCAGCCTCGCTGCAATGGTTAAATGTCTAGAATTGGCACTAGCACCGGAAGTAGAAGAATTCGTAAGCGTGCTTGTGGACGACATAATCATAATATCTAATTCTTTTGAGGAGCATTTAAATTACCTGATATTGTTTTCCAAAAGTTAAGAGATGCAAATCTTGTGCTTAACTTGGACAAGTGAGAGTTTGGAAAATCCCAAATAAAATTTATGGGTCATATTATTTTGGCGGATGGAGTTACTACCAAACCTGAAAAAATCCAGGCCATCACGGATTTTCCTAACCCCAAGAAAGCAAAAGATATCAGGGCGTTCCTAGGATTGACCGGGTATTTTCGTCGTTTCACACCTGAATATTCAAAGACCATTGAACCACTTCTGGAACTATTAAAGAAAAATACCAAATGGCTATGGGAAGAGCGGCATGAGGCAGCATTCACATAGTAAGGACCTTACATATATTCCATCCTGAAAAAGAAGGGACTTATGTACTTAATTGTGACGCGTCGGACTACGCGATCGGCGCAGTGTTATATCAGCGGAATAACCAAGGTGAACACAAGGTAATCGCCCACGTAAGTCGTTCATTAAAAGGCGCTGAGAGGAACTATTTTACGTCGAAGAAGGAAATTCTCGCGATAGTATATTGTATCAGCAAATTCAGATATTACCATGTGGGTCAACACTTCGAGATTTTATCAGACACTCAGGCATTGTCTTTCATGCTCAAATGTAAACTTGCAAATGCGCGCATATCGCGATTGATCATGGCGATCCAAGAATATGATTTTAGCATAAAATATTGCAAAGCCAGTGAAAACAAAATAGCAGATTGCCTACTTTAAGTAGGTATCCTCCGGTAATTGAAGAACAGTACTCCTCAACAAGGAATGAAGTGCAGATATTGACAGTTAAGTATGTATTACCGGATATATTAAGAATTAGGTTAAAAAATATATACATTGAGCAACAGCGGGATGCCAAATTAAAGAAAATCAGCGATGACATAAGAGTTCAGGACAAACCAAAGTACAAAATAGACATGGATGTGTTGTACAAATCATAGACGGGCAGTAGAAGATAATGGTACCGGATGAACTAGTTGAAGATTTAACTTGGGCGTGCCACGAGAGTCTGGCGCACGCGGGAGCGTATAAATGCTGTTTAACAATGCGAGAAGTCTTTGTGTTGTTAAATATGGCTAGAAAAGTTAAGTCTATTTTGCGTACCTGCCACATATTTCAAACTGGAAATTACCCGAATCAACATACGTATGTAGAAATGGGTAATATTGTCACAAAAAACAACAATGAATTATTATGTATCGAATTTTTAGGTAGACTACCGCGTGCATCAAGGCGTATGAGGAATCTGGTGGTGTGCATGGATGCGTTCTCTAAACATGTAAGTCTTTATGCAATAGGACAGCCCACCACGGCTGCCGTATTAAATGTCATCGTAAACAAATACATCCCTAAATATGGTCACGTAAAAAAAATTTTATCTGATCAGGGCAAACAGTTCACCAATAGTAAGTGGCAATCCGAATTGGAAAAACACAATATCCAGACTGTGTTAACAGCGATCCGGAGACCGCAGGGCAACCTCGCTGAAAGGGTCAACAAAGAGTTAGGTCGACTGTTCCGTACTTATTATAATACCAACCAGAGTAGATGGCCGGATTATCTCGAGTTTTTCGAGGCGTCCATCACCATCATTGAATTACAATGAGACGACAGGATTTACGCCTAACGAGTTGCAAACTGGAGAAACGCCCAATCGCGTCTGGGATGGGAGTATCAGGATGATTGCAACGCAAAATTTGCCTATTCCGAGTGAGGTGAAACGGATAGAAGCTAGGAGACGCTTAAAAAAATGTGCCGAAGAACGGACAGAAAAATTTAATGCTGACCACAAGCTGATAACCTTCAAATTGGCAAGAGGGTACTCCTGAGGGCTTTGAATGTCAGTCATAGGGAGGATAACACCGCAGCCAAATTCTTTAGGTTGTACAATGGCCCATATATTTTAACCGAGCAAGTTGGTACAAACACCTATATTGTAACCAACCCCAGTACTAACCGTGTGATAGGGAAATTCCACGCATCATCCCTAAGAAAGTATTATGTTAGAGATAATTGTACCTAATATGCCAGGGTATAGGTGGTATGAATATTCTAAGAAAATTATACGCGAAATGAGTTTAAATTAAAGAATATTTGTTGAGATGTTAGAATGAATGATTTGTCTGAACGGAATATACGTTCAGTTCTGAAAATGACGTCAGAAGTGTTGATACGCTTATCTGTGTTTGAGATTATAGGTCAGATTCAACCACGTGTATTTGTTTGTATTATTACTGTCAAAGTGACATTGGAGGAATGTTTTGTTTGAATGAAGTTTATTTATTTATTTTGATTTTGATTTATTATGTTATTATTATGATTATTATTGGAAGAATGTTTTATTTATTTTGTGTATGAAAAAAAATTTTATTTTTATGTAAACAAATTTTTTTATACGTGGTAGGGTTAATCCTTGCAACAAAACACAGGATGATGATCTACGAATAAAAATATCAGAGCATGGATGACGGACATTAACATGTTTTAAATTGATTTATGCAATTTTTGTCAAACAGCTATAAGTTTTGTATTTAGTGACGCATAAGGACTTGTATCATACCAAATTCTTTGTAAATTTTTTTCTATAATGTCATGTACTGTGTTTGTTAATAAGTGCGCGCGTTCGCGTATGGTGAACTTTCGTTGTTATATCTTCCTCGTTAGTTATCCTATCGGCGTGAGATTTGGACAGTGAATTATTTATGAAAATAGCTACATTGCCTATATACTGTGTTCTTCTCAGCTATTTTTTAAATGTGGTTTTTTAATAATTGGAAACTCAACTTTTCACGCTTATCAATTGAAGAGTAATAAAATTTCTAGATAAAATCTAGGCAGGCTCTCGCAGACTTATACAAAGATTCACCTGCAACGCATCTATCTTTTGTTCAAGCTACCACGTAGACAGTCGATTGACCAATCAGAAGTCCCTAATTTCAGTCAGATCCGTCCGTTGTCATGTGTACTTCGGGGCAGTTGATCGGAAGCCGTTGATTAGTGAACGTGTGCTCTTCGTCAAGAGTTTTCTTGTTCGAACTGGTTAATCTAAAATAACTATAAGTCTTGGGACTCTTTTCGAGTTGGTCGACTGGAACCAAGCGAGTGAATTACCTATTAGAATATATTAAGTGCCATTACGTGTGTGTGTGGAAGATTTCCGCTTAGGGAGATTTATCTACTGTGGTAAATCCTTATTAACGCGGGACACGTCAAGAATAGCTGGAAGGTGTAAGCATTATACATCGCTTTTATAATTGTCACTCATTATCACCCTCAGAATCAGTAATTAATAACGATCAAATATTAATAATAATCAATTCCGAGCGATAAACTAACGATTTGGAAAGTGACAATTTGTGTGTGAAATCTGAAATTAGTGTTATCAGTTGTGCGGCGAACCTCAGAACAGTGAGAGAGAGAGAGAGAGAGAGAGAGAGAGAGAGAGAGAGAGAGAGAGAGAGAGAGAGAGAGAGAGAGAGAGACCAGAGCGGCGATCCCAGTGAGGGAGAAATCGTACAGCAGCGGAGCGAGTGACGTCACGTCGAGTTAAAAGAATTCTACGTATCAAGTAAAACTTATCCAAACTGAACTATATAGACTCTTTTATAACAAATAAAATACTATACATGACATTTGTTTAATTTTAAATATATCATATAAACAATTATTTCTTTGTGTGATAAATAAATAATTTTTCTACACCTCCAATATAGACTTGTGCATAATTTATACTCACAAAACTATCCTATGCGAAAATATTTACTTGTATCGTCGCAATATATATATATATATATATATATATATTCAATCACTTTCTGCTACAGTTCGTTTCTTGATATATATAAAGTATTTAAAATTTATATTTATATTAGCTCAAGATGTTATTTTTCCTTATTTGGAACATGTTTCGGGTACCATCTTGTATCCATCCTCAGCCTTCCGGTTTTGTTTGTCTGGTGAAGTATATGTGTTGGTTGAATATTATTACTGTTGCTTCCTGTTGGCTTCAGGTACTTCAAATTGGTTTTATTGTGTGTGATTGTGGTGTATGTGTTAGTTTTTGGTGTATTTTCGATGTTGAGTGCTTTGAATATTGTGTCATGTTTTGTATTGATTTGTATTTGTTCAGGTATTAGTTTGTTTTGTGTTTTATGTTTGTATGTTTGTAAATATATATATATATATATATAAAACGTGTGTGTGTATGTGTGTGTGTGTGTGTGTGCGCGCACGTGGGTGGTTGAAAGAGGATTTGAGATTCTTGTCTGTTTTGGCACACTCCAAATTTCAGGTTTCCGCCCTCCCGTTATTTTGGTGTCTTTATGTGTCAAGAATCTTAAAATTGCATTCTTCCTACACGTTTTGGTTATTCTTACTGTCTATCTGTTAATAAAACCCACTTATAAACACTAAAACTATCTCAGCTCTTTTTCTTCAGTATAACTAAATGTCTTCTTTTAGCGTTATTCACCTTATGTTTTCTCATTGAGCCAAACAATTCTTTAAAATATATATATCATTTTCCAATATGAATAGATGTTATTCTACTTTTTTCTTTCTGTGGCCGGTTTTCCCCGTATATCAATATGTTTCAATCCATGGTTTTGTTTTGAATTTTTTTTTTTTATATTTCCTGTAAAGTATATCCAGAATTATTACATTGATTGCTTGTCTTATAACTTTACATGTAAAGTTAGTTCATTCATATTACATTAGGAACCAGAATTTCATGCCTTATTCGGTGACGAACCCTACCTAGTTACAAGAATTAATAAATCTGAGTTATTCGTAACACCGTTTTTACAAAAGCACCAAGTTCAGCTTTTGCTTACCGGGTACCTAGTCACCTGTTTATAAAAACCCTAATGTAACTGTAAGTCACGGCTTCAGTATTTCTTTTGAGCCATTGAGTCAGCCTGCCCGAAGCAAGTACCGATATATACAGGTCGCTAACAATCAGGTCTCTAGCATATACTATAGGTAACATATGTAATACAAATGTAAACTTTTGCACACTACAATTAGCAATATGACAGATCTCTGAGTATTACGAATACTATAAAATATCGTAGCTTCAGGCTACAATATACTTTTAAATGAAGGGAATAACTTGTCAGAAATAACTGACATGGAACTTTGCAATAATCGTATATTGAAATCGTTTAGGTTGTTACAACAAATATTTTTATTGTCACAAAGATTTTTGAAATATATAAACACTTAGTACGTTTCACAGTTTTTATTTAACTCTGACAGCTGTTTCAGCTTGTCAAGCTATTGTCAAAGAGATCAGTGAACAACTAAACAAAGGATGTTAGGTTGGAGAACATATGTTTAGGACGTTTATCCGGACATGTGTGGGGTGTGATGATGGAGGGGGCGTTGGAGAAGTGTGCCGGGACTAGGAGCTTCCCGGCATGTTTTTGAACTTGAATTGCCGCCGCTTGAGATTGTTCGGCCTTGATCGCTGTGCCGCGGCGGTCAGCGACAACGTTATATAGTAAAACCGCCTGCCGTGACCTTGAATGACGACGCAATTTAGTCAGTCACACAGTCAGCTGATCCGTCCTGTATAGCAATTTCTGACTTTTTGTTTTGCATACCGACTTCGGTTAATGGAATACGTTACTCGTTCTCATTTCGTTTTCGTCTTCCAAGGCAAACTGATCTGACGGTCCAAGGGGGTATACATCCTTACGTAACTTGCATCTATCATGTCTTCGTAATCAAGTAAAGGCGTTTCAGGTTAGTAATTATTTTGTTCGACATTAATTTAACGATGGGTATTTATGTTATATTTGTGTATGTGTGTGTGATCCAAGTGTGTAAAGTCATTTTTATTGTAATACTTTCTGCTGTAGATTAAATTGTACGTTACGTCCGGTAGCTGTGAGCACGTGGCGAATTCGCCGTTAAAAGGGTCTCATAAGTAAAAGTAAATGTGGTATTCAATGAAAAGTTTCATTGCAGTTAAGAGCACTTGGAGTGTTAACAATATTTATGACATTGTGTGTAGTGTGTGTTCGGTGGCGAGAGATTGTAGGGGTGAATCTTATTTGGTGACGGCCAACTACAAATACAAATTGTTGCAGGGTCCTCGGTTATAGAGAGACAAGGGGTTGCGATGATGGTGACATTGACATCTGTCACTATCGGCAGAGCAGGATAGCGCACTACTCCCCGAAGCCGTCAGATGCAGCAGCTTTACACCCACAAGATCCAGGACACCGCTGGCTAGATGAATCAACTGAAATTTCTGGACTTTCCGACACACCACCGAGATCAAACGGATTGCTCTTCAGAGTGCTATGTCAGTTCTTCGAAACAGGTGGGAGATTTCCCATCATTAAGTCAGTGAGCAGCAGTACACCGATTTTTCATCAATTTAAATGACATCCTAGATTCATGTACAGACATTCTCTTATGGGTATCAGAAGTCCAGTGTTCGGTTCATTAACATTGTAATTAAACTTTTGATATAATTGAAATTGTAAGGTGTGACTAAGATGCAATCTGTTCAAAGCTGCAATTAACCTTTTCAGACAATTTAATTTTGTAACTCCTGAGATTTAATTTTTGAAAGTTGTGATTAGAATTTGTACATGATTTTAATTTGTAACTTATAAGTGAGACTCTAATTGCTAAAGGCTGCGCTTAAACTTTCCACATAATTTAATTTATAACTTACCACCGTGATTCATATTTTTTTTTAACTTGCAAAAGATCCATCTGTTCTACTGTTTGATTAATTTTGTTGTTAATAGTATTTGGTAATGATGATTAATACAGATTGAATATGCATATATATATATATATATATATGTATGTTGATATAAAAGCTATACCGATAAACAGTATTTTCACATTTATAATGAATAAAATTTTGTTAGTACCAGTCCTGTGGACATACATATATTTGTGATTTATTTTATAAACTGCGCTAAAAGTATCCATTTGTTATACTGTTTGATTAATTCTTATTGTTAATACCATTGGTAGTTATGATGAATACAAATTGGATATATATATATATATATACACACACACACACACACACACACACACACACACACACACACACACACACACATAGATATTGTGGATAACATGAAAATTAAGTACTGTTATGAAATATACAAAATATTCAATCGTTGAACTCTGTAGCAAAACATGTGTAATGTTAAAATGAGGAAACTTTAATAAAAGGTTCTTATTGTTAAATGAGTGTTTTATTGCAAGTTCTGTCACTATGGGCTCCAGCACATTTTTGCTTCATCTAGGCCAAGGGTCTAGTTTTAAATTTTAAGTAACGGCCGTAACTGGCACCGTTACAGAAGCTAAGGGAAGGTCAAGTGTCTGTAAAAACTAAATATAATCTAAATGCAAAATATGAAAATTAACTAAACTAAAGAACAACTTTTAATAAATGGGATACACAGAATTCAGTTTGTTCATTTGTTAAATTTTGGTTAAATTTTATTGCTTTTCTAATTTCTAGAATTTCTAATAAATCAATTTTGTTTACCTTTTTGTACGCTGTGCAGTAGTGTTATGTTTTTTGTATCTATGAAATGATTGTGTTGTAAACAATGATCTGCAAAACCTGTATTGGTTAAAATCGCCTTCTTATTTATTGTCTTATGGCAAATGTTATCTAATAGGCCCTACAAAGAAAATTTCAAGACTTCACGTTCACTATTCAATTACAATATACTGTATAATTTCGATTGATAAAATATGTTTAACAATATTTCTAAAATGAAATACTTGTGCATATTTACTATTAACATTAAAAAATAAAATATTAGAAACCTTAAAAACAAAATTATATAAACTTTGAAAAGTAATATAGACACTGTATTAAATTAAGTGGTAAGACGACAGGAATGCCTTATACTAGGACAGAGTTATTGTAACAAACTATATTGAATGGGCGAGAATAAAATGTACTTCTGTAATATGTACTTATATAATATACAATTATTCCAAAACTGATAATAATGCAGTTTAAAATAGTGTATCGCGTGGAGGACAAATACTCCCAAACTCAATTAAGTGCTTCTAACTTTGCTTTATATAACTTTACAGTATCGCTAACCGAGTTAAACTCCGTAACTACGTTAAACGTTATGAGCATCTCACTAAACAGTTTCGTGGAAAACAAGATTCTCTACGTTAAATCTATACGGCGTTTTGACGTCTACACAATATATTCGGCTACTGTTCCTTGCCTTTTTCTACTTAAATTTCTTCCCGTGAACGGAAGAATTGTAAACGTCGTTATGAGGGTAATGTATGAGGGTTATGAGACATGGTACCGCCCACAATCACGCTGACTATGGACAGACATAGACATTTTGTTTACTTTTCTACACAGAATTGCAATTGAGTCGCACATATTTGGCCTCCCTTATCTTCACTGATTAAGCAAATTTTACATAAAATGGAATTATTGATGTCCACCCATAACCGTTAGTAAGCAAAATAAAACCGTCACCACACATTATACTCCAGCCACTGGAAGTTCTTTTCTGTCAAAGTCTGGGCAGCTATCATTGAGTGACTTTTTTATTTTGCCTGTTCTTTTTCGCCAGGACGTAATAGGTTATATAGCTACGTATAATAGGACGTATCTTCAATTTAATCTAAACATTTTCTCGAATTACATTCCAGGATGTTTCTCGATACACACAAGAATTTAAACGTTTTTCTTGCATATTGATGTTTGAGCACACACTTTAGTCACATTGCACGTTCCTTTTTAGCTGAAAGGTGGAGTGGCGGTGGTCTATTAGATCACCTAATCTAAATCCCTTAGATTTTTACATATAAGGACAGCTTAAAGCTGTACTTAACTACATGGTTTAAAAAATTGAAGATTGACACCGAACAATAATGGTAGGTTTCCAGAAAATCCGAAATAAGGCAGAATGTTAGAGTGAGTGATAAGATCCTTTGCATTGTAAAGACCTGTGTTAAAAACAACGGAGGGCACTTTAAAAATTTACTATCAGGTCTTATTGTGAAACACTTTATTTTTCATTTCAGTGTTGGTAAGTAGGATTAGACGTATTCATGTTATGCACTTTCCACTTGCTCTAATGGAGTAGCTTGTTTTCCGCTAAGTCGGTTAGTTGTTATTAGGTTTGAATAAACTAGGTGTCGTTGTATTCCCAAGAAACAGATAGGCCTACTTACAATAATTGTATTATAGTGAAATGTAAATTTATAAAAATAACTTGTAGTAGTTAAGAAAAACGTATAAACATACTTATATTAATAGGTTAAATTAATATTCATGCAGTATTTAAAAAATTAAAAAACTTTTTTTGTATTATTTATATTGTTATTTATAGTAATTTATTAATAAATTAATATTTTAAATAATAAATCGCAATTTAAAAAAATTAAATTTTATGAACTGTATGTGATCAGTAAATTAAAGTGGCCCCATTCTGAAGTTATATATCATATCAAAAAATAACCGTGATTCTTATTTACTAAAAAATAATATTAGAAACATGTGTACCAAATTTTATTAAGCAACCCCAATCTCTCCTTGAGGTATAACGTTTTCCTTAAAAAACACAAAATAGCTGCCAGATGAATAACAAACCTTTTCCAAACCTATGTTTTTTATTATGTTGATGCATAGAATCCAAATGCGTATCGTGAGGACATCTTTTCCTTTACGCTCTGTTTATATCCCTACACCGCTTAAATATTTTCGTTTTGTTTGCCTATGGTAAGCGTGGACTTAATTCCGCAGTCTTGGTTACATTATACATATTTTCCTTATTCTTTATAAGAATTTAACTTGACCTTAACAATATATTTTCACTGTTACAACTATTAATATAGTAGTATTCTTATAATATTCTCTAAAAGATTAGAGAATTTTTTCTTATCAATTATCCTTGAACACTTGAACAATCAATTATCCTAAGGATACTAATTTTAATAACTTCTTTCAGATTGATTTCTTTTAAAACATTATTTCTCTGAAAAAAAATTATAAATGTAGTTTGACCTTTAAATCCCACTGATTTATAAACGCCTACAGTATTAAATTCATTGTTTATAAAACTTGTTACAATGTTAATTTTTATATTTTTTACATTGAAATGTTTATTTGATACTAATAAGTTGATTTTGCTAGTCAGATAATATGGTATAGAAACTACAACAGCAGTCAACATTTCAGTTTATCTTGTAACAGCTTGCCCGCATTCCAAACACAACTGCGTGCAAAGTAACTGTAGCAATCTGCTTGCAAGTTGTGATGCTAAATTTAAATGGATTCAGAACTATTTGTGGAGTTGCTCATACGGAAAACAATAGACAACCATTTTACAAGTAATAAGAGTAGCCAGTAAACATTTAACAAAATTATTACCATCATAACTACTAAACACACTGAACAATATTGTTGGGAATTACTTACGTGACATACAATATACCTTTCCCTTGTCTACTGATATTTATTGGGTAACCTGTATTCAGTACCAACAAGGGTAAAACAGTCACACACTTTGACAGTCACACTTTGAGTCATACCGCAGTTAGAAAAACCAATAATGTCATTATCTAAATATTAGCCAAATTTAAGGTTTCCTTCAATGTTATACCAAATATTCTCGGGTACGAAGACTTCATTTTTTCTCTTGTATCTTGTGGAATGCATGTAGTAGGAACCACTGTTTGTATACGTTACCTGTTTTTTACTAGCTTATTAACAGAGTTATCTATTAAAATAAGTACACGGAAGACTACCTTCGTAATTAGATGAGCCAGTACGCAGTTCCGCTTAATAATAAGGTCATGTGTAAGCAAAATTGACTTGCAGGCGAGCTTTCACCTGAGTGAAGAGTTTTCACTTATGAAAACTCAGTTAAAATTTCAGGAATACAAAAAACAGCAATAAATTTAGTTTTAAGTTACTTTAATTACTAAAATCTTTAGGAATGGCAGATAAAACATTATTTACTTGGTCAAAGGAAATGTGTTGTCTCCACTGGCTCTTATGTGATAATATTATGAAAAAATCCTGTGCTTTTCATTAATAAATTTTGATTGGCTTCTAAAATAAATTTCCCTAAATTACTCTAAATAAATATAATTTTTTTAAATAAAATGTTCTTTTTGAAATCTATGTTAGTGTATACACATTTTGATCTTAGCTTTTTCTTAGTGTTCTGTGGTTTAAATTATTTCACATCACTTACTAAAATTGTTTCAAAATTAATAAATTGTATTGATGCACTATATTTTCCGTTACAGATCTTTAAGTTTCCAATAAATATTTGTAAAGCTAACACAGTGTCATTGTAAACTTTGCAGCACTTTTGTTTTTAAAGTTTTATGTAAGGATTTTATATAAGGATATAAATATATAAAATGTATAAGCGATTGCCAAGATAAGCTATATTAACTTGAGCATACATTCAATTTATTTAAGTTTATCTACCTTCCTTTATTTTCATTAGAATTCTTATTTAATGTTTATAGCAAAAATATCACACTTCTTTCGCTGAGTATGATGAGATTAATTTATAGAATATTGGTTTCAAATTATTAAAATTTTAGTATTTAATTAAATAACAATTTCACTAAATTGTTTTCTACTTTGTAAATTTCAAAATTAAAGATTTCAAAAATGAGAAAAAATTATACCCATTAGCGCAGTACATAAATAGTAATATTAAAACATGAAATTCGATGTCTCAAATAATTAGTACAGATTAAACGTAAGCTGCAGTAAAATTTCAATTTAAGGAAGAGAAGAGTAACAAAGTGACATGACGGTATTCCTATGTCAGACTGATAGCACATACTTCTGACGATACACAGAGGGGCATACATTGACGGATCGCTATAATTCCTTGTTCTTCTACTCTTAAAATCTTGGCATTTTATATTACGATTCTATGTATGATATTATTTTGAAATGAAATGAATCAGTAAATTTCATATGTGGAGCAAAAGACCGTATATGGGAGGCAAAGTTTTTCAATTATATTAATTAGAAAATTAACTTTATTTAACGTTAAACAACTTTAAAAACTTTAATAATGATTGTTTCACGTTATTAACATATTTTACTACGTTTTGAATTTTTTAACAAATTATAATTAAAAAGTTGAAAGAATTATAGTTATTTTGACACAATGTAAAAGAATTACAATGTTGCAATGACAGACTACAGTTGAGTGGATGTATTACAGTAGAAAAGATGTAAAAAACTATTAATGCTCACTTCAGATAGTAGTGGGGTATGATTTATAATGTGAGCTTTCGCTCCACCAGTCTGTGCAAACGATTGCCCCACAGTCTACTTTTTGCAATTGGATCAGTGCTGTTATCTGTTATTATAGTTGAATATTGTACCTTCTAGTTTTAGAAAGATGAATTTAAACTCTTTAAAATAACCTATAACTCGTTAAGCAAACGAGAGATGGGGGTCCTGTCAGGATAGGCTGGGGCATCCTGGGTCCTGGCAAGGCGGTGAACATCGACAACAGGGTGTATATTTAGTGTAGAGGCGAACGAGCCTTCAGCAGGCCAACGGTTGCACACGTGGGCTGAGCTAGTTAGTCTACTTCGATCGGGCAGAGAGAGCTCGTCAGCTGAAGTGAAAGCAACTCCCTAGGGGAACAGCAGCCAGAAATCAAAGTTCCCGGTCCTCCAGGTTGGGGGTTTTACAGTAGGCCTATATCCTATGTAGAACTCACACGAGACAGCACTTGAACCGCATGCCTAATATCCGTCTACCCATGGCTGCCTTGAGTTATACCCTAATTGGGAGAAGTGTCGTTAGACAGAGAAGGAGATGGGTTCGGGAACAGATCTAGGATCTAATCCTTGGAGTGGTGCTCATGTTGAACTTAAGGAGTTTACGCAATAAGTAAATAATTGCTTTGAAAGGTATAAGATCAAAGGGGCAGTATTATCTGGTTGTACTGAATATGCAACAAAAACACGGCGCGACCGCAAAATAAACGTGTGTTTGGCACGTCTTGATACTAGCCAAGCACCAGAAACTGAACAGATACCCTCAAAAATATTTTGAAGTTTTGCTTCCCGTTATAAACCAATTTGTGTCGTCATTGAGGCAGAGGCTAGAAGCATACAAATTAGTTGATACTCTGTTTGTTTTTCTTAGTAAATTAAACAGGATTACTATCAATAAATAGATCATAAAAGCAGCTCAAAATTTAGTAGAAGCATATGGCAATGATTTGATCAACAAACTGGGAAATGAACTAATTCATTTAAAGTCTTTCTGCAGTTGAGTACATTGAAGAAGGTGAAAAGTAGAAAACAGTCATCAGCCACAAGCGGAGGAAGCACAAACTCCTTCTAGAAAAGACCGTCAAGGAATGTTTTCCTAATGTGGAAGTGTAACTTAGAATGTATTTGTCAATGATGGTTACCACCAGTAGTAACGAAAGATTATTTTTGAAGTTGAAACTTATTAAAAATAAACTCCGGGTAACTACGAGGAGTTAGAAAATAAGCTGTAATTTTTATATCTTATGAGCCTAGAGAGTGATATTTTGAAACAGTTACCTTATGAAGGTGTCATTAATAAGTCTAACAGAATTCTAATGAAAGTATTATACTACAATCTTTTTACAATGCAGAAAATTTATTATTTACTTACAGATTTGTACAATGTAAATATACCCTAATACTTTTATGTTCTTATCTGCTTAATTTGTTATAACTACAGTGACACTCTTTTACTTTCCTTTTAAAATCAGTTGTTTAGATTTTTCCTATATTTTGAGGTTTTTTGAGTGTTATACAAAAACGAGTGGAATCTTTTATTATTATTTTCACAGATTCCAGAATGCCATTTTACGTAGAGATACCTTGCAACCGTTAAATTGTTTAACATAGAATTGAAAACTTACAAAAAACAGTGTATACCAATTTAATTTGTACAGTTAACAATGATGGTATCTGCAGTTCTGGAAGATATATTTTTCAAACTTTTCCGGGGGGAACGTTTATATTATTTTCCAAAAATGTTTTGTTCTAATAACAGTTATTGCATACGATTAAATATGTTGTTTGCACGGAACTCAGAAAAATTTAACATGCCAATAATGTACCTTTTTAGTATAATACGTAGTTAGTGGGATTTCTGCTAATGTTTCTCACTGTAAAAGAAACTAATCGTAAGTCGTAGCAATTGCGTACTACAATAGACTTTCAATAATCTAGCACCACAGATACCTCGTCAGTATCATATAAATTCCTGAATAGGAGTTTTCAGTAATAAATTTTACAATGAAAACCCCCATAAAAACAAACAGAAAACATTTATGTTTATCATTATAAATTACATTGTGGATCACTTACAGAGTATTAAAATTTAATTTAATCTCAAATACAGAGTTCCTCAAAGAAATCTTTTTGTTCGTAACAAAATCCCAATAATGTCCTTGTTAGCAGCACACGGTACGCATTCAGTGGAACAGTTTGAAGTGGCTCGTTAACTGCAAGCTCCACTCAGCCACACGAAATCGTCAGAAGTAGGATTCATGGTTTACTGTACTCAGGTATAACCTCTGATGAAAGTTAACCTTACTGGGGTGTTCAAATTTTAGCAACACTTAAGACGTTCGGGTCCAAAATGACCCATACGGGAAAAATTATTTTTTCCAAAAAAAAAGTTTCTTGGTAGCCTATGCATACTTATGTTTTATACATTAGGCCTAAGTTCTGATAATGAATGACCAAAATAATCACCTAACAATGCAGTATATCAGCATTTTTATCATATATGTTGCCTTGCACATTTCATCATATTTTATTTTTATATATGTAAGTATATATTTATTTGTGTACTAAAACTAACATAATTCTGTATTTTTATTTGTTATGAATACAGTAAAAGTTTCAAAGCACGAAACGAATACATTATTATATTCTGAAACAAAAAACTTTATTAATAATCTAGCTATTAAAATTCTGTTTATTGGAAATTTAAAAATCTGTATTATTAAAAAAATGTACATTATTTCATGAACATAATTTTTATGAAATACTATTCTATACGACAAAGATTAAAGTCATTTCTAAATTATTATATAACACAGGCAAAAAACAAAATGGAAAATCTTATATTTGTATGTTACGAGACTATCTGTCAGGTAAACTGTTTCTGTTACGTAAACTTACACAATTTCACTGAAACATTTATTACATATATTGGTGAGGTGATTCTTGCAAGTAAACTTGTCACATTTTGAGCACTTCACAGAAGACTTATTGTCAGTTTTTGGCTGGCACCTCCCTCTTTTTCTCTGCATTGTATCTGGATTCTTCATAATAGACTGAGTTGGTACTGCACGTTCAGCTTGTACGCGTTCAACTACATCTCTTGCAGCTTTTCCTCTTGGCATATACTGTCGTCTGTCAATGTGTTTTTTGATCAAAGATTCTCCAAGGTTTTCTAAAAATATTCTTCTCCGGTCATTGCATTTTGGCTTCCATTCAAGGTTGATGGAAGTAAATAAAACATAAGAATTGACACCCGAAATATCAAGTATATTTGAAAAGACAACTATGGGCCAACAATTTGTTTTCCTTTTTGAAGTATAGTTTGCACACATCTTATCTAGAGTATCAACAGCCCCTTTAGTTTTGTTGTAATCTAAAATAAGCAGTGGTTTTTTATCATCATTACAACTTATTTTGTCATCGTGGTGTAAAGTACTCTGTAGTACAACACACTTATTCTTTTTTGGAAAGTAAGACACCAGTGTAGTATCCTTCGTAAATGCAAATTTTGAGGTCAGTGCAGGTACATTTTTTGTTTCTAGAAGTTGGGAAGGGTAGGCTTATTTTTCTTGATAGTTCCTACCATTGTAATACCTCTTCTGAGAAGCGTTTGGCCTAATCCATACGATGTAAAAAAGTTGTCACAAGTTACATTGTGGCCTTTTACACCAACTGTCAAATCCAGAACTACCCTAAGACCCTGCTTTTTCTCTGGTAGTGCACCTTGTGGCTTTCCTAAATATGGCTGGATATTCCAAACATAACTAGTGGCATTATCACATACAACCCAAAACTTTATGCCATATTTAGTTGGTTTTTTAGGCATGTATTGACGGAAAAAAAAACCAACTAACCTTCATCCACTGTGACACATTCGGTAGGATTGAAATGTTTTGGCAAAATTTCAACCCATTTCTCGCACAGCTCTAATAGGTGCGAATTTATCACTAGCCTACTTGGTCGAGTTTGATGATCATCAAAACGGAAAATACGAGAAATAATTTTAAATCTTTCCAGTGACATTGTTGCCCGAAATATTGGCCTTCCTTTTGTTTCATCCCACAAACTCTCAGTTGACTCATTATGTGATTTATAAACACCTGCCAGTAACAAAAGTCCAATATAAGCGTCTAGTTCTGTTGAGTCAATTTTTTTCCATATCTCCCCATAAATACGGTTGCCTTCTTCACTTGTTTGGGTCAGGATTATATTTTCAATTGGAGGGGGAAAAATACTTTGAATGGCGAATATTCATCAGTAACACGTGTAGTTGCATACCTGGTTGGTCCTGGCGTAAGTGTCATTACATCATGAGAAGGACGTCTTCCTATCTGGAGCTCAGGCTTGGTCTTCCACTGAATATCACCGTTTTTAGATAATAAAATGTTATTTCCTGGTTTATGATGTACTTCTTCATCTTCTGAATCTGAAGACACACATTCAGAAATATTTTCTTCAATTTCTGAAGCAACTTCTCCTTCGTCGGAGATTTCCGATAACACTTCTTCAACGTCCATCATTGTTCATACAAAAGCCACTTCAGGTCAAACACAAGTATGGTAATAAAACCAAAGAAAGAGCACTAAAAATTACTGCAGTTGAAAAAAGAATGTTTCACTGCATAACATAACAACAACCTCACTTACACTCTGCTCATGCTCAAGGAGCACTCACTGACAGATGGAGAGGGAAAACATTCTTCCCAACAGAGGCAGGCACTGTTGCTAAGTGGAGTAGGTGGGAGAGAATGTAGCAACCAGTGTGACCTTGTACTATGAGACTATGCATTGAATCATCAAACGAGACAAAGTAATGAAGCTTTTGAATCCAAAGTACAGCTTATAATATTAATAAAATAATTACTTCACCTATGGGTCCAAAAGGACCCGAACAACTTTTTTGTATAAAAACGTGTCATAAAATTTTATAAGCGGTTTAAAAAATTTATATTAGAGAATGATACTTATTTATAGGTATTTGACAAAGTCACAAAACGGAAAGTTGATCTAATAATTTTTTAACAAACAGCAGCGTAAAACAAAATCTTTTGGGTCAAAAAGGACCCGAACACCTCAGCAGGGTTAAACTGTTGAACTCGTTTACCTTTGAAAATAAAAACATCGTACGTCTACTATGATTGCTACAGTATAATGTGACAGCTATAATCTAAACATAATAGTTAGTCTACTCTGGAATTTGAAAAATGCCTATCATTTGAAAATAAAGATTATTACGTGGATTTTTTTTATGAATTGATTTTACTAAAACAGGATTTCTTACTGAGGAAGAACAATTTATTTGATGAACTCTGCATCTAAGATCTGTAGTGAGTACGACTTAAATTGCAAAGTATTGTTACGCGGTAAAGAAAAATTCTTACTCGGATTTATAGCAATTAGGTTGCACTTAAATGCCTTCGCTTCAGTAATTCACTTCTTACCGTTTGAATATTCTCAGCAGCAGCTCAACAACGAAAGGAAAACGTCACAAAACTAATTAAACAGCAGTTAGTTAGTACGGCAAACAGATCATGCTGATTTTTAAAATTATCGTTAATGTGGTATGATAACTTAAGCAAAATGCCAGCTCAAATCTAACCATAACAGAAGCAGGAGAACAAAACGAAAAATATAGAACCTGTAACGAGGCACACAAATGCATAGGCTTACATAGGCTGAGTAAACAAGAAGTCAGGAAAACAACATTTTACATGATTGAAAACGCTATAATCAAGGAAAAGCGCCAATAAATGATTGTAGAATAATAGGCTACTGTGATATGGCGATGGGTGCTTGAGTCATCTGAACTCTATGGTATATATAGAGTTGCTGACAGAACTGAGATGTAGTGATTGCTGACAGAGTAGATGTGTGTCTTAGCTAAAACGCCCCTTACACTATAAAATCTTAATAAAATTAGTAACTAAGATATTAAACATAATATACCTACATCCTAACAAATTGGATGGACTGTAAGCGCTGTTGATATCAAAAAATGAATAAGACGTACAGATATATCAAAATTCAAACAGGCTAAATTTAAAAATTAAACTTGTCAATAGACACATTATCGCAGTTGACAGAAATTCGTCAAAAGGAAGGGATCAGAAACATTTTAAACTACTGAAAAATGGTTCCCTCTATTTAACATTGAACATGATATTAAATATATTAAAATGCATTTTTTAGGATGTCTAAGCAGATTACAGCTAAAGGAAGTGAAGTTCATCAAGCCATTACAAGTTTAATCTATAAATTTGTCTTTATAGATTATATATTGGCTGACATGCTAGAATACCCCGTTTTTGTGAGTTTGCGTGTGTCACAAAAATATATAAATACCAGGTAAGAATTCGACTACTCATATCGTTAACAATCGCCTTGACCCCGATTAAAGCAACAATGAATAAGGACAGAAATCCATCTTCCGTGGAACAAACCAACTAACTTGAACGCATTTATCAAAAAAATTAGAAAGTAGAATACGTGTTATTACTATAAGTATTCAGAAAAAGCGATCCAGTTGCTTACAGCTGATATACAATTCGCTCCTTTGAGAAACCACCTTCTACAATGTGGATTGCAAGGGAGAACAGTTGGTTTGAAGAAATTAAAGACTTGTTAGAAAGAGGAAACGTTTAGAGAAAAGCATTTATAGAATCAAGATTGATTAGAAAGACGCCAATGAAAGTACAGAACTACACTGCAAGAGAGAAGGCAACAGGCAATCAGCACTTCTTTAAAGTTAAAAGTAACAAGTAAAGTTAGTACTATGTATATTTACTATGAAAATTACGAAAATTTGTTTCCTTTTAAATGGTACGAATATATGTTACGTAAATTGTACTTGTTAGGAAAGAGAAAGGAAGGTGGAGATGGAATAATAAATAGATTATAAAAATAAACACACGTATTTGTGAATATTAATAAAGGTGACTTAGCAAATGTCGAGAGAGCGCTTCTGAAGAAAGGCGTAGGGATCGGTACTGTCACAAAGAAAAGTTTAAGTGTATGTACAGAACCGACTCAGTCCCGTGTTGAGTCCGGCGTAGTCACTACCTTTAACTGTGCCGTAATTACCTACAGAGTACAGAGCTTAATTGGCCCTACAGTTCATCATCTGTTCAGAGATGTTACGTATGAAGCCGTTAGAAAGCAAGGTTTGCTGCTACCTTGAGTGCCCATATGGAAGCGAATTATATTTTTGCCACGGTGGGCTTGAACAAAAGCAACATAACGTAGTATGACGAGCCAATACTCTACCAACCACGTCATGCCCACTCCTAATTAAAAGTAACACTGGAATAAAGAGCCTAATAATATCACTGGTTTTTGCCTAATAATATCCGAAATACTAAACCTGTTTCTAAAGAAAGGATATGCAAATCTTTTGTCTTTTGAAATCATATACACAAAGGATTGTGCCACGAGTTAAGCTGTTAAGCTCTAACTGATCGTCGTATAGTACAGTGAAAAACAAAATACAAGACACCAGTGAAGTCACTTTAATCCAATTTTAATTATCACAAATAACAGTTTATAATCAACTTGTACAATAATTCCAGTTAGATTTGTCCACATGCAATAACTCTGAAAATTAATAAATTTCCACACAATTAATAACACAATAACTTTCACTCCGACAATCACTCGATCCGCGCCAGCGAAAATCGCTTACGTAACTCAACTGACAACCCGGCTGCTATGGTTTTATATAGGTCGCGCAGAGGTTAAGTATGTACAGCTTTCCCTCCTTACTGCACGCCGCCGGCTTAATGCGTATCTCAGTTGTTCTTGGAACACACTATAACACCTACTTGAATGATGCCACTTGAACCTGCCACACTTAAGAGGGGAGTGGAGAATGTTATCAGCTGTTCTACGTGGTTCGATACTATACTCGTAACACTATATATTCAGACCTTACTAACCGACCTGTATACATGACGTCACAAATATTATAACGATAGGACTCTATCGTATTCTGTAAAAGTGTGTTTTATGTGTGTTAGCCCCACATGTTGTTGTCGTTACTTTATGTTTACTTACTTTTACTTCCATATTCCTTAAGGAATGGAAGTATGGTGATGGCAAAAAAAATCGTGTTCGAGATTATTGCAGATTCTGATTGTACTACACTCAAAACATGAAAAAAAGTCGTTTTCCGAAAAGTGTGTGTGTGTGTATATCTGTCTGTGTGTCTGTGTGTCTGTGTGTCTGTGTGAAGATTTTTTTTTTTAGACAAACGATAACTGCCGCAAATTCAAACAGAATCAAATAATTTTTTGCATACTGCCCTGATTTGTAGAGTACTCACGACCTATTGTTTTTGGTGAAGATCGGTTGAGGGAAAGGGGTAGTTTACCTGCAACGGTTTTTTTTATCAAGGGATATATTTTTTTGGCAAACGATAACCGCCGCAAATTCAAACAGAATTTAATAATGTTTCGTATATATCCCTGAATTGCAGAGTTCTCAAGACTTATTGTTTTTGGTGAAGATCGGTTAAGGGAAAGGGGTAGTTTACCAGTAACATTTTATGTTTTAACAAGGGTATTTCTTATGGCAAACGATAACAGCCGCAAATTCAAACAGAATCAAAAGATTATTTGCATACAGCCCTAAATTGTAGAGTTCTCAAGAAGTATTGTTTTTGGTGAAGTTCGGTTGAGGGAAAGGGGTAGTTTACCAGCAACGTTTTTTTAACAAGGGTATTTTCTATGGCAAACGATAACAGCTGCAAATTCAAACAGAATCAAATAATGTTTTGCATACCACCCTGATTTGCAGAGTACTCAAGACCTATTGTTTTTGGTAAAGTTCGGTTAAGGGGAAGGGGTAGTTTACCGGCAACGTTTTTTTATCAAGCGTATTTTCTATGGCAAACGATAACAGCCGCAAATTCAAACAGAATCAAATAATCTTTTGCATACGTCCCTGAATTGTAGAGATCTCAAGGACTTTCGATTTTGGTGAAGATCAGTTAAGGGGAAGGGGTAGTTTACCTTCAACCTTTTACGTTTTAACAACAGTAAAGTACTTGAAAATTCATTTAAACTTTTTCAAACAATGGTAATTGTTAAAAATAAAATAATTTTGTTGCCAGGCAATAAAATTATAATTTTTTCATTTTAATGTAAATTATGTATGAGTTAATATCTTTATATATATAATTCTTCTGTACGTGTGTATGTCACTGAACTCCTCCATGTATAAAATAATATATCGTTCGTGGCAGGTAAGCATATATCAGTTATGTAATGTTTACGTTTCCATTTTATTATTATGCATACAGCAATAAAAAGGCAGGTAACACACACACACACACACACACACACACACACAATTCACGTTATTTCTGGCCTCACTCATGTTTATTTTCTTACATTTGCACGCTTTTTAAATGGAAAGTGCCGAAACCTACACCAACATAACGCGTGCAAGCCGAAAAAATGGACATCAATTTGCTTCCTGTGGATCGCTGGGCAATGTAACTGCACGTGTTTACAGAGGAACGATTCATAGACAGACTTTTCGTCTTTAGGGAATGAACCCTCTGCAAGATGCTGAGGCTCCATGAGTGACTTCGGAGCGCTCCTTCTTTTTCGCGTGTTTGTTCTGTGAAACATATATTCGCAGCTTTACTCTTAGCAACGCTCAATAGGAAATGTTGAAAATTTTTGTCCACAGTGTACCCTCATTCACACTAAACCTGCTCTGATGTTTTAATTACGGACTTATATTACTACTACTTATATATTACGGACTTATATTAGTTATATTACTACTTAATGGAGATCAATCATTAACTTATACAAGCCATTAATTTTATGCATATATTTTATATATATGTGTACAACGTTATCGGCAACAAAGAAGTAGTTTTTGTTAAAATTCCTTCCCGGGATATTTGGCCGTAGTCCAATGTTTTCTACAAAACCAGACGTTTTGGCAATGCAATCGACATCCATCATCAGTGAAAATCGAGTGCGATAACGTGAGGTGGTATACGTTAGTAACCACAGTACTGTGGTTAAGGCTGAAGCAGTAAGTAGAAAGAAGTAGTTTCTATGGTAATATTTCATTTCGAAAATGATTTTAAATATAAATCTTAGAATATGGAAGTCATGTATGGTTCTCCATACCGATATTTTAACTTTCCTTGCTGACGATGTCCGTCGCGATCTCACGAATTACCAGCTCGTCGCTAAAGTACACAAACTTTATAATGCAATTTTCAATGAAATAAAGGACGGTTATCACTGCTCAGTACTCGTTTATTAACGTGAAATAGTTAATAATTATTCATTTACATACAAAATTATATAATGTTATTAAATAAAGTTGCTCCGGCAATAAATAGACAATTTTCTCAAGGTTGGCTACAGTTGATTAAACGTTTCTAAATCGACATGGCTGTCGTTTTGTGTTTATTTTCTTACTGTTCGTTTAATCTGAGTTCTTTTGGTTAGGAAAAAATATTAATAAGATGATAATAAAGTACCTTACATCAATTGTACTTATATACTATTAGAGTTAATTACAGTTCGTTTTTTAAGTGTTGTAAAGTGTGTGTTAAGAGTTCGTAATTTGTACACAGGTTATTTTCTGGTTACATACAAGTTTAGTTTTTATTTTCAATTAATCCTTGAAAGAAATTTACTTATCAGTACGTAGTGAGAGTTATTTGTGTTGTGACAAAAAGTTAATTAGAATTTATTCCATAAATTCGGGTATTTCAGATATACTTAACAAATCTGTTGAGGTGGGGTGAAGAGTTATTCAGTTCTTCGTAAGGTTGGGTCTATACGGTCATCAATCTTCCATCATTTATAATTTCGAGTACGTCTGGCTTCTTTTTCGAATAAGGTGGATTAAATAATTAATTTAGAATATGACAATCTGGTCTGTTGTCTCTTTTGATTTGACTAGTTCTTCATCAGACTTCTTGCATCCTCATTTTATAAAATTTTGACTTATTTTTGATTATTTTAAGTAAAAATTGAGTCGAATGTGGTTTGGCTTCTGTATGTCTTGAGCGTCAATAACGAACTAACTGTTTTATAACGGAATTATAATAAATAACGTTCCGTTGTTATGGCAACTGTCTGTACACTCATTGTCTGATCATATTTATGTCTATTGTTATAATATTTGAATTTTAATTCAAAATGAATAAATATCTTCTGATGGCTATTATTCTTCTGTCTTCTTATCTATGTATTATATATTAGCACAACTGTTTATATTTTCTTTCAAAGATCATTTTGACATCCTACAAAGCTGGGTTTGTTCATGTATTAAAGTTTTGACAAAAATGTGAATATTATGTTATTACATTTCTTTCTTAATTTATGTTTTTAATCTAACACTGACACCTTAATATGGTTCACTAATTGTACTTAATTAGTTACTTGCCCTGAATTTTCTAATACAATAGTTAATTTCTTACAATTTGTTTATTTTGGATTTATACAGTTAGGCATTTTATAGGCCTAAGTAGTAATTGGCAATATCTTCTTATTTTACACAAATTAAAGCTTATTTCTTATTTACATATGTTTTTCTCGGTATCATTTATAAATTGTTTACATTTTGAATTAATTTTGGCTGTTTTATAATAATTGTATGTTCTTATTACTTCACAAAATCATTGCCTGTCTGTTATTCTCTAATTTCATTTCCTGTCTTTACTCTAAAGATTATTATTATTGGACAAACTTTGTATCTATATAAACTTTGAACCTATGTGAACTTTGTATTATAAAATACCGCATTGCGGCGCCTGTAGGTGACGTCACGTTTTTCATTGCTATCTGCAGCCGTCTCGAAGACAGGCTGACTGCAGTCAAAATTAAATCAGTTCTTCTCCAGACTCCGAGCAGGCTACTCGTTTCAATCGCCAGCCGCGGCTACTTAAAGTTTTTCAATATTTAATACTAATAGCATGCTCACCATGCTACAATTTACTTAGACAAGTTCGGCTCATACATTGTCATGTACGCCAATATTTTATTTCTATCTTAATTCTCCGGCACTTATGCCGCGTTAAAAACCTACACGCGCCAGCAATCAATTATGTCTCTTTAACTCTCAATAAACAATTATTTCTAGAAACATTATACAGTCCACTCAATTATTTCAACTATGACCAGCTAACTCAAATAGCGTTCCTAAGAACAACTGAAGATTCATCGAGAGCTTCTAAGACGCAACATTTTGGTCCTCCTGGATACGGATTTTCGTCCACACATTTTTTGGTCCAACGCGACCGCATTTTGGTCCACTGCGACCGCATTTCTTGGTCCACAGCGACTGCATTAACATTTCATTTAATGGGCCCAAACGGCGTTTGGTTCAAACCCCAACATTTTTAACTTCAGATTGCTGGCAGTTGCGTGCCTCCATTATTCTGAAAATTACTTCACAATCAACACTGCAAGATTCTGCAGAGCAGAAAACCAGAGACAACGGGACACGGCAGGACAGCATCATTTATTCTACAACGAAAAAGTTCCACAACTTTAAAATTATGGAGAGCTACAACATCAGGCGTCATCTAACCTGTAGAGACAAGAGGTGCAACAATTTCTAACAGGATCGAGCAGCGGGATCGTGGCCAGCTTCAGCACGCCGAGATTCAACATCCACGTGATTATAAACTTTCATTTTTTATGATCTTTTCATATATAATTATGGCAATCTAAGTAATATTTTTGCACAAAGTTAATAACTTTTAATACAACATTATTAATAATTTTTACAGAAATAGATATTATTGTCAAGTGGCCATAAGCTTATATTTATATTTTGATTTTCATATGTACATAAATTTTCCTTTACGCAGTTGTGCAATAACGCATTAAGAAATTTAAGTGATGTGATAAGGCTATAGGTATATTGTCATGTCGAATGATTTATATTGTCGATAACGTTCATAACTAGTTTTGAGCAAATTAAGTACCTATTATAGTCAGTCATATATTAAGGTGTACACAGATCACTGGCTCCCGCATTATATCAGATTGTAGCAAATTATTCAAGGTTACAACAACTGTTCACCTTCTTTATATCTAATTTTCGATTTCAAATCACATTTTAAAATTTCGGTCATGGCTGATGTGAAGGCGTTAATAAAGAAACGGGGCACAATTAAGGCGTCCATATCTCGCGTGAATACTTTCGCTGATAATTTCGATCCAGACATAAGCGATCATCGTGGATTTAAAATTAAGCTCCGCCATTTGATGGAATTGTCCGCTAAATATGACGATATTCAGACTCAAATTGAGGCTGACGATTCAGATTTCGCATCAGTCAGTGACAGAGTTCAAAACGAGGATGATCTCTGCAGTATCTAATGTAAGTTACACCATTTATTAAATCAAGTAGAGGAGGTGAACCAGAAACCGTTGATTCAAACCGAAATTACGCCAATTAAAACCCTCCCGACACAGTTAGAACCGATTAAATTGCCTTCCTTCTCAGGTAGCATCATTGATTGGTAACACTATTATAATATATTTGTGGAAATAATATACGTCAGAACTGACCTGACGGATATTCAAAAACTACACTACTTGCACTCTTCATTGAGTGACGAGGCGTTAAATGTAATAAAATCTCTTCCAATCACCAATGAACATTATGCGGTAGCCATTGATTTATTAGAAAACAGGTACGACAGCAAATTAATTGTATCAGCCCATCACATAGGGAATGTCTTGGGCGTCAAGTCCGTACAACAAGAGTCCAGGGTTAGCATTTCCAGGTTCATTGACGAGATCACTGCGAATATAAATGCCTTAAATTCATTAAATCTACCCGTAAATACATTTGAAATGATCTTAGTTTAATACTTAACGCAGAAACTCGATAATCATACATGTCGGCTCTGGAAAGAAGGCTTGTCGGACGAACGATTTCATAATTTCAGTAATTTTATAAAATTTGTAAATAACCGAAGGCAGTTATTACAAAACTTGGACGGCGCGACCAGCTCCGTAAACAAGATACACGTTAGCGATAAGAGTCCATATCGCAAAGCAATTAAACCGGTTAATATGTCCAGGACGACATTCCATGCTCATATCGGGTATAACATATGTCAGCTGTGCAAAGGTAAACACCGCCTGGCTGAGTCCCCACAGTTTGTAGCGATCACCCCCCTGGAGCGAAAAAATATTCTAATTAAAAATAAACTTTGCTTAAATTGCCTACCCTCAGGCCATGATTTTGCACACTGATTTAATACTGCTAATTATTATACCTGATTGTTGTATTCTCATGTATCATTGCCATGTTTTTATGTGCTATGGAATTCTATTATTATAGTTTTATTACCATGTAACGTAAATTATTATGTATTTTCTAAACCTTAAATGAATTTGGTATGTTAATCATATTGTTATCTACTATTAATTTCTGGTTGTCATTGCTCTACGGTTATACATGTCAATTTTTTATGTCGTTGTTATTGTATTAGCAATTGTTATTTATTATTGAATTTATTATCATGTAATATCAATTACCATGTACTTTTCACACAATTAATTTAGTTGCAAAATCGCCCCGATTTTGTGCGGGCAGTATGGACAAACTTTGTATCTATATAAACTTTGAACCTACGTGAACTTTGTATTATAAAATACCGCATTGCGGCGCCTGTAGGTGACGTCACGTTTTTCATTGCTATCTGCAGCCGTCTCGAAGACAGGCTGACTGCAGTCAAAATTAAATCAGTTCTTCTCCAGACTCCGAGCAGGCTACTCGTTTCAATCGCCAGCCGCGGCTACTTAAAGTTTTTCAATATTTAATACTAATAGCATGCTCACCATGCTACAATTTACTTAGACAAGTTCGGCTCATACATTGTCATGTACGCCAATATTTTATTTGTATCTTAATTCTCCGACACTTATGCCGCGTTAAAAACCTACACGCGCCAGCAATCAATTATGTCTCTTTAACTCTCAATAAACAATTATTTCTAGAAACATTATACAGTCCACTCAATTATTTCATCTCTGACCAGCTAACTCAAATAGCGTTCCTAAGAACAACTCAAGATTCATCGGGAGCTTCTAAGACGCAACAATTATGTTTGTAAAATTTTATCTCCTTACTTATCTATATTGCCATTTTTTATAACTTGTCTATCATTTAATATTATTTATAAAACATAACACAAAAATTAGGTTTATGGTCTGTTTACTTTTTTCAGCCATATTCCTTCTTATAAACTTAATTGAACAAATAACTATTATGGTGACTAACATTATAACACCATTTATTTCATCTTGATAATTATCCCTTTGAGCATTTTGATTAACATAGGATGTTTCATTTATTTTGGACGCATGTTATTTAAGTTATACTTCTTTTAACATTTACTCTCTATTTTTTACTACTTAACCATTGTAACAATAACATTGTTAATCATTATGGGATTTTTATCCTGAATACCACTGTATTCCTAATCTACTATCACTACTAATTATAATAACAATATTCTGGTTATTATTATTTTTTGGTATTTTTCACCTTTAAACTATAGTGTTAATCAATGGTTTTGGTGTTTTTACCTATATGTTGTTTTTTTTTCTATTTATTTTGTGTTACACTGGCACTTTGCACATTTTTACTGTATTTGAGTGTTACTAGTGTTACTTCCCTAACATTGATTTCTTTTACTCACTTAATCACCTTCACTTCCTACCTATCTCTCACTTCTGGGTGTTTATTGTTTTATTCACAATTATTAGTTATTATGTTAACAAATTTCATGTTCTGATTCACTTATCATTACAGAGTTATTCATGACATATAATATCTATTTCTCTGGTTAGTGTACTTTAATTGAGATTATTTTATTTGACTTTAATATTTATCATTTACATTTATGATTTGTTTGTGCCTTTTTACATTATTATTTGAGTTTATTTTCTTTTCTCATTTTATTTTCTTTATTATTTGTTTGTGTCTTTTTTATATACCTTCTCATTTTATTTTCTTTTATTGGGTCAATCACTTGGGTTGGGTCATAGTCGTTTGTATCGTCATAGTCATTTTATTTTCTTTAGTTTAATATAGTTGATTCATTATAGTTTTTCCCCTGGTATTGGGGTGGCTTTGTATGTTGTAAAAATATTTACACCAACATCCCAGTAGAAGAGACAGTAAACATAATCATAAAAAATTTTAAAAACAAAACAAAGATACTCAATAAATAATAAAGAGAAATAAAAAAACAGTGTACAACTAAACCAAAATTACTTTGAAATCAATAACAAAATTTACCAACAAAATGAGGAATTGTTAGTGGGATCTCTATTATCAAGTATAATGGCCGAAATAATATTACAACACATTGGCATTAAAATACAAAAAATTCTAAATGCATTTCATCCAAATGGAATATAAGATATGTAGATGATGGATTATATGTTTCTAACAACAAAAACATAAATCCAGATTAAATACTAATAGTTCAACAACGTACACCTAATCACACAATTCACACACAGAAAAAAAGGAAAAACATTAAAAAGTCAACTATTTAAACGTAACCATTACAAGAAAGAATAACTTACTAAGCAATATAGAGAAAACCAACCTCTACTGAGATCACCATTCATAACGAGTCCAAACGTCCACCACAACATAAAATAGCAGCTTTCTACTCACTGTTCAACAGAATGTATAAAATACCCCGTAACATACAGAAAACAAGTACAATTTATCAAATTGCTGAAGAAAATAAATACAGCAATTACACGACACACAAAATATAAAATCAAATAAAATATAAAATAAGGACTTCACTTGGGAAATAATGAAAACGAATTACATAGTAATAAAAACAATACTACAAAATATGCTACATTTTCACACATAAAAAATAGGATGAGGAACTTACAAAACTTTTTAAAAATACAGATATTAAAATAGTTTAAAAATTATATATATATATATATATAACATATGGAAAATAAATAACTTCACAACAAATGTAATACAATGAACAATAAAATATACAAAATTTAATCCCAAGATTGCAATAAATGTTACATAGGTCACACAAAAAGACAATTGTATGACAGACGATATTAAAGTTTAAGAAACCTAGTAGTGTAAACTAGACCAAAGTTAAGAAGAAGTACTTCTTTAAAATAGGACGTTGTTGTTTTTTTAGTTGTTGTTTTTTGTTTGTCCTATGTATCATTTATTGCAATCTTGAAATTCAATTTTGTATATACCATTGGCTGTTGCATTATCCTTCTTGTGTGGGTTATTTAGTTTTTGAAATTTACTTTGAACATCTAAACGACTACAAAAAAAAAAAAAGAAACAGAAATATATAAATCTAATTTGGCCACACATGCAATAAACACAGGACATGAATTCCCAGACATAACCAACATGACAATAACAAAACACATAAATAAACATAATAAACACACAAAGGCACCATAAAGAACATATGAGAAAATTTACAAATGTACACACAGAAAACAGACTAATTCCTAAACAAATACAAATCAGTACAGAACATGACACAATTTTCAGAGCACTCAACATCGAAAATACTCAAAATGCTAATATATACACCAAAATCACACACAATAACACCAGTATAAAATACCAACAACCAACAGGAAACCATAACAATAACCAACCAAAACACAAATACTCCACAACATATAAAATCAGGAAGGCTGAGGATGTGAACAATACACTTCCCGAATCATGTTCCTAATAAGGGAATAAAACATCTTGAGGTAAAGAATTTATAAATATCAAATAAATTATATATGCATAAAGAAATAGACTGTAGCAAAAAGTGTTTATATATATATATATATATATATATATACATTTTTATTTACTAACTCAAAGTTATATGCAGCATTTATATAACATTATGATATTATTCAATATAGTTACTGCTGCAAGAAATATATTACGTTTTTGTTGTTTCAATACCTGATAATAATGAATTATTATTATTCTGTGTAGAGAAAGCTGCGTGTGTAAACACAAACACGTTGTTAAGCAACAGACATTCACTTCTTATTCTAGCGTTGTTCATCCTTTTACCTTTTAATATAGGACTGTGGGCAAGAGTATGAAGTTCCCCAACAACAGTAATGAAGAAGTACTCAACCAGATTACGTTTATTTTCTGCTCGCCATGTAGAGGTCGGTAAACATGTGCAGCAGATTGTCATGTTTAGTGGCTACAGCACGCTGATAGCTACTACTTGTAGAGGCGTAGCGAGCGGGAGACGTCTGGCACGATATGCCTTGACATACAATTTAAGAACGCCTTCCCAAGCTCAGACATTTATTGTTACGTTACAGCAGAAGGGCCTATACACCATATCCCTATACGCTGAGGCAACTGAAGACGACTGCGGTGACCGAGTATGCACTCTTCAAAGTTGACCATCGCGTTCTCTTAGAGGATATCAAGATTTGTCCTCGGACACTGCTTACTAGTTTCTGCTGTACATGGAGTCAGTGGAAATATTCAAACATGGTTCCGTCGCTACGAATCAATGGTGTAGGTTCAAGTCCGGGTGTACGGATTAGCAGCTTAACGCGCTCAGGTGTCGCGTGTACAGACAGACAAACAGAAGATTCACGGGCGTTTTGCGCCCTAGTTTGTTTGCGTCGTTCAGGCCGGAGCCTGATGAACATCACGTGCCAACAGTTCAACGCGGTCGTTCGCTCGGCTCAGAGTGTTGGGGTTCGGTCCCCGAATACATGACGTCATGTATAACGTGCGGGCATCTCTGTTTAACATGCTCCTGCCAGTCGCCGGGCTTGAGGCGCGATCCCATGGTCCCCTTAAGGCATAGCCCGCACAAGCTTTGTGGGGGGGGGGCTGGCAAGGACGAGACGCTCGACGCCCGAAGACGATGGGTTGCTACATCAGGGCAAATGGCTCCCGCAATAAGGCGTTGTACACCTCGCGGTTTTCCCATGCCCTGATTTCTTTTCCCATGCCCTGATTTCAGCCCGACCTAGACGGGAAAACATGTGCTGACTCTGGTGGTGATTCTGTGATTCTGCCAGACACTGATGCAACTTCAGAGTCGGCAAGCAGCAGCTAGGGATTAGCGTATATGGGCAGGATTCATGGAGTCCAGAAGGTGGGGGGGCTCGGTTCTGTGGGGTTCATGAGATAAATTACGGGGGCTCGTCTAACAGCGCCCGTGGCGACTGACGCTGTATGGGGTGGTGCGTTGTCCATGCTGTTGAGGCGACGGAGATGCGGGTAGGAGGATTCGCCGGCCTTGGTGAATAAATTAGTTGCCAAGGACCAAAGACCTCTAAAGTAGAGATTCGAAGACCCCTATGAATTACACCGTTTCTGACAAACCACAGAGTTCCCGAGAGAAAGCGGATAGTTTGATTCTGGAAACAGTGTCCGGGCGAACCCGATGACTTCCTGATGTCTGCTTACTACCATGCTTAGCGATCGCGCGGGATGCAGTACTGGACATGCATTTAGCAGGACTGAACCTGCTAAGATATTTATTTCTGGAGGGATGGATCTATGTATAATTTTTGTTGTGTCCCGGACCTTGATGAGACCTGCAACAGGAGAACAGGAGAGACTTCAGAGACCTTTTGATTGGGAGGTAGGAATTGCCTGCCCAAAACGGGCAGGGCGCCTCCAACCACCCAAGAAAAGCCTCCGAAGGCTGCCAAGTGGCAAAGTCGAGGCACGAGAACAGAAAAACAGGAAGCGCCCACCAAAGGCGGCACTGGGCACACCTAAGGCTAGCGCAACCCCTCCTCAGTCTGTCACCGACCGCCGGCACGGACAAGACAGGAAGGATGGGATGGCAAAACTTCGCAAGGTAGGCAGGAGGGGTCTGAATATGTCTTATGGTGGGTCGTCGAGCAGCGCTCGGGGGAGGTTTATGAGGTCTAGGTGGCGGGCCAATGTCTGTGCTAAGATGACGGAGGTGGGGATGGGTAGAGACAGAGGCTTCGTAAAAACGTTGAGAGCTAGGGACCGAACGAAATCGGTGAGTGAAGGAATTTTCAGCCCTCGCCTGATAGCATCATTTCTGACAAACCAGGGATAGCTGGAGATGTGTGTGTGTTTGTGAAGGGGGTGTTGTGTGGTGTGTATTTTTGTGTGCAGAGGCTTATCATTGATGATAATGTGTACATTAGGTGTTTAAAAACTTATTTAAGGGTTGTTATTTGCTAAATACAGTTTCATTCAAAACACAATAGAGCAGATATAGGTTTTCCGCCATATACGCTACTGTTCTGAAATTAAATTATGAACTGCAACAGACATACTTATTGCTACCCTTTGCTGATATTTAAAATTACTTATCGTCGCAATGAGAATTTAGAGACGCACTACGTTTAAGCATAATTTAAAATGTTTGTCATCACTGCCACGTTCATATTAATAATTTTGTAATAACGAAACAAACTTAACGGTAGCAAGCCATTTTTATTGAAATATGTAGGGTTGTAATGTTTTAGTTCGTTCCTAAAAATATGAGTGAAATATTGCATAATTATATGTTTATTACAATAGTGAATAACAGACAGTCCTTTGGTGTAGGCCTACTCATTTAATTTAGATTAATATACCATGTGAAACAACACTATGCAATTTATCTTAAACTTTGTGCTGTCTTGCTTTAAACAATCAACACGAACTTGATACATGTTCAGGAAGATTTACTATTTGCTAAAGTATGCCAGTTGACTGCATACAAAACACGAAATACACTTGCGCTGTTTTAATTAATGGAAAGCCCATGTACAACAAACAAACTTTATGAGACTGGACAAACAACTGGTACGTAATTCCTACTTCACAACGAATGGTCAGTATGCCAAGAATATTCTCAGGCAGTAAACAATTGCATGTACAAGACAAGACAAATTTTTACTGGAACAGGAAACTAGTTTTGAGTTAAATATTAAACTATAATAAATAATTAAACGTTTCAAAACTACAAAAATAAGTTTTAATATTATTTGAAATGTTGTTACGACGGTCTAACGGATCGTCGTATGGCTCAGTGGAAAACAAAATACAAGCCACCAATAATAACCTGCTTTAATTATCACAATTAAACAGTTTATAAACAACAAGATAGTCTGTTACAACAAATCAAATAAAAATTGTTCACACGCAATAAAAATGTCTACTAAGTTTAATATAAAATATAATTGTATTACAATTGTCCCGCACGATTATAAAACACATAACACTTCGCCACAATATTACGAATTACACTCCAATAAATCGCGATTCAAACTAAACTGAGCGTCGCTGAGTATTTGTATTTATACCCCGCCGAAAATCCAGAATATTACATGCTGCGCGTCAAGAACGCTACTAGAAAACAACAGAAAGTAATAAACTGAGTGGTCTTGCACAGAGCGTGCGGCGCGCGAATTCTGGCACAGTCTAGCTAACACGTTGAGAATCACGTACGCACACACGTTATAGCCGGATTCCACTGGAACATTCGAGAAACCCGTAGATTATTCTGTAATGTCATAACAATATGTTATTATAAATATATAACTACTGATTCTGATTACTAATTTTTTATTGGTCAACATTTTTAAGAATTTTTACCAATAAAAAATTAGTGATCCGAATTAGTAGTTATATATTTATAATTAGTTAATCAACAGACACGTCATGGACAACAAAATCCAGGAATTAAATATCTTGTTACTTATACTGTTATTTTCATACTTGTTAACTGAAAATTTTTATATAATCTTTTTTAAATTTTATATAAATTAATAACCAAATTAAGAAAATATCTAATTGAAAAAAGTCAACTTATATTTTTGCTCACATTAAAAGAATGAATGGAGGATAGGCCTTTATTTATAAAACGAATAAAGACAAAAGCTGATGAAGAATTTGATAAACATCTGAAGGTAGAGATAAAAAAGCAGTTGATAGTAGTAATAAATGTGGCAGTAATTGCTAAGAGAACGCGAGGAAGTAGGGGGTTATGAACTGTGAATTGACATACGCCTACAAGTTGGACTCCCGAATCGGCTGGCACCCGAACAATTTAAGAAAGGTATAAATATTAAGCAAGTTTTGGCAATGCTGACATACTTAGGAAAACATATTTTAAAGGGAAACTGAAATATTAGGGGTTAAGAAAAAATGTAATCCATTAAAAGAATATTTGAACAGTCTAATTATTTGCACCCACAAATAAAAAAAAAAAATTCAAGTAAAAATAATTATTTACACCTAATGTTATTTATCACAAGTTTGCAACAACATATACCTATTAATAAAACTGCGGTGAGTGAGTATTTCTCTACTAAAACAACTGTCAACATTATTTTGTTCTGGATAGATAGAGAAATGTCACGGCAGTGACTCTAGTGACAATTTGACGACTCAAGATATGGCTATATGACTGTACTTACAAAAAGACATTTGTTTTTTTTAGACCGGAGATTGTAAGTGTGTAAGCATTTGTGGAACTGTTATCAGTATACACGCAGCTTTTGTAAGTCAAAATGTATTTCCTATTAAAAACACGACAACACGTTTTAAACTAACTATGAAAAATTATTTTTGATTGTTTAATTAATGAGACAGGCAATGAGTTTTATGTAATGAACTTGTAGTCAATTAATACTTGAAGTGAAATACACGTATCTAAATGTACACTCAGTGTTTCTGCTTCAGTTTTCAATTTCTTTTAAATTTCTCACGCAATTTAATAAATGTTGTCAAAATCATCAAGCCAAACACACCATTTTATAAATATCATTCAAGCAAATGCAATAAACTGGAAGGCAGACATGATATTTAATCGTGCAACATTTACCCAAACATTTATAAAGATTTAATGCCAATGCCACAGGGATGAAATGCAGAGATAAATCGTACATCGATGTGTTTAACAAACATATGATTCACGGATTATAAACACCGGTTTCCCATTCAAGTTTAATTCAATTTTGACTTGTCCAATTATGTATTTTCAATGAGATTTATAAAAGTATGGCCCTAATGGTTTTTGACACCTCTAAATATAATAAAAGTAGGACTTATTCAGATTTCTCGTTTGTACACCTGGCTACTAATCTAGATATCCCGGAGTGGAATTCTGGGCGCACCATAAAATCAAGGTGCGTTTGAAGCTCCATGTCTACTTTTTCCTGTGGAGGTGAGTACTTTGGATGAAACTCTGGGCTTAATAATGGGGGGGGGGGGATTGAAAAGTGGTGGCGGTCACTCTGCTTTCAACGTGCATGTTGTCATTGGCTCATGCAAACTAGTAAACGGCTTAGCTATCTAATAAACTACTTTTGTAGCACAAAAGACCCATTATTATATTAGAATTATTAAAAGATTAAATAACTGTAACAAAATTAATAACACCTTGTGGTGTTTGTCTAATATTACTGACATAATGTGCATAGTTATCTTCAGGTTAAATGTTTGTTAAAACGAATCTTTGTTGAGGAACCAATCACAAATTAAATAAATAGTAATTACAATAACAAATTTTCTGTCCTTTTATATAAGTCCTAAGTTTAAACATTACTTACTTTAAGTAATATAAGGAAAAATAATATGATGTAGTATAGAATAATATAATATTTTCATATTAGTATTCCCAAGTTTAGTAATTTTTATAAATTTAGTTTTACATTAAAACCCTTTTATTTTTTTCCTGTTTAACATATCACGAACTATTATTCCAAACCTGTATGTCCTTAGTGTAAGATCTTTCACCTTTTTACTAGTCTACTGTATAATCACGGATATTTCTTCCGGTTCAACTATGGAACCAAATAATCACTTCAACTCACCCACGAACAAACAACGTCTCTAGGAACTGGAATCCTCATATGCATGTCTGCCTGGCAGCGCTCAACAGAGGCCAATAGCTTGCGTAAGCATTTAACGCTTACACAAAGAAAAGGAATCATTATTAAAAATATTCTATAAATGTAATTTTTATAATGCTGAAGCATCTTCACGGATACACCACAATAATTTGGGTTATTGAATTGTTGTTTTGTATAACTCTTATAATAACAAAGAGATTTTTTTTGAATTTTTGTTTGACTACCATTCGTTCTCTCACAATTTAGTTACCGTGTCATGTGAAATAAATATTGATAAACATTATAAATGTGTTAATATGTTGTGGGAGAACATTGAAATAAGAAGAATGTGTATCCTTTAAATTCAACACTCCATTCAGTTCTAGTGGTTTTGCGGTATACAAATATTTCATTAAACATTTCGTTACTAAAAAACTTGTTTTTCTCATAAAAATCTAACTAAATTTTAAATTAATTTAATTTAATTTTATCCTTACACACACACACACACACACACACACACACACACACACACACACACACACACACACACACACACACACACACACACACACACATACACACACACACACACACACACACACACACAATACAACTAGCTATATTTTACAAGAATTTCAGTTTAAAATTTTAAAATAATATAAATGTTGCTCTAATAATTTAGACACTTTTCATCACATTAGAATAAAGATTCTAATGTGTGTGTAATACAGAATTTTATTAAACAGTATAATGACGAATTCCAAACGGATGTTTGATTAATATTTAAAAAATTTTCTCATACACGAATACTGCATTGCATACTCCTGATTCTCATATATATAAACTAAAAGTGATGTCTCAAAAAAATTAAATGTTGGTTTAAAGAAATATATTTTAGAGAAAACGCAAAACCGACACTATAAATTTAAATTGAAGAAAGCTTAATGAAATTCGTCAAGATTTTTAAAAACAATTTTGTAATGACTCACAGATTTCACAGCTGTCTATTCTAATTGCATTGTCTGTTTTTGAAGAAATGCGCTTTGAGTGTTATATTATCTGTTACCAGAAACGATAGCATCTTCTATTGCGGGTTTGATTATAAACATTTTTTTTTTTAAGTAGACACTACGCTTTTTTTTATATCTTCTTTAATTTCTGAAAGCAGACTCTTGTGAATCTGAATAAAAATTGTAATAACCAAACATTTATGAATTTGTGTAGCTTCGTTGAGAATAAAAATGTGTTTACTAATTAAATTCAAATTTATTTGTCTGATATTCATTAAGCTTATACTCAAATTAGCTCTGTATGACTACCAATAAAGCTTTATTTTGTGTTCAAAATGACGTTTTATGAAGTGTACACACCATTAATAATAACTATGAGGAAATTTAAGTGTGTCCATTGTGTCTCGAATGCTGAACATGCTGAACAGGTACACTGCTAATACGATGCTGGATGCTGTCAACAAATCAGTGAAACGCTTCTCTCTTTTTTTTTTTTTTAGGGTGTTGGCAGCTAAGGCATTTTGCTCAATGACCAAACGACCAACGACATAAACCAAGAGCATTACTCATTATCCTGGTTGGTTCACACTTACATTCTAGTTTAAAATGAGAATGAAAATTGATACACAGGTAGAAGAAGAAAAATATACATTAAACTTTCTGATTTTTAGAAAGAGCAGAGTTTTGTCTATCACTAACTGTTAATGTCTGAGGTTCTTTTTCAGGTTACATGTGTGTGTAATACAGAATTTTATTAAACAGTATAATGACGAATTCCATAGTTCATACCTCTGTCTTAGTTCGGCAGGAGCATTACAGTCTTTAGTTGTATGTTTCACCGTAAGTATTCCGCAACAAGTGCAACAAGTAAGTACTCCTCTTGTCCTAGTAGGAGGTAAGAAGATATCAGGTTTTTGTGCTCAATTACATTTATTGTGATGCTAACTTGTTCACGAAGACAGCGATCACCTGCGACTGTCATTTATGGACGCTATGCTTCACTGCAGAATGTTTGCTGTGCCGCGAATTCCACATCTGCTGCCACAAAATAATGATAGCTGTGAAAACAATTTTTTGCGCCCAGAGGTTGTGTGGCAAGTATATCTAATTCTCGGCTGTATGCAATGCGTCTAGGTGCAGCATTAGCTTGTTCATTACCTTCAGCACCTACATCAGCAAAATAAAAGATGCACTAAGCTTGCCTAGTGCGTAGTAGAATTTCATGCTTCTACTAGCACCATCAATCGGCTACATGGTTTGCAAAGAAGCCTCGGAGGCAGATTGCAGTGAACATGAGCTTGGACCTGTAACGCCTGGATGTTGTAACGCCGGACTGTTTCCAGCGCAATGCCAACTGGTTGAATAAAATTAAGACGGAGTTTGCATGTTCTCGCAAGTCTATTATTCGGAATCAACACATCGTGTATGTGGCTCGGAGGTGATAAAAGTTTAGCTGAATATGTCAGTAACAGTAAACGACGTCTGAGATGTAAGGACGCCATTCCTGCTTCTTAATATAATATTTGTGGTGCGCTAGTGCGGCGCGCCCCTTTGGCATACCGAACGTCAGAATTTTGAACCGAATATAGTTTTCCAAGTGCCATTTCTAACATTAATGTGAGTACTCGCTGCGGTGTGTAAAAGTCAAGCGCGTTGTTAAGCAACGAACTTTCACTTCGTATTCCAGTGATGTTCCTCCTTAGACCACTCCAAGTTGGACTGATGTCGATGTTCCCCACCAAGAGTAATGAAGGTAGTACTCAACCAGATGCTTATTCAAATATTTTCTGCTCCCCATGTAGAATCCTGTAAACAAATACTGCAGATTGTCATGTTTATTGGCTATAGCACACTAATAGCTACTGCTTGCAGGGACGTACGAGCGGCAGGCGTCTGGCAGGATATGTCTTGATATGAAATGTTAGAATGCCTCTCCAGCCTACTCAGCATCACAGCAGAAGGACTCATATCCGTTCATATTACCGAGATTTTGTTGCCTTCGTTGTGATTTCTGTGCAGGCACACCACATCTCTGTACGTTATGCCGTAGCACCTTCAGTTTGCAAAAATACGAAGTGCAACCGTTTATGTGCAACCACTGAAGGATAGTCTCCATGCTGGGTGCCGAAGCATCAGTTGCTACTAGACGGTGCCAACTTTCCCGGCTTCCTTTTCGACAAATTTTTTCTTCTTTTTCATACTGCCGACACTAGGGTTTTTCCAACCTTTTAATTGAGCGAATAGTGTGTCTTTCAGGAGAACGGTTATATCCACCAGTATGCATTATCTGTATCAACCGTAATGTTTCAGTTACTTCAGATTTCCTATACATACCCTTCTTGCTTTTGTTGAAGTAGTGAAAACGTCAGAATAAATAACTATAATTTTTATTATCCATTATCATCAGATTCCAATTTACTGAATGAGGGACTCGGAGGAAATTTTACTTGAAGCCTTTTAGTAGAATTACAAATATACTTTATGCAAGTAGACATACATGTATGTGTGTATGTATAAAAAATATATAATTAATGTGTATTACAGGAAACTCTCTATTCTAAGGTACCTCAAAATATGTTTGACAAAGGCCTTTGTTTAATATGTTTACCAAACATTTATGTCTCACAGAATTTTATTGAACGATTTAGTGAGTTCTTTATATCGGCAATATTACCGCAGATATATTATTTCGTATTCTTCATACATTTTGCTCTTTGCTGGGAAAAGTCTCAATATACTTCTGACAAGAGACTAATTTTTGGTACGATATATGTCATTTAAAGTTGTATGTATCTTACTGGTTATTAGAAAAATATTCAAACATACTTAACTTTTAATTAGAAACAAATACATCGTAAACCCATATACAAATAAAAATAATTTCTTTCCTTAAAAGGAAACATGTCACCATAATATCAGCTGGTGTTACAAGAGAAATTTAGGTTGTAGTATCTGGCAAACTGACGCCATACGCGTTGAAACTTTGAAACGTGTAATAATGCTTATAAAACGAACAGAAATCTGTACATTTCTGTTAATTTAAAACTATGTATACTTGCTGTTACATGCTGAAGATAGTAAATTTATGATTTCGTATAATTCGTTCTATATTTTTGTATTGAAAATCATCGAGCATCAATTAGATATACAGATCAAACTGGTAACGAAATATTGCTAAGAAAAAATAGCGGGATTCGTCCTAGCTCTAATACTGGGCTCAACGTCACAGCGGAAGTTCTTGTGCCTTATGATACTGAAATGTTCCCCTGCTTTCAAGCGTGTCTCTTGCACACACACACACACACACACACACACACACACACGGCCGTGTGTCTACTCAGTAGAATTTTAAGTTCACAGCAATGCGAGACACAACCATTCTGTATTCCACTGAAGAATATTGCTAAGGCAATTATGTTAGGCTCTCAAAGAGTCAAGAGCATCCTTTTACCCGTTTCTCTGCTAGCCGAGCAGCTGCAGCGTTTCGGTCAACGCAGCACTAAAGTATATTCCAGACTCTTCGGGTGCTTTCTAACTACGGAAATTATCCTTCAACGTCGTTAAAAGAATGGAAAATTATTCTGAAATATCTGCGGGACCTATAAAAGCAACAGCGGCCGAATTAGTATGTGAGTTACACCTAGCGAGATTGCTGAATGCCGGTCAAGTAATAGTGGAAGGTGATTATTATGTTACAACTAGTACGGAACTCTTAATAGTTGACATTATTATTGCGAGTAGACAAATTTTACTTGAATTATTGTATGAGAGTACCTTGCTGATTTCACATTATTATTTGTGACTAATTAAAGCTGGTAATTAGTGACTTCATTGGTGTCTGTATTATGTTTCCACTGTACCACACGACGATCCGTGAGACCGTCGCGTCGTAACAGTGGTGTCAGAAGTTAGCGGTGGAAACAGAGGATACTTTATAGAAGAATAGTGTACAGTGTAGTTACTCTGTAAACATGTATACCAGTCAGATGATGGAACCTTTCCAAGAGCTGCTACGGCAAACACAGGAACAACAAAAAGCAGAACGACGACAAAGGCAGAAGAAACAGAAGAACGACGACGAAAGGAGGCAGAAGAAACAAAATAAAGACGTAGGTAAGAGGTGGAAGAAGTACTAAATTACAGGATAAGAAACGTAGGCGAGAAAGAGAAGTAGCAGAGGACCGACAGAAAGCACTAATGCTGGAAACGGAAGATCGGCAAAGGAAGAACTTAAAGTGGTGTCAGAGACCAAAACGGAAAGAGAGAAACGTAAGCGTAAAACAGATGACGTTAAAACGTTGATACAGGGGCAAAACAGATGCAAGAATATACCGCTGGATCTATTACGAGGTGAGCTTAATAGCCAAGTTGCTAAGATATCTGATGTATAAGAATCCATGTCTCTAAAAGTATCTATTATGGGAGAATCCCTGTCAAACAAAATATCTGAAGCCTCGAGAAATTGTAATAAATACAGTTTCAACAATAAAAGAGTCAATTTCAGACATAACACAGCAAACTAAAAGTGAAGTCGAGCAGTTAATGATAATACAGCTATGCGTTTCAAAAAAACAGTTAAAGAGACAATGCCAATCGTGAATGCGGAAAAAGACATAGAAAATAAGACAACAGAGAGAGTCACTTTGCCTGCTCTTAGGACGATTCATGTCAAGGCCCCAGTGTTTGATGGAAGCACTCTTTGGACAACGTATCTTTGGCAATTTGAACTCTCTGCTTGCCCAAATAATTTGACGGAGAAAGACAAGGGCGTTTCATTCATTCTCGCTTTAAAAGGACCTGCGGCATAGCTGCTACAGAAGTGCCACCTGATAGCCAGAAAACCTATGCTGAATTGACAAAGGCTTTAGAATTGTGGTATGGTAATAAACATTTGCGAGAAGTGTACTACTCTCAGTTGAGAGCAAGGCAATAACATTCCGGAGAAAATCTTCAAGAATTTGAAGTAAGCATCGACATACTGATTAGTCTATCTTATCCTGAACCATCAAAAGATTTTCGATTAATGTTTTCGGTGCAGACATTTATTGATGGCGTAGGAGATTGTAAACTTTAGCAAGTGTCACGATTGTAAGCACCGAAATAACTCAGGAGCTTTAAGAATAATTAAAGCTAGTAATTAGTGACTTTATCGGTGTCCGTATTTTGTTTCTGCTGTGCCATATGATGATCCGTGGGACCGTCGTAACCATATATTTCATACCGCGTGTAGTATGCAGGTATACTTTCTAGGCTTGCTCTTCGGCCACCCTTTTTTCCTTTTTACGGATACCCCGCAGTTTTGTCAAGATGCCCAAGATCAGTGAGGTCACTGTGTTAGACAGAGATCCGAACTCCAATCCAGAACTCCGGGGGCTTTTTCGTACCCCGGTATCTCCTTTAGAAAGTCCTCCTTGTATCTGTAATGGAGGCTTGATGGGAGCGATCATCAGCCGGCTCCCACTACGGATGGAGGTGGTTATCGCTGGCGTGGGTAATGGTTGAGTTGTTCCAGCTTTAGGCTGCCGTTATCTGGTTGCAGGCTGTTCGTTTGTTATTCTGGGTCGTTCAACTTGCTTGCCATCTTATACGTTACTACGAAACACCTTCAAATATTTCTCAATAAATGGAGCAACGACAGGTATCAAACACTTAGTCATCTGGGATGTCGAAGAAGTAGCTTTTCTTACTTGTGCGTAACTCTGTGGTTGCTCTTTTCTTCGTATCTGTGAAACGACAAGTTTCCTTGCCTCTGTAGGCCTATAGCTTATTTTATTAAGTGCTTTTACTTCTTGTGTACGTTCTTTTGTTTTGCATATAGGACAGTTCTTGAACCCAGGTTAATGCTATCCATCACAATAATCGTACTTCGCTGCCTCACACATCTATAGGCTGTGTGTTCAAAAGGAAACAAGTAGCATTGCATAGTTCGAGGTATGCTAGTAGGCTACATAGTACATTAGGTAGCCTTTAATAGTATAAAGATTATAAAACAAACAAAATTTTATTTATTGCGCTAAAATAAATTATTTATAGATTGCAATTAAAGAGTGTAGATGATAAATCTACACTTTTTAATTGTAGATTGTCTTACACTATCTACAGTAGTATAATACAAGGCTTTAATTGATAAACCCTCGTCTTACACTTCTTTTTATACAATTAAACTTAATTCTTCAAAAATTTTAAAGGATGTTTCCTAGTAGTAGCTTTGTATTACACGTACTAAGAGCTCGGGAAGGCCTGCGTTTTTTTAGACTAACCTTAATTTTTGTCTATTTAGACAATAAAATGCTTTCTCGAGGTGAGTATAAACTAGTTACTTTCGTAGGTTATATTCTCTTCTTTTTATTCTATTAGTTGCTAAAGTGAAAAACCGTTGTCTATGATGAAACTCCCTTGCAGGGAATCGTAAAGATCGTGGAGAATTACAAAGCTTGAGCTAGAGTACTATAGTACTCATTCTCTCTTAGGACACTAATCGCACAAAGAAACGAAGAAGAAAATATTGAATTCGGTTCTAATACTTTCGCCCGGATGCAAACTTGGGGCGTGGGGGAGGTAAAATATGTTTATCTAAAACAGCAAACAGAAATTTGTGAAATGAAATGAAATTGATTCAGTTGTTGCTATAAAATTTCGTGTGATGGTTGCAAAAATTTAAGTGGTTATTGTAGAAAATAATATCTTGGAGACAGAAATAGTCTGAAGGTAAAAAACTAGCGATACGTTACGAGGACCCCTTTTCTCATTAATTACAAAGGTTGTGAAAGTAACATCCTTTCAAAACTGAAATAAGATAAGTGCTGTAGATCTAGAGGATAAACGTGTTATCTGACCTATGGGATAAAGAAGTAAATAAGTATATATGAATTGTTTTTTGATTTTGGAATAATGCCTGCCCAAATATTGTTTTTTGAATTTTAAGCTGTCTGAGGAGTTAGTGTGGCATCTAAAACAATAATTAGGGTTTTTATAAGATTTAATTAATTTTCCTTACGATGTGAAAAATATATTTACGTAGGTTTATATGTACTTTTCATGAACGTAGCCTGACGAGGCCTTTCAGCATAACTTTACATTTACAACTACAATCGTTTTTTAAAAACAAGAAACAAGTTCCTAAGGTCCTTTACGGGCTACACAACACAAGAGCATCAACGTGAAAATATAAAATCTGCTTTATTCCCAAGTTCAAGTGTATGTTTATGTGTAATATACTACAACGTTGACGAGTGGGTGTAATCGTAATAATAATAACACTATGTAATTTGGTTCAAAATCATTTATATTTATTAAACAAAAATTCTTATTTGGTTGCGAATTAAATATCATTATTATTTGCTTGTGTGTGTGTGTGTGTGTGTGTGTGTGTGTGTAGCCATAGCACACATCTAATTATTACATATAAGTGATACTCTCGTATTACACATAGACATAATATACAATCTTATACTCTAATACACATTTATAATTATCTAATATTGCTCTCGGCTTGCTCATTAGTGTGATAATGATTAGATAATCTAATTATTTTCTAATGATCTAATCTCTTTTGATTTTACTGCATATGCATTGCTTTGCTTTCTAATAAAAATTTACTAATTACTTTTATCAATTTAAATATCAAAATTATAGATTCAAAATTATAGCTTCAAAGTTATTGATTCAAAATTATAGTTAAACATTCTTAAACATTACTCTAATTATTATACAAAAAATATTTACATTTTTGCAAAAATTATCAATTCATATTTGAATTAGATTGTCTCTCTTTTTTACATCGTTAATTATTGTCTTTGTGTGAGTCTCTGGTTTACAAGTACATGTACCACATTATTGACACATTATTGTCGTGGTAAATCGGCAGCGTGTCCTCTTCGGTCCTAGGTCCTTGATCATGGATGCTCCTTTGTCGTCGTGTAGTCCTGAAGTCCTTCATGCTCGTCCTTCGTCCGTCGGATTCTCTTACGCTGGATTCTACTGCATGTACTTGGCTGCTCCCTCGTCTCCCGTCACGGCCTCAGGTTGCAGGTGCTCTCACGAAAATGGTGAGTAGTCGTGAAGCCCTTGGCTGCTGCTGTTGTTGAGATACAAACGTTGTTGTCTCTGGGCAGAGCCTCCGGCTGCTACGGTAGTTGTACGTGAAAGAGTTGTAGCTGTTGGGCAGAGCCTCCGGCTGCCAAGATAATTCAACGAGAAAGAGTTGTAGTTGTTGGGCAGAGCCTCCGGCTGCCACGATGATTGAACGAGAAAGAGAATGAAGTTAGCGCGTCTCGTGTATTTATACCCTAGGGCGCTAAAACCATGTTTCGACAATATTCTGCATGTAAGAGTCTGTCGAAGGCGTCACTTCTCACACACGATTCTTGTCACCTTAATTCGCCTGTCTTCGCGAAATGCGAAGTCTTTTGCACATTAACTGATATTCATTCTGTCGGTAATTTTTATGTGTTCACCATGTATAAACCGTTTCCTTTATCTTAATTAACATAGGTTTTATTTATTTTTATTTTCCTGTAATTACACTTTTTATCCTTTTTACACTATTTTTATACACATGTGCGTCTTATTTTTATACACACTTTGGTGTATTTGGTTTTGTGATATTATGCACACAATCTTTACAAAATAAATAAATTCATATAATTAATAGCGTTCCTTAAGGGTGACGCTTTTCAGGAATTGACAGATTTTACTCACACATGTAACATACTCGTGTACACACAGACACAGCAAAATGGCGTGATCAACCTGTTTCGACATGAAAGTTTGGTCGTTCCTTATACAGTTCAGATTGAAAGCTGAATTATTATTGCTAATAATGTTAATTATTTATTTACTTTAATTAATTATTTTAATTACTTTGTGCAATGCACAGTACCCTATACATTTGTACTGTTGCAATACGTATGTATTAGATATTACTTTGTGCCTTATATGTTAGCGGTGTTACTAGAACTATCAAGTGAGAACTATCACAAAACACGACACACAAACACAACAGAATAAGTTGAAACTTTAAAAGCAAATTCAAGTTGTACAGACAGATTTACATAATTTAGAAAGGAGTAAATATCCAGAACTAACTGTGAAACCAACTTGAAGTCATTTATCTGAAAGCACTTCAGTACATATAAGAAAACTTACCAAGATAAATTATAATATAATTTAAGTGTTTGTGTCTTCTACAAAATATTAGATGTCTAAATTAATAATGTACTTACAATTATTTACGGCTCAAAACTTAAAGTGTTCGTAATCTTGTAGTTTTAAAAACTTACAGTTTTTGAAAAGTGTCTGCTTCTTAGAAAAGTAATTAGAATATAGAAACTGGCATTACAATAAGAGAAAATAAGTATTTGTACTCAAAGCTAGAGGAAGATCTGCTAAAATAAAATAAAATATAAAAAATTAATTTTTTTATCGACTAACTTATAATTGGGTGAGTAAAAAACTGACTTCTAATTTGACTAATAATTTTACTGCCGAAAGACCAGAGACTGCGCAAGTCAACAGACAAGCCCGACACCGGAGACTACGCTGCGTTCCGAGCTTCAAATCAGCTCTCACAGGAGGGACAAGAATACAAATCTGATGGGTTTTAGGTAAAGCTCAGTTAGACTAGCGGCCTAAAGTTGAATTAGACAGACTCTAATTCAGTATCAGCGTTCGCTGAGAAAGGGTCTAAGATTCGTTGTACGGTACGGTAGCTTTCACGGAACTTACACCGAGAGCAGTGGGAATAGTCAAGTTCAGAATTACATGTACGCTTTACAGGTCCATGACAGACTGGAGTTAGTGGGGTTTTTTCAAGTGGCCCCATACTGGGAGGGCGTAGGTAACCAACCGTATCACATACGTGGTAACTATGAGTTTACTTATGCGGAAGGATTGGGAGGAATTAGCGAAAACTAAGGGCTGTTTTGAGAGCTACTTGTTGGGAATGTATCCGTTAGGTAAGACGCCTGTCACGGTGAAGACGTAGATACTTCGTACCAGGAGAAGTATCCGACGGTAGTCTGATACCGCCTATGTGGAATCTGGGAGGGAGCGTTCTGCGTGTGGAGAAGACTACTTTGGCTGCGTCAATGGAGACCCTCGTTTGTCCCCCAACACTGCGTATAGTCCAGCTGCTCATAGAGCAAAATAATTCCCATTTCATCACTACCGTCGACAGCATAAATGTCACGTTGTTGGAGAACATGCCCAATCGGACTTCAGGCAACTTGCACACATCGTCGACCTGAAGAGAGCAGAGGACAGGGACTCTGCCCTCACGTACTCCAGAAATAATAGCTCTTACCGAAAAAAATGCGCTGTCCATTCTTAAGTAGAACGTCCAGATATAAAGAACTCTAGCGATCAGATGAAGGTAGTAGTCCTGAAGCATAGTTTTTCCGTAGTTTATGTAAACGTCCAGGATGCCAAACACTTTTGAAAGCTTTCACGACATTCAAAACAACGAGGAGACTCTCGTACGAAATCCGAATTTCTCGGGGACTAGAAGTTAGAACCGCTTTAAGTGATCCACTTTAAGAATGTTAACTGCCGTTTTTGATTTTATAGCTGGATAATTTAATTTTATAGTTTTTCAAACAAGCGATATTTTCCCAACAAAAATAATTAATTTTCATTATACTATTACAAATAAAGTCAATCAATAGTACCCCAGTTATTAATCATGTAACGATGTGAGCACTGTATACTTCTTTAATTAAACAACCTTTATCACGAGCACTTACTTTATTTGATCACTGTTAAGCATTATTCAGATTGTAAAGCTTCACTGTATAATTAACTTCGCTGAGTAATATTTTAATCTAATTGCCTCAATTTACTAGCGTACATGATGGTTATATTGTTTGTAAAAGTTCTCAACATTTATTAATAATATGGATGTACACGTACTTATTTAATCCACTGTAAAGGTACACAAGCTCTACGAGCATATGATTGATCACCATCATATAGTCAATAATTTAGTTACATCTAAAAATTATTGTCCACACTGAAGAACATTTTGTAAAGAAGTAGGACTGTACGTTTTTAGACACTGTTAGAACTCCTCACAAAAATCAGTGTTTCCAATATGCATTATGTATACAATGAAATTGACGTGGACATTACATATTTTGCTCTTTCTAGCGTGGTAGGTGTAGGTAATGCTACACGTGTACAATTTTTAATATCGTATTGTAATAAGTAGTCAAAATGTAGCCATAATTAAATTGTTCATTAGATATAAATATTAATCTTAGTTTAACAGTTCCCTTTAAACAAACACAGTTCCTCAATCCCAAGAACATGTAACAAAATAGGCAGTCCACATCGTAAGACGCTTTGGTTACAATAAATATTTAGGGTAATGTTTACTTATTTAATCAGCAATTTACTTTCAAACTGTAAACAAATGTTACCATTTTTTACGTTCAGTTTTAAGAGATTAAAACTAATATTTACGCTATGCTCTTGTTTTTTTAATTCTGAAAACCGTTCAATTTATTTTAACACAGATAAATGTGTATGTTCAAGTTTAAAAATATTTACCACCTTCTCCATAAATATCAACGATACGTGCTGGTGCTTGCATGATAGTGTGTTCAACATATATTTAGTACTTTTGCAAACCCAAATGATTAATTTTAAGTCATTTGAGTTACACTAAAGACTAGGTCACATACAAAGGTTAATTCTGTAGAGAGGAAAGAGTATCGTGAGATGAAATAATTCATATGACTTTGGAAAACAATGATATTACGTTTTATTTAAACCCCCTAACCTATAAATTAAAAAAATTAATGATATCAAGTAATCATATAACACAGTAGATTTTGACAACTCAAAATCTCTGACAACGTAAGTAAATATCTACATTGCAAACTTCATTCGAAAATCATGTGGTGCTTCAGAGGAGGCCAGTCTAATTAGTCTCCACTCTTGCTTCGGACTCTTGAAGATTCTCCTCAGAACGATGTCGCCTAGCTCTCAAATGAGTGGAATACACATCGTGCAAATATTTATCACCATAACGTAATTCTAGAACTATTGTCAAGTGGGCAAAGGTGTTCTGGCTGTCAGGAGGCACGTCCTATAGTAGCTCTGACGCAGGTCCTTTTAAAGCAAAAACGAGTGAAACTGCTTTGTCTTTCTTTTTCCAAATATTTGCACACGCAGCGGCTTAAAATTGCCAAAGATAGTCGCCCATTGGCATCAACTGGACCAACTGCAAGCAATGTTATCTATCATCTTATTTTCCATGTCGTTTTTTTGCCTTTATCATTGGTACACTCTATTCAGCAATTTATTTTGAAGAGCGTAACTGAACGTTCATTAATTGTTCGCCCTCTGTTTTTATACGTTATTTTATATTTGCAATTGATTCTACTGTAGTTAAAACTGAATTTTCTCAGTTGCTACACACTCCACTACTTTAAACAGGTATTTCGTTTGACAAAGATTGTTCTACAACACATATTTTTGTAGACATTGATTCTTCTACGTCAAATGTTCTAATAATTTGGTTGTTAGAAATAGACCATCTCTTGCATCTACTTTTACTCTTGTATCAAAGCTTTTATGTCATATTTTTCATCCTGTTTTTTTATGTCGTTCTTCCGATTCCAAAATTAGTGTTTTATGTTGTTCTTGTGCTTCTTCTGTTTCCCGACTACGTTCTTCTTTTTGCCGTCTTTTGCCACATTTGCCTCATGTCGGCGTTTCTCATCTGGGCGATGGGCTGCTTCTGCTGCCTCAACTTGTCATCGTCCCTCCGTTTGCTGTGAGCACCGATTGAGTATTTGAATCGTCTGACGGGTATCAATTTTTTTCAAATTACCACTCACGCTACTCTTCTACGAGGTGTCCTCTGTTTCCACTGATAAAGAAGCTATCGGACTTCTAGTTAAATGTTAGGATAACTAAGTAAATCATAGTTGATCCTCCAGATTTCTAATGTCTTGATTGATTCAGCATATAGTTACGACAGGGTAACGGATCATAGTGTTGTACAGTGGATCATCAAACAGAATAACTGACACCAATAAAGTCACAAATTACAAACTTTAATTAGATACAACAACAGTTAGAAATCAACACGTGGATTCTTGTACAATAACTCATGTTACATTTGTCCAGCACACCACAATAAATGGCACTTTATTACAGTACAGTAATAAGTAAGTAATTATAAATAATAATAATTTATAAGTAATAAATTAGTAGTAATTAGTTTTTTACTAATTAACACAGTAGTCACTTCCCATTAAACAGCAACAATCACTTCGACCCGCACTTGTAAAATCACTAGTATATGTAACTGATCTTGACCTCCGCTGGATTCTTATATCTATGCCTCCAGAATAATCTGTTACTTCCCAGATATAGCGCAGTGGCACAACAAGCGTGGATGTTGGCAGAATAGTCGAGTAATGTCTGGAAGCGACACTTCGCATCACCTAGACCGTTACGTAACATTGCCACGAATACTATACGTCTAAGGCATCACCTCGTCACCCAGTAGTGCAGTATTATTTTATTCCTCCGCGTAGCAATAGCTTAATACATTTTTTTATAAATTTCTGTATGCTAAAAATTTTAATGAGTTTGTAAGATTTCATATAACAATCGGACGTGAACTGTCGTGTTTATGCGAAACCGAATCAGAGAATTTATCATATTTTTATTTATTACGTATAAAGCAATTTTTAGCAATTAGAGCCTTCGATATGTAACTCAGATCTTGAATGTGTGCTGTGAGGGCAGAGGCAACGCTGACGAGACGTGCCTGTGTGTGAGATTCCCGTGCGAGATTACCGGTCTAAGATCGACAGTTGCTTCAAAATGGTATATGAACATTTTAAGTATGGAACAATAATAATTTAATTAGTAACTCAGGTCAATATCATATAGTGCTGTTCGTGTTAGTGAGCGATATCCGCTTAGGTAAGTTGTATCTCATCCGGAAATCAAACTTGGGTACACGCAAGAACACATCAAGAATGCGATAAGTGATAGTTCAGCACACTTTATTAATTACAGTTACTGTACCCAAAGAAGCGAAGCCAGAGATGACATAATTAACTTATTAATTGCGTCGGTGTAACTTGCAGCCTCGTTCCGAGGCCGACATGCGTTACTGAACCAAAAAAAAAGATACATTGCCATAACCTGATTGCATGGGTTGCCAGACTCTGCTTATATATAGTCTGAAATTCCGTTCCTGTCAAACATTGATTTAACAGTTGTAATCCTGTCTCGTATTATCACAACAGGTTTAGCGTTACTTTCAACAGTATAACAAATATTTGTATATCTCATTTTTTTTCACGATCAATTCTGAAAACGCCAATACAGTTTTACTTAATTCACAACATTCTGCACTACATCACAGTTCCTTTTAGTGTTTTGTAATTGTTTTATTTGCAGAGTAATAACAAGCGCAGTACTTCCACATGGGCAATTTAACACACTAAAAAAGTGTAAAGGCGCGTAACATTCTACACTAGCAATGGTACAATTCATTTTTGTACAGGGCTCGTACTCATAAACGATACACACATTTTTCTCCTTCATGACTTCACATTAGGTGACATTCACATCTGCTCGAGATTATCAGTTTAAATTGTAGAATGTGATTCATATATTTTCCTACATTCTAATTAATATATATTTCGGTACGCATCATTGTATATTATTAATGCGATTTGTACCGTTGCAGCAGTGTACACACACCCACACACACGCGCGCATATATGTGAAATTTGTTGCTGTATTCCTAACAACTTTGTCACCATAGAACACAATTCAGAGTATATAGAACTGTCATTTCCGTTCTACGGTTCTTCGTTGGTTGTTTCCATTCTTACAAAATAATATTTTTATAAATCTAGTCATGTTTATCCCTTTTAATGTTGGTCGACCCTGTCATTTGCACCATAAGAGGCACACCTCATTTTGCTATATTTGGCTAAAGTGTTATTTTCTATTACTATTGCGCAACTAAAAGGTAATTTTATGCCAACATAGGCCTACACTACAATGCTCTGCCACTGTGCAACAACACTACATTACTAATTGACAACGCATTCAACAAGTAAAAATAAAGTAATCCACGTAACGCAATAAATTGATGGTCTTGAGATATTCCCATTTAATATTACGCCCACATAACTGCCATAACAGACAGCAGAAATAATGCTTTTGTGATATCTGTCCGAGCACAAAGACGGAGTGTCAGACTGAGAGGGGCAAGCCCTCTCAAATCAGTGATTAAAGAGAATGAGAGAAAACGAACACCAGTTATGATCGCGGTAAATGGTTTTGTAACTAACAAGCAATCTATGTACTAAGGATGCTGAAGATGGTGTTTATTGTGAGGGCAAAGGTGAGGACGATAGAGATATTTTTATGATAGAGAAATGTTAGCTAATCCCACTATGCAGATTATAAGGAAGGTGGCACATTTAACGTGTCTTCTTTGCCAGTTCATTGAGAAAGACGTACTTAGGAAGGATGAATGAAATTCTCCTTTTATGGCGTAACTGTGGTCAAGCTTACTGTGAAAAGAACGGTAAGATACGAGAAAGTTCTGCGGAATTTAGAATTATGTTTTATAATTATTCTCAGTCCAGTAAACAGTCATTCAGTCACTCACTAAAAAATATGAAAAAGAAACGTTTTAACGTTATGGAAAAGAAAAGTTTCAAAGTGAATAACAATTTCTTACCTTGTATTCACTTTTGACTCTTTCTGCTGTGATTTGCGTCAGACTTACACAACGTCTTTATCGTCCAAAAGTTTGCAAACTTTTTTTGTAAATAATACAAAATTGTTAATACAATACATTGTATTTATTCAATACAAACTGGCGTTAACTGTTACGTTCTTCCGAAGTTACATAAAACGCAGATATACCACATAAGTCACTTTTAGTATACAGAACTCTTCACAGAATTTTAAATAATATAAGGTCTAAATTTTACCAGATGCTTTCCACAAAGCGTGCTTGTCTAATGACTGTTGCAGCTGTAGGACATTGAAAAATAAACAACATCCAATTAAACAAGAATAGATTAACTAATTCTGAACTTGAGATACGGCAAATTGTCAACGTGTAGCGTCGTAAGATTGCTAATTTCATTATCGTTTGCACTGTTTTGTGTGCTAACAGTTTACTAACAGTTTACTGGGTCGAGAAGACCAGTCCCATTTTAACTAAATTTTTGCTTGTTAGGTACATTTATTTTAAAACCTACTCAAGACCTATTTATAAAATTTTCCCCTGAAAGTCAAATATTTGAGGTCTACTGTAAACTTAATTCAAGTCGTATATTGTTAAAAAATTAATTAGTGTTATTTTTCAAAATGCGTGCTTTTTATAAAGTACAAAGTTTTGATTTCTTTACTCAAAAATACAAACTTTTTACATTACTACCGGTCTTAATTTTAGGTTCATGCTAACCACTGTTGAGAGGCAAACACAATAAATACACTAACTTTTTAGCATATTTCAATCCAAATTTATATGTGCTTAATAAGTAAAATATGCACCTACGGAAATTGCATTTAGAGTTTTGTAATTTTTTTTTTCAAAATGCGTCTGCACTATGCACGTCTTTGCGTCACTTTCATCTTTCTTCCTTTTCAGATGCCTTTTCTTCACTGAGCTTTTGTTACTTCTTACTAAACCCTCGTATTTACTTTCTCAATCCTTATTTTATATTTAAACCATGGATCATAAACTTCTCTAGTGTAATATACATGCACATTAACACATGGCAACAAACGAACCTTCATTAAAACACAGAAATGCAGCAGGTACACCCAAGCTTCAAATCCAAGCCCGTTTTCGGTAGTCTCTGGCAAAACAACTTAATTTAGATTTTTATTAGAATTTTGATTCTGATCATCTAGACAGCGCTTTAAAAAGTTTAGTCTCGGCCAAATCCTTAAAAACTGGTTTGATTATGTCAATGATTACAGAAAGCAAAGAATTAGAGTGAGTATGTTAGAAGGGATACTTCTATCTGCATTTATAGTCTTCAACTCGTGTCTTGGATTCTCATCAGTGGACAACATATGGAAGAAACTAGCTCATGTACATTGTTGCTTCATTTGATGTCTTACCTTACCTTTCCACTAACAGGTTTCCCATCACTCAACATTTTTCCTTTACCATCATTCTTCAGCCTTCGTAACCTGGACCCTATTATTTTTTGTATTTGACCAGTACACTCCAATATTATTATATTTGCATATATCTGGCTTCTTACTAACAGTAAACGTTATCTTATGATGTAAAACAGAAAAGGTAACAGCTCACGGTCGTGCCAACTTTGACGAACTAAATTGCAGTATATCTGTTGTTATAAATTAATAGTGAAATGATTGAAGGTGGGATTGAACCGCATACCGTTCATAGGTGATAACGCACATAAAAAACATATTACTAGGCCTATATGAGAGATAATATTTGGCAAAATAAAATATATGTCTTTTAAACAGAAAATAAATGATAATTTTTTTGGAGTAAAACTACAATTCAATATTTTTGAAATTTTTCACGACCTGGTGCCCTTAATATTTTTAGTTGCTCTGTAAGCCTGGTTTAGTTTAAAGTTAATTTACCGTAAGCGCAAGCAATTTTAACCATAATAATTGTTTAATACTGTAAAACGTTGATGTAGTTTACCATGTATGATGGTTGATACTCTTTACCATCTGGTTTCAACGTTTTTAGTTTCTAGTACGTCACTTTGACAATCAATTTATCAGAAATTTCTAAAAGGCAGAAACCCACTTCAATGGACAACGCTGAGTGGCTGAGTGACATATTTGTACACAAGTTAATGAATTTAAAATTTGATCTTAAAAAGTGTACTTCTGTTTCTTTAAAATATAACAATATACACAATAGACGCACACCTGTAGTGTTACATGTTTGTCTCACACGTCACATGTCACGCTGTTATTGTTCCAGTCTACATGTCACTATGGGAACATCCATTCCTTTGTAATGGGTGTGCTTATGAAATCTGTTGCACTGTTAGTCTGTGAAATGTAACCCATTAAAGCAAAACAAAACTGAGAACGTCATGTGACAGAGAATTGTGTATTCTAGGGAAACTAATACCGTTTGCTTATTCTGAGTAAGTACGTAATGTGCGAGTTTATATACTGCCTGATTTGTAGTCTTCTTTAGGGGCTAGATATATTTTTACAACCTATTCTTACATTAAAACATATATTTGTCAATATTTTCTTGTTGAAAATTAAATAGTAAAACACAAAACACACATATACTGTTTACATGGGGTTAAATAGTGACCAGCCTCGTACTTGAATACCCTAGTAGGGACACATTTTTACAAGTATGAAATATCTGTTTGACAGTCCTGTATTACATATGGATGACGTAACTATTATTGTCCGAATTTTGTCGTATCTATCCTCGTATGAAAGGTTAATATCGTTACTCCATTTCCATTATGACTAGCAAAAATTGGTTACTTCGGACCAAGCACAAAATTTCTCTTTGTCAATTGCCATCTAAACAAAAATATTTTAAGCAAACTACATTTTGTAAAAAAGCAGTAGATATACTTATTACGTAAAGAAGTCAAGTGACAAAATTATTATATTTTTACTTGAGGCGAGGGAACGTCAGAGTGATCCCTTTTAAATAAAATTGTATGTGATATTTATCTTAATTACTTAAAAGGAATTATTTGTTTATTCACAGTAATATTCAAATTCAATGAATATTTAAAACATATCTTCTATTTGAGATATACTGATGAGACAGTCATCATTGTCAACAGAAAAAAGTTAGACAAAATAGACTTATAAAAACTATTTAAAACTGTAACAAACATTTACGTTTTTCCCTTGAAACTAATAGTTATTCGTAACTTGGAGATCGCAACAGTGAATCACTTTAGTAATTTAAGTTGTAAGACATGTGTTACTTACAAATATTATTAAGCATTCATACAATCACAATATCACAAAAATTACAATATTTTCATTTTCATAACTATAATCGTTATTTTATATTAATATTCGTTTTATAAATATAATTAAATATATTGTGACAGCAATATATGTGTTACAAGATCCGGCTGTGCACACATATAAATTTCCTCTCTCTCTCTCTCTCTCTCTCTCTCTCTCTCTCTCTCTCTCTCTCTCTCTCTCTCTCTCTCTCTCTCTCTCTCTCTCTCTCTCTCTCTCTCTTTCTCCTTCTCTCTCTCTCTCACTCTCACACACACACACACACACACAGACAGAGTTGAGGCCGGAATAGCAATTAGTTCTATATTTTTCCAACCTATTTATAATATCGAGAATGTGTTAAAAGCAGTCATTTATTATGTCACACCTAAACTAGAATATATATCAAAGAACGTGCAACTCATAATTTACACACACGTATACGTAATTCTTTAAATAGAATTATATATTTACTGTAATTCCAGAAAAAATAAAAATCTCCTCAGGCTTAAATTGAAGTTTAGCATTTTGAATTAAACGGAATAAATCCTATTGTAGTCCCAAGCCACGTGTTTGTTAACCAAATACACTGTACTCACCGTCTATAGCTTTTTTCCGTGATGTTTTTTCCAGTTTACATGTTTCAAGGCACTTGCCTCATCATCAGAACTTATAAAATCAATCTATGTCATAAAAAATGACATTTGTCAAAATATTAAAAACACAATACGGCAATTAAACTATGTACATAAATTCGTTTTAAAAATGTTCGGTGTGCCTTGCAAGACAACACGCGTCGTACTGACGTAATCTAAGCCTTATCTCGACTATATCTCATAGCGGTATCGCACAGTATATTTGATTTATACTGTAATTGGTCGTTCAACACATGTGGCGTCGTTGTATGCTTTGTAAATTTCATATTCTTCAAGGGCATTCATATAACTCCCTTTACTGCAGAAATGAAGGGGTATTAAATTTGAGCTAAAATCCGTGTAACTGTGACTGTTGTCTATGAGGTGCTTGGCGAAATTTGACTTGATATTGTCGAAGTTGTAAACTCGTGTAGGGGGTCTATGTTCAGAAAATCTTTTCAAAAATTCCATAGCATGATACATCGCTTGTTGTCTATACCCCTTAGCATCGAGGATTATATCGAAGAGTTAAGTACCATTAAAGTCATTGCGTTTAACGACGGGTACAATGAAAGAATAGTAGATAATATTTTAAAAAAACAAAAGAAAAAGAAGAGTAACACTATTAAAAATGAAACTAAAGATGTAAATAATAGAAATGAGAACCTCGAAACAAAGACACGCAAGTACATTGCGGCACCTTATACGCATTTCATGCCGGGGATTTTTAAGTCAACTATTAATAAAGTTAACAACATAGTCGTTTCCTATAAGACTAGTAATAACATCTTGAATAATCTCCGCACCCGTGAACATACCAGTCTTGAAAATAAAACGGGTGTTTATAAGCTAGTCTGCAACGACTGTGAGGCTTTTTATGTGGGCCAGACGGGTCGAGGTTTTTGAAAAGATTTTCTGAACATAGACCCCCTACACGAGTTTACAACTTCGACAATATCAAGTCAAATTTCGCCAAGCACCTCATAGACAACAGTCACAGTTACACGGATTTTAGCTCAAATTTAATACCCCTTCATTTCTGCAGTAAAGGGAGTTATATGAATGCCCTTGAAGAATATGAAATTTACAAAGCATACAACGACGCCACATGTGTTGAACGACCAATTACAGTATAAATCAAATATACTGTGCGATACCGCTATGAGATATAGTCGAGATAAGGCTTAGATTACGTCAGTACGGCGCGTGTTGTCTTGCAAGGCACACCGAACATTTTTAAAACGAATTTATGTACATAGTTTAATTGCCGTATTGTGTTTTTAATATTTTGACAAATGTCATTTTTTATGACATAGATTGATTTTATAAGTTCTGATGATGAGGCAAGTGCCTTGAAACATGTAAACTGGAAAAAACATCACGGAAAAAAGCCATAGACGGTGAGTACAGTGTATTTGAAGTTTAGCCTCAGACTATTTACGAATACGAAGTGATTCGAATACGCTTCGTAAAACGTAACAAGAACAAATGATATTACTGAAATGTCTCTGAGTTAAAATAGTTTTATAGAGTACGTTCATAATAAAATCATTTATATTAAAGGAAGGCGTTTAACAAAGCTTTTTAATACAACCTGAGTTTTAATTATTAAATTTGTGATTTTCCTTATGTTCACTGGATTCAACACAATTGACCATCATAAAAAGTGAATAAAAATTTTTAAGATCAAATTGGTTTAACATACTTTATACACCTATTGTGTGCTACGCAGTTATAAATCTTTTTATTAGCGCAAATAAATACACCAGGATCATAAAACAGCGGTTTTATCTCTTTAATCATTTTTATCCTAATTTATTTCAATATTTCAAATCAATATTTTTATAAGGTGACCACTTGATTTACGTCTTACTTCTCGCTTTTCCTTTCAGCGCCAGCGGCGCAGTAACAATATATACCTACACTTGAAATAAATGAACGAAGGCTTGTTACTTTAAACGTGAACGCAAACAAAAATTGTCTGCAAACGTGAATAGTTTTAAGAATATGAGATCGGTCTACCAATTTTGAGAGAAGAATTTGACAGAGCACTTAGATAAGTCAAAGACACCAAACCACCAAGACTCTATAATATAGCTGAGAAAATGTTAAAGTAGCTTGGAGTAAAAGCCAAAGGTATGTTGTTTGGTATGACAAACAAGATGTACAAAAAAGGAGACATACCACAGGGCGTTAAACAAACTCGTATGATGTGCATTGCTAAGTCAGGCACTGCACAGATTTGAGAATATAGAACTCTGAGTCTAAAGTCACATGCATCAAAAATACTACTTGAAACAATTTACCACCAAATAGGCAAGATAATTGGGAACTTAAAAAAAAAATTCTATTTATTTTTTGGAGAAATCGGAAAATACGATAACTATATTGTCGCTGAGAATAATTATGGAGAAAACTCTAAAAGTCCACAAAGAATAGTGTCTCCGCTGACATAGAAAAGTTGAAATTTTTAGCTTATCATTTAAACTATGTTGTTTGGTAATCACATTAAAAAGTTTCATCTCGTCGTGTTGATTGTGTTGTTTTCGAAATTATTGATTGCATGTCCTGTCAAACATATTCGAGTTATAGTTACAGTTAGATTCAAGAATCTGTTTTCTGCCTTCTAGTTGCAACTTTCCCTTCAGTCGTTCTATCCAACACTATATTAGTGACAATCCTCTGGACATCGTTAAGTTCCCCAGACATTGGTATTTTCTTCTGACAAAGCTTTCCCCAGCCTTTATTTCTTATATATTCACTTAACCACTTCAGAATTATACACAATTTTCTTACCACTAAATCCTCCGAATTTTCTTCCCGACCATATCCCAAAAGAATACATTCATTAATTTTTGTGAATAATAAATACCACACAAACATTTAAATACGTTTTCCTGTGTTTGGTTTGGTATTTGTTAACAGTAGCAGGTTATTTTTGGAAGCAAAGGATATTCGTGTGTGTTATTATAAATTAGAGGTTAACAGATTAAAACATAGTTTTAGATCTATTGAAACTGTGCAACATGCTATTTCAAAATCTATAGTGTCAGAATTTTGCAGTTTTCTATAATACCAGTTTTAAATGTCCTAACTCAGAGTTAGTATTGTGCTAGATTAAAACAATAATCAAAATAATAACAGTTCATATAATAGCATTATAGGTTATTAATTACTACATGTGTTTTCTTCGCTTTGAGTTAAATTTTGGTAGCATAAAAACATAAAAATGCTGAAATTATAAACGCATTTTGCCGATTTCGTGTTTTTGGAACGGATGACTGATTATAAAGAAAAGTAAGCCCTACTATAAAAAACTTGTACGGAGTTAATAAATACTTCAATTTGGCGACTCACATATAAAGAACAACAAGCAAATTGATAGATGTGTTTGTAGAAGTTTAGGTATTTAACAGGTCTTGTGACAACAGGTCGTGTAATGTTAACAGGTCTTGTGATAAAAATGGTATGTTTATGTTCAACGGTTATTTCATATTTATATTATTAGATGCTTCTTTTTATGGCTATTATTTAGGCTAAATTAATTTAAAAAATTTAAAATTCTCCAAATACGTTTTATATTACAATTTTGTTATTTTATAGGCATAGACCCATTACCAATTTCTATGTTGAGATTTAAGAGGATGTATTCTGTTCAGGGCCGGATTAAGGTATCTTGGCGCCCTGGTCTAATTATATTTTAGCCCCTCCCTCACCACCCCATAGTCTACTCCTACGTTTATTTCCAAGGGACTGAATGAAGCTTTAAAAACCCTACAATATATTTCTTAGTTAGGAGTATTTCAAATATCTTACTGTTTTTGGAAATAGTTTCAAGAATTGAAAACTGAGCCTGTTTTTCAGAGATTGTTTTAGAGTTACACCTTCAACCATTTCTAGTTTGCATGGCTTTTATAAGGAAAAAATTAACTAAATAGGCCTAGTTACATAATTATAACTGTTTTATTAAGGGTACATTTAACATCATTTACACAAAGAAGACCATCAGTTAATTATTTGTGGATTTGTTAACACTCATCTAATGTTCAAGCTACATTCTTTTTTCTCGCTTTAGATTGAGCAAACGTTTTAATCACCTCACTGAAATCAAGTCCTTACAGAAAGTCATTTTAAGTAAACAAGAGGACTACACTGGTCAGTTTATCCTGGCGCAAATTTGAGCGTAAATAATTCTTCACCCTCTTCAAAGCTGAAAAAGATTTTTCGCCATTGCAGTTAGTGACGGGCATAGTAAGGAAAATGCGCAAAGCTATCGCAACATTAGGAAACATTGATTCTAAGTTAAGCGTTTTCAAAAAATTCAACAGTATTTTTGCTTCAGATCGCTTTTTCTTCTTTTCTTCTCCTTCTTGTTCTGCGATGACAGGTCCATAGTCTATGAAAAACCGAGCTAAATGCACACACATTCAGCTGTAAAATTTTATTATTTTTTAACTAACTAGAAAAATTAGCCGAAAACAGATGTTACAATTGCATGTTTAAATTTTATCAATTATTTAATTTTTGCAATTACGCTATGTACAATTATTTATTTCTTCTCCTTTACATCATGATTAAACTTGTTTACTATCTTTGTTTATAAAAATATTTGTTCATTTTTCACCTGTTTTTTTACTGTTGGGATACCGTGGTGCGTGTGTTGTGTTTTGCTCCTAAATGATGACTATGATGATGATGTTCTGGTGCCGGAGTCTGTTGTCGGTTGTCCGTTGAACAGAGTGTCTCCCGTCTTAGAATGATTGGCGTCTGTCCTATGTCGCTGAGGAATGGGATATAGTGTCCCCGTGACCAAATTATTAACATCTGTTTGGTCGTAAAGAATTGTCCGGGGTTTTATACTGAAGCCACTCCGACAGGTTGAAGATTGTCTAACAGACCATTTCAAGCATGTAGGTTTTGAGCAGCGCGTCGGTTTCCACACATTAATTTTTCCGTATTTTCACTTCATAAATTAGTGTTCATGTGCGAACTAACAGAATCATGAGATTCGCGATATTTTTGTCTTTATTTAGATATTAATTAATTGCTTGTCACATATTAATTAACTTAGTAATTAGTTTATTTGTTTATAGTTCGGTTATATTTTAACTTTCGCCTTTAAATTGTATCTACACCAGTCATTTCGCACGTCTTAAAATGAAATTATTTACTTTGATGTATGTATTTTTAGAGTGCGAATTTTTATCAGACATATTTAATTAATTTCATTTTAAGCTTGTCTGAACTGAAGCTCACTACCACAAGTTAAATACACTGTAAAAAAAGACGCGATTTTTCCTTCCTTGATCTGGCGATGCGACACACACACACGCACACACACACACACACACACACACACACACACACACACACACACACACATCAACGTTCGCCAACCCTCAGTAAGCAAGTACTCATTCTTTAAAAACCAGTTATCTAAGAAATCAAGAATTGTCCACATCTTGTCTATTCCCGTATGCATAATTTTAAAACTATGTACAACTGTTTATATTAATTTTATAAGTACAAATAAATTAACCTTGGCGAATATGCAAACATGTATCGTTGCTATACATATATTGCGACAGTACAATCATATGCTGTACTGTGCATTTAATAGATTATATAAATATGTAAATTAAATTAATAAATATGTAATAAATAAGCAGGTCTAAGATTGAAAGCTGAGTATGTTAAAAATACGGCATGTAGACATACAGGAACTGACCTGCACGATCACGCGATTATCGCTGAGAGTGTGTACAGTAGTAAATAATGTGTGTGAGTGAGGCCGGTTCGAGCATGACAGTTTGCAATTTCACCCTAAATAGGTGTTAAATTATAGTTTTTATTTAATTATAAGAAAACCATAAATGGTAGAAAAAATTCAAAGACTCCTAAATATGTATAAAATTAATACACATGTGTAGTGAGAAAACGGCGTGAAAAGGACGTGCAGTGCGAATTCAGTGCGATTTTAAGAGCGTAGTAATTACACGAATTATGCAATGACGATGGTAATTACATTGAACATGTGTAACTAAATTATCCATCGTTAGAACACCCTGTAGTGCACAGTAGACGTTGCCATTGGCAGAAATGTGCGAAAATATGAAATTGGACGATAGTGGGGGAAGTGACGCCTCCAAGGAATTTCTGACAGGCAGAATTCTGTCCCAACAAGTGCGGTACGATGCTCGAATATAAATAAGGGCACGGAAGAAGCCAAATTCTTCTCAATCAGTCTTCAGTAGCGGCAGGACGCTACGTCCAGTATAGACGCGAATTTTAAATTTTTTAATTGAACAGTAAAGGCAGATAGACGCCTTTAAGATGGATCTAAGTATCAAACATTAACTCTTAGTCTGGTTACGAATACGATTAGAGAACATACCTGACGATGTCAACACACAAACGTCCGTCACTCAAAACAAGCTACGAGGTTACATCATACACAGGAACACTATGTTGAACAGCAGAGGCGTCTGATAGAGCAACAGCAACTGGTACAGAGCAACATATCACTCTACATTACAGCAACTATGAGGGACGAGTAACTGGAGGACAACAACTGGAACCGGGGAAACGTTCAGGTAACTCCATCAGAAGAGGACCTACGGTATTTGTTCAGGTATAAGTTTGTTTTGTGAACAAATACCTGAACAAATACAAATCAATACAAAACATGACACAATATTCAAAGCACTCAACATCGAAAATACACAAAATAAATATACCACAATCACACACAATAATACAACTTTAAAAGACCAGAGACCAACAAGAAACCTTAATAGTATCCAGCCAACACACAAATACTTCACCAGACGCAAGATCGCGAAGGCTGAAGATGAGAGAACGGGAGCTCTTGAAACATGTTCCGAATAGGAAAAATATAACATCTTGAGGTAATATAAACATAAATTTTAAATTACTTTATGTATATCAAGAAACGAACTGTAGCAGAAAGTGATTGAATATTATATATATACTGCAACGATACGTTTAGCATAAGTATAAGTATCAACCCCTGACTGAGGTATGATAGCATACGAAAGCACGTATGAAATATATAAGATGTAAATAATAAAAATAATGTAATAAATATACGTTAGGTATAAGAAATGATATAACAAATAAACGTAGTATTTAATTTTAAATAAATCCAATATTGTAAGTAAGCCTGCATATGGAGTCAAATAGCTTAGTTAGTTTTAAACGCAGCAACGAAGGGGAGAAAATTGACACGCGCTAACTGGCAGAGGTGACGTCGGAGCGACCTGCTGCCGCTTGTGTATCAGTCTGCGTGTGTGTGTGTGTGTGTGTGTGTGTGTGTGTGTGTGTGTGTGTGTGTACATGTGTAAACGACAGACAGGTTGAATTATGCAAACGAAGGTGGAAGATTTTACATGGTTTTTTAAGTACTGAACGATAACCAGAAGTCACACGAATCAGCCACATATGTAAAAACATAGCTGACGCCTGGCGCTTCAGTTTGATCAAATATATTGGAACTTACCGTCTGCGGCTTTTCAGAAACAGCGTCTTTATAAAATTTTACATGTTTCGGGACCCTTGTCCCATCATCAGAATTTAAAAATAATTGTGTATCATTTAAAGTTGATACACTTGTCAAACACTTAAAATATTAAAATCCAATATAAAAATAACTTAATATAACATGATAATATAATATTTACAGCGAGTGCGAAGGTTACCGATGTACATCGTATGAAAACCGACCGCGCACTAATTTACGTCTCGCTCCCACCACGACAATAGCGCAAGGCAGTGTTGTACAATACATTCGACTTGAAAACCAATTTATCATTTAAAACATGCGGCTTGGTATCTGTATTATTGTGTGCTTTATAAATTTCGTACTCTTCAAGCGATATTTGAACGCTCTTGAAGAGTACGAAATTTATAAAGCACACAATAATACTGATACCAAGCCGCATGTTTTAAATGATAAATTGGTTTTCAAGTCGAATGTATTGTACAACACTGCCTTGCGCTATTGTCGTGGTGGGAGCGAGACGTAAATTAGTGCGCGGTCGGTTTTCATACGATGTACATCGGTAACCTTCGCACTCGCTGTAAATATTATATTATCATGTTATATTAAGTTATTTTTATATTGGATTTTAATATTTTAAGTGTTTGACAAGTGTATCAACTTTAAATGATACACAATTATTTTTAAATTCTGATGATGGGACAAGGGTCCCGAAACATGTAAAATTTTATAAAGACGCTGTTTCTGAAAAGCCGCAGACGGTAAGTTCTAATATATTTGATTGAACAACACGTGGCTTGGTACTAAACATTGGGATTTGTTCCTTTTAAACATGCTTCAGTTTGGCGTTAAGTGTTCATTAATCGTGGGAACCGTTCAGCCACCGTGTGAAATTTTTGCCATAACTGCCATAATTTACACACCTTAACATTCATAATTTGCATAAACAAAGTTTAATATTATACCGAACGATTGGTGAAATAATATTTATAAAAAAGTGTGCGCTTCATAAAAAAACGCGTAGGTTGAAAGTAACAATTAAATCGACGCTCCGACCTGTTCAATGTTGTCAAAAGAGTTTCCAACAGGAATTTCAACGACGGCAGCAGTATAAAACCCCAGCGAGCTACACACTCTTTCTCAGACGAAGTCACTTAGACACGTAAGATCCACGCATCTAGCAACCGCGAATTTTACAAAATCATGTAAGGTTTTTAAACAGTATTCAGTAACGTGAAGTGCGATGGAACCGGCATTACGTCGGTGCAAGTAATAGTGGAACACGATTGTTTTAAAAGACTATAAAATCGTAATCTACGAGAACTCGTATCGTCGATGAACTTCAAGAAGTAACATAGAACTTCGAGACATCCACGAGGGACAAGATAAGAATAGGAGAGGAACTAGAACAAGAAGACGAGAGGACGCAGGAACAGCCACATGCAGCTACATCCAGCCGTACATCATCACGACCAGGGGTCCACGTCAGAACTCAGCATCCAGGAGACGGAGCGAGGAATTTCAACGACGCAGAGACAGAGAAGGTGATACCGAAGAGGATCAACAAACTCGAGAGTGTGATCAATGAATCTATTTCTTACTGTTTGATGCGTCGACCGAAGATAGGAATCTGTAGAGGTCCTCCTTTTGATGGTTTAGCACAGAAGAAATGATGTTGATCAATCCGGTAGAAAGATGCTGGCAATCTGGCAATTACAGATGCTGTAGCTCTCTGTTGCTCAGGTCACTTCACGGCTGATTATAAATTAATTTATTACTAATTTAATTTAATTAATGTGTTGTTTTACACAGCGTGTGTTGCTGAACTGTAGTAGTTCCTCTACTGCGGACTACTTCTCGAATTAGATACTTAAATACACTTTTGCGTGAATGTAAAATTTCTGCACGTAATTTATATACGATTAGCGCCTTGAAGTTCGAACGAAGAGTAACGCTACCCCTCGGTTTGAGTTGGCGTCTGTTTTAAATATGGGCTTTTGATTGGTTGTTCAAATAAATCATACGTTTTTCCAGTCTCGACAATCTCGAACAGGTCGAGCAAACACCCCATGACAGGTTTGAAACGGCAGAGAATTTCTAGTCAAAATCGTACTTCCTGTATTTGAAAATCGATTGATTACAGGTATTTGCAAATGTGTTTTCAAAGATCTGACCACAGAATATTGTTACTTAGGTCTTTATCTGTGTGTGTGTGAAAACACCTAATTCATACGTAGTATAATTCTCTTGTTATTCCTTTTGGCGTTCGTCTTTCGTATAACTTCTTCAATTGTTAATTATATTAACTGAGATTGCGGCTACTTGTAAAGCTTTGCTTGCTGAACGCAATGCTGTTTTCAGAATTGCTGTATATTTATTATTTTGGAAATTATTGCAGGTTGAACTGATAATTTGAATTGAGTAAAGTTTCATGTTCGTACCGGTAGCGAACGTCGCTGTGACGAGATTAGAGTGAGATGGCTGCGATTGTACGCTCTCTCTCTTGCTTACGCTGCTATACTCGTACAGTCTAACACTTTCATATAACGCTCAGATAGGACGCTAATATGAATCGTTATAATATATATATATATATATTACATATATATATATATATATATATATATTACAACGCTATTTTGTGACACTTACTTTTACACATACGCTCTTACTCGTATGCGCGCACTTACCCACGTCTCGGAGGTGATACTCTTCTTCAGCAGTATTTACCTTGATGTTCCCCGGCTGGGTCGCAGGCTTTGGTCGTTGGTTGAGTGTGGATAAGCGCGTGAATAACGTTATAAGTTTTAGATTACAAGTAAAGAGTACAGAGGATTGAGCAGTGGTTGTGAAATTAGTACGACTGTTTCAAGAAAAGCATATTCATTTGATTTATTCAAAAATAGCAAATTGTCATATTGTTTAAATTGTTCAATGTGGGTTTCTTGTTATATGAACCCTTATATTCAATCCGAATATAATATACTCATAATATGTTAACTCTGATTTCTTATACTTTTAAGACATAATATATACACACATAAATTATATATGACCTGAAATAGTACACATACATATACATATAACACATATAAATATAATAGGAAACATAATTCATACGTATAACATTTACATATAGATTTAGTCTTTACAAGTGTGGGTTCCAATGTATACCACGTAAATGAAACTTTTAATTAATTAAAATATTAATAGAGATTCTTCTTTACGTTAATTCATTCTAATTTTACTGTCTCAATTAATTAACCATTACGTAAATCTCATATTTAAGAAATTACTCATTTAATTAATTACAACATATCATAAACTATGGTTCTTTCTTGACCATTCAATTATGAGATTATTATTATGATATTCTCTATTCTCATTTATATATTTAAACAATTATTTATACATTCTTTAAGTTAAAAAAATATATTCATGTTCTGTAAACTTGGATATGGGAACTAGTTTTTGGTGATAGACTTCAGGGTCATTTATAATGTTAAATAAATGTTCGAGTTCACCTGCATTTTTCCTGCACCCATTTAAATTGTTGTTACCGTCCTCCAGACTCTCGAGTTCGTTGATCCTCTTCGGTATCAGCTCCTCTTGTCTCTACGTCGTTGAATTCCTCGCTCCGTCTCCTGGATGCTGAGTTCTGACGTGGACCTCTAGTCTTGGTGATAAACGGCTGGATGTAGCTGCATAGGCTGTCCCTGCGTCCTCTCGTAGATGTCTAGTTCCTCGTCCTCTTCTTTCTTGTCCCTCGTTGCTGTCTAACAGTTCTACGTAGTTATGACTCTTGTAGCTTCATTAATACAGTCTTTTTTTAAATCACTCGCTCTTTAATAACTGCACCGACGTAATGCCTGTTCCATCGCACTTCAGTTCATTTAAATACTGTTCAAAACATTACTACACTTTGTAAAGTTTACGTTATCGAGATGCGTGGATTCCTTTTACTAAATGAATTTGATCTGAGCTGAAAGTGTGTCGCGCACTGGGGTTTTATACTGCTGCTCGTTGCAATTCCTGTTGGAAACTGTTTCTGACAACTTTGGACTGGCCGGCGCGTCGGTTTCATCATCACTTTCAACCTACGCGTCTTTTTATGAAGCGTACACTTTTTTATAAATATTATTACACCAGTGGTTAGGTATAATATTAAACCTTGTCTCTGCAAATTTTGGTTGTTACCCTGTGTAAATTACGGCAGCTATGGCAAAATTTCACACGGTGTCTGAACCGTTCCCACGATTAATGACCACTTAACGCCAAATTGAAGCGCAAGGCTTCAGCTATGTATTCACATATGTCGCTGATTCGTGTGACTTTTGGTTCACGTACAATCCTAAAAAAACTGTGTGAAATCTTTCACCCTCTTTTGTATAATTGAACCTGTCTGTTATTTACACATGTCCACATACACACACACGCAGACTGATACACAAGCAGCGGCAGGCCGCTCTGACTTCACCTCTGCCGGTCTTAGCGTGTTAATAGCTCCCCTTCGTTACGTTTTAAAAACCAACAAAGTCATGCGTTTCCATATGCATGCTTACGTACAATATTTGATTTATTTAAATTTAAATATTGCTTATATTTATTACATTCTTTCTTATCTATAACGTATATTCATTATACTATTATGTACATCTTACATATTTTATACTTATATACGAAAACACGTTATCATACCTCAGTCAGGGGTTGATACATATACTTATGCTAAACGTATCTTTGCAATATGTATATATATATATTGCAACAGAACACAGGATGATACGCTATGTTGTTTATATCAGAGCACATGGATGACGAGCATTTTCTTGTTTAAATTGGTTTATGTAATATTTTGCCTTTTAGTCGTCAGTTTTGTAGTTAGAAAAGGCTCTAAGCATGTAGAGTATACTAAACTCTTCATAAAAGAAAGTGTTCTATATTGTGATGTATTTTTTGTGTGAATTTGTGCGCCTGTGCGAGTGTGATAATGTGTGATCGCTATAGCTTCAGCTGTAGTAAACCGATTGACGTGAAACTTTGACATGGAATTATTTAGGTAAATAGCTTCAATTTGTGTATACTCTGAGGTTCATAACTATTTTAGAAATATGTTTTTTTTAAGTAAAGAAAACTCAATTGTAACTCTTATCAAAGGTAGTATAATAAAATTCGTAGATAATTTCCATGCAGGCCTTTGCTAAATTATACAAAGTTTTTCATGAAATTCGTAAATCTATTTCTTCCATCAATCATGTGACTTGGGCTTAGCCTATCAGAATACACTAAATTCAGTGAAATTCATTCGTTGTAGAGTTAGATGGACACAGTCTGTCTGTAGAAGATGCAAGGGGAAGTTGTGCCCTGTGAAGAGAGATGTTCTCTTACGATCGTAGAAATATCATATATAAAATAAACCTTGGTAATTCTTAACGAAGTTTTGCGTTAAGAAACGAGTGGGTAAAATATATGTTCTGTGTTATCAGGGAGTGTAGATAAAAGTTTGAATAGTCTCTCTTATCAGATATTTGAACAATAGTAGTACATTTTCTAAGTGGAGATGACATTATTATTGTATTTATGCTAGACTAAGTTGTTTACATTTGATTGAGATACGGGACTATAATAATAAATAACATAAACGGACGTTATTAGTAATAATAAATATTAAAAATATTGCCGTTACTATAAATAAAAGCTATAATATTTATTAAATTTATATAATAAATAATCAAAATGGCCTAAGGAATAGAATTACAGAATACATTAGCTGCATTATTAGCAAATATGCAAAAGCTCTCAGAAGAGAATAAAGCAAATAAAGAAGAAGCTGCAAAACAAAATAAATCGCTTCACGATGAGAATAAAAGAATCTATGTAGCCGTTCATGACCAGGCTAAACAAAATAAACAACTTTTAGAGACAACCGAAAAACGTATAGGCAAAAAGGTAGAAATAATTCGCAGCAATATTGAGACTGCTTTAGAAGCGAACAATTCTCGCATCAATGACTGTGAAGCTAAAATCACTGGGATAGAGGAAAGAGTAGGTCAACACACATCTACGGTGAGTGCGCTTGTACCTGAAGAAGATCAGCGAATACAGAAGCTGGAACAACAGCTGACTCGACTCCAGAGTACCTCGGCAACGGCGAACCAGACCACGTTCATCTATAGAACTCTAGAAGAAAACAATTCACAGTTGAAATTCTTCGGCAGGGACTCCGAGAATCCGCTTCTCTTCCTGAAGAACTGCCAGCGAGTCATGGACGCAATAGGCGACACCCTGAGTGAGATGGATAAAATAAACTGTATAGTCAGGAGACTAAAAGGGTACTGCAGCTGAGTGGTTCACGGTAGTACAAGATAAAATAGTTACATATCAAGATCTGGTACAACATTTTTGGGCGAGATACTGGAACAGCGAAATACAGCAAAAAATACGCGAACAGCTTCAGTTTGGTAGGTATTCCAGTTTAAAAGGGTCTAAAGAAAATTATTTAATCGAACTCATATCTCGTGCGAATTATCTTGAACCAGAATTGGCAGAGTCAAAGATAGTAAATAAATTAGCTCATCATTTCGGACGAGGTATTTAAATCGCCGTAATTACACAAGGTATTAAGTCATTGGAGAAACTACTCCTATTGTTAACCAAATTGGATAATGTTGACAGTCAAAATAATAGTAATAATAATAGTGAACCGGCTCGTGAACAATTTTAGCTACAACAACCACAAAAACAACAACAACAACAACAACAACAAAAACAACCACAACAATTTAAAAATAAACCAAATTTCCAAAAGTTCAATCAAAGTAATGTATCGGCAAGTAATAAAACTTACCATATCAAACAGCAGTATCAAAAGTCTCATGTTAACAAGACTAGCGATAAGAATGTATACATTGCTTCAGGCCTATATTCTGAAGATATGAAAGATGAATTGAAGTATAGTAATTATGTTAATGATGATGTGGAACATGTTAGAAATAAGAATGAGAATGATACGGTTGTGGGCGCAAAAATTAATGGATGTGTCGGTAATATATTATTCGATACTGGAGCTCAAATGTCTCTAATCAGTAAGGAATTTATCGATGAACACAGACACCAATTTAAAAAAACACCGATCTTACCTGTCAACGATGCAATTGTCACGACAGCCACAGGTGATTCACAAACTATTAATAAGCAAGCACTTATCACAATAAATTCACAAGGGATGGAAATGGAAATACCCGTTTTTATAGTCAAAAATCTAGTGTACGACGTTATAGTAGGCACTGACGCATTAAGCAAAATACACGCTACAATTGATTTTGCTAATAAAACGCTAGAATTCATAGTTAAAAATACACAACATACAATTAACCTGGGTCGTACACACAATACTGTAAGGCAAGGTGGGCGGAATGCTATGCTACAGAAACCAGCTGTTTATCGCATAGATAAGATAATGAGCAACGGGCTGTGCACTAGTGATAAGCAGACCGCTTATCAAGAGAAACAATTAATTAATAATTTAAGTAATCATAAATCGATTTTTAAAATTCTGGCAGTCAAGTATACTTTACCAGATGACTTAAAGTATATGTTGAACTTGGTAAATCTTGAACAACAGAAGGACGCAAAATTAAGAATCATTTGTGAAGAAGTACAAAGGCAAGACAACCCGAAGTACAGAATCGACAGGGATGTACTGGATAAAATAATCGACGGACAATGGGAGATTATGGTTCCTGATGATCTCGTAGAAGATTTAACGTGGGCTTGTCATGAAAGTCTTGCTCATGTTGGAGCTTATTTATTTGGCGATGAGGGAAGACTTCGTATGGTTGAACATGGCAAGGAAAGTTAAGTCTATTTTGCGAAAATGTCACATATGCCAGACAGCTAAATACCCAATACAACACACCTATGTGGAGATGGGTAACATCATTACCAAGAATAAGAATGATCTACTGTGTATCGATTTTTTAGGTCCGCTACCACGTGCTGCAAAGGGTATGAAGAACGTGGTGGTCTGCACAGATGCATTTTCTAAAAACGTAAGTGTATATGCAATTGGACGACCTACCACGGTGGCAGTATTAAATGTTGTATTAATTAAATACATTCCGAAATATGGTCCGGTTAAGAAAATTCTATCCGACCAAGGTAAGCAATTCACCAACAAGAAGTGGCAGTCCGAATTAGAGAAGCCCAATATACGGGCAGTGTTGACAGCAATCCGGAGACCGCAAGGTAACCTCGCCGAAAGGGTCAACAGGGAGTTAGGGCGTCTGTTTCGCACTTCTTGTAATACCAACCAGAATAGGTGGCCGGATTATCTCGAGTTTTTCGAGGCGTCCATCAACGGGAATTAAAATGACACGACAGGATTTACACCTAACGAACAACAAACCGGGGAAATGCCAAAGCGTGACTGGGATGTGTACATCAGGAGACTTGCAACGCAGAATTTGCTTTTTCCAAATTTGGTTAAAAAGATAGAGGCCAGGAGACGCATTAAAAAGTGTGCCGAAGAACGGACGGAGAAATTTAATGCGGATCACACACTGGTAACGTTCAAAAGTGGCGAGAAGGTACTCTTGCGTGCTTTAAATGTTGGCCACAGGGAAGATAATACGGCAGCAAAATTATTTAGATTACACAACGGTCCATATATTTTATCGGAACAAGTGGGTAAAAATACATACATTGTCACAAACCCGAATACTAACAGACTGATAGGGAAGTTCCATGCATCATCCTTAAGAAAATATTACGTTAAGGATGATTGAATCTAATATGCCAGGATATAGGAGTATGAATGTTATGCAATTGTATAAAAATATGTGTAGGGTAAGAATGATTGTGAGAATGTTGGAAAATATGCTTTGGGTGAACTGGATATACATATAAGATAACAAAATGACGTCAGACATGGACATCCTTATCAGTGTTCAGGAATGTTTGGTGATATCCAGCCATGTGCGGATGTTTGTTTACAATTAGTGCTGTCAAAGTGACAGTTGGGGAAATGTTTGGTAGAAGCTATTTATTTATTTGATTTTTGAACTTATTATGTTATTAATTGGATGATTATGATTATTGGGAGGAAGTTATGTCAATTTAGGTTAGGAAGATGAAGAACAAAAAAATTTTTTGTATTCCATATAAAAAATTTTTTTTTACACGTGGTGGGGTTAATCCTGCAAAAGAACACAGGATGATAAGCTATTTTGTTTATATCAGAGCACATGGATGACGAGCGTTTACTTGTTTAAATTGGTTTTATTTAATATTTTGTCTTTTAGTCGTAAGTTTTGTATTTAGGATAAACATGTAGGGTATACCTAACTCTCATAAAAAGTTGTTCTACATTGTCATGTATTTTTTGTGTAAATTGTGCGAGTGTGCGGGTGTGATAATGTGTGATCGCTATAGCTTCAGTGGTAGTAAACCGATTGACGTGAAACTTTGACATGGAATTATTTAGGTAAATAGCTTCAATTTGTGTATACTCTGAGGTTCATAACTATTTTAGAAATGTTTTTTTTTAAGTAAAGAAAATTAATTGTAACTCTTATCAAAGGTAGTGTAATAAAATTCGTAGATAATTTCCACGCAGGCCTTTGCTAAATTATACAAAGTTTTCATGAAATTCGTAAATCTATTTCTTCCATCAATCATGTGACTTGGGCTTAGCCTATCAGAATACACTAAATTCAGTGAGATTCATTCGTTGTAGAGTTAGATGGACACAGTCTGTCTGTAGAAGATGCAAGGGGAAGTTGTGCCCTGTGAAGAGAGATGTTCTCTTACGATCGTAGAAATATCATATATAAAATAAACCTTGGTAATTCTTAACGAAGTTTTGCGTTAAGAAACGAGTGGGTAAAATATTTAGTTAAAATTTAAAATATAATATAGTGCTGTTTTCGTGTAAGTTAAGATATCCGCTTAGCGAAATTAAAGACACTTCAAGATATCCTGGAAGGTGTACATTAAACGCACCGCATTAATTAATACCCATATTAATCCTGAGATTAAGAAAATATAAAGTATAAGTTAATAATAAACTGTACGAGTGAAATTTATAAACATTGTGAGTGAACAATTTATGAAGAAACTAATTAATGTTAGCAGTCAAACATAACAACGAAACTCATTGAAATATCGCCGCTGAAGCCGCCTGCCGTAGAAGAGGACGACAAGACGAAGAGGACGCCAGGACGAAGAGGACGCCAGGAAGGAGTGACGCTGTAGAAGAGGACGACGAGACGAAGAGGACGCCAGGACGAAGAGGACGACGAGACGAAGAAGACGCCAGGACGAAGAGGACACCAGGAAGGAGTGACGCTGAAGAAGAGGACGCCAGGACGGGAGTGACGAGAGGAGAGAAGGACGTTGCAGCAACCAAGTAAAATCGATTTATATTATCGAACAATACAAACAATTATTTCTATTATCAATACATGACAATTTATAATACAATATACATCTTTAAAAACTATACTTGTGTGTATAATAAATAATTTTTCATCTTCTCCATAATAGACTTGTTTTTAAATTTTACACACGCACTATATCCTTATTAGTATAATAAAATTTGATTTTTTGCAGAAGGATATTTGGCGCTGGCCAACGTTGAGCTCGATTTTTTTGCATTAGTTTAAAAAAAAAAAGAAATATTATTTTGAGTGTGTAGAGAGTAAATTCATTGAACTATTTATATGTGCTGTTCTGTGTTATCAGGGAGTGTAGATAAAAGTTTGAATAGTCTGTCTTATCAGATATTTGAACAATAGTAGTAAATTGTCTAGTGCTAACATTGTTAAATGGTATCAGTGTTAGCTCTGTTGTATGTTACAATAGTAACATATTTTTAAGTAACCCTTCTAACAAAATTTATATTTTTCTGCTAAGATTATTTTTATATATTTAAGTATTTATGTGTTTTTATAATGATGATTTTCCATTTGTTTGGTCCATCGGTGTATACTATATGGATCGCGTGCTGCATTCACTGAATTCGGTCCGACCGCTGCATCAGTGGTTGGCAAGAACACTGTGTATGCTATATACTGTACCTGCACAAAGTCTGACATTTCTGCTTTGTTATAGCTTTTGTTGCTTTAGCGGTTTATATTTTGCGTTAAATGGTATAGCTGTGTCATTGTAACAATTAATGACTCCAAAGTGGTAGGTTTCTAATAAGTTCTTTTCCAAAATATACTCATTTGTTTCACTGTAAGATTTCAGTATTCTGACACATTATTTAAGTTTATCGCTAAGTTCTGTTGGGTTCGTAAACAGTTCTGTTGCGTTCTTATTTATGAACATTTATTATTGAAGATAAGAATAAGGGAAACAAAGAATAAAAGACGTGAGCAGTAAACTTTAAAATGTTTATTGTGTAAAAGAAGCTGGCGTATACGCTCGCCATGGTCGTTAAAGTGTTCAATAAGGAATGCTAATTTACATTATTATTTTTTATTTTATTTAATTAGCTACGTATTAACTGTATAAAAATTGTTTACATTAAACATTACTAAATAATACAAATTTATTTAACTTTTGGCAGACACCAAGCTTTGAGAAGGTAGCTGCAGCGATTCTTTCCTTAGCAGTATTATAGCACAAGATTTTATAAAATAATGTCACTATTAATTTGATAAGTTTCACTTCATGGCTGTCTTCAGAAAAATCATTGTTTGAAATATGTTTTCTAAACACTGTGCCGGCAAAGTTTTTGCAAGTTGATATCATCATTTTTTGGTATTAAGTTTTCTGTCAGATATAATCAATAAATTATACATATATTTTACAATCTTTAAAACGTCTAATGACTCTCCTAATCAATTTTCCGCTTGATATAAAATCAGTAAAATGAGTGTAAACGCTTAAATTATTGTCATCTGTTATCAGTTAGGCAAAAGTAAAAACAAACTGTTATAATAATAAATCTTCATAAGCACAAACTTTCAGTAGAACTGTCCCAAATGTAATAATTTTAAACTGTTAAACAAGTGCATTACTGACTGAAAGACTCGTTTAATACACGTGTTAACTTAGCGCCAAACGCTTTATTACCAACCATTGTGTGGGAAGCTATACGTGCTTCGGGCCGTTTTCTGCCGTTCACTTTGCCTGGGAGCACGCGATCCATATAGTATACATCGATGGTTTGGTCACACACTAAACAAACCAACTATCTGCAACTATCTGCATTGACCAACTGAAATCGTGAATTCCAAAACCCAGGAAAAATTCACCTTTGACACCATATTTCTTAGCATGACTGTTTCCAGCACATCCACATGTGCTGGACATTTGCCACACATCACATAAGACAATAATCTTATTCGTAAAATGTTTCCAATGAAAACCAAGTACAAAAATTGACAGAGTCCTATTAGAAGTTACAGGACAAACCAGCATTCTGTTATACTTTAATCTTAGGGTTAATATCCGGAAACTGGCGTGGATAAAACTTCTCTCAACATACATTTCAAAGGTTAAAATTTGGTTGAATGTACACGAAAGAAACTTTTTTGTACTTCTACAATCAGTAAAACCACTAAAACCTAAATTTGCAACGTATCATTTTGAATTCTATTTTGGAAGCGAACTTATTGAAAAATAATAGTAAAATAACGTTATTGCTCAAAGAGACAATAATTAGTGACAGCAAAGCCTGATGATCTCAAAGCAGCAATTAAAACTTGAAAATGAGATTAAATTAATTAAAATACAAGCTCAAAGTTAAAATGTAAACTATGAAACCTACATAGTGTAGTTACGAAGAGTAGGCTGTTTTGATGTCACAAATAAATGTGTACTGGTTTTGTTAATGCCTGTGATAACAGAGTACGTAGCCTACTATTCGTTGTACACCTATTTACAGAAATAGCACTGTTGAAATCACGTATAAATTTTAACCAATTAAAAGTATAAGTTTCTTTTAGAAAAATGCAATTGTAAAAACTTCCTAATTAAATTAATTATAACATTCGTCAGAAAATTATTTTACTTTCCTTGCATTGTATTTCTTGATAAAAATTAATTTTTAACAGCATATTTAAATCGTACGTATATGTAAATATACACTAAGTATATATCGTCATTAGTACCAGTGATTTTACACTATCTGTAATTGAATAAACACACTACTATTCTATCGAAAAAACTCAAAATATATTTCATTTAATTGTTTTTAAATGTTTGATGGATTTAAACAAATAAGACACCGTGTCATTTAGTAATCTTGCGTATGAAAACTTTTCAACTGAAATTTAATTTGACAATGATGGACAAGATGTTAATTTTTGTTGTTGCTTATGAATATTAGCATATTATGCTGTTAGAAAACTTTTAATCTGAACAAATAAAACAGATAATCAGATTATTTTACATAAGCAGCCATACTATTCGCTGTGCGGTAATATTCGTTTTTAGATGTACGAAAAATTAAATCGCGGTGTAAGCCTAATTATTGTAACACACGTTTTTGTTTCTCTTTCATAAAACGTGCAGTACAGTATTCTCTGTTTCAAGACCAGTATTAAAATTTCAAAAAGTGGTGTGTGTGTGTGTGTGTGTGGAATACATGGGAGCTATAGTTCTTACGTTTGATTAATGTCAATAAATTCATCAGCTTCATATAGTGTCTAATACCCTGAAAGGCGGGAAAACCAATCTCCATAATTTCTTGGAATAACGTGGAAACCCTATACTATGTACCACGTAACTACGGAATAGCCTAAAAAACAGAATTGGCCGTAATTGTTTAATAATTTATATGGTACTCCTAACAACACGCAAATTAAATAACAAAGATGCATCAGATAATTTGATGTAATTTTTCTTTAAAAAAGGAAAGAGAATTTATGTATTAATTATATACAAATCTAAGGAGCTGTTAAGGAAAAGTCTGTTACATAAAATAATAATGTGTAAAAGCAGCTTCTATAAATGACTGTTAATACAATGCTTGTATTTAAACCTCAATTTCTGTCAAATTGTAAACCGTAACACATGATATGTTCATAAATAACATATACTTTCCAGATTAAAGTGCAAGTGTATGTAAGCATCCTGTTTACGTTTATAGTTTACGCAAGACTAAAAACCCTGAGGCACAAAATATGAATGCAGCACAAAAAGTTCACAGTAGGAATACGACATTTGCACTATATACACAAGCTTCAAATAGCAGGCAGCTTTATACACTTCATCTCATTTCAATTTTATCCATTAGTTAGGTGTAGATGTTTTAGATTTATCAGTCTAGGTAGGATACTCTATCGACTTTAAAGCCAAACATTACAGTTTTACAATTACCTAATTTATACACAGTTTTGCTACTTTTTCTAATTGATTACTAATTAAAAATTAGTTCATCATAAAAACATTTTCTTTATTTAGTCAGATTATGTTTTCTTCATTAAAAAGAAAACACAAACAGATTCAAAAATATACGTTTTATAAAAAATATTTAAATATTAAATTTACATCAAATCTTACGAAGCATTGATTTTAACATAAAAGGCGTATCATTTTAGAAACAAATCACCAACTAATATTCTGATAAAATTGTTTTGTAATTTATCTTCTTTAAATTTTTATATAATCTCTGAAGTTGTCCTGTTAATATTCTTTATAGATACGATTTCCGTAGAGTTATATTTCTAAAAGTGTTATTAACTACTATTATTTCAGAACAATTTTTTCCATATATGATGTGTCATTTGGAAATTTTAATGTAATACATCACGACAACTGAATTAAATTTTCTTATAGATTGATACCTGACAACAAATGATGCTTATTAAATTTACTCACTGTTTCAAACATTTCCTTCAATTTTATTATTTGTATATTCTTCACCGTATCCATATTTTTGTATTAAGTTCTCCAAATAAAGAAGAATCGATGATTTCGATCCATCGACGACAACTATATTTTTATAAGTTGACGCACTGTAAGTTTCACTTTATTTTATTATTATAAGCGTGTCTTACTGACTAGAAATGACTAAGTTAATAAATTAAAAGCTATGACTTATGCTGTTTTTTGGATTCAAATTCAAGATAATACACAAAATATTATATTGATGATTAGTAAAACTATACATTTTATTGTTTGTCTTATTGACAAACCCGATCTGTCTTATTGATCTGACTTTGACCTGAAAAACTTCCACATTAGACCGAGCACTTCGGCATACGTTTTGCCTTGTGAAGGCTCAGTCAACAGAGACTGTAACCGTGACTTCGATTGTTTCCTCTTTTTCCAGCCGCGTGAAATAAAGTCAATCCCCCGCTTGTCTGATATCTCGGATTGTTCCCCTGCTTCTGTTTTCCTTGTCCCACGTTCCGTCTTTTTTTCTGAACCTTAATCCACACTTCTGAGGGTTCCACTATTTTTTCTCTTTTTACATCTTTACCTCTACTGGGATTGAATAACAACTGCCAGTGCTTATCAACGAGGTATTAGTTTACTACCTAAATGATTTATTGTTAAACGATTTTATTAATTTGCTAACCAAACAGACAAAGATGATAAAGAATTTATATTTAGTCTGTACATGCAGATTATAGCATACTTGCAGAACAATTTTGTAAATTTGATACTATATTATTCTAGAGGCAACTACATTCCATAATGTTTTTTATACTTCATAAAAATAAAAACAATCTTTTCATACGAATAAAATTAACCTTTACATCCTTCATAATATTAATATATTACGGAAAGTGTAAATTATTACATTGATATCACCATTGTTAAAACGAATAATGTTATTACTAAGAGGTAAAGCCTCTTTAGGCTGTCTCTTAAAGCAATGGATAAAACACTCCTACATTAAATTGCTGTGGGCGCAAAGTAAAGTAAAGAAGCGCAATATGTTAGAAAATTTACAAATGTGACTACATGTTGACTTTATTTATTAAATTTTCATATCTGTAGAACGGGGTGTTTTTTTACGTTATATTCAGAGTCGTTGTATTCATCACAATAATCTTCTGCTTCTACCTGTTGAACGTTCATTTTGTGGAAACAGTTTTACTTGCGCCTGCTGCTACTTATATTCTTTTAAATTAGTTTCCTTAAATATTACATAAATTATTCATCATTTTCATAAAGGAAAGCTACGGTAGCAGTTTTGTGGTATATAGGTTTTGAAAATTTTAGATTTTGTTAAACAAATTTTGTTTAAAATGTTATTATTTGTCGTATTTGTTAATGTTTATAGTCGTCGTGTTAAATGGAAGAATACGAACTCTGCAGATACAGTCCTCTGCTGCACACAACTGTGGATGCTATGAATGATTGATATGATATATGACACAAATCACAAGGTGTTTTCTTAAAATCTGCTCTCAAATTTGATATAATTTTCCTTGAGGAACAAATGGGGCACCAGCTATTGACAGAATGGTAAGGGGTTTGCAGTAGTACGCCGCTAATATGAAAGTTTGCTTTCGATTCCATACTTACCACTGCATTATCCACAAACAAGAATCATGACAAAAGTTTTTGATAACGAATGTCGTTATGAAATTTGTTATAAATATCATGAACTATATATGTAAGGAAGGTTTGAAAAAGCGTTTGTCCACAGCACTCACTTCTAAAAAAAGTTGTCAGTATGTTGATTTACTACTCAGAATAAAGTGCATTGGTTGAACAAAGGACATGTTCTGCAACATGTCAATAAACTGCTACCTGCGCTAAGGGAATTTAAAAAAAATGTATATAACGATCTTTTCCTAAGCTTGAAGATTTTGACTCGCATTACGATTGTAACTATTTACCCAATATACGAAAATGTTTTATAAAAGTGGGTGCAATAATTCGTGTAATAAGTGAACTGCACTCACTTATCAATATGATAAGTCTGTTGGTGAATTACTTTAGTAACTGAACAACTTTTACGAATCACATGATTACTATAAGTTTTACTATATTTCATCATCTGTTTCAAAAATTTCTATAAGCGTTTATAAACATCTGCCTTTATATTTGCAAACACCAATTAGAAGTTTGCATTGTAGAAAACTGAAACGAAAAACACGCGTGACAAAAACAATTAACATCCTGTAAGTTGAAACAATTCAATAATAAAACGTATTTTTCAAAATTATTTAGTCCTGTGTTTGCACTTAAGAACGAAAACATATTTCAATTGAATATTGTGTTTCCCATTTGATTTTCTATGATAACGTAAGAATGTGTAACGAGATATGGGCTCCGCCTAAGCAGCTCACAACAAATTGTCAAGTCGGATAAGTAATCTCAGTGACATATTGTCTGTATGAAATTCCGTAAAGGATATCGTCTGAAGATAACCGATAGAAAATAGAACTCCAAAGTAAGGAAATTACAAACAAATGGATCTGTGACTCGTATATGCTCTTTGTTCCTGATCTATTTCTAGAAAGAAGCGTGGTGTTATATAAATCAAAACACTTTATAGGCCTTTCTGGTTATTCAATCTACAGCCTCTACTAAAACCATCTACCCGTTCAACCGAATAACCACATCTTTTTCTAATTTTTGTTATACAGATTTATTATAATTCTCCGTACACTCAGTTTGTTGCTTTGAAAGTAACACAGTAGGCCTACAACCAATTACAACATTTTCCTCTATCATATTTATACAACTCCAAATGAAGTTGTATGGAGTACTCCAATTTAGGATAAAATATTTTGAAAATTAAAACGTACATATTTGTGTGGAAAAAATTACCGGTATCGAAATACATGATTTTAATTTATTTTATCGATCACCATTTTACTAATTTAGTCGAGCTACTGAGAAGAGCTACTTTCTTTTAAAAATTACTTTGATCTTAAAATAAACACTATAATTTGAAAACAATTTTATGTGGATTTAAATTTACAATATATAAAATGTCTACACTTTAAACGAATCTAATTTTATTATGCACACATTTTTACGTTACGGCGACTGCTAATAGAGAACAGTTTCTCATTGTATACACGTTAAACAAATTCATCGTTCTCATTTCGATTTAGTCTTTACAAACTCTCACATACATAGATAACCCAATTACATTACGAAATGTTGCATACAAAGTTGCAAAGAGGACTCATTCATGTGTGTTGTGTACTTTAATACGTGTGGGTTCTTTCATATTGCAGTGTAATGGTATTCTTTATTTTTAGTGCTTCATAGTTACGAACGTTTGTATGAAAATGTAATGTGAAAACTGTATTATCACTTTTAGCTATTCAAGTTATGCTACCAAAATACAAATGCGCAATAAATACATCCTTGAAAATATTATGTGCATAGAATATGAAGTAATTTAAAAGTATAAAAAACCTACATAAAATAATGCATAACACAAATTAACATTTTATGCACTGCATGTACATATTTAGTAACCACGTTTCCTCTTAATGCTTATTATGTAACACATACGTTGGTAGCCTACCTAAACCTTTTAGGGCCAACTAATATTCATACGCTGTGAAAGACACCATATTTTACATTTTCAACGTTTTCACATATATATTCAAATATATCACCAAAGAAAATTGCAGGTAATTTTTAAAATCTTAGATATTGTGTTTTAACAAATATTACACATTTACACACGCATTTCACAAAAATAAATAATTTCTAAGACTACCGTAATTTTATTCATACAGTTTGTTGAATTAAGAACAAAACGTTATAGTCATATTTGACTCCTATACTTGTTTGCTTAACATCAGTTAATGTATACTTGTTACTTATTGTTATATTAAATCGTTAATTGTTTTCAATTTTACAATATTCCGATTAAATGAAGTAATAGCATTCCATACACAAGAATTGAATGTCTTTAGGCCAACAGAAGACGGCCAGATTAGACTAGATTGCGTTAGTTTATTTTGGAAACAGATAATTACAATAAACAAGGGTACCAACCAACTTAAACTAATACAATACTAATAAACAATCTCTACGAGATTCCATACTACAACCAACGAATGTCTATGTCGAGTCAACAACGATGTCTGATCACAAATGGCAAGAAGTCAGCGTGCAGTGTTTACAAAATACTTGATATAGCACATTTAGAACATCAAAACTATTACATATTATATATTAAAATGTTCAAAACTAACAAAGAAACAATAATAAAGCAAAAGTGCTTTTTAAAAATCTTAATTTTTAGGTTAACGAGCCCCCTTAATATAGCTTTTCAATTAACGTCTTAATATGTCTCTATACCTTACCCGCTGGCGGTTATGCTTCTAACTTAATCCGACTCGATTTCAGTCATCGCATACTAATATCCAAATCCTGAGGCACATACGTTTCAGTTCCTGCACCACATTTTGTACACATAATATCCGTTTGATTCATGTATTATGCTGTCAGGTACTAGTTTGGCTGTTCGGTTCATTACTATTTTATGAACATGTCCTATCCAGGTTATGTTAAAAACTATGCCGTCGTTATCACATTTTAGTAGTACTTTTGTATTGTGAAAAATTGTTGCGTTGTTTTGAAAAATTGTCTTAGTTCCTTTCTCATATAAGGAATAAGTTACATTATATTTTTGTCTTCATATATTGATTAGATTTTAAAGTGTTTTGCCTGTGTTGTAAGTGCTTATAGAAAATAAAACCTATAAACCTTTACATTTTTAAATTTAAAACAATATATATCCTCTCAACAAAATGAAACATTAAGATGTGTTTTATTCTTGCAGTAAATGAATTTTTCTTTGCATAGTTACGTATGTCACCTGACAGTAAAAGTATAGGCCTACTGTCGGATGATAAAGTGACAAACACAAAAGTATTAAAGACAAAGTATTACATCAAACCAATTTAAACATGAAAATGCTCGTCACCCATGTGCTCTGATACAAACAACATAGCTTATCATCCTGTGTTCCGTTGCAATATATATTGTAACAAAATTATAAAAGTTGGTTTTTACAATTAATGTAGATTATTTATTTAATTAAGTCAAAATTTACTCCTCAGTATTAATCTTCAGCCCCACTGTTGGGCTCGCCAATTTTGTAACAAAACTCTAAAAGTTGGATTTTTCGGATTTTTGGATTTAATAAAAATTTTGTATAAAAAAATATAAAAACAATTATATTTTATTTATTTATTTAATTAGTTGTAAGTTTAATTATTTATTTATTAATTAATTATTTAAGTATTAATTTATTTTTATTTCCTTTAATTATTAATTGAATTAATTTAATAGCTTAGAATAACGAGAATTGTTTTTCTGCGTTAACTAGATTATATCAGGTAATAATCGATTAGCAGTCTTCCATTATTCGATGAGTATACTCCTTTAATGATGTTATTTTCTTCTTTTCTTGGAGTCCAGGTGTCAAATATTATCTGAAATTCTTCTATCTATATTTTTACTAATAAATGAATCTCAAAATTATAATATTCAAGGAACTTATTAACGTTATTGAGACTAATCGATTTTGAATCTATTAGCTAATCGACAGTTCGCAAACTCATATCTCAGGGCGAATTGGTTTGGTTATATAAATTATTAAAGTTAAATTACAGGTTCTTTTAGCTGTTATTTAAATAGTCAGAGAAAGGGCAAAGCTGAAAAGTATAACACTTACAATAAAAAATTCTTAATTATCTAAAAATACAAAATATTATTAAATAGAAAATGTGAATAAGTTAAATTTCTCGAACCAAAGGCGTTGAGTGAAGGTGACGTCATCTCAGCTGTGCTTGACTCGAAACACTCCCAAAATGGCGGCTCCAGTACTGCGTATATAGTAGGCGACTTCACAACGGAATTTCTTCAAATAAATGTTTCTTCTCTAGGTGTTCCTCATCCAAGCAATAGTGATTAATTTCTCTTCGTAACTGTGTAGTTATTCTGGATTAGTGGTCAGTTATTCGGCTCGACAATCAGTGTTCATAAGTTTTCTTGTTCCATTTAGTACATAAGGTTGACTATGGCAAATTTCGTCTCGATAAATTCGGAATTAACGTTTATATTTTCTATTATCGGGATTGCACTTTTCAATCTTCATAAATAATGATTAATCTGCTTTATTCCATTTGAACTCAGTGTTGACTCAGATTTTGAAATTTCTCTGGTTTAATTTTACTAGGTTTAGTTCATGTCAAAAATTTTTTCTTCTCTCTTTTAATGAATTAAATTGCGTGACCTCGTTCTGAAGTGTACGTCTCAACGTGTAACAATCAACTAACTCTCTTTCTCTGTCTTCTCCATACAAAAGGTCCTGGCTGATTTAATATTAATTCGACATCGTTTTAACCAGATGGCATTTCCGCCTAAATAATTGACTTTTACATTATATGATTAATTATATTTTTACTATTATTTAATTTTATTAAATACTAATTACATAATCACTTTCCTTAGTTATTTCTGCGTTATATAATACCACACATGATTATAGTATTTTTCAACTCAAAAAGTCATATTTTCCGTATATTTGAATGTAGGCCTTAAACTTTACTTCCTGTCACATTAAATGGTTTACAATGTCTGTTAGATTCTAATTAACATTGAACAAGGTCATTGATTGAATTAAAATAGTTATTTTTCTTTAATTCTTTGAATTTTATGATTTGGTTGACTAATTTAAATATTATCTTTAATTTAGGCTTTCCCCTTAGATTCCAGTGTTATTACACTTGCATTTTTTCTAATAATATTTTATACATTCCTTCAATACCTTTACAAAGTATTGTTACAGTTATAATACACAGTGATTGATTTACATTATATAATTTTCATCAATTTAATTAATTTCCTGAACTTATTTACTAATTATAAAGTTTGTGAGATTTACCATTTGGCCTATATTTTACATGTGTTCTCATACAATTTTTATTATTATTTCAGCTTGCTAATACCCTTTCTGAAATATAATTCTTATAAAAGCTTAATTAAAATTCCCTTACTTAATTACAGTAACGTTTATTATTAATTCATATCATTAAAATATAATTCATATTTATAACAAAAAAATTATACTCAATCTCAAACATTCAAGCCTTGAGTTCAATGAACTGTTAATATAAACAAAACACATCTGTTTTTTAATTATAATTTAAATTATTTTTTTTAAATTAATTTTTATTCAGCCTTTTGCTGTTTTTGTTTTATTTTAGGGATGTACCCTTGATCACTTCACTATTTATTGCATACTCTATAACGTGTCGGCTACGTTATAATCCAGGGAACAGGTGATAATTGACTCTAGCCAATTATACAGGCTGCCTACATTGTAACAAACTGAAAAATTAAACACAACACTAAGGATAATTATAATCATTCTAATTACAGGAAACAAGGGGAGGGAATTTAGCTGATTTATGCACTCACTTTAGTATGGAACAAGATGACATCTGTTTATTAACATATGATATATAACACAGTACATATAAAATTCCACTCATACAGAAATTGTAAAGGGGTTTTCTGTCAAAACAAATGATCACACAGATCATGTATTTTACCTCGGATCCGAGTCTCTTTTAATCCAGTTAAGAAGTTTCAAATTTACTTTACTTATTAAGAAGGTTGCATTGTTACTTAAACACCATTTGAAGAATGGTTTTATTTAGTTAAGCGATTCAAAGTTATATCTCAAGAGTAATGTTACAACTTATGATTTCAGAAATTACTTGTTACGTCATTCTAAAACTTAATGCTTAGAGATTGTCTTTTAAAAGTCTTTGGCATTTATAAATACTTATATTTTAAATATACATAATTCCCGGAAGACGAGCTCCCGAGTCACCTCTTAGATAAGCTTTATCTGTCCATGTCCTGGGGCGTGAATCTTCGGTACTCTCTTAGTCGAGGGTTGTCATCGGGGTAGTGTTTCCATTGGATGCCCTTAGAGTGAATTAATAAGAAAATGATGTTATGTAGCGTGAAGTCGTCCTGATCCTCGCCGGTAATGGTAAGTGTTGTTTAGGTCTTAGTCGTCACTATCCACAGTTATGCACATCACATATTTAATGGCACCGTCGTAATGGAGTTTGCATCTTCTTTTCACATTATGTCGGAATTACTTTACTCAAACCATATTTGATCGTTAGTTTTTTTTTAATTAACATGAGATGTCACCTTATACACTAGTTTTCCTTTTTCACATCTTAGTTTAACGAATTACTCACTACATCTTCGATATTTATAACTAGCTCTCCACGCTTTTAGTGGAAGCTAACACTCAATTAAAAATAAAAATAAAACATTTTGTGAAGAGCCCTCGCTTGGAGGTGTTTACAGTCTGAAAGCCGCATCATAAGTCCTGCATTGTTACAACAGGAAAATTGCAACGACGCGGAGTAAGTATTCCGCCATAATATAGTTCCAACTCTTTATTAATAATACAGTCTTACAGTTTGACAAAATAAACTATCGAGACTTATCTTGTCTACAGGAATTATTACAACTGCTACTTGTGACTTTAAATTATTAATTATTTACATTATGATTTACAGGTATTTCTTACTTAATGCCGGGTCGGTATGCAAGTCGGATCCGGAATACACAGGTCATAGCATGATAAATTTACTAAAGGGTTAACAGGATTATTTTCAACTTTTACTTTTAGAGTTTTAATTACTTATTTTAGTTAGATTTTCTTAAATTAATTCTCATTATTATTATGAGTTAGTTCAGGGTTATTTGGTTGAATAATGCGAATTAATGTTCTTAGTTACTTCCCGTTTTATATTTTTATTAATTAATTTCTTTTTTAATTTACAATTTAAATCGTCACATACTCCGCCGCTTAAAATAGACATGGGGGAATTTTAATAAGGAGAATTCGAAAGTGGTTCTGGGGGTATGTTTGTCGTTACTGTGTGGAATTTCTCTCCTTCTTCTCCCTTTTTCTTTCACTTAGTTATTTGCATGAGTTATACACATTTATTTCTTCTGAGTATTAAACAATATACATATATATATATATCCTTACAAACTAATTCTTAAATTACCTAAAATTCACACTTAATGACTACATTTTAAAACACATAAACTTCTTCTTATTTCTATTACTTAAATCTACTACCGGTTTTTTCTTTCTTTGGGTTTTGGTTACTCTCTTCATAGAGTTACTCTCTAAATAATTTCTTATTTAGTGGTGGTAGTGGTCAGATAGTGGTCAGCTGACTACTCATTTTGCTCATCTTTCGCTGAACAAGATCTAAGGTTGATCAGGCCTCATTAATAATTCTACGATTAGCACTTAGCATGGTTACTCAGGTACAAGATAACTTGTCTACCTAGTATTACCTTTTTCTATATTTGGCTTTGGTATTGCCTCTTTTCCTTTTCTTTTTTATACAATTTTATCTGCGAAATATGTGTTCTTCGTACATATTCTCGAGTCGCAGGTTCGTACAGGGCTACGGTAACTGGGTTTAAGTATTTCTGGATTTGGTAAGGACCACACCATGGGTATGATAGTTTAGAGGTGGTCTTATCAATTGCACTACTAGTCGGGTGTGTCTTGTACATTACTAAGTCACCGACTTGGTACCTAACAAAATTGTTATTATTATTATTATTTCTCTCGTGGTATTTTCGGGATTTCTCTAAGTTCGTTTTTCAATTTGCGCGAGCTTTATTCCAAATTTGTTTAATCTGCTTATCCATAATTTGCGGAGGTAGCAAGTTATGTATTTTCCATTTTGTGGACAAGGGGTGGTTTGGTTTGTATTTATACAGTAACTCAAACGGGGTAGACTTGTGTCCTTCGTGATAAGCTGAATTAAAGGCGTATTATATCCAGGATAGGTTCTGGTCCCAAGACGCATGTAGGTTCTGGTCGTTCGCATGGTAGGCGATTAATGCAGATTTGAGGTTTCGCAGATACCTTTCAGCAATATTACGTTGCGGACGATACTCCGTCGTGGTAATATGGTCTATTCCTAACTTGAAACACATATTCTTAAATTCCTTCGCCTTAAATTGGGGTCCGTTATCTGACACTATACGTACCGGTGTACCATAATCTTTAAATAATCTCTCCTGTAATATCTTTACAGTGGTCGACGCTAACGCTCGCCGCATGGGATACATCCAAACAAATTTGGTGAACGAATCTACACATATGAGTAGCATCGTATTACCTGATTTAGATCGAGGGTAGGGACCTGAAAAGTCTAAATAAAGTTTAGAGAATGGGGTAGTAGGGGTTTCTGAAATTAATTGGCTTACTTGACAGTTTCTTGCCGGTTTGCTGAGCGCGCATAACTTACACTTTTTAACGAAACTAGCTATTTCGCTGTTCATATTGTTCCAATGATATTCCTTACGAATGCGATGTATTGTTTTATTTATTCCCATATGGGCTCCAATGGTAGATGAATGGAAGTACTCCATCAGCATGGGCTTAATTACATCAGGGGCGATTATCCTTAATTCCTTTCCATTTCCTATTCTGTGGCATAGTATTCTTTTACTCAATACGTATTTATCTGATTTAATTCCTTCCTCGAGTTGTTCTATAATTGGCTTCAGAAGAGGGTCTTGTTGTTGATATTGAGCGATGTTGGTAAACGCAAGGGAGAATTCAGTAATTACGGTGTTAACAATGGGTGATTCCAGACTCTCCTTGTTTTCGGGAGTATTAGTGGGCGACTGGAACATACGGGACAGGGTATCCGCGACTACATTTTGTGTACTTTTAATATGTTGTACTTTAAAGTTGTAACAGTTTAACTTCAATACCCATCTTCCAATACGTCTTAACTGTTTAGGGTGATTCAGTAACCAAGATAATGCTTGATTATCAGTTTCCAAAAGGAACTCTTTATGTTCTAAAAAGGGTTTAAAATTCTCAAAAGCAAATACAATAGCTAAACATTCTAATTCATATGCGGAATATTTCTTTTCTTGGTCAGTCAAAATGCGTGAAGCATAACTAATCGGTAGTCTACAGTTTTCTATTTACTGGTAGATTACTCCACCTAAGGCTACACTAGAACTATCGGTCTCAACTACAAAAGGTTTCGTAAATTCTGCTAGTTGTAATAATGGTGGTGATATTATGCTTTCTTTAATTTTTCAAACGCAGTTTGGTGTTGTGGAGTCCATTCAAATTTCGCTGCCTTCTTTCTTAAAGCATTCAGAGGTGCTGCTATTTCGGCTAGATGGGAAATATACTAGTGGAAATAATTTACCATTACCAAAAATCGGGCTATTCCTTTTGCATCCCGCGGAAGTAAAAATACTCTGATTGCACGGGTTCGTTCGGGGTCTATGCTTACCTTTCCGTTGGCTTTCACGATGTGACCTAAAAATGAAAATTGTGGGACTGCAAAATTTACTTTTTTGGGATTTACTGTTAATCCGGCCTTTTGTAATCCAGATAACACTTCACGTAGATGTTTAAGATGTTCCATCGATTCGCTGTAGATTACAATGTCGTCCAGGTAGTGATACACATATCTAAATTTAATATCATGAAATAATCTTTCTAATAGTCTACTACATACGGAACTTCCTTGTGATATTCCAAAGGGTACTCTCGTAAATTGGTACAGGTTGAAAGGAACAGCAAAAGCGGTTAGACGTTTGGATTCTTTCCAAAGGGGTATTTGGTGAAATGCTTGATTCAGATCCATTATAGTAAAAACTTTCGCTTTAGTGAAATAATGAAAAGCACTGTGGATGTCGGGAAGCGGGATAGATTCAAATTCTATTCGTTAATTTAATTGCCGGTAGTCCACAACTAGTCTATGTTTGTCGTGACCTTTTGGTACTAAAAAGGAGGGTGATGAATACGGAGACGTAGAGGGTTCGATGACTCCTTGTTCTAACGACTTGTTGATATGGTTCCTCATTACTTCCATTTTGGGCGGCGATAACTTGTATGGGGGTAGGCGTATTACTTTGTGATCGTTCAAATTGATCTTGTATTCTATTAGGTTAGTTAGTCCTAGCTTAGGGGTAAGAACAGTTGAAAACTCTTTTATTAGTTTCTGCATTCTCAGCCTATCTCGACTTCATAGATGAGATAATTCAGACTCATGGTGTACTATATGTGCAGTAGATGATCCCGTACTTTCTTGTTCTTCAGTTTCATAATCAAAATTATACTTCCGTGTACTGTCGAATCTAAAATAATATTTCTTCTCGTGGATGTCAAGAATAATTCCCGTTTTACTTATGAAGTCCGCTCCCAATATTAAGTCGGATCCTAAATCATTACATACTAAAATTGAAAAAAACCAGGTTAGATTCTTAATTCTTACCTTAATGGTGATGCTGAGTTTTATCACTATATTTTGTTTATTGGCAGTAGCACATTTTATATTCACAGCTTGACGGCGTTTCACTAGGTGGTGTTCGAATAATTTATCTGCTAACCTCTGACTGATTAAGGTTCTAGTTGATCCAGAATCGATTAATCCGAGGGTGGATGTAACACCTAGGTCAACTTGTATTAAGGGCAATAGACTTTTAGTCCAATCACTTTTAGTTATCGAATTACATTTCTCAATAAACCTTCTAACATAGGGATCTATTTTTGTAGTGTTTTTTCCTTTTTTTTTGTAGATTTTTTTGGATTTACCGGTTCTCAAGATGCTGCGGAAGACACAGGATTTCGGGTCTCCCTGCCTTACATGTTTTTTGGAATAGTGTGTTTGCATTCGTACTGCTTCCGATTACAGTTTCTACTTATGTGTCCATACTTACCCCAGTTATAACAAATATTTTTATTACGATGAGTGTAGCTTGCTTTCGTTTTAGGTGGCGTGTCATTAGATTTACCAGGGCTGTGCAAATTGTTCGGTCTATTAAATAATCGCCTTTCACACTGGGTTTGCACATCGGGCACTAGGGCTTGCATTTCATTTCTACTCGGCTCGGTTGATTTCAGAGCATGTCTGTTCTGATCTGAGTACTATACATTCGAAGAGTGAATACTGCATTGTTCGAGATCCGCAAAGGTGTTGGGTCTATTTATTAACGCTAAACGAGATCTTTCTTCTGGAGACAATCCTACTAAAATGGTGTCGACCATCTGTCTCTCATTCCAATCTACTTGCAGTAGTCGAGAAGACTCCCTGATGTCTGAGATGTAATGGGCCAATCTCTCATGATTTCCTTGTACTCGCAGTACGGTCTTTCTTTTTAGTTCCTCATAAATTCCGGTGGGAATAAAATATTTTATGATTGTAGTTTGCAGTTCTTCTACTGGAAGGGTAGAGCGTAATGATTCTAGCACACGATTCTTTAACGGTGGTTTACATTCAGGTATTAGGACTTGCAAAATTTGCCAGTCGTTTAGCTGCTGTAAATCCTTAATCTGCAGGAGATATTTGATGAAATTTAGTAGTTTAGTAACATTCAAACCATCCGTGTATGGAATTTCAGCTAAGAGTTTTTCTACGGGGTGAGTGATTTTTCCGTAGAGGTCAGCATTATAATTTATGTGTGGCATAGCTTTAGGAGGACCAGATGATGCGTTAGGGGTTGTCAATTCGTACATTCCGGGGCGATTTTGCGAACCACTGGGAGGTGGGGCTTCAGAAATAGTCTGGGTATTTAAATCTCTATTTGGGTTTCGCTCTCGAGTCGTTTGTATTTGCGATACGGCGGGTGAGTCCCGATCCGTGTTGGGGGGAGGTTGTTCTAACGTAGGGGATTGAATTGGGGAGATGTATAGTTTCTTCAAAGATTTTTCAATTTCATCCATTCTGAACGAGTCGGACTTTCTTCGTAATTCCCTTATTATCGCGGGTAATTTCTGTAAAGCCTCATCTGCAAAACTTTGGACTTCGGGAGGGATTTCCGTGAGGTTAGGCCAGTTTAACAAATTTTTTATTCGCCGGGTTAAATGTTCTATCCTTTGAGTTGTCCGCAATATTACCGCAGGAGATTTCTCGTCTTGAAGGGTTTGGGACAATAAAGTCAACTCACTATACTTGGCATAACAAGTTTCTCTCTCGCTCTCATAAACGAGTCCGTGTAGGTTACTTAACTCCGCGGGAGTATCAAATCCACTTTCGCGTATAGACTTGCGCAATTACGCGACTGTTACATTCGCATGGGGTAAACCACGTAAAAGAGCTTCATAAGACAGTTTGTCCTTTAATAGTAAATCTGGATTAAATAGGGCCATGTTTACCTTATATCTAACACACTAAAACGTATTTTACTACACTATACAATTATTGCATACACAATTTAATTCATGGTTAAAACATTTGCATTGGTTGTAAGAGAATTACTTCTCATCTCAGAGAAAGGGAAAAATTCACACAGACGTCAACTTTACTTTCAACGATCAGCTGTTACGCTGGAATGTGGGTCAAACTAGTTTTCTTTTAAACAATGGCTTAGTTGTATGCGTACGAAGGGGAGAATCACACTCGGGGTGAGAGAATATTATTGTTCTATTCAACAACAGCTGACTGCTTCCTTTACAGTTTGTATTGGCTGGCTTCAACGAGGGTGGCGTGTGCGATGCGCAATGATATACGTTTTAAACAAGTTGCAGCCCGTAATTAAGCTGATATTTAGTTATTATTTAGTTTTACGTACTAATTTTAATTTATCTAATTCTGCTACTAGAGAGGAGTAGAATTTCACTTACAATTCATTTACACGTAATTGAACTTGTTTACTTTTGTCAAAATTTTATATAACTCACCGTGGCAACAGAAATACAATTTACATTTTTATGCAGGCATATGCAGGAAAACTACAGGTCTCGAATTGTGGCTAAATAGACGTGTTAGAGACTGAACATATTGACAACTACTAAAATTCATGTAGGGACTTGCATTGGTGTAATACAATTACCATACAATAATAATTCAAGCCATTATTTTCACGTATATTAAATAAATGAAATATACGAGTTTGGTGCGTAATCTCACACAAAATTTACAATGGTAAATTAACATTGTCACTATTCCTTGGTGCTACTTAGCCTTTTGTTTTACATACAATACATTAACTGAGTGCATAAACCAACAGAGTGCCGCATTTTATATGTGACACTACGTAAACTAACATTTTATACGGAAAGCAGAGTGGCGCATTTTATAACGTGTCGGCTACGTTATAATCCAGGGAACCCGTGATAATTGACTCTAGCCAATTATACAGGCTGCCTAAGTTGTAACAAACTGAAAAATCAAACACAACACTAAGGATAATTATAATCACTCTAATTACAGGAAACAAGGGGAGGGAATTTAGCTGATTTATGCACTCACTTTAGTATGGAACAAGATGACATCTGTTTATTAACATATGATATATAACACAGTACATATAAAATTCCACTCATACAGAAATTGTAAAGGGGTTTTCTGTCAAAACAAATGATCACACAGATCATGTATTTTACCTCGGATCCGAGTCTCTTTTAATCCAGTTAAGAAGTTTCAAATTTACTTTACTTATTAAGAAGGTTGCATTGTTACTTAAACACCATTTGAAGAATGGTTTTATTTAGTTAAGCGATTCAAAGTTATATCTCAAGAGTAATGTTACAACTTATGATTTCAGAAATTACTTGTTACGTCATTCTAAAACTTAATGCTTAGAGATTGTCTTTTAAAAGTCTTTGGCATTTATAAATACTTATATTTTAAATATACATAATTCCCGGAAGACGAGCTCCCGAGTCACCTCTTAGATAAGCTTTATCTGTCCATGTTCTGGGGCGTGAATCTTCGGTACTCTCTTAGTCGAGGGTTGTCATCGGGGTAGTGTTTCCATTGGATGCCCTTAGAGTGAATTAATAAGAAAATGATGTTATGTAGCGTGAAGTCGTCCTGATCCTCGGCGGTAATGGTAAGTGTTGTTTAGGTCTTAGTCGTCACTATCCACAGTTATGCACATCACATATTTAATAGCACCGTCGTAATGGAGTTTGCATCTTCTTTTCACATTATGTCGGAATTACTTTACTCAAACCATATTTGATCGTTAGTTTTTTTTTAATTAACATGAGATGTCACCTTATACACTAGTTTTCCTTTTTCACATCTTAGTTTAACGAATTACTCACTACATCTTCGATATTTATAACTAGCTCTCCACGCTTTTAGTGGCAGCTAACACTCAATTACAAATAAAAATAAAACATTTTGTGAAGAGCCCTCGCTTGGAGGTGTTTACAGTCTGAAAGCCGCATCATAAGTCCTGCATTGTTACAACAGGAAAATTGCAACGACGCGGAGTAAGTACTCCGCCATAATATAGTTCCAACTCTTTATTAATAATACAGTCTTACAGTTTGACAAAATAAACTATCGAGACTTATCTTGTCTACAGGAATTATTACAACTGCTACTTGTGACTTTAAATTATTAATTATTTACATTATGATTTACAGGTATTTCTTACTTAATGCCGGGTCGGTATGCAAGTCGGATCCGGAATACACAGGTCATAGCATGATAAATTTACTAAAGGGTTAACAGGATTATTTTCAACTTTTACTTTTAGAGTTTTAATTACTTATTTTAGTTAGATTTTCTTAAATTAATTCTCATTATTATTATGAGTTAGTTCAGGGTTATTTGGTTTAATAATGCGATTTAATGTTCTTACTTACTTCCCGTTTTATATTTTTATTAATTAATTTTTTTTTAATTTACAATTTAAATCGTCACATACTCCGCCGCTTAAAATAGACATGGGGGGAATTTTAATAAGGAGAATTCGAAAGTGGTTCTGAGGGTATGTTTGTCGTTACTGTGTGGAATTTCTCTCCTTCTTCTCCCTTTTTCTTTCACTTAGTTATTTGCATGAGTTATACACATTTATTTCTTCTGAGTATTAAACAATATACATATATATATATATATCCTTACAAACTAATTCTTAAATTACCTAAAATTCACACTTAATGACTACATTTTAAAACACATAAACTTCTTCTTATTTCTATTACTTAAATCTACTACCGGTTTTTTCTTTCTTTGGGTTTTGGTTACTCTCTTCATAGAGTTACTCTCTAAATAATTTCTTATTTAGTGGTGGTAGTGGTCAGATAGTGGTCAGCTGACTACTCATTTTGCTCACCTTTCGCGGAACAATATCTAAGGTTGATCAGGCCTCATTAATAATTCTACGATTAGCACTTAGCATGGTTACTCAGGCACAAGATAACTTGTCTACCTAGTATTACCTTTTTCTATTTTTGGCTTTGGTGTTGCCTCATTTCCTTTTCTTTTTTATACAATTTTATCTGCGAAATATGTGTTCTTCGTACATATTCTCGAGTCGCAGGTTCGTACAGGGCTACGGTAACTGGGTTTAAGTATTTCTGGATTTGGTAAGGACCACACCATGGGTATGATAGTTTAGAGGTGGTCTTATCAATTGCACTACTAGTCGGGTGTGTCTTGTACATTACTAAGTCACCGACTTGGTACCTAACAAAATTGTTATTATTATTATTATTTCTCTCGTGGTATTTTCGGGATTTCTCTAAGTTCGTTTTTCAATTTGCGCGAGCTTTATTCCACATTTGTTTAATCTGCTTATCCATAATTTGCGGAGGTAGCAAGTCATGTATTTTCCATTTTGTGGACAAGGGGTGGTTTGGTTTGTATTTATACAGTAACTCAAACGGGGTAGACTTGTGTCCTTCGTGATAAGCTGAATTAAAGGCGTATTGTATCCAGGATAGGTTCTGGTCCCAAGACGTATGGTCGTTCGCATGGTAGGCGATTAATGCAGATTTGAGGTTTCGCAGATACCTTTCAGCAGTATTACCTTGCGGACGATACTCCGTCGTGGTAATATGGTCTATTCCTAACTTGAAACACATATTCTTAAATTCCTTCGCCTTAAATTGGGGTCCGTTATCTGACACTATACGTACCGGTGTACCATAATCTTTAAATAATCTCTCCTGTAATACCTTTACAGTGGTCGACGCTAACGCTCGCCGCATGGGATACATCCAAACAAATTTGGTGAACGAATCTACACATATGAGTAGCATCGTATTACCTGATTTAGATCGAGGGTAGGGACCTGAAAAGTCTAAATAAAGTTTAGAGAATGGGGTAGTAGGGGTTTCTGAAATTAATTGGCTTACTTGACAGTTTCTTGCCGGTTTGCTGAGCGCGCATAACTTACACTTTTTAACGAAACTAGCTATTTCGCTGTTCATATTGTTCCAATGATATTCCTTACGAATGCGATGTATTGTTTTATTTATTCCCATATGGGCTCCAATGGTGGATGAATGGAAGTACTCCATCAGCATGGGCTTAATTACATCAGGGGCGATTATCCTTAATTCCTTTCCATTTCCTATTCTGTGGCATAGTATTCTTTTACTCAATACGTATTTATCTGATTTAATTCCTTCCTCGAGTTGTTCTATAATTGGCTTCAGAAGAGGGTCTTGTTGTTGATATTGAGCGATGTTGGTAAACGCAAGGGAGAATTCAGTAATTACGGTGTTAACAATGGGTGATTCCAGACTCTCCTTGTTTTCGGGAGTATTAGTGGGCGACTAGAACATACGGGACAGGGTATCCGCGACTACATTTTGTGTACCTTTAATATGTTGTACTTTGAAGTTGTAACAGTTTAACTTCAATACCCATCTTCCAATACGTCCTAACTGTTTAGGGTGATTCAGTAACCAAGATAATGCTTGATTATCAGTTTCCAAAAGGAACTCTTTATGTTCTAAAAAGGGTTTAAAATTCTCAAAAGCAAATACAATAGCTAAACATTCTAATTCATATGCGGAATATTTCTTTTCTTGGTCAGTCAAAATGCGTGAAGCATAACTAATCGGTAGTCTACAGTTTTCTATTTACTGGTAGATTACTGCACCTAAGGCTACACTAGAACTATCGGTCTGAACTACAAAAGGTTTCGTAAAGTCTGCTAGTTGTAATAATGGTGGTGATATGATGCTTTCTTTTAGTTTTTTAAACGCAGTTTGGTGTTGTGGAGTCCATTCAAATTTCGCTCCCTTCTTTCTTAAAGCATTCAGAGGTGCTGCTATTTCGGCTAGATGGGGAATATACTTGTGGAAATAATTTACCATTCCCAAAAATCGGGCTATTCCTTTTGCATCCCGCGGGGGTAAAAATTCTCTGATTGCACGGGTTCGTTCGGGGTCTATGCTTATAGCATGGTGAACGAAGACATTTGCCTGAACAAAAATTTCGATCAGGATGAAAATTTGGATTTATGTAGCTAAAGATGTATACTTTAAAATAAGAAAACCTTACCATCGCGGCAGGACCCCGTTTCCGGGAAAATCGATCGGACAAGTCGTGATTGTCGGTTTTCTTCACATAATTGTTTAAATAATGAAAATAAAGCAAAACGTTTCAAATAAATGTTGTAGCTTATGATTTTATCTACAAATTTTACCTAAACAATTTTTCGATATCTGAATTAGTTTACGAGATATAAACGATTTTCCACGTACTCTCGCTATACTACTCGTGGATGCGCGCGCATCTCCAAAATAGGAAAATTTTCAAACATGTGATTAATTAATCGATAATTTGGGATATTTATCGAAGTCGGAAAATTTTGAAAATCACATAGGACATAGAGAAAAACGTCAGCTTTTACGTGAATATATTTACATATTTCATTAAAGAATTTATCATATACAAAAATGTGTTTAAAAATGGGCAACTGCATCTTATGAACAGAAATTTCGTATTTTGTCACAACTTTTTTGAAAATCATCAGAATGAAAATTCCTTCTGGATTTACTTTCTTTAATGTTTGTATAATAATAATATTAAAACGAGAAAAGGATTACTGTTAAGGGGAGAAAATGATCTTGCGTCGAAGTTTGGGTTGTTTTCCATTCTTATTTTTAAGTGTTTTTTCCGGAATTCATTTATCAATATTTTCAATGTGAATTAATCAAAATCAATAAAAATGTGCTTATAAGTACTTAAAAGTATACTCTTTCGAAAGGATTAAACATTTTTTCAGTACACGTAATATTTTTTAAATTATGCTAAACTATTATGCATAGGTACCAAAACTGGCCATATTTTAGTAAAATAAATACAACTTTTTCCCAAAATGAATATTTTTGTTTGTAAATTTTAGAGCATATTAAAGAATGCACACAAGAGAGATTGCACCTATACAGAGAATACACCTATTGTAAAGGTAGAAATGAGAAGGGCCTACTAAGTGAGGTGAAAATGCAGGTGTCAGGGAAAAAAGCGACCTTGGTATTTGAGCGCGCAACGCCAGGCGGCGTGACATGGCGCACTCAGGGACCATGCAGGCGCAGGCCTTAAACAGCCGGGAAGTTAGTGTTGTCGCATGATTGTTACATAGCTGACATTTTAAGGTTATTATTTTTTGATAATAAACAGTTTGCGTTAACAATGAGTGAGAATTGTGAAAAAGTTGATAATATCACTTGTTTCATTTGTGAAAAAATTTAGAAATATTAAAAGCTGTCAGTATTGAAAGAAACGAAATATTGAAATTTACTGAAATAAGCAGTGCTATAGTAGTAAATATATTTTCGGCGTGTTCAACAAAAAATGAACTTCAAATTAATTATAATTATGAACGTACTCCCCTTTTATATTTTCATACAAAGTGGTGGCGGTAACTGATGAATTTTCAGCATTATAATATTCGGAATAGTTTATACAAATAATTACATTGATCATTTTCCTTACAGAATTTAAGAAATAAACATAAAAGTAGCTACAAACCCTTAAGGTGCCGAGTTTCCCCCACATCTATCGTACATTTTACTACATAAATTGTGTAGGTAAAAGTATGAGGTACCACAGTAACATTCTTGTTTTTTACAAATTTTCATTTTTTAGAAGCTATATACCAAAAAAGGAAAAAATGACGAGAGGTGTAAGTGGAAAATCGGCGTTATCTCCGTAAGGCATTAATATTTAAAAAAACTTTTTAACCAATCTTGCTGAGAAAATCACGAGCTACAAGATTCATATACAAGTGTTTCGCTATTTCCATGTTTTAAATGAGTAGGACGGAAAATAAACGCTAAAAAGGCCGACGCGCGGCGGAAGGTCGTGGAAAATCGTTTATATCTCGGAAACAAATTAATGGATCGAAAAATTGTTTAGACAAGTTTTGTAGGTAAAAGTATGAGGTACCACAGTAACATTCTTGTTTTTTACAAATTTTCATTTTTTAGAAGCTATATATCAAAAAAGGAAAAAATAATGAGAGGTGTAAGTGGAAAATCGGCGTTATCTCTGTAACGCATTAATATATCAAAAAATATTTTGAACCAGTTTTGTAGAGAAAAACACGAGCTACAACATTAATTTGTAACATTTTTCGCTATTTCCATTTTTTAAATGACTATAACAGAAAAACGAACGCTAAAAAAGCGGACGCGCGGCGGAAGGTCGTGGAAAATCGTCTATATCTCGTAAACTAATTCAGATATCGAAAAATTGTATAGACAACATTTGTAGATAAAATCATAAGTTACAACATTTATTTGTAACATTTTGCTATATTTTCATTATTTAAACAATTACGTGAAGAAAACCGACAATCACGACTTTTCCGATCGATTTTCCCGGAAACGGGGTCCCGCCGCGATGGTAAGGTTTTCTTATTTTAAAGTATACATCTTTAGCTACCTAAATCCAAATTTTCATCCTGATCGAAATTTTTGCACACATTTGTCGAAATTTTGTCTTCGTTTACCATGCTATTACCTTTCCGTTGGCTTTCACGATGTGACCTAAAAATGGAAATTGTGGGACTGCAAAATTTACCTTTTTGGGATTTACTGTTAATCCGGCCTTTTGTAATCCAGATAACGCTTCACGTAGATGTTTAAGATGTTTGCGTATCACTTTGTGATCGTTCAAATTGATCTTGTATTCTATTAGGTTAGTTAGTCCTAGCTTAGGGGTAAGAACAGTTGAAAACTCTTTTATTAGTTTCTGCATTCTCAGCCTATCTCGACTTCATAGATGAGATAATTCAGACTCATGGTGTACTATATGTGCAGTAGATGATCCCGTACTTTCTTGTTCTTCAGTTTCATAATCAAAATTATACTTCCGTGTACTGTCGAATCTAAAATAATATTTCTTCTCGTGGATGTCAAGAATAATTCCCGTTTTACTTATGAAGTCCGCTCCCAATATTAAGTCGGATCCTAAATCATTACATACTAAAATTGAAAAAAACCAGGTTAGATTCTTAATTCTTACCTTAATGGTGATGCTGAGTTTTATCACTATATTTTGTTTATTGGCAGTAGCACATTTTATATTCACAGCTTGACGGCGTTTCACTAGGTGGTGTTCGAATAATTTATCTGCTAACCTCTGACTGATTAAGGTTCTAGTTGATCCAGAATCGATTAATCCGAGGGTGGATGTAACACCTAGGTCAACTTGTATTAAGGGCAATAGACTTTTAGTCCAATCACTTTTAGTTATCGAATTACATTTCTCAATAAACCTTCTAACATAGGGATCTATTTTTCTAGTGTTCTTTTCCTTTTTTTTTGTAGATTTTTTTGGATTTACCGGTATATCTAACACACTAAAACGTATTTTACTACACTATACAATTATTGCATACACAATTTAATTCATGGTTAAAACATTTGCATTGGTTGTAAGAGAATTACTTCTCATCTCAGAGAAAGGGAAAAATTCACACAGACGTCAACTTTACTTTCAACGATCAGCTGTTACGCTGGAATGTGGGTCAAACTAGTTTTCTTTTAAACAATGGCTTAGTTGTATGCGTACGAAGGGGAGAATCACACTCGGGGTGAGAGAATGTTATTGTTCTATTCAACAACAGCTGACTGCTTCCTTTACAGTTTGTATTGGCTGGCTTCAACGAGGGTGGCGTGTGCGATGCGCAATGATATACGTTTTAAACAAGTTGCAGCCCGTAATTAAGCTGATATTTAGTTATTATTTAGTTTTACGTACTAATTTTAATTTATCTAATTCTGCTACTAGAGAGGAGTAGAATTTCACTTACAATTTATTTACACGTAATTGAACTTGTTTACTTTTGTCAATCTTTTATATAACTCACCGTGGCAACAGAAATACAATTTACATTTTTATGCAGGCATATGCAGGAAAACTACAGGTCTCGAATTGTGGCTAAATAGACGTGTTAGAGACTGAACATATTGACAACTACTAAAATTCATGTAGGGACTTGCATTGGTGTAATACAATTACCATACAATAATAATTCAAGCCATTATTTTCACGTATATTAAATAAATGAAATATACGAGTTTGGTGCGTAATCTAACACAAAATTTACAATGGTAAATTAACATTGTCACTATTCCTTGGTGCTACTTAGCCTTTTGTTTTACATACAATACATTAACTGAGTGCATAAACCAACAGAGTGCCGCATTTTATTTGTGACACTACGTACACTAACATTTTATACGAAAAGCAGAGTGGCGCATTTTATAACGTGTCGGCTACGTTATAATCCAGGGAACCCGTGATAATTGACTCTAGCCAATTATACAGGCTGCCTACGTTGTAACAAACTGAAAAATCAAACACAACACTAAGGATAATTATAATCACTCTAATTACAGGAAACAAGGGGAGGGAATTTAGCTGATTTATGCACTCACTTTAGTATGTAACAAGATGACATCTGTTTATTAACATATGATATATAACACATTACATATAAAATTTTACTCATACCGAAATTGTAAAGGGGTTTTCTGTCAAAACAAATGATCACACAGATCATGTATTTTACCTCGGATCCGAGTCTCTTTTAATCTAGTTAAGAAGTTTCAAATTTACTTTACTTATTAAGAAGGTTGCATTGTTACTTAAACACCATTTGAAGAATGGTTTTATTTAGTTAAGCGATTCAAAGTTATATCTCAAGAGTAGTGTTACAACGTATGATTTCAAAAATTACTGGTTACGTCATTCTAAAACTTAATGCTTAGAGATTGTCTTTTAAAAGTCTTTGGCATTTATAAATACTTATATTTTAAATATACATAATTCCCGGAAGACGAGCTCCCGAGTCACCTCTTAGATAAGCTTTATCTGTCCATGTCCTGGGACGTGAATCTTCGGTACTCTCTTAGTCGAGGGTTGTCATCGGGGTAGTGTTTCCATTGGATGCCCTTAGAGTGAATTTATAAGAAAATGATGTTATGTAGCGTGAAGTCGTCCTGATCCTCGGCGGTAATGGTAAGTGTTGTTTAGGTCTTAGTCGTCACTATCCACAGTTATGTACATCACATATTTTATGGCACCGTCGTACTGGAGTTTGCATCTTCTTTTCACATTATGTCGGAATTAGTTTCCTCGAACCATATTTGATCGTTAGTTTTTTTTTTAATTAACATGAGATGTCACCTTATACACTAGTTTTCCTTTTTCACATCTTAGTTTAACGAATTACTCACTACATCTTCGATATTTATAACTAGCTCTCCACGCTTTTAGTGGAAGCTAACACTCAATTAAAAATAAAAATAAAACATTTTGTGAAGAGCCCTCGCTTGGAGGTGTTTACAGTTTTAAAGCCGCATTATTAGTTCAGGGGTATTTGGTTTAATAATGCGATTTAATGTTCTTACTTACTTCCCGTTTTATATTTTTATTAATTAATTTTTTTTTAATTTACAATTTAAATCGTCACAACTCTTATTTTGTTTGTAGTCATTTTATTTAATGTTGTGTGATAAAGAGTAGCACTTCCATGGGATCATCATTAGTGGATTTTCATAGCAAAATAAATTGCACTGGTCCACTGTTATTTTTTGATCTTATCTCTATTCATTTTAACTAGTCTTATAAGATCAAGATCTTTAAGATTTGTTTTTCATTATAAAAATAACTTGCACTGGTACATTTTTAATGATACATCTAGAACCTTTACTTATACATACTTTACATTGATTCTTATTTTATTGTGTTATACTTTTCTTAGGGACATTTAATCTCTTTTTGGTGTTTCTATTTTTATAATAGGTTCTTTTCCAAAAGTTGTCCTTTTATTATGGAGGTCGGTTTATTCTGGGTATCTCCTTACATACTCCTATCTTACTTGTGTATTTCCTTACATTTTGGACTATCATTATTTTCCTATACTTTTATTATATATTGCATGGTTGGTTTTAATTTATTTTATCTCTTCGAACTATGATTTCACTTTACTATGGTACTTGATTAAATTTTGTAGTAGTTTTCCTTTACGTCATTTTATTTTTACTTTATTCATGATCCTTTTTTAAATTAGAACCATGTGGATAATCTGTCATTCTACAATATATATAGAGCATAATTTTCAGATCAACAAAATCCTCATAATATTTTTCGCGTAGGCACAAAGTTCCAAATCACCGGCAAACATTACAACTTTTAAATAAATACCTTTTCCAGTATCATTAATTGACAAGATGAATTTTAGTGGCCGCAGACATGACCCCTGTGGAATAACTTAGGTAAGTGTAGTCTGATTGGAAATCTCCTTGCTGACCTTAATATGAAAATCTCTATTTGTGAGGTAAGACTGTGTCACGCTAATACGAATCCCATAATACCATAGCATGAGTTTTTCCTTACCGAATTACAACTTCAAAAGTCTTCTTAAAATTAAAATAATTGTCATGTCCCTGCTTCTCCACCTTAGAGGACACAAAAGGGTATAGCCCTAATGACAATCATGTTTGTGACTTTGGACCTTCTAGTCACAAAACTATGTTGGCGTAAAACAAATTACTGTGTTCAGTGCCTTATAAAAGTAATGACAAACAATTTTTGTAAAAGTTTTGCAACTCTATTAAAAACCGACATAGGGCTATAATGTCGTGCAGGTCACCCTTCTTACGAACTGCTGACACCAAAGCATCCGACCTTCCAACGCTCTGGAAAAACGGCAAAGTATAGGCTCAAATTGTCAAGTAATATTAAGGTCAAAGAAGCTATAACAGCAAACATACCGGTAATAATAATTATGATTATATAATATATTTCATATATATATAATATATAATAAATAATAATGGCTCCCATGTGCACCACCGAAGTAGCTTAGGAGTAGGCAGGGTAGGCTGCCTTATGCGAGCCGTACGGCATACAAGGAAGCCAGTGTGGCCAGCACTACGCTTTAGCCACCCATTATTATCCCCAGGATGTTATCCCAGGTACTCATTTTCAACAGGCTGAGTTGACCTGGGGGCTGAAAAACGCAGCTTGTTTTTATGGTGCGGGCTCGGGAATCGAAACCGGGACCTCTAGATTAGTAGCCAGGTGCCATACACACTGGTCTACGGAGCCGCCTAATATATGATTATTAATATATTTTGTTATAAACCTTATTATTATTATTATTATTATTAATATCAGTGTTTTGAAAGTTCGGCAACTAAGGCCTTTAGCCTAACGACGTCTACCAGGAGTGTTCCTCGACGGGATATTTCGTTTTCAGCAACATTTTAGTTGAATCAACGAAAGTGACAATTAGTACACATTAAGACATTTCTCGCTGCAGCGTCAGCTTTTTCGTTACCTTCAATTCCAACATGATCTGAACACCAATAGAAAAATAGAAAATGAACCAAGATTATCTACCGCATAGCACAACGCCATTATTTGATGTAATTGTGCCCGGATTGTGCAAGGCAGTTAGAAAACTCAGTGAATCAGTACAGATAACAACTTGCCTTTCACCTCGGTGTTCACAGAAACTAAGAGCCTGCTACACCGTATACAATTCAGCAGTGTGTACACTTACCGCCTTGGGCAGACGCCCATGAGCGAGAGGGACCCTCGATGACAAACGCAATACCAGTTCCGTTGTCCGTCTTCGACCCATCAGTGTACACAATGGTGTGTTTCTCAATGTGTTCCTCCAGTAATGATCTAAACAGGAGATTCAGTTCAGTGGCTGGCACAATTATTCACTTTGACTGGCAACATCCAGAAGCCAATGTGGCTTGCGAAGCAGCCGGGAGGGGGGGGGGGGGCACAGAACGTACAAATGGCACCTGGATATTCTAGAGCCACATGAAGGCCGACTGGTCTGGTGAACATAGAACAGTGGTCGTATATTAGCAGACCTTGTTATTCGCCAGCAACACGTTGTTTATGTGGCTCGGTAGAGCTAATAGTTTTGCCACATATCTCAGCTACCGCAGTTAACGTCGCAGACTTAAGAACGTCATTCCTGCTGCACAATATAAGCTTTGTGCAAGGCTAGTGCAGAACCCCTCCCTCGTGGCGTAGCGCACCTTTTCGTTTTGCACAGGATCCAGCTTTTTCTAGCACGAACTCTTGGCTGAAGAGCACACCACGTATCCGTAGTCCATTTTTGATAGTGCCAGCGCACTAAAATTTCTCTATCTGCTTTTCTGGTCATATGAGCAACGCAATTTATTAATTGCGTTTAATGATAATGTGTACATCACAACCAGGTCGTCTACGTGTGCATTCCATGTTAATTGTCTGTCGATAATTAAGCCCATAAAATTGATAACGAGCCTGTAATGCAGCCGGACACGGTTTATGGTTAACATCGGGCTTTTCATCAGCACACTTTTGTTGCCGAGAAATAGAATCCTATATTGCTACCATTTTCTGCTAACGCATCTATAGCGCCTTACATTTTACGCTTGATCATCTTTGCTTTGGCCGAGTAGAACAGTCCAAGATCGTCAATTACAAACACTTCCCACTGATGTTTCTATACCCTTAAAGATTCCGTTGATGGTAGTAGTAAAAACCGTGCCGCTCAACGGAGATTCCTCCGGTACTCCGTTTCCTAGCTCGTATGGGGCCGACATGACTGTCCGATCCGAAACCGGAAATAAATGTTTCTGAGAAAGCTGAAGATAAATTTGATCAGGTTACCTCTGAACTGCCAATTAAGTAGCTGTTCCATTATGTCATATTTTTACGTTTTTTCAAACGCTTTCCAAATCGAAGAATACTGCAACCATATATTTGCCTCTGATAAAACTGTTTTGAAATCCCTTTTCCAGATAAACCAATTGATCAGTTGTAGAATGGTGTCTCCGGAACCCACAGTGGTGTGCGGATAGACACCTTGTGAGCCGTCTATTTATGATCCTCTCCAATAACTTTCCTAGAGTCCAACGATGGTCAACAATACTGGAAGACAGATTTCTGCTTTGAAGAGATCGTTTCCGGGATTCAGAAACGGGAAAATATTGCCCCCTTTCATAGTCTTGGGTACTCTCCCTGCATCCATATGGCGATATAAAGCGAAACAGAGATTACTGTTTTAAGGCAACGCTGCTCTGCTACCACTAATTTTCAACAACCGCAGCTTATTACATTCATTGGAACCGACGTGTCGTTTCACCGTCATTCTGCTGTGTTATAAACTTTGTTAATGATGTGCACCTTTGTTTAGTGATGTGCAGATATACAACAACGTAACTACAATGATGTGAGGTAAGCAATTTATTATGACAGATAACTGTTGCCTTGTCACCCTTATCGCCGAGGCAATATTACCCTGGTCAACTGAAAGTTAGGCGACAGAGCCTTTCAGAGAGTCTCTAGTAATGCAAAATAATCTACAAATTGACCAGTTAATTAAATTAGTGCATTCTAATCTCCAGAGGATTTTCTAATGCTGCCTATTCCGCACACATGGTGTTTCAATATAATACTGTAGAATGCTATTAGCAAGAGTTAGTAAATATGGTGGCTGACTACCAGTCTACAATTCTGGTTACGATTCCGACATCGTTATAACACATTTTATAAAGTGCATGTTTTACTTCCCAGTCAACTCAGTCTCGAAATTAAATAACTTACTGTAAAAAAGAATCATATTTAATTACTACACTTGTTATCCCTACTACTAAGCAAAATTTGTTTTAAAAATAATATCACTTTAATTTAAACATTTATTTCTTTATTTAGTAACCAATTAAAAAAAACAAAAATTAATAAATATCAGAGTTTGTGTACTTTTGTATTGTGTTCATGAATCAAAATAAAAAGATACTATACGTTTTAAGTAACTTATTCTTTTCATATGAAAGGGTATTTTAACATGATCTCTTTGTTTCTAGATATATTGCTGAAAATGTCAATTGTCATTACTTTTTATATAAATCATTATGTCGTAACGCTTTTCTATATCTACAAATAATTGAATTTATTGTATTCGTCACCTTTCCTTTCGAACAGTTCACCTTTGATAGACACACAGTATTCAGAAACAAGTTTTAATAACTCGTTATAACCAAGACGCTGTAGCTAAAAGATAAATAATATAACACTGCATTTCGAAAACTGAAAGGGGCAACATTCACCCTTTCCAAATTTTAATAATTTTGCTTCTTCTACAGGAGATAGACAGAGACACAGATTATCCTTTCCTTCTAGACGGGCTTAATAAAACAGTTTTACAGGATGGGAAGAGTATTTGAAGGGTGAACGTGGGATTATTGTCGATTCACTTTCTCACTGGCACCTAAAAACTTTCCTCTCAAATTTAATTTTTTCACTTTTTTTTTGAACTTTCTGAAATATTAATTTTGCTAAACTAGAAAATTTAACTTATATCAAGAGGGAAAGTTATTAAATATCTGAACCTTTAAATGAATAACGTGAAGTCTAGTTAATGCAGTTAATTGTTTGGTTCTTACGCAAAAATTCTAAACATATTTAATATCTTCCTTCTTTCTAACTTGAAAAAATAAATTGTAGAAATTTACTTGACTTTTCCGTTTCAATATGATGGTTTGTTAAATACAGAATTTCATTAAAGCTTAAGTTCTTTTTATTTAAATATTGAACATTATATAACAAATTTGAATATTATTATTAAAACGAACTTAAATATAGTTTCTATATTCCATAATTTTGCTGTGTTTGTAATACATAACATTTTGTGAAGTGAAATCAACCCGCTATATGTGTAAGTAGATATTGTTTGTTATATTTAATCTAAAGTTATCTAAAAAGTTATGTAGACACGTGTTACCTCTAATCAATGATATCACTGTTTGTAGTCAATACATACAGTAAGGCTATAAACAGTGGCTTTTCAAATAGTTTACAATATAAGAAGAAACGAAAATTCTGATCTAATGTCGAAATATTTAGTATGATAAACGGAACAAGTGTTTGTAGTTACAGTAAGGTTTAAACTGTTATGCAATTTAGTTTATGACATGAAAACGAAAGTCTCTAAGCTTGTACTCTTTCAAGAAAAGTATTTAAAAAATTTGTTTTTTACTTCCAAATATATTCTAGTCTATTACCATGTTTTAGTCCATGCAATGCAAAAGTGGATATTGTTACGCAATACGGAACATTCTCGTACAATAGATAGTGCCGTTCTACGTGTTTCCAGGCCAGCCGAACAGGCGTGTGTCTCTACCGAGGGCGCGTCAAGTACGCTCTAGTCTTTTCGAGTGCTTGTTAACGCAAATTGTGGAACAACTGCAGACTATGAACAGGCAACCGTTCCGCTTAGAAGTCAGTTTATGTCGGGCGATTTACTCAGTGCGTTCAAGTGGTTATTAGTGAAAAGTGATTTTGTGCGGAACTCTATTAGTTGACATTATTACTGCCTGTGAACAAATTTAATTTAAATTTTGTGCAATTATAATCTTGTTGAATAATTTTTTGATTACATACTTGTATTTGTTACTAATTAAAGCTGGTAATTAGTGATTTCAATGATGTCTGTATTTGTTTACACTGTACCATACGACGATCAGTGAGACCATCGTAACAGTGGAGTCAAAAGTTGAACAGAACCGTTAACAGTAGAAACAGTGGACACTTTGTACAATACTAGTGTAATTTGTAATTAATCTGTAAACATGGATACCAGTCGGATAATGGAAGCTTGTGCAAAAGCAGATGCAAGAACTACCCGCTACAGAGTTGGGTCTATTACGAGGTGAGTTTAATAACCAAATTACTAGAATATCGGACGTATAAAAATCCATGTCAAATAAAATAGCTGAAGTAGAAAAATCTGTCTCGAGTGTGGATAAAGCTTTGTCAACAAAAGTAGAAGACTCGATTGCAAATATGAAAGAACAGATTAAGTGTAAAGTAGAGCACTTGACGAAAATGCAGCCATGCGTTTCGAAACAAATTTCTGAGTAGACTGCATTAACAGTAAAGACAGAAAAAGCAACAGAAAGAAGAAAATAAGACAACAGAGTAAGTCACTTTGCCTTGTCGGCAAAAAAGTCAACTGTAGTCAAGTCAGCGTTGGGCAAGTCATAAAGTCCACGCTAAAGATTGCGACGGCACAGACGATGAAGAGGAAGAACCAGGAACAGAGACCCAACGGTCGGCGCTACAGAATAAAGTAAGAAAGGATGGAAGACCGAAGTGTTATAGATGTGGGAAACCTGGACGTCTGCAGCGAGATGGTTCAGCAGCAGGGAAACGATCAGTAGTCGGTACAACGGGGCGTGTGCTGACTAACTGGAGGAACGAACCCTCTAGACAATACGGAATTTCTACACTTCAGGAAAACAGCGGAAGCTTAGTAGTCACCGGGTTTGTTCAGGAAAGGCCAACCTCGATTACAGTTTACACAGGCACAAGAGTCTCCATTGTGCACCCTGATGTGGTGGAAAATCTTAAGCCAATCTGGTGCTCTTGCAGTCTGGGGACAGCTACTAGGCGGCCCGTAAAAGTATTTGGAAAAGTGGAGATACACCTACGCCTCGGTCGACTTGAGTTTGATCATTAAGTGCTTGTTAGAGACATTGTGGATAAAGCAATACTTAGTGTGGAAATTATGAACGCATATGGTTTTATAGTCGACTTCAAAAACAATGTCTAGAAAATCGGAAAAGAAGAGATAATGCTCTCCATAATGAATACATCAGAAAAGTCGATGACGTGGTAAAGGAAGTGGTAATACTCTTCACAATAAATCAAGTAGTCATAACTGTCTCGCCAAACTCCGATAAGATCACCACGGCTAGAACTGAGGTAGATACTAGGGGCAACCAGTGCTGTATATTCGAAACCCAGGTAGTCAGCACACCCGGCATACTAATTGCCAGAATTTAGTGAAACCTAACGGAACAGGAAATGTACCTATTAGAGTAGAGAATATTTTGGATTAAGCTGTCAATTTACAAAGCAATATGATCCTATGTAAAAGGACTCCTGTGGCCTCGGTTACCGAAATGACGCAACGAAGATCTAGTCATGGACATTTCCGAATTACTAAAGGAAATTCAGGAATTGTTGAACAGAACTTCTAACGACCTCGCAAGTGGTAAGGTAAAAGACCTGAGACGGTTTTTACATGAATTTAAGGATTCTTTTGCTGTTTGGGCCAGTCGTTGGGAAGAACCTCTCTTGTACAACTTTGCGATAATACCGGGGATACAACACCGATACGTCAGCGTCCTCAAAGACCTCCGTTAGCTAAGCAAGAGGAAACGTCTTGGTTAGTACAGTACATGTTGACAGAAGGAATAATCAAGCCCTCGTAAAGTGCTTTGTCTTCTGTGGTAGTGCTGGTAGTGAAGAATGATGGTGGATTACGTTTCTGCTTAGACTACCGGTGTTTGAACGAAGTAACATTTCTGTCCACTACTTGCTGTCTAGAGCTCAGTGGTTTTCCACATTTGACCTAAATAGTGGATATTTGCAAGTCGGTCTTCATCAAGAAGACTAGGGAAAGCCAGCTTTCTCGACCCCAAATGGCTTATTCCAATTTAACGTCGTGCCATTTGGACTCTGTAGTGCACCGGCAACATTTTAAAGATTGATCTGGTCCTCCGAGGCCTGACAAGGAAAACTTGTCTCGTTTATTTAGACAATGTCATAGTTATTGGGAAATCATTCAAAGACCATTTTGAAAAGCTTAAGGAGGTTGTGACTAGAACACTGTGAATAACTGAAGCTGAGCCCGAGGAATTGTTCTCTATTCCAGAAGGAAGTAAAGTATTTGGGCCCTCTTGTTTTCTGCAGGGGGGTGATAGTATGGATTTCACTAATGTAGACACCGTAAGAAACAGGCCATTTCCGAAGGGTAAACACGAGTTTCGGAGTTTCCTGGGGTTATGCTCGTATTAGAGACGTTTTGTGAAAGGTGTCGCTAATATTGCCAAACCTCTACATGAGCTAATGGAAAACAAACAAAACTTCCAGTAGTCGAGAGGGTGTGATCAAGGATTTAGAACTTTGAAAATTGCATTATGTTTGCAACCAATTCTTTCTTTCTCACCTTATTAAGGGAAATACATCGTAGATACAGATGCAAGTAATACTAGTCTAGGAGCCGTTTTTCCTTGAGTGGAAAACGGTAAGTAAAGAATAATAGGGTACTACAGCAAGTGGCTTTCTAAATCAGAGATAAAATACTTCGTTACAAGGAGACAGTTCCTGGGATTCGTCCGAGCTTAGGAGCTCTTCCATAAATACATCTATGGGAGGGAGATTTCACTACGCACCGATCACGCCGCGCTTGTATGGTGATAATCCGCTCTTGAGATTTACAAATCCGGAAGGGCAGTTAGCAAGATGCCTCGAACGTCTCCAACAGTATAACTTCAAAGTACAACATAGGCGGGGGTGTCTGCATGGTAATGCAGATGGTTTATCTCGAGGACCGCGTCCGGAAGGCCGCCGGCATTGCCACAGACAGGAAGCACAGAACGCAAGCGAACATGTTCAAACCATCACTGTAGATTTCCTGGTAGACGACTGGACGACTCAAGAGTTTCAACAAGAACAGATGACTGGTGAAGACATTGGACCGATCTTGACAGCAAAAGAGGAAGGTCACCATTCCGGATTGGCAAGTATCTACCATGGCTTGGAAGTGCTAAAGGGCTACTAGGCATAATGGGAATTACTTACCTTGGAGAACGGTTTCCTGAAAAAGGCTTGGAAAAGTGCAGATGGATGAGACGTGGTCATGCAGCTGACAGGTCCCAGAAGTAAAGCAGTCTGATTTGAAGGAGATGCATGATGAAACGTCTGGAGGTCATCTTGGCGTTAACAAAACTCTTGGCAAAATACGAAGCGATTCTATTGGCTTCACCTTCGCGACGAAGTGTTCAAATGTTCAAAAGTAGAGGAATGGTGTCAGACAGTAAAATATGTGCTGTAAACAAGGACCCACAGACCAGAAACAAGGGGAAAATGAGACAGAATAACGTTCGACTGCCCTTTGAAAGAATTGCCATAGACATTACTGGACCTTTCCCAGTTACTGACAATGGAAATCGGTACATCATGGTTATAGGTGACTCTTTACTTTACTAATTGGGTAGAAGCTTACGCAATTCCAAATCAAGAGATTACCACTCTGGCAAAGGCGTTATTTCATTACTTCTGTTGCCGTTATGGAGTCCCTATGGAGGACAAGGGAGGAATTTTATCTCAGGAGTGCTTAAAGAATTATGCCGTCTACTCGGAAATAGAAAGACCAGTACAACGCCTCAGTCGGACGGAATGGTTGAGAGATTCAAAAGAACACTTAAGCGGCATCTTTTGAAAGTTGTTGACTAAAACAAAACAGAATGGGACCAACGTATACCATTATTCCTCAAGGCGCATAGGTCATCACTACACGACAAAACCGGCATGACTCCAGCAAAATTGATGTTTGGGTGGGAGATTCGTCTTCCTGGGGCCTTGACGTTCGGATCACGTGAGACTCACTCCCAAGAGACACAGAACTATTACTCGTACTTAGAGAACCAACTGCAAGAAATTAATTGCTTGATAAGAAGACGGCTGAAAATAGCCAGTTATAAAATGAAAACTCGGTGTGACATTTGTAGCAACAGTGCGTGTTTTCATCAGGTTTGATTGTTCAACTCAAAGCGTCGTCGTGTTCGCTCACCTGAACTTTAGACTAACTGGGAAGGACCTTACACTGTGAAGAAGAGAATCAACGTGTTGCCTATCTGATTCAACAGTAAGGACAGCGAACATTCAAGGTCGTCCTCCAAGGTCGCTTGGCGAAGTATTACTTCAGAGACGATTTGCCAGTTTGGGACGAACAGGCTTAAGGAGGGGCAGGGTTACGCAATATGGAACATTCTGGTACAGTCGATAATGCTGTTCTACGTGTTCTACGCTCTAATCTTTTCGATTGCTTGTTGACACTAATTATGGAACATCTGTGGACTATAAATGGGCAATAGCTACCGTTTAGATGTCAGCAGTATATGTCGGCCGATTTACTCAGAGCGTTCAAGTGGTAAGTTGTGAAAAGTGATTTTGTGCGGAACTCTATAAGTTCACATTATTATTGCATGTGTAAAATTTAATTTGAATTATTGTGCGAATATAATCTTTGTTGAATAACGTGTTGATTAAAAACTGTTATTTGTGATTAATTAAAGCTGGTAATTAGTGGCTTCATTGGTGTCTGTATTTGTTTCCACTGTACCATACGACGAGCAGTAAGATCGTCGTAACAATATTTTTGTTTGTTTTAATTTTTCACATAATATCATAAATTTAACACTTCCGTTAGAACATAAACAGTTTCTTGCAAAATTACGTATTGTATTGCGTTAATATTGTAACGTGACAGATGTAAGCATAATATTGAATGGCAATTGATCTTTAGAATAATAAAGTTATAATATTTAAACTTGGAAGAAAGCATTAAGTTTAATATAAATAGATTAATTCATAGCAACTGTGGAAAGAAATCATTATTATAAAGAAAATACAAGTTCAAATAAAAGGAGTTACTAGTGATGAGTCATCCAAATCCAGTCTCATAACCAAAGGTTTTCAAGGTATAACCCAGGAAGGTAAGAAAGTGAGTAACCAAGCAGTACAGAATATGACCAAACCAACAACGAGGAAGAATAAATAGAATAGAAACCCTAAAATAAGCCAAGATCAACCAATACAGGTGGTGTATTTCTAAAATAAAGAAGAAGATGGATAAGATCCCAAGAAACCTGATGGCATCAAGAAGAAGATGGAGAAGATACCAGTCCCAGAAGGCAGGAGAAAAGAAGACTGATGAAAGAAGAAGAAGGCAGCATCCTGAAGAAGATGTCATGCTCTTATAAAAGACGCCCAAATCCCCATACCCCCAAAATAAATCATTAACCAATAAAAGTATAACGAAATGAAAACCACATGTATATAAATTTAAGAGAGAGAGTGTATAAAGTAAAAGTTGCCTGTGAACTAAGATGAAACAATAATATAGTACCCATGGAACAAATCTCCATTGTAAAACACTAACCAACTTATTATGTTAATAAGACTATACGACCATTTAGCAATAACATAATATAAAAGTGCAAAGTGAACCAGTGATAGTTTTGGGTATTATAGAAAATGAACCTTGTGTTTCATTCTTGGCAATCACAAACATTGAATACAATGAAATATGCAATTTTCAATGACTTGAAATGTGTACTGTGACAATATGTTATTTATAAGACATAAATCTGTTTAAAATAACATTTTGTTTTATATGCAAAAAGAAAAACAGATTTCATAATACTTTTTGAACAATTTATGCTATTTATTTATTTATGACAGGGTACATTTCCCCAAAGACAATGTGTAAAAGACGGTATGAAAACTGTAGAATCCTACTTATAATAATAGTTAGCAACAAGAATATAGATATAAGGTTTTTATGTATATAGTATAAGAATGTTTAAAAATATATTAGATATAAGGCCATTTGTTTGGGTCTGATACAACTAACATCAGAACTATAAAAATAATTACTACTTGTAAATAGTAGGAAGTAATTAAGACTTGAGTTAGTAACAAACCTTTTTTGTGAACCGTATTTCCATGTTAGAAAGAAGGATTTTGTTGTAAAATGTCTGAATGTTGAAGACAACCATTTATTTAAAAAAATATTCTTTATTTGTTTAACTGTTATTGGTATTGTAACCAATACTAATTGTTATTGTGTAATTTGGAAAAATGTTTAGTTTATAAGACTATATTTAAAAGTCAGAGAGGGTATCACACATCATATATTGTTTGTAAAATATTTTGTAAGAAAAAATTGTTAAAAAATCATAGGCCAGAGAAAGAAAACCAAACTTCATTAAAACAGAGAAATTACTCATTTAAATGCAAATAAACAAAAGGGATTTAGACAAAATAAACTTGAGATCAAGCCATATAATTGCACATACCATTTAGGAAAGATCTTAATAAATTATATTCAGAATTATAAATAAAAATGAAAATGACTAAACTCAGAAATTTAGACATGGGAGTCATATATTCCAGAATAATGTTTCAGAATATAACTAATTCACTTAATTACAAGAAAATAAGGGAATATAAACCTTTTTAATACAATATAAGATTATTAATATTAAATATAACTGATAAAATGGCTGAATTTACATTATAACAGGAAGTAAATTTTGGAGATGTTTTGACTTTTCAGAGAATACCAAAATGAAAGTAAAATTACTAATTTTGGACAGAAAACACTATAAAACGGCATTATTTAATCTGAAAATAAGCCGAATAAACTAAAAGATTAATTTAAATAACATCTAGTGAATAAAATTTATAAATAACCAAAGTTTAGGCAAACATATAGTGAATTATTATATATGCACAGGATTTGAAAATATATTTGAACAATGTTAAGAATAATATTATATTGGCTAAGAGTTTAATTGAAACTGAAGGAAATAAGTTAGTTGATTATTGGTATTTGAACGGTTAACATGACGAGCGTTTTGTGTCGAATCTAACCTAACTTACAACGGTAACGTCAAACGAGTGAATAGTACGTTTTTGTGAAATCGCGAGTGTCTTATAAAATACTTCTAGAACACTCACATTATGACAGAAACAATCAAGAAACACTAAATAACACTGAACAATACATATCTATTCCGAAAAACACCACAAAACACCAGAAAACTGTATAATACAATAACCATATTAGTGTCGGAATCGGGAAGAATGTTTGAACTTATAATTACACAGAGACACAAAATACAACCCAGAAACATTACACCAGGCACTACACAACATTTAACAAGAGATTTGGAGACACCAGAACAGGAATACTGCCAGAAAATACATTATTCGGAACGTAGCAGAATCGAGCAACATTTGGACCAGCTTGACGGCAGCCATCTTTCTTTGACGATCCCAATGCCTTCTCCGTGATCAACGTCAGCTGTTGGTGAAAATAATTATATGATTTTCAAATTTATTATTCAATGTTTGTATTTAGTAATAATTATTAATTTGTTGTAACGTTATACTTTTTAAATATTAGCCCGATTTCTCTGACTTTGATAATAATTGGCTGTTTAAAGAACCCTGTTTGAATTTTGTATAATATACTTTGTAACCAGATCGATATCCTGAGAATCGATATTACAATCGATAAGAGTCAATATTGCCATTAACTAATAAAACATTAATACTTTTCAACACTAAATAGTTCTTTATTTCATAAATATTACTAATTACCACTAATATAATTCTAATTAACAATCTACCAGGACTTTACCACCTATAAGCGAAGATAACCTAAAAAACAAAAAGGTAAACAAGTATCGACTGTCCTGGAGACAATCTTATGAGTGGTGGTAGTTTATTTAAAATATACCAGAACTTCAATAAAATTTTTCAGAAGAGTGTTACACTTTTTAAAACTTTACAGCACTCTATTAATTAATTGATTATAATTAATTAATTAATAAAATTATAATTTTTTTTAAATTATAATTTTTGTTTTAAACACATATTTTTTTTTATTTTCTTCAAAACAACAATTTTTGTTATGAAACTTTTGGTGGAGCTGAACATATATTTCTTCATCAACATTACGCTACTCGACCGGTCTTGCTACCATTGGGAATCGACCAGCTGGGAAACTTAAGGAAGTGTTTCAGGCCAGTAAGACGTCGAGAGCCACACCAATTAAACACAAATTAAGAATACACAGACTCAATAAATATTCAATCAAGCTTTTTATTTTTATTACAAATTGGCTAGCCCAAACAGTGGGGCCTGATTACATCAGAATCATCAATCTAATCTATTTTTATTTTATTACAAATTGGCGCACAATTTTAGGGGCTTTAATTAGCGATTGGAAGGCAAATACATTTTTGCCCAATCACTAGTTGGAGCTAGGCAACAGCTACAAAGCCAGAGAAATTCAAGGGAAAATGCAACGACGTGCAACATCTAAGAAACGGGCGGCGGAGGCCGAAAAAGAATTAGAAACTGACATGGACAATAAAGAGGCAACGCCAGTAGAGGTGGAAGAGTTATTACAATCGGTGTTGTCCAAACAAACTGAACAACCAGAGGAACAACCGGAGATACCCACGCAAACAGGGGAAGTCAATGTCCAGAAGGAACCATTGGAAAAGCCGACACGAACGGAGGATGGGGGTATACAAGAGATGATCAGAGCAATGATGGAACAAATGGAGGAGAATAGGAAGAAGGACAACCAACAAATGGAGGAGAATAGGAAGAAGGACAACCAAACAACAAAAGAAGAAAATCGTAAGGAAAGGAAGGAAGACAAACAATCCTTGAAAGAAGATTTGGCTGAAATAAACAAAAACATAGAAAATACCAACAAGAGGATGGAAGAAAACAGTAAGAAGATGGAAGAGAGGATGGGAGAAAAGTTAGAAGATTTGAAGAAGGATAATCAATCCACAAAAGAAGAGTTGACTGGGATGAACAAGAACATGGAAGAATTGAAGGAAGACAACCAATCGTTCAAGGAAGAATTTAAGGCGACTAAAGAAGAATTGATTAATAAAATTGAAAATACCAATCAGAAAATCGATGAAACCAGGAAGAAGATAGAGAAGAACAACCGACAATTGAAGGAAGAGTTGAAAGAAGATAACAGGAAGTTGGAAGAGAAGATGGGGGAGAAATTGGAAGAATTGAGAGAGGACAATCAAATTTTGAGAGAAGAGTTAAGGGAAGTAAATCAGGAGACAGTAATTTGGACAAACTGGACGAAAGGATGGAATTGTTGTGAGAAGAACTGAATAAAGAAATCAAGGTTAACAAAAAAGCGATGAATAAGAAGATGGAAGAAGAAAATATAATGGTCAATCGACAGATTCGAGAGATTGATGGAAAGTGCAACCAGACCGAAAAGGAGGTGCATGAGTTTAAAGAAGTGGTGAACATCAAGTTCACAAATATCGAAGAACATAGTCGTAGGAAGGTAGAAGAACAGAGGAAGGAAAATCAAGAAGAATTCGGAAAAGTACGCAACCAAGTTACAGAACGATGTAATGATATACAAGAGACCATGGCCAATATCACCGGTCAGGTGCGACAAAGCCGAGAGGAGATGGAAGCGATAAGAAACAGACCGACTCATTTCACCGGATTGCCCGTCAACGAAAGCCGAGAGTGGCTCAACTTCCGGCAATACAAACGCAAGCCGATGGAGTTCCTGGCTAGGGTAGAAGAATATTTGACCAAGCATAAATTTACTCAATGGAGCAATTGCAGGGAGATATTAGACGAGTCTTTCCGAGACATAACTGATAATTGGTGGATGGCCAACCGGAGTGAAATTCCTGACTACCAACAGTTCCGGAAAGTGTTTAAGACAAAATACTGGTCTGAGACCACCCAGAACTTGATCCGTGACAATATTTGTAATGGAAGATACAGGGCACAATTAGGTAGCAGTATGACGGCATATTTCTTGGGGAAGGTGTGCATGGCAAAACACCTCGAGCCGGCAATTCCAGAAGAATGTTTAGTGAACAAGATATCGTATCACTATGATGAGGACATTATCAGGGCCCGGAGAGGCAGCCAGATCAAGACGATCCAGGGAATGACCGAGTTATTAGAGGGATACGAGAACGAGGAGTATTATCGGCAGAGCAGGAAGAGAAACGAGAGACCAGAAGCAAGGCCGACTACCTACCCCAATAACGGCAATAACCATACAAGTAACCGGAACCAGCCCAGTAATTACGACGGCCCTAACAATCAGCCGCGTAATAACCAGTTTAACGGTAATTTTAACGGCGTAAGGAATAACAACCCTTATCCAAATAATAGAAACAATTTTTACCAACATAATAATGTCCCATACAGTCAGAGAAATCCATATCCCAACAATAATGGTGACAGACCTTACCCACCTAACCGAAATTACTATCATAATAATTTTAGTAATAACAATAATAGCAATAATAATAACCGAGTGTCGCGCCCTAGGGTAAATTTTATAAGAGCAGAAGATTGCGGACCCAGGAGATATTATCAACCGAGGAGGAGCAGCTTCCACGGCGCCGACCGAAGATGGAGGAGTGCGGAACGAGACGGCCCAAGACACGAACAGGGAAGACGAAGTACCAGCCTGGAAGATCTTGGCAGACAACAGAATAGGGCGTTAAACCTCACCCAGGGTACAGAACATCAGGAAACAAACCAGAGTTTCCCGAACGATGCCTCGGTCAATAATAACATAAACAATGACCAAAGTACTTTAAACGAGAGGAGGCAGTAATCAACAACAATGACCCGTTACTGCTTATACTTCCTGGGTTAGAAAAGGATGAATTGCGACAAGCAAACCAGCATAAAAACATCACTATTATAAGTAACCATTATCTGAAAGACATACGAACTGAACTTTTGGAAGAGAACGAGAAGAGTCTCAGCAACAGTAATAATGAGATAATTTATATAACAGCGGAGGTGGAAGGAGTTCCCGCTAAAATAATGATAGACACAGGCGCTAATATTTCAATAATAAACTCAAATGAATTGGAGAGAATACAGAATACATGTGGAAAAACTTTGCCAATGTTACCAGTCAACAACATTGTGTTGGTAGGTGCAATTGGCCGCCAGAATAAAACCATTAGGAAGCAAGTTTCCTTAAGTGTCGTTAGCCGTGATATAGCTTTAGACATGGAATTTTTAATCGCCACTGGATTACCATTTGACATCTTAGTCGGTTGCGATATTCTTCGTAGATATTCGGCAATAATCGATCTTAATTTAAATAAAGTATCACTTTTCCCAGACGGAGTAACATGGACCGCAGATCTGGTAGGAGGCACAACTATACTTCCCAGCCCTATACATCAACAACTTCGTAAAATAAATGTTATTAGAAACAGCCCTCTTTCTAAACCCATAATATACAACCATGGTGGAGAGGATTTATGGTCAGTTAAGATCCAAGAAATACGGAATTTCCAGTGCGGAAGCGATAACAAGAAAATACCAACACATCTGGCTGATCGTCTAATCGCTATATATGAGAAATACAAGGCGGTGTTTTCTTATGAACCAGGGAAGGTAAAAAACTACCAGTGCCAACTTCGTTTTAAAGAAAACGTAGAGTTTAACCGGAGGTCATATCCAATAGCGCAGTCGCTCAAAGAAGCCGTGAGAACAGAGATAAACAAGATGATAGAAAATGACATAATTGAGATTAGTCAATCACCTTACACTAGTCCAATTATTGCTGTTCCGAAGAAAGACGGACAAGTCCGGCTCTGTTTAGATGCGCGTGAGTTGAACAAGACAATTGTGAATGACAGAACCTCTCCCGGTGAAATAGAAGAATAGAAGAGATCTTGAAACGTTTTCATGGTACTAAATTTATTAGCACCTGGGATACGGTCTGTGGTTATTGGCAAGTAGAGCTGCATCCACAAAGCCGCCAGTACGTAGCGTTCATTTTCGAAGGGCGCAATTACCAGTTCAAGAGACTGCCCTTCGGACTTGTCAATTCTGTCGCCATATTTGTGGCATGCATGGACCAGATTCTTGGACAAGAAGCGCTCCAATTTACCACCGTCTATGTTGACGATTTACTCATCACATCCGGAACCTGGGAGGAGCACTGTTACCGAGTGGAATTTGTACTAAACAAACTAGCGCAGAACAACATAACACTGAAGTTGGAGAAATCCAAGTTCATAGCGCGCGAGGTACAATTCTTAGGTTTCAACCTAGACGACAGAGGTATTACCCCATCAGCAGAGAAAGTGGAGGCAATTCAGAGGTTCCCGCAACCAAGAAACAGGAAACAATTACAATCTTTCCTCGGACTCTGTAACTATTACAGGAAGTTTCAGAGCCGATATTCCGAGTTGACTGCCAAGTTTCAACCACAGTTATCTGCCAAGAACAAATGGACTTGGGGTGAAGATCAAGAGCTGACTTTCCGCTTGATAAAAGAGAAGTTTCTTGAGACTGTTATACTTCGTCACCCAGATTTTAAGAAACCATTCTTTTTAAACTGTGACGCTAGCGATTTAAGCTTAGGAACGACATTATACCAGGAAGATGAGGAGGGACAACATCTGGTAATAAGCTTCGCTAGTCGCACACTGAACCAGTGCGAAAAGAACTACAGTGTGACAGAAAAGGAATTGTTGAGCGTGGTGTTCGCATGCAGCAAGTTCCGGACGTACATTCTCGGATATCAAGTCACGGTACGAACTGATCATAAATCCATCTCGTTCCTTCGTAGGTGCAAGTTGAGTCACGGCCGATTGGCTAGGTGGGTACTCGCCCTACAAGAATATGACCTGAAATGGGAATACATTCCAGGAAAGAAGAACGTGGTAGCGGATGTATTGTCACGTATAAATCTGGAAGATCAGACTTTCGAGGGAGAGAAGGAGAGCTTAGTAAAAATTTATAACATATTCACGACCAGAGCCGATTTACAAGCTTTGCTAATAAATATTCGAATCCATCAGCAGTCTGATCCTAAGCTGAAAAACATTGTGAGTCGTTTGGAAGCCAATGATGAAACAATTTCTAAATATTACCACATTAACAAGGGAATTTTATTCACAAAAACGGCCTTGGACGATGAGACGTGGAAGGTGATAATCCCACACCAAATCAAAAAGGAGGTCATCATCGATTACCATGTCAGGTATGGTCACATGGGAGCGTTAAAAGTGATACAGGCTCTAGAAGAAAACTGTAAGATCAAGAATATCAACCGCAAGGTGAGAATGTACATCAAATCCTGTAAGATCTGCCAATGTGCCAAAATAAACAATGAAAAGACAGAGGGTATCATGATACCAATAACTTCCAACACAAAACTGGAAAAAGTGTTTTTGGATATCTGCGGGCCATTTCCCCGTAGCGGTGGTCGACACAGATATAAATACTTGGTAATCATAATGGATCACTACACCAAGTATATAAAGCTATATCCGGTTAATCGGGCAACAACAGCAAAGGTTTTGGCGGTGATTATCGATTTGTATATCCCAGAGATCGGTAGACCATTTTCCATTATTACCGACCATTATTACACAATTTAAGGGGAGGAGATGGCGAGACACTTTATTAGCACTTGGGATCAAAACTTATAAGACGTCAGTCTACCACCCAAGTAGCAATCCGGCTGAGAGAGTACTGAGAGAAGTGGGTAGGATATTGCGCACGTACTGTCACAACCAACAGAAAAAGTGGCAAGAGTACCTAGCAGCGACAGAAACATTCCTAAATTACGCCCACCATCCAGCTATAGGAATTCCACCATACTCAGCCATGTATGAGAAGCCGACTCCCCGAGACATTGAACAAATCATTGAATTTCCAACAAACAATAATAGGAAATTCAACCAGTTGATGTTTTACAACAAGGTAGCAGAAGATCAGGAAAAACGGCAAGCCAAATACCAGAAGGCAATAGGGCGAATTGTAACATATAAAGAGGGTGAAAAAGTCCACCTAAAAAATAGAGAGCTGCCTAGCACCTTAGAAGGCATAACCAAAAAATTATTATTACTTTACACTGGACCATATGTTGTGGTAAATGATAAGCATAACAATACATATGAGTTGAGGGAAATCGTTTCAGGAAAAATCAAAGGAGTGTACAATCAAGCTTCTATGAAGAAATATTATGAAGAATGAGTTGTGAGTTTTGAATTTAATATTTATATTTAAAAAATTCTAAAATACGTAAGAACAACTTACAACCTAATATTTTGAACAAACTTTATGGAAGACAAAGAGAAAGAAAAAGAATTTTTAATTTTAATATTTAAAAAAATTCTAAAATATGTAAGAACAACTTACAACCTAATAATTTTGGAACGAACTTTATGGAAGAAAGAAAAAGAAAGACTTTTGAATTGAAATATAATTATAAAAATTTAAAATTGAGTAAGTACAATTTACTACAACCTAATAATTTTGGAACGAACTTTATGGAAGAAAGAAAAAGAAAGACTTTTGAATTGAAATATAATTATAAAAATTTAAAATTGAGTAAGTACTTCTTACTACAACCTGATAATTTAGAACAAAACTTTATGGAAGAAAGAGAAAGAGAGAGAATTTTGAACTTAATTATTAAAAATTTAAAATTAAGTAAGCACAGCTTACTACCACTGAATTATGAGAAAAACATTTTGGAAGAATTAAGAAGAATTTGAATTTGGAGAAATACCGAAACATTCAGAAATAATAGTAAGATCACAGTACTATAAACAATTCTGAATGAAACAATTCTGGGAATAAATGAATTAAACAGAATTTGAATGTTGATAGAACGTCAGAACTTTGAAACAAGATAAGATCAACATATTACAAGGATTTATGAGAAATATTTTTCAATTAAATAAAAAGAATAGTTTGAATTTTACATTAAAACTAACCAAGTTCCAAAAAATAATTATGTGTCAATTATAATTGAATTGAGAAGAAAATAAAGTGATTAATTCAGAAAAGAAGAATTAGTTTTAATCCAGAATAAATGCTAGATATTCACAATAGCATTTGAAGGAGTAGAGAAGAATAACAAAAAAGAGTGTAATATGCAAGAAAAGAAAAAATTTGGAAGCAAAGAGACTAATTACCAATGAAACGATAATGAAAACAGTTAATTAAGAGCAAAGAAGAACAACTCATACCAAACAAATGGAGAAGATGATTTTGGAACAAATGATAATAATAAGACCTATATGAAATGCAAAGAGAAGAAATACCACATGAAATATGATATAAATGAATTAATGTTAATGAATGCGAAGGCGGATTAATAACTTTCTAAGAGAAAGGGAAGAACCAAAATGTTTAAATAAAATGATCAATATAACAACCTGTATATCTAATGTAAAGATACAATGTTAAAAAATTAAATACAATATATTAAGACCATTCAAATAATGAATAAGAAAGACTATATATAAAGACCATGCTAATACTATGAGTAACCAGAAGAAAGTATAAAGAGAATTCAAATGGAGAAGAAAGAGAGTTACAATGTAAACAGTAACCAGAATTATTGAAAGAAAGGTTTTCAACCATAATTAAAATAAATATATCAGACAAGTTAAGAGTTTTGAAAAAATATATATATAATGAGTATAATAATAATTATGAAGATTTATTAAGATAGAAAATGTGAGATAATCTGAGAGACTACGAAGTGAAGAATCCAAAGATATTTTTATTAGTCGAAAATCAGACTACTTTTTATTTATTTATTCGATGACTGACTGAAGATAATTCCAGCAGCATTATGTTTTTTTTGAGCAGGGATGGGTATGCCTCTGTACTCAATTTATAGAAGTGGTGTATGGCCAGCAGAGAAGTAGCGTACAGTGCCCCTCTGATCTGCCCCAGCCCACGTGATAGGGAATGTTAGGGAATTAATATCCCAAGGATGCAACACGAAGTTGATAAAGAAAGAAAATGTATTACAATAATAATATATCTCAGAAGACACTAACTATCCGAAAAGGATCAGTAGTAAAACAAGTAACCATATATATAAAATTAATTAAACTCTAATTTAAAAAGTCGATATAAAAATGGAGAAGAAAATGAATTATAAGAAATGATGAAATTATCATAAGAAATTATTTCATCCATAAACATGTCTGGAATAATTATTTCTGGAGGAGAGCAATCTGTAACGTGACAGATGTAAGCATAATATTGAATGGCAAATGATCTTTAGAATAATAAAGTTATAATATTTAAATTTGGAAGAAAGCATTAAGTTTAATATAAATAGATTAATTCATAGCAACTGTGGAAAGAAATCATTATTATAAAGAAAATACAAGTTCAAATAAAAGGAGTTACTAGTGATGAGTCATCCAAATCCAGTCTCATAACCAAAGGTTTTCAAGGTATAACCCAGGAAGTTAAGAAAGTGAATAACCAAGCAGTACAGAATATGACCAAACCAACAACGAGGAAGAATAAATAGAATAGAAACCCTAAAATAAGCCAAGATCAACCAATACAGGTGGTGTATTTCTAAAATAAAGAAGAAGATGGAGAAGATCCCAAGAAACCTGATGGCATCAAGAAGAAGATGGAGAAGATACCAGTCCCAGAAGGCAGGAGAAAAGAAGACTGATGAAAGAAGAAGAAGGCAGCATCCTGAAGAAGATGTCATGCTCTTATAAAAGACACCCAAATCCCCATACCCCCCAAAATAAATCATTAACCAATAAAAGTATAACGAAATGAAAACCACATGTATATAAATTTAAGAGAGAGAAGTGTATAAAGTAAAAGTTTCCTGTGAACTAAGATGAAACAATAATATAGTACCCATGGAACAAATCTCCATTGTAAAACACTAACCAACTTATTATGTTAATAAGACTATACGACCATTTAGCAATAACATAATATAAAAGTGCAAAGTGAACCAGTGATAGTTTTGGGTATTATAGAAAATGAACCTTGTGTTTCATTCTTGGCAATCACAAACATTGAATACAATGAAATATGCAATTTTCAATGACTTGAAATGTGTACTGTGACAATATGTTATTTATAAGACATAAATCAGTTTAAAATAACATTTTGTTTTATATACAAAAAGAAAAACAGATTTCATAATACTTTTTGAAAAATTTATGCTATTTATTTATTTATGACAGGGTACAATTCCCCAAAGACAATGTGTAAAAGACGGTATGAAAACTGTAGAATCCTACTTCTAATAATAGTTAGCAACAAGAATATAGATATAAGGTTTGTATGTATATAGTATAAGAATGTTTAAAAATATATTAGATATAAGGCCATTTGTTTGGGTCTGATACAACTAACATCAGAACTATAAAAATAATTACTACTTGTAAATAGTAGGAAGTAATTAAGACTTGAGTTAGTAACAAACCTTTTTTGTGAACCGTATTTCCATGTTAGAAAGAAGGATTTTGTTGTAAAATGTCTGAAGGTTGAAGACAACCATTTATTTAAAAAAATATTCTTTATTTGTTTAACTGTTATTGGTATTGTAACCAATACTAAGTGTTATTGTGTAATTTGGAAAAATGTTTAGTTTATAAGACTATATTTAAAAGTCAGAGAGGGTATCACACATCATATATTGTTTGTAAAATATTTTGTAAGAAAAAATTGTTAAAAAATCATAGGCCAGAGAAAGAAAACCAAACTTCATTAAAACAGAGAAATTACTCATTTAAATGTAAATAAACAAAAGGGATTTAGACAAAATAAACTTGAGATCAAGCCATATAATTGCACATACCATTTAGAAAGATTTTAATAAATTATATTCAGAATTATAAATAAAAATGAAAATGACTAAACTCAGAAATTTAGACATGGGAGTCATATATTCCAGAATAATGTTTCAGAATACAACTAATTCAATTAATTACAAGAAAATAAGGGAATATAAACCTTTTTAATACAATATAAGATTATTAATATTAAATATAACTGATAAAATGGCTGAATTTACATTATAACAGGAAGTAAATTTTGGAGATGTTTTGACTTTTCAGAGAATACCAAAATGAAAGTAAAATTACTAATTTTGGACGGAAAACACTATAAAACGGCATTATTTAATCTGAAAATAAGCCGAATAAACTAAAAGATTAATTTCAATAACATCTAGTGAATAAAATTTATAAATAACCAAAGTTTAGGCAATCATATAGTGAATTATTATATATGCACAGGATATGAAAATATATTTGAACAATGTTAAGAATAATATTATATTGGCTAAGAGTTTAATTGAAACTGAAGGAAATAAGTTAGTTGATTATTGGTATTTGAACGGTTAACATGACGAGCGTTTTGTGTCGAATCTAACCTAACTTACAACGGTAACGTCAAACGAGTGAATAGTACGTTTTTGTGAAATCGCGAGTGTCTTATAAAATACTTCTAGAACACTCATATAATGACAGAAACAATCAAGAAACACTAAATAACACTGAACAATACATATCTATTCCGAAAAACACCAGAAAACTGTATAATACAATAACCATATTAGTGTCGGAATCGGAAAGAGTGTTGAAACCCCCCTTTTATTTTTCTAAGTTTTGTAATTTTTTTTGAATTTTATTTAATTTTATTTTTATTAAGTTTTTTTTTGTAAAAGGGGAGAGACATCATATTTAGAACTAGGTAAAAAACCTAGAGGAAGCAAAAGTGTGCAAGGCCCAAATACAATTACAGACATGTCCCCCCAGGTGAATGACAGGACTTGCAAATGAAAAACTTTTTTAACCAACAAGCGTGTGCTTTATTCAACCTGCAAGATTTTACATACATGACAAGTTCGTGATTGTGTGAGCACACCATTAAAGGCAGAATTATATATATATATATATATATATGTATATCCATTAATTCATAATGTCACAAAGTAAGTGAATTGATATTAAACTAATTGCAAAATTTCTGCCTGATTATGTATGAGTCAAAGTTAGTAATAATCTCATTCATAAAGCAATACTAATCCATCAGTGTTGTATAATATCAAATAGGCTAGCCTGTTGTCTCAGTAAGCACATTTATGGTTATTCTCTTTTTTAAATCCGTTACATATTCCCCCCAAAAAAGTATATATATAGTAAAATTACACACACAAACACATATACGACATGAATAACAAAACATCCCTCATTTCAGCACTAACCTCGTCATAAACCCATTCCAACTACAGTAAATGAATGAACCCTAATATGTATAGATAGGTACAAATATAAATGACAACGTAAATGGAATATCTCAGCTCCTAAGCATAGATTTGCCAGCATATTCACAAGCATAGTTCACACCAGAGAATGCAAGTGACCGCCCCGAAACTCAACCAGCCAAACGACCCCTTACCTTAATCATTAAGCGTTAAGTATGTGTGTGAAAGAAAATCGTTTCTCATCTACAGCATCAGACAACCCCCGCTACGTTATTAAAACTCAGCCATGACCAGATGACATGATAGCACGATATAATTAACTCCCTAATGGTCTTAATTAGATGAAAGTTAGATCTTACAGCAAACTGCGGATGTGTGTGTATGTGTGTAACTTCTTACACATTATACAGTTATAAGATACTTCATTAGGTGTACTGCGGTAATGTTCACACATGCAATAACATAATTGAACATGAGAGTTTGTGCTAGAGTATAATGTTCAGAACTTCACGAGTGAGCTTCTGGCGGCTTCTGTGCATTCACATGTTGTAGAGAGAGAGAGAAATAGATAATCAGAATTTTCCCACCTGGATTGTCCGGTGTACTTAGTTCGTATAGGCGGGGATCAGTGATGTCACAGTCGTGTCACAAGTCCCTGGTGCAGCTTAGCATTGTAAAAGTCCTCGACTGACGGCATCGTGGCTATAAGATCGTCTCTGCCATTAGGGTGGACAGATGTTCGTCCACCCCTGACATCCATCTCGCCCTTGGTCGAGCACCTGGACATACAATAGGTTGTAGAGGGTGTCATAAAGAAAATCACGCCACTTAGGCCGTCCACATTAAATACCAACACTAACTTTAAGCAGCAACAGCGCACACACACATCGCCACTAATTCAGATTAAACAGTATTAATCTCCCCAGCTGTGACTTATTTCACTCGTCTAGCAATTACTTTCTTAATGTTTCATTGAAATATTCAAATTGATTAGCTGTGTCTTTCGTAGTTATTAATTACATCAAAACAGCTGAGTGCAAGATACATTAGCATATTCTCTATTGAAATCAACTTGACCCACGACTCTCACAATCATAATTTAATTAAATTTAATTTAATTTGATTTGTAATAGCATTAATGCCCAGATTAAGAAACTGCTCTATACGCACACACACACACAAGCATAACTCATAATGAAAGCTGAAACACAAAATATATTTGGGGTTAGAATATTTTCAGAACCCGCAGACTTGCACGTACCTGGAACAACACTTTATCTAGACTATCATAGTGATAGGTTCGGAAGTCCTGGATAGAAGTTTGCCGCCAGCCGAGACCAGATGAACAGGTTGGAGGATCAAGCAGAAATGAGGCCGATACAACGTTTCGGTCCAGCCAAGTAACCTCCGAAAGCAGGAATGTACAGACACAGCTGACTGGCAGCGCCAGCTGTATTGCGTAGCTGCACAACCGTTTGTGTGTATAACCGACCGGCAACAAACAATCGTAGCAGTGTGGCCGTGCGTGACGTCAGCGGCGCTCGTTTTTAAAATACTAATAATACGTTGCCGAAACCAGTACGGCACACCCTCACCCCAAAAGGGCAACATGGTTGACCCAAAACAAACAAGTCCTCAAGCACGACGGCTGCGGGAAACCTGGAAAATCTCAGATTCTAAAACGCTCTTGGTGAGTTCAGTAACACAGGGAAACGAAAAGGCAGAAGGAAGAGGTGTGAGTGAGTGTGTGTCTGAAAGAGAAGATGCAAGTGTGAGTCCTGCATGCTCGCCGGGCCCTGGTCCGCATGCAGATATAAGAGACAGAAAAGAACAGGAGAAAGAGAAGAATCGCAGGATCCCGCTTTAAGTTCTGACCACCAAGGCCTCCCAATTCCAATAACTGAGATCCAGGAACCCCAAATAGTATTCCCCCCTTTTTTATGGGACTAACTGTCATCCCTAACTCATGCCCTATGGCAAAACTTTAGCTTCGAAATATGAGTGGTTACTCTTTCAACATCCCCTCCGGGATCACCCAATTTCACTGTGACGGGCGACACAAACCGAAGAATGCGGTATGGTCCCGACCAACGATAACATAATTTAGCGGCCCTCCTATTTATGGCTGAGCTGATCGGATGGCTCTGACAGTAGACCAAGTCGCCAATCTTAAATGGGTTCGGAATTCGCCCCTGATTGTAGCGACTACGGACGCGTTCGTGCGCACGAAGCAAATTCCTCCGGACCTCCCGCCATCTATCCACAGTCGTGACCTCAGGATCGTTCGGCAGAAGATCATCAATGTGCCACAAATTGTCCAACGGCAAACTCGGCGACAACCCAAACATGACTTCAAAGGGTACGGCCTTGTGACTCTCGTGTAGGGCCGTGTTAAATGCCAATTGCAACCACTTTAAATTTTGGTCCCAACAATCCTGTTGTTCAGCATGATAGGCGATAAGCGCTGAACGGAGATTCCGGTTAAATCTCTCCGCGTGGGACGGTTGAGGGTAGTACGGGGAAGTGGTCACATGTTTGATGCCGTTAGCGAAACACATTCGCCGGAAATCTTTTGAAATGAACTGTGGTCCATTGTCAGAGACAATGGTGGACGGAAAACCGAAATGCTGAAAGACATGGGTCTGTAGCATAAGGATAGTTGAGCGAGTGTTTGCCTGTCGTAAGGGCAGTAGCCAGACAAACTTGGAAAAAGCATCCACGCAAACAAGTAGGTAAGCATTACCTGACTTGCTACGAGGGAAAGGTCCCACGTAGTCTATGAATAACTTCTCCATGGGTTTGCTCGCCACATCAGATGACAATAGACCCAATTTAGTGTTTTGAGCAGGCTTACTCAAGCCACAGAGATGACACGCTTTCACACGAGCCGCGATGTCCCTGTCCATGCCCTTCCAGATGAAATGCCTCCTAATACTGGAAATGGTCTTCGAAATTCCCTTATGGCCACCTATTGGGGAATCATGATAGTAGCTGAAGACCATTGGCACGAGCTTTCTAGGCAGCACAACCTTTGGGGCACGTCCTTTTCGTTCTCGGCAGCACAGGACGCCCTTGGACAGAAAATATGGTACCTGCACGTTACCCTCTTTTAGGTGTTGGATGATAGGACACAACTCTTCATCATTTAACTGATGGGGTAACACATCAGTAAAAGCCAAAGGAAAATCCAGCAGAACGGAACAGGGTTGCTCAGAATTGGCCTCGCTGGGTTGGGAGAACATACGTGACAAGGCGTCTGGAACGACATTTTGTGTTCCCCTGATGTGTTGCACTTTGAATTTAAAGGATGAGATCTTGACCACCCAACGCCCTATTTTACCCAGCTGCCGGGGATGAGCGAGAAGCCAGGAGAGAGCCTGATTATCGGTCTCCAACAGGAACTCAGCGTGTTCCAAGAAACGCCTGAACTTATCTAGAGCGTACACAACAGCAAGACACTCTAGTTCATACACTGAAGACTTCCTCTCTTGTTGGGTCAAGGTCCGGGATATAAATGCCACCGGCTGCCTAGCACCATCGACTTCCTGGGACAGAACCGCCCCGAGCGCAACAGAACTCGCGTCCGTTTGCAAAATGAATTTTTTTGAAAAATCAGGCATCCTCAACACAGGGGGAGAGACGATCGCCTCCTTGAGGGTATCAAAGGCCCGCTGTTGCCTCTCTCCCCATACAAATTTGGTACCCTTTTTCCTGAGTTCGTTTAAAGGTACAGCAATCTCCGCGGCATTAGGGATAAATCTACGGTAAAAATTGACCATGCCAACAAATCTGGCAACACCTTTCGCATCCCTAGGGGGAGGAAAATCCCGGATGCCTTGTGTCCTCTCCGGGTCGACCGTCACACCCCCATATGAGACGAGATGCCCTAAAAACGAAATACTCCTTTGTGCAAACTTTACCTTGTCTGGATTGATAGTGAGGCCAGCACTCCTCAATCGGCACATCACCTCTCTCAGGTGACCCAGATGCTCCTCGAACGTTTTACTGTAGACCAAGAGGTCATCAAGATAATTAAAGATGAATTTAAATTTTACGTCATGGAATACAGTGTCAAGTAGTCGCGTGAGGGTTTGAGCCCCCACTGCCAGACCCATGGGTACCCTAGTATATTGATAAAGATTCCATGGCACACAGAATGCCGTATAAGGGCGGCTTTCCTTAGACAGAGGAATCTGATGATAAGCGGCATTGAGGTCAAAGATGGTGAAGTACCTGGCCCCACTAAACCAATCGAACGCGGAATGTAAATCGGGAAGAGGAACTGAATCCACCTCAATATTAGCATTGAGTTTGCGATAGTCAATGACCATGCGCTGTTTACCTCCAGGCTTGGGCACCAGAAATGCTGGACTTGCATAACTAGAGTTGGAAGGTTCAATGACCCCTTGTTTAAGCAACTCTTGAACCTTCTCTCTTAGGACATCCATCTTTGGAGGGGCGAATTTGTATGGGTGTGAGCGGACTACGGCGGAGTCCGTTAAACGGATCTTATATTCCAAAAGATGTGTGAGCCCCAGGTTGGGAGTTAATACAGTGGGGAACTGCTCACACAAATGATCTAAAGCATGCCTCTGGGACGGGGTGAGATGGTCTCTTTCTGAATCGGGACACACAACCTCTTGGACACCTCCCTTAGCTCCCTGGTACCCAAGGAAAGGAATGACAACCTCCCGATTGAATTTAAAATAACAGTGGTGCGCTTGAAGATCTAAAACGAGACCACTCTTGGAGATGAAATCGGCACCCACAATGCAGTCGACTCCCAGAGCCGGAGAAACCAAAAATCGCCACACCCATGAAAAACACTCGATATTAATACTCAGGGAAACCACCCGGGAGATGGGCAGAATTTCCCGCGATGCAGTCCAGCATACCACGGAAGACCGATCCGACCCTAATAGTAAGCCCTGTTGTTCAAGGTCCTCACATACTCTAGATGAAATTATGGATCGGGCTGATCCAGAGTCAACCAAGGCTCTGAGCTGACCCTTTTTTAACTCGACCAACAGGAAGGGGCATACTGAACTGTAGTTGGGGACAGTTCGCAGGACCTTGGAGCCGGATGACCCGGGATTAGCTATCCGCCTGGGGTTAAGTGAAACCGGAAGAGAACGGCCTAACGGGGAAGACCACTCCCGACTTATCTTCCCCGAGAATTTACGTTTTTTGAAAGGTTACCTTTTCGGGAAGTCCCTTGACGCTGTCTAGCATCGTTACAATAGCGCGCGACGTGACCGGATCTATGACACCTAGAACAGAATAATTCTCGTACTTCACAGCTCTGAACCGGCGCAGGCCTAGGACCCCAAGACCCGGGCTGCCCGACTCGTCGCTCGAAATTAGGGCGTTCTGAACGCCTCCTAGCCTCGCGGGCTCTAATATCGTCATTACCCTGTATAGTGGTCGACTCGGCGCACAGCCGGTCTAAATCAATAAAACTTTGGGGACGGGCAGCGAATGTCAAACGTGACCGTTCCTCCGGCGTCACGCCCTGCAAAATAGTATGAATGACATCAGACTCTGACAACCCCAGCCTCAGGATCCGGGCCGCGTCTTTAACACTGGAAATGAAATGAGCAAGGGACTCTCCGCTTGCTTGAACTCTATAGAAATGTTTGTGTCGTAACCGGTCGTGTAACCTTCCCGGTACGAAAGCGTCCAGGACTTCCCGATGGAAATGGTCTATGCCACCACCATCCCTAAGGGTACTTGTCACGCGCTCAGCCATAGATCCCCGACAGTACGGGTAAATGAGCTCAACCAAAGTCCGCTCCGACAGCCCAGGGAAATCGGCCAACTGAAAAAATACGCGCAAGAATCTCAAAAGCGCCTCAGGATCCAGACCATCGACAACTGGGAGACGCTGAATGACATCCGACAGTGGGTTAGGAAGCTTGTGATAGCTTGCGGTGGCCATATCGGAAAAGGCAGGAACATGCACAGGGGGTTCCACCCTGGCTGCCGTCTCAACAGAAGAAGAAGAAGAACCGGAATTCGGATCTACGTGGCGACGCTGGCCGAGAGAAAACTCCCGCAATGCCATCGCCACTTGCTCCCTAAGAGTGACAACATTTTTCTCTAATTCCGAGGTGGTAGCCTGTGATTCAGCATTCTGTATACGGCATAGAACGTGTTGTAAACGTTGGCGCACCCTCTGTCTAGCCGTAGAGGTGGGTGCCGCCGACTGCAGGCCTTCGGCCAAATCGAGCAGTTCTACAAATTTTTCCGAGCACAGCTCCACCTCGGCGGTGACATCCGTAAGTAATACTCTCCCACTCGGTGCCTCACCGGAGGCAAGAGCCTCACGGAGTTGCTTCCTTAATGAAACAACAGTCTCCTGCGGCTTCCGTCCCCGGAACCGGACCTCCCACTAGAGCTCATCTTTTACAAACAAATCCACATTTACCGAAATGGACATGACCGCGCAATCCACACACACACCACGTAAAAGCAAGAATTAAAGAGAACGACAGGAAGAACTTGATCATACAAGTGGCTCCAGAATGCTCTAGCGATACGACGAGATGGGTGTCATAAAAGCAGAGAAACAGCCATGCAAAATGCCCAGAAGAGAACACAACACAAAACAACCAAACTAACTCACTAAATACAACACACAAAGTACACATAAAATTCGATATAATCGAAAATATAAACTATCACATCCATGCCCTTGGTCGGACCATAACCGCATTCAAAATACGATACCGCAACGCAACGCCCTCAATAAACAATTACCATATAACTGGGATGCTACCCAAACACGTTGTCTAATCCAAGAGACAAGTCATAATCAAACTCAACAAGTACCGACGGGCCTCATCATGTCCAGACTCCGTATGAGCTCCAGGGTGTGTGCAAGTGCAACCAATCAGCACACATTCATTAAAAAACATTAATCACATTCTTATAACCCCTTTTCAAAATTCATCTCACACTCAACATCACAAAATAATCACTTAAACACTAACATATATTAAATTATTTTAAACTTCATTAACCCCTTATTCATTTTATAAAATGTGCTCTTTTTTCTGGTTGTTCATTCTGTTAATTTATTACACTACCATTAAGTTTTCTTACAACACTTGGATTCAAATCAAAAATAATTTGAAATAATTTGCAAGTCCTAACACCAGCTGACATGTCTGTAGCCACACTAAGTTTCATTTAAGAAAATAAATATAAGTCCCCAGATTCTAAAATTTCTCAAGTTCAACAGAGAAAAATAAGGCAGAAATAATACCTACTATCCACCCGGAATCATAACAACCACGCTCTGAACTACCATTTGAAACCCCCCTTTTATTTTTCTAAGTTTTGTAATTTTTTTTGGAACGAAGTTCCTTATCGCGCGTTGTGAAAGGGGGCTAGACGGAAAAAATTCTCACGAAAAGTTGTAACGACACTTTTTGCTATAGTAAGCTATTGTAAGCTGTGCGGCGTGCGCATGTTTCTCTGTCTGTCTCTCTCTCTCTCTTATAGAAAGCAAGCCAGATATTTTCATTTCTATTTCGCATTGAACAGTGTGGTGTCGCGACGATTATTTTTGTTGAGTGTATACAGGTTTTTTGTACATAATAAATAATAAAAAATAATAATAATAATGAATCCTGACAGTGTTTCTGCACAAGTTCCGGATATTGCTGATGGAGTTAGGTAAGTAGAGATTTTATACAGACAATAATAAATGCTTTTGTATTTTTAGCAAGTACGCATTATAACCTCTCTTTATTATTGTGCTAACCAAGTCATACGCATTATAATCTCTCCATTATTGTGTGTTTAGCAAGTGTACGCGTCATAATTTTAATAAATTCAAAAGCAAATCATATTTTAATATTACAATATCAGAACGTATGTATTTAGCAAGCCGTGCGTGTTCTAACCTATACGCTGTTGTGTTTACGAAGTCGAGAGAGTATATATATAAATATATTTATATATATACACACTCTGTTGTGTTTACAAAGTCCCGCGCATCTATGACGTGTATGAAAGAATAGACAGACAGAGTACATATATATATATATATATATAAATGTTTCGGTGTGTGTATGTATATGTACAATTTTTTTGCTTTTTTATTTCAATAGCGAATCAACTAAAGCATCGACTACTGAGGTACAAACTATAACATCAGGGAAAAGGAAAAAGACAAATGCACAAAGATGTAGAGAATATCGTGAGAGAAAGAAATTACAAAATACAATGGTACAAAACATAACTGCAGAGAGATCAGATGAATGTAGTGAGACTGATCAATTACCAGCCAAAAAACCTAAAACTAATGCAGAAAGAAGAAAAAAATATTATGAAGCGCAGAAATTAAAGAAACAAAAAAGTAAAAAATACCTAAAACTGATAAACAAAGAAGTAAAGAATGTTACGATAGGAAAAAGAAATTTCAGGCTTTAAACACTTTAAATCATCATTCAGATGCGTAAGTATGATTTTTTTTTATCTTTCTAAGGTATATTTTTTGGAGTAAAATATGATGTCTTTTTAATCAATATTTTTTGATTGGTTAATTTTAGATCACGAGATAATTGCAGTGCAAAAATATGTAAACATCCAGAAGAAATACGTAATAATGCAGAAGAAACGCAGCAAAATAATTCATTTCACGTTCCATATCAACAGTTTAGAAACTGTGCACAGCCACAAGGAATTTATTATCAAGATGTCAACATTCCTACAGATGGAAATTGTTTCTTTTTTTCTATAATAAAAATTATGAATCTCTCAATGTCGCCTTTACAAATAAGGCAACAACTACTTGCTTCGCCCTTCGTCAACTCATGCATCAATCCAAATGGTGCAAGGTCAATTCTCAGCAGTGAAACAGAGTATGCAGAAATGGATTGTATAGAAATATTTGCTAAAGTGTATAATCAGAATGTTTGTGTACATAATTACTATGTTAACACTAGAACTAACATAGAAGAAAGACAATTCCTTCATTTCAGAGTCAATGACTTGCAAAATTTCATACATTTACATCTTCGAGACGTACATTTCACACCATTAATTCAAGTTGAAGAAATGAATATTAATAATATAGCAGAAAATCAACGTACAGAAAAAATATCTTCCCAAATATCCTCCGATGATGAACTTAGTGGAGATGATAACGATGAACATGATGCTGATATTGCTACTTTCAACGTAGGAATGAACGACATTAATGATACAGTTCCAAAATATACAAAATATTATGAAGAAATCCATGGTCATCTGCAATTTTATAATATATTCAAAAAAAATTCTTTTGGTCATTCTTGTGCTGTTTGCGATAGACTTTGGTGGAAAAATGACTTAAAAAGTACTACTGGCGTACATGATGATATTCTACAATTGATATTGCTGGTAATATAATTATTTTATACAAGATTTAATATATTTTAACAATGTGCAACATTGCTTAATTCACTATTGTTGTTATTTATTAAAATTATTCTATTTTTTCAGAATTACGTACGCGGTACTACTGTTCAAGTATGCTCTACGTGTAAGAAGGCTATGGATAAAGGAAAAATTCCACTACTATCAACGTACAATGGTTTTTCATTTCCGATAATTCCACCACATTTGCCAAAATTGAATCTTATTGAGCAGCGACTTGTATCACCGAGAATTCCCTTCATGCAAATAAGGAGACTTAGACATGTTAACGGTCAATATGGCATTTACGGACAAATTATTAATGTTCCTGTAGAAGTTAATACAATGGTGAACCAATTGTCAAGACATATTGAAGATGATCACTGTTTTTATGTCCACATTAAGAAGAAATTAATCCACAAAACTAGTTATGTTCATGGACTTATTAATAAAGGACACATTAAACAATGGTTAAATTATCTAGTAACAACTCCACTTTATATTCATGAAAATATAACAATAAACGAAGCAGTTCTAAATTCTTATCAAATTGATGCAGAAATAGAAATGGATAATATTAGTGAACATGTTCAAATGGAAGATAATGTCACAGCTCAACAGCAAACTCTTATGTGGGACGAGAATAAAATGTTGCACATGGCACCAGGCGAAAAAACCGTTCCACGTAGTATTTTGTTTGATAAATATGCCGAAGAGCTTTCATTTCCAACTATTTACGGTGGAAAATTTCGAACGTATAAAGATGGATGCAATGTTACTTCATTTATGCAAGCTACCAGTGAACTTAGGCGTACAGATCGCCGTGCTACTGACCCACAACATCTTCTGTATGTAGCTGCGAAAATCATGAGACAGAGAGTCAGCAGTTCTGTTAGTGTTGCATTTAAACATGTTGGACATGATACTAAAATTACTAAAGAGAATATACAGTCTGAAGATTACATTAACAGTTGTATCGAAAGTAATCTTGCTTTTCTTCGTTGTATACCAAATTCTGCGTGGTATTGGGCAGATAGAAAAAAAGATCTTTTCGCAACGATGAGACAATTTGGAGCTCCAACTGCTTTTATGACACTTAGTGCTAATGAAACAGGATGGACAGATTTGTTTAAATTGTTGTACAAACTAAAAAATAATGGAGTAGAAATTAATGATGAGTCCTTCAAAGACATGTTATATGTACACAAAGCTCAATTAGTAAACGAAGATGCAGTTACCTGTGCAATATACTTTAATAAGTTAGTAAATTGTTTATTGAGAATATTGGAGTCAAAAAAAGGAAATCCATTTGGTAGATATAGAGTGAAATATTACTTTAAGAGAATTGAATTCCAGCACCGTGGAAGTCGTCATGCTCATGTACTTCTGTGGTTGGATAATGCTCCAGTCAATTTATTAAATAACTCCAAAGATTTTAATGAAATGGTTGAGAAATTAGTTTCAGTATCCGAATCAGACGCATCTGGAAATATTAAACTGCAAACACATAAGCACACATTCACATGCTATAAAAAAATGGATCCTAATAAAAAAGATAACTGTAGATTTGGAGCGCCTTTTTTACCGTCACGTAACACAATAACATTAATGCCAATGAAAGACACAGATTCTGATTATTCTGCAGATCAGTTTAAAGAGTATAAAAGACATTACCAGTTACTTAAAACTAATTTAGAAAATTTTGATTACGACAATTTTGAACATTACTATACTCATAATAATATTGTTTCTGATGAACATTATTATAACATTATCCGTGCTGGTATAGTTCGACCAAAGTTGCTTTACCGGAGGACGCCATCTGAAAAATGGCATAATACTTTTAACCCATTTGTATTTCGTTGCTTACAATCTAACATGGATTTTCAAATAATTCAAGACGAATATGCCTGTGCTGCTTATGTAGTTGAGTATGTTAATAAACATAATAGAGGCATAAGTAATTTACAACGGATGATTATTCAAACTATGGACGAGAATCCCGAATTTGATATCGTAGATATTACAAAGAAATTAAGTATTGATGTACTTCATGCTGTGGAAATGCCTGCACAAGAAGCAGCTTGGTATTTATTACGCGAACCAATGGCTAAATCATCTGTAGCAACAGTTTACATACCAACGATATACCCAACAGAACGTCAGAGAATAAGAAAAACTTTAAAAGAGCTAAGTGATTTAGATGATGACTGTACAAATATATGGAAGGAAAATTGGTTCGATAAGTACGAAAAAAGGCCTGAAATTCTTGAAAATGTAACATTAGCTCAATTTGTTGCTAATTATAGTATGAGAAAACACGGAGAGTACTACAAAAGAAAAATGTCTAGAGTTATTAGATACCGTAACTATGATATGGCTAACAATTTCAACGATTATAGACGAGAAATGGTGTTACTACACATTCCTTTTAGAAGTGAAGATAATGAAGTTCTTGCTGAAAATAAATTCATTCAAATTTATGAAGATAATAAAAACTTGATTTTAGAACGCAGAAAAGAGTTTGAATGTAATTTAGACCTAGAAAAAACACTTGAAATTTGTAGACAGTTAGGTAGAGATGATGACAATGAAGACGAACAGTTGCGAAACGAAGCTAATGTCATATTTGAAGAAGAACCATATGCAAGATTACTACAGGATGTTAATTCTGTCGTTAATGCTGATATACGAAATGCTACACTCAGCAAACTTGGTGCTATTGCAAAAAAAAGAGAAAATACAATGGATACTCAACAATTCTACGACTTAATGAGGTCGGCTAACAGTGAGCAAAAAGAACTTTTAATGCATATTATATCTCATCTTCAAACTCAAAATCAGCAACCATTTCAAGTTTTTTTCACTGGTCCAGCAGGCAGTGGCAAGACTTTTGTTATTAAACTTATAATGGAAATCTACAATAGATATACTGACAATGATGGTTACTGTAATTCGTATATAGTTTGCGCATCTACTGGTAAAGCTGCTGTGGCAATTGATGGTACTACGGTTCATACTGCTCTTAAAATTTCGATTTCTAAACTATTGCCATTATCATCTGAAATGTTACATTTGTACAGATCTCTTTTTAGATACGTCAAAGTATTGATTATTGATGAAATCAGCATGATCAGTGCAGAACTGTTAGCCAAAATTGATTTGCGCTTAAAACAAATTACTGCAAATCATAATGTTGATTTTGGCGGCATTGACGTCATTTTAATTGGTGATTTACGCCAGGCTCCACCAGTAAGGGCAACATTGATATATAAACCTATTAAAACGAGAATGGTTGGTCCACATTTATGGCGAGGTCTTAAATTTTTTGAACTAACGCAAGTCATGAGACAGGCTAATGCTGCATTTTCATTGATACTTACAAAGATTGGCAATGGTGAAGTTTTGGAACAGTTTCAATTAGAAATTATCGAATCAAGATTTTTCAAAAAAGAAGAAACTCGACAATTAAGTCCTCATGGTGTTCGTTTATTTTATACTAATGTCGCTGTAGACAGTTACAACAAATCAATTTTGCAAGAAGCTCCAGATAAAGTCATCTCAATAGCAAAGGATATAATAACTGGAACTAAAAATCAAGAACAAGAAGCTTCTTTTAGATTACAACTACACAAAAAATCTGTCATCGATACTGGGGGATTACCTTACCAAATCACTTTTGTAAAAGGAAAGTATTATCTTATCACAACAAACATTGATGTAAGTGATGGATTAGTTAATGGTGCCGTTGGTAAATTAATTCACCTAGACTTCAATGAGGACAACGTAGTTTGCAGAGTTTGGCTCGAATTCTGTGGATCAGCAAAGGTTGGGCAAAAAGCAAGAAAAAAAGCTGCTTTACTAGCTGTCCAAAGCAAAGTTAATAATGCTGCTGTACCTATTGAATGGCGAACATCCAACATTACCATGACAAGGAATAAAGCAGTTACTGTTAAACGTAAACACTTTCCCATAATTTCTGCTTGTGCTATGACTATTCATAAGTCACAAGGTGGAACATTTGATCAAATTGTTTACGAGTATGACAAAATACATCCACAACAACTTGTTTATGTTGCTCTCTCTCGTGTAACAAGCATCGAAGGTTTATTTATCGTTACATTTGATGATGATGAAACTAAATTTCGATTTCATCATAATCGAGTACAAGCTTCATCAACAATATCTCTAGTACAAGAGTTTCAGAGATTTTCATTAAATAAGCTTGAAACGAAGGCAAAATCTGTCATTGATTTCATTACTAGAGATAAAGGCATTTCATTGTGTACGTTCAACGTCCAAAGCCTTCGTAAACATTCAGTTGATTTAATCGACTCTGTTACAGAAAAAACCAACATTTTGTTATTATCAGAGACATGGTTGGACAATCGAGAAGAATGTGATATACCGAATTTTAATTGTATAACCCACTTTAAACGTGATTTTGTTCGTTCAGGTGGAGTTGCGATATATCACAACACAAATGATACGACCAATCTTGTAACACCAAATATGTCGGTCATAATGAACAATATTCAGGACTTGCACGTAAGAAGTACAAGTGTTGCAGATTTATGTGCAGCAGAGTGTGTAATGGAAAACGGTGTTACCTTAATCATGGCAGTCATATATGTCTCACCAAATAACAAATTAATAGATATTCAGGAGTTCATTCATCGAGCACTGCTAGAGTATTCTAAAGATGTATCTCGAACGCTTAGCAGATACAACAAAAATTTAGATAAAGTTCCACTCATTTTAGCCGGTGATTTTAACATCAACTTCAGTAATGAAAAATCAAAACCATTGCTACAGTTTCTAGAGGAAGAATTTGATTTAAGAATTAACAATAATCCAGCAGAATCAACAACAAAATATAATACTACCATTGATGCAGTTTTTTCAAGACATTTAAATAAAATAGAATCCCAAACATATGTTTCCTACTTCAGTTACCACAAGCCAATTATTACTAAAATTGAGCCTACTGATTAAGTTTATATTACATTATATTTGTTAATAATAAAAAAAATATTATTATAACTTAAAAAAAATAAAATTTTATTACAATTCTTTCACTAATTAATCGAAAGGAACTTCGTTCCATCCGGGTGTCCCTTGACACCTCTCAACTTTTTTGAATTTTATTTAATTTTATTTTTATTAAGTTTTTTTTTGTAAAAGGGGAGAGACATCATATTTAGAACTAGGTAAAAAACCTAGAGGAAGCAAAAGTGTGCAAGGCCCAAATACAATTACAGACATGTCCCCCCAGGTGAATGACAGGACTTGCAAATGAAAAACTCTTTTAACCAACAAGCGTGTGCTTTATTCAACCTGCAAGATTTTACATACATGACAAGTTCGTGATTGTGTGAGCACACCATTAAAGGCAGAATTATATATATATATGTATATATATGTATATCCATTAATTCATAATGTCATAAAGTAAGTGAATTGATATTAAACTAATTGCTAAATTTCTGCCTGATTATGTATGAGTCAAAGTTAGTAATAATCTCATTCATAAAGCAATACTAATCCATCAGTGTTGTATAATATCAAATAGGCTAGCCTGTTGTCTCAGTAAGCACATTTATGGTTATTCTCTTTTTTAAATCCGTTACATATTCCCCAAAAAAGTATATATATAGTAAAATTACACAAACAAACACATATACGACATGAATAACAAAACATCCCTCATTTCAGCACTAACCTCGTCATAAACCCATTCCAACTACAGTAAATGAATGAACCCTAATATGTATAGATAAGTACAAATATAAATGACAACGTAAATGGAATATCTCAGCTCCTAAGCATAGATTTGCCAGCATATTCACAAGCATAGTTCACACCAGAGAATGCAAGTGACCGCCCCGAAACTCAACCAGCCAAACGACCCCTTACCTTAATCATTAAGCGTTAAGTATGTGTGTGAAAGAAAATCGTTTCTCATCTACAGCATCAGACAACCCCCGCTACGTTATTAAAACTCAGCCATGACCAGATGACATGATAGCACGATATAATTAACTCCCTAATGGTCTTAATTAGATGAAAGTTAGATCTTACAGCAAACTGCGGATGTGTGTGTATGTGTGTAACTTCTTACACATTATACAGTTATAAGATACTTCATTAGGTGTACTGCGGTAATGTTCACACATGCAATAACATAATTGAACATGAGAGTTTGTGCTAGAGTATAATGTTCAGAACTTCACGAGTGAGCTTCTGGCGGCTTCTGTGCATTCACATGTTGTAGAGAGAGAGAGAAATAGATAATCAGAATTTTCCCACCTGGATTGTCCGGTGTACTTAGTTCGTATAGGCGGGGATCAGTGATGTCACAGTCGTGTCACAAGTCCCTGGTGCAGCTTAGCATTGTAAAAGTCCTCGACTGACGGCATCGTGGCTATAAGATCGTCTCTGCCATTAGGGTGGACAGATGTTCGTCCACCCCTGACACCCATCTCGCCCTTGGTCGAGCACCTGGACATACAATAGGTTGTAGAGGGTGTCATAAAGAAAATCACGCCACTTAGGCCGTCCACATTAAATACCAACACTAACTTTAAGCAGCAACAGCGCACACACACATCGCCACTAATTCAGATTAAACAGTACTAATCTCCCCAGCTGTGACTTATTTCACTCGTCTAGCAATTACTTTCTTAATGTTTCATTGAAATATTCAAATTGATTAGCTGTGTCTTTCGTAGTTATTAATTACATCAAAAGAGCTGAGTGCAAGATACATTAGCATATTCTCTATTGAAATCAACTTGACCCACGACTCTCACATTCATAATTTAATTAAATTTAATTTAATTTGATTTGTAATAGCATTAATGCCCAGATTAAAAAACTGCTCTATACGCACACACACACACACAAGCATAACTCATAATGAAAGCTGAAACACAAAATATATTTGGGGTTAGAATATTTTCAGAACCCGCAGACTTGCACGTACCTGGAACAACACTTTATCTAGCCTATCATAGTGATAGGTTCGGAAGTCCTGGATAGAAGTTTGCCGCCAGCCGAGACCAGATGAACAGGTTGGAGGATCAAGCAGAAATGAGGCCGATACAACGTTTCGGTCCAGCCAAGTAACCTCCGAAAGCAGGAATGTACAGACACAGCTGACTGGCAGCGCCAGCTGTATTGCGTAGCTGCACAACCGTTTGTGTGTATAACCGACCGGCAACAAACAATCGTAGCAGTGTGGCCGTGCGTGACGTCAGCGGCGCTCGTTTTTAAAATACTAATAATACGTTGCCGAAACCAGTACGGCACACCCTCACCCCAAAAGGGCAACATGGTTGACCCAAAACAAACAAGTCCTCAAGCACGACGGCTGCGGGAAACCTGGAAAATCTCAGATTCTAAAACGCTCTTGGTGAGTTCAGTAACACAGGAAAACGAAAAGGCAGAAGGAAGAGTTGTGAGTGAGTGTGTGTCTGAAAGAGAAGATGCAAGTGTGAGTCCTGCATGCTCGCCGGGCCCTGGTCCGCATGCAGATATAAGAGACAGAAAAGAACAGGAGAAAGAGAAGAATCGCAGGATCCCGCTTTGAGTACTGACCACCAAGGCCTCCCAATTCCAATAACTGAGATCCAGGAACCCCAAATAGTATTCCCCCCTTTTTTATGGGACTAATTGTCATCCCTAACTCATGCCCTATGGCAAAACTTTAGCTTCGAAATATGAGTGGTTACTCTTTCAACATCCCATCCGGGATCACCCAATTTCACTGTGACGGGCGACACAAACCGAAGAATGCGGTATGGTCCCGACCAACGATAACATAGTTTAGCGGCCCTCCTATTTATGGCTGAGCTGATCGGATGGCTCTGACAGTAGACCAAGTCGCCAATCTTAAATGGGTTCGGAATTCGCCCCTGATTGTAGCGACTACGGACGCTTTCGTGCGCACGAAGCAAATTCCTCCGGACCTCCCGCCATCTGTCCACAGTCGTGACCTCAGGATCGTTCGGCAGAAGATCATCAATGTGCCACAAATTGTCCAACGGCAAACTCGGCGAGAACCCAAACATGACTTCAAAGGGTACGGCCTTGTGACTCTCGTGTAGGGCCGTGTTAAATGCCAATTGCAACCACTTTAAATTTTGGTCCTAACAATCCTGTTGTTCAGCATGATAGGCGATAAGCGCTGAACGGAGATTCCGGTTAAATCTCTCCGCGTGAGACGGTTGAGGGTAGTACGGGGAAGTGGTCACATGTTTGATGCCGTTAGCGAAACACATTCGCCGGAAATCTTTTGAAATGAACTGTGGTCCATTGTCAGAGACAATGGTGGACGGAAAACCGAAATGCTGAAAGACATGGGTCTGTAGCATAAGGATAGTTGAGCGAGTGTTTGCCTGTCGTAAGGGCAGTAGCCAGACAAACTTGGAAAAAGCATCCACGCAAACAAGTAGGTAAGCATTACCTGACTTGCTACGAGGGAAAGGTCCCACGTAGTCTATGAATAACTTCTCCATGGGTTTGCTCGCAACATCAGATGACAATAGACCCAATTTAGTGTTTTGAGCAGGCTTACTCAAGCCACAGAGATGACATGCTTTCACACGAGCCGCGATGTCCCTGTCCATGCCCTTCCAGATGAAATGCCTCCTAATACTGGAAATGGTCTTCGAAATTCCCTTATGGCCACCTATTGGGGAATCATGATAGTAGCTGAAGACCATTGGCACGACCTTGCTAGGCAGCACAACCTTCGGGGCACGTCCTTTTCGTTCTCGGCAGCACAGGACGCCCTTGGACAGAAAATATGGTACATGCACGTTACCCTCTTTTAGGTGTTGGATGATAGGACACAACTCTTCATCATTTAACTGATGGGGTAACACATCAGTAAAAGCCAAAGGAAAATCCAGCAGAACGGAACAGGGTTGCTCAGAATTGGCCTCGCTGGGTTGGGAGAACATACGTGACAAGGCGTCTGGAACGACATTTTGTGTTCCCCTGATGTGTTGCACTTTGAATTTAAAGGATGAGATCTTGACCACCCAACGCCCTATTTTACCCAGCTGCCGGGGATGAGCGAGAAGCCAGGAGAGAGCCTGATTATCGGTCTCCAACAGGAACTCAGCGTGTTCCAAGAAACGCCTGAACTTATCTAGAGCGTACACAACAGCAAGACACTCTAGTTCATACACTGAAGACTTCCTCTCTTGTTGGGTCAAGGTCCGGGATATAAATGCCACCGGCTGCCTAGCACCATCGACTTCCTGGGACAGAACCGCCCCGAGCGCAACAGAACTCGCGTCCGTTTGCAAAATGAATTTTTTTGAAAAATCAGGCATCCTCAACACAGGGGGAGAGACGATCGCCTCCTTGAGGGTATCAAAGGCCCGCTGTTGCCTCTCTCCCCATACAAATTTGGTACCCTTTTTCCTGAGTTCGTTTAAAGGTACAGCAATCTCCGCGGCATTAGGGATAAATCTACGGTAAAAATTGACCATGCCAACAAATCTGGCAACACCTTTCGCATCCCTAGGGGGAGGAAAATCCCGGATGCCTTGTGTCCTCTCCGGGTCGACCGTCACACCCCCATATGAGACGAGATGCCCTAAAAACGAAATACTCCTTTGTGCAAACTTTACCTTGTCTGGATTGATAGTGAGGCCAGCACTCCTCAATCGGCACATCACCTCTCTCAGGTGACCCAGATGCTCCTCGAACGTTTTACTGTAGACCAAGAGGTCATCAAGATAATTAAAGATGAATTTAAATTTTACGTCATGGAATACAGTGTCAAGTAGTCGCGTGAGGGTTTGAGCCCCCACTGCCAGACCCATGGGTACCCTAGTATATTGATAAAGATTCCATGGCACACAGAATGCCGTATAAGGGCGGCTTTCCTTAGACAGAGGAATCTGATGATAAGCGGCATTGAGGTCAAAGATGGTGAAGTACCTGGCCCCACTAAACCAATCGAACGCGGAATGTAAATCGGGAAGAGGAACTGAATCCACCTCAATATTAGCATTGAGTTTGCGATAGTCAATGACCATGCGCTGTTTACCTCCAGGCTTGGGCACCAGAAATGCTGGACTTGCATAACTAGAGTTGGAAGGTTCAATGACCCCTTGTTTAAGCAACTCTTGAACCTTCTCTCTTAGGACATCCATCTTTGGAGGGGCGAATTTGTATGGGTGTGAGCGGACTACGGCGGAGTCCGTTAAACGGATCTTATATTCCAAAAGATGTGTGAGCCCCAGGTTGGGAGTTAATACAGTGGGGAACTGCTCACACAAATGATCTAAAGCATGCCTCTGGGACGGGGTGAGATGGTCTCTTTCTGAATCGGGACACACAACATCTTGGACACCTCCCTTAGCTCCCTGGTACCCAAGGAAAGGAATGACAACCTCCCGATTGAATTTAAAATAACAGTGGTGCGCTTGAAGATCTAAAACGAGACCACTCTTGGAGATGAAATCGGCACCCACAATGCAGTCGACTCCCAGAGCCGGAGAAACCAAAAATCGCCACACCCATGAAAAACACTCGATATTAATACTCAGGGAAACCACCCGGGAGATGGGCAGAATTTCCCGCGATGCAGTCCAGCATACCACGGAAGACCGATCCGACCCTAATAGTAAGCCCTGTTGTTCAAGGTCCTCACATACTCTAGATGAAATTATGGATCGGGCTGATCCAGAGTCAACCAAGGCTCTGAGCTGACCCTTTTTTAACTCGACCAACAGGAAGGGGCATACTGAACTGTAGTTGGGGACAGTTCGCAGGACCTTGGAGCCGGATGACCCGGGATTAGCTATCCGCCTGGGGTTAAGTGAAACCGGAAGAGAACGGCCTAACGGGGAAGACCACTCCCGACTTATCTTCCCCGAGAATTTACGTTTTTTGAAAGGTTACCTTTTCGGGAAGTCCCTTGACGCTGTCTAGCATCGTTACAATAGCGCGCGACGTGACCGGATCTATGACACCTAGAACAGAATAATTCTCGTACTTCACAGCTCTGAACCGGCGCAGGCCTAGGACCCCAAGACCCGGGCTGCCCGACTCGTCGCTCGAAATTAGGGCGTTCTGAACGCCTCCTAGCCTCGCGGGCTCTAATATCGTCATAACCCTGTATAGTGGTCGACTCGGCGCACAGCCGGTCTAAATCAATAAAACTTTGGGGACGGGCAGCGAATGTCAAACGTGACCGTTCCTCCGGCGTCACGCCCTGCAAAATAGTATGAATGACATCAGACTCTGACAACCCCAGCCTCAGGATCCGGGCCGCGTCTTTAACACTGGAAATGAAATGAGCAAGGGACTCTCCGCTTGCTTGAACTCTATAGAAATGTTTGTGTCGTAACCGGTCGTGTAACCTTCCCGGTACGAAAGCGTCCAGGACTTCCCGATGGAAATGGTCTATGCCACCACCATCCCTAAGGGTACTTGTCACGCGCTCAGCCATAGATCCCCGACAGTACGGGTAAATGAGCTCAACCAAAGTCCGCTCCGACAGCCCAGGGAAATCGGCCAACTGAAAAAATACGCGCAAGAATCTCAAAAGCGCCTCAGGATCCAGACCATCGACAACTGGGAGACGCTGAATGACATCCGACAGTGGGTTAGGAAGCTTGTGATAGCTTGCGGTGGCCATATCGGAAAAGGCAGGAACATGCACAGGGGGTTCCACCCTGGCTGCCGTCTCAACAGAAGAAGAAGAAGAACCGGAATTCGGATCTACGTGGCGACGCTGGCCGAGAGAAAACTCCCGCAATGCCATCGCCACTTGCTCCCTAAGAGTGACAACATTTTTCTCTAATTCCGAGGTGGTAGCCTGTGATTCAGCATTCTGTAAACGGCATAGAACGTTTTGTAAACGTTGGCGCACCCTCTGTCTAGCCGTAGAGGTGGGTGCCGCCGACTGCAGGCCTTCGGCCAAATCGAGCAGTTCTACAAATTTTTCCGAGCACAGCTCCACCTCGGCGGTGACATCCGTAAGTAATACTCTCCCACTCGGTGCCTCACCGGAGGCAAGAGCCTCACGGAGTTGCTTCCTTAATGAAACAACAGTCTCCTGCGGCTTCCGTCCCCGGAACCGGACCTCCCACTAGAGCTCATCTTTTACAAACAAATCCACATTTACCGAAATGGACATGACCGCGCAATCCACACACACACCACGTAAAAGCAAGAATTAAAGAGAACGACAGGAAGAACTTGATCATACAAGTGGCTCCAGAATGCTCTAGCGATACGACGAGATGGGTGTCATAAAAGCAGAGAAACAGCCATGCAAAATGCCCAGAAGAGAACACAACACAAAACAACCAAACTAACTCACTAAATACAACACACAAAGTACACATAAAATTCGATATAATCGAAAATATAAACTATCACATCCATGCCCTTGGTCGGACCATAACCGCATTCAAAATACGATACCGCAACGCAACGCCCTCAATAAACAATTACCATATAACTGGGATGCTACCCAAACACGTTGTCTAATCCAAGAGACAAGTCATAATCAAACTCAACAAGTACCGACGGCCCTCATCATGTCCAGACTCCGTATGAGCTCCAGAGTGTGTGCAAGTGCAACCAATCAGCACACATTCATTAAAAAAAATTAATCACATTCTTATAACCCCTTTTCAAAATTCATCTCACACTCAACATCACAAAATAATCACTTAAACACTAACATATATTAAATTATTTTAAACTTCATTAACCCCTTATTCATTGTATAAAATGTGCTCTTTTTTCTGGTTGTTCATTCTGTTAATTTATTACACTACCATTAAGTTTTCTTACAACACTTGGATTCAAATCAAAAATAATTTGAAATAATTTGCAAGTCCTAACACCAGCTGACATGTCTGTAGCCACACTAAGTTTCATTTAAGAAAATAAATATAAGTCCCCAGATTCTAAAATTTCTCAAGTTCAACAGAGAAAAATAAGGCAGAAATAATACCTACTATCCACCCGGAATCATAACAACCACGCTCTGAACTACCATTTGAAACCCCCCTTTTATTTTTCAAAGTTTTGTAATTTTTTTTTGAATTTTATTTAATTTTATTTTTATTAAGTTTTTTTTTGTAAAAGGGGAGAGACATCATATTTAGAACTAGGTAAAAAACCTAGAGGAAGCAAAAGTGTGCAAGGCCCAAATACAATTACAGACATGTCCCCCCAGGTGAATGACAGGACTTGCAAATGAAAAACTTTTTTAACCAACAAGCGTGTGCTTTATTCAACCTGCAAGATTTTACATACATGACAAGTTCGTGATTGTGTGAGCACACCATTAAAGGCAGAATTATATATATATATATATGTATATATATGTATATCCATTAATTCATAATGTCACAAAGTAAGTGAATTGATATTAAACTAATTGCAAAATTTCTGCCTGATTATGTATGAGTCAAAGTTAGTAATAACCTCATTCATAAAGCAATACTAATCCATCAGTGTTGTATAATATCAAATAGGCTAGCCTGTTGTCTCAGTAAGCACATTTATGGTTATTCTCTTTTTTAAATCCGTTACATATTCCCCAAAAAAGTATATATATAGTAAAATTACACACACAAACACATATACGACATGAATAACAAAACATCCCTCATTTCAGCACTAACCTCGTCATAAACCCATTCCAACTACAGTAAATGAATGAACCCTAATATGTATAGATAAGTACAAATATAAATGACAACGTAAATGGAATATCTCAGCTCCTAAGCATAGATTTGCCAGCATATTCACAAGCATAGTTCACACCAGAGAATGCAAGTGACCGCCCCGAAACTCAACCAGCCAAACGACCCCTTACCTTAATCATTAAGCGTTAAGTATGTGTGTGAAAGAAAATCGTTTCTCATCTACAGCATCAGACAACCCCCGCTACGTTATTAAAACTCAGCCATGACCAGATGACATGATAGCACGATATAATTAACTCCCTAATGGTCTTAATTAGATGAAAGTTAGATCTTACAGCAAACTGCGGATGTGTGTGTATGTGTGTAACTTCTTACACATTATACAGTTATAAGATACTTCATTAGGTGTACTGCGGTAATGTTCACACATGCAATAACATAATTGAACATGAGAGTTTGTGCTAGAGTATAATGTTCAGAACTTCACGAGTGAGCTTCTGGCGGCTTCTGTGCATTCACATGTTGTAGAGAGAGAGAGAAATAGATAATCAGAATTTTCCCACCTGGATTGTCCGGTGTACTTAGTTCGTATAGGCGGGGATCAGTGATGTCACAGTCGTGTCACAAGTCCCTGGTGCAGCTTAGCATTGTAAAAGTCCTCGACTGACGGCATCGTGGCTATAAGATCGTCTCTGCCATTAGGGTGGACAGATGTTCGTCCACCCCTGACACCCATCTCGCCCTTGGTCGAGCACCTGGACATACAATAGGTTGTAGAGGGTGTCATAAAGAAAATCACGCCACTTAGGCCGTCCACATTAAATACCAACACTAACTTTAAGCAGCAACAGCGCACACACACATCGCCACTAATTCAGATTAAACAGTACTAATCTCCCCAGCTGTGACTTATTTCACTCGTCTAGCAATTACTTTCTTAATGTTTCATTGAAATATTCAAATTGATTAGCTGTGTCTTTCGTAGTTATTAATTACATCAAAAGAGCTGAGTGCAAGATACATTAGCATATTCTCTATTGAAATCAACTTGACCCACGACTCTCACATTCATAATTTAATTAAATTTAATTTAATTTGATTTGTAATAGCATTAATGCCCAGATTAAAAAACTGCTCTATACGCACACACACACACACACAAGCATAACTCATAATGAAAGCTGAAACACAAAATATATTTGGGGTTAGAATATTTTCAGAACCCGCAGACTTGCACGTACCTGGAACAACACTTTATCTAGCCTATCATAGTGATAGGTTCGGAAGTCCTGGATAGAAGTTTGCCGCCAGCCGAGACCAGATGAACAGGTTGGAGGATCAAGCAGAAATGAGGCCGATACAACGTTTCGGTCCAGCCAAGTAACCTCCGAAAGCAGGAATGTACAGACACAGCTGACTGGCAGCGCCAGCTGTATTGCGTAGCTGCACAACCGTTTGTGTGTATAACCGACCGGCAACAAACAATCGTAGCAGTGTGGCCGTGCGTGACGTCAGCGGCGCTCGTTTTTAAAATACTAATAATACGTTGCCGAAACCAGTACGGCACACCCTCACCCCAAAAGGGCAACATGGTTGACCCAAAACAAACAAGTCCTCAAGCACGACGGCTGCGGGAAACCTGGAAAATCTCAGATTCTAAAACGCTCTTGGTGAGTTCAGTAACACAGGAAAACGAAAAGGCAGAAGGAAGAGTTGTGAGTGACTGTGTGTCTGAAAGAGAAGATGCAAGTGTGAGTCCTGCATGCTCGCCGGGCCCTGGTCCGCATGCAGATATAAGAGACAGAAAAGAACAGGAGAAAGAGAAGAATCGCAGGATCCCGCTTTGAGTACTGACCACCAAGGCCTCCCAATTCCAATAACTGAGATCCAGGAACCCCAAATAGTATTCCCCCCTTTTTTATGGGACTAATTGTCATCCCTAACTCATGCCCTATGGCAAAACTTTAGCTTCGAAATATGAGTGGTTACTCTTTCAACATCCCCTCCGGGATCACCCAATTTCACTGTGACGGGCGACACAAACCGAAGAATGCGGTATGGTCCCGACCAACGATAACATAGTTTAGCGGCCCTCCTATTTATAGCTGAGCTGATCGGATGGCTCTGACAGTAGACCAAGTCGCCAATCTTAAATGGGTTCGGAATTCGCCCCTGATTGTAGCGACTACGGACGCTTTCGTGCGCACGAAGCAAATTCCTCCGGACCTCCCGCCATCTGTCCACAGTCGTGACCTCAGGATCGTTCGGCAGAAGATCATCAATGTGCCACAAATTGTCCAACGGCAAACTCGGCGAGAACCCAAACATGTCTTCAAAGGGTACGGCCTTGTGACTCTCGTGTAGGGCCGTGTTAAATGCCAATTGCAACCACTTTAAATTTTGGTCCCAACAATCCTGTTGTTCAGCATGATAGGCGATAAGCGCTGAACGGAGATTCCGGTTAAATCTCTCGCGTGAGACGGTTGAGGGTAGTACGGGGAAGTGGTCACATGTTTGATGCCGTTAGCGAAACACATTCGCCGGAAATCTTTTGAAATGAACTGTGGTCCATTGTCAGAGACAATGGTGGACGGAAAACCGAAATGCTGAAAGACATGGGTCTGTAGCATAAGGATAGTTGAGCGAGTGTTTGCCTGTCGTAAGGGCAGTAGCCAGACAAACTTGGAAAAAGCATCCACGCAAACAAGTAGGTAAGCATTACCTGACTTGCTACGAGGGAAAGGTCCCACGTAGTCTATGAATAACTTCTCCATGGGTTTGCTCGCCACATCAGATGACAATAGACCCAATTTAGTGTTTTGAGCAGGCTTACTCAAGCCACAGAGATGACATGCTTTCACACGAGCCGCGATGTCCCTGTCCATGCCCTTCCAGATGAAATGCCTCCTAATACTGGAAATGGTCTTCGAAATTCCCTTATGGCCACCTATTGGGGAATCATGATAGTAGCTGAAGACCATTGGCACGACCTTGCTAGGCAGCACAACCTTCGGGGCACGTCCTTTTCGTTCTCGGCAGCACAGGACGCCCTTGGACAGAAAATATGGTACATGCACGTTACTCTCTTTTAGGTGTTGGATGATAGGACACAACTCTTCATCATTTAACTGATGGGGTAACACATCAGTAAAAGCCAAAGGAAAATCCAGCAGAACGGAACAGGTTTGCTCAGAATTGGCCTCGCTGGGTTGGGAGAACATACGTGACAAGGCGTCTGGAACGACATTTTGTGTTCCCCTGATGTGTTGCACTTTGAATTTAAAGGATGAGATCTTGACCACCCAACGCCCTATTTTACCCAGCTGCCGGGGATGAGCGAGAAGCCAGGAGAGAGCCTGATTATCGGTCTCCAACAGGAACTCAGCGTGTTCCAAGAAACGCCTGAACTTATCTAGAGCGTACACAACAGCAAGACACTCTAGTTCATACACTGAAGACTTCCTCTCTTGTTGGGTCAAGGTCCGGGATATAAATGCCACCGGCTGCCTAGCACCATCGACTTCCTGGGACAGAACCGCCCCGAGCGCAACAGAACTCGCGTCCGTTTGCAAAATGAATTTTTTTGAAAAATCAGGCATCCTCAACACAGGGGGAGAGACGATCGCCTCCTTGAGGGTATCAAAGGCCCGCTGTTGCCTCTCTCCCCATACAAATTTGTTACCCTTTTTCCTGAGTTCGTTTAAAGGTACAGCAATCTCCGCGGCATTAGGGATAAATCTACGGTAAAAATTGACCATGCCAACAAATCTGGCAACACCTTCCGCATCCCTAGGGGGAGGAAAATCCCGGATGCCTTGTGTCCTCTCCGGGTCGACCGTCACACCCCCATATGAGACGAGATGCCCTAAAAACGAAATACTCCTTTGTGCAAACTTTACCTTGTCTGGATTGATAGTGAGGCCAGCACTCCTCAATCGGCACATCACCTCTCTCAGGTGACCCAGATGCTCCTCGAACGTTTTACTGTAGACCAAGAGGTCATCAAGATAATTAAAGATGAATTTAAATTTTACGTCATGGAATACAGTGTCAAGTAGTCGCGTGAGGGTTTGAGCCCCCACTGCCAGACCCATGGGTACCCTAGTATATTGATAAAGATTCCATGGCACACAGAATGCCGTATAAGGGTGGCTTTCCTTAGACAGAGGAATCTGATGATAAGCGGCATTGAGGTCAAAGATGGTGAAGTACCTGGCCCCACTAAACCAATCGAACGCGGAATGTAAATCGGGAAGAGGAACTGAATCCACCTCAATATTAGCATTGAGTTTGCGATAGTCAATGACCATGCGCTGTTTACCTCCAGGCTTGGGCACCAGAAATGCTGGACTTGCATAACTAGAGTTGGAAGGTTCAATGACCCCTTGTTTAAGCAACTCTTGAACCTTCTCTCTTAGGACATCCATCTTTGGAGGGGCGAATTTGTATGGGTGTGAGCGGACTACGGCGGAGTCCGTTAAACGGATCTTATATTCCAAAAGATGTGTGAGCCCCAGGTTGGGAGTTAATACAGTGGGGAACTGCTCACACAAATGATCTAAAGCATGCCTCTGGGACGGGGTGAGATGGTCTCTTTCTGAATCGGGACACACAACCTCTTGGACACCTCCCTTAGCTCCCTGGTACCCAAGGAAAGGAATGACAACCTCCCGATTGAATTTAAAATAACAGTGGTGCGCTTGAAGATCTAAAACGAGACCACTCTTGGAGATGAAATCGGCACCCACAATGCAGTCGACTCCCAGAGCCGGAGAAACCAAAAATCGCCACACCCATGAAAAACACTCGATTTTAATACTCAGGGAAACCACCCGGGAGATGGGCAGAATTTCCCGCGATGCAGTCCAGCATACCACGGAAGACCGATCCGACCCTAATAGTAAGCCCTGTTGTTCAAGGTCCTCACATACTCTAGATGAAATTATGGATCGGGCTGATCCAGAGTCAACCAAGGCTCTGAGCTGACCCTTTTTTAACTCGACCAACAGGAAGGGGCATACTGAACTGTAGTTGGGGACAGTTCGCAGGACCTTGGAGCCGGATGACCCGGGATTAGCTATCCGCCTGGGGTTAAGTGAAACCGGAAGAGAACGGCCTAACGGGGAAGACCACTCCCGACTTATCTTCCCCGAGAATTTACGTTTTTTGAAAGGTTACCTTTTCGGGAAGTCCCTTGACGCTGTCTAGCATCGTTACAATAGCGCGCGACGTGACCGGATCTATGACACCTAGAACAGAATAATTCTCGTACTTCACAGCTCTGAACCGGCGCAGGCCTAGGACCCCAAGACCCGGGCTGCCCGACTCGTCGCTCGAAATTAGGGCGTTCTGAACGCCTCCTAGCCTCGCGGGCTCTAATATCGTCATAACCCTGTATAGTGGTCGACTCGGCGCACAGCCGGTCTAAATCAATAAAACTTTGGGGACGGGCAGCGAATGTCAAACGTGACCGTTCCTCCGGCGTCACGCCCTGCAAAATAGTATGAATGACATCAGACTCTGACAACCCCAGCCTCAGGATCCGGGCCGCGTCTTTAACACTGGAAATGAAATGAGCAAGGGACTCTCCGCTTGCTTGAACTCTATAGAAATGTTTGTGTCGTAACCGGTCGTGTAACCTTCCCGGTACGAAAGCGTCCAGGACTTCCCGATGGAAATGGTCTATGCCACCACCATCCCTAAGGGTACTTGTCACGCGCTCAGCCATAGATCCCCGACAGTACGGGTAAATGAGCTCAACCAAAGTCCGCTCCGACAGCCCAGGGAAATCGGCCAACTGAAAAAATACGCGCAAGAATCTCAAAAGCGCCTCAGGATCCAGACCATCGACAACTGGGAGACGCTGAATGACATCCGACAGTGGGTTAGGAAGCTTGTGATAGCTTGCGGTGGCCATATCGGAAAAGGCAGGAACATGCACAGGGGGTTCCACCCTGGCTGCCGTCTCAACAGAAGAAGAAGAAGAACCGGAATTCGGATCTACGTGGCGACGCTGGCCGAGAGAAAACTCCCGCAATGCCATCGCCACTTGCTCCCTAAGAGTGACAACATTTTTCTCTAATTCCGAGGTGGTAGCCTGTGATTCAGCATTCTGTAAACGGCATAGAACGTGTTGTAAACGTTGGCGCACCCTCTGTCTAGCCGTAGAGGTGGGTGCCGCCTACTGCAGGCCTTCGGCCAAATCGAGCAGTTCTACAAATTTTTCCGAGCACAGCTCCACCTCGGCGGTGACATCCGTAAGTAATACTCTCCCACTCGGTGCCTCACCGGAGGCAAGAGCCTCACGGAGTTGCTTCCTTAATGAAACAACAGTCTCCTGCGGCTTCCGTCCCCGGAACCGGACCTCCCACTAGAGCTCATCTTTTACAAACAAATCCACATTTACCGAAATGGACATGACCGCGCAATCCACACACACACCACGTAAAAGCAAGAATTAAAGAGAACGACAGGAAGAACTTGATCATACAAGTGGCTCCAGAATGCTCTAGCGATACGACGAGATGGGTGTCATAAAAGCAGAGAAACAGCCATGCAAAATGCCCAGAAGAGAACACAACACAAAACAACCAAACTAACTCACTAAATACAACACACAAAGTACACATAAAATTCGATATAATCGAAAATATAAACTATCACATCCATGCCCTTGGTCGGACCATAACCGCATTCAAAATACGATACCGCAACGCAACGCCCTCAATAAACAATTACCATATAACTGGGATGCTACCCAAACACGTTGTCTAATCCAAGAGACAAGTCATAATCAAACTCAACAAGTACCGACGGCCCTCATCATGTCCAGACTCCGTATGAGCTCCAGAGTGTGTGCAAGTGCAACCAATCAGCACACATTCATTAAAAAAAATTAATCACATTCTTATAACCCCTTTTCAAAATTCATCTCACACTCAACATCACAAAATAATCACTTAAACACTAACATATATTAAATTATTTTAAACTTCATTAACCCCTTATTCATTTTATAAAATGTGCTCTTTTTTCTGGTTGTTCATTCTGTTAATTTATTACACTACCATTAAGTTTTCTTACAACACTTGGATTCAAATCAAAAATAATTTGAAATAATTTGCAAGTCCTAACACCAGCTGACATGTCTGTAGCCACACTAAGTTTCATTTAAGAAAATAAATATAAGTCCCCAGATTCTAAAATTTCTCAAGTTCAACAGAGAAAAATAAGGCAGAAATAATACCTACTATCCACCCGGAATCATAACAACCACGCTCTGAACTACCATTTGAAACCCCCCTTTTATTTTTCAAAGTTTTGTAATTTTTTTTTGAATTTTATTTAATTTTATTTTTATTAAGTTTTTTTTTGTAAAAGGGGAGAGACATCATATTTAGAACTAGGTAAAAAACCTAGAGGAAGCAAAAGTGTGCAAGGCCCAAATACAATTACAGACATGTCCCCCCAGGTGAATGACAGGACTTGCAAATGAAAAACTTTTTTAACCAACAAGCGTGTGCTTTATTCAACCTGCAAGATTTTACATACATGACAAGTTCGTGATTGTGTGAGCACACCATTAAAGGCAGAATTATATATATATATATGTATATATATGTATATCCATTAATTCATAATGTCACAAAGTAAGTGAATTGATATTAAACTAATTGCAAAATTTCTGCCTGATTATGTATGAGTCAAAGTTAGTAATAACCTCATTCATAAAGCAATACTAATCCATCAGTGTTGTATAATATCAAATAGGCTAGCCTGTTGTCTCAGTAAGCACATTTATGGTTATTCTCTTTTTTAAATCCGTTACATATTCCCCAAAAAAGTATATATATAGTAAAATTACACACACAAACACATATACGACATGAATAACAAAACATCCCTCATTTCAGCACTAACCTCGTCATAAACCCATTCCAACTACAGTAAATGAATGAACCCTAATATGTATAGATAAGTACAAATATAAATGACAACGTAAATGGAATATCTCAGCTCCTAAGCATAGATTTGCCAGCATATTCACAAGCATAGTTCACACCAGAGAATGCAAGTGACCGCCCCGAAACTCAACCAGCCAAACGACCCCTTACCTTAATCATTAAGCGTTAAGTATGTGTGTGAAAGAAAATCGTTTCTCATCTACAGCATCAGACAACCCCCGCTACGTTATTAAAACTCAGCCATGACCAGATGACATGATAGCACGATATAATTAACTCCCTAATGGTCTTAATTAGATGAAAGTTAGATCTTACAGCAAACTGCGGATGTGTGTGTATGTGTGTAACTTCTTACACATTATACAGTTATAAGATACTTCATTAGGTGTACTGCGGTAATGTTCACACATGCAATAACATAATTGAACATGAGAGTTTGTGCTAGAGTATAATGTTCAGAACTTCACGAGTGAGCTTCTGGCGGCTTCTGTGCATTCACATGTTGTAGAGAGAGAGAGAAATAGATAATCAGAATTTTCCCACCTGGATTGTCCGGTGTACTTAGTTCGTATAGGCGGGGATCAGTGATGTCACAGTCGTGTCACAAGTCCCTGGTGCAGCTTAGCATTGTAAAAGTCCTCGACTGACGGCATCGTGGCTATAAGATCGTCTCTGCCATTAGGGTGGACAGATGTTCGTCCACCCCTGACACCCATCTCGCCCTTGGTCGAGCACCTGGACATACAATAGGTTGTAGAGGGTGTCATAAAGAAAATCACGCCACTTAGGCCGTCCACATTAAATACCAACACTAACTTTAAGCAGCAACAGCGCACACACACATCGCCACTAATTCAGATTAAACAGTACTAATCTCCCCAGCTGTGACTTATTTCACTCGTCTAGCAATTACTTTCTTAATGTTTCATTGAAATATTCAAATTGATTAGCTGTGTCTTTCGTAGTTATTAATTACATCAAAACAGCTGAGTGCAAGATACATTAGCATATTCTCTATTGAAATCAACTTGACCCACGACTCTCACATTCATAATTTAATTAAATTTAATTTAATTTGATTTGTAATAGCATTAATGCCCAGATTAAAAAACTGCTCTATACGCACACACACACACAAGCATAACTCATAATGAAAGCTGAAACACAAAATATATTTGGGGTTAGAATATTTTCAGAACCCGCAGACTTGCACGTACCTGGAACAACACTTTATCTAGCCTATCATAGTGATAGGTTCGGAAGTCCTGGATAGAAGTTTGCCGCCAGCCGAGACCAGATGAACAGGTTGGAGGATCAAGCAGAAATGAGGCCGATACAACGTTTCGGTCCAGCCAAGTAACCTCCGAAAGCAGGAATGTACAGACACAGCTGACTGGCAGCGCCAGCTGTATTGCGTAGCTGCACAACCGTTTGTGTGTATAACCGACCGGCAACAAACAATCGTAGCAGTGTGGCCGTGCGTGACGTCAGCGGCGCTCGTTTTTAAAATACTAATAATACGTTGCCGAAACCAGTACGGCACACCCTCACCCCAAAAGGGCAACATGGTTGACCCAAAACAAACAAGTCCTCAAGCACGACGGCTGCGGGAAACCTGGAAAATCTCAGATTCTAAAACGCTCTTGGTGAGTTCAGTAACACAGGAAAACGAAAAGGCAGAAGGAAGAGTTGTGAGTGACTGTGTGTCTGAAAGAGAAGATGCAAGTGTGAGTCCTGCATGCTCGCCGGGCCCTGGTCCGCATGCAGATATAAGAGACAGAAAAGAACAGGAGAAAGAGAAGAATCGCAGGATCCCGCTTTGAGTACTGACCACCAAGGCCTCCCAATTCCAATAACTGAGATCCAGGAACCCCAAATAGTATTCCCCCCTTTTTTATGGGACTAATTGTCATCCCTAACTCATGCCCTATGGCAAAACTTTAGCTTCGAAATATGAGTGGTTACTCTTTCAACATCCCCTCCGGGATCACCCAATTTCACTGTGACGGGCGACACAAACCGAAGAATGCGGTATGGTCCCGACCAACGATAACATAGTTTAGCGGCCCTCCTATTTATGGCTGAGCTGATCGGATGGCTCTGACAGTAGACCAAGTCGCCAATCTTAAATGGGTTCGGAATTCGCCCCTGATTGTAGCGACTACGGACGCTTTCGTGCGCACGAAGCAAATTCCTCCGGACCTCCCGCCATCTGTCCACAGTCGTGACCTCAGGATCGTTCGGCAGAAGATCATCAATGTGCCACAAATTGTCCAACGGCAAACTCGGCGAGAACCCAAACATGTCTTCAAAGGGTACGGCCTTGTGACTCTCGTGTAGGGCCGTGTTAAATGCCAATTGCAACCACTTTAAATTTTGGTCCCAACAATCCTGTTGTTCAGCATGATAGGCGATAAGCGCTGAACGGAGATTCCGGTTAAATCTCTCGCGTGAGACGGTTGAGGGTAGTACGGGGAAGTGGTCACATGTTTGATGCCGTTAGCGAAACACATTCGCCGGAAATCTTTTGAAATGAACTGTGGTCCATTGTCAGAGACAATGGTGGACGGAAAACCGAAATGCTGAAAGACATGGGTCTGTAGCATAAGGATAGTTGAGCGAGTGTTTGCCTGTCGTAAGGGCAGTAGCCAGACAAACTTGGAAAAAGCATCCACGCAAACAAGTAGGTAAGCATTACCTGACTTGCTACGAGGGAAAGGTCCCACGTAGTCTATGAATAACTTCTCCATGGGTTTGCTCGCCACATCAGATGACAATAGACCCAATTTAGTGTTTTGAGCAGGCTTACTCAAGCCACAGAGATGACATGCTTTCACACGAGCCGCGATGTCCCTGTCCATGCCCTTCCAGATGAAATGCCTCCTAATACTGGAAATGGTCTTCGAAATTCCCTTATGGCCACCTATTGGGGAATCATGATAGTAGCTGAAGACCATTGGCACGACCTTGCTAGGCAGCACAACCTTCGGGGCACGTCCTTTTCGTTCTCGGCAGCACAGGACGCCCTTGGACAGAAAATATGGTACATGCACGTTACCCTCTTTTAGGTGTTGGATGATAGGACACAACTCTTCATCATTTAACTGATGGGGTAACACATCAGTAAAAGCCAAAGGAAAATCCAGCAGAACGGAACAGGTTTGCTCAGAATTGGCCTCGCTGGGTTGGGAGAACATACGTGACAAGGCGTCTGGAACGACATTTTGTGTTCCCCTGATGTGTTGCACTTTGAATTTAAAGGATGAGATCTTGACCACCCAACGCCCTATTTTACCCAGCTGCCGGGGATGAGCGAGAAGCCAGGAGAGAGCCTGATTATCGGTCTCCAACAGGAACTCAGCGTGTTCCAAGAAACGCCTGAACTTATCTAGAGCGTACACAACAGCAAGACACTCTAGTTCATACACTGAAGACTTCCTCTCTTGTTGGGTCAAGGTCCGGGATATAAATGCCACCGGCTGCCTAGCACCATCGACTTCCTGGGACAGAACCGCCCCGAGCGCAACAGAACTCGCGTCCGTTTGCAAAATGAATTTTTTTGAAAAATCAGGCATCCTCAACACAGGGGGAGAGACGATCGCCTCCTTGAGGGTATCAAAGGCCCGCTGTTGCCTCTCTCCCCATACAAATTTGTTACCCTTTTTCCTGAGTTCGTTTAAAGGTACAGCAATCTCCGCGGCATTAGGGATAAATCTACGGTAAAAATTGACCATGCCAACAAATCTGGCAACACCTTCCGCATCCCTAGGGGGAGGAAAATCCCGGATGCCTTGTGTCCTCTCCGGGTCGACCGTCACACCCCCATATGAGACGAGATGCCCTAAAAACGAAATACTCCTTTGTGCAAACTTTACCTTGTCTGGATTGATAGTGAGGCCAGCACTCCTCAATCGGCACATCACCTCTCTCAGGTGACCCAGATGCTCCTCGAACGTTTTACTGTAGACCAAGAGGTCATCAAGATAATTAAAGATGAATTTAAATTTTACGTCATGGAATACAGTGTCAAGTAGTCGCGTGAGGGTTTGAGCCCCCACTGCCAGACCCATGGGTACCCTAGTATATTGATAAAGATTCCATGGCACACAGAATGCCGTATAAGGGTGGCTTTCCTTAGACAGAGGAATCTGATGATAAGCGGCATTGAGGTCAAAGATGGTGAAGTACCTGGCCCCACTAAACCAATCGAACGCGGAATGTAAATCGGGAAGAGGAACTGAATCCACCTCAATATTAGCATTGAGTTTGCGATAGTCAATGACCATGCGCTGTTTACCTCCAGGCTTGGGCACCAGAAATGCTGGACTTGCATAACTAGAGTTGGAAGGTTCAATGACCCCTTGTTTAAGCAACTCTTGAACCTTCTCTCTTAGGACATCCATCTTTGGAGGGGCGAATTTGTATGGGTGTGAGCGGACTACGGCGGAGTCCGTTAAACGGATCTTATATTCCAAAAGATGTGTGAGCCCCAGGTTGGGAGTTAATACAGTGGGGAACTGCTCACACAAATGATCTAAAGCATGCCTCTGGGACGGGGTGAGATGGTCTCTTTCTGAATCGGGACACACAACCTCTTGGACACCTCCCTTAGCTCCCTGGTACCCAAGGAAAGGAATGACAACCTCCCGATTGAATTTAAAATAACAGTGGTGCGCTTGAAGATCTAAAACGAGACCACTCTTGGAGATGAAATCGGCACCCACAATGCAGTCGACTCCCAGAGCCGGAGAAACCAAAAATCGCCACACCCATGAAAAACACTCGATTTTAATACTCAGGGAAACCACCCGGGAGATGGGCAGAATTTCCCGCGATGCAGTCCAGCATACCACGGAAGACCGATCCGACCCTAATAGTAAGCCCTGTTGTTCAAGGTCCTCACATACTCTAGATGAAATTATGGATCGGGCTGATCCAGAGTCAACCAAGGCTCTGAGCTGACCCTTTTTCAACTCGACCAACAGGAAGGGGCATACTGAACTGTAGTTGGGGACAGTTCGCAGGACCTTGGAGCCGGATGACCCGGGATTAGCTATCCGCCTGGGGTTAAGTGAAACCGGAAGAGAACGGCCTAACGGGGAAGACCACTCCCGACTTATCTTCCCCGAGAATTTACGTTTTTTGAAAGGTTACCTTTTCGGGAAGTCCCTTGACGCTGTCTAGCATCGTTACAATAGCGCGCGACGTGACCGGATCTATGACACCTAGAACAGAATAATTCTCGTACTTCACAGCTCTGAACCGGCGCAGGCCTAGGACCCCAAGACCCGGGCTGCCCGACTCGTCGCTCGAAATTAGGGCGTTCTGAACGCCTCCTAGCCTCGCGGGCTCTAATATCGTCATAACCCTGTATAGTGGTCGACTCGGCGCACAGCCGGTCTAAATCAATAAAACTTTGGGGACGGGCAGCGAATGTCAAACGTGACCGTTCCTCCGGCGTCACGCCCTGCAAAATAGTATGAATGACATCAGACTCTGACAACCCCAGCCTCAGGATCCGGGCCGCGTCTTTAACACTGGAAATGAAATGAGCAAGGGACTCTCCGCTTGCTTGAACTCTATAGAAATGTTTGTGTCGTAACCGGTCGTGTAACCTTCCCGGTACGAAAGCGTCCAGGACTTCCCGATGGAAATGGTCTATGCCACCACCATCCCTAAGGGTACTTGTCACGCGCTCAGCCATAGATCCCCGACAGTACGGGTAAATGAGCTCAACCAAAGTCCGCTCCGACAGCCCAGGGAAATCGGCCAACTGAAAAAATACGCGCAAGAATCTCAAAAGCGCCTCAGGATCCAGACCATCGACAACTGGGAGACGCTGAATGACATCCGACAGTGGGTTAGGAAGCTTGTGATAGCTTGCGGTGGCCATATCGGAAAAGGGAGGAACATGCACAGGGGGTTCCACCCTGGCTGCCGTCTCAACAGAAGAAGAAGAAGAACCGGAATTCGGATCTACGTGGCGACGCTGGCCGAGAGAAAACTCCCGCAATGCCATCGCCACTTGCTCCCTAAGAGTGACAACATTTTTCTCTAATTCCGAGGTGGTAGCCTGTGATTCAGCATTCTGTAAAAGGCATAGAACGTGTTGTAAACGTTGGCGCACCCTCTGTCTAGCCGTAGAGGTGGGTGCCGCCGACTGCAGGCTTTCGGCCAAATCGAGCAGTTCTACAAATTTTTCCGAGCACAGCTCCACCTCGGCGGTGACATCCGTAAGTAATACTCTCCCACTCGGTGCCTCACCGGAGGCAAGAGCCTCACGGAGTTGCTTCCTTAATGAAACAACAGTCTCCTGCGGCTTCCGTCCCCGGAACCGGACCTCCCACTAGAGCTCATCTTTTACAAACAAATCCACATTTACCGAAATGGACATGACCGCGCAATCCACACACACACCACGTAAAAGCAAGAATTAAAGAGAACGACAGGAAGAACTTGATCATACAAGTGGCTCCAGAATACTCTAGCGATACGACGAGATGGGTGTCATAAAAGCAGAGAAACAGCCATGCAAAATGCCCAGAAGAGAACACAACACAAAACAACCAAACTAACTCACTAAATACAACACACAAAGTACACATAAAATTCGATATAATCGAAAATATAAACTATCACATCCATGCCCTTGGTCGGACCATAACCGCATTCAAAATACGATACCGCAACGCAACGCCCTCAATAAACAATTACCATATAACTGGGATGCTACCCAAACACGTTGTCTAATCCAAGAGACAAGTCATAATCAAACTCAACAAGTACCGACGGCCCTCATCATGTCCAGACTCCGTATGAGCTCCAGGGTGTGTGCAAGTGCAACCAATCAGCACACATTCATTAAAAAAAATTAATCACATTCTTATAACCCCTTTTCAAAATTCATCTCACACTCAACATCACAAAATAATCACTTAAACACTAACACATATTAATTTAATTTAAACTTCATTAACCCCTTATTCATTTTATAAAATGTGCTCTTTTTTCTGGTTGTTCATTCTGTTAATTTATTACACTACCATTAAGTTTTCTTACAACACTTGGATTCAAATCAAAAATAATTTGAAATAATTTGCAAGTCCTAACACCAGCTGACATGTCTGTAGCCACACTAAGTTTCATTTAAGAAAATAAATATAAGTCCCCAGATTCTAAAATTTCTCAAGTTCAACAGAGAAAAATAAGGCAGAAATAATACCTGCTATCCACTCGGAATCATAACAACCACGCTCTGAACTACCATTTGAAACCCCCCTTTTATTTTTCTAAGTTTTGTAATTTTTTTTTGAATTTTATTTAATTTTATTTTTATTAAGTTTTTTTTTGTAAAAGGGGAGAGACATCATATTTAGAACTAGGTCAAAAACCTAGAGGAAGCAAAAGTGTGCTAGGCCCAAATACAATTACAGACATGTCCCCCCAGGTGAATGACAGGACTTGCAAATGAAAAACTCTTTTAACCAACAAGCGTGTGCTTTATTCAACCTGCAAGATTTTACATACATGACAAGTTCGTGATTGTGTGAGCACACCATTAAAGGCAGAATTATATGTATATATATGTATATATATGTATATCCATTAATTCATAATGTCACAAAGTAAGTGAATTGATATTAAACTAATTGCAAAATTTCTGCCTGATTATGTATGAGTCAAAGTTAGTAATAATCTCATTCATAAAGCAATACTAATCCATCAGTGTTGTATAATATCAAATAGGCTAGCCTGTTGTCTCAGTAAGCACATTTATGGTTATTCTCTTTTTTAAATCCGTTACATATTCCCCAAAAAAAAGTATATATATAGTAAAATTACACACACAAACACATATACGACCTGAATAACAAAACATCCCTCATTTCAGCACTAACCTCGTCATAAACCCATTCCAACTACAGTAAATGAATGAACCCTAATATGTATAGATAGCTACAAATATAAATGACAACGTAAATGGAATATCTCAGCTCCTAAGCATAGATTTGCCAGCATATTCACAAGCATAGTTCACACCAGAGAATGCAAGTGACCGCCCCGAAACTCAACCAGCCAAACGACCCCTTACCTTAATCATTAAGCGTTAAGTATGTGTGTGAAAGAAAATCGTTTCTCATCTACAGCATCAGACAACCCCCGCTACGTTATTAAAACTTAGCCATGACCAGATGACATGATAGCACGATATAATTAACTCCCTAATGGTCTTAATTAGATGAAAGTTAGATCTTACAGCAAACTGCGGATGTGTGTGTATGTGTGTAACTTCTTACACATTATACAGTTATAAGATACTTCATTAGGTGTACTGCGGTAATGTTCACACATGCAATAACATAATTGAACATGAGAGTTTGTGCTAGAATATAATGTTCAGAACTTCACGAGTGAGCTTCTGGCGGCTTCTGTGCATTCACATGTTGTAGAGAGAGAGAGAAATAGATAATCAGAATTTTCCCACCTGGATTGTCCGGTGTACTTAGTTCGTATAGGCGGGGATCAGTGATGTCACAGTCGTGTCACAAGTCCCTGGTGCAGCTTAGCATTGTAAAAGTCCTCGACTGACGGCATCGTGGCTATAAGATCGTCTCTGCCATTAGGGTGGACAGATGTTCGTCCACCCCTGACACCCATCTCGCCCTTGGTCGAGCACCTGGACATACAATAGGTTGTAGAGGGTGTCATAAAGAAAATCACGCCACTTAGGCCGTCCACATTAAATACCAACACTAACTTTAAGCAGCAACAGCGCACACACACATCGCCACTAATTCAGATTAAACAGTATTCATCTCCCCAGCTGTGACTTATTTCACTCGTCTAGCAATTACTTTCTTAATGTTTCATTGAAATATTCAAATTGATTAGCTGTGTCTTTCGTAGTTATTAATTACATCAAAACAGCTGAGTGCAAGATACATTAGCATATTCTCTATTGAAATCAACTTGACCCACGACTCTCACATTCATAATTTAATTAAATTTAATTTAATTTGATTTGTAATAGCATTAATGCCCAGATTAAAAAACTGCTCTATACGCACACACACACACAAGCATAACTCATAATGAAAGCTGAAACACAAAATATATTTGGGGTTAGAATATTTTCAGAACCCGCAGACTTGCACGTACCTGGAACAACACTTTATCTAGCCTATCATAGTGATAGGTTCGGAAGTCCTGGATAGAAGTTTGCCGCCAGCCGAGACCAGATGAACAGGTTGGAGGATCAAGCAGAAATGAGGCCGATACAACGTTTCGGTCCAGCCAAGTAACCTCCGAAAGCAGGAATGTACAGACACAGCTGACTGGCAGCGCCAGCTGTATTGCGTAGCTGCACAACCGTTTGTGTGTATAACCGACCGGCAACAAACAATCGTAGCAGTGTGGCCGTGCGTGACGTCAGCGGCGCTCGTTTTTAAAATACTAATAATACGTTGCCGAAACCAGTACGGCACAGTGTTTGAACTTATAATTACACAGAGTCACAAAATACAACCTAGAAACATTACACCAGGCACTACACAACATTTAACAAGAGATTTGCAGACACCAGAACAGGAATACTGCCAGAAAATACATTATTCGGAACGTAGCAGAATCGAGCAACATTTGGACCAGCTTGACGGGAGCCATCTTTCTTTGACGATCCCAATGCCTTCTCCGTGATCAACGTCAGCTGTTGGTGAAAACAATTGTATGATTTTCAAATTTATTATTCAATGTTTGTATTTAGTAATAATTATTAACTTGTTGTAACGTTATACTTTTTAAATATTAGCCCGATTTCTCTGACTTTGATAATAATTGGCTGTTTAAAGAACCCTGTTTGAATTTTATATAATATACTTTGTAACCAGATCGATATCCTGAGAATCGATATTATAATCGATAAGAGTCAATATTGCCATTAACTAATAAAACATTAATACTTTTCAACACTAAATAGTTCTTTATTTCATAAATATTACTAATTACCACTAATATAATTCTAATTAACAATCTACCAGGACTTTACCACCTATAAGCGAAGATAACCTAAAAAACAAAAAGGTAAACAAGTATCGACTGTCCTGGAGACAATCTTATGAGTGGTGGTAGTTTATTTAAAATATACCAGAACTTCAATAAAATTTTTCAGAAGAGTGTTACATTTTTAAAACTTTACAGCACTCTATTAATTAATTGATTATAATTAATTAATTAATTAAATTATAATTTTTTTTAAATTATAATTTTTGTTTTAAACACATATTTTTTTTTATTTTCTTCAAAACAACAATTTTTGTTATGAAACTTTTGGTGGAGCTGAACATATATTTCTTCATCAACATTACGCTACTCGACCGGTCTTGCTACCATTGGGACTCGACCAGCTGGGAAACTTAAGGAAGTGTTTCAGGCCAGTAAGACGTCGAGAGCCACACCAATTAAACACAAATTAAGAATACACAGACTCAATAAATATTCAATCAAGCTTTTTATTTTTATTACAAATTGGCTAGCCCAAACAGTGGGGCCTGATTACATCAGAATCATCAATCTAATCTTTTTTTATTTTATTACAAATTGGCGCACAACTTTAGGGGCTTTAATTAGCGATTGGAAGGCCAATACATTTTTGCCCAATCACTAGTTGGAGCTAGGCAACAGCTACAAAGCCAGAGAAATTCAAGGGAAAATGCAACGACGTGCAACATCTAAGAAACGGGCGGCGGAGGCCGAAAAAGAATTAGAAACTGACATGGACAATAAAGAGGCAACGCCAGTAGAGGTGGAAGAGTTATTACAATCGGTGTTGTCCAAACAAACTGAACAACCAGAGGAACAACCGGAGATACCCACGCAAACAGGGGAAGTCAATGTCCAGAAGGAACCATTGGAAAAGCCGACACGAACGGAGGATGGGGGTATACAAGAGATGATCAGAGCAATGATGGAACAAATGGAGGAGAATAGGAAGAAGGACAACCAACAAATGGAGGAGAATAGGAAGAAGGACAACCAAACAACAAAAGAAGAAAATCGTAAGGAAAGGAAGGAAGACAAACAATCCTTGAAAGAAGATTTGGCTGAAATAAACAAAAACATAGAAAATACCAACAAGAGGATGGATGAAAACAGTAAGAAGATGGAAGAGAGGATGGGAGAAAAGTTAGAAGATTTGAAGAAGGATAATCAATCCACAAAAGAAGAGTTGACTGGGTTGAACAAGAACATGGAAGAATTGAAGGAAGACAACCAATCGTTCAAGGAAGAATTTAAGGCGACTAAAGAAGAATTGATTAATAAAATTGAAAATACCAATCAGAAAATCGATGAAACCAGGAAGAAGATAGAGAAGAACAACCGACAATTGAAGGAAGAGTTGAAAGAAGATAACAGGAAGTTGGAAGAGAAGATGGGGGAGAAATTGGAAGAATTGAGAGAGGACAATCAAATTTTGAGAGAAGAGTTAAGGGAAGTAAATCAGGAGACAGTAATTTGGACAAACTGGACGAAAGGATGGAATTGTTGTGAGAAGAACTGAATAAAGAAATCAAGGTTAACAAAAAAGCGATGAATAAGAAGATGGAAGAAGAAAATATAATGGTCAATCGACAGATTCGAGAGATTGATGGAAAGTGCAACCAGACCGAAAAGGAGGTGCATGAGTTTAAAGAAGTGGTGAACATCAAGTTCACAAATATCGAAGAACATAGTCGTAGGAAGGTAGAAGAACAGAGGAAGGAAAATCAAGAAGAATTCGGAAAAGTACGCAACCAAGTTACAGAACGATGTAATGATATACAAGAGACCAAGGCCAATATCACCGGTCAGGTGCGACAAAGCCGAGAGGAGATGGAAGCGATAAGAAGCAGACCGACTCATTTCACCGGATTGCCCGTCAACGAAAGCCGAGAGTGGCTCAACTTCCGGCAATACAAACGCAAGCCGATGGAGTTCCTGGCTAGGGTAGAAGAATATTTGACCAAGCATAAATTTACTCAATGGAGCAATTGCAGGGAGATATTAGACGAGTCTTTCCGAGACATAACTGATAATTGGTGGATGGCCAACCGGAGTGAAATTCCTGACTACCAACAGTTCCGGAAAATGTTTAAAACAAAATACTGGTCTGAGACCACCCAGAACTTGATCCGTGACAATACTTGTAATGGAAGATACAGGGCACAATTAGGTAGCAGTATGACGGCATATTTCTTGGGGAAGGTGTGCATGGCAAAACACCTCGAGCCGGCATTTCCAGAAGAATGTTTAGTGAACAAGATATCGTATCACTATGATGAGGACATTATCAGGGCCCGGAGAGGCAGCCAGATCAAGACGATCCAGGGAATGACCGAGTTATTAGAGGGATACGAGAACGAGGAGTATTATCGGCAGAGCAGGAAGAGAAACGAGAGACCAGAAGCAAGGCCGACTACCTACCCCAATAACGGCAATAACCATACAAGTAACCGGAACCAGCCCAGTAATTACGACGGCCCTAACAATCAGCCGCGTAATAACCAGTTTAACGGTAATTTTAACGGCGTAAGGAATAACAACCCTTATCCAAATAATAGAAACAATTTTTTCCAACATAATAATGTCCCATACAGTCAGAGAAATCCATATCCCAACAATAATGGTGACAGACCTTACCCACCTAACCGAAATTACTATCATAATAATTTTAGTAATAACAATAATAGCAATAATAATAACCGAGTGTCGCGCCCTAGGGTAAATTTTATAAGAACAGAAGATTGCGGACCCAGGAGATATTATCAACCGAGGAGGAGCAGCTTCCACGGCGCCGACCGAAGATGGAGGAGTGCGGAACGAGACGGCCCAAGACACGAACAGGGAAGACGAAGTACCAGCCTGGAAGATCTTGGCAGACAACAGAATAGGGCGTTAAACCTCACCCAGGGTACAGAACATCAGGAAACAAACCAGAGTTTCCCGAACGATGCCTCGATCAATAATAACATAAACAATGACCAAAGTACTTTAAACGAGAGGAGGCAGTAGTCAACAACAATGACCCGTTACTGCTTATACTTCCTGGGTTAGAAAAGGATGAATTGCGACAAGAAAACCAGCATAAAAACATCACTATTATAAGTAACCATTATCTGAAAGACATACGAACTGAACTTTTGGAAGAGAACGAGAAGAGTCTCAGCAACAGTAATAATGAGATAATTTATATAACAGCGGAGGTGGAAGGAGTTCCCGCTAAAATAATGATAGACACAGGCGCTAATATTTCAATAATAAACTCCAATGAATTGGAGAGAATACAGAATACATGTGGAAAAACTTTGCCAATGTTACCAGTCAACAACATTGTGTTGGTAGGTGCAATTGGCCGCCAGAATAAAACCATTAGGAAGCAAGTTTCCTTAAGTGTCGTTAGCCGTGATATAGCTTTAGACATGGAATTTTTAATCGCCACTGGATTACCATTTGACATCTTAGTCGGTTGCGATATTCTTCGTAGATATTCGGCAATAATCGATCTTAATTTAAATAAAGTATCACTTTTCCCAGACGGAGTAACATGGACCGCAGATCTGGTAGGAGGCACAACTATACTTCCCAGCCCTATACATCAACAACTTCGTAAAATAAATGTTATTAGAAACAGCCCTCTTTCTAAACCCATAATATACAACCATGGTGGAGAGGATTTATGGTCAGTTAAGATCCAAGAAATACGGAATTACCAGTGCGGAAGCGATAACAAGAAAATACCAACACATCTGGCTGATCGTCTAATCGCTATATATGAGAAATACAAGGCGGTGTTTTCTGATGAACCAGGGAAGGTAAAAAACTACCAGTGCCAACTTCGTTTTAAAGAAAACGTAGAGTTTAACCGGAGGTCATATCCAATAGCGCAGTCGCTCAAAGAAGCCGTGAGAACAGAGATAAACAAGATGATAGAAAATGACATAATTGAGATTAGTCAATCACCTTACACTAGTCCAATTATTGCTGTTCCGAAGAAAGACGGACAAGTCCGGCTCTGTTTAGATGCGCGTGAGTTGAACAAGACAATTGTGAATGACAGAACCACTCCCGGTGAAATAGAAGAGATCTTGAAACGTTTTCATGGTACTAAATTTATTAGCACCTGGGATACGGTCTGTGGTTATTGGCAAGTAGAGCTGCATCCACAAAGCCGCCAGTACGTAGCGTTCATTTTCGAAGGGCGCAATTACCAGTTCAAGAGACTGCCCTTCGGACTTGTCAATTCTGTCGCCATATTTGTGGCATGCATGGACCAGATTCTTGGACAAGAAGCGCTCCAATTTACCACCGTCTATGTTGACGATTTACTCATCACATCCGGAACCTGGGAGGAGCACTGTTACCGAGTGGAATTTGTACTAAACAAACTAGCGCAGAACAACATAACACTGAAGTTGGAGAAATCCAAGTTCATAGCGCGCGAGGTACAATTCTTAGGTTTCAACCTAGACGACAGAGGTATTACCCCATCAGCAGAGAAAGTGGAGGCAATTCAGAGGTTCCCGCAACCAAGAAACAGGAAACAATTACAATCTTTCCTCGGACTCTGTAACTATTACAGGAAGTTTCAGAGCCGATATTCCGAGTTGACTGCCAAGTTTCAACCACAGTTATCTGCCAAGAACAAATGGACTTGGGGTGAAGATCAAGAGCTGACTTTCCGCTTGATAAAAGAGAAGTTTCTGGAGAGTGTTATACTTCGTCACCCAGATTTTAAGAAACCATTCTTTTTAAACTGTGACGCTAGCGATTTAAGCTTAGGAACGACATTATACCAGGAAGATGAGGAGGGCAACATCTGGTAATAAGCTTCGCTAGTCGCACACTGAACCAGTGCGAAAAGAACTACAGTGTGACAGAAAAGGAATTGTTGAGCGTGGTGTTCGCATGCAGCAAGTTCCGGACGTACATTCTCGGATATCAAGTCACGGTACGAACTGATCATAAATCCATCTCGTTCCTTCGTAGGTGCAAGTTGAGTCACGGCCGATTGGCTAGGTGGGTACTCGCCCTACAAGAATATGACCTGAAATGGGAATACATTCCAGGAAAGAAGAACGTGGTAGCGGATGTATTGTCACGTATAAATCTGGAAGATCAGACTTTCGAGGGAGAGAAGGAGAGCTTAGTAAAAATTTATAACATATTCACGACCAGAGCCGATTTACAAGCTTTGCTAATAAATATTCGAATCCATCAGCAGTCTGATCCTAAGCTGAAAAACATTGTGAGTCGTTTGGAAGCCAATGATGAAACCATTTCTAAATATTACCACATTAACAAGGGAATTTTATTCACAAAAACGGCCTTGGACGATGAGACGTGGAAGGTGATAATCCCACACCAAATCAAAAAGGAGGTCATCATCGATTACCATGTCAGGTATGGTCACATGGGAGCGTTAAAAGTGATACAGGCTCTAGAAGAAAACTGTAAGATCAAGAATATCAACCGCAAGGTGAGAATGTACATCAAATCCTGTAAGATCTGCCAATGTGCCAAAATAAACAATGAAAAGACAGAGGGTATCATGATACCAATAACTTCCAACACAAAACTGGAAAAAGTGTTTTTGGATATCTGCGGGCCATTTCCCCGTAGCGGTGGTCGACACAGATATAAATACTTGGTAATCATAATGGATCACTACACCAAGTATATAAAGCTATATCCGGTTAATCGGGCAACAACAGCAAAGGTTTTGGCGGTGATTATCGATTTGTATATCCCAGAGATCGGTAGACCATCTTCCATTATTACCGACCATGGTACACAATTTAAGGGGAGGAGATGGCGAGACACTTTATTAGCACTTGGGATCAAAACTTATAAGAAGTCAGTCTACCACCCAAGTAGCAATCCGGCTGAGAGAGTACTGAGAGAAGTGGGTAGGATATTGCGCACGTACTGTCACAACCAACAGAAAAAGTGGCAAGAGTACCTAGCAGCGACAGAAACATTCCTAAATTACGCCCACCATCCAGCTATAGGAATTCCACCATACTCAGCCATGTATGAGAAGCCGACTCCCCGAAACATTGAACAAATCATTGAATTTCCAACAAACAATAATAGGAAATTCAACCAGTTGAAGTTTTACAACAAGGTAGCAGAAGATCAGGAAAAACGGCAAGCCAAATACCAGAAGGCAATAGGGCGAATTGTAACATATAAAGAGGGTGAAAAAGTCCTCCTAAAAAATAGAGAGCTGCCTAGCACCTTAGAAGGCATAACCAAAAAATTATTATTACTTTACACTGGACCATATGTTGTGGTAAATGATAAGCATAACAATACATATGAGTTGAGGGAAATCGTTTCAGGAAAAATCAAAGGAGTGTACAATCAAGCTTCTATGAAGAAATATTATGAAGAATGAGTTGTGAGTTTTGAATTTAATATTTGTATTTAAAAAATTCTAAAATACGTAAGAACAACTTACAACCTAATATTTTGAACAAACTTTATGGAAGACAAAGAGAAAGAAAAAGAATTTTTAATTTTAATATTTAAAAAAATTCTAAAATATGTAAGAACAACTTACAACCTAATAATTTTGGAACGAACATTATGGAAGAAAGAAAAAGAAAGACTTTTGAATTGAAATATAATTATAAAAATTTAAAATTGAGTAAGTACTTCTTACTACAACCTGATAATTTAGAACAAAACTTTATGGAAGAAAGAGAAAGAGAGAGAATTTTGAACTTAATTATTAAAAATTTAAAATTAAGTAAGCACAGCTTACTACCACTGAATTATGAGAAAAACATTTTGGAAGAATTAAGAAGAATTTGAATTTGGAGAAATACCGAAACATTCAGAAATAATAGTAAGATCACAGTACTATAAACAATTCTGAATGAAACAATTCTGGGAATAAATGAATTAAACAGAATTTGAATGTTGATAGAACGTCAGAACTTTGAAACAAGATAAGATCAACATATTACAAGGATTTATGAGAAATATTTTTCAATTAAATAAAAAGAATAGTTTGAATTTTACATTAAAACTAACCAAGTTCCAAAAAATAATTATGTGTCAATTATAATTGAATTGAGAAGAAAATAAAGTGATTAATTCAGAAAAGAAGAATTAATTTTAATCCAGAATAAATGCTAGATATTCACAATAGCATTTGAAGGAGTAGAGAAGAATAACAAAAAAGAGTGTAATATGCAAGAAAAGAAAAAATTTGGAAGCAAAGAGACTAATTACCAATGAAACGATAATGAAAACAGTTAATTAAGAGCAAAGAAGAACAACTCATACCAAACAAATGGAGAAGATGATTTTGGAACAAATGATAATAATAAGACCTATATGAAATGCAAAGAGAAGAAATACCACATGAAATATGATATAAATGAATTAATGTTAATGAATGCGAAGGCGGATTAATAACTTTCTAAGAGAAAGGAAAGAACCAAAATGTTTAAATAAAATAATCAATATAACAACCTGTATATCTAATGTAAAGATACAATGTTAAAAAATTAAATACAATATATTAAGACCATTCAAATAATGAATAAGAAAGACTATATATAAAGACCATGCTAATACTATGAGTAATCAGAAGAAAGTATAAAGAGAATTCAGATGGAGAAGAAAGAGAGTTACAATGTAAACAGTAACCAGAATTATTAAAAGAAAGGTTTTCAACCATAATTAAAATAAATATATCAGACAAGTTAAGAGTTTTGAAAAAATATATATATAATGAGTATAAAATAATTATGAAGATTTATTAAGATAGAAAATGTGAGATAATCTGAGAGACTACGAAGTGAAGAATCCAAAGATATTTTTATTAGTCGAAAATCAGACTACTTTTTATTTATTTATTCGATGACTGACTGAAGATAATTCCAGCAGCATTATGTTTTTTTTGAGCAGGGATGGGTATGCCTCTGTACTCAATTTATAGAAGTGGTGTATGGCCAGCAGAGAAGTAGCGTACAGTGCCCCTCTGATCTGCCCCAGCCCACGTGATAGGGAATGTTAGGGAATTAATATCCCAAGGATGCAACACGAAGTTGATAAAGAAAGAAAATGTATTACAATAATAATATATCTCAGAAGACACTAACTATCCGAAAAGGATCAGTAGTAAAACAAGTAACCATATATATAAAATTAATTAAACTCTAATATAAAAAAGTCGATATAAAAATGGAGAAGAAAATGAATTATAAGAAATGATGAAATTATCATAAGAAATTATTTCATCCATAAACATGTCTGGAATAATTACTTCTGGAGGAGAGCAATCTGTAACGTGACAGATGTAAGCATAATATTGAATGGCAATTGATCTTTAGAATAATAAAGTTATAATATTTAAATTTGGAAGAAAGCATTAAGTTTAATATAAATAGATTAATTCATAGCAACTGTGGAAAGAAATCATTATTATAAAGAAAATACAAGTTCAAATAAAAGGAGTTACTAGTGATGAGTCATCCAAATCCAGTCTCATAACCAAAGGTTTTCAAGGTATAACCCAGGAAGTTAAGAAAGTGAGTAACCAAGCAGTACAGAATATGACCAAACCAACAACGAGGAAGAATAAATAGAATAGAAACCCTAAAATAAGCCAAGATCAACCAATACAGGTGGTGTATTTCTAAAATAAAGAAGAAGATGGAGAAGATCCCAAGAAACCTGATGGCATCAAGAAGAAGATGGAGAAGATACCAGTCCCAGAAGGCAGGAGAAAAGAAGTCTGATGAAAGAAGAAGAAGGCAGCATCCTGAAGAAGATGTCATGCTCTTATAAAAGACACCCAAATCCCCATACCCCCCAAAATAAATCATTAACCAATAAAAGTATAACGAAATGAAAACCACATGTATATAAATTTAAGAGAGAGAAGTGTATAAAGTAAAAGTTGCCTGTGAACTAAGATGAAACAATAATATAGTACCCATGGAACAAATCTCCATTGTAAAACACTAACCAACTTATTATGTTAATAAGACTATACGACCATTTAGCAATAACATAATATAAAAGTGCAAAGTGAACCAGTGATAGTTTTGGGTATTATAGAAAATGAACCTTGTGTTTCATTCTTGGCAATCACAAACATTGAATACAATGAAATATGCAATTTTCAATGACTTGAAATGTGTACTGTGACAATATGTTATTTATAAGACATAAATCTGTTTAAAATAACATTTTGTTTTATATGCAAAAAGAAAAACAGATTTCATAATACTTTTTGAACAATTTATGCTATTTATTTATTTATGACAGGGTACAATTCCCCAAAGACAATGTGTAAAAGACGGTATGAAAACTGTAGAATCCTACTTATAATAATAGTTAGCAACAAGAATATAGATATAAGGTTTTTATGTATATAGTATAAGAATGTTTAAAAATATATTAGATATAAGGCCATTTGTTTGGGTCTGATACAACTAACATCAGAACTATAAAAATAATTACTACTTGTAAATAGTAGGAAGTAATTAAGACTTGAGTTAGTAACAAACCTTTTTTGTGAACCGTATTTCCATGTTAGAAATAAGGATTTTGTTGTAAAATGTGTTTTGTGCGTTTTGTGTCGAATCTAACCTAACTTACAACGGTAACGTCAAACGAGTGAATAGTACGTTTTTGTGAAATCGCGAGTGTCTTATAAAATACTTCTGGAACACTCACATTATGACAGAAACAATCAAGAAACACTAAATAACACTGAACAATACATATCTATTCCGAAAAACACCACAAAACACCAGAAAACTGTATAATACAATAACCATATTAGTGTCGGAATCGGGAAGAGTGTTTGAACTTATAATTACACAGAGACACAAAATACAACCCAGAAACAGTACACCAGGCACTACACAACATTTAACAAGAGATTTGCAGACACCAGAACAGGAATACTGCCAGAAAATACATTATTCGGAACGTAGCAGAATCGAGCAACATTTGGACCAGCTTGACGGCAGCCATCTTTCTTTGACGATCCCAATGCCTTCTCCGTGATCAACGTCAGCTGTTGGTGAAAACAATTATATGATTTTCAAATTTATTATTCAATGTTTGTATTTAGTAATAATTATTAATTTGTTGTAACGTTATACTTTTTAAATATTAGCCCGATTTCTCTGACTTTGATAATAATTGGCTGTTTAAAGAACCCTGTTTGAATTTTGTATAATATACTTTGTAACCAGATCGATATCCTGAGAATCGATATTATAATCGATAAGAGTCAATATTGCCATTAACTAATAAAACATTAATACTTTTCAACACTAAATAGTTCTTTATTTCATAAATATTACTAATTACCACTAATATAATTCTAATTAACAATCTACCAGGACTTTACCACCTATAAGCGAAGATAACCTAAAAAACAAAAAGGTAAACAAGTATCGACTGTCCTGGAGACAATCTTATGAGTGGTGGTAGTTTATTTAAAATATACCAGAACTTCAATAAAATTTTTCAGAAGAGTGTTACACTTTTTAAAACTTTACAGCACTCTATTAATTAATTGATTATAATTAATTAATTAATAAAATTATAATTTTTTTTAAATTATAATTTTTGTTTTAAACACATATTTTTTTTAATTTTCTTCAAAACAACAATTTTTGTTATGAAACTTTTGGTGGAGCTGAACATATATTTCTTCATCAACATTACGCTACTCGACCGGTCTTGCTACCATTGGGACTCGACCAGCTGGGAAACTTAAGGAAGTGTTTCAGGCCAGTAAGACGTCGAGAGCCACACCAATTAAACACAAATTAAGAATACACAGACTCAATAAATATTCAATCAAGCTTCTTATTTTTATTACAAATTGGCTAGCCCAACCAGTGGGGCCTGATTACATCAGAATCATCAATCTAATCTATTTGTATTTTATTACAATATTCATCATCATCGTCATCATCATCATCATCATCATCATTATCATCATCATCATCTTTACGGATTAAACCACGGATGGTTTGTTCCGGTCACAAATAGGCAAAGATTAGAGCTGGTCACTCCAGGGCTTCCTCGGATGTTCCACATCTCTCTGTCCCCGCGGACGTTAGTTCCAGAGTTGTTTGGGGATGCGGCAGTCATCCATTCGGCAAAGATGTTCCCACAAATTCAGCCGATACTGGGCGATTCTGTTGAGTATACTCATAATATTCATTTCTTGCCCTATATCTGTGTTTCTTCTATGATCATTGATCATGGAGAGTATACCCTGCCACGTGCCTGAGAAATCTCATTTCAGCCGCTTGGATGCGACTGGCATGGCCTTTCGCTAAAGTTTAACTTTCAGACCCATAAAGAAGTGTGGGAAGAGTCATCATAATAATAATAATGCCTTTCTTTTAATAAACACTATAGGTAATTTTACGGATTTGAGATTTATGATTTCTCAGAAACTTTCTCTTAGCAACTTGCAATGGCAGTCATAAATATCTTGTATATTAATAACCGGTAGGGTAGAGTTACAATGATAAAATATATTTTAACAAACTAACACCGTTTTTATTGCCAAATGGGAGGTCTAACAACAAATTATGATTTGTGTTGCAATACACTTGAATAACAAAGTTTTTTAATATACAGTTTAATAATAATAAGTTACTCCTTAATTTTTATATGTGATGATTAATAATCCTACTAATATAAAATACATAACAATAATACACAATCATAAAAGTAATACAATTTCTAAAGAATTATATGCTTGATTCAGTCAACTTTCCAATGTTAGCCTGGCTAAAAATCAAGTAAGGTTTAAATGATTTTGCACTGTGCAAAACATTTTTCATATACTAATTGATTATCACGAATCTTACTATTGCTAATTCAAAGTTATTAAAATATACAAACACTTGGTTAAGTTTCACAGCTAAACTGTGAAACTTAAACAAGTGTTTGTATATTTAAAAACCTTTGTATTAATATGTTTCTCCAAGTGCCCAAGGAGTTATAATTTAATATTACTAATTGAGTCCTGTACAGTTGAAGAATGCAACGCGACACTTTAGTCCTGTAAGTTCTAAAACGAATGCCGTATATTTGGGTTTGCAAAATACATTAGGTGACTGAATAATAAAGGTAACAGGAATATATGCAAGTGAATGTCTAGCATTGAATTATAATTTATACAAACTAGAAATATTGGAAAGACGACTTATTATGGAAATATTAGGCTCACAAAAGATTTCAGAAGGTTGTAAATTAAGAAGTAATGACAAAATGTATCAGAGTATAGTAAATATATCAGAAACAATGAGAAAAAGAAGACTATAATTTTTTGAACATTTATATAGAATGGACGACAATAGATTAACAAAGCAGATCTTCATATATCTGTGGGGAAGAAGTCAACATCAAGTTGGATTAAAAAAGTCCATAAAGTTTAAAAGGTTTAAAAAAATATATATACACGCAGAAGAAGCAATTGAAAGAGAAAGTTTTTCGGGCAAAAGTGTTAAAAATGGAAGGAGTCCGGGGTAGGAGAGAGAAAACCGCAGGTTCAAAGTGGACTGAAGACAAGGAGAAGACACATAGTGAAAACACGAAAGAATATAGTAGAAAAAAAGAACAAACACTAAAGAATTTAAATTGCCATATGGTCCTTAGATAGCCGATACAATAAAGTAAAAAAGGTAACAGGAAATTTAATTATTGTTGTAAGTACATATCTTAACCATCTTGTAAATATTGTATATACTAGAAACTTATATGCTAAACTCATAATAGACTTTTTTATAGTCTAATACCCTAATTTCAAATTATATTACTCAATTCATAAACAACTAAATGATTTGAAAATTTTAAAACTACGTCGCAGCTGTTTTGTAAACAACGTCGTTTCCATAATCAGTTATTTAGTACTCTTTCAACACTATATTTTGATTGTTTTTTATTTGTTTCATCCGCAGTGTCACTTTTTACGTACGTCAATAAATGTACACAATTATTTATCAAAATTTTAATTGAATCATTGTACAATTCAACTAAGCGTGGAGGTATTCTTTCCCATCTTCATACTTTATGCTATTTTCGGCAAGAGTATCGGTAAGATCACTGAAGATCGTTCATCACAAGTATTTAAAACACAGTTCAGTTTCCGTACCAGTTAGCACATCTGTGATTCAGAGTTGGTATAACAAAAACCAAACATAATTTCCGTTATGTGCTACTAAACTTCAAGTTCAAATCAAGACCTATGTTTTCTCAATATATTAAATACAACGTTGCTCCTATACTAGCAATGATTGATTGGTAATCTGCATGTTGGAGATGTGTGATGATTTTTTTGACTAGTACGTTTTGAATAGTGTAAACTTCAAATATTTTTTAAATATTATTTTTAAGTAGAAAATATCAGAGTTTTGCCCCAATCTCCAAGTGATATCTACAGTTAGATTTACTCATGTGTTAGAAATATTTTTGTTATTTTTAATCATTCCAAGTCAAAACTTTTTAATATTACAATTTAAATCATTTCGTTTATACCAAAGACAAATTATTGCTTCTTTTCTCATCAGGTCAGTTTAAATTATTAGAAAATTAAATTAAAATTCAAGCAAATCTTTTTTTTATTTCTGTTGACAGGAATGTTTTATTATACAAATTTGGCAGGAAGAAATTTGCATTCAAAGCAATTTGCCGCTTGTTATCTGACTCAGAAGCAAACTTTTAACCCCACGTGTATTGTAATAAGTGGTGATTCGTGCTTTACAAATGAAAGCAAGGGAAAGTTTTAAAATAAATTACAAGGTGTTTGTCCTCTTTTTGCCTACATTAAAAAGTAACTTACTGATAAGTCACGGAGATTAAAGATGCTAATTTGACAAGAATAATCAAACTTTAACACGATTCAACTTTACATAAGTGTAAAATTGCATTTTGCAAGGATTCTACAGTTTAAAAATACAAATGATATGTATACGGTTAACACCAATACACATTCGTAACACAACACTGTCGCTGTAATAATAAATGATGTTTTAACACTTCTTTCAGTGTGAAAGTTTATTATTAGCAAAGTAAAACAGCGACTTCCAAAGTAGTAAAAGTATCAATAGTAAGTTAAATTATTATTGGATGCATACTAGAAAAAGTGTAAATAAGACTGTACTCTCAGATACTGATTCGTAACCCCTCTAAGCCACACAGCAGTATGTAAATGACAAAAGACTTCGTACCGTTTTGCAAACACGAATAGCATCCCTATTACCAATTTAAACGTGTATACTAATGGTATTTTTGGTACAAGTAGTGCCAGTAGTAGTAGTAGTAGTAGTAGTAGTAGTAGCAGCAGTAGTAGTAGTAGTAGTAGTAGTAGTAGTAGTAGTAGTAGTAGTAGTAGTAGTAGTAGTGGTAGTAGTAGTAGTAGTAGTAGTAGCAGTAGTAGTGGCAGCAGTAGCAGGAGTAGTAGAGACAACGTTAATATTTAATCAAATATTACATAAACTAAATCCGATATTCACAATAAAAATATGATATACAAAGGAGAATGTTCAAATTGCAATAAATTTTATGCATGCTAAACGAATAAAAAACCTACACGGTAGATTCCTTCAACACCGCATGCGTTTTCCAAGGTAAATTTCTGCGGCCTAATTTAGCCACACATTGTTTAAATATAACCATTACTTTCCACATAATTGAAATGACAAATTAATATAAAAAACATAGGAATGTCACAAAATTAATAAATTTAATAATTAAATATATACAAACACAATAATACTGATTCTCTGATCGAAGAACAAATTAAAATATAAACAAACCAGAACGATTTACTCAACATTCCTAACTTGTTAAAATAAAAAGGGTATAAAGATTAAATGTTTTTAATATAACCGATAAGACAGGTGATTATGTAAACAACATTCTATTCACAAAAAATGTGTAAATCAAAATCGATTTGATTATTCGTTGTTTTAAATTCAGTTCTCCGAAGATGCACATTGCATATTTAAGGTAATGTACAATGACACTAATATACATGCAGAAGAAATTATCGTTTGCTTATATGATACGAAACATTCAATAACTGCTAAAAAAATAAAATTATCAAAACTTTTAAAGAATATATATATTGCAACGAAACACAGGATGATGATCTATGAATAAGTATATCAGAGCATGGATGACGGACATTGATTTATGCAATTTTTGTCAATTAGCTATAAGTTTTGTATTTAGTGATGGATAAGCACTTGTTATATACAAAATTATCTGTAAACTTTTGTTCTATAATGTCATGTACTTTGTTTGTGAATATGTGCGCGCGTTCGCGTGTGGTGAACCTTCGTTGTTATATCTTCCGCGTTAGTTAACCGATCGGCATGAGATTTGGACAGTAAATTATGTATGAAAATAGCTACATTTTCTATATACTCTGTTGTTCTCAGCTATTTGTAAATGCGGTTTTAGAGTAATTGAAATTTTAACTTTTCACGCTTATCAATTGAAGTGTAATAAATTTCTAGATAAAATCTATGCAGGCTCTCGCAGACTTATACAAAGATTCGCCTGCAACGCGTCTATCTTTTGCCCAATCTACCACGTAGACAGTCGATTGACCAATCAGAAACCCTAATTTCAGTCAGACCCGTCCGTTGCCATGTGTACTTCCGGGCAGTTCATCGGAAGCCGTTGCTTAGTGAACGTGTGTTCTTCGTCAAGTGTTTTTCTTGTTCGAACTGGTTAATCTATAGTAACTCTAAGTCTTCGGACTCATTTCGAATTGTTTGAATAGAACCAAGCGGGTTAACTACCTATATTATTATATTAAGTGCTATTACGTGTTAGTAGAAGATTTCCGCTTTGGGAGATTTATCTACCGTGGTAAACCTTATTTACGCCGGACTCATCAAGATGAGCCGGAAGGTGTAAGCATTATACACCGCTAAAAAAGTTTATCACTCATTATCACCCTGAATTAATAATACCCAATTTCGATGATAAAACTAACGATTCGGAAAGTGACAATTTGTGCGTAAAAGCAGTATCAGTGTTATCAGTGTTCGACGAACCCCCAGCGCGGAGAGAGAGAGTGTGAGAGCGGAGAGAGGAGAGCGGAGCGATAAATAACAATTAATTTATTAATATTGTATATTTAATTGTGTATAGACTAGATTCATTTGGACTATTTTGTGTGTGTTCTATTTGTAAGCAGGGAGTGCTTGAGTTGGTTGCACGGTTATCACATAGCGTGATCAATGTCGGGCAAGTTTCGCCGTTTAGAAGACACGTCTGGGCAGAGACTATTCCAGATATTACGCTTGCGTCAGAGTCTCTAGCTTCAAATATTGTTGGATGGAAATTTAATGAAGAATACTCTGGTAGTGATTACCAGAATAGACTGGTAGTATATAGTCTTTAACCTCTATGAAGATAGAAGACAGGAAATTGAAAAGTCTTGAAGGAGACGTAAATGGAATGTTGGCAGACTCGATGTAGAAACCCTTGTATGAGAAATAGAGAGCGGAGAGGACTGCGGGCTGGAGAGGTCTAGTCCCGCAGAGAGTGTAGTCGAGACCACAATGAAGCTGATACGCTAGACCTGCGACATTTCAATGCCTTGGCAAAGAAAGTTATCTGGGAGAAGAAAAGCGGTCTACTGGTGGACTGAGGGGATCTCTAGTCTGAGGGAGAGATATCTTTCTCTCAGGCGAAATGTTACCAGGAGGAGGAAAAAATATGGCAATAGTGCAGAGCAAGAAACAGCAGAATACAGAGCAGCAAGACAAGACGTTAAAACGGCTATTATCAGTAGAAAACGACGGAAGTTAGAGGAACTAGAGGCTGAGGTGAATTGTGACTCCAGGGGGCTGGGTTACAGGGTCGTCATGCACAAGCTTGGGCACAATCGACTAACCCGATCATGGATGCACCACGTATGGATACCATCGTGGATGCACTTTTTCCCACCCACCCAGTAAATGTCCGTGAGCCGCACCCCGTTGCAGAAGACGAAGTCCTGCTGTTTAGCGATGAAGAACTGAAGGAGGATGCAGGCTTGATGAAGAGTGGCAAAGCCCCAGGACCGGACGGTGTTCCGTCAGAAGTTCTAATTGTGATTCCTTGCTTACGGATACTCCATAATATGTACAGCAGCTGCCTCGGGGAGGGATACTTCCCCAAGCGGTGGAAATTGCAGAGGCTGGTGCTTGTCAGCAAAGGTAAGGGTGAGCCTGCCACTCCATCAGCGTACAGACCTTTGTGCATGCTGGATATTGCCGGGAAGTGTCTGGAAAAGTTACTAAAACCAGTTAGCAGCTATTCAAAGCACGGGAGACCTGTCAAGCAGACAGTTTGGCTTTCGGAAAGGCCGATCAACTTTTGGAGCAGAGGAAGATGTTGTAAGAACTCTCCACGAGGTCCAACAGGGGAATAATTACTCAAGGAGTATAGCTTGTTGGCGACGGTGGATGTTAAGAATGCTTTCAATTCTGCCAGCTGGAGCGACATGCTTAGGGATCCCTAACACTTCTTCCGGATCCCACAGTGTCTACTGCGGATAATAAAATGCTATCTGAGTGACAGGAGACTTACTTATGATACGACAAACGGACCTCGTAGGAAGAAGATCACCTCAGTGGATGCCCAGGGCTCAATTTTTGGTCTCTGACCATTGAAACGGAATTCTACGGATCGAGACGCCAACAGACACTTCCCTGGTAGGGTACGCAGACTATATCGAGGCAGTGATTGTAGCACGAAACGCCGCAGATGCACAAAGAAGCCTGAATCAGGTAATGAAGCGAGTGGGACCCTGGCTTGAAGAACATGGTCTGGATCTAGCAACCGATAAGACCAAAATAGTACTGCTCACCCGGCGACGGGTTTCCACTATTATACCTCTCCAATTGGGAGCTGAGACAGCATTTGCAAAGAACGCTGTGAAATACCTAGGGGTGAGACTAAAGTCAAAGCTCTCCTATTAGGAGCAAATAAAGTATGCAGCTGATAAGACGGCTAACGTTACAACCAAGCTTAGCAGACTTATGGCCAACGTAGGAGGTCCCGCTGCAAACGTGAGGCGATTGTTCATGGCGGTCACAGAATCCATTCTTCTGTACGGTTGAGAAATCTGGGTAAATGCACAAAGGACCGAGAAGTACAGAAAACGAGTTGCATGTGTGCAGAGAAGAGGATCCCTGAGAGTAGCATTCTCTTACCGGACAGTGCCATTGCCATTAGTCCTGGTGATAGGTGCAGTGATTCCCATATATAAATATCCCATATTCCGGAAAGCATGAAGCCAGGGAACTCACTCTCCGGCACTGGCAAGATCGTTGGGATAGAGACGATACAGAAAGATAGACCTCAGGGCTCATACCATACTTGAAGGAATGGATCGACCCCCAAAGCGGTGAGGTCAACTACCATCTGACCTAGGTGCTCAGTGGCCACGGCAATTTTATTGCCTACCTCCATAGAACGAGAAAGGTGCAACGCCCAGCATGCCAATACGGAGACTCCCCCCATGAAAATGCCTCGCACACTGTTTTCAAGTGCTGCAGATTCGCAAGATAGAGGATGATACTGGAAATGGAGATCGGTGGTTTCACGCCCGAGAGCGTAGTTCCGCTTATGCTCCGTTGTAAGGCGGAATGGGACCGCATAAGTGCATTTATTCAGTGGGTCCTACTAGAAAAAAAGACAGGCCCTACTTGCACCCAAAGGGCAGTAGAAGATGAGGAACAACTAGAGGGCGCCCGATAAGGCTGCCGTAACCTCCACTCTGAAGTAATACGCTAAGTGGTTCCAGGATGGATATAAATGCCTGATTTAGAGATGGGTTTTTTAGTGGGTGAGAATCCCACATACCAGAGGAAGCCTCCTCTGACGGTGTATAAATCATTTTCTCATTTTATAAAAATATTATTATTAATATTAATATTATTATTATTATTATTAACATTATCAGGTTTTTGTTACTTGTATTTGAGCAGTTGACTGCATTTAGTGTTATAAGACGCAATAAAAATTTGTTTGTTGTTGAAACAAATTTGATGCTTTTAACTGTGAAACTTACTTTTAATAGAAACTTTGGCACATTGTTATTAACGTTGGTTTTATATATATATATATATTGTAACTAGACGACCTATAGGGTACTGCCTTCTTCCTTAATGCCCATCGTTGGGTTCGTCACTTTGTAAGAAGACCCTATATATGGCTGTAATCTGATCAAGCCCCACTGTTTGGGCTACCCACTTGGTCACCAGACCGCTGTATGCCGGTCGTTACAAAAGAATAAAAATAAAATGGAAAATTCAATAATAATAGAATTTTCAAACAACAAAATAATTTTGTTTATGTTTATAGAGGTATGTAAACAAGATAAATCTGTTTTTTAAAAGGTTCGGGTAAAATTTTAATAACAGGTAGGTATTTATTGACCGTCGAGCACTTCTTGAAGATTTGCACCAAGTCTGGAGTTAAATAGATTAACTCCAGGTAATAATCGATTGGTGACTTTTCTGACTGGTCCAGTATCTTGTTCAAAATAGGATATATTCTTCTCACTTAAATCCTTCTGCCTTATAAATACCCTTAAATTACCCTGTGAAATAAGTACAGATACAAAATAATGGAAATATAAAGATTTATTGACAATTTTAAATAAATAATCGATATTTTATCGATGGAGAGCAATTATCGACTCTGTCTCAGGAATTATCGATTGTGTCATACAGAACAAAATTTTATGTTATATTATATTAAAAGACAGGTTCTTTGAGCGATTAGAATTAATAGTCAGAGAAGGGTGACGAGAAAGTATAACATTAACAATTAACACATAAATACAATAATTACTATTTAATAGTATTTAAATAATTCAGGTTATGATATTAGAATAAATGTTTTGTCGAACCAATGAAGATTGATGTGACGTCAGTGACTACGATGTAGTAGGCAGGTTTCGTTTTCAAGATGGCCGCTCCTTGGGTTGGTCTTGGCTATTGCATATGCGTCGAGTCAGAAAATTACTATAAAATTACCTTCATCAAGGTCTAAAATGTCCCCGCACTGGTGTAATATGTCTGTTAATCTATTTGGTGTATTCTGGTGAAGTGTTCTGTGTAAACTTGCGTTAGTTAGTTTATTTTCTATTTGTTCAACTACTACGGTTAAGTTTTCAAGTTACGGTTAGGTTTGTAGAGTGAATCAGTTGTAATATAATGTTTTACTGTTTACTGTCACTCGTATAGTGAAGTTAGAGGTTTGTTTTCACTATTGTCGTGAATGTTTTTATAGTATTGGCTTCAAAAAGTGTCTAATTTGTCTAACTCCCGTTCACTGATTTCAATGGCTAAACGTTAGCATCATGTTCGACTCGATTTTAAGAACGTTTTTGTCACACACCTATTCAGCTTGATATTCAACAAAAGACTAATTAACTTGGTCATAAATCTTGCCCAGTTAATCCTTGAAAAAGTATTGTTAACATTTTTCGACTTCATACACATTAGAAAATATTACATTATATATGGAATTTTTCTATTTTATTCCTCACTTTTATGAATTACTAATCTTATTATTAGTTTAATCATCTCATTCCCTTTAAATTGATGTATTATAGTCCATATCTGTAGACATTTTGTGGAAATTAACAAATTTTGTTCACACTTTGGAAATATAGGCTCAAAATTGGATTTCCGTCTTTATACAAAATTCCTTCCATTTTAAATATTATTAATACTATTATAATAAATTTTAATTAGTCATATTTCTCTTCCTTTCCTTAAATACATATAAATTACACCTTTGAACTGGTTTTTTGTGTTAATTTGTAGATTTGACATTGCTCTTTAAAATTAATTAATTTATATATTTTGACAATTTACAAAATGTTAAGGTATATTTCCTTATTGTCATTTTAATTCATAGGATCATTCCTAGTAGTAGTTAATTGTGTTATCTTATATAAATCTGGGTAGTTTACAGGATTTATTAGTGAATTATACTATTTTATATTGGTTCTCTGATTTCACCAAATGGCCTAGATTTTAGAATTTTATATTTCTTTCTTTCTCAAATAATTTAAACTTAATTCCTCCTCTGACTTTACATAATTACAATTATATCAAAATAACATGATTTATAACTTATTGTATTGTGTAGTAGTTAATTAACACTACATATTTAAAATAAATAATTATGAACATGGTTCAGCAATCTGCACAATTGAACACATTGCAGATATGGTTTGAACATATATCTTTCAACTATTTTTGAGCTAACATAGCATACCTCTTAGAACATTATTACTGGTATGTAGGTTATTATTTATTAAACATAATTCTTTTTAAAACACATAACATAAATCTTATTTTCTAATAAACCTTACCAATACATTTATTTAACACATTGATTTTAGGATTGTGAAATAACAGTCTATTTAAACATGTTACACTTATTCATACTATATTAGTACCAGTCCTTTCTGGTTCAAACCATTACTACTGTGATCCCCCACATCAGCAAACACCAACTCCCATACTTTATTTATTATCATTTTTTACAAATGTCTTGTAAATAAAGACTTACATTAAAATAATAAAATACTGGAAACCTTCCATTTTATTATTTTATTATACTGTTTATTATTAGACTTTAAAGTTGTGATATAGCATACTACTAAGTTATAGTATCACCAACTTTAAGTTTATTGCATTTTTTAAAAAAAAACACTTATACAAATTCACTTTCACTGTTGGTTCTGATATTCTGAGTCTTATTATCTCAGACCAGACCGTTAGTCATCATGGACCGTTAAGACTAGTTTATTTTCTTTATTACACAATAGCTTTAGCCGGTGCACTTCTTATAACGCTATACAACACTTTAGTTTTCTCAATAATTACATTTTTATAAGATTTTGGGTATGTTATACTTTCTTTGGCATAGTTTTTGTTGGTTTGGGATTGATAGTAGTTTATATAATAATAGGTTTTACTACGGTGTTTCTTTCATACTATGTATTCCTCTCCCCCTGTCTTCCTTCTTGTCCTTCTTCCTATCTTCCTTCTGGTATTCATTCTTGTCCCTCTTCTAGTTTTCATTCTTGTCCCTCGTCTAGTCTTCACTCTTCTGGTCTTCTTACCTCATTCTTGGGTAAACCAAGGTACTTGGTGTTATCACGACTGAGGTTTAGTTTGGTGTATTTAATTTCTTCACTGAACTGATTTTATTCTTCTATACAGGTTTCAGGGTATTGTTTTCTTCCTGTTCACAAACTTTATTCTTCCCTCTTCTTGTTTTTAGGGTATTTTGGTATTCACCACTCTTTGATTGAGTCTCTTTTTTCGGGATATTGTCTTATGTAACTGGTTTACTGCTCTGAGCTTCCTGGGTAAATTACTGGTATTATACTATGAGTTGATGAGTTGCTTCAATACTTTCTTTGGTTTCTTTTAACAGTGGTTTTGATATATTATGTAGTGAGGATTTTTATCTTATTGTGTTTCATTCCTCTGATTTATTTAAATGTCATTTAATATTATTACAACATTTGTTGATGTAATTAAACTTTATGATTTCATATGACTTGAAATGTAGTGGATTTTCTGTCACGCTACAATATATATATATATATATATATATATATATATATATATATATATATATATTACAACGCTCCCTTTCGTCTAACACAATTATCTAATATTTGTGATGTTAGATAAAAAGTTACTTACCCGTGATTTTACTTTACCTGGGCGCCAGAACAAATCCCAGATACAAATGACCCGGTTTCAGCTTAGCTCAGCGCATGGAGACACTCTTTCTCAGGATTCGTTCAGTGATTGTGGTTTTCAAGGGGAATCGTTACAAATAACTCTTTAAGATTTGCTTGATTATTATTTTTAATGTTTTAATAAATGATTTTTAAACTTTAAATTGTTAATGGTAGTGGCTTAATTCTACCCTATCCTTATAATTATTGAGTGAGTGTGGAAAGTAATGATTAAGACGCTCAAACGACCTATAGCTCTTATCTGGTCTGATTAAGAAATTTCTATCTCCCAAACCAGTGCTAAAGAACAGGTCTACAATAATTTGCACGTCCAATACTACACACTATTTTCAATTCAACACTCTTATACTAAATTAATGCTAATCTTACAGTTAAAATACAATATTGTCCTTTTCTTAGTGTCTTTTTAAAATTGTTTATTGTTTTATTATTTGTTTAGCGCTTATATCATTGATCAATGAATTTATTTCTTACTGTTTTGATGCGTTGACTGAAGATAGGAATCTGTAGAGGTCCTCCTTTCGATGGTGTTGCACAGAAGAATCGGTTGATCAATGTTATGGAAGATGCCCTGGCAATTACAGATGCTGTAGACTTCTGTAGCACAGGTCCTTCACGGCTGATGGATTCATTAATTAACTAATAACGGTGATTTTACGCAGCTAGTGTTATTGAATGTTCTTAATTCCTCTACACTGCGGACTACTTCTCGATTTAGAACTGAATTTACACTGTTGTGTAATTTAAAAAAAATTCTGTATGCGAATTATACACGTCTAGTGTGTTTCAGTACCGAACGAAGAGTGATGCTACCCCTCGCTTTTAGCTGGCGTCTGTTTTAAATACGGGCCGCTGATTGGTTGTACAAATAAATCATGCATTTTTCCAGTTGTGACAATTTCGAATAGGTCGGTCTTACACGCGGTGACAGGTTCCAAACGGCAGAGAAATTCTTGTCAAAATCGTACTTCCTGTATTTGCAAATCGATTCATTTCAGGTATTTGCAAATGTGTTTCCGAAGATCTGACCACAGAATATTGTTGCTTAGGTCTTTATCTGTGTGTGTGTGTGAAAACACCTTATTCCTACGTAGCATAATTCTCTCGTTATTCCTGTTGGCGTGCGTCATCCGTATAACTTCTTTATTTGTTAATTATATTAACTGAGCTTGCGGCTACTTATAAAGCTTTCCTTGCTGAATACAATGCTGTTTTCAGAATTGCCGTATATTTACAACTTTTGAAGTTATCGCAGGTTGAACTGATAATTCGCTTTGAGTAAAATTACCTGTTTGAACTGGATTCTACTGTCGCTGTGACGCGGTTAGTGTGAGATGGCAGCAATTATACGCTCTCTCTCTTCCTTACTGCGTTACGCTCGTACCTTCTATAGCTTTCATATAACGCTCTGATAGGACGCTATTATGAATCGTCACATATACCCCCACTCGGTATAAAAAAAAATTGATTATGTAAATCATTAATTTTTTTTCTAATGTACAGTTTTACACTGAATAAAATTTTGCACATTTACTTTAGCACTTTTTCCCGCACAAAACTTACACTTATACAATGTTACTTACATCTATCTTACAACTAAAGATTACAATGTTTCTTAACCTAACATGGTATATTGAAAATTTATATGATCATTTTTAATCATCATTTTGGATTAATTTAATGTCAAAAATTGAAATAACAACACTACATTAATTTATATAAAATTTATTATTATTATTAATATTTATTCAAAACAATTATACATTTATGGGTCAATATTTTGATTATTCTTCCACCTATGGGAACATAGCTTATATAGGTTATCTCCATACATAGAAAATCCTGGTTTGGAGTTGGTAACTGCTACGAAAGGGTTTATATAGGGCTACTTGCTCTCTCTATAACTCCATTCGCTAACATTTGTTGGATCTCTTTCTCCACTTCATCTCTATAATGTAGAGGGATTGGATAAGTCCTTTGTACAAATGATGCATTTTCGGTTAGTGTCAACTGATGTTCATAGAACCTAGCTCTTCCAGGCTCTGTTCTGAACACATCACTATACTCACCAACGAGTTGCTGAAATTTGTTCTGTTGTTCGTTGTTCAATTCAGTCCCAATATTGATTTCTGGAGTATTATCAATACAGTGCTGGTCACTCCTATCGTCAACTACAGGTTTTTCTATATACCCTTTTACTACACTTACCGAGTTCCAGTGCTTAAACTCTTTAATACCTACATTTATTTTATTAGCATTTATTTCCATAGTAATGGTATTTCTTTTAAAATTTATTTTTGCTTTCCATTCAAGCAACGTATCTACACCAGTAAACCAATAATACAATCATGAATGAGTTTCGGGACTATTAGAGCTACTATTTGGGTTTAGTTACCATTTATACTGACAGGTAAATATATTTGTTCAGTTATCTTTTGCATTTTGGCTCCAGTGGCTCCCTGTACATTACAATGTTTTACGGGTAGTCTGGGACAATTTCGCAACTGATAATTATCTACAATCTTTGAGCTAACACAGTTAACTTCACTGCCAGTGTCAATAAGCGCTCGTACCAGTAGATTACTGATCTTACAAATTATTTCCGGACATTCAGGATAATGGTTTCTACCCACTTCTTGCTCCTCTCTTAACAACTCCCTATCGCTCACTTGTTTTATATTATTAGCTACATTCTTCTTACCTTTTTTCTTTAATTGTTTCACTGCAGGTATTGGTAGGTTTAATTTTGTTTCTTTTCTACCTGCAGTGGCTTCCCGTTTCCCGTATTCATTTTACTAGTCGACGGTTGCTGCTCGGTAGAGGTTATAGTTGTTTTACACACTTTATACCCTTTATTAGATTTATTTTCTACACTTCTACTCCTACCTTTATCCTCCACTTCCTGTCGATTTTGTGGTTTGTTACCCGGATATGGGGTAAACCTTTTTTCTTTCATACGTTCATTATCTCTCCTCTTATTTGAGTAGAACGTTGGTTCTTGCTGATCACCTCTAGAGTAGTTACTCAGCTGATTACTTACCCGCTGTAGGTCCCTCTCTAAATCTAGACACTCATCTACAACCATAATGAACTTTTCTAAAGTATCCACTCCTCTAGTTGTGGTTGCTACTCTAGTGCGTTCTGAGAAATGACGCGCTAGCTTATATACTAGGTCTCTCTCTTCCATTGGTGGTGTTAGATGTTTAACTTGCGCCATTACATTTAGCACATAATTGGTAGCTGTCATATTCATTGACGGATGATACTTACCAAATTCTAAATGATCACGTACCCTTCTTTGTATTTGAACATTCCAGTACTGTGCTAGAAATTTTTCTCTGAAATCTGAGTAGGTTTGGACTCTGTCCGAGATGACTTTCCACCACGTACCTGCCCAATTCTTGATAAATCGGCCTAACATGTCCTTCTTATCCTCGTCGTCCATCAGTGGATTTACACGAGTTACATACGCCTCAAACAGCTTTAGGAATTCCACAGGATTCTCATGTGGGTTACCTGAAAATGCAAGGTTTTCCGGTTCTTCCTTATAACCGCCACACCTCACTACTTTGATTTGCTGTGACTTCATTGCTTTAGTCAGATCCTCCCGCATTACCTTCAACTGCTGTTCCATCTTTTGATGTATTTCGTCACTGTTAGCCTTACGCTTTACCTGTTTCTTAACTTCACTAATATTTACACATAGTTGGGTACACTCTTCCCTAGTATTTTGGATTTCTTCTTTATTTAGAAGTGTTTGTGTTTTTAATTCAGCTGTTACTTCACTGAATTGTTGATTAATGAGGGTTACTTTGAGTTCTAACCTTTCATGTAATTCATTTATAAATTTAGTTAGCTTTGCGTCTTGACGGCGAAAATTAGTGTTTACTTGTTTTCTAAACTCATCAAGCGTAGTTTTAACCTCTTCGGTATGCTTATCAAACCTACTATTACTCTCGTCTATTTTATTATTAGTACTATCTAATTTACTAGCTAGATTAGATATTTCTTCATCTATTTTAAATGTAGCCTCTTTACTGCTTTGTTCTATTTGGCAAGACAAATTTTCAGTTATTTGTTTCATTTTACTGGACAAATATTTATTAGTTTGCTCAATTTTATTATTAACATCTGTTATTAATTTTTGATTACTTTCTTCTAAACTTTTACAATTTTCTTCAATTTTCTTTGATAATACACTATTTAATTGACTATTTGTACTTTCAATTTTATTATTAGTTTCTTTTATATCACTAGATAGTTTATTATTTGTATCATCAATTTTACTTTCAATTTTAGTGGTTAACTGTTTAAACATTTGCTCAATTGCTGCCATATCTACTGATGATGATTTAGCCATTTTTATTACTTATTATTAACAAATAAATTTAACAATTATTTAATAGTTATTTGTAACCTTGAATTCCACTTTCTTTTCAAATTTATTAATACTAAAATTTAACTATCACTTGGGTAAAAGCAACGCCAAATTATATAACATTATTTATATAATTTTGTGTTTAATCGGGCCCATTAGCTGCGGCGCCAAATACATATATAACTTATTTTTACATATAAATCTGGTGATTTAATCGTGCCTAATCGAGCTTAATTGAGCTTAATCGAGCCCCTTAGTTGGCCGCGCCAAATCTATACAACGCTCCCTTTCGTCTAACACAATTATCTAATATTCGTGATGTTAGATAAAAAGTTACTTACCCGTGATTTTACTTTACCTGGGCGCCAGAACAAATCCCAGATACAAATGACACGGTTTCAGCATAGCTCAGCGCATGGAGACACTCTTTCTCAGGATTCGTTCAGTGATTGTGGTTTTCAAGGGGAATCGTTACAAATAACTCTTTAAGATTTGCTTGTTTATTATTTTTAATGTTTTAATAAATGATTTTTAAACTTTAAATTGTTAATGGTAGTGGCTTAATTCTACCCTATCCTTATAATTATTGAGTGAGTGTGGAAAGTAATGATTAAGACGCTCAAACGACATACAGCTCTTATCTGGTCTGATTAAGAAATTTCTATCTCCCAAACCAGTGCTAAAGAACAGGTCTACAATAATTTGCACGTCCAATACTACACACTATTTTCCATTCTACACTCTTATACTAAATTAATGCTAATCTTACAGTTAAAATACAATGTGTCCTTTTCTTAGTGTCTTTTTAAAACTGTTTATTGTTTTATTATTTGCTTAGCGCTTATATCATTGATCAATGAATTTATTTCTTATTGTTTTGATGCGTTGACCGAAGATAGGAATCTGTAGAGGTCCTCCTTTCGATGGTGTTGCACAGAAGAATCGGTTGATCAATGTTATGGAAGATGCCCTGGCAATTACAGATGCTGTAGACTTCTGTAGCACAGGTCCTTCACGGCTGATGGATTAATTAATTAATTAATTAACGGTGATTTTACGCAGCTAGTGTTATTGAATGTTGTTAATTCCTCTACACTGCGGACTACTTCTCGATTTAGAACTGAATTTGCACTGTTGTGTAATTTAAAAAAAATTCTGTATGCGAATTATACGTCTAGTGTGTTTCAGTACCGAACGAAGAGTGATGCTACCCCTCGCTTTTAGCTGGCGTCTGTTTTAAATACGGGCTGCTGATTGGTTGTACAAATAAATCATGCATTTTTCCAGTTGTGACAATTTCGAATAGGTCGGTCTTACACGCGGTGACAGGTTCCAAACGGCAGAGAAATTCTTGTCAAAATCGTACTTCCTGTATTTGCAAATGATTGATTTCAGGTATTTGCAAATGTGTTTCCGAAGATCTGACCACAGAATATTGTTGCTTAGGTCTTTATCTGTGTGTGTGTGTGAAAACACCTTATTCCTACGTAGCATAATTCTCTCGTTATTCCTGTTGGCGTGCGTCATCCGTATAACTTCTTTATTTGTTAATTATATTAACTGAGCTTGCGGCTACTTATAAAGCTTTTCTTGCTGAATACAATGCTGTTTTCATAATTGCCGTATATTTACAACTTTTGAAGTTATCGCAGGTTGAACTGATAATTCGCTTTGAGTAAAATTACCTGTTTGAAATGGATTCTACTGTCGCTGTGACGTGGTTAGTGTGAGATGGCAGCAATTATACGCTCTCTCTTTTCCTTACTGCGTTACGCTCGTAACTTCTATAGCTTTCATATAACGCTCTGATAGGACGCTATTATGAATCGTCATAATATATATACCTTATCACGTTCCCAAAAAGAGACTCGAAGAGTCGCTGTGTGTCACATCGCTATGTTTTTTTACAGCGCTGTTGTCTTTGCATCTGGTAGATGCAACTGATGAAAATCACTTCGCCACTACTTAGTCAAATGCATGAAGTCATAACGATGATTCTGAAAAAACGGATGCTAAACCAAATAAGTGTTAGAGCTCCATCGTAGATTAGTGCAACTAATTTTTCTTCACTTTTGTATTCAGTCAGAGCATTAAATACACGTTCGTTGAACGGTTTTTACCAAAATCACTAAAACCAATATATATTTTCCTGAACAGCCCTGGACTTACTGACGGAACAAACACAGTCAACATCTGACAGATGACTGTAAAATCTATTGTTTAGTCCATTATTATTTTTACGAGGGGAGCTTGTTTTATTTTATTTTCTTACGTCTGCTAATAATCCTTGAGAAGTACAGTAATGAAATCATATTGAATATCACCAGATAAACTAAGAAAACCTTATTTGATTGTCTAAGGTGATTGTCTAATATGCCGTCATAATTCCATAACAAAGTTATTAGAACTAATACAGAATTTTCTTGATTTGTTGAAGTCGCACTTTGTCATGCCCACGAAAAGAGAGCTCATTCTCGACCAAAAACACTTTACATTATTAAATAAATAATTACCTTATTTTATCCACTAAGTGATCTTCTTTTTCTTTTTTAATTACTACATGCTTCAGGGCTTATATCCCCATCTTCAGGTAAAAACAAAATCTACCCATTGTTAGAGTTTCGTTAAAAATTCACAAAGACACAAACACATAACACACTTAAATAAATTAACATAGAACATTGAAATTGTATCGGAACGCGCTACAAACGAACCAGTGCACTGGCCGAAGTCCGACTTTCAACTGATCCGTACACGTTATTCACGGTTTGTTTTCATAGCTGTGTCATATACTTTATTTGACTTGAATGACAACTGTTCATTAAGTACCTGATTTTTATTTCTTCTTAAGGCTTTGTATATTTCAAATTCCTCTAGGGCATCCAGTAGTTTACCCTTTTTACCTATATGTAAAGGTTCCAAATTCTCTTTAAATCCAGTGTATGTATGATTTTCGTTTATTAGATGTTGTGCGTAATGCGATACATTAGTATTGGGGAACTTCTTAGGTAAATGTTCTTTAAATCCCTCGGAAAATTTTCTCCCCGTCTGGCCTCTATAGATTTTATCGCATTCATTACACCGGATCCTATAAACGCCGGAACAATCCTCTAGTAATGCTGTGGTATTAGGCTTAAGTATATTTGTTAATTTGTTCGTGGTCCTGAACGAGACAATAATCCCTAGCTTTTTCAATTCATTATGTAGTGTATTAGGTAGTATGTTCGTATATCTAGCAGAAACATATTGGGTTTTATCTTTAACTTTGTCCGAACGTTTTAATTTATTAGCGTGTTTATATATTATTTTATCAATGATTTTACTATTGTAACCATTCACTATTGCTATACGTTTGTTATATTAATTTCATCGTTATAGTCTTCTATGCCCATCGGTGTACTTGTCAATCTATGTGCCAGTGCGTTAAAAGTTGCCATTTTATGTGTATAAGGATGATTGGAACTAGCATGTATGGCTATATCAGTTGTCGTTGGCTTTCTATATATTTTAAAGCTAAGGAGGTTATTACGTTTATATGTGGTTACGTCCAGGAAATTGAACATCTTGTTATGCTCTACTTCCATAGTGAATTTAATATTACTGTTTATGACGTTCAAAAAAGTAAGCAATCCGTCTATCTGTATAAGAGTACCACCAAAAATTAAAAATGTGTCGTCTACGTACCGTGTGTACGAGATGATTTTATTGTATAACTTGTTTTTGTCAGAAAGTATGTACTTGTTCTCATAATGATTCATGTAAATTTCCGCTAAAATTCCACTCACCGGTGAACCCATGGCCAGCCCATTTTCTTGGATAAAAAACTTGTTGTCCTGTGTAAAGTAATTCTGTTGTATAACAATTTTCAATAAAAATATAAGTTCATCAATTTGTATCTGTTTTAAGATATTTGTCTTGATTAAAAGTCTCTCGAGAATATTTATCGTCTCTAGCACGGGTTTGTTCGTATACAAATTCACTATGTCCATAGATATCAGTTTATGGTTAGGCAGTACTTTAATGTTTTTAACTTTGTTTATAAATTCTATTGTATTTTTTACGCTATGTGTGTTGTCCATTACTAAGCTGTTTTTGATAATTATTTGTAGCTTTTTGGCTACATTATAGCTTGGGGCAGTTGTATAATTTATTAAAGGACGTATTGGTATATTAGGTTTGTGTAACTTTGGTAGTCCTCTGAAAGTACGCGCTTTCGGATTTATATTTTTGATACGTCGTCTAGTTTGAGCATCGAATAAATTAACACATTTATTCACCGCTGAGTTTATGGCTTTTGTATATTTAATGGTGGGGTCATTATTTAGGGTCTTAATATTATTTTCATTTATAAAATCAAAGCATTTTTGTGTGTATTCAGTTTTATTGATGATAACTACTGTACTACCTTTATCAGCCTTAGTTATCACTGCGTCAAAATTTTCTAATTTGCGTTTGATGTTCTTCGCGATTTTAATTTCATTACTAGGTCTCATGTTAGGCGTCCTACCCGACTGTAATATACGATTTAATTTATAGTTGATGGCCAAACGTGTATCATTCTGAATTTCCTGGTTTTTTATTTGATTAATGACAGCTTCTGCATTTACGACTTCTCTTATTAACATGTCTTTTCCATAATCAGATAAATTATGTTGTAAGCCCTTAGATAATAAACTACATTCTTCATTAGATAGTTCAATGTTCGTGAGGTTATCTACACGCTTGTAAAATTTGTGTTTACAAATTATGTTATCTGCTTTGTTTTGCTCGCGGTTCAATTTATCATATTTCTTGTTTCAAGTAGACTCGATACACCCGATCATAATTAACGAAGTTTTAGAAGTTATTCACAGACAGATAAGGAACATTGCTATCTCGATTGTATCAAGACACAACAAGAAATATGATAAAGTAGTTCGACAAAACTAATATTGGGTATTCTCTCAGTGAACAGTTAAAAGTACCATTTAAAAGTACAGTATCATAGTAAAAAAAAATGGGTGCATTATTCGTCACCTAATTAATGTAAAGTTACTGTATGGTCTCCAGATCACTGTATATGATTAAATAAATAATTAGCTTATTTTATCCACTAAGTGATCTTCTTTTTCTTTTTTAATTACTACATGTTTCAGGGCTTATATCCCCATCTTCAGGTAAAAACAAATCTACCCATTGTTAGGGTTTCGTTAAAAATTCACAAAGACACAAACACATAACACACTTAAATAAATTAACATAGAACATTGAAATTGTATCGGAACGCGCTACAAACGAACCAGTGCACTGGCCGAAGTCCGACTTTCAACTGATCCGTACACTCTATTCACGGTTTGTTTTCATAGCTGTGTCATATACTTTATTTGACTTGAATGACAACTGTTCATTAAGTACCTGATTTTTATTTCTTCTTAAGGCTTTGTACATTTCAAATTCCTCTAGGGCATCCAGTAGTTGACCCTTTTTACCTATATGTAAAGGTTCCAAATTCTCTTTAAATCCAGTGTATGTATGATTTTCGTTTATTAGATGTTGTGCGTAATGCGGTACATTAGTATTGGGGAACTTCTTAGGTAAATGTTCTTTAAATCTCTCGGAAAATTTTTCCCCGTCTGGCCTCTATAGATTTTATCGCATTCATTACACCGGATCCTATAAACGCCGGAACAATCCTCTAGTAATGCTGTGGTATTAGGCTTAAGTATATTTATTAATTTGTACATGGTCCTGAACGAGACAATAATCCCTAGCTTTTTCAATTCATTATGTAGTGTATTAGGTAGTATGTTCGTATATCTAGCAGAAACATATTGGGTTTTATCTTTAACTTTGTCCGAACGTTTTAATTTATTAGCGTGTATATATATTATTTTATCAATGATTTTACTATTGTAACCATTCACTATTGCTATATGTTTTATTATATTAATTTCATCGTTATAGTCTTCTACGTCCATCGGTGTATTTGTCAATCTATGTGCCAGTGCGTTAAAAGTTGCCATTTTATGTGTATAAGGATGATTGGAACTAGCATGTATGGCTATATCAGTTGTCGTTGGCTTTCTATATATTTTAAAGCTAAGGAGGTTATTACGTTTATATGTGGTTACGTCCAGGAAATTGAACATCTTGTTATGCTCTACTTCCATAGTGAATTTAATATTACTGTTTATGACGTTCAAAAAAGTAAGCAATCCGTCTATCTGTATAAGAGTACCACCAAAAATTAAAAATGTGTCGTCTACGTACCGTGTGTACGAGATGATTTTATTGTATAACTTGTTTTTGTCAGAAAGTATGTACTTGTTCTCATAATGATTCATGTAAATTTCCGCTAAAATTCCACTCACCGGTGAACCCATGGCCAGCCCATTTTCTTGGATAAAAAACTTGTTGTCCTGTGTAAAGTAATTCAGTTGTATAACAATTTTCAATAAAAATATAAGTTCATCAATTTGTATCTGTTTTAAGATGTTTGTATTGATTTAAAGTCTCTCGAGAATATTTATCGTCTCTAGCACGGGTATGTTCGTATACAAATTCACTATGTCCATAGATATCAGTTTATGGTTAGTCAGTACTTTAATGTTTTTAACTTTGTTTATAAATTCTATTGTATTTTTTACGCTATGTGTGTTGTCCATTACTAAGCTGTTTTTGATAATTATTTGTAGCTTTTTGGCTACATTATAGCTTGGGGCAGTTGTATAATTTATTAAAGGACGTATTGGTATATTAGGTTTGTGTAACTTTGGTAGTCCTCTGAAAGTACGCGCTTTCGGATTTATATTTTTGATACGTCGTCTAGTTTGAGCATCGAATAAATTAACACATTTATTCACCGCTGAGTTTATGGCTTTTGTATATTTAATGGTGGGGTCATTATTTATTGTCTTAATATTATTTTCATTTATAAAATCATAGCATTTTTGTGTGTATTCAGTTTTATTGATGATAACTACTGTACTACCTTTATCAGCCTTAGTTATCACTGCGTCAAAATTTTCTAATTTGCGTTTGATGTTCTTCGCGATTTTAATTTCATTACTAGGTCTCATGTTAGGCGTCCTACCCGACTGTAATATACGATTTAATTTATAGTTGATGGCCAAACGTGTATCATTCTGAATTTCCTGGTTTTTTATTTGTTTAATGACAGCTTCTGCATTTACGACTTCTCTTATTAACATGTCTTTTCCATAATCAGATAAATTATGTTGTAAGCCCTTAGATAATAAACTACATTCTTCATTATATAGTTCAATGTTCGTGAGGTTATCTACACGCTTGTAAAATTTGTGTTTACAAATTATGTTATCTGCTTTGTTTTGCTCGCGGTTCAATTTATCATATTTCTTGTTTCAAGTAGACTCGATACACCCGATCATAATTAACGAAGTTTTAGAAGTTATTCACAGACAGATAAGGAACATTGCTATCTCGATTATATCAAGACACAACAAGAAATATGATAAAGTAGTTCGACAAAACTAATATTGGGTATTCTCTCAGTGAACAGTCAAAAGTAGCATTTAAAAGTACAGTATCATAGTAAAAAAAAAATGGGTGCATTATTCGTCACCTAATTAACGGAAAGTTACTGTATGGTCTCCAGATCACTGTATATGATTAAATAAATAATTAGCTTATTTTATCCACTAAGTGATCTTCTTTTTCTTTTTTAATTACTACATGTTTCAGGGCTTATATCCCCATCTTCAGGTAAAAACAAATCTACCCATTGTTAGGGTTTCGTTAAAAATTCACAAAGACACAAACACATAACACACTTAAATAAATTAACATAGAACATTGAAATTGTATCGGAACGCGCTACAAACGAACCAGTGCACTGGCCGAAGTCCGACGTTCAACTGATCCGTACACGCTATTCACGGTTTGTTTTCATAGCTGTGTCATATAATTTATTTGACTTGAATGACAACTGTTCATTAAGTACCTGATTTTTATTTCTTCTTAAGGCAAGAAGAAAGTTACAAAACAAGCAACATGATTCTATAAAGCTTAATGGCGTTTTGACAATTAAAAACTTGTTCATATCAGAACTCTTGAATTTTTCCAGCTATTTTTTCTATTGAAAACAACATACATGGCAGACAGTCCAATTTTGAAACTGTTCTACATCTGAAAAGCCATGTTTTTACTTAATAATGTTATTGTATTTAAATTTTGTGTATAAGTTTTGTTTTTGACGTGAATGTGGAAAATAATGGCGTTGGTTTACCGTTAGAGATAATGTTACCTTATCTGTAAAACTTCTCCCACTAAATGGGTGTGTAAGTAAACTTTCAATTAAACACTTTACATACGAAGATGATGTTCTTGGCGCAGGCTTTACTATAAATACACTCGTTGTTAAGGAACTACAAAAATAAAAACTGACTTTGAACGCAAGAAGCAGAAACTGTAACGCATACGTAACCACGTTGGCTCCGTGCTTACAGCGCCCGTGTTCTGAGCTCCTATCAACAAATTGACCGTGCTCGTAGTGTTCATTTATCTTGTTTCATTCTTGAGTTGCTTAGATAGTAAAAATTCTTTCTGTAAATCATACCACAATTTAATATGTATGCCTGCGGTCTGTACTCGGTCATACTTTGACCAGCTATTATTAAACTTTATAAAATGCCGTTTAGAGCTAATATTCTAGTAGTATAAAGTTTATACTAACTTTTTTCTATAATTTTTTAATACGTAATAATAGTAATATAAATAATAATAATATTTAATTCTTAATACTATTTAAACATTAATATTATTATTACTACCACTGCTATTTAATTATTATTATATAATATTTTAAATATTATTTAGTAATCATACACCACACATAACTAAAGAATTCACAGTTTCATTCCCAAATTGTGAATGTGTGGAGGGAAGGAATGGGGGTGAAATAATGTCATTTATGTTAAAAGTAGTCAAGCATTTCAGGTCTGCTGCTCTTTAAAGGGAACGGATGAATATTGTCCTATACGAATGTTCTTCAGAAGCCTGCAACTTTCACTTTGAAGTTTTTTTATTATGCGTGTAATAGTGCTTTTCACATGTCTCTTTAAAGAATAAGCCTTCTTTATTATCTCATGATTTCTCGTCTGGTTAGAACGAACAAATTTGAAAAGAAAGTAATTAAATAAACTTTAAATAATAAAATTAAAATACGATTGTCTGACGGGCAGTTGAAGGTATATATATGCGTAAACATAGGATGTGCAATGTAAGCGGATTGATAAGAAGTCAGAGCTCACTAGCATGGTTATCAGCTACTTTAAATACGCTGACCACATGACACGTATAGATAAGTTTTTTATTTGCACCTTTCCTCAGTCGTTGTGACCCAAAAGCGTTAAAGTTATAGAACGTAAATTTTTATCTAAATAGAGGTTATTACTTCTAAGAAAGGAATGCCTCTACTTCAAGAGAGCCATCAGTACAGGGTGAAATATTCAAATGGGTGTATTGAATGTTTACGAAGGATGTGAACAAAGGAAATACTTAAGCATGTTTAACGATAATCTGATATTAGTGTTACAGTGTTTATTTTTGAAAATTTAAAAATTTTAGCATGCCAGATCCCACAAACGAAGAAAAAATTGATAAAAACGTAAAAATCCATTTCGGATATCAAAGTTAAAAAAATTTTGAATTAATGAATTGTTGTGGAAATTTCAAAATTTTATGACATCAGGGTCTTACAAAGAGATCAAACCTTTCTAAAATCCAGCCCGATTTAGTTTAAAGGGTATTTGAATCCATAATTCTAAAGTAACGTTTACTATGAATTTGTTTTAACTCTGTGGGTACCAAGAGGCGAAATTAAAAGTCACAATTTTAATAAAATTGTGAGAGATAATTTGGATATAAAGTTAATTGTAATTTTAATGAAAGTACCAAATCTATATCTGTAGTGTCTGTATTTTGTATATGTAGTAATTTCACAAGATTAATATGTCTAAACGCTCATTGCAAATTTTGGATCGCTTTCAAAATGTTTGTAAGCTATGTTTCAAAAACAACAAAAAAAAACTTTACGTTTGCTTGACAGTTGTGTATATTTGTGGCATATAATTATTGTGGTCAATAATGTTATTACAGGCCTATAGATATCTGTATTAACATACATCAACTGACAAGCTATGAGTAAATTATTTGTCATTTAGGTATTAAGCTTACAAAGTTAACTAAAACAACATTGTAATAGTTTGGAACTTTCAGGATTTATCTTATGATTGTCTGTTCTACAGTTATGTTACTAATAAAGGAATAGAGCAGTCGTATTTTTGTGATTTTTATGAGAATATAAAAAATATTTCTGATATTAAAATTTAATTAGCTTATTAAGAAATGTATTTTGTTCAAGACAGTGATGCAGTTCTGCGGCACCGGGAGCTTACTAGTGCTGGGATGTCTTGAACATTGACTTATACAAATTTTTATAAGACCGCTGGTGTTAGCTACCGAGTTGGAAAACAGCGATAGACAAAATGCAGTCAAGTGTTACCTCATCTAATGATGCACAGACAAGCTTGGCGCACAGAACACGGGTTTATCAGTATAAGCGCACAGAGCACAAGCGCTCTAAGCACGCTACCACCACGATTTCCAGATAACTGTTGTTATCCCACGATGGGACTAGAAAAATTAGAAAGCTTTACTTGTTTAAACAAGCTACTGTAGTTTTAATTAGGCCAATATATTTGAAAGTCACTTATAAAATATGTTTGCTATTAATTAGAACGGTCCTAAATTAAGATTCCTAATGTAAGCTAGTCACATTCCATAACAAAATTTGGTTAAATTTTGATTTAATTTCGTAGAAATTTAAAATAGTGACTTTGAACACATATATCTAAGATACGTTGGAAGTGGCACTATGTGTTTATGTATCGCAGCAACCGCCCTATGTTCGTAAAAGCTCTAATGAATTAGTGTCGAAAGAAATATTCAGCGAATGCATTACCATCACTCAAACTAATGACTTTACATCATATTAATTGAACAGTTAGTATCGTATGAATATACTTTCAATTAGTAAATTTGTATCAAATGAGTTAACGAGTTAGTAACATTTTAATTAGTGAATTAGTTCCGTATAAAAGGAATCAATTAATAAAATATTGTGTTTTGTAAACAAAAACCAAGTCCTTCACATAAAAACGTATATTTTACAAAGAGCAAGATGTATAGAAACTACTGTTAAAGAAAATTAAAAATAATGCAGTATGATATTATAAACTTTATAGAACGTGAGATAATCGACGAGCTGAGGGGATGGCGCTTTACAGTGTTGCCACGCTGAATCGTCTAGATATTTGATGGCATGTCTAAAAATTAACACTGACTGAGTGATACATACAAATTGGTTGTCTAACCCAGTAACGCAGTCGCGACAGATGGCACGTTTACATAATCATACGTAAATTGGCTGTCTGTTTTGTTTATTTGTGCAGTGATTGCTGAAATATGAAGCCTATCATTGCTTCTGCCGCTAATTTAAAGCACGTTGTGGATTTCTTGAATCGTCTAGCCGACTGCTGCTATGATCGGGACTGATTCCTCAACTGTTGGGAAACATTGGATGACAAGAAACTGGTTCGAAACCCAAGTCATCGATGTGACATTATCAACTGTCGCTAATTAGACGATTACGCCAGAATGTCACGTCACGGGCCAGAATGTCGCGTAGGAAAGATGCAATGTATTCGAAAGCTCGCACGTCAGTGAAGTTTACCAGACGGGGATAACGAACAATTTGCGTAGACTATTGGCGGCCAAACCGAAAGAGGTATACCAACGTACCGTGCCCAGGCAAAGGATCCATCAGACCACAAGGTGAATGTTCGGTTGGGCACGCAATGCTGCGAAATCAATGTGGCGCTCAATAATGGCATCAACACTTGGCGGCAGTGTTATTCAACGGAAGACTACAAAAACTGTTGCAATGATTTAATAAACTCCTGCACGCGGGTGGGGCAGTATCTGTGTCGGAAGTAACTTGGATATATAAGTAAATTTTGTATATAACAAAATTTCATTCTGTATTTTCGTTTTTTTTATCAGCTAAATTGTAGTTTTCTTTTCGGATAGTTCTTGTGTTTTTTTCAAATATTCAACTTTGGGCAGTAGTCGTTTTTGACTAGTCTGTCCTTTCCATAGTTTTATGTGTACACAGGTACTTCTTTATCACATAGAGCTCTCTTTATTTTTAGCAGAATCCTATCTATGTTCCATTGTACAGTTTGGAGGTTCGTTTATCAATCTCGATTTCCTTTACTTTCTATGTACGTGTTTGTGTGTGTAGTTATTTCCAAATGATATTACTTGTGTGTGTGTGTGTGTGTGTGTGTGTGTGTGTGTGTGTGTGTTTGTGAGCACACGGGCGCTAATGTTATACAAAGATTTGTTGTGCATGTGCACTCACTCATTAGGCGATCGTACATTTCCACAAATAAATGTGTAGGCCTATACTTGTTTGGTCAGGCTCTTACCGGTAACTACAAGGTATGTAATACTGACATTTTTTCATGTTGTTACAATATTTTTAGTCACAAAGCAACTACTAAATCTCGGCGGTATTTTGCTGTAATAAGTCCACGAAGTCAACTAAACATGTCTTTGTGCCGTTATAATTATGAGAGGCACAAATACATGTTTCCGTTACGTTGTTATTCATAAGAGTTATCAGAGCATGTCCAAGATGTTTTTTAACTCACTCTATCTTCGAGTTATGATTTTATAATAATTCAATTATACAACTGAGTCTAAAATGAAGTGCAAAGCTACATTTGCTGATTATTATGTATTCTCTCTTGATCTAGAAAATCTTATATGCTGCAAGTAAATTAGCCTTCACTTTGTGATATACTGACAGAAAGTAAATTTACAATAAAACAACCTATTAGGATCACAGTAATTTGTTACAGCTACGTAGTATTTGTAAAAAGTATCTACGAATATTAAATTTGTTGAAATCCTAAACTCTCAGAGTAATAAATTAAAATACTGTTGATACAGGTAATCTTGTTCCATGATATCGCAGGGCTAGTTAGCAGTTCGATGATAACAATGAACTACAGAAAAATTTTCTAAATTTCAATCATGAAGGCGGCTGATTTTGTGAAAAACAGGGTATACGAACGTTTTTGCTCAGTTATTAGCAATACATTGCCACTATTATTATCAAACTGTGTTCAAAAATAGTTGAGCACTACTAAAACACACTTGTTTTCAAGTACGATAATGTTCATTGTTTTGAAAACGTTTCTAAAATAAGTAATCTTTTCCTCTAATAAACTGTATTACAAAAGAGAATTCTTATTCCAGTTAGATATTTCACGGATGATCATCCGAAATTTGTGTATACATTTTTATTCTAAAAATTTCTGAGCATAATTGGAAGTCAAGGTGAATTAATTAAAAGTTTAAAATTAATTTATAATATTTTAAGTAATAATAGCTTTACGTTTTTGTATGTATATTGTGTTTCACACAGTACAGTCATGTCTATTTGCGTTATGTTAACATGTACTCGGTATACATTACATAGTTATGTAATTACGTAGACGTTTCCTTTATTGTATACTATATTTATATATCTTTTTTTCCATTTCGTAAAACTACGTTTACTGTCAAAGCGTTTGCACATTTAAGCCCTGTTCACATTCACTTTTGGATTGTATAAATTATAAGCATTTGCCAAATTGGGTGACGTAGCGGATGTTATACAATTTGTAGTGTGTATTCAACACTTTTACTATTTTTACTATATTTCAGGGTATTAAATTTAAAAATTTCAGTTTGTCTTCCAGTTTCTATGCAGTGTCAAGGAAGGTCCGTATTGAGACCCACATTATTTTGGATTATTATTATGACTTATGTATAGGCAACTTTACAGATCATTTGACTTGTTTTGCCAGTTATATTATTTTATGCTATTTAGCTGCGAATAATGTTACTGCATAGTTAGAAATCGAATGCTAAATAACCTGGATATACTTAAAACACTGATTAGAGTAAACACTATGGCTCTGAGTATGAAACTAAGATTACCCGATTCTCTGACAGAAGTAATAGATATTATTAAAAGTACTAAGTTTAAGTGCAAGTTCTCCGTATTAAGTAATGTTCGTGCATGCGATAATTGTTTTAAAATTTTAAAGGTGGAATACATTAAGTATTTAGTGCCTAAAGAGATGAATATTAAGTGGACCGCTTATATAGCATATATATAATTTACATATACATAAGAATGTATTAAAATAACGCTTCATGATAATTTTTTTGCTCCAGTCACACATGCCTGTCGTCATTATTAGAAAAGATTTATTTCGGCATTTTACTTCCATGTTCCTTCAGCAAATGGAAGTATGGTGATAGCAAAAAAAAATCGTGTTCGAGATTATTGCAGATTCTGATTGTACTACACTCAAAACATGAAAAAAAGTCGTTTTTCGAAAAGTGTGTGTGTGTGTGTGTGTGTGTCTATCTGTAGATTTTTTTTTCTATGGCAAACGATAACTGCCGCAAATTCAAACAGAATCAAATAATTTTTGCGTACAGCCCTGATTTGCAGAGTACTCACGACCTATTGTTTTTGGTGAAGATCGGCTGAGGGAAAGGGGTAGTTTACCTGCAAAGGTTTTTTTTTTAAACAAGGGTAATTTTTTACTTCCATATTCCTTAAGGAAATGCAAGTATGGCGATGGCAAAAAAAATCGTGTTCGAGATTATTACAGATTCTGATTGTACTACACTCAAAACATGAAAAAAGTCGTTTTTCGAAAAGTGTCTGTATGTGTGTCTCTGTGTCTGTCTGTCTGTCTATCTGTGTGTCTGCAGATTTTTTTTCTATGGCAAACGATAACAGCCGCAAATTCAAACAGAATAAAATAATCTTTTGCATTTGTAGAGTACTCACGGCCTATTATTTTTGGTGAAGATCGGTTGAGGGAAAGGGGTAGTTTACCTGCAACGGTTTTTTTATCAAGGGTAATTTTTTTTGGCAAACGATAACAGCCGCAAATTCAAACAGAATCAAATAATGTTTCGCATACAGCCCTGAATTATATAGTTCTCAAGACCTATTGTTTTTGGTGAAGATCGGTTAAGGTAAAGGGGTAGTTTACCAGAAACGTTTTATGTTTGAACAAGGGTAATTTTTTCTATGACGAACGATAACAGCCGCATATTCAAACAGAATCAAATAATTTTTTGCATACACCCCTGAATTGTAGAGAACTCAAGGTCTTTTGATTTTGGTGAAGATCGGTTAAGAGGAAGGGGTAGTTTACCAGCAACATTTTACGTTTTAACAACAGTAAAGTACTTGAAAATTCATTTAAACTTTTTCAAACAATGGTAATTGTTAAAAATAAAATAATTTTGTTGCCAGGCAATAAAATTATAATTTTTTCATTTTAATGCAAATCATGTATGAGAGAAAATAATATATCGTTCGTGGCAGGCAAGCATATCTCAGTTATGTAATGTTTACTTTTCCATTTTATTATTATGACTACCGCAATAAAAAGGCAGGGAAGACACACACATACATACACACACACACACACACACACACACACTCACAATTCTCGTTATTTCTGGCCTCATTCATGTTTATTTTCTTACATTTGCACTCTTTTTAAATGGAAAGTGCCGAAACCCATACCAACATAACGCGTGCAAGCCGAAAAAGTGTCCAGCGTGGATAGCGATTTGCTTCCTGTGGATCGCTGGGCAGTGTAACTGCACGATTTTACAGAGGAACGATTCATAGACAGACTTTTCGTCTTTAGGGAATGAACCCTCTGCAAGATGCTGAGGGTCCATGAGTGACTTCGGAGCGCTCCTTCTTTTCCGCGTGTTTGTTCTGTGAAACGTACACTGTAGATTCGCAGCTTTACTCTAAGCAACGCTCAATAGGAAATTTTAAAATTATTTGTCAACGGTGTACCCTCATACACACTAAACCTGCTCTGATGTTTTAATTACGGAAATCATAATATTAAAACTTTGGAGACTTGAGCACTACTTAATGGAGATCAAACATTAACTTATACAAGCCAATAATTTTATGCATATTTTTTATATATATGTGTACAACGTTATCGGCAACAAAGAAGTAGTTTTTGTTAAAATTCCTTCCCGGGATATTTGGCCGTAGTCCAATGTTTTCTACAAAACCAGACGTTTCGGCAATGCCGTCGACTTCGATCATCAGTGAAAATCGAGTGCGATAACGTGAGGTGGTATACGTTAGTGACCACAGTCCTGTGGTTAAGGCTGAAGCAGTAAGTAGAAAGAAGTAGTTTCTATGGTAATATTTAATTTCGAAAATGATTTTAAATATAAATCTTAGAATATGGAAGGCGTGTATGGTTCTCCATACCGATATTTTTTTGGCAAACGATAACAGCCGCAAATTCAAACAGAATCAAATAATGTTTCGCATGCAGCCCTGAATTGTAGAGTTCTCAAAACCTCTTGTTTTTGGTGAAGATCGGTTAAGGGAAAGGGGTAGTTTACCGGCAACGTTTTATGTTTTAACAAGGGTATTGTCTATGGCAAACGATAACAGCCGCAAATTCAAACAGAATTAAATAATTTTTAGCATACAGCCCTGATTTGTGGAGTACTCAAGACCTATTGTTTTTAGTGAAGATCGGTTAAGGGGAAGGGGTAGTTTACCAGAAACGTTTTTTTATCAAGTGTAATTTCTTATGGCAAACGATAACAGCCGCAAATTCAAGCAGAATCAAATAATTTTTTGCATACTTCCCTGAATTGTAGATATCTCAAGGACTTTTGATTTTGGTGAAGATCGGTTAAGAGGAAGGGGTAGTTTACTTGGAACCTTTTACGTTTTAACAACAGTAAAGTACTTGAAAATTCATTTAAACTTCTTCAAACAATGGTAATTGTTAAAAATAAAATAATTTTGTTGCCAGGCAATAAAATTATAATTTTTTCATTTAAATGTAAATCATGTATGAGAGAAAATAACATGGAAGTTATGTATGGTTCTCCATACCGATATTTTAATTGTAAACTTCATTTTGCTTTATCCTGTTGAACAAGCACTTATTTTTTGTCAAGCAGTTTAACAGTAACTGAGACGAGAAAGACAATTACAATTCTAACAGGGCCAAAAAGTAAATGAAAGTTCTCTGTTGGTATTCACATACTTTAAAATGATTTCTTTACAATACTTATTTATTTATCAGCTCTTAAAGATCTATTGTATCACAGAGGGTTATTTGTGAGACGGAAAAATTCTATCCAAAATGAATGCAAGATCATTGTTACGTAGGCTATATGACTCACGGCCAGTAAATTAGGTTGTAAGAGATTCTTCACTTTTTGGCAACCGATGTTTCATAATATTCCTCAAAAATATTATTACTTTATAATCATTACTCCTATAATTTACCTCTAATTCTATAATATATCTTATAATTAATCTATAATATATCTCTATAATGAATCTCTATTTATTTTGACAGGAGCATTATAGTCTTCAGCCGATTGTTTCACCGTAAATGCTCCGCCACAAGAAACGGATCGTTCTTGTTACAGTAGGAGGTGAGAAAACATCAAATCGTATGCTAGATTCACAGTCGCTAACTTGTTCGCGACGACTGCCATTGGCCATTTACGAACGCTCTGTTTCACTGCAGAAAGTGTGCTATGCTCTGAACTCCATGTTTGCTGACACGCAATGATAATGATGGTTGTGGGAGTTCACCTTGCGTTCTCAGATCAGTGTTTTTATCGCAGCATTAACTTCTTTATTATCTTTAATATCTACATTACCCGGACATCAAACAACAGGAAAAGATAAAACTAAGTTTCCTAAGGCATTGCATGGTGCCTGTGTGTCAGAATTGTGACTACACTGTGCCTGGATGGTTTAAAGTTCGGCAGCGAATACGTACGCCGCTTTGGGCAGTCTATACTAGTAAGAGTTATAGTATACGACAAACGCACTACCCACTCCGCTATATGTCTTCCAAACGTCAGTGTAAACAATGGCATAATATTCAAATTATACCTCATATTACACCGAAATTCAGTTCAGTTTGGTGACACAATTTCTTGCTTCAACTAGCTACATCCAGCCGGCAATGTGGTTTGCAAAGCAGACAGGGCTCATCTCTCATAGAACATGTGTTTTGACCACCGGTACCTGCATCTTGTAACACCGGGATATTTCGAGGCATGTATGCAGGCTGGTCGAATAATCGTAAACGGCGTACGTCCCCACAAGTATGTGCGTCGCAATCAACTCGTGGTTTATGTGGCTCGGTGACAACGGTGTCTACAGGATTTAGCTTTCGCGGGTATGACCTCCTGCTTACAGTAAAAACCTCATGTATAATGCATTTTGAATAGCGCCAATAATGTGTACAGGAGCCATAAAAACTCTCAATCAGATCTCCAGCTCTTACGGGTGGTGCACTTAATAACATTTACCTACTACTAGCACCTCGCAGTCATATCTTCCACATCCGACTTCCACATCGATGTATCTGGAAGGTTAGTACCAAAAATTTAATTTCTGTTGTATACTGCGTTTTTTACAACCAGGTAATATATGGAATTATATATCCTAAGCATAAATAGAACAGTGCACTTTAGTTAACGACAAGAATAAACAACACATATTTACGACTGCTGAATCAGTACAAAACCCGTAGCCTACATTGTGAAACATACATTGTTGTCATCACAATGCGACGAACGCTTTTAGTTTAAATGATAGACAAATACTGACATGCATATATCCGAGATTGGTTGAACTATGTTGATTTGTGACTGTAGAATACGCTAAGAAAGCTATTTTGGCTGAACTGCAATGACTGAAACTGAGAAAAAATTTTTGAGGTGTAATAATTAAGCTTAGTTTATATTTAGTATTATTTTATATTAATTAAGTGTTATTATCTAATTGTTTTTACCAAAAATCTTACTACTTAGCCTGAGAGATTTCCAAATACGCTAGAGAATAAAGCTGAAATTTTATCAGCAAAATTTGATTTTACTAAATAGTTGTGGGCACCTTTTGGTGTTTACTAGTGTTGACTCGTTATTATAATTATATTATGATAATTAAATTACCATTATAGTAATGTAGTAATAATCTTATTATATTGATTGTATTTATATTATTATACTTATTATTATAACTATAGTTTTATATAAAGTAAAGTAAAGCAACACAATAGTCCTTTGGTTTTAAATTTCTAATTAAGTGTAAATAGTTGAAATTAAAAAATAATGTCAGTATTATTGTGTCAGTTGCACACTATTATGAATTAACTTTTGTTGGTTTTTTTATATTTTGTACTTTTTGGAATTTAGTTCATTTCTTTTAATTTTTGACTTAATTTTTCTTTATTGTGGCACTCGTGACTTAATTGGGTGGATGATAAGTATTTTGTTCCATATTATTTGATTTGGTATTGTCTTACCGTAACGTGTCAGTTTAAAATGAGATAGAACTCATGTGACTTAGTTGATGTAGGAGCCTGTGGTCAAGAACCTTATCAAATGCCTGTTGTATATAGAAAAACGGCGTTCTGTTTTTTTAGTGTAACGTTTCGTTCAATAATTCTGGCAATGTTAGAGGAACCAATTCGCCTAATAAGACTTATATTATTACGACATTACAGAATAGTCTATGTGTTTGTCGAATGTGCCAGAAGAATCTCGCTCTAATGTATGTGGCATACGTGACTGTCAACGAATCCGCGAGAGTTTTCTCGAAGCCGCCAGCCGCGCGGACTGTGTCAAGTCTGCAGTTAATTACGTAGTTCACATGGGCGCTAATACGCAATTAGGAACGTTCTGGTCTGTGAGCGTTGTATAAACAATTGGCGGCAGCGGCCTTAGTTTTCAGTATAGCTGCGATATATTTACATTGCGTTTCGAGTTATAGTCGCTATGTATTACTGTGTGCGTTCAAGTGGTTATTAGTGAAATGTTGCGTTTTATAATCGGGCGGTATAATTGTAATACAATCGTGTTTAATATTAGTGACATTTTTATGCGTGTGAACAATTTTTATTTGATGTGTTGTAAAAGACTGTGTTGTTAATTACGAACTGTTTAACTGTGAAATTAAAGCTGGTGATTAGTGACTTAATTGCTGTCTTGTACTTATTTTGTTTTACACTGTACCTACGACGATCAAGTAGACCGTCGTAACAGTGGTGTCAGAACTGGGGTAGAACGGTTAACAGTGGAAACAGTGGACACTTTGTACAAGACGAGTGTAATTCGTAATTAATCACAAAACAATGGATGCCAGTCAGATGATGGAAAATTTCCAGGCGCTGTTGTTGCAGACAGAGGAACGACGACGACAGGATGCAGAAAAAGCGGAAGGGAGACAGAAAACCCTACTGCTGGAAGCAGAAAGACGACAAAAAAAGAACGAAGACAAGAAAGGGAAGAAGCAGAAAATGACAGATGAAAAACGCAAAGAGGTGACGGAAGAAATCGGAAAAACGACAGGATGAAAAACGTAGGCAGGAAGTAGATGACATCAAAACCTTAATTCAAGAGCAAAAGCAGATGCAAGAACATACTACAGCAGAATTTGGTCTCCTGCGTGGTGACGTAGGTTGTAACAAAACAAATTTTTCTCCTTGACGTTTCGTTAAATTCACTTTGGGATCGTCTTCAGTTTTAACGATATACTTTGCTCGTGTCGCTTTTTAATAAGCCCCTCTGTTGTAGGGGCCAATTTTGTAACAAAACAAACTTGCCTTATTATAATTATTGTTGATTATTTGTTTAATAAGTCAAAATTTTCCGCATCAGTCTTAATCTTAAGTCCCACCGTTGGGCTCGCCAATTTTGTAACAAAACCTAATCTTCTGTATATGTTTATTTTTATGCCACACGTTGTTGGCGTCAATTTTGTAACAACACAACTTTTTCGGTTTTGAGTTTCGGAGTTACAAAAATTATAATTTAACTTGGTAAAAAAAAATTTTTGTTTGAAAATAAAAAAATTTATTTTATTATTATTTTTTTTATTATTTATTAATTATTATTTATTTATTTATTTATTTATTTATTTATTATATTTGTCTATTCTTTTAATTACTAATTTATTTGATTTATTATGTTCGAATAATTATAATTGTTTCCAGCGTTAAATAGATTATAAAATGTAATAATCGATTAGTGGTATTCTGTTATTCAATGACTGTACTCCTTCGCAATGTTATTCTCGTTTTCCTTGGAGTCCAGTTTTCAAATATTACCTGAAATTCTTGTATATATACATTTACCAAGAAATAAAACTCAAAATTAGAATATTAAATGAATTTATTAATTTTATAGTGATTAATCGATTTTGAATCGATCTGCTAATCCACAGCTCGAAAACTCATATCTCAGGGCGAATCTGTTTCGTTATATAAATTATTAATATTGAATTACAGGTTCTTTTAGCTGTTATTTAAATAGTCAGAGAAAGGGCAATGCTGAAAAGTACAACACTTACAATAAAAAAGGTCTTAATTATAAAAATAGAAATTATATTTAATATAAAAATGTTAATAAATTAGATTTCTCGAAGTAACAAACCTGGACGATGTTCTACCTGGTCTGGTTCGATACAAACAAAGATGGCCGCTCCCGTGCTGCGTATGTACGAGAAGTCTTCACGACGAAATTCCTTCAAATAAATGTTGATTCTTTAAGTGTTCCTCATCCAAGCAGTAGTGATTAATTTCTCTTCATAACAGTGTAATTATCATGGATTAGTGATCAGTTGTTCGGCTCGGCAATCAGTGTTCAAATGTGTTGTCGTTCCAATAGTCCATAAGGTTTTACAATGGCAAATTTCGTATCGATAAAATTCTGAATTAACGTTATATTGTTCCAATCTCTGGGTTACGCCTTCCAATCTTCATAAATAGGCTAATTTGATTGATTTCATTAGAATTCAGTGTTGATGACTCATATTTTTTAGATTTCTCTTTTTTATTTTTATAGGGTTAGTTCGTATCCAACATTGTATCTTCTATTTTTTTTTTTTTATTTTTTAATTTGTGTGAGATCGTTCCGATGTGTTCATCTCAACGTTAACAATCAACTAACTCTCTTTCTTCTTCATACAAAAGGTCCTGGCTGATTTAATATTAAATTCACATTGTTTTAATCAGCTGACACTTCAGCTTCAATTATATGTTGAACTAAATAATTGACTTTTACATTATATTATTAATTACATCTTGCTTATTATTTATTCTTATTAAATACTAATTACATAATCAAATTCCTTATTTAATTCTGAATCATTTCATTCCACACATGATATCTTTTATAGTATTTTTTAACTCAAAAAGTCATATTTACTGTATATTTGGTTGTAGGCCTTACCCACTATATTTCTTCCACATTATATGGTTTACAATTTCTGTTAGATTCTAATTATCATTGAACAAGATCATTGATTGAATTATAATGGTTTGTTTTCTTTAATTCTCAGTAATTTTATCATTTGGTTAACTAGTTTGAACATTATCTTCGATTTAGGCTTTTCCTTAGATTCCAGTGTTATTACACTTGCATTTTTTCTAATAATATTTTATACATCCATTCAATACCTTCATAAAATGTTGCTACAGTTATTATACATAGTTATTGATTTACATTAAACAATTTTCATCAATTTAATTAATTTCATTAACTTATTTACTTATTATAAGTTTGGTGATATTTACCATTTGGCCTATATTTTATGTTAGTTCAATTACAATGCTTACTATTATTTCAGCTTGCTAATACCCTTTCTGACATACAATTCTTATAAAATTTTAACTAAATTGCCCTTACTTAATTACAATAATGTTTATTATTAATTGATATCATTAAAACACAATAAAGATATTATATAAAAAAAATAGACTCAATCTCAAGCATCCAAGCCTTGAGTTGAATGAACTGTTAACATCAACAAAACACATCTGTTTTTTATTTTATTTTATTATTTAAAGAGTTTATTAAACTTAATTTTTATGCAGTCTTTTGCTGTTTTTGTTTTAGTTTAGGGATTTACCCTTGTTCACTTCACTATTTATTGCATTCTCTTATCTTATTTCTATTCATTGTATCTAGTCTTGTAAGATAAGGAATATCACTTAAATGGGATCATCATGAGTTGCTTTTCATCATAAAAATAAATTGCACTGGTCCACTATTATTCATATATCTAGAAACTTTACTTACACCTACTTTACATTTATTCTTATTTTACTGTATTGTACTTTTCTTATTTACATTTCATCTTTTTTGGAGGTCTCTATTTTTATAATATGTGGTTGCTTTTCCAATAGTTATCCTTTTATAATGGAGGTTTGTTTATTCGTGGTATTTCCTTACATGATCCTATTCTACCTGGGTATAATTACTCTATACATGGGATTATAATTATTTTCCTATGATTTATTATATATTGTATGGTTTTTTTAATTCACTTTATTTATTCGAATCTATGATTTCAATTTACTGTGGTCCTTGATTAATTTTTATAGTAATTTTCCTTTAAGCCATTTTATTTTTATTCTATACTTGATTATTATTTTTTAAATTATAACAAGGTGGTTCTTCTGTCACGCTACAAGGTGAATTACGAGGTGAGCTTAACAATCAAATTACCAGAATACCTGACGTAGAAGAATCCATGTCAAATAAAACAGCTGAAGTAGAAAATCTGTCTTGAGTGTGGAAAAAGCTATATCAACAAATATAGAAGACTCGATTACAAATATAAAAGAGCAGATTTAAAATGAAGTTGAGCAGTGCCTGAAGTTACAACCAAAACAACTTTGTGAACAGACTGCACCAATGATAAAGACAGAAAAAGACGTAGAAAATAAGTTAATAGGGAAAGTCACTTTGCCTGCAGTAGGGACAGTTTATGTCAAAACTTCAACCTTTGACGGAAGCAGTCACTGGACAACGTACCTCCGCCAATTTGAAGCTGCTGCATGCGCAAATAATAATTGGATAGAGAAAGACAAGGCAGTCTCACTCGTTCTTGCATTAAAAGGACCTGCGGCAGAATTACTACAGAAAGTCTTACCTGACAGCCAGAACATCTATGCCGAGTTGATAAAAGCTCTAGAATTACGCTACGGTGATAAACATTTGCGAGATGTGTACTACGCTCAGTTGAGAACAAGACGACAACGTTCCAGGGAGAGTCTTCAAGAGTTTGAAGCAAGTATCGACAGATTGATTAGATTGGCCTATCCTGAAGCACCAGATGATTTTCGAATAAGGTTTGCGGTGCAGACATTTATTGCCAGAGATTGTTAACTCAGCAAGTGTTACGAATGGCAAGGCACCGAAATAGCTCAGAAGTTCTTGTTCACGCCCTAGAGTTTGAAGCTGCCAAGTCAGCGTCCTGCTACATTAATGGGTTTGTGCCATCACATTGCAGTCAGAAGATCCCTGTATCACATTGCCGTTACAATGGGTGCAGAAAAACAATGTTGTCGGACAAACAATTCAAAAGTTCAAGAGAGACAGCGGACCGATTGAAAACGAGTTGAAACAAACAGAAGACCGAAATGTTACAACTGTGGAAAACGTGGTCATCTACAGGTAGACTGTTGGGAGAAGAAGATACCGAGTGAAGAGTGTGATCGCACCAATTGGAGAAGTAAAGCCTCAGAACAGCACACAGTTTCGACTCTACATAAGACCAGTGGAAACTTGATTGTTAATGGATTTGCGGCAGGTAAACCAACATCATTTACAGTTGACACGGGCGCAACAGTGTCCATTGTGCGCCCTGACTTAGTCAGCAACAGCCAGCCGCTAATTAGCTCTTGTACACTACAGACTGTGACTGGAAGCCCCGTCAAGGTGCTAGGAAAGGTAGACGTACGTGTACGCCTGGGTCTTCTCGAGTTTAGCCATCAAATGCTCGTTGCAGACATTGTCGATGAAGTGATTCTTGGCATGGACATTATGAATGCCTACGGATTCGTTGTGAACTTAAGAGAGAATGTCCTAAGGGATATCAAAGAGAAGATAAAGCTTTTCATGGCTAAAATGACAGGGTTTACCAACCATTCGATTAAGCGAGTGACATTAGTCGAAGAAAAAGCCAACAGGTCCGGTCAAGAGGAACCCTCCCTATTGCAAGCGTAAATAGAGGAATAACTAGCAGAGGAAATACAAATAAATGTAACGACAAAAGAAATGATTAGAAAGCCAATTATGGGTGCCAAAAATGGTCATCAAAACTCTTGCTTGTTCCTGAGCTGACAGAAGCGCCCGAGGGTAAAGTGGCTGAAGATGAGGTTACGCAAGAGGTTGATGGCGTGAACCAAACAAACTTGGATCAGCCCGTGGTGTTTAGGTCATCAGTACATGACGCAACGGGTGTGGTTCCAGCAAAACTAGTGGTTGAGCGGAAGACTCGCATTCCTGGGAACGTGATGTTCGGATCACACGAGACTGAATTCGAAGAACCGGAGAATTATCTTTCGCAAGGACGTCCACCTAGATCGCCTGGTCGAGTATTACTTCAGAGACGGTTTGCCCGTTCGGGACGAAGAGGCTTAAGGAGGAGGCATTATTACGACATTACAGAACAGTCTACGTGTTTGTCGAATGTGCCAGAAGAATCTCGCTCTAATGTATGTGGCATACGTGACTGTCAAAGCATCCCCGAGTGTTGTCTCGAAGCCGCCAGCCGCGCGGCCTGTTTCATGGCCGCAGTTAATTACGTGTTTCACATGGGCGCTAATACGCAATTAGGAACGATCTGTTCTGTGAGCGTTGTATAAATAATTGGCGGCAGCGGCCTTAGTTTTCAGTATAGCAAAGATATATTTACATTGCGGTTCGAGTTATAGCCGCGATATATTACTATGTGCGTTCAAGTGGTTATTAGTGAAGTGTTGCGTTTTATAATCGGGCGGTATAATTGTAATACAATCGTTTTTAATATTAGTGACATTTTACTGCGTGTGAACAATTTTTATTTGATTTGTTGTAAGAGACTATGTTGTTATTTACGAACGGTTTAACTCTGAAATTAAAGCTGATGATTATTGACTTAATTGGTGTCTTGTACTTATTTTGTTTTACACTGTACCTACGACGATCAAGTAGACCATCGTAACAATACTATTATTCTGGATTTTCATATTACAGATTTTTCTGAAACCTTAGTCAGCTGTGGAAGCAAGTTAATCAGTCTGTATGATGTAATTTAATTTAGAGTTGTGCCCAGTTTTTAAATCAATATTACTTTGCTAGTTTCAATTGCACTAGTCTATATTTTATTATCCCTGATAAAGATTTTGAGGACGTGAACTGTTGTCTTCAATAATTCTGTCACGACTTTACCATTTATCAATTTATATAACGATGACTCCATTTTATTGAGATTTTATATTTTACCTTTTCACCTCTGAAACTGTAAAATATTTGACAGAAGTAACGGTGTATTCTAGAAATGTTTTACTTAATTTTTTAGAATATTTAAGTTAAGAGCAAATGTTTGTAGAAAGTGTTGTAAAAATAAAAATGGTTTTTCTTGTCTCATCTTTCCATCGCCCAATAATCCAAAAGTTTTTTTAAATAAGAGATTTTACGACTTGTCACCTTTTATAATTTTTTGACTACTTTCTAGATTATATGATCTGATACTTTTATGCTACTCAGATATTACTAATATGATCCCTCTCTTTGTTTATGAAATATATATCTTATTTATTTATCTTGTTTATTATATATAATATCTTATTATATTTCACTTGGTTTCCAAGATTTCTATGAGGTAGCTCTGGCTATTCGTTTTCTCTTGTCGTCTGCATTTATTAGCTCGGGATTTAAAATTAATTCCTTTAATTTTTGATGGACTAAGTTGCTCCCCACACTGCGCTTTGTACTGTAGTGATAAAAATATGTCATTTTTGTTTTCTAAGGCGTTTCTAGGTTCGAACTTAGTTGGGGTTTCACAAAAAGCATTTGGTGATATGGGTCCGAGCAGATATTTTTGTTGTTTAGAGAATATTGTTGTTGTTGCCTAGAAGGTCATTCCAGTAGAGTATATTAGTAGCGGATATAACAGGTATATATTGTTTTCAATATTCTTGAAATTATAATAAATACCGCTTTGATTATAATATAATCGATTTGATTATAATAAATAATCAAATCGAAAATGGACAAGGTAATTCATAATGGCAATGGGGGTTTTTTATCAATATTGCTGTATTTTCATGAGGGGTACCGTCTAGATGTTTATGATGAAGAGTATATTTCTGTGGGGTTTTATACAGAACTGGGTGCAAAGCAAATTCTTGAGATTTTAAATATGTTGGTTTTACTGATTTTAAAGAACAGTTCTACTACCGTGAATCTTGCTACGAATGTATAAAGACATGCGTAGTGCCTCAATCATTATTTAATATGTTTTGTTATGGCAGTATTTAACATGTTATTATTATATGGTTTTGTTGCATAAGCTGAGAAAACATTGTATCAAATTCTTCTAAAAACTTTATTAGATTCAGGTTTACGTTTACTGTAAGCCTATATTAAATTCACCACTTGCGACTTGACTGTACATTCTCAAATGTTGGTGCAGAATGTGCATGCCCTAAGTTTCTGTTGTGGAAGTTGACTTTGTTCAGATAATTTGTTTGTAAGTGAACAAAGCAGTAGTGATTAATTTCTCTTCATAACAGTGTAATTATCATGGATTAGTGATCAGTTGTTCGGCTCGGCAATCAGTGTTCAAATGTGTTGTCGTTCCAATAGTCCATAAGGTTTTACAATGGCAAATTTCGTATCGATAAAATTCTGAATTAACGTTATATTGTTCTAATCTCTGGGTTACGCCTTCCAATCTTCATAAATAGGCTAATTTGATTGATTTCATTAGAATTCAGTGTTGATGACTCATATTTTTTAGATTTCTCTTTTTTATTTTTATAGGGTTAGTTCGTATCCAACATTGTATCTTCTATTTTTTTTTTTATTTTTTAATTTGTGTGAGATCGTTCCGATGTGTTCATCTCAACGTTAACAATCAACTAACTCTCTTTCTTCTTCATACAAAAGGTCCTGGCTGATTTAATATTAAATTCACATTGTTTTAATCAGCTGACACTTCAGCTTCAATTATATGTTGAACTAAATAATTGACTTTTACATTATATTATTAATTACATCTTGCTTATTATTTATTCTTATTAAATACTAATTACATAATCAAATTCCTTATTTAATTCTGAATCATTTCATTCCACACATGATATCTTTTATAGTATTTTTTAACTCAAAAAGTCATATTTACTGTATATTTGGTTGTAGGCCTTACCCACTATATTTCTTCCACATTATATGGTTTACAATTTCTGTTAGATTCTAATTATCATTGAACAAGATCATTGATTGAATTATAATGGTTTGTTTTCTTTAATTCTCAGTAATTTTATCATTTGGTTAACTAGTTTGAACATTATCTTCGATTTAGGCTTTTCCTTAGATTCCAGTGTTATTACACTTGCATTTTTTCTAATAATATTTTATACATCCATTCAATACCTTCATAAAATGTTGCTACAGTTATTATACATAGTTATTGATTTACATTAAACAATTTTCATCAATTTAATTAATTTCATTAACTTATTTACTTATTATAAGTTTGGTGATATTTACCATTTGGCCTATATTTTATGTTAGTTCAATTACAATGCTTACTATTATTTCAGCTTGCTAATACCCTTTCTGACATACAATTCTTATAAAATTTTAACTAAATTGCCCTTACTTAATTACAATAATGTTTATTATTAATTGATATCATTAAAACACAATAAAGATATTATATAAAAAAAATAGACTCAATCTCAAGCATCCAAGCCTTGAGTTGAATGAACTGTTAACATCAACAAAACACATCTGTTTTTTATTTTATTTTATTATTTAAAGAGTTTATTAAACTTAATTTTTATGCAGTCTTTTGCTGTTTTTGTTTTAGTTTAGGGATTTACCCTTGTTCACTTCACTATTTATTGCATTCTCTTATCTTATTTCTATTCATTGTATCTAGTCTTGTAAGATAAGGAATATCACTTAAATGGGATCATCATGAGTTGCTTTTCATCATAAAAATAAATTGCACTGGTCCACTATTATTCATATATCTAGAAACTTTACTTACACCTACTTTACATTTATTCTTATTTTACTGTATTGTACTTTTCTTATTTACATTTCATCTTTTTTGGAGGTCTCTATTTTTATAATATGTGGTTGCTTTTCCAATAGTTATCCTTTTATAATGGAGGTTTGTTTATTCGTGGTATTTCCTTACATGATCCTATTCTACCTGGGTATAATTACTCTATACATGGGATTATAATTATTTTCCTATGATTTATTATATATTGTATGGTTTTTTTAATTCACTTTATTTATTCGAATCTATGATTTCAATTTACTGTGGTCCTTGATTAATTTTTATAGTAATTTTCCTTTAAGCCATTTTATTTTTATTCTATAGTTGATTATTATTTTTTAAATTATAACAAGGTGGTTCTTCTGTCACGCTACAAGGTGAATTACGAGGTGAGCTTAACAATCAAATTACCAGAATATCTGACGTAGAAGAATCCATGTCAAATAAAACAGCTGAAGTAGAAAATCTGTCTTGAGTGTGGAAAAAGCTATATCAACAAATATAGAAGACTCGATTACAAATATAAAAGAGCAGATTTAAAATGAAGTTGAGCAGTGCCTGAAGTTACAACCAAAACAACTTTGTGAACAGACTGCACCAATGATAAAGACAGAAAAAGACGTAGAAAATAAGTTAATAGGGAAAGTCACTTTGCCTGCAGTAGGGACAGTTTATGTCAAAACTTCAACCTTTGACGGAAGCAGTCACTGGACAACGTACCTCCGCCAATTTGAAGCTGCTGCATGCGCAAATAATAATTGGATAGAGAAAGACAAGGCAGTCTCACTCGTTCTTGCATTAAAAGGACCTGCGGCAGAATTACTACAGAAAGTCTTACCTGACAGCCAGAACATCTATGCCGAGTTGATAAAAGCTCTAGAATTACGCTACGGTGATAAACATTTGCGAGATGTGTACTACGCTCAGTTGAGAACAAGACGACAACGTTCCAGGGAGAGTCTTCAAGAGTTTGAAGCAAGTATCGACAGATTGATTAGATTGGCCTATCCTGAAGCACCAGATGATTTTCGAATAAGGTTTGCGGTGCAGACATTTATTGCCAGAGATTGTTAACTCAGCAAGTGTTACGAATGGCAAGGCACCGAAATAGCTCAGAAGTTCTTGTTCACGCCCTAGAGTTTGAAGCTGCCAAGTCAGCGTCCTGCTACATTAATGGGTTTGTGCCATCACATTGCAGTCAGAAGATCCCTGTATCACATTGCCGTTACAATGGGTGCAGAAAAACAATGTTGTCGGACAAACAATTCAAAAGTTCAAGAGAGACAGCGGACCGATTGAAAACGAGTTGAAACAAACAGAAGACCGAAATGTTACAACTGTGGAAAACGTGGTCATCTACAGGTAGACTGTTGGGAGAAGAAGATACCGAGTGAAGAGTGTGATCGCACCAATTGGAGAAGTAAAGCCTCAGAACAGCACACAGTTTCGACTCTACATAAGACCAGTGGAAACTTGATTGTTAATGGATTTGCGGCAGGTAAACCAACATCATTTACAGTTGACACGGGCGCAACAGTGTCCATTGTGCGCCCTGACTTAGTCAGCAACAGCCAGCCGCTAATTAGCTCTTGTACACTACAGACTGTGACTGGAAGCCCCGTCAAGGTGCTAGGAAAGGTAGACGTACGTGTACGCCTGGGTCTTCTCGAGTTTAGCCATCAAATGCTCGTTGCAGACATTGTCGATGAAGTGATTCTTGGCATGGACATTATGAATGCCTACGGATTCGTTGTGAACTTAAGAGAGAATGTCCTAAGGGATATCAAAGAGAAGATAAAGCTTTTCATGGCTAAAATGACAGGGTTTACCAACCATTCGATTAAGCGAGTGACATTAGTCGAAGAAAAAGCCAACAGGTCCGGTCAAGAGGAACCCTCCCTATTGCAAGCGTAAATAGAGGAATAACTAGCAGAGGAAATACAAATAAATGTAACGACAAAAGAAATGATTAGAAAGCCAATTATGGGTGCCAAAAATGGTCATCAAAACTCTTGCTTGTTCCTGAGCTGACAGAAGCGCCCGAGGGTAAAGTGGCTGAAGATGAGGTTACGCAAGAGGTTGATGACGTGAACCAAACAAACTTGGATCAGCCCGTGGTGTTTAGGTCATCAGTACATGACGCAACGGGTGTGGTTCCAGCAAAACTAGTGGTTGAGCGGAAGACTCGCATTCCTGGGAACGTGATGTTCGGATCACACGAGACTGAATTCGAAGAACCGGAGAATTATCTTTCGCAAGGACGTCCACCTAGATCGCCTGGTCGAGTATTACTTCAGAGACGGTTTGCCCGTTCGGGACGAAGAGGCTTAAGGAGGAGGCATTATTACGACATTACAGAACAGTCTACGTGTTTGTCGAATGTGCCAGAAGAATCTCGCTCTAATGTATGTGGCATACGTGACTGTCAAAGCATCCCCGAGTGTTGTCTCGAAGCCGCCAGCCGCGCGGCCTGTTTCATGGCCGCAGTTAATTACGTGTTTCACATGGGCGCTAATACGCAATTAGGAACGATCTGTTCTGTGAGCGTTGTATAAATAATTGGCGGCAGCGGCCTTAGTTTTCAGTATAGCAAAGATATATTTACATTGCGGTTCGAGTTATAGCCGCGATATATTACTATGTGCGTTCAAGTGGTTATTAGTGAAGTGTTGCGTTTTATAATCGGGCGGTATAATTGTAATACAATCGTTTTTAATATTAGTGACATTTTACTGCGTGTGAACAATTTTTATTTGATTTGTTGTAAGAGACTATGTTGTTATTTACGAACGGTTTAACTCTGAAATTAAAGCTGATGATTATTGACTTAATTGGTGTCTTGTACTTATTTTGTTTTACACTGTACCTACGACGATCAAGTAGACCATCGTAACAATACTATTATTCTGGATTTTCATATTACAGATTTTTCTGAAACCTTAGTCAGCTGTGGAAGCAAGTTAATCAGTCTGTATGATGTAATTTAATTTAGAGTTGTGCCCAGTTTTTAAATCAATATTACTTTGCTAGTTTCAATTGCACTAGTCTATATTTTATTATCCCTGATAAAGATTTTGAGGACGTGAACTGTTGTCTTCAATAATTCTGTCACGACTTTACCATTTATCAATTTATATAACGATGACTCCATTTTATTGAGATTTTATATTTTACCTTTTCACCTCTGAAACTGTAAAATATTTGACAGAAGTAACGGTGTATTCTAGAAATGTTTTACTTAATTTTTTAGAATATTTAAGTTAAGAGCAAATGTTTGTAGAAAGTGTTGTAAAAATAAAAATGGTTTTTCTTGTCTCATCTTTCCATCGCCCAATAATCCAAAAGTTTTTTTAAATAAGAGATTTTACGACTTGTCACCTTTTATAATTTTTTGACTACTTTCTAGATTATATGATCTGATACTTTTATGCTACTCAGATATTACTAATATGATCCCTCTCTTTGTTTATGAAATATATATCTTATTTATTTATCTTGTTTATTATATATAATATCTTATTATATTTCACTTGGATTCCAAGATTTCTATGAGGTAGCTCTGGCTATTCGTTTTCTCTTGTCGTCTGCATTTATTAGCTCGGGATTTAAAATTAATTCCTTTAATTTTTGATGGACTAAGTTGCTCCCCACACTGCGCTTTGTACTGTAGTGATAAAAATATGTCATTTTTGTTTTCTAAGGCGTTTCTAGGTTCGAACTTAGTTGGGGTTTCACAAAAAGCATTTGGTGATATGGGTCCGAGCAGATATTTTTGTTGTTTAGAGAATATTGTTGTTGTTGCCTAGAAGGTCATTCCAGTAGAGTATATTAGTAGCGGATATAACAGGTATATATTGTTTTCAATATTCTTGAAATTATAATAAATACCGCTTTGATTATAATATAATCGATTTGATTATAATAAATAATCAAATCGAAAATGGACAAGGTAATTCATAATGGCAATGGGGGTTTTTTATCAATATTGCTGTATTTTCATGAGGGGTACCGTCTAGATGTTTATGATGAAGAGTATATTTCTGTGGGGTTTTATACAGAACTGGGTGCAAAGCAAATTCTTGAGATTTTAAATATGTTGGTTTTACTGATTTTAAAGAACAGTTCTACTACCGTGAATCTTGCTACGAATGTATAAAGACATGCGTAGTGCCTCAATCATTATTTAATATGTTTTGTTATGGCAGTATTTAACATGTTATTATTATATGGTTTTGTTGCATAAGCTGAGAAAACATTGTATCAAATTCTTCTAAAAACTTTATTAGATTCAGGTTTACGTTTACTGTAAGCCTATATTAAATTCACCACTTGCGACTTGACTGTACATTCTCAAATGTTGGTGCAGAATGTGCATGCCCTAAGTTTCTGTTGTGGAAGTTGACTTTGTTCAGATAATTTGTTTGTAAGTGAACAAAGCAGTAGTGATTAATTTCTCTTCATAACAGTGTAATTATCATGGATTAGTGATCAGTTGTTCGGCTCGGCAATCAGTGTTCAAATGTGTTGTCGTTCCAATAGTCCATAAGGTTTTACAATGGCAAATTTCGTATCGATAAAATTCTGAATTAACGTTATATTGTTCTAATCTCTGGGTTACGCCTTCCAATCTTCATAAATAGGCTAATTTGATTGATTTCATTAGAATTCAGTGTTGATGACTCATATTTTTTAGATTTCTCTTTTTTATTTTTATAGGGTTAGTTCGTATCCAACATTGTATCTTCTATTTTTTTTTTTATTTTTTAATTTGTGTGAGATCGTTCCGATGTGTTCATCTCAACGTTAACAATCAACTAACTCTCTTTCTTCTTCATACAAAAGGTCCTGGCTGATTTAATATTAAATTCACATTGTTTTAATCAGCTGACACTTCAGCTTCAATTATATGTTGAACTAAATAATTGACTTTTACATTATATTATTAATTACATCTTGCTTATTATTTATTCTTATTAAATACTAATTACATAATCAAATTCCTTATTTAATTCTGAATCATTTCATTCCACACATGATATCTTTTATAGTATTTTTTAACTCAAAAAGTCATATTTACTGTATATTTGGTTGTAGGCCTTACCCACTATATTTCTTCCACATTATATGGTTTACAATTTCTGTTAGATTCTAATTATCATTGAACAAGATCATTGATTGAATTATAATGGTTTGTTTTCTTTAATTCTCAGTAATTTTATCATTTGGTTAACTAGTTTGAACATTATCTTCGATTTAGGCTTTTCCTTAGATTCCAGTGTTATTACACTTGCATTTTTTCTAATAATATTTTATACATCCATTCAATACCTTCATAAAATGTTGCTACAGTTATTATACATAGTTATTGATTTACATTAAACAATTTTCATCAATTTAATTAATTTCATTAACTTATTTACTTATTATAAGTTTGGTGATATTTACCATTTGGCCTATATTTTATGTTAGTTCAATTACAATGCTTACTATTATTTCAGCTTGCTAATACCCTTTCTGACATACAATTCTTATAAAATTTTAACTAAATTGCCCTTACTTAATTACAATAATGTTTATTATTAATTGATATCATTAAAACACAATAAAGATATTATATAAAAAAAATAGACTCAATCTCAAGCATCCAAGCCTTGAGTTGAATGAACTGTTAACATCAACAAAACACATCTGTTTTTTATTTTATTTTATTATTTAAAGAGTTTATTAAACTTAATTTTTATGCAGTCTTTTGCTGTTTTTGTTTTAGTTTAGGGATTTACCCTTGTTCACTTCACTATTTATTGCATTCTCTTCTCTTATTTCTATTCATTGTATCTAGTCTTGTAAGATAAGGAATATCACTTAAATGGGATCATCATGAGTTGCTTTTCATCATAAAAATAAATTGCACTGGTCCACTATTATTCATATATCTAGAAACTTTACTTACACCTACTTTACATTTATTCTTATTTTACTGTATTGTACTTTTCTTATTTACATTTCATCTTTTTTGGAGGTCTCTATTTTTATAATATGTGGTTGCTTTTCCAATAGTTATCCTTTTATAATGGAGGTTTGTTTATTCGTGGTATTTCCTTACATGATCCTATTCTACCTGGGTATAATTACTCTATACATGGGATTATAATTATTTTCCTATGATTTATTATATATTGTATGGTTTTTTTAATTCACTTTATTTATTCGAATCTATGATTTCAATTTACTGTGGTCCTTGATTAATTTTTATAGTAATTTTCCTTTAAGCCATTTTATTTTTATTCTATAGTTGATTATTATTTTTTAAATTATAACAAGGTGATTCTTCTGTCACGCTACAAGGTGAATTACGAGGTGAGCTTAACAATCAAATTACCAGAATATCTGACGTAGAAGAATCCATGTCAAATAAAACAGCTGAAGTAGAAAATCTGTCTTGAGTGTGGAAAAAGCTATATCAACAAATATAGAAGACTCGATTACAAATATAAAAGAGCAGATTTAAAATGAAGTTGAGCAGTGCCTGAAGTTACAACCAAAACAACTTTGTGAACAGACTGCACCAATGATAAAGACAGAAAAAGACGTAGAAAATAAGTTAATAGGGAAAGTCACTTTGCCTGCAGTAGGGACAGTTTATGTCAAAACTTCAACCTTTGACGGAAGCAGTCACTGGACAACGTACCTCCGCCAATTTGAAGCTGCTGCATGCGCAAATAATAATTGGACAGAGAAAGACAAGGCAGTCTCACTCGTTCTCGCATTAAAAGGACCTGCGGCAGAATTACTACAGAAAGTCTTACCTGACAGCCAGAACATCTATGCCGAGTTGATAAAAGCTCTAGAATTACGCTACGGTGATAAACATTTGCGAGATGTGTACTACGCTCAGTTGAGAACAAGACGACAACGTTCCAGGGAGAGTCTTCAAGAGTTTGAAGCAAGTATCGACAGATTGATTAGATTGGCCTATCCTGAAGCACCAGATGATTTTCGAATAAGGTTTGCGGTGCAGACATTTATTGCCAGAGATTGTTAACTCAGCAAGTGTTACGAATGGCAAGGCACCGAAATAGCTCAGAAGTTCTTGTTCACGCCCTAGAGTTTGAAGCTGCCAAGTCAGCGTCCTGCTACATTAATGGGTTTGTGCCATCACATTGCAGTCAGAAGATCCCTGTATCACATTGCCGTTACAATGGGTGCAGAAAAACAATGTTGTCGGACAAACAATTCAAAAGTTCAAGAGAGACAGCGGACCGATTGAAAACGAGTTGAAACAAACAGAAGACCGAAATGTTACAACTGTGGAAAACGTGGTCATCTACAGGTAGACTGTTGGGAGAAGAAGATACCGAGTGAAGAGTGTGATCGCACCAATTGGAGAAGTAAAGCCTCAGAACAGCACACAGTTTCGACTCTACATAAGACCAGTGGAAACTTGATTGTTAATGGATTTGCGGCAGGTAAACCAACATCATTTACAGTTGACACGGGCGCAACAGTGTCCATTGTGCGCCCTGACTTAGTCAGCAACAGCCAGCCGCTAATTAGCTCTTGTACACTACAGACTGTGACTGGAAGCCCCGTCAAGGTGCTAGGAAAGGTAGACGTACGTGTACGCCTGGGTCTTCTCGAGTTTAGCCATCAAATGCTCGTTGCAGACATTGTCGATGAAGTGATTCTTGGCATGGACATTATGAATGCCTACGGATTCATTGTGAACTTAAGAGAGAATGTCCTAAGGGATATCAAAGAGAAGATAAAGCTTTTCATGGCTAAAATGACAGGGTTTACCAACCATTCGATTAAGCGAGTGACATTAGTCGAAGAAAAAGCCAACAGGTCCGGTCAAGAGGAACCCTCCCTATTGCAAGCGTAAATAGAGGAATAACTAGCAGAGGAAATACAAATAAATGTAACGACAAAAGAAATGATTAGAAAGCCAATTATGGGTGCCAAAAATGGTCATCAAAACTCTTGCTTGTTCCTGAGCTGACAGAAGCGCCCGAGGGTAAAGTGGCTGAAGATGAGGTTACGCAAGAGGTTGATGACGTGAACCAAACAAACTTGGATCAGCCCGTGGTGTTTAGGTCATCAGTACATGACGCAACGGGTGTGGTTCCAGCAAAACTAGTGGTTGAGCGGAAGACTCGCATTCCTGGGAACGTGATGTTCGGATCACACGAGACTGAATTCGAAGAACCGGAGAATTATCTTTCGCAAGGACGTCCACCTAGATCGCCTGGTCGAGTATTACTTCAGAGACGGTTTGCCCGTTCGGGACGAAGAGGCTTAAGGAGGAGGCATTATTACGACATTACAGAACAGTCTACGTGTTTGTCGAATGTGCCAGAAGAATCTCGCTCTAATGTATGTGGCATACGTGACTGTCAAAGCATCCCCGAGTGTTGTCTCGAAGCCGCCAGCCGCGCGGCCTGTTTCATGGCCGCAGTTAATTACGTGTTTCACATGGGCGCTAATACGCAATTAGGAACGATCTGTTCTGTGAGCGTTGTATAAATAATTGGCGGCAGCGGCCTTAGTTTTCAGTATAGCAAAGATATATTTACATTGCGGTTCGAGTTATAGCCGCGATATATTACTATGTGCGTTCAAGTGGTTATTAGTGAAGTGTTGCGTTTTATAATCGGGCGGTATAATTGTAATACAATCGTTTTTAATATTAGTGACATTTTACTGCGTGTGAACAATTTTTATTTGATTTGTTGTAAGAGACTGTGTTGTTATTTACGAACGGTTTAACTCTGAAATTAAAGCTGATGATTATTGACTTAATTGGTGTCTTGTACTTATTTTGTTTTACACTGTACCTACGACGATCAAGTAGACCATCGTAACAATACTATTATTCTGGATTTCCATATTACAGATTTTTCTGAAACCTTAGTCAGCTGTGGAAGCAAGTTAATCAGTCTGTATGATGTAATTTAATTTAGAGTTGTGCCCAGTTTTTAAATCAATATTACTTTGCTAGTTTCAATTGCACTAGTCTATATTTTATTATCCCTGATAAAGATTTTGAGGACGTGAACTGTTGTCTTCAATAATTCTGTCACGACTTTACCATTTATCAATTTATATAACGATGACTCCATTTTATTGAGATTTTATATTTTACCTTTTCACCTCTGAAACTGTAAAATATTTGACAGAAGTAACGGTGTATTCTAGAAACGTTTTACTTAATTTTTTAGAATATTTAAGTTAAGAGCAAATGTTTGTAGAAAGTGTTGTAAAAATAAAAATGGTTTTTCTTGTCTCATCTTTCCATCGCCCAATAATCCAAAAGTTTTTTTAAATAAGAGATTTTACGACTTGTCACCTTTTATAATTTTTTGACTACTTTCTAGATTATATGATCTGATACTTTTATGCTACTCAGATATTACTAATATGATCCCTCTCTTTGTTTATGAAATATATATCTTATTTATTTATCTTGTTTATTATATATAATATCTTATTATATTTCACTTGGATTCCAAGATTTCTATGAGGTAGCTCTGGCTATTCGTTTTCTCTTGTCGTCTGCATTTATTAGCTCGGGATTTAAAATTAATTCCTTTAATTTTTGATGGACTAAGTTGCTCCCCACACTGCGCTTTGTACTGTAGTGATAAAAATATGTCATTTTTGTTTTCTAAGGCGTTTCTAGGTTCGAACTTAGTTGGGGTTTCACAAAAAGCATTTGGTGATATGGGTCCGAGCAGATATTTTTGTTGTTTAGAGAATATTGTTGTTGTTGCCTAGAAGGTCATTCCAGTAGAGTATATTAGTAGCGGATATAACAGGTATATATTGTTTTCAATATTCTTGAAATTATAATAAATACCGCTTTGATTATAATATAATCGATTTGATTATAATAAATAATCAAATCGAAAATGGACAAGGTAATTCATAATGGCAATGGGGGTTTTTTATCAATATTGCTGTATTTTCATGAGGGGTACCGTCTAGATGTTTATGATGAAGAGTATATTTCTGTGTTTTTATACAGAACTGGGTGCAAAGCAAATTCTTGAGATTTTAAATATGTTGGTTTTACTGATTTTAAAGAACAGTTCTACTACCGTGAATCTTGCTACGAATGTATAAAGACATGCGTAGTGCCTCAATCATTATTTAATATGTTTTGTTATGGCAGTATTTAACATGTTATTATTATATGGTTTTGTTGCATAAGCTGAGAAAACATTGTATCAAATTCTTCTATAAACTTTATTAGATTCAGGTTTACGTTTACTGTAAGCCTATATTAAATTCACCACTTGCGACTTGACTGTACATTCTCAAATGTTGGTGCAGAATGTGCATGCCGTAAGTTTCTGTTGTGGAAGTTGACTTTGTTCAGATAATTTGTTTGTAAGTGAACAGAGCAGTAGTGATTAATTTCTCTTCATAACAGTGTAATTATCATGGATTAGTGATCAGTTGTTCGGCTCGGCAATCAGTGTTCAAATGTGTTGTCGTTCCAATAGTCCATAAGGTTTTACAATGGCAAATTTCGTATCGATAAAATTCTGAATTAACGTTATATTGTTCTAATCTCTGGGTTACGCCTTCCAATCTTCATAAATAGGCTAATTTGATTGATTTCATTAGAATTCAGTGTTGATGACTCATATTTTTTAGATTTCTCTTTTTTATTTTTATAGGGTTAGTTCGTATCCAACATTGTATCTTCTATTTTTTTTTTTATTTTTTAATTTGTGTGAGATCGTTCCGATGTGTTCATCTCAACGTTAACAATCAACTAACTCTCTTTCTTCTTCATACAAAAGGTCCTGGCTGATTTAATATTAAATTCACATTGTTTTAATCAGCTGACACTTCAGCTTCAATTATATGTTGAACTAAATAATTGACTTTTACATTATATTATTAATTACATCTTGCTTATTATTTATTCTTATTAAATACTAATTACATAATCAAATTCCTTATTTAATTCTGAATCATTTCATTCCACACATGATATCTTTTATAGTATTTTTTAACTCAAAAAGTCATATTTACTGTATATTTGGTTGTAGGCCTTACCCACTATATTTCTTCCACATTATATGGTTTACAATTTCTGTTAGATTCTAATTATCATTGAACAAGATCATTGATTGAATTATAATGGTTTGTTTTCTTTAATTCTCAGTAATTTTATCATTTGGTTAACTAGTTTGAACATTATCTTCGATTTAGGCTTTTCCTTAGATTCCAGTGTTATTACACTTGCATTTTTTCTAATAATATTTTATACATCCATTCAATACCTTCATAAAATGTTGCTACAGTTATTATACATAGTTATTGATTTACATTAAACAATTTTCATCAATTTAATTAATTTCATTAACTTATTTACTTATTATAAGTTTGGTGATATTTACCATTTGGCCTATATTTTATGTTAGTTCAATTACAATGCTTACTATTATTTCAGCTTGCTAATACCCTTTCTGACATACAATTCTTATAAAATTTTAACTAAATTGCCCTTACTTAATTACAATAATGTTTATTATTAATTGATATCATTAAAACACAATAAAGATATTATATAAAAAAAATAGACTCAATCTCAAGCATCCAAGCCTTGAGTTGAATGAACTGTTAACATCAACAAAACACATCTGTTTTTTATTTTATTTTATTATTTAAAGAGTTTATTAAACTTAATTTTTATGCAGTCTTTTGCTGTTTTTGTTTTAGTTTAGGGATTTACCCTTGTTCACTTCACTATTTATTGCATTCTCTTATCTTATTTCTATTCATTGTATCTAGTCTTGTAAGATAAGGAATATCACTTAAATGGGATCATCATGAGTTGCTTTTCATCATAAAAATAAATTGCACTGGTCCACTATTATTCATATATCTAGAAACTTTACTTACACCTACTTTACATTTATTCTTATTTTACTGTATTGTACTTTTCTTATTTACATTTCATCTTTTTTGGAGGTCTCTATTTTTATAATATGTGGTTGCTTTTCCAATAGTTATCCTTTTATAATGGAGGTTTGTTTATTCGTGGTATTTCCTTACATGATCCTATTCTACCTGGGTATAATTACTCTATACATGGGATTATAATTATTTTCCTATGATTTATTATATATTGTATGGTTTTTTTAATTCACTTTATTTATTCGAATCTATGATTTCAATTTACTGTGGTCCTTGATTAATTTTTATAGTAATTTTCCTTTAAGCCATTTTATTTTTATTCTATACTTGATTATTATTTTTTAAATTATAACAAGGTGGTTCTTCTGTCACGCTACAAGGTGAATTACGAGGTGAGCTTAACAATCAAATTACCAGAATATCTGACGTAGAAGAATCCATGTCAAATAAAACAGCTGAAGTAGAAAATCTGTCTTGAGTGTGGAAAAAGCTATATCAACAAATATAGAAGACTCGATTACAAATATAAAAGAGCAGATTTAAAATGAAGTTGAGCAGTGCCTGAAGTTACAACCAAAACAACTTTGTGAACAGACTGCACCAATGATAAAGACAGAAAAAGACGTAGAAAATAAGTTAATAGGGAAAGTCACTTTGCCTGCAGTAGGGACAGTTTATGTCAAAACTTCAACCTTTGACGGAAGCAGTCACTGGACAACGTACCTCCGCCAATTTGAAGCTGCTGCATGCGCAAATAATAATTGGATAGAGAAAGACAAGGCAGTCTCACTCGTTCTTGCATTAAAAGGACCTGCGGCAGAATTACTACAGAAAGTCTTACCTGACAGCCAGAACATCTATGCCGAGTTGATAAAAGCTCTAGAATTACGCTACGGTGATAAACATTTGCGAGATGTGTACTACGCTCAGTTGAGAACAAGACGACAACGTTCCAGGGAGAGTCTTCAAGAGTTTGAAGCAAGTATCGACAGATTGATTAGATTGGCCTATCCTGAAGCACCAGATGATTTTCGAATAAGGTTTGCGGTGCAGACATTTATTGCCAGAGATTGTTAACTCAGCAAGTGTTACGAATGGCAAGGCACCGAAATAGCTCAGAAGTTCTTGTTCACGCCCTAGAGTTTGAAGCTGCCAAGTCAGCGTCCTGCTACATTAATGGGTTTGTGCCATCACATTGCAGTCAGAAGATCCCTGTATCACATTGCCGTTACAATGGGTGCAGAAAAACAATGTTGTCGGACAAACAATTCAAAAGTTCAAGAGAGACAGCGGACCGATTGAAAACGAGTTGAAACAAACAGAAGACCGAAATGTTACAACTGTGGAAAACGTGGTCATCTACAGGTAGACTGTTGGGAGAAGAAGATACCGAGTGAAGAGTGTGATCGCACCAATTGGAGAAGTAAAGCCTCAGAACAGCACACAGTTTCGACTCTACATAAGACCAGTGGAAACTTGATTGTTAATGGATTTGCGGCAGGTAAACCAACATCATTTACAGTTGACACGGGCGCAACAGTGTCCATTGTGCGCCCTGACTTAGTCAGCAACAGCCAGCCGCTAATTAGCTCTTGTACACTACAGACTGTGACTGGAAGCCCCGTCAAGGTGCTAGGAAAGGTAGACGTACGTGTACGCCTGGGTCTTCTCGAGTTTAGCCATCAAATGCTCGTTGCAGACATTGTCGATGAAGTGATTCTTGGCATGGACATTATGAATGCCTACGGATTCGTTGTGAACTTAAGAGAGAATGTCCTAAGGGATATCAAAGAGAAGATAAAGCTTTTCATGGCTAAAATGACAGGGTTTACCAACCATTCGATTAAGCGAGTGACATTAGTCGAAGAAAAAGCCAACAGGTCCGGTCAAGAGGAACCCTCCCTATTGCAAGCGTAAATAGAGGAATAACTAGCAGAGGAAATACAAATAAATGTAACGACAAAAGAAATGATTAGAAAGCCAATTATGGGTGCCAAAAATGGTCATCAAAACTCTTGCTTGTTCCTGAGCTGACAGAAGCGCCCGAGGGTAAAGTGGCTGAAGATGAGGTTACGCAAGAGGTTGATGACGTGAACCAAACAAACTTGGATCAGCCCGTGGTGTTTAGGTCATCAGTACATGACGCAACGGGTGTGGTTCCAGCAAAACTAGTGGTTGAGCGGAAGACTCGCATTCCTGGGAACGTGATGTTCGGATCACACGAGACTGAATTCGAAGAACCGGAGAATTATCTTTCGCAAGGACGTCCACCTAGATCGCCTGGTCGAGTATTACTTCAGAGACGGTTTGCCCGTTCGGGACGAAGAGGCTTAAGGAGGAGGCATTATTACGACATTACAGAACAGTCTACGTGTTTGTCGAATGTGCCAGAAGAATCTCGCTCTAATGTATGTGGCATACGTGACTGTCAAAGCATCCCCGAGTGTTGTCTCGAAGCCGCCAGCCGCGCGGCCTGTTTCATGGCCGCAGTTAATTACGTGTTTCACATGGGCGCTAATACGCAATTAGGAACGATCTGTTCTGTGAGCGTTGTATAAATAATTGGCGGCAGCGGCCTTAGTTTTCAGTATAGCAAAGATATATTTACATTGCGGTTCGAGTTATAGCCGCGATATATTACTATGTGCGTTCAAGTGGTTATTAGTGAAGTGTTGCGTTTTATAATCGGGCGGTATAATTGTAATACAATCGTTTTTAATATTAGTGACATTTTACTGCGTGTGAACAATTTTTATTTGATTTGTTGTAAGAGACTATGTTGTTATTTACGAACGGTTTAACTCTGAAATTAAAGCTGATGATTATTGACTTAATTGGTGTCTTGTACTTATTTTGTTTTACACTGTACCTACGACGATCAAGTAGACCATCGTAACAATACTATTATTCTGGATTTTCATATTACAGATTTTTCTGAAACCTTAGTCAGCTGTGGAAGCAAGTTAATCAGTCTGTATGATGTAATTTAATTTAGAGTTGTGCCCAGTTTTTAAATCAATATTACTTTGCTAGTTTCAATTGCACTAGTCTATATTTTATTATCCCTGATAAAGATTTTGAGGACGTGAACTGTTGTCTTCAATAATTCTGTCACGACTTTACCATTTATCAATTTATATAACGATGACTCCATTTTATTGAGATTTTATATTTTACCTTTTCACCTCTGAAACTGTAAAATATTTGACAGAAGTAACGGTGTATTCTAGAAATGTTTTACTTAATTTTTTAGAATATTTAAGTTAAGAGCAAATGTTTGTAGAAAGTGTTGTAAAAATAAAAATGGTTTTTCTTGTCTCATCTTTCCATCGCCCAATAATCCAAAAGTTTTTTTAAATAAGAGATTTTACGACTTGTCACCTTTTATAATTTTTTGACTACTTTCTAGATTATATGATCTGATACTTTTATGCTACTCAGATATTACTAATATGATCCCTCTCTTTGTTTATGAAATATATATCTTATTTATTTATCTTGTTTATTATATATAATATCTTATTATATTTCACTTGGATTCCAAGATTTCTATGAGGTAGCTCTGGCTATTCGTTTTCTCTTGTCGTCTGCATTTATTAGCTCGGGATTTAAAATTAATTCCTTTAATTTTTGATGGACTAAGTTGCTCCCCACACTGCGCTTTGTACTGTAGTGATAAAAATATGTCATTTTTGTTTTCTAAGGCGTTTCTAGGTTCGAACTTAGTTGGGGTTTCACAAAAAGCATTTGGTGATATGGGTCCGAGCAGATATTTTTGTTGTTTAGAGAATATTGTTGTTGTTGCCTAGAAGGTCATTCCAGTAGAGTATATTAGTAGCGGATATAACAGGTATATATTGTTTTCAATATTCTTGAAATTATAATAAATACCGCTTTGATTATAATATAATCGATTTGATTATAATAAATAATCAAATCGAAAATGGACAAGGTAATTCATAATGGCAATGGGGGTTTTTTATCAATATTGCTGTATTTTCATGAGGGGTACCGTCTAGATGTTTATGATGAAGAGTATATTTCTGTGGGGTTTTATACAGAACTGGGTGCAAAGCAAATTCTTGAGATTTTAAATATGTTGGTTTTACTGATTTTAAAGAACAGTTCTACTACCGTGAATCTTGCTACGAATGTATAAAGACATGCGTAGTGCCTCAATCATTATTTAATATGTTTTGTTATGGCAGTATTTAACATGTTATTATTATATGGTTTTGTTGCATAAGCTGAGAAAACATTGTATCAAATTCTTCTAAAAACTTTATTAGATTCAGGTTTACGTTTACTGTAAGCCTATATTAAATTCACCACTTGCGACTTGACTGTACATTCTCAAATGTTGGTGCAGAATGTGCATGCCCTAAGTTTCTGTTGTGGAAGTTGACTTTGTTCAGATAATTTGTTTGTAAGTGAACAAAGCAGTAGTGATTAATTTCTCTTCATAACAGTGTAATTATCATGGATTAGTGATCAGTTGTTCGGCTCGGCAATCAGTGTTCAAATGTGTTGTCGTTCCAATAGTCCATAAGGTTTTACAATGGCAAATTTCGTATCGATAAAATTCTGAATTAACGTTATATTGTTCTAATCTCTGGGTTACGCCTTCCAATCTTCATAAATAGGCTAATTTGATTGATTTCATTAGAATTCAGTGTTGATGACTCATATTTTTTAGATTTCTCTTTTTTATTTTTATAGGGTTAGTTCGTATCCAACATTGTATCTTCTATTTTTTTTTTTATTTTTTAATTTGTGTGAGATCGTTCCGATGTGTTCATCTCAACGTTAACAATCAACTAACTCTCTTTCTTCTTCATACAAAAGGTCCTGGCTGATTTAATATTAAATTCACATTGTTTTAATCAGCTGACACTTCAGCTTCAATTATATGTTGAACTAAATAATTGACTTTTACATTATATTATTAATTACATCTTGCTTATTATTTATTCTTATTAAATACTAATTACATAATCAAATTCCTTATTTAATTCTGAATCATTTCATTCCACACATGATATCTTTTATAGTATTTTTTAACTCAAAAAGTCATATTTACTGTATATTTGGTTGTAGGCCTTACCCACTATATTTCTTCCACATTATATGGTTTACAATTTCTGTTAGATTCTAATTATCATTGAACAAGATCATTGATTGAATTATAATGGTTTGTTTTCTTTAATTCTCAGTAATTTTATCATTTGGTTAACTAGTTTGAACATTATCTTCGATTTAGGCTTTTCCTTAGATTCCAGTGTTATTACACTTGCATTTTTTCTAATAATATTTTATACATCCATTCAATACCTTCATAAAATGTTGCTACAGTTATTATACATAGTTATTGATTTTACATTAAACAATTTTCATCAATTTAATTAATTTCATTAACTTATTTACTTATTATAAGTTTGGTGATATTTACCATTTGGCCTATATTTTATGTTAGTTCAATTACAATGCTTACTATTATTTCAGCTTGCTAATACCCTTTCTGACATACAATTCTTATAAAATTTTAACTAAATTGCCCTTACTTAATTACAATAATGTTTATTATTAATTGATATCATTAAAACACAATAAAGATATTATATAAAAAAAATAGACTCAATCTCAAGCATCCAAGCCTTGAGTTGAATGAACTGTTAACATCAACAAAACACATCTGTTTTTTATTTTATTTTATTATTTAAAGAGTTTATTAAACTTAATTTTTATGCAGTCTTTTGCTGTTTTTGTTTTAGTTTAGGGATTTACCCTTGTTCACTTCACTATTTATTGCATTCTCTTCTCTTATTTCTATTCATTGTATCTAGTCTTGTAAGATAAGGAATATCACTTAAATGGGATCATCATGAGTTGCTTTTCATCATAAAAATAAATTGCACTGGTCCACTATTATTCATATATCTAGAAACTTTACTTACACCTACTTTACATTTATTCTTATTTTACTGTATTGTACTTTTCTTATTTACATTTCATCTTTTTTGGAGGTCTCTATTTTTATAATATGTGGTTGCTTTTCCAATAGTTATCCTTTTATAATGGAGGTTTGTTTATTCGTGGTATTTCCTTACATGATCCTATTCTACCTGGGTATAATTACTCTATACATGGGATTATAATTATTTTCCTATGATTTATTATATATTGTATGGTTTTTTTAATTCACTTTATTTATTCGAATCTATGATTTCAATTTACTGTGGTCCTTGATTAATTTTTATAGTAATTTTCCTTTAAGCCATTTTATTTTTATTCTATAGTTGATTATTATTTTTTAAATTATAACAAGGTGATTCTTCTGTCACGCTACAAGGTGAATTACGAGGTGAGCTTAACAATCAAATTACCAGAATATCTGACGTAGAAGAATCCATGTCAAATAAAACAGCTGAAGTAGAAAATCTGTCTTGAGTGTGGAAAAAGCTATATCAACAAATATAGAAGACTCGATTACAAATATAAAAGAGCAGATTTAAAATGAAGTTGAGCAGTGCCTGAAGTTACAACCAAAACAACTTTGTGAACAGACTGCACCAATGATAAAGACAGAAAAAGACGTAGAAAATAAGTTAATAGGGAAAGTCACTTTGCCTGCAGTAGGGACAGTTTATGTCAAAACTTCAACCTTTGACGGAAGCAGTCACTGGACAACGTACCTCCGCCAATTTGAAGCTGCTGCATGCGCAAATAATAATTGGACAGAGAAAGACAAGGCAGTCTCACTCGTTCTCGCATTAAAAGGACCTGCGGCAGAATTACTACAGAAAGTCTTACCTGACAGCCAGAACATCTATGCCGAGTTGATAAAAGCTCTAGAATTACGCTACGGTGATAAACATTTGCGAGATGTGTACTACGCTCAGTTGAGAACAAGACGACAACGTTCCAGGGAGAGTCTTCAAGAGTTTGAAGCAAGTATCGACAGATTGATTAGATTGGCCTATCCTGAAGCACCAGATGATTTTCGAATAAGGTTTGCGGTGCAGACATTTATTGCCAGAGATTGTTAACTCAGCAAGTGTTACGAATGGCAAGGCACCGAAATAGCTCAGAAGTTCTTGTTCACGCCCTAGAGTTTGAAGCTGCCAAGTCAGCGTCCTGCTACATTAATGGGTTTGTGCCATCACATTGCAGTCAGAAGATCCCTGTATCACATTGCCGTTACAATGGGTGCAGAAAAACAATGTTGTCGGACAAACAATTCAAAAGTTCAAGAGAGACAGCGGACCGATTGAAAACGAGTTGAAACAAACAGAAGACCGAAATGTTACAACTGTGGAAAACGTGGTCATCTACAGGTAGACTGTTGGGAGAAGAAGATACCGAGTGAAGAGTGTGATCGCACCAATTGGAGAAGTAAAGCCTCAGAACAGCACACAGTTTCGACTCTACATAAGACCAGTGGAAACTTGATTGTTAATGGATTTGCGGCAGGTAAACCAACATCATTTACAGTTGACACGGGCGCAACAGTGTCCATTGTGCGCCCTGACTTAGTCAGCAACAGCCAGCCGCTAATTAGCTCTTGTACACTACAGACTGTGACTGGAAGCCCCGTCAAGGTGCTAGGAAAGGTAGACGTACGTGTACGCCTGGGTCTTCTCGAGTTTAGCCATCAAATGCTCGTTGCAGACATTGTCGATGAAGTGATTCTTGGCATGGACATTATGAATGCCTACGGATTCATTGTGAACTTAAGAGAGAATGTCCTAAGGGATATCAAAGAGAAGATAAAGCTTTTCATGGCTAAAATGACAGGGTTTACCAACCATTCGATTAAGCGAGTGACATTAGTCGAAGAAAAAGCCAACAGGTCCGGTCAAGAGGAACCCTCCCTATTGCAAGCGTAAATAGAGGAATAACTAGCAGAGGAAATACAAATAAATGTAACGACAAAAGAAATGATTAGAAAGCCAATTATGGGTGCCAAAAATGGTCATCAAAACTCTTGCTTGTTCCTGAGCTGACAGAAGCGCCCGAGGGTAAAGTGGCTGAAGATGAGGTTACGCAAGAGGTTGATGACGTGAACCAAACAAACTTGGATCAGCCCGTGGTGTTTAGGTCATCAGTACATGACGCAACGGGTGTGGTTCCAGCAAAACTAGTGGTTGAGCGGAAGACTCGCATTCCTGGGAACGTGATGTTCGGATCACACGAGACTGAATTCGAAGAACCGGAGAATTATCTTTCGCAAGGACGTCCACCTAGATCGCCTGGTCGAGTATTACTTCAGAGACGGTTTGCCCGTTCGGGACGAAGAGGCTTAAGGAGGAGGCATTATTACGACATTACAGAACAGTCTACGTGTTTGTCGAATGTGCCAGAAGAATCTCGCTCTAATGTATGTGGCATACGTGACTGTCAAAGCATCCCCGAGTGTTGTCTCGAAGCCGCCAGCCGCGCGGCCTGTTTCATGGCCGCAGTTAATTACGTGTTTCACATGGGCGCTAATACGCAATTAGGAACGATCTGTTCTGTGAGCGTTGTATAAATAATTGGCGGCAGCGGCCTTAGTTTTCAGTATAGCAAAGATATATTTACATTGCGGTTCGAGTTATAGCCGCGATATATTACTATGTGCGTTCAAGTGGTTATTAGTGAAGTGTTGCGTTTTATAATCGGGCGGTATAATTGTAATACAATCGTTTTTAATATTAGTGACATTTTACTGCGTGTGAACAATTTTTATTTGATTTGTTGTAAGAGACTATGTTGTTATTTACGAACGGTTTAACTCTGAAATTAAAGCTGATGATTATTGACTTAATTGGTGTCTTGTACTTATTTTGTTTTACACTGTACCTACGACGATCAAGTAGACCATCGTAACAATACTATTATTCTGGATTTTCATATTACAGATTTTTCTGAAACCTTAGTCAGCTGTGGAAGCAAGTTAATCAGTCTGTATGATGTAATTTAATTTAGAGTTGTGCCCAGTTTTTAAATCAATATTACTTTGCTAGTTTCAATTGCACTAGTCTATATTTTATTATCCCTGATAAAGATTTTGAGGACGTGAACTGTTGTCTTCAATAATTCTGTCACGACTTTACCATTTATCAATTTATATAACGATGACTCCATTTTATTGAGATTTTATATTTTACCTTTTCACCTCTGAAACTGTAAAATATTTGACAGAAGTAACGGTGTATTCTAGAAATGTTTTACTTAATTTTTTAGAATATTTAAGTTAAGAGCAAATGTTTGTAGAAAGTGTTGTAAAAATAAAAATGGTTTTTCTTGTCTCATCTTTCCATCGCCCAATAATCCAAAAGTTTTTTTAAATAAGAGATTTTACGACTTGTCACCTTTTATAATTTTTTGACTACTTTCTAGATTATATGATCTGATACTTTTATGCTACTCAGATATTACTAATATGATCCCTCTCTTTGTTTATGAAATATATATCTTATTTATTTATCTTGTTTATTATATATAATATCTTATTATATTTCACTTGGATTCCAAGATTTCTATGAGGTAGCTCTGGCTATTCGTTTTCTCTTGTCGTCTGCATTTATTAGCTCGGGATTTAAAATTAATTCCTTTAATTTTTGATGGACTAAGTTGCTCCCCACACTGCGCTTTGTACTGTAGTGATAAAAATATGTCATTTTTGTTTTCTAAGGCGTTTCTAGGTTCGAACTTAGTTGGGGTTTCACAAAAAGCATTTGGTGATATGGGTCCGAGCAGATATTTTTGTTGTTTAGAGAATATTGTTGTTGTTGCCTAGAAGGTCATTCCAGTAGAGTATATTAGTAGCGGATATAACAGGTATATATTGTTTTCAATATTCTTGAAATTATAATAAATACCGCTTTGATTATAATATAATCGATTTGATTATAATAAATAATCAAATCGAAAATGGACAAGGTAATTCATAATGGCAATGGGGGTTTTTTATCAATATTGCTGTATTTTCATGAGGGGTACCGTCTAGATGTTTATGATGAAGAGTATATTTCTGTGGGGTTTTATACAGAACTGGGTGCAAAGCAAATTCTTGAGATTTTAAATATGTTGGTTTTACTGATTTTAAAGAACAGTTCTACTACCGTGAATCTTGCTACGAATGTATAAAGACATGCGTAGTGCCTCAATCATTATTTAATATGTTTTGTTATGGCAGTATTTAACATGTTATTATTATATGGTTTTGTTGCATAAGCTGAGAAAACATTGTATCAAATTCTTCTAAAAACTTTATTAGATTCAGGTTTACGTTTACTGTAAGCCTATATTAAATTCACCACTTGCGACTTGACTGTACATTCTCAAATGTTGGTGCAGAATGTGCATGCCCTAAGTTTCTGTTGTGGAAGTTGACTTTGTTCAGATAATTTGTTTGTAAGTGAACAAAGCAGTAGTGATTAATTTCTCTTCATAACAGTGTAATTATCATGGATTAGTGATCAGTTGTTCGGCTCGGCAATCAGTGTTCAAATGTGTTGTCGTTCCAATAGTCCATAAGGTTTTACAATGGCAAATTTCGTATCGATAAAATTCTGAATTAACGTTATATTGTTCTAATCTCTGGGTTACGCCTTCCAATCTTCATAAATAGGCTAATTTGATTGATTTCATTAGAATTCAGTGTTGATGACTCATATTTTTTAGATTTCTCTTTTTTATTTTTATAGGGTTAGTTCGTATCCAACATTGTATCTTCTATTTTTTTTTTTATTTTTTAATTTGTGTGAGATCGTTCCGATGTGTTCATCTCAACGTTAACAATCAACTAACTCTCTTTCTTCTTCATACAAAAGGTCCTGGCTGATTTAATATTAAATTCACATTGTTTTAATCAGCTGACACTTCAGCTTCAATTATATGTTGAACTAAATAATTGACTTTTACATTATATTATTAATTACATCTTGCTTATTATTTATTCTTATTAAATACTAATTACATAATCAAATTCCTTATTTAATTCTGAATCATTTCATTCCACACATGATATCTTTTATAGTATTTTTTAACTCAAAAAGTCATATTTACTGTATATTTGGTTGTAGGCCTTACCCACTATATTTCTTCCACATTATATGGTTTACAATTTCTGTTAGATTCTAATTATCATTGAACAAGATCATTGATTGAATTATAATGGTTTGTTTTCTTTAATTCTCAGTAATTTTATCATTTGGTTAACTAGTTTGAACATTATCTTCGATTTAGGCTTTTCCTTAGATTCCAGTGTTATTACACTTGCATTTTTTCTAATAATATTTTATACATCCATTCAATACCTTCATAAAATGTTGCTACAGTTATTATACATAGTTATTGATTTACATTAAACAATTTTCATCAATTTAATTAATTTCATTAACTTATTTACTTATTATAAGTTTGGTGATATTTACCATTTGGCCTATATTTTATGTTAGTTCAATTACAATGCTTACTATTATTTCAGCTTGCTAATACCCTTTCTGACATACAATTCTTATAAAATTTTAACTAAATTGCCCTTACTTAATTACAATAATGTTTATTATTAATTGATATCATTAAAACACAATAAAGATATTATATAAAAAAAATAGACTCAATCTCAAGCATCCAAGCCTTGAGTTGAATGAACTGTTAACATCAACAAAACACATCTGTTTTTTATTTTATTTTATTATTTAAAGAGTTTATTAAACTTAATTTTTATGCAGTCTTTTGCTGTTTTTGTTTTAGTTTAGGGATTTACCCTTGTTCACTTCACTATTTATTGCATTCTCTTCTCTTATTTCTATTCATTGTATCTAGTCTTGTAAGATAAGGAATATCACTTAAATGGGATCATCATGAGTTGCTTTTCATCATAAAAATAAATTGCACTGGTCCACTATTATTCATATATCTAGAAACTTTACTTACACCTACTTTACATTTATTCTTATTTTACTGTATTGTACTTTTCTTATTTACATTTCATCTTTTTTGGAGGTCTCTATTTTTATAATATGTGGTTGCTTTTCCAATAGTTATCCTTTTATAATGGAGGTTTGTTTATTCGTGGTATTTCCTTACATGATCCTATTCTACCTGGGTATAATTACTCTATACATGGGATTATAATTATTTTCCTATGATTTATTATATATTGTATGGTTTTTTTAATTCACTTTATTTATTCGAATCTATGATTTCAATTTACTGTGGTCCTTGATTAATTTTTATAGTAATTTTCCTTTAAGCCATTTTATTTTTATTCTATAGTTGATTATTATTTTTTAAATTATAACAAGGTGATTCTTCTGTCACGCTACAAGGTGAATTACGAGGTGAGCTTAACAATCAAATTACCAGAATATCTGACGTAGAAGAATCCATGTCAAATAAAACAGCTGAAGTAGAAAATCTGTCTTGAGTGTGGAAAAAGCTATATCAACAAATATAGAAGACTCGATTACAAATATAAAAGAGCAGATTTAAAATGAAGTTGAGCAGTGCCTGAAGTTACAACCAAAACAACTTTGTGAACAGACTGCACCAATGATAAAGACAGAAAAAGACGTAGAAAATAAGTTAATAGGGAAAGTCACTTTGCCTGCAGTAGGGACAGTTTATGTCAAAACTTCAACCTTTGACGGAAGCAGTCACTGGACAACGTACCTCCGCCAATTTGAAGCTGCTGCATGCGCAAATAATAATTGGACAGAGAAAGACAAGGCAGTCTCACTCGTTCTCGCATTAAAAGGACCTGCGGCAGAATTACTACAGAAAGTCTTACCTGACAGCCAGAACATCTATGCCGAGTTGATAAAAGCTCTAGAATTACGCTACGGTGATAAACATTTGCGAGATGTGTACTACGCTCAGTTGAGAACAAGACGACAACGTTCCAGGGAGAGTCTTCAAGAGTTTGAAGCAAGTATCGACAGATTGATTAGATTGGCCTATCCTGAAGCACCAGATGATTTTCGAATAAGGTTTGCGGTGCAGACATTTATTGCCAGAGATTGTTAACTCAGCAAGTGTTACGAATGGCAAGGCACCGAAATAGCTCAGAAGTTCTTGTTCACGCCCTAGAGTTTGAAGCTGCCAAGTCAGCGTCCTGCTACATTAATGGGTTTGTGCCATCACATTGCAGTCAGAAGATCCCTGTATCACATTGCCGTTACAATGGGTGCAGAAAAACAATGTTGTCGGACAAACAATTCAAAAGTTCAAGAGAGACAGCGGACCGATTGAAAACGAGTTGAAACAAACAGAAGACCGAAATGTTACAACTGTGGAAAACGTGGTCATCTACAGGTAGACTGTTGGGAGAAGAAGATACCGAGTGAAGAGTGTGATCGCACCAATTGGAGAAGTAAAGCCTCAGAACAGCACACAGTTTCGACTCTACATAAGACCAGTGGAAACTTGATTGTTAATGGATTTGCGGCAGGTAAACCAACATCATTTACAGTTGACACGGGCGCAACAGTGTCCATTGTGCGCCCTGACTTAGTCAGCAACAGCCAGCCGCTAATTAGCTCTTGTACACTACAGACTGTGACTGGAAGCCCCGTCAAGGTGCTAGGAAAGGTAGACGTACGTGTACGCCTGGGTCTTCTCGAGTTTAGCCATCAAATGCTCGTTGCAGACATTGTCGATGAAGTGATTCTTGGCATGGACATTATGAATGCCTACGGATTCATTGTGAACTTAAGAGAGAATGTCCTAAGGGATATCAAAGAGAAGATAAAGCTTTTCATGGCTAAAATGACAGGGTTTACCAACCATTCGATTAAGCGAGTGACATTAGTCGAAGAAAAAGCCAACAGGTCCGGTCAAGAGGAACCCTCCCTATTGCAAGCGTAAATAGAGGAATAACTAGCAGAGGAAATACAAATAAATGTAACGACAAAAGAAATGATTAGAAAGCCAATTATGGGTGCCAAAAATGGTCATCAAAACTCTTGCTTGTTCCTGAGCTGACAGAAGCGCCCGAGGGTAAAGTGGCTGAAGATGAGGTTACGCAAGAGGTTGATGACGTGAACCAAACAAACTTGGATCAGCCCGTGGTGTTTAGGTCATCAGTACATGACGCAACGGGTGTGGTTCCAGCAAAACTAGTGGTTGAGCGGAAGACTCGCATTCCTGGGAACGTGATGTTCGGATCACACGAGACTGAATTCGAAGAACCGGAGAATTATCTTTCGCAAGGACGTCCACCTAGATCGCCTGGTCGAGTATTACTTCAGAGACGGTTTGCCCGTTCGGGACGAAGAGGCTTAAGGAGGAGGCATTATTACGACATTACAGAACAGTCTACGTGTTTGTCGAATGTGCCAGAAGAATCTCGCTCTAATGTATGTGGCATACGTGACTGTCAAAGCATCCCCGAGTGTTGTCTCGAAGCCGCCAGCCGCGCGGCCTGTTTCATGGCCGCAGTTAATTACGTGTTTCACATGGGCGCTAATACGCAATTAGGAACGATCTGTTCTGTGAGCGTTGTATAAATAATTGGCGGCAGCGGCCTTAGTTTTCAGTATAGCAAAGATATATTTACATTGCGGTTCGAGTTATAGCCGCGATATATTACTATGTGCGTTCAAGTGGTTATTAGTGAAGTGTTGCGTTTTATAATCGGGCGGTATAATTGTAATACAATCGTTTTTAATATTAGTGACATTTTACTGCGTGTGAACAATTTTTATTTGATTTGTTGTAAGAGACTGTGTTGTTATTTACGAACGGTTTAACTCTGAAATTAAAGCTGATGATTATTGACTTAATTGGTGTCTTGTACTTATTTTGTTTTACACTGTACCTACGACGATCAAGTAGACCATCGTAACAATACTATTATTCTGGATTTCCATATTACAGATTTTTCTGAAACCTTAGTCAGCTGTGGAAGCAAGTTAATCAGTCTGTATGATGTAATTTAATTTAGAGTTGTGCCCAGTTTTTAAATCAATATTACTTTGCTAGTTTCAATTGCACTAGTCTATATTTTATTATCCCTGATAAAGATTTTGAGGACGTGAACTGTTGTCTTCAATAATTCTGTCACGACTTTACCATTTATCAATTTATATAACGATGACTCCATTTTATTGAGATTTTATATTTTACCTTTTCACCTCTGAAACTGTAAAATATTTGACAGAAGTAACGGTGTATTCTAGAAACGTTTTACTTAATTTTTTAGAATATTTAAGTTAAGAGCAAATGTTTGTAGAAAGTGTTGTAAAAATAAAAATGGTTTTTCTTGTCTCATCTTTCCATCGCCCAATAATCCAAAAGTTTTTTTAAATAAGAGATTTTACGACTTGTCACCTTTTATAATTTTTTGACTACTTTCTAGATTATATGATCTGATACTTTTATGCTACTCAGATATTACTAATATGATCCCTCTCTTTGTTTATGAAATATATATCTTATTTATTTATCTTGTTTATTATATATAATATCTTATTATATTTCACTTGGATTCCAAGATTTCTATGAGGTAGCTCTGGCTATTCGTTTTCTCTTGTCGTCTGCATTTATTAGCTCGGGATTTAAAATTAATTCCTTTAATTTTTGATGGACTAAGTTGCTCCCCACACTGCGCTTTGTACTGTAGTGATAAAAATATGTCATTTTTGTTTTCTAAGGCGTTTCTAGGTTCGAACTTAGTTGGGGTTTCACAAAAAGCATTTGGTGATATGGGTCCGAGCAGATATTTTTGTTGTTTAGAGAATATTGTTGTTGTTGCCTAGAAGGTCATTCCAGTAGAGTATATTAGTAGCGGATATAACAGGTATATATTGTTTTCAATATTCTTGAAATTATAATAAATACCGCTTTGATTATAATATAATCGATTTGATTATAATAAATAATCAAATCGAAAATGGACAAGGTAATTCATAATGGCAATGGGGGTTTTTTATCAATATTGCTGTATTTTCATGAGGGGTACCGTCTAGATGTTTATGATGAAGAGTATATTTCTGTGTTTTTATACAGAACTGGGTGCAAAGCAAATTCTTGAGATTTTAAATATGTTGGTTTTACTGATTTTAAAGAACAGTTCTACTACCGTGAATCTTGCTACGAATGTATAAAGACATGCGTAGTGCCTCAATCATTATTTAATATGTTTTGTTATGGCAGTATTTAACATGTTATTATTATATGGTTTTGTTGCATAAGCTGAGAAAACATTGTATCAAATTCTTCTAAAAACTTTATTAGATTCAGGTTTACGTTTACTGTAAGCCTATATTAAATTCACCACTTGCGACTTGACTGTACATTCTCAAATGTTGGTGCAGAATGTGCATGCCGTAAGTTTCTGTTGTGGAAGTTGACTTTGTTCAGATAATTTGTTTGTAAGTGAACAGAGCAGTAGTGATTAATTTCTCTTCATAACAGTGTAATTATCATGGATTAGTGATCAGTTGTTCGGCTCGGCAATCAGTGTTCAAATGTGTTGTCGTTCCAATAGTCCATAAGGTTTTACAATGGCAAATTTCGTATCGATAAAATTCTGAATTAACGTTATATTGTTCTAATCTCTGGGTTACGCCTTCCAATCTTCATAAATAGGCTAATTTGATTGATTTCATTAGAATTCAGTGTTGATGACTCATATTTTTTAGATTTCTCTTTTTTATTTTTATAGGGTTAGTTCGTATCCAACATTGTATCTTCTATTTTTTTTTTTATTTTTTAATTTGTGTGAGATCGTTCCGATGTGTTCATCTCAACGTTAACAATCAACTAACTCTCTTTCTTCTTCATACAAAAGGTCCTGGCTGATTTAATATTAAATTCACATTGTTTTAATCAGCTGACACTTCAGCTTCAATTATATGTTGAACTAAATAATTGACTTTTACATTATATTATTAATTACATCTTGCTTATTATTTATTCTTATTAAATACTAATTACATAATCAAATTCCTTATTTAATTCTGAATCATTTCATTCCACACATGATATCTTTTATAGTATTTTTTAACTCAAAAAGTCATATTTACTGTATATTTGGTTGTAGGCCTTACCCACTATATTTCTTCCACATTATATGGTTTACAATTTCTGTTAGATTCTAATTATCATTGAAAAAGATCATTGATTGAATTATAATGGTTTGTTTTCTTTAATTCTCAGTAATTTTATCTTTTGGTTAACTAGTTTGAACATTATCTTCGATTTAGGCTTTTCCTTAGATTCCAGTGTTATTACACTTGCATTTTTTCTAATAATATTTTATACATCCATTCAATACCTTCATAAAATGTTGCTACAGTTATTATACATAGTTATTGATTTACATTAAACAATTTTCATCAATTTAATTAATTTCATTAACTTATTTACTTATTATAAGTTTGGTGATATTTACCATTTGGCCTATATTTTATGTTAGTTCAATTACAATGCTTACTATTATTTCAGCTTGCTAATACCCTTTCTGACATACAATTCTTATAAAATTTTAACTAAATTGCCCTTACTTAATTACAATAATGTTTATTATTAATTGATATCATTAAAACACAATAAAGATATTATATAAAAAAAATAGACTCAATCTCAAGCATCCAAGCCTTGAGTTGAATGAACTGTTAACATCAACAAAACACATCTGTTTTTTATTTTATTTTATTATTTAAAGAGTTTATTAAACTTAATTTTTATGCAGTCTTTTGCTGTTTTTGTTTTAGTTTAGGGATTTACCCTTGTTCACTTCACTATTTATTGCATTCTCTTATCTTATTTCTATTCATTATATCTAGTCTTGTAAGATAAGGAATATCACTTAAATGGGATCATCATGAGTTGCTTTTCATCATAAAAATAAATTGCACTGGTCCACTATTATTCATATATCTAGAAACTTTACTTACACCTACTTTACATTTATTCTTATTTTACTGTATTGTACTTTTCTTATTTACATTTCATCTTTTTTGGAGGTCTCTATTCTTATAATATGTGGTTGCTTTTCCAATAGTTATCCTTTTATAATGGAGGTTTGTTTATTCGTGGTATTTCCTTACATGATCCTATTCTACCTGGGTATAATTACTCTATACATGGGATTATAATTATTTTCCTATGATTTATTATATATTGTATGGTTTTTTTAATTCACTTTATTTATTCGAATCTATGATTTCAATTTACTGTGGTCCTTGATTAATTTTTATAGTAATTTTCCTTTAAGCCATTTTATTTTTATTCTATACTTGATTATTATTTTTTAAATTATAACAAGGTGGTTCTTCTGTCACGCTACAAGGTGAATTACGAGGTGAGCTTAACAATCAAATTACCAGAATATCTGACGTAGAAGAATCCATGTCAAATAAAACAGCTGAAGTAGAAAATCTGTCTTGAGTGTGGAAAAAGCTATATCAACAAATATAGAAGACTCGATTACAAATATAAAAGAGCAGATTTAAAATGAAGTTGAGCAGTGCCTGAAGTTACAACCAAAACAACTTTGTGAACAGACTGCACCAATGATAAAGACAGAAAAAGACGTAGAAAATAAGTTAATAGGGAAAGTCACTTTGCCTGCAGTAGGGACAGTTTATGTCAAAACTTCAACCTTTGACGGAAGCAGTCACTGGACAACGTACCTCCGCCAATTTGAAGCTGCTGCATGCGCAAATAATAATTGGACAGAGAAAGACAAGGCAGTCTCACTCGTTCTCGCATTAAAAGGACCTGCGGCAGAATTACTACAGAAAGTCTTACCTGACAGCCAGAACATCTATGCCGAGTTGATAAAAGCTCTAGAATTACGCTACGGTGATAAACATTTGCGAGATGTGTACTACGCTCAGTTGAGAACAAGACGACAACGTTCCAGGGAGAGTCTTCAAGAGTTTGAAGCAAGTATCGACAGATTGATTAGATTGGCCTATCCTGAAGCACCAGATGATTTTCGAATAAGGTTTGCGGTGCAGACATTTATTGCCAGAGATTGTTAACTCAGCAAGTGTTACGAATGGCAAGGCACCGAAATAGCTCAGAAGTTCTTGTTCACGCCCTAGAGTTTGAAGCTGCCAAGTCAGCGTCCTGCTACATTAATGGGTTTGTGCCATCACATTGCAGTCAGAAGATCCCTGTATCACATTGCCGTTACAATGGGTGCAGAAAAACAATGTTGTCGGACAAACAATTCAAAAGTTCAAGAGAGACAGCGGACCGATTGAAAACGAGTTGAAACAAACAGAAGACCGAAATGTTACAACTGTGGAAAACGTGGTCATCTACAGGTAGACTGTTGGGAGAAGAAGATACCGAGTGAAGAGTGTGATCGCACCAATTGGAGAAGTAAAGCCTCAGAACAGCACACAGTTTCGACTCTACATAAGACCAGTGGAAACTTGATTGTTAATGGATTTGCGGCAGGTAAACCAACATCATTTACAGTTGACACGGGCGCAACAGTGTCCATTGTGCGCCCTGACTTAGTCAGCAACAGCCAGCCGCTAATTAGCTCTTGTACACTACAGACTGTGACTGGAAGCCCCGTCAAGGTGCTAGGAAAGGTAGACGTACGTGTACGCCTGGGTCTTCTCGAGTTTAGCCATCAAATGCTCGTTGCAGACATTGTCGATGAAGTGATTCTTGGCATGGACATTATGAATGCCTACGGATTCGTTGTGAACTTAAGAGAGAATGTCCTAAGGGATATCAAAGAGAAGATAAAGCTTTTCATGGCTAAAATGACAGGGTTTACCAACCATTCGATTAAGCGAGTGACATTAGTCGAAGAAAAAGCCAACAGGTCCGGTCAAGAGGAACCCTCCCTATTGCAAGCGTAAATAGAGGAATAACTAGCAGAGGAAATACAAATAAATGTAACGACAAAAGAAATGATTAGAAAGCCAATTATGGGTGCCAAAAATGGTCATCAAAACTCTTGCTTGTTCCTGAGCTGACAGAAGCGCCCGAGGGTAAAGTGGCTGAAGATGAGGTTACGCAAGAGGTTGATGACGTGAACCAAACAAACTTGGATCAGCCCGTGGTGTTTAGGTCATCAGTACGTGACGCAACGGGTGTGGTTCCAGCAAAACTAGTGGTTGTGCGGAAGACTCGCATTCCTGGGAACGTGATGTTCGGATCACACGAGACTGAATTCGAAGAACCGGAGAATTATCTTTCGCAAGGACGTCCACCTAGATCGCCTGGTCGAGTATTACTTCAGAGGCGGTTTGCCCGTTCGGGACGAAGAGGCTTAAGGAGGAGGCATTATTACGACATTACAGAACAGTCTACGTGTTTGTCGAATGTGCCAGAAGAATCTCGCTCTAATGTATGTGGCATACGTGACTGTCAAAGCATCCCCGAGTGTTGTCTCGAAGCCGCCAGCCGCGCGGCCTGTTTCATGGCCGCAGTTAATTACGTGTTTCACATGGGCGCTAATACGCAATTAGGAACGATCTGTTCTGTGAGCGTTGTATAAATAATTGGCGGCAGCGGCCTTAGTTTTCAGTATAGCAAAGATATATTTACATTGCGGTTCGAGTTATAGCCGCGATATATTACTATGTGCGTTCAAGTGGTTATTAGTGAAGTGTTGCGTTTTATAATCGGGCGGTATAATTGTAATACAATCGTTTTTAATATTAGTGACATTTTACTGCGTGTGAACAATTTTTATTTGATTTGTTGTAAGAGACTGTGTTGTTATTTACGAACGGTTTAACTCTGAAATTAAAGCTGATGATTATTGACTTAATTGGTGTCTTGTACTTATTTTGTTTTACACTGTACCTACGACGATCAAGTAGACCATCGTAACAATACTATTATTCTGGATTTTCATATTACAGATTTTTCTGAAACCTTAGTCAGCTGTGGAAGCAAGTTAATCAGTCTGTATGATGTAATTTAATTTAGAGTTGTGCCCAGTTTTTAAATCAATATTACTTTGCTAGTTTCAATTGCACTCGTCTATATTTTATTATCCCTGATAAAGATTTTGAGGACGTGAACTGTTGTCTTCAATAATTCTGTCACGACTTTACCATTTATCAATTTATATAACGATGACTCCATTTTATTGAGATTTTATATTTTACCTTTTCACCTCTGAAACTGTAAAATATTTGACAGAAGTAACGGTGTATTCTAGAAATGTTTTACTTAATTTTTTAGAATATTTAAGTTAAGAGCAAATGTTTGTAGAAAGTGTTGTAAAAATAAAAATGGTTTTTCTTGTCTCATCTTTCCATCGCCCAATAATCCAAAAGTTTTTTTAAATAAGAGATTTTACGACTTGTCACCTTTTATAATTTTTTGACTACTTTCTAGATTATATGATCTGATACTTTTATGCTACTCAGATATTACTAATATGATCCCTCTCTTTGTTTATGAAATATATATCTTATTTATTTATCTTGTTTATTATATATAATATCTTATTATATTTCACTTGGATTCCAAGATTTCTATGAGGTAGCTCTGGCTATTCGTTTTCTCTTGTCGTCTGCATTTATTAGCTCGGGATTTAAAATTAATTCCTTTAATTTTTGATGGACTAAGTTGCTCCCCACACTGCGCTTTGTACTGTAGTGATAAAAATATGTCATTTTTGTTTTCTAAGGCGTTTCTAGGTTCGAACTTAGTTGGGGTTTCACAAAAAGCATTTGGTGATATGGGTCCGAGCAGATATTTTTGTTGTTTAGAGAATATTGTTGTTGTTGCCTAGAAGGCCATTCCAGTAGAGTATATTAGTAGCGGATATAACAGGTATATATTGTTTTCAATATTCTTGAAATTATAATAAATACCGCTTTGATTATAATATAATCGATTTGATTATAATAAATAATCAAATCGAAAATGGACAAGGTAATTCATAATGGCAATGGGGGTTTTTTATCAATATTGCTGTATTTTCATGAGGGGTACCGTCTAGATGTTTATGATGAAGAGTATATTTCTGTGTTTTTATACAGAACTGGGTGCAAAGCAAATTCTTGAGATTTTAAATATGTTGGTTTTACTGATTTTAAAGAACAGTTCTACTACCGTGAATCTTGCTACGAATGTATAAAGACATGCGTAGTGCCTCAATCATTATTTAATATGTTTTGTTATGGCAGTATTTAACATGTTATTATTATATGGTTTTGTTGCATAAGCTGAGAAAACATTGTATCAAATTCCTCTAAAAACTTTATTAGATTCAGGTTTACGTTTACTGTAAGCCTATATTAAATTCACCACTTGCGACTTGACTGTACATTCTCAAATGTTGGTGCAGAATGTGCATGCCGTAAGTTTCTGTTGTGGAAGTTGACTTTGTTCAGATAATTTGTTTGTAAGTGAACAAAGCAGTAGTGATTAATTTCTCTTCATAACAGTGTAATTATCATGGATTAGTGATCAGTTGTTCGGCTCGGCAATCAGTGTTCAAATGTGTTGTCGTTCCAATAGTCCATAAGGTTTTACAATGGCAAATTTCGTATCGATAAAATTCTGAATTAACGTTATATTGTTCTAATCTCTGGGTTACGCCTTCCAATCTTCATAAATAGGCTAATTTGATTGATTTCATTAGAATTCAGTGTTGATGACTCATATTTTTTAGATTTCTCTTTTTATTTTTATAGGGTTAGTTCGTATCCAACATTGTATCTTCTATTTTTTTTTTTATTTTTTAATTTGTGTGAGATCGTTCCGATGTGTTCATCTCAACGTTAACAATCAACTAACTCTCTTTCTTCTTCATACAAAAGGTCCTGGCTGATTTAATATTAAATTCACATTGTTTTAATCAGCTGACACTTCAGCTTCAATTATATGTTGAACTAAATAATTGACTTTTACATTATATTATTAATTACATCTTGCTTATTATTTATTCTTATTAAATACTAATTACATAATCAAATTCCTTATTTAATTCTGAATCATTTCATTCCACACATGATATCTTTTATAGTATTTTTTAACTCAAAAAGTCATATTTACTGTATATTTGGTTGTAGGCCTTACCCACTATATTTCTTCCACATTATATGGTTTACAATTTCTGTTAGATTCTAATTATCATTGAACAAGATCATTGATTGAATTATAATGGTTTGTTTTCTTTAATTCTCAGTAATTTTATCATTTGGTTAACTAGTTTGAACATTATCTTCGATTTAGGCTTTTCCTTAGATTCCAGTGTTATTACACTTGCATTTTTTCTAATAATATTTTATACATCCATTCAATACCTTCATAAAATGTTGCTACAGTTATTATACATAGTTATTGATTTACATTAAACAATTTTCATCAATTTAATTAATTTCATTAACTTATTTACTTATTATAAGTTTGGTGATATTTACCATTTGGCCTATATTTTATGTTAGTTCAATTACAATGCTTACTATTATTTCAGCTTGCTAATACCCTTTCTGACATACAATTCTTATAAAATTTTAACTAAATTGCCCTTACTTAATTACAATAATGTTTATTATTAATTGATATCATTAAAACACAATAAAGATATTATATAAAAAAAATAGACTCAATCTCAAGCATCCAAGCCTTGAGTTGAATGAACTGTTAACATCAACAAAACACATCTGTTTTTTATTTTATTTTATTATTTAAAGAGTTTATTAAACTTAATTTTTATGCAGTCTTTTGCTGTTTTTGTTTTAGTTTAGGGATTTACCCTTGTTCACTTCACTATTTATTGCATTCTCTTATCTTATTTCTATTCATTGTATCTAGTCTTGTAAGATAAGGAATATCACTTAAATGGGATCATCATGAGTTGCTTTTCATCATAAAAATAAATTGCACTGGTCCACTATTATTCATATATCTAGAAACTTTACTTACACCTACTTTACATTTATTCTTATTTTACTGTATTGTACTTTTCTTATTTACATTTCATCTTTTTTGGAGGTCTCTATTTTTATAATATGTGGTTGCTTTTCCAATAGTTATCCTTTTATAATGGAGGTTTGTTTATTCGTGGTATTTCCTTACATGATCCTATTCTACCTGGGTATAATTACTCTATACATGGGATTATAATTATTTTCCTATGATTTATTATATATTGTATGGTTTTTTTAATTCACTTTATTTATTCGAATCTATGATTTCAATTTACTGTGGTCCTTGATTAATTTTTATAGTAATTTTCCTTTAAGCCATTTTATTTTTATTCTATAGTTGATTATTATTTTTTAAATTATAACAAGGTGGTTCTTCTGTCACGCTACAAGGTGAATTACGAGGTGAGCTTAACAATCAAATTACCAGAATATCTGACGTAGAAGAATCCATGTCAAATAAAACAGCTGAAGTAGAAAATCTGTCTTGAGTGTGGAAAAAGCTATATCAACAAATATAGAAGACTCGATTACAAATATAAAAGAGCAGATTTAAAATGAAGTTGAGCAGTGCCTGAAGTTACAACCAAAACAACTTTGTGAACAGACTGCACCAATGATAAAGACAGAAAAAGACGTAGAAAATAAGTTAATAGGGAAAGTCACTTTGCCTGCAGTAGGGACAGTTTATGTCAAAACTTCAACCTTTGACGGAAGCAGTCACTGGACAACGTACCTCCGCCAATTTGAAGCTGCTGCATGCGCAAATAATAATTGGATAGAGAAAGACAAGGCAGTCTCACTCGTTCTTGCATTAAAAGGACCTGCGGCAGAATTACTACAGAAAGTCTTACCTGACAGCCAGAACATCTATGCCGAGTTGATAAAAGCTCTAGAATTACGCTACGGTGATAAACATTTGCGAGATGTGTACTACGCTCAGTTGAGAACAAGACGACAACGTTCCAGGGAGAGTCTTCAAGAGTTTGAAGCAAGTATCGACAGATTGATTAGATTGGCCTATCCTGAAGCACCAGATGATTTTCGAATAAGGTTTGCGGTGCAGACATTTATTGCCAGAGATTGTTAACTCAGCAAGTGTTACGAATGGCAAGGCACCGAAATAGCTCAGAAGTTCTTGTTCACGCCCTAGAGTTTGAAGCTGCCAAGTCAGCGTCCTGCTACATTAATGGGTTTGTGCCATCACATTGCAGTCAGAAGATCCCTGTATCACATTGCCGTTACAATGGGTGCAGAAAAACAATGTTGTCGGACAAACAATTCAAAAGTTCAAGAGAGACAGCGGACCGATTGAAAACGAGTTGAAACAAACAGAAGACCGAAATGTTACAACTGTGGAAAACGTGGTCATCTACAGGTAGACTGTTGGGAGAAGAAGATACCGAGTGAAGAGTGTGATCGCACCAATTGGAGAAGTAAAGCCTCAGAACAGCACACAGTTTCGACTCTACATAAGACCAGTGGAAACTTGATTGTTAATGGATTTGCGGCAGGTAAACCAACATCATTTACAGTTGACACGGGCGCAACAGTGTCCATTGTGCGCCCTGACTTAGTCAGCAACAGCCAGCCGCTAATTAGCTCTTGTACACTACAGACTGTGACTGGAAGCCCCGTCAAGGTGCTAGGAAAGGTAGACGTACGTGTACGCCTGGGTCTTCTCGAGTTTAGCCATCAAATGCTCGTTGCAGACATTGTCGATGAAGTGATTCTTGGCATGGACATTATGAATGCCTACGGATTCGTTGTGAACTTAAGAGAGAATGTCCTAAGGGATATCAAAGAGAAGATAAAGCTTTTCATGGCTAAAATGACAGGGTTTACCAACCATTCGATTAAGCGAGTGACATTAGTCGAAGAAAAAGCCAACAGGTCCGGTCAAGAGGAACCCTCCCTATTGCAAGCGTAAATAGAGGAATAACTAGCAGAGGAAATACAAATAAATGTAACGACAAAAGAAATGATTAGAAAGCCAATTATGGGTGCCAAAAATGGTCATCAAAACTCTTGCTTGTTCCTGAGCTGACAGAAGCGCCCGAGGGTAAAGTGGCTGAAGATGAGGTTACGCAAGAGGTTGATGACGTGAACCAAACAAACTTGGATCAGCCCGTGGTGTTTAGGTCATCAGTACATGACGCAACGGGTGTGGTTCCAGCAAAACTAGTGGTTGAGCGGAAGACTCGCATTCCTGGGAACGTGATGTTCGGATCACACGAGACTGAATTCGAAGAACCGGAGAATTATCTTTCGCAAGGACGTCCACCTAGATCGCCTGGTCGAGTATTACTTCAGAGACGGTTTGCCCGTTCGGGACGAAGAGGCTTAAGGAGGAGGCATTATTACGACATTACAGAACAGTCTACGTGTTTGTCGAATGTGCCAGAAGAATCTCGCTCTAATGTATGTGGCATACGTGACTGTCAAAGCATCCCCGAGTGTTGTCTCGAAGCCGCCAGCCGCGCGGCCTGTTTCATGGCCGCAGTTAATTACGTGTTTCACATGGGCGCTAATACGCAATTAGGAACGATCTGTTCTGTGAGCGTTGTATAAATAATTGGCGGCAGCGGCCTTAGTTTTCAGTATAGCAAAGATATATTTACATTGCGGTTCGAGTTATAGCCGCGATATATTACTATGTGCGTTCAAGTGGTTATTAGTGAAGTGTTGCGTTTTATAATCGGGCGGTATAATTGTAATACAATCGTTTTTAATATTAGTGACATTTTACTGCGTGTGAACAATTTTTATTTGATTTGTTGTAAGAGACTATGTTGTTATTTACGAACGGTTTAACTCTGAAATTAAAGCTGATGATTATTGACTTAATTGGTGTCTTGTACTTATTTTGTTTTACACTGTACCTACGACGATCAAGTAGACCATCGTAACAATACTATTATTCTGGATTTTCATATTACAGATTTTTCTGAAACCTTAGTCAGCTGTGGAAGCAAGTTAATCAGTCTGTATGATGTAATTTAATTTAGAGTTGTGCCCAGTTTTTAAATCAATATTACTTTGCTAGTTTCAATTGCACTAGTCTATATTTTATTATCCCTGATAAAGATTTTGAGGACGTGAACTGTTGTCTTCAATAATTCTGTCACGACTTTACCATTTATCAATTTATATAACGATGACTCCATTTTATTGAGATTTTATATTTTACCTTTTCACCTCTGAAACTGTAAAATATTTGACAGAAGTAACGGTGTATTCTAGAAATGTTTTACTTAATTTTTTAGAATATTTAAGTTAAGAGCAAATGTTTGTAGAAAGTGTTGTAAAAATAAAAATGGTTTTTCTTGTCTCATCTTTCCATCGCCCAATAATCCAAAAGTTTTTTTAAATAAGAGATTTTACGACTTGTCACCTTTTATAATTTTTTGACTACTTTCTAGATTATATGATCTGATACTTTTATGCTACTCAGATATTACTAATATGATCCCTCTCTTTGTTTATGAAATATATATCTTATTTATTTATCTTGTTTATTATATATAATATCTTATTATATTTCACTTGGATTCCAAGATTTCTATGAGGTAGCTCTGGCTATTCGTTTTCTCTTGTCGTCTGCATTTATTAGCTCGGGATTTAAAATTAATTCCTTTAATTTTTGATGGACTAAGTTGCTCCCCACACTGCGCTTTGTACTGTAGTGATAAAAATATGTCATTTTTGTTTTCTAAGGCGTTTCTAGGTTCGAACTTAGTTGTGGTTTCACAAAAAGCATTTGGTGATATGGGTCCGAGCAGATATTTTTGTTGTTTAGAGAATATTGTTGTTGTTGCCTAGAAGGTCATTCCAGTAGAGTATATTAGTAGCGGATATAACAGGTATATATTGATTTCAATATTCTTGAAATTATAATAAATACCGCTTTGATTATAATATAATCGATTTGATTATAATAAATAATCAAATCGAAAATGGACAAGGTAATTCATAATGGCAATGGGGGTTTTTTATCAATATTGCTGTATTTTCATGAGGGGTACCGTCTAGATGTTTATGATGAAGAGTAAATTTCTGTGTTTTTATACAGAACTGGGTGCAAAGCAAATTCTTGAGATTTTAAATATGTTGGTTTTACTGATTTTAAAGAACAGTTCTACTACCGTGAATCTTGCTACGAATGTATAAAGACATGCGTAGTGCCTCAATCATTATTTAATATGTTTTGTTATGGCAGTATTTAACATGTTATTATTATATGGTTTTGTTGCATAAGCTGAGAAAACATTGTATCAAATTCTTCTAAAAACTTTATTAGATTCAGGTTTACGTTTACTGTAAGCCTATATTAAATTCACCACTTGCGACTTGACTGTACATTCTCAAATGTTGGTGCAGAATGTGCATGCCGTAAGTTTCTGTTGTGGAAGTTGACTTTGTTCAGATAATTTGTTTGTAAGTGAACAGAGCAGTAGTGATTAATTTCTCTTCATAACAGTGTAATTATCATGGATTAGTGATCAGTTGTTCGGCTCGGCAATCAGTGTTCAAATGTGTTGTCGTTCCAATAGTCCATAAGGTTTTACAATGGCAAATTTCGTATCGATAAAATTCTGAATTAACGTTATATTGTTCTAATCTCTGGGTTACGCCTTCCAATCTTCATAAATAGGCTAATTTGATTGATTTCATTAGAATTCAGTGTTGATGACTCATATTTTTTAGATTTCTCTTTTTTATTTTTATAGGGTTAGTTCGTATCCAACATTGTATCTTCTATTTTTTTTTTTATTTTTTAATTTGTGTGAGATCGTTCCGATGTGTTCATCTCAACGTTAACAATCAACTAACTCTCTTTCTTCTTCATACAAAAGGTCCTGGCTGATTTAATATTAAATTCACATTGTTTTAATCAGCTGACACTTCAGCTTCAATTATATGTTGAACTAAATAATTGACTTTTACATTATATTATTAATTACATCTTGCTTATTATTTATTCTTATTAAATACTAATTACATAATCAAATTCCTTATTTAATTCTGAATCATTTAATTCCACACATGATATCTTTTATAGTATTTTTTAACTCAAAAAGTCATATTTACTGTATATTTGGTTGTAGGCCTTACCCACTATATTTCTTCTACATTATATGGTTTACAATTTCTGTTAGATTCTAATTATCATTGAACAAGATCATTGATTGAATTATAATGGTTTGTTTTCTTTAATTCTCAGTAATTTTATCATTTGGTTAACTAGTTTGAACATTATCTTCGATTTAGGCTTTTCCTTAGATTCCAGTGTTATTACACTTGCATTTTTTCTAATAATATTTTATACATCCATTCAATACCTTCATAAAATGTTGCTACAGTTATTATACATAGTTATTGATTTACATTAAACAATTTTCATCAATTTAATTAATTTCATTAACTTATTTACTTATTATAAGTTTGGTGATATTTACCATTTGGCCTATATTTTATGTTAGTTCAATTACAATGCTTACTATTATTTCAGCTTGCTAATACCCTTTCTGACATACAATTCTTATAAAATTTTAACTAAATTGCCCTTACTTAATTACAATAATGTTTATTATTAATTGATATCATTAAAACACAATAAAGATATTATATAAAAAAAATAGACTCAATCTCAAGCATCCAAGCCTTGAGTTGAATGAACTGTTAACATCAACAAAACACATCTGTTTTTTATTTTATTTTATTATTTAAAGAGTTTATTAAACTTAATTTTTATGCAGTCTTTTGCTGTTTTTGTTTTAGTTTAGGGATTTACCCTTGTTCACTTCACTATTTATTGCATTCTCTTATCTTATTTCTATTCATTGTATCTAGTCTTGTAAGATAAGGAATATCACTTAAATGGGATCATCATGAGTTGCTTTTCATCATAAAAATAAATTGCACTGGTCCACTATTATTCATATATCTAGAAACTTTACTTACACCTACTTTACATTTATTCTTATTTTACTGTATTGTACTTTTCTTATTTACATTTCATCTTTTTTGGAGGTCTCTATTTTTATAATATGTGGTTGCTTTTCCAATAGTTATCCTTTTATAATGGAGGTTTGTTTATTCGTGGTATTTCCTTACATGATCCTATTCTACCTGGGTATAATTACTCTATACATGGGATTATAATTATTTTCCTATGATTTATTATATATTGTATGGTTTTTTTAATTCACTTTATTTATTCGAATCTATGATTTCAATTTACTGTGGTCCTTGATTAATTTTTATAGTAATTTTCCTTTAAGCCATTTTATTTTTATTCTATAGTTGATTATTATTTTTTAAATTATAACAAGGTGGTTCTTCTGTCACGCTACAAGGTGAATTACGAGGTGAGCTTAACAATCAAATTACCAGAATATCTGACGTAGAAGAATCCATGTCAAATAAAACAGCTGAAGTAGAAAATCTGTCTTGAGTGTGGAAAAAGCTATATCAACAAATATAGAAGACTCGATTACAAATATAAAAGAGCAGATTTAAAATGAAGTTGAGCAGTGCCTGAAGTTACAACCAAAACAACTTTGTGAACAGACTGCACCAATGATAAAGACAGAAAAAGACGTAGAAAATAAGTTAATAGGGAAAGTCACTTTGCCTGCAGTAGGGACAGTTTATGTCAAAACTTCAACCTTTGACGGAAGCAGTCACTGGACAACGTACCTCCGCCAATTTGAAGCTGCTGCATGCGCAAATAATAATTGGATAGAGAAAGACAAGGCAGTCTCACTCGTTCTTGCATTAAAAGGACCTGCGGCAGAATTACTACAGAAAGTCTTACCTGACAGCCAGAACATCTATGCCGAGTTGATAAAAGCTCTAGAATTACGCTACGGTGATAAACATTTGCGAGATGTGTACTACGCTCAGTTGAGAACAAGACGACAACGTTCCAGGGAGAGTCTTCAAGAGTTTGAAGCAAGTATCGACAGATTGATTAGATTGGCCTATCCTGAAGCACCAGATGATTTTCGAATAAGGTTTGCGGTGCAGACATTTATTGCCAGAGATTGTTAACTCAGCAAGTGTTACGAATGGCAAGGCACCGAAATAGCTCAGAAGTTCTTGTTCACGCCCTAGAGTTTGAAGCTGCCAAGTCAGCGTCCTGCTACATTAATGGGTTTGTGCCATCACATTGCAGTCAGAAGATCCCTGTATCACATTGCCGTTACAATGGGTGCAGAAAAACAATGTTGTCGGACAAACAATTCAAAAGTTCAAGAGAGACAGCGGACCGATTGAAAACGAGTTGAAACAAACAGAAGACCGAAATGTTACAACTGTGGAAAACGTGGTCATCTACAGGTAGACTGTTGGGAGAAGAAGATACCGAGTGAAGAGTGTGATCGCACCAATTGGAGAAGTAAAGCCTCAGAACAGCACACAGTTTCGACTCTACATAAGACCAGTGGAAACTTGATTGTTAATGGATTTGCGGCAGGTAAACCAACATCATTTACAGTTGACACGGGCGCAACAGTGTCCATTGTGCGCCCTGACTTAGTCAGCAACAGCCAGCCGCTAATTAGCTCTTGTACACTACAGACTGTGACTGGAAGCCCCGTCAAGGTGCTAGGAAAGGTAGACGTACGTGTACGCCTGGGTCTTCTCGAGTTTAGCCATCAAATGCTCGTTGCAGACATTGTCGATGAAGTGATTCTTGGCATGGACATTATGAATGCCTACGGATTCGTTGTGAACTTAAGAGAGAATGTCCTAAGGGATATCAAAGAGAAGATAAAGCTTTTCATGGCTAAAATGACAGGGTTTACCAACCATTCGATTAAGCGAGTGACATTAGTCGAAGAAAAAGCCAACAGGTCCGGTCAAGAGGAACCCTCCCTATTGCAAGCGTAAATAGAGGAATAACTAGCAGAGGAAATACAAATAAATGTAACGACAAAAGAAATGATTAGAAAGCCAATTATGGGTGCCAAAAATGGTCATCAAAACTCTTGCTTGTTCCTGAGCTGACAGAAGCGCCCGAGGGTAAAGTGGCTGAAGATGAGGTTACGCAAGAGGTTGATGACGTGAACCAAACAAACTTGGATCAGCCCGTGGTGTTTAGGTCATCAGTACATGACGCAACGGGTGTGGTTCCAGCAAAACTAGTGGTTGAGCGGAAGACTCGCATTCCTGGGAACGTGATGTTCGGATCACACGAGACTGAATTCGAAGAACCGGAGAATTATCTTTCGCAAGGACGTCCACCTAGATCGCCTGGTCGAGTATTACTTCAGAGACGGTTTGCCCGTTCGGGACGAAGAGGCTTAAGGAGGAGGCATTATTACGACATTACAGAACAGTCTACGTGTTTGTCGAATGTGCCAGAAGAATCTCGCTCTAATGTATGTGGCATACGTGACTGTCAAAGCATCCCCGAGTGTTGTCTCGAAGCCGCCAGCCGCGCGGCCTGTTTCATGGCCGCAGTTAATTACGTGTTTCACATGGGCGCTAATACGCAATTAGGAACGATCTGTTCTGTGAGCGTTGTATAAATAATTGGCGGCAGCGGCCTTAGTTTTCAGTATAGCAAAGATATATTTACATTGCGGTTCGAGTTATAGCCGCGATATATTACTATGTGCGTTCAAGTGGTTATTAGTGAAGTGTTGCGTTTTATAATCGGGCGGTATAATTGTAATACAATCGTTTTTAATATTAGTGACATTTTACTGCGTGTGAACAATTTTTATTTGATTTGTTGTAAGAGACTGTGTTGTTATTTACGAACGGTTTAACTCTGAAATTAAAGCTGATGATTATTGACTTAATTGGTGTCTTGTACTTATTTTGTTTTACACTGTACCTACGACGATCAAGTAGACCATCGTAACAATACTATTATTCTGGATTTTCATATTACAGATTTTTCTGAAACCTTAGTCAGCTGTGGAAGCAAGTTAATCAGTCTGTATGATGTAATTTAATTTAGAGTTGTGCCCAGTTTTTAAATCAATATTACTTTGCTAGTTTCAATTGCACTAGTCTATATTTTATTATCCCTGATAAAGATTTTGAGGACGTGAACTGTTGTCTTCAATAATTCTGTCACGACTTTACCATTTATCAATTTATATAACGATGACTCCATTTTATTGAGATTTTATATTTTACCTTTTCACCTCTGAAACTGTAAAATATTTGACAGAAGTAACGGTGTATTCTAGAAATGTTTTACTTAATTTTTTAGAATATTTAAGTTAAGAGCAAATGTTTGTAGAAAGTGTTGTAAAAATAAAAATGGTTTTTCTTGTCTCATCTTTCCATCGCCCAATAATCCAAAAGTTTTTTTAAATAAGAGATTTTACGACTTGTCACCTTTTATAATTTTTTGACTACTTTCTAGATTATATGATCTGATACTTTTATGCTACTCAGATATTACTAATATGATCCCTCTCTTTGTTTATGAAATATATATCTTATTTATTTATCTTGTTTATTATATATAATATCTTATTATATTTCACTTGGATTCCAAGATTTCTATGAGGTAGCTCTGGCTATTCGTTTTCTCTTGTCGTCTGCATTTATTAGCTCGGGATTTAAAATTAATTCCTTTAATTTTTGATGGACTAAGTTGCTCCCCACACTGCGCTTTGTACTGTAGTGATAAAAATATGTCATTTTTGTTTTCTAAGGCGTTTCTAGGTTCGAACTTAGTTGTGGTTTCACAAAAAGCATTTGGTGATATGGGTCCGAGCAGATATTTTTGTTGTTTAGAGAATATTGTTGTTGTTGCCTAGAAGGTCATTCCAGTAGAGTATATTAGTAGCGGATATAACAGGTATATATTGATTTCAATATTCTTGAAATTATAATAAATACCGCTTTGATTATAATATAATCGATTTGATTATAATAAATAATCAAATCGAAAATGGACAAGGTAATTCATAATGGCAATGGGGGTTTTTTATCAATATTGCTGTATTTTCATGAGGGGTACCGTCTAGATGTTTATGATGAAGAGTAAATTTCTGTGTTTTTATACAGAACTGGGTGCAAAGCAAATTCTTGAGATTTTAAATATGTTGGTTTTACTGATTTTAAAGAACAGTTCTACTACCGTGAATCTTGCTACGAATGTATAAAGACATGCGTAGTGCCTCAATCATTATTTAATATGTTTTGTTATGGCAGTATTTAACATGTTATTATTATATGGTTTTGTTGCATAAGCTGAGAAAACATTGTATCAAATTCTTCTAAAAACTTTATTAGATTCAGGTTTACGTTTACTGTAAGCCTATATTAAATTCACCACTTGCGACTTGACTGTACATTCTCAAATGTTGGTGCAGAATGTGCATGCCGTAAGTTTCTGTTGTGGAAGTTGACTTTGTTCAGATAATTTGTTTGTAAGTGAACAGAGCAGTAGTGATTAATTTCTCTTCATAACAGTGTAATTATCATGGATTAGTGATCAGTTGTTCGGCTCGGCAATCAGTGTTCAAATGTGTTGTCGTTCCAATAGTCCATAAGGTTTTACAATGGCAAATTTCGTATCGATAAAATTCTGAATTAACGTTATATTGTTCTAATCTCTGGGTTACGCCTTCCAATCTTCATAAATAGGCTAATTTGATTGATTTCATTAGAATTCAGTGTTGATGACTCATATTTTTTAGATTTCTCTTTTTTATTTTTATAGGGTTAGTTCGTATCCAACATTGTATCTTCTATTTTTTTTTTTATTTTTTAATTTGTGTGAGATCGTTCCGATGTGTTCATCTCAACGTTAACAATCAACTAACTCTCTTTCTTCTTCATACAAAAGGTCCTGGCTGATTTAATATTAAATTCACATTGTTTTAATCAGCTGACACTTCAGCTTCAATTATATGTTGAACTAAATAATTGACTTTTACATTATATTATTAATTACATCTTGCTTATTATTTATTCTTATTAAATACTAATTACATAATCAAATTCCTTATTTAATTCTGAATCATTTAATTCCACACATGATATCTTTTATAGTATTTTTTAACTCAAAAAGTCATATTTACTGTATATTTGGTTGTAGGCCTTACCCACTATATTTCTTCTACATTATATGGTTTACAATTTCTGTTAGATTCTAATTATCATTGAACAAGATCATTGATTGAATTATAATGGTTTGTTTTCTTTAATTCTCAGTAATTTTATCATTTGGTTAACTAGTTTGAACATTATCTTCGATTTAGGCTTTTCCTTAGATTCCAGTGTTATTACACTTGCATTTTTTCTAATAATATTTTATACATCCATTCAATACCTTCATAAAATGTTGCTACAGTTATTATACATAGTTATTGATTTACATTAAACAATTTTCATCAATTTAATTAATTTCATTAACTTATTTACTTATTATAAGTTTGGTGATATTTACCATTTGGCCTATATTTTATGTTAGTTCAATTACAATGCTTACTATTATTTCAGCTTGCTAATACCCTTTCTGACATACAATTCTTATAAAATTTTAACTAAATTGCCCTTACTTAATTACAATAATGTTTATTATTAATTGATATCATTAAAACACAATAAAGATATTATATAAAAAAAATAGACTCAATCTCAAGCATCCAAGCCTTGAGTTGAATGAACTGTTAACATCAACAAAACACATCTGTTTTTTATTTTATTTTATTATTTAAAGAGTTTATTAAACTTAATTTTTATGCAGTCTTTTGCTGTTTTTGTTTTAGTTTAGGGATTTACCCTTGTTCACTTCACTATTTATTGCATTCTCTTATCTTATTTCTATTCATTGTATCTAGTCTTGTAAGATAAGGAATATCACTTAAATGGGATCATCATGAGTTGCTTTTCATCATAAAAATAAATTGCACTGGTCCACTATTATTCATATATCTAGAAACTTTACTTACACCTACTTTACATTTATTCTTATTTTACTGTATTGTACTTTTCTTATTTACATTTCATCTTTTTTGGAGGTCTCTATTTTTATAATATGTGGTTGCTTTTCCAATAGTTATCCTTTTATAATGGAGGTTTGTTTATTCGTGGTATTTCCTTACATGATCCTATTCTACCTGGGTATAATTACTCTATACATGGGATTATAATTATTTTCCTATGATTTATTATATATTGTATGGTTTTTTTAATTCACTTTATTTATTCGAATCTATGATTTCAATTTACTGTGGTCCTTGATTAATTTTTATAGTAATTTTCCTTTAAGCCATTTTATTTTTATTCTATAGTTGATTATTATTTTTTAAATTATAACAAGGTGGTTCTTCTGTCACGCTACAAGGTGAATTACGAGGTGAGCTTAACAATCAAATTACCAGAATATCTGACGTAGAAGAATCCATGTCAAATAAAACAGCTGAAGTAGAAAATCTGTCTTGAGTGTGGAAAAAGCTATATCAACAAATATAGAAGACTCGATTACAAATATAAAAGAGCAGATTTAAAATGAAGTTGAGCAGTGCCTGAAGTTACAACCAAAACAACTTTGTGAACAGACTGCACCAATGATAAAGACAGAAAAAGACGTAGAAAATAAGTTAATAGGGAAAGTCACTTTGCCTGCAGTAGGGACAGTTTATGTCAAAACTTCAACCTTTGACGGAAGCAGTCACTGGACAACGTACCTCCGCCAATTTGAAGCTGCTGCATGCGCAAATAATAATTGGACAGAGAAAGACAAGGCAGTCTCACTCGTTCTCGCATTAAAAGGACCTGCGGCAGAATTACTACAGAAAGTCTTACCTGACAGCCAGAACATCTATGCCGAGTTGATAAAAGCTCTAGAATTACGCTACGGTGATAAACATTTGCGAGATGTGTACTACGCTCAGTTGAGAACAAGACGACAACGTTCCAGGGAGAGTCTTCAAGAGTTTGAAGCAAGTATCGACAGATTGATTAGATTGGCCTATCCTGAAGCACCAGATGATTTTCGAATAAGGTTTGCGGTGCAGACATTTATTGCCAGAGATTGTTAACTCAGCAAGTGTTACGAATGGCAAGGCACCGAAATAGCTCAGAAGTTCTTGTTCACGCCCTAGAGTTTGAAGCTGCCAAGTCAGCGTCCTGCTACATTAATGGGTTTGTGCCATCACATTGCAGTCAGAAGATCCCTGTATCACATTGCCGTTACAATGGGTGCAGAAAAACAATGTTGTCGGACAAACAATTCAAAAGTTCAAGAGAGACAGCGGACCGATTGAAAACGAGTTGAAACAAACAGAAGACCGAAATGTTACAACTGTGGAAAACGTGGTCATCTACAGGTAGACTGTTGGGAGAAGAAGATACCGAGTGAAGAGTGTGATCGCACCAATTGGAGAAGTAAAGCCTCAGAACAGCACACAGTTTCGACTCTACATAAGACCAGTGGAAACTTGATTGTTAATGGATTTGCGGCAGGTAAACCAACATCATTTACAGTTGACACGGGCGCAACAGTGTCCATTGTGCGCCCTGACTTAGTCAGCAACAGCCAGCCGCTAATTAGCTCTTGTACACTACAGACTGTGACTGGAAGCCCCGTCAAGGTGCTAGGAAAGGTAGACGTACGTGTACGCCTGGGTCTTCTCGAGTTTAGCCATCAAATGCTCGTTGCAGACATTGTCGATGAAGTGATTCTTGGCATGGACATTATGAATGCCTACGGATTCGTTGTGAACTTAAGAGAGAATGTCCTAAGGGATATCAAAGAGAAGATAAAGCTTTTCATGGCTAAAATGACAGGGTTTACCAACCATTCGATTAAGCGAGTGACATTAGTCGAAGAAAAAGCCAACAGGTCCGGGGTCAAGAGGAACCCTCCCTATTGCAAGCGTAAATAGAGGAATAACTAGCAGAGGAAATACAAATAAATGTAACGACAAAAGAAATGATTAGAAAGCCAATTATGGGTGCCAAAAATGGTCATCAAAACTCTTGCTTGTTCCTGAGCTGACAGAAGCGCCCGAGGGTAAAGTGGCTGAAGATGAGGTTACGCAAGAGGTTGATGACGTGAACCAAACAAACTTGGATCAGCCCGTGGTGTTTAGGTCATCAGTACGTGACGCAACGGGTGTGGTTCCAGCAAAACTAGTGGTTGAGCGGAAGACTCGCATTCCTGGGAACGTGATGTTCGGATCACACGAGACTGAATTCGAAGAACCGGAGAATTATCTTTCGCAAGGACGTCCACCTAGATCGCCTGGTCGAGTATTACTTCAGAGACGGTTTGCCCGTTCGGGACGAAGAGGCTTAAGGAGGAGGCATTATTACGACATTACAGAACAGTCTACGTGTTTGTCGAATGTGCCAGAAGAATCTCGCTCTAATGTATGTGGCATACGTGACTGTCAAAGCATCCCCGAGTGTTGTCTCGAAGCCGCCAGCCGCGCGGCCTGTTTCATGGCCGCAGTTAATTACGTGTTTCACATGGGCGCTAATACGCAATTAGGAACCATCTGTTCTGTGAGCGTTGTATAAATAATTGGCGGCAGCGGCCTTAGTTTTCAGTATAGCAAAGATATATTTACATTGCGGTTCGAGTTATAGCCGCGATATATTACTATGTGCGTTCAAGTGGTTATTAGTGAAGTGTTGCGTTTTATAATCGGGCGGTATAATTGTAATACAATCGTTTTTAATATTAGTGACATTTTACTGCGTGTGAACAATTTTTATTTGATTTGTTGTAAGAGACTGTGTTGTTATTTACGAACGGTTTAACTCTGAAATTAAAGCTGATGATTATTGACTTAATTGGTGTCTTGTACTTATTTTGTTTTACACTGTACCTACGACGATCAAGTAGACCATCGTAACAATACTATTATTCTGGATTTTCATATTACAGATTTTTCTGAAACCTTAGTCAGCTGTGGAAGCAAGTTAATCAGTCTGTATGATGTAATTTAATTTAGAGTTGTGCCCAGTTTTTAAATCAATATTACTTTGCTAGTTTCAATTGCACTAGTCTATATTTTATTATCCCTGATAAAGATTTTGAGGACGTGAACTGTTGTCTTCAATAATTCTGTCACGACTTTACCATTTATCAATTTATATAACGATGACTCCATTTTATTGAGATTTTATATTTTACCTTTTCACCTCTGAAACTGTAAAATATTTGACAGAAGTAACGGTGTATTCTAGAAACGTTTTACTTAATTTTTTAGAATATTTAAGTTAAGAGCAAATGTTTGTAGAAAGTGTTGTAAAAATAAAAATGGTTTTTCTTGTCTCATCTTTCCATCGCCCAATAATCCAAAAGTTTTTTTAAATAAGAGATTTTACGACTTGTCACCTTTTATAATTTTTTGACTACTTTCTAGATTATATGATCTGATACTTTTATGCTACTCAGATATTACTAATATGATCCCTCTCTTTGTTTATGAAATATATATCTTATTTATTTATCTTGTTTATTATATATAATATCTTATTATATTTCACTTGGATTCCAAGATTTCTATGAGGTAGCTCTGGCTATTCGTTTTCTCTTGTCGTCTGCATTTATTAGCTCGGGATTTAAAATTAATTCCTTTAATTTTTGATGGACTAAGTTGCTCCCCACACTGCGCTTTGTACTGTAGTGATAAAAATATGTCATTTTTGTTTTCTAACGCGTTTCTAGGTTCGAACTTAGTTGGGGTTTCACAAAAAGCATTTGGTGATATGGGTCCGAGCAGATATTTTTGTTGTTTAGAGAATATTGTTGTTGTTGCCTAGAAGGTCATTCCAGTAGAGTATATTAGTAGCGGATATAACAGGTATATATTGTTTTCAATATTCTTGAAATTATAATAAATACCGCTTTGATTATAATATAATCGATTTGATTATAATAAATAATCAAATCGAAAATGGACAAGGTAATTCATAATGGCAATGGGGGTTTTTTATCAATATTGCTGTATTTTCATGAGGGGTACCGTCTAGATGTTTATGATGAAGAGTATATTTCTGTGTTTTTATACAGAACTGGGTGCAAAGCAAATTCTTGAGATTTTAAATATGTTGGTTTTACTGATTTTAAAGAACAGTTCTACTACCGTGAATCTTGCTACGAATGTATAAAGACATGCGTAGTGCCTCAATCATTATTTAATATGTTTTGTTATGGCAGTATTTAACATGTTATTATTATATGGTTTTGTTGCATAAGCTGAGAAAACATTGTATCAAATTCTTCTAAAAACTTTATTAGATTCAGGTTTACGTTTACTGTAAGCCTATATTAAATTCACCACTTGCGACTTGACTGTACATTCTCAAATGTTGGTGCAGAATGTGCATGCCGTAAGTTTCTGTTGTGGAAGTTGACTTTGTTCAGATAATTTGTTTGTAAGTGAACAAAGCAGTAGTGATTAATTTCTCTTCATAACAGTGTAATTATCATGGATTAGTGATCAGTTGTTCGGCTCGGCAATCAGTGTTCAAATGTGTTGTCGTTCCAATAGTCCATAAGGTTTTACAATGGCAAATTTCGTATCGATAAAATTCTGAATTAACGTTATATTGTTCTAATCTCTGGGTTACGCCTTCCAATCTTCATAAATAGGCTAATTTGATTGATTTCATTAGAATTCAGTGTTGATGACTCATATTTTTTAGATTTCTCTTTTTTATTTTTATAGGGTTAGTTCGTATCCAACATTGTATCTTCTATTTTTTTTTTTTATTTTTTAATTTGTGTGAGATCGTTCCGATGTGTTCATCTCAACGTTAACAATCAACTAACTCTCTTTCTTCTTCATACAAAAGGTCCTGGCTGATTTAATATTAAATTCACATTGTTTTAATCAGCTGACACTTCAGCTTCAATTATATGTTGAACTAAATAATTGACTTTTACATTATATTATTAATTACATCTTGCTTATTATTTATTCTTATTAAATACTAATTACATAATCAAATTCCTTATTTAATTCTGAATCATTTAATTTCACACATGATATCTTTTATAGTATTTTTTAACTCAAAAAGTCATATTTACTGTATATTTGGTTGTAGGCCTTACCCACTATATTTCTTCCACATTATATGGTTTACAATTTCTGTTAGATTCTAATTATCATTGAACAAGATCATTGATTGAATTATAATGGTTTGTTTTCTTTAATTCTCAGTAATTTTATCATTTGGTTAACTAGTTTGAACATTATCTTCGATTTAGGCTTTTCCTTAGATTCCAGTGTTATTACACTTGCATTTTTTCTAATAATATTTTATACATCCATTCAATACCTTCATAAAATGTTGCTACAGTTATTATACATAGTTATTGATTTACATTAAACAATTTTCATCAATTTAATTAATTTCATTAACTTATTTACTTATTATAAGTTTGGTGATATTTACCATTTGGCCTATATTTTATGTTAGTTCAATTACAATGCTTACTATTATTTCAGCTTGCTAATACCCTTTCTGACATACAATTCTTATAAAATTTTAACTAAATTGCCCTTACTTAATTACAATAATGTTTATTATTAATTGATATCATTAAAACACAATAAAGATATTATATAAAAAAAATAGACTCAATCTCAAGCATCCAAGCCTTGAGTTGAATGAACTGTTAACATCAACAAAACACATCTGTTTTTTATTTTATTTTATTATTTAAAGAGTTTATTAAACTTAATTTTTATGCAGTCTTTTGCTGTTTTTGTTTTAGTTTAGGGATTTACCCTTGTTCACTTCACTATTTATTGCATTCTCTTATCTTATTTCTATTCATTGTATCTAGTCTTGTAAGATAAGGAATATCACTTAAATGGGATCATCATGAGTTGCTTTTCATCATAAAAATAAATTGCACTGGTCCACTATTATTCATATATCTAGAAACTTTACTTACACCTACTTTACATTTATTCTTATTTTACTGTATTGTACTTTTCTTATTTACATTTCATCTTTTTTGGAGGTCTCTATTTTTATAATATGTGGTTGCTTTTCCAATAGTTATCCTTTTATAATGGAGGTTTGTTTATTCGTGGTATTTCCTTACATGATCCTATTCTACCTGGGTATAATTACTCTATACATGGGATTATAATTATTTTCCTATGATTTATTATATATTGTATGGTTTTTTTAATTCACTTTATTTATTCGAATCTATGATTTCAATTTACTGTGGTCCTTGATTAATTTTTATAGTAATTTTCCTTTAAGCCATTTTATTTTTATTCTATACTTGATTATTATTTTTTAAATTATAACAAGGTGGTTCTTCTGTCACGCTACAAGGTGAATTACGAGGTGAGCTTAACAATCAAATTACCAGAATATCTGACGTAGAAGAATCCATGTCAAATAAAACAGCTGAAGTAGAAAATCTGTCTTGAGTGTGGAAAAAGCTATATCAACAAATATAGAAGACTCGATTACAAATATAAAAGAGCAGATTTAAAATGAAGTTGAGCAGTGCCTGAAGTTACAACCAAAACAACTTTGTGAACAGACTGCACCAATGATAAAGACAGAAAAAGACGTAGAAAATAAGTTAATAGGGAAAGTCACTTTGCCTGCAGTAGGGACAGTTTATGTCAAAACTTCAACCTTTGACGGAAGCAGTCACTGGACAACGTACCTCCGCCAATTTGAAGCTGCTGCATGCGCAAATAATAATTGGACAGAGAAAGACAAGGCAGTCTCACTCGTTCTCGCATTAAAAGGACCTGCGGCAGAATTACTACAGAAAGTCTTACCTGACAGCCAGAACATCTATGCCGAGTTGATAAAAGCTCTAGAATTACGCTACGGTGATAAACATTTGCGAGATGTGTACTACGCTCAGTTGAGAACAAGACGACAACGTTCCAGGGAGAGTCTTCAAGAGTTTGAAGCAAGTATCGACAGATTGATTAGATTGGCCTATCCTGAAGCACCAGATGATTTTCGAATAAGGTTTGCGGTGCAGACATTTATTGCCAGAGATTGTTAACTCAGCAAGTGTTACGAATGGCAAGGCACCGAAATAGCTCAGAAGTTCTTGTTCACGCCCTAGAGTTTGAAGCTGCCAAGTCAGCGTCCTGCTACATTAATGGGTTTGTGCCATCACATTGCAGTCAGAAGATCCCTGTATCACATTGCCGTTACAATGGGTGCAGAAAAACAATGTTGTCGGACAAACAATTCAAAAGTTCAAGAGAGACAGCGGACCGATTGAAAACGAGTTGAAACAAACAGAAGACCGAAATGTTACAACTGTGGAAAACGTGGTCATCTACAGGTAGACTGTTGGGAGAAGAAGATACCGAGTGAAGAGTGTGATCGCACCAATTGGAGAAGTAAAGCCTCAGAACAGCACACAGTTTCGACTCTACATAAGACCAGTGGAAACTTGATTGTTAATGGATTTGCGGCAGGTAAACCAACATCATTTACAGTTGACACGGGCGCAACAGTGTCCATTGTGCGCCCTGACTTAGTCAGCAACAGCCAGCCGCTAATTAGCTCTTGTACACTACAGACTGTGACTGGAAGCCCCGTCAAGGTGCTAGGAAAGGTAGACGTACGTGTACGCCTGGGTCTTCTCGAGTTTAGCCATCAAATGCTCGTTGCAGACATTGTCGATGAAGTGATTCTTGGCATGGACATTATGAATGCCTACGGATTCGTTGTGAACTTAAGAGAGAATGTCCTAAGGGATATCAAAGAGAAGATAAAGCTTTTCATGGCTAAAATGACAGGGTTTACCAACCATTCGATTAAGCGAGTGACATTAGTCGAAGAAAAAGCCAACAGGTCCGGTCAAGAGGAACCCTCCCTATTGCAAGCGTAAATAGAGGAATAACTAGCAGAGGAAATACAAATAAATGTAACGACAAAAGAAATGATTAGAAAGCCAATTATGGGTGCCAAAAATGGTCATCAAAACTCTTGCTTGTTCCTGAGCTGACAGAAGCGCCCGAGGGTAAAGTGGCTGAAGATGAGGTTACGCAAGAGGTTGATGACGTGAACCAAACAAACTTGGATCAGCCCGTGGTGTTTAGGTCATCAGTACATGACGCAACGGGTGTGGTTCCAGCAAAACTAGTGGTTGAGCGGAAGACTCGCATTCCTGGGAACGTGATGTTCGGATCACACGAGACTGAATTCGAAGAACCGGAGAATTATCTTTCGCAAGGACGTCCACCTAGATCGCCTGGTCGAGTATTACTTCAGAGACGGTTTGCCCGTTCGGGACGAAGAGGCTTAAGGAGGAGGCATTATTACGACATTACAGAACAGTCTACGTGTTTGTCGAATGTGCCAGAAGAATCTCGCTCTAATGTATGTGGCATACGTGACTGTCAAAGCATCCCCGAGTGTTGTCTCGAAGCCGCCAGCCGCGCGGTCTGTTTCATGGCCGCAGTTAATTACGTGTTTCACATGGGCGCTAATACGCAATTAGGAACGATCTGTTCTGTGAGCGTTGTATAAATAATTGGCGGCAGCGGCCTTAGTTTTCAGTATAGCAAAGATATATTTACATTGCGGTTCGAGTTATAGCCGCGATATATTACTATGTGCGTTCAAGTGGTTATTAATGAAGTGTTGCGTTTTATAATCGGGCGGTATAATTGTAATACAATCGTTTTTAATATTAGTGACATTTTACTGCGTGTGAACAATTTTTATTTGATTTGTTGTAAGAGACTGTGTTGTTATTTACGAACTGTTTAACTCTGAAATTAAAGCTGATGATTATTGACTTAATTGGTGTCTTGTACTTATTTTGTTTTACACTGTACCTACGACGATCAAGTAGACCATCGTAACAATACTATTATTCTGGATTTCCATATTACAGATTTTTCTGAAACCTTAGTCAGCTGTGGAAGCAAGTTAATCAGTCTGTATGATGTAATTTAATTTAGAGTTGTGCCCAGTTTTTAAATCAATATTACTTTGCTAGTTTCAATTGCACTAGTCTATATTTTATTATTCCTGATAAAGATTTTGAGGACGTGAACTGTTGTCTTCAATAATTCTGTCACGACTTTACCATTTATCAATTTATATAACGATGACTCCATTTTATTGAGATTTTATATTTTACCTTTTCACCTCTGAAACTGTAAAATATTTGACAGAAGTAACGGTGTATTCTAGAAATGTTTTACTTAATTTTTTGGAATATTTAAGTTAAGAGCAAATGTTTGAAGAAAGTGTTGTAAAAATAAAAATGGTTTTTCTTGTCTCATCTTTCCATCGCCCAATAATCCAAAAGTTTTTTTAAATAAGAGATTTTACGATTTGTCACCTTTTATAATTTTTTGACTACTTTCTAGATTATATGATCTGATACTTTTATGCTACTCAGATATTACTAATATGATCCCTCTCTTTGTTTATGAAATATATATCTTATTTATTTATCTTGTTTATTATATATAATATCTTATTATATTTCACTTGGATTCCAAGATTTCTATGAGGTAGCTCTGGCTATTCGTTTTTCTCTTGTCGTCTGCATTTATTAGCTCGGGATTTAAAATTAATTCCTTTAATTTTTGATGGACTAAGTTGCTCCCCACACTGCGCTTTGTACTGTAGTGATAAAAATATGTGTAGAGTCATTTTTGTTTTCTAAGGCGTTTCTAGGTTCGAACTTAGTTGTGGTTTCACAAAAAGCATTTGGTGATATGGGTCCGAGCAGATATTTTTGTTGTTTAGAGAATATTGTTGTTGTTGCCTAGAAGGTCATTCCAGTAGAGTATATTAGTAGCGGCTATAACAGGTATATATTGTTTTCAATATTCTTGAAATTATAATAAATACCGCTTGTAATAATCAAATCGAAAATGGACAAGGTAATTCATAATGGCAATGGGGGTTTTTTATCAATATTGCTGTATTTTCATGAGGGGTACCGTCTAGATGTTTATGATGAAGAGTATAATTCTGTGTTTTCATACAGAACTGGGTGCAAAGCAAATTCTAGAGATTTTAAATATGTTGGTTTTACTGATTTTAAAGAACAGTTCTACTACCGTGAATCTTGCTACGAATGTATAAAGACATGCGTAGTGCCTCAATCATTATTTAATATGTTTTGTTATGGCAGTATTTAACATGTTATTATTATATGGTTTTGTTGCATAAGCTGAGAAAACATTGTATCAAATTCTTCTAAAAACTTTATTAGATTCAGGTTTACGTTTACTGTAAGCCTATATTAAATTCACCACTTGCGACTTGACTGTACATTCTCAATTGTTGGTGCAGAATGTGCATGCCGTAAGTTTCTGTTGTGGAAGTTGACTTTGTTCAGATAATTTGTTTGTAAATTTTTTTGTGGTCTTACATTATGTTGTGCTTTTTTTAGACTTTGCATCGAGGATAATTTGTCTGGTCTCCGCCGAACAGCGCATATGCTGCAGGTAAGGCCTTTGATTCTGCAACTCCCGGTATTGGAAGATCTGCGTTTAAGACATGCAAATAACGAAGCCCGTTTAGCTATAGTGTAATTGCATTGTTGACACCTTGTGCATCCAAAAATTACTCTTTTCTTATGAGGTAGTTCTATTTTTATGCGACTCCGATGAACCATATGTTGTGTTTCGGAACAGGAACTATTTTGATGTTGTAGAACTTATTTAGTTACTGACATTATTTTGTGATGAGTTTTAGCTACTTTTTATTTCTTTACCAAGAACGTACTGCTAGTATTAAGCTTTTATTGTGAATGTCGCGTTTGCTTTCCAAAAGTGAGTCGTATTTGCACCATTTTTCTTATATGCACCAGTTTTACACTTGTTATGCAGACGTTACACTTGTTTTAATGTGTTCCTGCAATATTTTTAAATTATACAGTTCAAACTAACAGGTTTCGTGAATGCATTTGCCGCAATTGTTGATTGTTGATAACATTAAATGGGGTATTAGATCACTGATATAATGAGGATTACTGATAGATTGTAGTAGCTATGATTACTGTGGTATAGTAAATCCTATTTGCACAAACTGCAACGGTAGTAGAAAGGAGTTCAGCATCACTGTAATAGGTATGTAAAACGATTAAGCATGAAGTGTGGTTGAAAAGCTAGAGAATTAAGTTTATTTTCAGTTCTACAAATGCTACAAATAAGCATGAACTGACAAAGTGCGAAGATTATCAAGGGTCGTAGTTCTACACCGCTTAACTGGTTTCAAAATGTCAATAAAATCAATAACCCCCCCCCAAACACACACAGGCTCTCGCACGCAGTCCAAGAAGTAACAGCGTCCCCTGAAAAATGAAGCAATTATAAACATCAAAATATGACACAAATAAATCATACCGAAAAGGCTATCAGTCACCACTGATAACAAACAGAAAACCTATACACACTTAAAATTGTACTAAATTAGGTCTTCGAGACCTAAACCAGTCGCCATTTAGGTTGGTAAATTTTGATTTACCACCTACTACATGATACAGGGATGTTTGAAACAGAATTACAATTTAAGTTGTAATGTCATAACGATAGTTCTGATGATGCACTTAATTCCAACAATTCATTTATAAAATATGTTAAGTAAATTTACAAAAATTTCGTATTATACAATTTTATAATTTAAGAAATATAAGCCTAATACTGAAAATTTGTAATTATTAGTTTAAATATTCCAAAACATTTTGTAGTTTTAAATAAATTTTTATTCAGCATTCATTTACTATGAAATCTTTAAAACCTTTAAGTCAAACAAGTGTAAACGCCTTTAATCTGCTTACTAAACAAACTAAAAAAACACTTTAATAAAGTAATTTTGTTTTTTGTCTGTGAGTTTTAGAAAAACAAAATGGCTTCAGGAAAAGAAGATCTCGTACATAATTGAGAAGCATCGTGAGTTCAATAAAGAAACGCATATAGCTTTCGTTGATTTTGAGAAGGCCTTGAATAGAGTAGACAGAAATTTGTTGTGACACATTTTAGAAGAACGGGGTACCCTCAGAAAATTATAAGACCTAAACAAGGCCTATAAAATGGAACAAGAATAGCTGTCAAAAATAATTGTAGGATATCTCGACAAATGTCTGTCAATCAAGGTGCTATACAAGGGTGCAATATATCACCTACTCTTTTTAACATTTATATTGACAATCTGGTAACGAAATGAAAAATCTAGTGAACCCTAGTATTAAGTTATCACGACAGATATTTGAATGTGCTGTTGTTTGCTAACGACTTTTGCTTGTACTTCAAAATACAGAATCTGACTTGCAAAAATCTGTTTTTAAGCATCATAATATTTGCAAACAATACATTATAAAAATCTTCACTATAAGAACCTAGGTAATGACATTTCGAGGTAAAGAGCCAATACAAACAAAAATAATGATTAAGTGACCGAATTCTAGAACAGGTGAGCTACTTTAATCATATGGGAAATGATATTACTCTTTTAGAAATTATGATATTGATATTACTCTAAGTTAGGTAAGTTGCTGACGATCTGTGGAACAATCAACCGTATTTTTAGAAACAAGGTACGTGTAAATACTAAATTAAAGTTTTAAAAAGTTATGGCAGTCCCTGTACTGTTGTATGGGTGTGAATTATGGACAACAACCAAAAAACAAGACTCTAAAATATAGGCCTCGTAAATGCCATTCTTAACAGAAGTTAAAAGGTGTTCTTAACTTGACCGTATAAGGAATGAGGCCATAAGAAAAGAATTACAAGTATTTAACTAGAATGAAAATGAGTAGACTACAAACAACGGTAACAAGAACACTTCTTGAAAAAAGAATTAGAAAGAATGTCAGATTCCAGACTGGCCAAAAAAGTCTGGAAATACAAACCTATAGGACACAAGTGTGTGGGTAGACCCAGGAAGAGATGGTTTGACGATTTTGGAAGGCGGAACAGGCAAATGCTTGCCTATGCCGTGTTGTGAAGATGATACGTGAGTAAAGTATCCGACTATGGCAACCTGCACAAGATTTACACTCGTCACATTTGTGACATTATTTCGTAAACTTATCTTATATTTCTAGGGAAGCAAAAGGAAACGCGTGCTCGCGTGTGTGTACTGTACGGTAGAAGTTGCACAAATAATATACAACTATGTATATAACAATCAGGATATTGAAAAACTTACTGAACATTCTGTATTGTTTTAAAACCAACAACCTCGTGCAGGTGAGCCACTTGACTGTGAAGTGCTAAATCTTTGTGTACGCTGTATGTTGTTTTCTCAAGTTATGCCGGTATAGGCACAAGTTTAACATACACCTAAAACAAAATTTTTTGCGGAATTTGCAAACCAAGCATAACATTACGTGTCTCAACTGGTTGTAAACGATGTTACGCACCGTGGACTACCAAAAGTGTAAAGGCACGAGTGTATAAGCTGACAGAATAATTATTAGTTTATAACAACTTTCAAAAAATAATTAAAGATGACAGGAACACTCGGATGAAGTGCAAAGCGTTGTGAATTAAGATAAGGTACTGTTTACAAGATAATCTACAAACGTTGGAAATCGCCAAGATAGACAAAGTATTTTTATATTGCTTAAAGTAACATCAAACCTATTGTGACAATCCGGGAGAGGACTGACTCTGTTTTATTAACCTTGGACACAAAAGAAATGCTAGGCCCATGTATATAGAAGTCTGGAAGACCATGTTCGCTTCGAAATTAGGTCGTCACCAGGTAACCTTTGTGCTTCGTGGGTTGCTACCGCATAGTGCCGAGACGTCTGACGAGGATAGACCACACACACACACACACACACACACACACACACACACACACACACACACACACACACACACACACACACACACACACACACACACACACACACACCATCTCTTAGCGAGGATTACTTTGAACACACAAACCGGAATAGAGTGATCAACAGCATTAAAATAAAAATACTCTAAAATCAGCGGGAATACGGCAAACTAAACGATCTGTAAAAAAATATTTACTCTGTATTAGTTTATATCAATTTTAAATACTTTAATTAACGTAATAATTATTTAAAACAACAGAAAGTAAAAAAATGTATAAGACGATTTAATTGAGCTCGCTAAGCATTTAAACTATTCTTTAGTTCATAATGTCACAACTAGGTGACTTGTTTGAAAAATAATATTTATTATCAGAATTTTGAATGAATAAATTGTCAGTTAAGTTGTTAATTGTCAGTGGTACATAATGTCTGTCTGTCACCCAAGCTAAAATAAATTTTGTTTTTATTATATATCATTAAGAATTTTATTATTACGAGCAATAATAGTTCTCTACATTTGCATGCACAAATTTAAGAAGGGCATACGTTTTGTTTTAAATAAACTACAATTCTAATATTTTTAAAATTCATCTTAATTATTTCATTTAACAATGCTCTTTCTTTTCTAGAATACGATAATTGTTTTATAAAATTTCTACACAGTTTAATATAATTAACAACAATAACAATTCTATACAGCACCCAGTTAAGTAATCTTAATGTCTGACTTCTGTCTTCGAAGAACAAGATTTAAATAAAATAACTGAGAACTGGAACCTACAAAAAAAACCGAATTCAATATTACTATTTGATGTCAGTTCCATAATTACAGTATACAGTACAATATACAATACAATATACAGTACTTACGATGTTTAACTTATACCACGTTGTGATCTGTTACTTTTACTGTAGACTAGTACAATGAAAATACTAATTTCAGTAACTACTAACTTCACAGATTTCGTGATAACTAAGTAATTTGCCACTTGCTTTGTTTACGCAACATTGTCAACTAGAAGCACTCTGTAGTATAATTTATCAAGCAGGTCGTATAACAAAGGCGAACTGTCTGTGACAGCTTTGTTCAAACTTGGGGACACTGGAGAAATTTATAGCCAGATTTGAATGTAGACAGATCAATGCCGTGCTTTTACACGAAATAAACCAGGGAATAGTGCTAAGTAGTTACATTTACTAAATGATCTTATCTTTCCAACTTATGCAAAAAGCTATAATATTAAGAGTACTAACAATATGATTCTAAAATTGATTCATACATTTGATTGTTGATCAAATAATTTTTTCACTCACTACTTACGTTAAAATACCTTTAAACTACAAAACTTTATACATACTGTTAATTCGTTGCTTATAATATTAATTATAATACTAACACGCTTTTTTTGATGGCCTCGTCGTTGTTCATAACATATTGGTTAGAAAATGTTATAAAAGAAAACAATATAGAAAAACAAAAGAAAATTCCAGTAAGAGACAAAATCTGATGACTAACAAAAGATATTATCAAAGTTTGTATCGTTGAAGATAAATCTGAAAACTCGAAAAAAAAGAATCAAAATATTTTAAGAAGCGAAAACTATAGGTGCGACTATAAACTGTATGAAACTAAGAAAGAAAGAAATTTTTGACCTCTTAACCCTGTTAACCGTAAAGTCGCCAACTAGTTACCAAAAATTATCTGGAAACACATTATAATTTATGTGTAGTACCTCTTTTTCTCTTGTAACTGTAAAAATAACTATTAACGAAACGTGCAAAAATATAAGATTTTACGTATTGTAAATTTGTGTAAGCAGTTGTACATAGAAATTGCTATAACTGAAAAGTTTGTGGGGAGCTATGTTATGCTTATAATCATAAATGGTTCTGCATTAAATAATTTTCCATCTTAATGTTGTTTTTAATTAAAAGTTTTTAAATTGCTAATTTGGCGACCCATATTTTTAAGCTTTGTAATTCTGAAATGTGCAATTCAAAATGCTGGCGTTGAATCTTTAATAAGGTGTTCCCCATTTATAGTGATCAAACATATCTTTTCAGTGTATTGAACTTATTCCCTTCTTCGACCTCCTTTTCCTCTTCCTCCGTCTGACGCGCTTCGCTGATGAAATTCGACTCCCTATCGTCCACTGACAGTATACAAACAAACCATTACTGTTCTCTGCCTCCTACTATCTCTACAATGTATTCCTGCTGAAACATATTTCTGATATAACATTTCCTGCCACACATAAAATAATAAATAATAGAATTAAAGGTATTCAAACAAAAAATATTTGATACGTCATAAAAAATAAAAAATTACAATATTATTTAATGTGTCTTGTAACAGTTTCAATTTTTTCAGTAAATCTTATTTATCTCAGATTAGTAATGCTGATGTTCATGTTTTCCGATGACGTTTTGTCAGAGCACTATTATCTGTATTGCGTAGCAAACGTTTCAACCATCTTCATGATCATCATGCTAAATGACACAGAAACAAAGAAGTTGATTGGCTCTTGGGAGTCATCGGCACGGTTGAAGTATTTGCTTTGTAATACCGACGAGTTGGACAACATCGTAGCAGCTGGAAAACTGGAAAACTTTTTCAATGTTGGCACCGGCCTTCAATTTTAGCAATCTGCATATCTAGACATCCAAGACTGAGACACATGTTTTAGTGATGACAAACATTCTATTAGTTTTATTGTGTAATACTCCACATTTAGGTAACGAAATGTGCCCTAAACCTCACAAATCCAAAGCTAAAAGAATAATAGGTTTTAATCATTACATGTCAAATTATAATTTAAAATAATTTGGCTCTTATAATAGATTGCGACCTTTGTGGCAGTCTCATTCCAGCTGTTTTGTCCGCGTGGACTGTATGTTTTATGTATGAAGGGCTGTGTTGTCAAACTGTAGCAGGGAAGAACGTGGTACACGTACACTCAAGGTCACCATTAAATTGCGCAATAGTCTGTCTCTAATATTTTTTATATCTATAACTTTCTTACGTGTGCTTTAAGGATGTTTATTTATAGAAAATAAACAGGTATTAGAAGAAGGAATATAGAGGTTAAAAGCTTTAGGAAAAATAACTTCATAAATTAAATTCTATATTAAAGTTATTTACCTTTGATCAGTTTTATTTTTTATCATAAACCTGTGAGGGTAAATATATTATAATGAAATTATATGAAGTTTTTAAATCTGTTTTGAATAGACATGAATATTTGTTGTTGAACACGAATTGCTGTTAGTACTAAAAATTCATTAAAGTCAGTACAAAGAAACAATAATATAATATATAGGCTAAACGATAAATTTACAAAAAAATAGGAACTGAAATAAACGTATAAGGTCTGAAAAATATATTTTCGTACGCAATCTACGCGTTTAAGTTTTATAATTTTAACCTCACTGAATATGAGATTTTAGCATGAAATATCTAGAACTAATAATTATTGCTTTTGGAAGTTCTCTGTGTTATTGCATACAATGTTTTATGAAAATTGTCACTTTATGACCGGTTTAATTAAAAAGTTTAAAGCTGCAAGATGCAAACCATTTAAACGGCTGATCAGCAGTTAGGGAAAGAATATCATTTCGCTTTTGATTTCATTACTTCATTTTCTTCGTTTCATCGTCCATCGTCAGTACAGTGTTTAACTGAGATTTAACGAACGATGAATATTTTAATAAAAGTGAGATGTTTTGTAATGAACGTTTCACAAGCAAACTGGTTGCCTATATGAGAATAATTATGAATAAAAAGAGAGTGAAGCAACGTTAAGAAAGTGACTGTCGTCTTTTGTTTCATCAGTTTGACATATTTAGGCGTATTTAAAGGAGTATAACACAACAAAGGAAAGTGCAAAAGGAATAAAATTGGAATAATTGTAAAGTGATTTGTAAATTACAAGGTGAATTTTTAATAGTACATGACCTGGTAAAAGAAATATGACTACGTATCATGATTAGTGTCACTGGTTATATTAAAGCATTGGACATTAAAGATAAATGTCACAAAAATTAAATTAATTATGGAGGATAGAAATGATAAAGACCAATAATGGATTGGGAATTCTAAAATATCATAAAAAATTAAGCAATTTTACTACTTGGAAAACTTGATTAACAATGAGTACGAGTATATTGTGCAGGCAAATAGTATGTGCTACCCAACTTTTAAGAAATAAAGAAACGTGCACACAAGTAATCATATGGATATATGGATGTATTTCTTCAGTAGGGAGGTTTTTAAAGAAAACTGTGTTTACTTTTATATATTGCGATATACAAGGTCGCATAGAATAAGTAGTCGATATTCAGATAGATGGAATGCTTCGGTTTTTGTTAAATATATCCTTAACTTATATATATATACATACATATATATATATACACACAATATATATAAATATATATACACAATACACACACACGCACACACACACACACACACACACACACACACACACACACACACACACACACACACATTGGCGGGGACCCCATAGCTACTGCCGCATCCCGCATCTTAGTTTCCATATCAAATTATTCTGTGTATAATTTTTCTGTGTAAATTCATTCTTCAGATTCTTTTCTTCCTTCTTCCATACTCCTTTCGATCCCTTCTATCCATTTTAATCTAGGTCTGCCTGTTTTTCTTCTGTTGCTAGGTCTGTATTTGAACACACTCACAGGTATTCTTTCTTCACTCATTCTCATTAGGTGTCCATACCAGGAAAGCTGTTTACATTTTATATCTTCTATTACAGTTTCTTTTCTATTTGTTCTTACCCTTATTACATCATTCCTTACACGTTCCAGACGAGAACTTAATTTTTTTAATTCCATAAAATTTACTATAGTTTATAGTAACACAAAAATTAATTGACTGTTTCTGATACAAATGAAATTAAACAATCGTTCTATACAAAATAATTTATTTAATGCTTCTGTTGTAAAATAAAATTAATTAACCGTTTCTGTTGGCCTACTTTTTAGACTTAAAATAATCCTTTCCTATTATTATTCTGATTACAGAAATTTTAATTTCTACATATTTTTTTGTGTCTTTTAGATTATGATTATTTTAACTGAGTTTATATAAGTTATTTCACTTCCCTTGTTTGATGAACGATGCGATGTTGCTTCTCTTGTTCCTGATAAGTGTAGACAGAAGTTTCTTTCAAGTAGACGTTCAGGATTACTGCTGTTCCTCCTGTTGTTCCTTCAGGATCTCCTTCTGCTCTCTGCGTTCAGGGTCGTTTTCCGGGTTGGGTATTTCATAAAGTGTGTTGAGTTACTAATTATTAGTGATTTATATGGTGTTTAAAACAATACAATACTCCGGCTAACTTGACATATTCATATATTTCCTGATTGGACAATCTTGAACTGTACCGAAGTAGCACTCGAGATTACTTCAGTCGCAAACTTTACTACATGTGCTCATCACTCTTGATAGACTTATCTTTCTAAATCAGAGGGAAAGATTAGGAGTTATTAAGTTCAAAGAGACTGCTTCTTCTGTTATCTAAGTGAGACTGATTTACATCCCATCAAAGCTCAAACCAAATACTGTATTAGTCAATTTCATTGATCAAACCGGTTCCCTCACCTTACGGCTCTAATACACGTAGCATTCTACTTGTAAGAAACAATGTAAAACGAGAAAATAAACCCTGTACAATATTAATTGCATTTCTTTTGGGTCATAAAACTTTTTTATGAAATTAAAAAACCTCGTTCTTTAAATTATCAACAACTTTATGCTCGTTCTTAAAAATGTCAACCAGATAGGTCTTTATTTTATGTACGTTCTGGTGTGACGATTTTAAAATAGGAAATGTAAAAAGGAGAGAAATTAAAATTTTTCTTTAAATCGCACATTTAAACTAATTTTAAATCCCTTAAATAACTCAAAATAACATTTAATAAAGAAATTTAAAAAGACAAAAAGGAATGCGAGTGTAAAAGTAAAGAAACCCTTTAATAATTTACCATGCATCGACATGCGATAACCGGAACCAACTTGCATAACGACCCATAAACTAAACTAAAAATACTTGTAAATTTGAAATTAAATAAATAAATAAACAACAACAAGTAGTTTACTATAATTAATTCTCTAGTAAAACATATCTTTGGTTAACTAAAAGGTCAAACATTAATAACGTAAATATCAAATAAAGGTGGAACTATTTTATGGTGATGCGTAAACTCCGCGCAGTTAACTTACCTGTCCTAACATAGTAAATCAGTCGAGATGGAGCGTTCTCGTAGTAAACACTACAGACCTGAACCATGCCCCAAAGTACGACAATATCTGTTTGTTTTAGTGTGCAGATTTAACAATGTGCAGAGGAATGTAGCGGTAAATTAGTGTGTTATAAAGTAAACATGTTATCATTTAAAACAAAAAGGAATAAATAAGTGTGAGGGATGGCATCTCTATTAACCAAGTGTAAGATCTCAATGTTTGTTTAAATTAAAAAGGTACGAGGTACCAAAAGTGAGAACCTTTTATATATAACGATGTGACGTGCATTTCTGTGGCAAACAAAAACATTTACTCAAGTATACTACTAAAGATGCTTAGCTACCAGACTTCTGAGAACAGCATACCAGCTTCATAATTACCGAATCACTTCAGGAACTTCAGCAGGAAAGTAAACTACAATAAAGATCAACCATTTGTGGACACCCCAAGGACCAAGGACCAGGACACGGAGTAAACTTCAGGATATCACAGGTGACACGGAGACTTGTCTTCCGTGGTTAATTACCATTCAAAAAAGATGATTTGTAAAAGACAATTTAAATAGCAATATAAAAGACTTTAATAATAGTCACTTTGTAAAATGTAGTATGTCATACGACTAAAATATCTGTAGTAGCAAGTAGTGCCTATATTATAAAGCTTCACAGATAGTAAAAGTTAAATTAAGTCCATTCTTCAAATGGCCCCCAAATAGTTTGATAGTATATGAGTAAGTGAGCTTAACTTACAAACCAGTTTAATATCCCGGATCCGTGGAAAAAGCTAGCACATACAAATCTTTTGTTGTGGGCCCCTTTCAGAAAATATTTTGTAAACTATTTATTAAGAAAACCTTATGGTAAAGAAAAAACTCATGTAGTACTATTAAAGAAATCATTTAATAAAGAGACGTCATTACATAACACATAATACTGAGTGAATAAATCATCAGACACCTATGTAAAATTTCCTTTCATTCTACTACAACTTGTAACGATAATAATTAGAAGTTCGTTACGACTATGGCAGCCTATGCAATTGATCCGAGGCAATTAAACACAGGTTCCCGATGTTATAACGTAGGTAAGACGTTATACTGGTGCAAGTCCCATATCAGAAATTCTATATACATAAATGTAATTTAATTTAATCCGTTTTTACTGTTACTTCGTAACACAGTTATACACACCCGCACACGCGCTCTCGCTATATGCCTATGCATAGTTTTGCACTACTTCACAACACACATTATTTTTTATACAGTCAAAATTCAACCTAATCTAACTATTTAGATATGAATCTTATTGTCTACTTACAATGTTTCAATATGCAGTATTTACTTAAACCAATTCTCATAGTAACATGCTATCATATGTCAAGAGTAAAATTATTATTTTATATGAAAATCTCACCTACTGCAATATATATTGCAACAGATCACAGGATATGAATTTCATATAATAGGAATATTAATGCTGTAACACATTCTCCGACGGCCATAAATTGATTTTGTTCTTTTCTTTGTAAAGTTCACTGGTTCAACGATTATAATTATAGAACTATATATCCGCCTTCATAAAAGATATATTTCAAAATAAACATTATGACGTAATGTAAAATAAAATGTAACGTTTGCCACTGATAGTAAATAACAGTCATTTATACTACTCAATTAAAATTAAATAAATTATTCAATTAAAATAGGAAATAAAATTATATTAATGCGTGTTACTGGAAATAAAACGAAATCAATCCTAAATTTTCTTGACTTAACAGGTGCTAACTATAGTATTATTTAAGGAAACTAAGGAACGTCTATAAAAGATAAAAGAACAAAAATGTTGATTAGGATAAGTTTAAATTTACGTAAATATATTAATGTTAAGTTTTGCAAAAGACCTGTAATTTATCTAGCTTATATAACGCTTGTAATAATCACGTTTTGAAAAGATAGAAAGAACTCATGTACTCAAAAACTAAGTTCATTCGAATGGTCTCTATAAGTATTGTTTCGTGAGCAGAAGACCAATGAGCATACAATATTCGATACGAGAAAGGTAACATCATGCAGTCTTATATTACGTTGTAGGTCATCACTAAATATTATACTACAAAGGCAATTAGTATATCAAAGTATATGATATTGCGAGAATTATAACTCATTATGATTTATTTAATTAGCCATTATAATAGCATTAGACCTATAGCAATGAAATTATAATATAGCAATTACAATAGCGATTATGTAACCATTGGTGGTAAAAGAAAGAACAAAACAGTTCGGAAGTACTGGAAAATAACATCGGTCATGGCTGTGTCAGAGAACATGTCACACGGTTGTATCAGGTTGTGGTAAGTTAGAAAATCCAAGATTAGTTAATGTAAATTTAGAGAACTAAGTGGGAACACATCTTGTGCCTAAACCCGAGAAGTGGGCAAGGAATTTTCTGTAAACATTCTACTCTGGGTTTACGGACATGAACTCTTGACCGATTACAGTAAATTTTAAGGTTTAACATTTCAACATTTTAAGGTTTAAGATTTAACAGAAACAAGTAAAAATTACTACACTTAAACCAAAATAAATTGATTGATGTTTAAATGAAAGTTTATATAGTTTTTCAGTGATCATTTTTATTTATATATTACATGTCAACAACGCTATATTCACTTATTTCAAAAGTGATAAAACTTACCGATCCTAAAATTTCAATAGTTTTAAAAAGCCATTAAGCCAAATAGATTCTCTAATCTGAATACAGAATTTAACATTTATGAATTAAATATTAGATTTTGAAAGAACAAAATATTTTCAAACATTTTATGAGTATTACGTACGTAGCGAGAATCCTTAGTCTGTAAGTGATGAACACTTTTGAAATCAAGTGGGTTTCTTATCAGTTAGCGAGCATGGAGTTGGCTCTAATGTATTATACATATTTTAGATAGGACAATATTACATATTTCAATGGCGTCATTTAACAAGGTACCCTGATTACTCAGGCTTAAATGCTTGGTTTACATCAAAACTGTAGAATTGATCCTATTAATTCTTAGAACGTGTTACGAATTGTTAAAACGTGTTAATGTTAAAACTCAATTACGAATGGCGAAAACTTGCTAAATCTCTGTTTTACGGATTAGTTCATTAAAGTTACGTTCCATGGTTTCTTTTGTTCCCTGTGTCAAATATACTAACTTATCCCTGTATTACTTACTTAACTTTATAACTGATTTTATTTATTTATTTTATTTTATAGTAAAAAATTTAACTAAATGATGAATGTAAAAAAATGATGTATGTTTAATAACTAGATCAGCGAGTATGTCGTCTACCTACTAAGCTAGGGGGCCAAGCTTGTTTTGATTCCAAGGAGCATAATAAATCAAGGCATATTGTTTTGCCCCCAGGCTGTGGAAGTGAGTATCTGGGATAACATCCTGGGGATAGTGACAATCGGCTGAAGCGAAGTGCTGGCCATTCTATCTTCCCTATTAACATCAGCCTATCCTACCTATCTTCTACACTGCTTAGGATGCAAAACAGCTACTTTTGTTATTATGAAATTTTACTTGTTACTGAAATGTTTATTATCGTTATTATGTCTAATTCAAATGGAAAGTTTATTTCATATATTTTTAATTAAGTTAAAATTTAGCTGCCGTCTTTATAGGCATCTTATTTATTTACACATGCAGATTCATAGAATTTGCTGTAAAGACAGTTGCCTGTTGCATACTTGTTTGTAATTATTTGATAACAAGTAAATAATAAATTTACCTTATTTAAGTTACAAAATATAGTAGAGCTGGGTCAGGTGGATAGAGATAACACTGCAAATAAATTTCTCTGTTCAAACTAGTTTACGAAAAGTTAGAAAATTATAATAAAATACATATTTCCAAACTCTCCCCTTAATACTGTAAAAATATTTTGCTTTTACAACTAAAAATTCTAACGTCGTAATATTACTTGATTACTTTTAATAAACCACAGAATATGAAGATATGTTAATAAAAATGTTTTTTTATAATACAGTTACAAACATTCTTAAAATTCGTAATCATTAACATTTTATTCTTTAGTTACAATGTTGTGATCAAGTAGAGTAAGCGCAGTTGTGTGAATCAGGGAACCTAGTCAGCAGATGCTACTTAGTTTTATGCTTAATAGTTAATAAAAAGCCATACGCTCACCACACCCTACGCCCGAGCTTACAACATTTTGGCCACGTTGTGGGCGGGTTACAGTTGTTACTCTTTAGCTGAACACTGGCAGGTGAGTTACACAGGGTTGTATGTACCGTTCGAACACACACCGTAACACCGTAACTCACTGTGGAAACGATCGTGGCAGTGGGCGGATCTTTACGTTAGTGAGTCCCGTGAGTTTGAACGATGGCCTCAGGGCACCAGGACGAAACTTTCTGGTCGCGGTGGGGTGTTATTTTCTCGGTACTCGAGGGAACTAGATGACATTTTACAAAATAATACTAGGGTTGGCGGATCCCTTAAAAACCCTTGTCTAGAAAAAGCCCTCCTGGGAAGGATGAAAGGAAGGAGACATTATTCTTCGGTAGATACAGAAAAATTTCGAACAACGTCTTCCAATGTGCCGACGATGCCACAGTATCTTGTTGTGAAACGCAAAGAAGGTGACTTTTCAAAAATGAGTCCCTTCCTTATTGAAAGAAATTCATCAATTACGGTGGTCAGCATTGTTCGAGATCCCGCAATTGCCCTGTTTATAAGTAGGAAGCAGTCATTTAGGAAGTATGTATCCTGAAAAAACTTAGCTAATTCGATGAGAAGAAACTGTATGCCCAGTCAACCAAGGCAAAATCAGTTATGCACAGACTGTAATCCACATTGCCACCAGCCCCTATTATAAGAGGAACATTAGCTGCCATAAGATAACCCAACCGATAAACCATCGGAAGGTAACAAATCGGAAGTTCAAAAAGACATTACGTCTGAGGCGGACACCAAACGGTCTAAAGGGATACTGTTGATGGGTCTAGCAGCAAACCCATACTTCGTCCGCCAAGAAGGGTAGACAAAAATATTGTGGCTGGGACTGCAGACATCTCCAGAGGCTGTAAGATGGCGAAAGGATACTGTCGTCCATCGCTGCTCCATCCTCATATATACCAGGGAGGACTTTTAAAAACTAAAATCGGGGACAAGATCTGACCCCGAAGTCTACGAGATGAGCTCCAGATCGGAGATCATCTCGATTGCCGGTGCCAGTATTCTCACCGAACCCAGTGACCTGGTGAAACTCGGCAATATGCAAAGACGAAAGGCTGGCCGAAAAGAAGTCAAAGATATAAGCGCACCCTCTAGCGACTGATTCTTTAACATCTACCTTAGTGAGCATCTTTCTGTGGAATATCAATGGCTGCACTTAGATTATTGCGAATTAAAAATGTTACTGGCTAGGCGAACACGGATATGTGTGTGCCTGCAGGAAACATTTAAGGCTACAAGAACTTTTAATATGAGGGGATATGACTCCTTCCTCTGTGATGTGGCACCGAACATCAGGTCTAGAGGAGGCGTTGATATATTTCTTAGAAACACATAACCTGGCAGACATATTCCGCTCGCTACACCTCTATATTCAGTAGAAATCAGTTTACTATAGTCACTGAGGAAGATGATCTGCTGCTTACATTTAACAGATGGCGAGCAGAAGATCTACGGGATCTGGTCGTGGAGCTACCATCTCAACTACTCCTTGTCGGGGACTCCAACGGTTACACTCCCACTCAGAATTGTCAGAGGACAAACATGGCTAAATTAAGAACTGAAAAGGTGTTGTTTAACAAAGCAGTTGTTTTATTAAACAAAGGCGCTAGCACACATTCCAATTTTAGAAGTTCTACTTTCGCGGTTATCGACATCTCGATCAAGGTCCTAGCGTCGCTCTACGTCAGTCGTAGAGAGTGCTCACAGACCTTTACTTTTGCAATTATACCGTTTGCTGATAACAACGCAAACGCCAAGGAGTGTTATACGCACTTATACAGCTGCTATCACCTGCGAAGCTACGGGTAATATCCCGCGGACCGGTGGTCGTTCCACAACACCGGCACGTGGTGGAACATCTCCGTGAAAGATGCAATAAGAGAGAAGCAACTTGCCTTGAACAGGTATAAACGAGCGCCGACCAAAGACATAATCGGATCCCTTTTAAGCGACTTAGAGCCGCCGTTTGCAGAATAACACTATCTGCAAAAAGAACAAGTTGGAAAACAAGTCTTAACCATAACACTGTCGACCCCAGTGACGGAGTTACGAAAGAGCAGAACAATCGCTGGCACATCAGTGTTTAAGCCCGTAGATCACATTGGTGAATTGATTTGCAACCATGATGAAATTTCTGACACCTTGGGTACGCAGTATGCCGAGATCAGTAGTATAGGAAGTTATCATCTCGATTTCCTCGGAAGGAAAGATAAAGTCGAACACGACCTTGACTTTGAAAGTGAAGGGTACAGTACAGACGACGTGACTTTTATGATGAGGTAAATGGTGTCCGCGATGCTGACGACACTGCAGTTGGACTGGAAGATATTCCTTACTTATTCCTTCCTTACGTCAAGTGCAAGATATAGCTATGCCCAGTTTGTATAGAACTGACACTCTATAACGCCATATGGATGCAAGAGAATTACCATAACCCGTGGAAGGAAGCGATCATCGTGCCGCTTCTGAAGACCGGAAAGGATCTCCTTAAAACCAGAAAACTATCGTCTAGTATAGTTGACATATTGTCTAGGAAATTTATTGGAAACACAGCCGGATCATCCGGTATTTCGAAAAACACGGACTCCAGATTGAAAAATTTCTCCCGATGTTTGAAAAGACACGGATTGCACACCAGTTTGGGTACCAGAAACCCTATTCAAGTGATAACTGGCTTATGTGAAAAACCCAGGTCAAAACAGCTTCATCGAAGGCAAACACTTTGTTGCAGTGTTCTTCAATTTGGAGAAAGCCTTTGACAGAACGTGGAGATATGCAACGACACCATGCAACAGCTACATAATTGGCGGTTCAGAGGTAAACTGCCTAAATTTATCTCCAGCTTTCTCAGAGAGAGGACTTTCCTTGTTCAAGTCTGACAATCTTTATCGGCACCACACGTCCTAGAAAGTGGAGTACCACAGAGATCTACGTTGAGCTGCACGCTTTTTGCCATACCCATCAACAGCACCTTTCAGGGTATAGAAACGTCAAATGGGAAATCCTTGTACGACCCTGAGCTGATCTACTCGGCCATGGCCACGGCGATGTTCAAGCGTAAAATGCAAAATGGTATAGGCACATTAAATAGAAAAATCCTAACAATATAGGCAACATAGGATTTTCTTTCTCGGCAACAAAGACAACGCTAGATTAAAAACTGAAAATCTGTTGTTTAACAAAGCACTTATTTGATTGAAGTTGTATACTTCTGCGAAAAGAGAAGGAGGCACCTGGAACCGAACTTAACTATAAAGGATATCTTGCTACACGGTGGGCCATAATCGAAATTCTGGGCTTAATTTTCGATAGAGAATTAACATGGAATACGCATGTGGACGACGTGTTTCGAGGTGGAAATACTAGTTAAAAGTTATACGTCATTTCCAATATGACTCGGGGAGCAGACAGGGAAGTTTTACTGCACCTACACACCGCTCTAGTTCTATCCAAAATAGATTACGGATGCGCCAGGAGGTCGTACTTGAAAAACCTGGGTCCTGTTCACAATGCAGGGGTGCCGTGCGACACAGGGGGGTACCGCACTAGCTCAGCAGAGAGCTTATATTATGAAGCAGGAACGATTTCAACTACTGCTGTTGAGATACGTTGCTAAAATTGTAGCTTTGGCAAACCACATAAACCACGTGTTACGTGTCATCAACAGACTTGCTGTATATACGACAGCCGTTTCCGTTCGCCCGACTAGCCGGCATCAGTGCGTTTGAATAGCCCAGCCCTTCAACATCCAGGCTCCGATGGTCTAAGCGTATTTTCCTTGCGAAATGCCCCACCCCCCTGACAAATCATAATACCGGCTGAATGTCGCCAGTAGAAGTACGAAATCGTGTAACCCAACTGTATTGAAACTCAGGTTTAGGCTGTTTAGATCAGTCCTGGAGGAATACGTCAAGGAACATACGACTGTGTACACTGGTGGGTCAAATGGGGAGAGCAGAGTGTGTAGTGCGGTTGTGATGGAAGGCGCCTCCCATTCCTGGACACTGCCTTCAAGCAGTTAAAAAGAGATAGAAAAATGCGGTCGGCCTATAATCAGATGATCAAACAAAGTGGCTGTTAACACTGAAACGTATTGGTGACTGAAACGAGAAGAAAAGATCTGACTATAGGACATACGACTCCGACATCGTCGTACCTGCTACAGCCTGAACAAAAACAACCAATATGTACATGTGCCAGAGTACTCACAGTAAAACACACAGTAGAGGAGTGCTCTGCTTTTCGAGCCTTATGGCAGAGATACAAAATCAGAGGTGATTTCAAAACAGACTTTGCTGCTGAGTCCATTGAAAAAACTCTGAAGTTCTTAAAGGCAGCTGGCTTGATCAGCCGGTTACAAAGCACTTATTCTAGAAGAAAGCCTATATCAACAATAATCGAAATACATTCCTTTTTTCTTAGTACTGATTTTTGGTTGCGAAATAAGTGTTTAAAACCATAGTTGTCGAGCCCAACACCAACAACAACAAAATAATTTAAATAATTTACGTTAAATATTGTGTGTTGTATTATAAATGTTTTGTGCACTTTACAAAAACGTTAAATAGTTTAGGCCTTTTATCATTTTCATGCATTATTTACTTGTATGGTTGTAAAATACTTTGTATAATAAATGTTTTAAAGTCACGAAATATAAGTTAAGGTTAAAAACATAAGATTTTAGCATTCTGTTAGAGTATTTGCTGAATAAAATATCAAACTTCATTTAACATTGGAAGGAAAGAAACACAAATGCTTAAATTGTCTGTAGAAATTTCCACCAAAAAGTGTCGTAACCACTAACCTACAGCTATCTGTAATAAGAACTACGGTGGGGCTTAATTGTTTCTTCTGGAATCAGATAACAAGACGTTTCACCAAACACATTTCCTCCTACCGTTTCCATCGACTGACATTAGTGTAGCAGCTGGGAACAAAGTTTTGTGACGGAATAATAAGAGAAAATACATTATTCAGCCTGATTATTAGTAATTTAAAAACTATATTGCTTTTTCAGCTCTTTGCTAATTATTATTCTTGTAATATTTAAATAGAACAAAACTAATAATAAGCGTTTAGGTTTACGTTGACAGAAAACGTAATGCATATTGTTAGTGCTCTTAAACCCCACTAAATGGAAGATAAATGGGATTCGTCATCTGTGAATTAGTAATAAATTGAAATGGAAAAGCGTCTACTTTTCCAAGATTTAACTATGTTTTTCAATGCAATTAGGTAAATATAAAGTGGAGGAATGAGTTACTTATTGACGGATGCATTTGGATTTAGTACGAGCAAGACATAGCCCTACTAAATAATTCTCAAGCTGCGGATAATCTAGAATATTTTCATAAAAACTACTCATGGTTTTAATTGTGATACAGTGAGTAAACAAGTTCACTCTGCTTTATACCTTCGCTTACAATACAAAGTAATATATTTAATAGTGGACAATAGGTGTCCTCACATCAACAAATATTTCAATAATGACTTGACATTTCTCAGTCAAACAAATGTTGATGTAAAAATAATTACTACTTAATTAAATAAATTAATACGCAATAAGTTGTTTGTCATGATAAAGTGTTTGGAATAAAAACAGTTTAGCAAACTAATTTCAAGAATTTGTGTAAAATTATGTGTGTATTATTTTGGTACATGACAATATTATGCAGTGTGAGACAGGTCGTGACAATATTATACCGTCGTGAGACAGGTTAGTTTTACCCTACTGATGACAGTGTCGTTGCAATAGTAATCCTGCTCAGTACGAGAGGAACCGCAGGTTCGGACCCTTGGTTCATGCACTCGGCCGAGAGGCCGGTGGCGCGACGCTACCATCCGTGGGCTTACGCCTGAACGCCTCTAACGCCTTTTCATATCATGTAAAAGCCAACTACCACAGATACTACAATACATGCTTATTCATACCACCCATTTTTACAAAAAATGGCACCCTTTAATAGTTTAATACATAGGTTATTGACAATACCAATGGACGCCAGTGATTTCAATGAAGAACTAACGAGAATTAATCACATAGCTATAGCTAATGGATATAGGGCATTAATGATAGATAACTTAGACAGGCAACATCGAAAGAGAAAGAAAAAGAACGGTACGCCCCGTAAAAGTCTAGATAATACGAGATATATATCATGTGAATATGGCAATACCTTGCCCAAAATATTAAATAGTGTGTTCAACAAGTCAAATATTAAAATAGCATTCCGTACTACTAATACCATTGGCAAAATACTCAAATCGAAACAATCCACACCATTAAAATATAAGACAGTGGTATACAAGATTTCATGTAGCGACTGTAATAGCTATTATATCGGACACACTGGAAGATCTTTTGGTAAACGTTTCAAAGAACATCTCCCCCAAACAAAACATAAAAAAACTAAATTCCAGCTTTGTACGCCATCTAGTTAATAACAATCATAATTACACAAACTTTGTAGCATGACAGATATTCCACCACTAATTAATTCATTTAAGATAATAAAAAATAATTACATTACATATACTACAAGAATATCGAATGAAATTCAATTACTTCAAAGAAAAAAACCACAATTAAAGAAAAACAATCATTGAATTATAAAAAATACCACTATTAAAGTAAAAGAAAGAATTAAGGAAAACTCATATTAAACAACCAGGAGATTACCCAGGAGATTAGGAGCAGTAAATAAACTAGATACCCCAAAATCAAGAAGAAAGAATCAGATTAGGAGTGGTGATGAACAAAATACCCGCCACAAGAAGAAAGAAGAATAAGGTTTATTATCAGGAAATAAACAAAATACCCTGAAACCAGGAAAGAAGAGTAAAGTCAGTATCAAAAAATAAAGAAGATACTCCGAACCAACCATCAGTCAAGATAACACTGAGTACCTTGGTTTACCCAAGAAGAAACACCAGAAGGAAGACGATAAGAAAGGAAGAAATAGGATGGAAGAACCATTATAAAACCTATTATTAACTACCATTGACCCCAAACCAATAGATACAATTAAAGAAAGTATAACATCCCGAAACCCTATAAAATTGTAATTATTGATAAACAAAAGTGTTATATAGTATGATAAGAGGTGCAACAACTAAAGTCATTGTGTGATAAAACAAAAATAAACAAATCTTCACAGTCCATGATGACTAAAGGTCTGGTCTGAGATAATAAGACTCAATATGTCAGAACCACCAGTGAAAGTGTATTAGTGTAAGTGTTTTTTGAAATATAATAAACTTGAAGTTGTAGCATTACTATAACTTAAACTATATGCTATAAAACTACTTTTATATTTGATAATTGGCAACTCATGAAATAATAAACGGGAAGGTATTTCCAATATTTTATTATTTTAGGTCTCTTTGTTATATCAAGACATTTGTAGGAATGACAATAACTAAAGTATGGGTGGAAATGTTTACTATATAAGGAGATGTTAAATAATAGTAATATCAGAAAGGACTGGTAATAGTTTAAGTGTTAATAGAGTTAAAACGTTTAAATGGCTAATATTGTTCCAAGCCATGAACTCCATATTTTTAAAGAGTTCTTATACAATAAGATTTATATGTTTAGAATAAGTTCTATTAGTTAAATAACGGCATACTTACCAATTAAAATGTTTCAGTATGTATGCTGTATTAATTAACAAAATGAGTTAAATGTATGTTAAAAACAATTTCAGCAAACATGTCCAACTTTACAGAATGCTGAGTGATGTTAATTATTATTTTTATAACAGTAGCATGAATTAGATGCTACACATCTCAATAAGTTTGTAAACAATTTTATTTTATGTCATGATAACTATTAAGAGTCAGAGGAGGAGTAGAAGTAAATTTATTTGAAAAAACCATACATGTAAAATACTAAACTCTAGGCCAAATAATGAATTCACAGAAACTCAATATAAACCAGTTAATTCACCTATGAATCATGTAAACTGGCAAGATTTAGGTGAGGTAGGTCAATTAACAACTACTGTAAATGAACCTATCATTTAAAATGGTAATATAGAAAAATACTTTAAATTATTGAAAATTTTTGAAATGTATAAATTAACTATTTTAAAAGAGGAATGTTAAATTCAGAAATTATCACTAAAAACCAGTTCAAATGTAAAAAGTATATGTAATTAAGGAAAAGAAAGGATTTGTGACCATTTAAAATTTATTATAATTGTATTAATAACACTTAAAATGGCAGTAAAAGTATAGGAAGGCGGAAACCAGGTTTTTGGGCCTAGATTTCCAAAAAGAAAGAAATTTGGTAATTTTAACAAAAATCTCAACAAATATGGACTATGTCATATCAAATTAAACAGAAGGAGATAAATAAACCAATTATATGGTTAATAATTCATGAAAGCGAATAATAAACTAAAATTATTCCATATATAATGTAATTTGGAATCATGTATATGGGAAGTCGTAATTATTTTAACAATACTTTTCCAATATTAACTTGGCAAGATTTTTACTAAAGTGGAGGAAGTTAGTTAGTTCTTTGTTAACGCTCAAACTGAACAGTTTATGTGAAATTGCGTTCCGTAAAACCGTATAATGAAGTGCTAACCTTACAGAGAAAAATTCTATGAGCAACGAGAGTTATTTAAATAAACACTTTTCCAGTTAAAACATATAAAACTTTCAACGACAACAGTGAAAACGAACACCACACTACATAATACCAGTGCATTAAAACTACATATTAGTAATAATTCAAGCTACAACAGAATAACCATTTTTACGTAACGAACATATATAAGTGAACACATCTAATATAAACTAATTAACACCAGTGGACACTGAACACTAATCCAGACTACCCCAAACCACATCCTAGACAGTTTACACAAGTTCGGGGATATTTAAAACAACTATAAAGTTGATTTTGCTGTGAGATTTTCTCGCAACGAATACTGCAGTTAACTTATTCATTTTTGGAAGCGGCCATCATGGAAATGCGAAGCAGTGCCACCAACATCGACTGATTTCGTAGTCTACACCTGGTCTGATACTCAAATATATTAAACATTTTATACAGATTATTCACATTTGTTAGATAATAATTATTTAAAATAATTTATTGTAAATGTTATACTTTCTCGTCCTGCCCTTCCCTGACTATTATTAATTAATCGCTCCAAGAACCTTTTTACAATTATTATATGAATTTCTTAACCTGTATTGATATATCGATTATCCTTGAGACGGAGTCGAACATTGCTCGAAATCGATTTAATATCGACTATTATTTAAAATTGTTAATAAATCAATTTCTTTCAATTGTATGATTTAATAAATTATTTCACATGGTAATTTAAGGTTTTAATTCAGCAACAAGACTTCCTGAAAGAAGAAAATATTAACAAAAGGTGATATACTGTGCCAACACGAAGAGTCGTTAATCGATTGCTAACAGGAGTTAATCTGTTTAACTCAAGATTTTGTTAATATCTTCCAGAAGTGAGAATTAAACAAAATTACCTTTCAGAATTTTGGAAATTTGGTTAAAAACAATAAAACATAATTAATTACAAATTATATACACATAAACAAACATAAAACTTTTTTTTTCAGAAAATTTTTTTTTTAATAAAATTTTTCTTTTTTATCTTTATTTGTAACTTTACAGAATACAGGGCCTGGGTACAAATTGGCGCTCGCAACAGTGGGGCTCAAAAGAGTCAAACAGCGGCTAGTTACCAATTGACACTACCCACAGCGGAGCGAAAAGTTGAAGAGCGTTGAGGTTTTAAACGAACCCATAATATCTTTTTATTTGTACGTACGGTTACAAATTGGCGTCCAACTAGAGGGCTTAATAATTTAAGCCTGGCAGCGGTTATTTAATAGAAAAAGGAGACAGAATGCAAAGACGAGCTACTTCGAAGAAGAGGGCGGCAGAGGCCGAAAAGGAAGTGGACATGGGGGATAAGGAGGCAACACCCGTTGAGGATCCAGAAGTGTTAGTAACCCCGGTGAAATCGAAACAAACCACACCACCAGAGGAACAACCTGATAAACCCTCACAAACAGAGGCATGACAACACAAGAAATGTTCAGGCAGGTGATGGACGCAAGCAAGAGAATAGTAGGAAATTGAGAGAAGATTTAAAGGAGGAAATCAAATCCACTAAGGAAGAAAACATATCAACCAGTAAGAAGTTGAGCAAGGACATTGAAGAAAATAGTAAGAAGTTGAGTCAAGATTTGAACAGGAAAATGTATGACAACAACCAGTCCACCAAGGAAGATTTGAGTGGAATAAACAAAAATATAGAGTCCAAGATGGAGGAGAACGGGAAGAAATTAGAAGAATTAAAGGAAGACTTGAATAAGAAACTGGATTCTACCAGAGAAGAATTAAGAAAGGAAAGGAAGGAAAACAACCACTCCTTAAATGAAAAATTAGAAGATTTGAAGGAAGACAACCGATCCACAAAGGAAGAATTGGGCCATAAGATTGGAAATACCAAAAGAGAATTGAGAAAACCAGCAAGAAGGTGGAAAAGAAAATGGAAGAAAATAATAAGAATTTGGAAGAAAAGATGGGGGAAAGGTTGGAAGAATTGAGAGAGGACAATCTACTGCTGAGAGAAGAACTAAGGGAAGTCAACCAAGAGAACATGAACAAGTTAGACGAGAGGATCGAGTTAGCGAAAGAAGAGTTGAATAGAAAGATAACAGACACTAAGAAATCCATCGTCAAAAAGTTAGAACAGGAAGTAGTTGTGGTAAACCAGCAGATCAGGGAAGTGGACGAAAGATGTCGTCAGACGGAAAGTGAAGTACTGGAAGTCAGGGAGGTAATAAATAAAGAAATTACCCAAGTCAAGGAACACCAGAAGACTAAACTGGAGGAAAACAAAAATTTTGCAAAGGAAGAAATAAATAAAGTGCGAACACAGGTCACTGAAAGATGCGACGGCATGGAAGCCGCTATGACTAACATCACGGGACAAGTGCGACAGAGTCAGGAGGAAATAGAAATAATAAGAAACCGACCAACTGGGTACAATAATTTCCCCATGTCAGAAAATCGGGAATGGCTAAACTTTAGGCAATATAAGCGTAAGCCAATGGAGTTCTTGGCCCGCATAGAAGAGTACCTGGAAAAGCATAGAGGAAACCGATGGGTCCAGAACCGGGAAATCCTAGACGAGTCTTTTCGGGAGGTGAACGACCATTGATGGATGGCCAACCGAAGCGACATCGAGAGCTACCAGCAATTTAAAAGCCTCTTCAAGGCTAAGTATTGGTCGGAAACGACACAAAACTTAATACGGGACAACATATGCCACGGCCATTACAAACAACAAGTCGGTAGTTCCATGACGGCATATTTCCTCGGCAAGGTATGTATGGTCAAACATTTAGAACCGGCCATACCTGAGGAATACCTGATCAATAAACTATCATACCATTATGACGAGGAAGTAATTCGAGCGAGGAGAGGCAGCCAAATTAAAACAATTCAGGCAATGACCGAACTCCTCGAGAATTACGAGAACGAGGAGTACTACCGACAAAGCCGGAGAAGAAACGATCGACCCGAACCTAGGACGTATCCAAACAACAACCTGGGTACGACCAACACCAACACGGGATACCAGGGAGGCCGGGCATACCCACAGAACAACAACTTTAACCACACGAATATTAATAATAATAATAATAATACGGTTCCTAATCATACGAACCCGAATCGACCCAATAATGGTTATCAGGGTAACCGAAATCAATACCCTCCAAACCCTAATAGTCAGAGAAGCCCCAATTATGGTAACGAGCGTTACCATAACAATAACAATCGTGGTAGTCCACCTAATGGTAACACCAATAATATTAGATTTTCCCGACCACGTGTGAACTTTATACGAGCAGTAGATGGTCGCCAACGGAGGTACTACAACCAGAGGAGAAACAGCTACCATGAGTATGAAGATAGGCGGAGAAGCCGAGAACGAGACCAACCAAGGTACTATCCTCCGAGACGGAGTACCAGTTTGGACGATACTGAACGGATGACCAACAACGAACGACAGGAAGATCACAGAACCGAGCGGCAGGGGCCCACTCTAAGCATCCCAAATGATGCTTCCTCAAGTACGACACAACGGAACAATGATGTCGAGCCTTTAAACGGGCGAAGGCAGTAATAAATCGCCAGAACCCGTTACTGCTCCTAAACACTGGGTATAATAATAATGAGTTGAATAAAACATATAATAAAAATCGTATCACGATAATAGGGTGTAACTACCTCAAGAACATCCGACATAAATTATTGGAAGAGGACGACAATAGTCCCACCAATAACAATAATAATGAGTTTTTACATGTAAATGCGGAGGTAGAAGGAATCCCCGCTAATTTGATGATCGATACTGGTTCCAACGTATCCATTATAAGTACGACTGAGTTGGAGAGAATACAGAGAGAGTGCGGAAGAACTTTACCGACGTTGCCATTAAACAATATTATTTTGTTAGGTGCAACCGGCCGACAAAATAAGACAATACGAAGGCAAGTCTCCGCCAGAGTGATGAGCTGCGGTATAGCAATAGAAATGGAATTCTTGGTGGCGAGCGGGCTTCCGTTTAATATATTGGTCAGGTGTGATGTGCTCAGGCGGAATTCTGCCATAATTGATTTGAGAACCGAGAAATTGTCTCTATTTACCAACGGACACACTTGGACGGCTAACTTGGTTGGTAGTGACCAAGTAATTCCCGATAGTATCCACCAACAAATTCGTCAGATTAACTATATACATCCCACACCTATTATTGAACAAAAGGTAGACGATAACTCCAATGAAGACTTATGGTCCCAAAAAATCCAGGAGATCTGGGTTTTCCGGAGCGGTATAACCGGAGAGAAATTACCACAATACCAAGCGAATAAATTAATTGAAATCTATGAAAAATATAAATCAGTATTTTCTGACGGGCCCGGTAAAGTAAAAAACTTCCAGTGTACTCTACAGTTCCGAGACACAGTGGACTTTAACCGGAAGTCTTACCCCATCGCGCAATCACGAAAGGAAGCTGTAAGAGCTGAAATAAAACAGATGATTAACCGTGACATAATAGAGAGTAGCCAATCCCCATATACAAGTCCTATCGTGGCTATTCCTAAGAAAAACGGACAAGTCCGTTTGTGCCTAGATGCGCGGGAGATTAATAAGATGATTATTAATGACAGGACTTCACCCGGTGAGATTGAAGAGATTTTGAAACGGTTCCACGGTACCAAGTACTTTAGTACCTGGGATACGGTGTGCGGGTACTGGCAGGTGGAATTACATCCACAGAGTCGCCAGTATCTGGCCTTTATATTCGAAGGGCGGAACTACCAGTTTCAGAGGTTGCCCTTCGGACTGGTAAATTCAGTCGCAGTCTTTGTACACTGCATGGACCAGATACTTGGCCAAGAAGCACTACAGTTCACCACCGTGTACGTTGATGACTTGCTAGTGTCCTCAGAAGCTTGGGAGGAACACTGCTACCGTGTGGAACACGTACTAAAGAAATTAGCGGCGAATAACATCACGCTAAAGTTAGCAAAATCTCACTTTATCGCCAAGGATATTCAATTCTTGGGTTTCATATTGAATGACTAGGGAATCTCACCGTCGGCTGAAAAAATAGAAGCGATTCAAAACTTTCCCATACCTAAGAATCGAAGGCAATTACAGTAATTCCTGGGACTCTGTAATTACTACCGCAAGTTCCAGGAAAAGTACTCTGAATTGACCGCCAGATTTCAGCCGCAACTGTCATCCAAAAATAAATAGATATGGGGTACAGAACAGAATAATACATTATCATTAATTAAACAGAAATTCCTGGAACCTATAATACTTCGCCATCCGGATTTCAGCAAACCGTTCTATCTGAATTGCGATGCCAGTGACATCAGCCCCGGCACAACCTTGTATCAGGAGGATGAGGAGGGCGAACATCTCGTGATCTGCTTTGCCAGTAGAGCATTAAATCAGTGCGAAAGGAATTATCACGTCACTGAAAAGGAATTGTTAAGTGTAGTGTTCGCGTGTGGAAAATTCCGCACGTATATCCTTGGTTACTCCGTTACCGTCCGGACATACCATAAGTCAATATCGTTCCTAAGTAGGTGTAAATTAAGTCACGGAAGGTTGACACGGTGGATACTATTGCTGCAAGTGTATGACCTTAAGTGGGAGTACATCCCCGGAAAGAAGAATGTCGTCGCGGACGTGTTGTCTAGGATAGACATTGATAAACAGACGTTCGAGGGGGAAAAGGAAAGTATACTTAAGGTATACCATATTCTGAGTGACAGCGCCGATCTACAATCAATATTGGAAAACCTGAGCACACACCAGCAAACTGACCCGAAGTTAATATCTATTAAAACAAGATTGGAAGCAGGGGACGAGACTATCGCCCAATATTATAAAATCCACAACGGGATACTGTTCTTACAACCATCTTTATATAAGGAAGAATGGAAGGTTGTCATTCCAACCCATATCGAAAAGGAGATAGTGAATAACTATCATGTTCGATATGGGCATATGGGCGCCTTAAAGGTGATAAAGGCCCTGGAAGAGAGCTGCCACATAAAGGATATTAATCGGAAAGTCCGAAGGTACATAAAGAGTTGCCGCATTTGCCAACTCGTGAAGTCCAATAACGAGAAAAAGAAGGGCAAATGATTCCCATAACCTCTCAAGCAAAGCTAGAAAAAGTATTCCTGGACATCTGCGGGCCATTTCCCCGCAGTGGGGGCCGTTACAGATACAAGTATCTAGGCATCGTGATGGACCATTTTACAAAGTTCATCAAGCTATACCCAGCGAATCGGGCGACTACAAATAAAATTCTCGACATCTTAACCAACCAGTACTTCCCAGACGTCGGAAAACCAGTTTCGATCATCACCGATCACGGAACCCAGTTCAAGGGGAAAAAATGGCCGGTACACTACTGTCGATGGGGGTTCATACCTATAAAACCTCGGTATACCATCCGAGCAGTAACCCGGCAGAAAGAGTATTGCGAGAGGTGGAGCGCATATTACGGACGTATTGCCACGATCAACAGAGGAGGTGGCAAGAATATCTTGAGGCCACAGAAGAATTCCTCAAGCTGGCATACCACCCAGCCATAAGAATTACCCCATACTCCGCCATGTACGAAAGACAACCCCCAAGGGAGATCGAGGAAATATTGGAGTTCCCGAAAGAAAATAAATATATTTTCAATAAAATTAAATTTTATAATAAGGTGGCCGAAAACCAGGAGAAACGGCGGATTAAATATAATAAAGGAATGGGTAAGATAATTACCTATACCATTGGAGAGAAAGTGTTATTGAAAAATAGAGAGTTACCCAGTTCACTAGAAGGGATAACTAATAAATTATTGCTTTTATACACTGGACCATATATAATCTCCAAAAACAATAACAATAACACTTACGAAATTAAGGAGATGGGTTCCAGTAAAATTAAGGGTGTCTATAACCAGGCATCCATGAAGAAATATCATGATTAAATCGACAAAATTTAAAAATAATGTAAGCCCACCTTACATACCAGAGATTTGAGAAAAACTATTTGTAAAGAGAATATGGAGAATTTATAAATCATCAAAATTTAAAAATAAAGTAAGTACACCTTACTAACCAATTATTTGAAAGAAACATTTTGGAAAGAGTATAAAAAGAATTTTGAGAAACCATCAAAATTCGAAAATAAAGTAAGCACACCTTACTAACCAATTATTTGAAAGAAACATTTTGGCAAGAATATAAAAAAGAAGTTATGAAGATATCATCAAAATTCGAAAATAAAGTAAGCACAACTTACTAACCAATTATTTGAAGGAAACATTTGGAAAGAATATACAAAAGAATTTAGAATTAATCATCAAAATTTAAAAATAAAGTAAGTTCACCTTACTAACCAAAGATTTGAAGAAACAACTTTTGAATAATGAAAGAGGATAAGAAGAATTTTGAAAAACCATCTAAATTCAAAAATAAAATTAGCACACCTTACTAACCAATTATTTGAAGGAAACATTTTGGGAAAGAATATAAAAAGAATTTTGAAAATAATCAACAAAATTCTAAATAAATGGAAGATCACCTTACAAACCAATTATTAGAAAAAAATTTGGTGAAATAAAAAGAAGAGAACTCATACCATATTTATGGAAATAATACAATATATTTACCATATTTAAAAAAAATCTTAATGAGATAAATAAAAGAAACAGAATTTAGAATTATACCAAGTAATTCTGAAAGAAATGATAGTGTCTAATATCAATAACTAAAGTGTAAAAAACCTTCAATAAAATGATACCGAAAGGGAATAAAAATCAGTGATACGATTTGATTGTTTAAATATGATAAAATACAAAAACTTATGTGGAAATATAAAGTAATAAAACTTTGAAGTGGTATAAGGAGAAATGATGACTTCATTATCAAACTAATTAAAACATTCATTCGAAAGAATAAAAGCTAGGAGAGGAGTAATTTGAGAATACAATCAAAGATATGATGTAATTAAACAAATTAATATGAAATGATTATGAATTAAATGTCAATTGTAATAACGACAGTTATAAGAAAGTTCTAGAACATAGAACAAGTGGAACTAATAAAAACAGAGTAACAAAACAAAAATGTCATAAAAATATGCTACTATTAACCAATGCAGATTGTAATAAAAAAACAGAAAGTAATAAAGCATTAATAACCAAAAACTTTATATGATAAGAAAATTTGAAAAATGTACTAATAGAAGAGCTTCCTACCATAATATCAAATGAATTAACCATCAAGTTAAGGAGTCAGAAGAACAACTGAGATAGGAATATTAAAACCTCTGAGCAATATAATAAGTAATAAGTAAAGTATCCAAAGATATTTTTTAAATAGTAACAAAAGTGTACTATTCTGAATAATTTTTTAATCGGTCTGTAGATAATTCGAGCAGTATTAATATGGTTTTTGAGCAGAGATGATTTGCCTCTGTACTCAAAAAAGAAGTGAAGTATTGGACAGCAGAGGAAGTAGCGTACTGTGCCTCTCTGAACTGAACCAGCTCACAAAGTAGGGAACGATAGGGAGGAAATATCCCAAGGAGAAAATACTATGAAGAAATATGAAAATAAAATAATACGTATGAAACTCAGATGACTATTACTATCAAGGAAGATCAAGTGAGAATGATAAAGATATAAGCTCAAATATAAATAAGAAAATTTTTGGAAATGGAAGGAAGTCAAGAATAATAAAAAACTAGAATAATTATCATAAGCAATTGTTTCAGACAAAGCAAGTTTAGTCTGAAAAAATCACTTCTGGAGAAGGGCATTCTGTAGCATGACAGATATTCCACCACTAATTAATTCATTTAAGATAATAAAAAATAATTACATTACATATACTAAAAGAATATCGAATGAAATTCAATTACTTCAAGGGAAAAACCACAATAAAAGAAAAACAATCATTGAATAATAAAAAATACCACTATTAAAAGTCAAAGAAAGAATTAAGGAAAACTCATATTAAACAACTAGGAGATTACCCAGGAGATTAGGAGCAGTAAATAAACTAGATACCCCAAAATCAAGAAGAAAGAATCAGATTAGGAGTGGTGATGAACAAAATACCCGCCACAAGAAGAAAGAAGAATAAGGTTTATTATCAGGAAATAAACAAAATACCCTGAAACCAGGAAAGAAGAGTAAAGTCAGTATCAAAAAATAAAGAAGATACTCCGAACCAACCATCAGTCAAGATAACACTGAGTACCTTGGTTTACCAAAGAAAAAACACCAGAAGGAAGACGAGAATAAAGGAAGAAATAGGATGGAAGAACCATTATAAAACCTATTATTAACTACCATTGCCCCAAACCAATAGATACAATTAAAGAAAGTATAACATCCCGAAGCCCTATAAAATTGTAATTATTGATAAACAAAAGTGTTATATAGTATGATAAGAGGTGCAACAACTAAAGTCATTGTGTGATAAAACAAAAATAAACAAATCTTCACAGTCCATGATGACTAAAGGTCTGGTCTGAGATAATAAGACTCAATATGTCAGAACCACCAGTGAAAGTGTATTAGTGTAAGTGTTTTTTGAAATATAATAAACTTGAAGTTGTAGCATTACTATAACTTAAACTATATGCTATAAAACTACTTTTATATTTGATAATTGGCAACTCATGAAATAATAAACGGGAAGGTATTTCCAATATTTTATTATTTTAGGTCTCTTTGTTATATCAAGACATTTGTAGGAATGACAATAACTAAAGTATGGGTGGAAATGTTTACTATATAAGGGGATGTTAAATAATAGTAATATCAGAAAGGACTGGTAATAGTTTAAGTGTTAATAGAATTAAAACGTTTAAATGGCTAATATTGTTCCAAGCCATGAACTCCATATTTTGAAAGAGTTCTTATACAATAAGATTTACATGTTTAGAATAAGTTCTATTAGTTAAATAACGGCATACTTACCAATTAAAATGTTTCAGTATGTATGCTGTATTAATTAACAAAATGAGTTAAATGTATGTTAAAAACAATTTCAGCAAACATGTCCAACTTTACAGAATGCTGAGTGATGTTAATTATTATTTTTATAACAGTAGCATGAATTAGATGCTACACATCTCAATAAGTTTGTAAACAATTTTATTTTATGTCATGATAACTATTAAGAGTCAGAGGAGAAGTAGAAGTAAATTTATTTGAAAAAACCATACATGTAAAATACTAAACTCTAGGCCAAATAATGAATTCACAGAAACTCAATATAAACCAGTTAATTCACCTATGAATCATGTAAACTGGCAAGATTTAGGTAAGGTAGGTCAATTAACAACTACTGTAAATGAACCTATCATTTAAAATGGTAATATAGAAAAATACTTTAAATTATTGAAAATTTTTGAAATGTATAAATTAACTATTTTTAAATAGGAATGTTAAATTCAGAAATTATCACTAAAAACCAGTTCAAATGTAAAAAGTATATGTAATTAAGGAAAAGAAAGGATTTGTGACCATTTGAAATTTATTATAATTGTATTAATAACACTTAAAATGGCAGTAAAAGTATAGGAAGGCGGAAACCAAGTTTTTGGGCCTAGATTTCCAAAAAGAAAGAAATTTGGTAATTTTAACAAAAATCTCAACAAATATGGACTATGTCATATCAAATTAAACAGAAGGAGATAAATAAACCAATTATATGGTTAATAATTCATGAAAGCGAATAATAAACTAAAATTATTCCATATATAATGTAATTTGGAATCATGTATATGGGAAGTCCTAATTATTTTAACAATACTTTTCCAATATTAACTTGGCAAGATTTTTACTAAAGTGGAGGAAGTTAGTTAGTTCTTTGTTAACGCTCAAACTGAACAGTTTATGTGAAATTGCGCTCCGTAAAACCGTATAATGAAGTGCTAACCTTACAGAGAAAAATTCTATGAGCAACGAGAGTTACTTAAATAAACACTTTTCCAGTTAAAACATATAAAACTTTCAACGACAACAGTGAAAACGAACACCACACTACATAATACCAGTGCATTAAAACTACATATTAGTAATAATTCAAGCTACAACAGAATAACCATTTTTACGTAACGAACATATATAAGTGAACACATCTAATATAAACTAATTAACACCAGTGGACACTGAACACTAATCCAGACTACCCCAAACCACATCCTAGACAGTTTACACAAGTTCGGGGATATTTAAAACAACTATAAAGTTGATTTTGCTGTGAGATTTTCTCGCAACGAATATTGCAGTTAACTTATTCATTTTTGGAAGCGGCCATCATGGAAATGCGAAGCAGTGCCACCAACATCGACTGACTTCGTAGTCTACACCTGGTCTGATACTCAAATATATTAAACATTTTATACAGATTATTCACATTTGTTAGATAATAATTATTTAAAATAATTTATTGTAAATGTTATACTTTCTCGTCCTGCCCTTCTCTGACTATTATTAATTAATCGGTCCAAGAACCTTTTTACAATTATTATATGAATTTCTTAACCTGTATTGATATATCGATTATCATTGAGACGGAGTCGAACATTGCTCGAAATCGATTTAATATCGACTATTATTAAAAATTGTTAATAAATCAATTTCTTTCAATTGTATGATTTAATAAATTATTTCACATGGTAATTTAAGGTTTTAATTCAGCAACAAGACTTCCTGAAAGAAGAAAATATTAACAAAAGGTGATATACTGTACCAACACGAAGAGTCGTTAATCGATTGCTAACAGGAGTTAATCTGTTTAACTCAAGATTTTGTTAATATCTTCCAGAAGTGCGAATTAAACAAAATTACCTTCCAGAATTTTGGAAATTTGGTTAAAAACAATAAAACAGAATTAATTACAAATTATATACACATAAACAAACATAAAAAAAAATTTTTTTCACAAATTTTTGTTTTAATAAAATGTTTCTTTCTTTATCTTTATTTGTAACTTTACAGAATACAGGGTCTGGTTACAACTTCAAGACCAACTTTAGACCCCTGCATATATGTAAGAAAGGCAGATACATGAACGCTGCTGAAGAATTCGAAATATATAAGGAACAAAAAATCCTCAGTAAAATTAAAGGTAGTGGCACAAATAATAGTAAGAATATCCCTGAGTTCCTACTAAATGATCAACTGCAGTTTCAATCAAACTCACTATACGACATAGTAATTAATATCCAAGATAAGATTGAAAACACACGGACAACAGAGTAGATAATGTACAGTAATAACAACAGTGCGGGCTTGACTTCAACGCGATGCGCACCGGCCGGATATGTTCAGTTCACGCTTGTGTTTATAAGTTCGTTTATTTATTTTATTTTAATGTGTTGACCTCTACTGTGGAGTGAAATACCTGATGATGAGACATATGTATTGAAACGCGTCGTAGCGTCAAAAAGAAAGTCACTGACGGAAACTATTAACGTAAGTTTTTGAATAATTACAAGTGACTTGGATACTAGTGAAAAATGAATCTTAAATTATGCAGTGTATGTGCAACGGTAAAGTCATTAGCAAATAAGTTCGTCTGTAAACAACTATGAAAAACATGCAACACAAATTTGCAATAGGCTCCCAAAATATGGATTCTTTGATCCTCAGTCCTCAAGTTGGTTGTAGACTACATCTAGTTTCATCAAAACTCCCTCTCCTTTTTCACTTTTCTACGAGGTAAGTCAATAAGTATTCGCAAACAATTTTTACAATTTATTATAACAGCAGTAAAAATCTGACAGTTACCTCATTTTTCAACATAGTTCCTTTGCTTTTCAATACACTTGGTCCATTTTTACACAAGCTTCTTAATGCCCTCAGAAAGCTTTTCAGCTGAGCAGCAAGCCATGTATGCTTCTCTCGCTACTTGGTCTCTGGAGAATCGATGGTCCCTTAAGGCATCTTTAAATTAATCAAAGAGATTGTAATCTGATGGCGGAAGTTCGGGGCTATATGCAGGATGCTCCAACACCTCAAAACACAAAAACACAGTTTCTCAATGGTTTGTACAGTGTGCGCGCGTTGTAATGCAACAAAAGCACTTCCATCCAACAACAGGCTTCGGCGTTTGGATTGAATTGCTGGCTTCAGTTCGCTGGGCAGCATCGTACTGTAACTTGCACTTGTTTGTTGAGCCCTTCTCAAAGCACTGTTGCAGTATTGGCCCTTGTGAGTCCCAGAATACTATGAGCATTATTTTTCCTCACACTCGAGAAATTCAGGATGTTTTCGTTCCATGCTCTGGCGTTTGCTTTCAGACTCAAAGTGGTGGATCCACGTTCCATCTTTAGTGACTAACCACTTCGAAAAGATCTTCACCTTCTTAAGCATAGCGGTCCAGTAAGCGTTAACGGATGGCTACACGATTGCGCTTGTGCTCCTCAGTGAAATGTTTGGACCCATCTTGCGCAGACTTTACGAAAGCCAAGCCTGTTATGTATACAGAACAATGACTAATTTGCAAATGATACACCACTTCATCGATAGCCACTCTTCGGTTGGTCTGAATCATGGCATTATCTTGTTCAATAATCGCATCAATAGTAGAAGAGGGTGGGCGGGTTCCTTCGTCTTCGTCGTCCTTGACGCTTGTCTGACAGTTTTAAAATTTTTCAATCCATTCGAATACACTTTTCTGTCGTAAAACATTATCCCTATATTGTTTTTAAAGTCGTCTATGGGTATCGGCTCATGATACATCTTCAACCACAAAAACCGGATCACTGCACGCTGTTCTTTGATGGAGAAAAATGAGAGAGTGGCAGTCATGATTACCGTGCACAAATCCACAGCTGATTGAGCGATGGTCGGTCTAATAGTCTACAAGCAGAGACAACGGCACCATCTGTCGGCATACAAGAGCACTAAGTAGTACTGCCAACCTACAGAAATTATAATAATACTGCGGATACTTATTGATTGACCCTTGTATATCTTCGTACTACACACTCTCAGTTACTTATTCCGTAAATTCTTTCCTTGGCCGTCATAAAAAATGCTTTCGTTCTAATCTAACTTCTATGATAGATATCATCTATGTACGCTATACACTTTATCCCTTATTAATTGCCCAATACAATTATTTCTTCTGTTATTTATGTGTTTCCCCAATAATCGTTTATTATTTGGTTTCTTCAGGACTTCCTAACTCGATGCTTTCTTCTTCTAGAAACTTTGTGGAGCTATTACCAAATCTCAGAAGCCTCCAGCTCGTTCTCTCATACCAATTCTCTACGTCTCCGATCCATACAGAGCCACACTCCGTAAGAAACGTCGGAAAACATTTCCTAGTTTCAATACTGTTACTGTTAGATAAGAGTAGTCTTTCCTTCTTGTTGGATGCAGCTTTCTACAAATGTCTTCTGTGTTTCTTCCATTAGCTCTTATCCTGCTTTTATCTCGTTTTTGTATTATTTATTTGTTTTCCAAGGTTTATAGTAAATACAATTCCACTCACTTGAACTTCTATTTTTTTTTATTGATTTTCATTTCGAATCCTTCACAACTTTTTCATTATTAGTCGATTTATTTTCACGCCTTCTTCACCCTCCATTAACATAGGCAAATCTAAAATAACAAATATCTTCTCCTCCTATTCTAAATCACTTTAACCATTACTATTAACATTTATTCTTTTTTAGCAGTAGTCATGCTATTTTCAAACTGCTTGTCTTTTATCAGGCTTTTGATTTGTAGTCTTACAAAAATCTCTTCTTTAATTTTTGCATACCAAAGAACAGTAGACTTTGTGCAGAGATATTTGAAACCATCTCCATCTTTGTCTAGAAATTTTACAAACTGTTTCATCAAATTTGATATGAAGATGGAGTAACAGAATTTTTTTAGCATCCAACAGGCTAGCTCTAAGTACATTCTTCAGTCCTGGTGTCAGATCGGTTCTTTTAGGCCAATGCCAATCTTTTGCTTACAATGTTGTTCTTTTGCTCGACTATTTCACTCGCACACTCAGATTGAAAATTTGATTTGTGAATCCCTGTTACAGATCTAGTAAAGTGCACAGCATTTTGAGATCCCTACACACCAATCACCGGTGGTTATTGCACTATATTTTCTCCACGATATTCTTCATGGTTTACTAATGTTCCTTTAAATGCACTGAGTGAACAACTGTAACCATGGCTAACTCTCTGCCATTGTGCAACAGCACACCCTTGACGCTTTTTTTAGTAGAGTCTATAAATAGTCTACAATCATTTGGGCCCTAATTGACACAACCGAATTTGTTTAATAGCTATGTTATGTTTTTACAATAGACCAGATTTTCTATTGTACAAGACCTTTTTCTCTGTGCCTGTAAAAGTCATTGTAGTGCTAGCGGCAAGTAATTTTTTTTCCTTTAATCTTGAACCTAAAAAGCTCAGATGCATCTTAGAAAGACTCAAATCTCTTATATTCAGCTGTCTCTGTGTGAATAGCTCTGGTGCATCAGATGTTTCAGGGGTGAACTCATATGACATTATTTGCGATTCACTACTGTTGACTGTATCTGAAACAAACAAATCACTACTATTTTTAGGCGGCGTAGCTACTCGAAGATATGGACCATACAAGCCGATCTATGCCAGACGTCTCTCCGAGCTTCTAATGTTGTGTCACACTGTTAATTACACAGTAAGTGGTAAATACCGTGTAAGCTTTATCCCATGGTTTTATGTCATACCAGAATTTCAATACGTTTCTTAAAATTTTGTCTACTGCTTACGGTTCGTTGTGGATTTAAGGGTGTTAAGGCTGTTGAAGTTTGTCGAATGTTGTTTCAGATAGACACTCCGATTAGATGGTGACTTTACCAGAGACAACGGCAGGTGTAAACGAAACACGCTGCTGAAAATCGCACCTTTAAAACGCGGGCAAAATAAATATTAATCTGTGAATTTATCGTAAAAGCTCACTGTTTTCCCGCTGTAAATTCAAGCTGTGAAAACTAACATAATTTAGACAACGGAGTTTTAATAATAAATTTTTGTTCTGTTTTCACAATCAAAATTCAGTGATACTCATCAACTTATTTTCACCAGCAATATCGTAGGTTTTATGAAACGTCTAAAAACACTAATGGCACACAAGCTGACGATCACTGATTTATTTTAAAATTTTAAACATATTTATTGATATTTTTAACAGATAGAATTACAGATATCTTAAATTAATATTGCTACGACAGCACAGAACAATCTACGCGTTTATCGAATGCACCAGAAAGATCTCGACGTAAGCGTGTGGTGTACGTGCTACTAAACGCATTTTGCGAGAATTTTCTCGACTGTGCCAGGCTCCGCTCGGGCGCTCGGACTGTGTCAAGGCCGTAGCAATTTACGTAGTTCGCGAGAGATAAGACGCAGTTTGGAAGCTTCTGGTGTGTGAGCGTAACTATAAATACATCGCGTCGCGGCCTTAGTTTTCAGTTCAATGCGAGATTTTTGACTGTGCGGTTCGAGAGTATTAGTGCGATATATTTACAGAGCGGTTCGAGTTATTACGGTGTACATTCAAGTAGTTATTAGTGAAGTGTTGCGTTTTATATTCGGACGGTATAATTGTAATACAGTTGAGTTTTAATATTAGTGGACATTTTATTGCGTATGAACAATTTCATTTGATTTGTTGTAGACACTGTGTTGTTAATTACGAACTGTTTTACTATAACAATTAAAGGTGTGATTAGTGACTTAATTGGTGTCTTGTATTTATTTTGTTTCCACTGTACCTACGACGGTCGAGTAGACCGTCGTAACAGTGGTGTCAGAACTGGGATAGAACGGTTAACAGTGGAAACAGTGGATACTTTGTACTAGACGAGTGTAATTCGTAATTAATCGAAAAACGATGGATGCCAGTCAGATGATGGAAAATTTCCAGGCGCTGTTGTTGCAGACAGAAGAACGACGACGACAGGATGCAGAGAAAGCGGAAGAGAGACAGAAAACCCTCCTGCTGGAAGCAGAAAGACGACAAAAAGAAGAACGAAGACAAGAAAGAGAAGAAGCAGAAAAACGACAGGTTGAAAAACGCAGGCAGGAAAGAGAAGAAGCTGAGGAACGTCAGAAAGCACTAGTGCTAGAGACAGAAGAAAGACAAAAAGATAAAACGGAAGCTCTCTTTGAAACTATGCAGAAACAGTTACAAGAACATACTACCGCAGAATTGGGTCTCCTACGTGGTGACGTAGGTGAATTACGAGGTGAGCTCAATAATCAGATTACCAGAATATCTGACGTAGAAGAATCCATGTCAAATAAAATAGCTAAAGTAGAAAAATCTGTCTTGACTGTGGAAGAAGTTATGTCAACAAAAGTATCTGCAGTAGAAAACTCAATGGCAAACATAAGAGAACAAATTAAAAGTAAAGTCGAACAGTGCATGAAGCTTCAACCAAAACAAATTTCTGAACAGACTGTACCACTGAAAAAGACAGAAAAAGACACAGAAAATAAGTTAATAGAGAAAGTCACTTTGCCTGCAGTAGGGACAGTTCATGTCAAAACTCCAACCTTTGACGGAAACAGTCACTGGGCAACGTACCTCCGCCAATTTGAAGCTGCTGCATGCGCAAATAATTGGACAGAGAAAGACAAGGCTGTTTCACTTGTTCTTGCATTAAAAGGACCCGCGACAGAATTGCTACAGAAAGTACCACCTGACAGCCAGAACATCTATGCCGAGTTGATAAAAGCTCTAGAATTACGCTACGGTGATAAACATTTGCGAGATGTGTACTGCACCCAGTTGAGAGCAAGGCGACAGCATTCCGGGGAAAGTCTTCAAGAGTTTGAAGCAAGTATCGACAGACTAATTATACTGGCCTATCCTGAAGCGCCAGAAGATTTTCGAACACGTTTTGCGATGCAGACATTTACTGCCGGTGTCCGAGATAACGAACTACAGCAAGTGTTACGAATGGCAAGACACCAGAACAGTGCGGACGCCCTGGTACATGCTTTGCAATTTGAGGCCGCCAAATCAGCGTCTGGTTGGACCAGTCATAAAGTGCGCGAGCTAAAAGATCGCGACGGCACTGACGATGAGGAAGAAGAACAAGGAACAGAGACTCGACGGTCGGCGCCACAGAATAAAATAAGAAAGGATGGAAGACCGAAGTGTTATCGATGTGGGAAACCTGGACACCTACAACGAGATTGTCGGGTTAGAATTCAGCAGCAGGGAAACGAGCAATAGTCGGTGCAACGGGGCGTGTGCTGACTAACTGGAGGAACGAACCCCCTAGAGAATACGCAATTTCTACGCTTCAGAAAAACACCGGGAGCTTGGTAGTTACCGGATTTGTTCAAGAAAGGCCAACCTCGATTACAGTTGACACAGGCGCAACAGTTTCTATTGTGCGCCCCGACGTGGTGAAAGATCTCAAGCCAATCTGGTGCTCTTGCAGCTTGCGAACAGCTACTGGACGGCCTGTAAAAGTGTATGGAAAAGTGGAGATACACCTACGCCTCGGTAGACTTGAGTTTAATCATCAAGTACTTGTTGCAGACATTGTGGATGAAGCAATTCTTGGTGTGGACGTTATGAACGCATACGGATTTATAGTCGACTTCAAAAACAATGTCTTGAGGATCGGAGGCGAAGAGGTAATACTATCAATAATGACGACAGCAGAAAAATCGATGGACGTCATAAACCAAGTGGCCGTAACTGTTCCGCCAAACTCCGAAAAGATCATCATGGTTAGAACTGCGGTAGATACTAGGGGCAATTAGTGCTCTATATTCGAACCCCAGGTAGTCAGCACACCGGGCATACTAATTGCCAGAAGTTTAGTAAAACCTGACGCAACCGGAAATGTACCTATTAGAGTGGCGAATATTTTGGATCAAGCTATCACTTTACAAAGCAATACGCTCCTAGGCAAATTGACTCCTGTGGCCTGGGTAGCCGGAATAACGCAACGAAAACCCAGTTCTTCGGATACTTCTAAATTACCAGAGGAACTGCAAGAATTATTGAACAGATCTTCTAACGTCCTCTCAAGTGGTGAGGTAAAAGAACTCGGACAGTTTTTACACGAATTCAAAGATTGTTTTGCAGTTCGGGGACAGTCACTGGGAAGAACCTCTCTTGTGCAACATCGCATCAATACCGGGGACACAACACCGATACGCCAACCTCCTCGAAGGCCTCCATTATCTAAACAAGAGGAGATGTCTCGGTTAGTACAGGACATGTTGAAGGAGGGAGTAATTGAACCTTCGTCAAGTGCTTGGTCTTCCCCTGTAGTGCTGGTAGCGAAGAAGGATGGTGGATTGCGTTTCTGCGTAGACTACCGGAGGTTAAATGACGTTACAAAGAAAGACTGCTATCCATTACCTCGCGTTGACGATACACTCGACACGTTGTCCGGAGCACAGTGGTTTTCCACATTGGACCTGAAGAGTGGATATTGGCAAGTGGGTCTTCATCAAGAAGACAAGGAAAAACCGCTTTCTCGACCCCAAGTGGCTTATTCCAATTTAACGTCATGCCATTTGGACTCTGTAATGCACCGGCAACATTTGAGAGATTGATGGACCTGATACTCCGAGGCCTGACGTGGAAAACTTGCCTTGTTTACTTAGACGATGTCATAGTGATCGGAAAGACTTTCGAAGATCATTTGGAAAACCTTAAGGAAGTTCTAACTAGAATTCACGGTGCACAACTGAAGCTGAGCCCGAAGAAGTGTTCTCTATTCCAGAAGGAAGTACAGTATTTGGGCCATCTGGTTTCGGCAGCGGGCGTTAGCATGGATCCTAATAAAGTAGACACCGTAAGAGACTGGCCAGTTCCGAAGAATAAACACGAAGTTCGGAGTTTCCTGGGGTTATGCTCATATTACCGACGTTTTGTGAAAGGCTTCGCTTCTATTGCTAAACCACTACATGAGCTAACGGAAAATAAACGAAACTTCCAATGGTCGAGAGAGTGTGAACAAGCATTTAGAACGTTGAAGATTGCATTATGTTCGCAGCCAATTCTCGCTTTTCCAGCTTCCGAAGGGAAGTACATCGTAGACACAGACGCAAGCAATACTGGTCTAGGAGCAGTTTTGTCTCAAGTGCAGAACGGTGAAGAACGAGTAATAGCGTATTACAGCAAGACGCTTTCTAAACCAGAGAGAGATTATTGTGTTACAAGAAGAGAGTTGTTGGCAATTGTCAGAGCTTTGGAGCACTTCCATAAATACCTCTATGGGAGAGAGTTTTCACTACGTACCGACCATGCTGCACTTGCATGGCTCTTGAGATTTAAAAATCCGGAAGGACAGTTGGCAAGGTGGCTCGAACGTCTGCAAGAGTACAACTTCAAGGTACAACATCGGCGGGGGCGCCTGCACGGTAATGCAGATGGCTTATCACGAAGACCATGCCCGGAAGACTGCCGACATTGCCACAGAAAGGAAGAACAAAACTCAAGCGAACATGTTCAAGCCATCACTGTAGACTTCCTGGCTGATGGCTGGACAACACAAGACTGTCGACAAGAACAGATGACTGATGAAGACATTGGACCGACCTTGACAGCAAAAGAGGAAGGTCGCCGCCCGGATTGGCAAGATATCTGCCATGGTTCCGAAGTGCTGAAGGGCTACTGGGCACAATGGGAATCTCTCACCTTAGAAAACGGATTGCTGAAAAGGGCTTGGGAAAGTGCAGATGGACGAGACGTGGTCATGCAGTTGATAGTTCCCCGAAGTAAAGTGCAGTCTGTTTTGAAGGAGATGCATGATGGAACATCTGGAGGCCATCTTGGCGTTAACAAAACCCTTGATAAAATACGGAAGCGATTCTATTGGCTTCATCTTCGCCACGACGTAGAGGAATGGGTTCGGACGTGTGAAATATGTGCTGCAAGCAAGGGCCCACAAACCAGAAGCAGGGGAAAAATGTGACAGTATAACGTTGGACAACCTTTTGAGAGAATTGCCATAGACATTGCTGGACCATTCCCAGTTACTGACGATGGAAACCGGTACATCATGGTTGTAGGTGACTACTTTACTAAGTGGGTGGAAGGATACGCAATTCCAAATCAGGAGGTTACCACTGTGGCAAAGCAGTCAGTTCACAACTTCTGTTGCCGTTATGGAGCCCCTATGGAAATCCATACGGATCAAGGGAGAAATTTCGAATCAGGAGTGTTTAAAGAATTATGCCGTCTACTCGGAATTCGAAAGACCAGGACAACGCCTCTGCATCCTCAGTCGGACGGGATGGTTGAGAGATTCAACAGGACACTTGAGCAGCATCTTTCGAAAGTTGTTGACGAGAACCAAACAGACTGGGACCAACGTATACCACTATTCCTTATGGCGTATAGATCATCAGTACATGACACAACCGGCATGACTCCAGCAAAATTGGTGTTTGGGAGGGAGATTCGTCTTCCTGGGGACTTGATGTTTGGATCACCTGAGACTCAGTCCCAAGAGCCAAAGAACTATTCCTCGCAATTAGAAAACCAACTGCGAGAAATGAATCGCTTGGTAAGAGGACGGCTCAAGATTTCCAGTGATAAAATGAAAACTCGGTATGACATTCGCAGCAATAGTGTGGGTTTCCAAGAAGGAGATCAGGTCTGGTTGTTCAATCCAAAGCGCCGTCGTGGTCGCTCACCTAAGCTTCAGTCTAACTGGGAAGGACCCTACACTGTAAAAAAAAGGATTAACGATGTTGTTTATCGGATTCAACAGGAAGGACAGCGAAAGTTCAAGGTCGTCCACCTAGATCGCCTGGCTAAATACAAATTTAGAGACGCTTTGCCAGTTCGGGACGAACAGGCTTAAGGAGGGGCAGTGCTACGACAGCACAGAACAATCTACGCGTTTATCGAATGCGCCAGAAAGATCTCGACGTAAGCGTGTGGTGTACGTGCTACTAAACGCATTTTGCGAGAATTTTCTCGACTGTGCCAGGCTCCGCTCGGGCGCTCGGACTGTGTCAAGGCCGTAGCAATCTACGTAGTTCGCGAGAGATAAGACGCAGTTTGGAAGCTTCTGGTGTGTGAGTGTAACTATAAATACATCGCGTCGCGGCCTTAGTTTTCAGCTCAATGCGAGATTTTTGACTGTGCGGTTCGAGAGTATTAGTGCGATATATTTACAGAGCGGTTCGAGTTATTGCGGTGTACATTCAAGTAGTTATTAGTGAAGTGTTGCGTTTTATATTCGGACGGTATAATTGTAATACAGTTGAGTTTTAATATTAGTGGACATTTTATTGCGTATGAACAATTTCATTTGATTTGTTGTAGACACTGTGTTGTTAATTACGAACTGTTTTACTATAACAATTAAAGGTGTGACTTAATTGGTGTCTTGTACTTATTTTGTTTCCACTGTACCTACGACGGTCGAGTAGACCGTCGTAACAATACTATACCAGTAAAAGATTACATTGTGATACAGTGTGCTAGAGATTGTCTGATATTGTCTTAAAACTTTCTATTACTACACATCTAAAATTAAACATATCTGTATAAACCACTCTTTTGTTCGATAATATTATAATAAGAATTTAGTTTTAATTCATAGTTTAGAAGGTTTCAATATTTAATGGAAATATATTGGTTATCATAAGAAATTACGAAATTTTGTGTTTTTCTTGACAGCGGAAGTGGTAACGGAATGACAGTACGGAGGCAAATTTTCCATTAAAGTTACGTGACCATATTCTTTCCTTTAATGTGCTTCAACTATCTGTGTAGAAACGTAAATTGGCTTGAGTATGTACTAAATGTATTAGCTACTTTAGTAATTTAATTTCAGTACTATCAGAAAATATAATTTATAATATATTTTTAAAAATATTGCATATTGCAATAAATGTTACATAGGACAAACAAAAAAACAGCTGAAGAAACGTTATTTTGAACACCTAAATGCATACAAAAAACCAGAAATATATAAATCCAATTTAGCCACACATGCAATAAACACAGGACATGAATTCCCAGACATAACCAATGTAACACTAATAAAACATATACCACACAAAGGCACCATAATGAACATTTGGGAAAATTTACAGATATACAAACATAAAACAGAAAACAAACTAATACCTGAACAAATACAAATCAATACAAAACATGACACAATATTCAAAGCACTGAACATAGAAAATACACAAAAAACTAACACATACACCACAAACACACAAAATAAAACCAATTTGAAATACCAGAAGCCAACAGGAAGCCACAATAATAATAGTCAACCAACAAAACATATGTACTTCACCAGACAAAAAAACCGGGCTGAGGATGGGTACAAGATAGTACCCGAAACATGTTCCAATAAAGGATAAAAATAACATCTTGAGGTATATTTAATTATAAATATTAAATGTATTATATATATCAAGAAGTGGACTGTAGCAAAAGTGACTAAATTTTTAAAAATATATATTTTAATATAAATATAATTTATAATACTTATTGTAAAAAAATTACTTACATTTTACAGTAAATTTTTTAAATAAATTTTACAGTATATTTTTTACGTGGCCAATAGAAGTACGTCTTCTTAGGGTAGTAAAAACTTTACGTATCTGTATTCAGTACGTAAGAATATTATTTTATCAATGTAACGTAAAAAAGAAGTGAAACTGACACACTTATTCTCTTAACTATTAGGTATAAAATAATATTCTAATTAATTTTAATGTGCGCAAATTTTAGAAAATGATTATTGATTACCTGATGTGTTTCACTGGGTCGTAAAAAAATGCGTTTTGCGTGGGCATGAATGTGCCTAACCATGATACCTGGTGGTATCAAAACATTTTGTATAGTATGTAATAAGAGGACTATAGGTAATAGAAATAATTTGAAGTTTCTTATTCCTATCAACTGTCTTTACAACAGATGAGGACGTCGATACTTTGCTTTCATCACTACATCTCTTCTATAATTTCATGTAATGGTAATGTAGTGTTCGTGTTGTGCAGGCTTCCTTTGTGTTACTAAATGTGAAGTTATAATTATTGGCATTTTACAACAATCTTGCACACACATTCTCAGAGTAAATAGTCACTTCCTGTATACTAGTTGCCTAGGTTAACACGTTGACTGCGGGACTAATTTTGAGTACTGTACTTTGTCTTTGACTGCGTTACTCGTCACCGGGACACTGAAAACAAACTACCCCGCTGTGCTATACGTATCCACGGGGCTTGTATGAAACTTCGGGATTTTAGATGTCTGTAAAGCTGAACGATAATTATTGAAAATTTGTGTTACATATTTTGGGCGTGCAAATATAGATTGTGACGTCGCACAAGCAGCGCTTTCTCAGGTGACTGAATCCAATTATAACAGACGTCAAAACAAATAACACTTAAGCGCACTGTACGTTACATATCCACGGGGGTGGGCTTGTATGCAACTTCGCGATTCTAAAGCATCAGCCTTGTATCAAGTAAAAAATAGTATTTAGTCACTCATTGTCCTTTTCGAGTCTAATAATATACGGAAACATGAAGCGGTCGTATGCGCCCCCTGTGGTCCCTCTTACGCATTGATAAAACTTTTGCCGTTTGTAGAACGCGGGGAGCGTATACGACCGGTTCGTTTGTGTTGACGTCTTAATGGCTCCTATCCAAGTTTACTCTATTACGTCTAATGACTCCTATCCTACCTAAGCTCTTGCCCAGTCGTAGGAATCTACTGAAGGAATATGCAATATGCAATATGCATTACTGATGGAATATGAGTAACATTTAATTACGCATGGCTTCCTGTATGTGTGTTTGATGTTTGTCTCGCGAATAGCCTTTTGAAAAATGATAAGTGGCGAATGCCGCCCTATATCGCTACTCAATAGTAGTAACACTCAATTCTACTGACAACAAAATGATTGACATTGCGTAAAAAAAAAAAAATTGTGCAGTCATTTCTTCTTTCTCGCCGCATTCATGTTTCCTTTCAGTATACGCATATAATTTCCAACGTGATTTTTTCTTATTTCGTTTTTTGAATGTTACCGCATTCACTTTGTTGTGCAAAAAGAAAGTGTTTTCTTAGTAGTAGGGTATGTATCACTGCAGTTATTAGATCATAGTTAAAAACTGTCAAACGTTTATCTTCATTATAGTTTGTTGTTTCCATAGTGTCGTTTTTATAAAACAAACTGTATACGCCCGCCATGGTCGTTAAAATGTTAATTGTTTGTAAAGATAAAGGATAATTATTGCCAAATTTGTGTTACATTTTTCGGCATATATACCAACACAGCTAAACAAAGACTGTTGCGTTGGCTCAGTAAGATGTAAAGTGGGAGATATTACACGGGAATCAACAAGACACTACATATCCCCGGTGATATGTGCAGCACAGAGGTTATGTCGTGTTTGCTTTGTGCATTACATATCGCCCGGGATATGTATACAAAAATACAATTTATTAAATTCTGTATTGAAAGAAGACTTCTTCCTAAGTTTCTTAGACAAAATTGCGATTAAAGACACTGGTTTCCACAGTCCACACAGAGATTAGGTTTTCAAAAAAAATCCTCATAACAGATGTCAATGTGCGTTACATATCACCGAAGGCTTGTAACGCAGTCGACGTATTAACATACGTAAAATTAAACTTTCAGTTATAAATATAATACTTCTGTTATACAATATAAGTTGTATTATAAAATATTATTTAAGCGTTTTTAAATATTTACAACTTAATAAAATTTATCGTCTTAGCATGGTAATTTACATAAACATATCTGTATCAGTCAGATTATTTCCACTTTTTTTCTACTTTCTACTCCTTGCAATAACAACAGAAAAAGTTTACGATTTATTAACACAAGACTTTATAGAATCATTATCATCAATATATATCAATATCATAATCTTTATCATTCAAAGATTATATCCGTTAACCTTTCGTAAGACAATATAAACGTATTATGAGTCGTTACTAAATTTGTTTGTTTTATATTTATAATAAATGTTAAAATATTTCATATACTTTCCAACTTGTCTCAATTTGACGGAATATTAAATGCCATATTTAGAGCATACGTAACCCTTACTAAAATTCTGTGTACGTTATATTATTTATTTATATATTTATATTACAGTTCTATTATATATTATTATAGTTATACTATATATAGTTAATATATTATAGTTTTATAGTTATATTAAATTTTCAGGAAATTTTATGCTTTGTTTTTATAGAAAAATTACACTAGCATGTACTAAAACATTGAAATAAAACGTCTTGTTCTAAAGACGACGCGAGCGACAAATGGCTTGTTTCATATTGGTAATGTCAGATACAGCTTACAGCAACTTACATATTAGAGTTTCCTATAAAATCCGTTAACTCCCGCAAAATACACAAATGCAGAACTGACAACAAAAACTATTTACACGCAGACAGCAGCGGTATAAACGCTTGCTAGTCTCAAATCTATGTACACTTACATTGGTCACAATGTTCACTTGCCATAAAACTAGGTTACTGCATTGGAAAAAAATCTGTAAAACTGAAATAGAACGAAGCCGAAAAACGTATTATTAACAAATATTAATAGTACAAACATGAAAAGTCCTAAAATAAAATTTTGTTGAAACATAGGATAGCCTAATTACTTAAATAGGATAATGTGTTTTAAAAGAGAATACAGTATTATGAGGACAGCCAGATTTCAAAAAGATCAACAAAAAATATCAACAGCTACCAATAACGAAAGCGGCAAAGGGAGAGCTTAAGAAAATTTTACTTCAAAACAACATAAATCAAAGCAAACTACAATTTTTGAAGAAATAAGGAGAATTTATAGAACGTATGTATTTTAGCTACAGTTTATGAATCTAATGTGAAATGATTGTCAGTGTAGTTTCTTTTTTTGAAAATGTAAATACTAATTACAAGGGTTATTGTACTTGTTTGAAAATAAATTAGAAAAATCTATCTAGATACGTTCTAACAACGGACAACAGGAGCAGTATCCACACAATAAATTATATTTCTACTACACAAGGTACCAGTGTCCTTATCCAGGCAGAATTACTAACTAAAGGAAATTATTACCTAATGAATTAAGTAAAGATATCTTAACTACAGAAGTGTCTAAAATTCACGTGAATTGGGTAAAGAAAACTCATATAATATTTGTATCCCTTGTTTTATGCAATTAAAGCGAAACAACTTACTACTAGAATTCTGCCGGCTACAAATTTTGCTCTGTCAAAATAATATGACATAAAATAATATTTTCCTTTTTTCCAGTTTTTAATACTTTAATCGTACTCGTTTTTTCTTTATGCCTAATCTTTGAGTGTATTTTGAGATTGAAAATAACTACGGCTTTCCGGTGTAGCCCAAACTTCTCAATTGAAATATATTGAGTTAAGTATTATGTATGCTATTCCACATGTTTCACTACAGGCTTTTAATGAGTACTAACATTTTTTCAGTAAATTACATTAGAAGATTTTATATTATCTTAAACAAAAGTCATATCCAAATTGTTTTAAAATAAACGTTAATATTGTGTCACTAAACGAGTGGGGAGTCAGAATAATATACTTTGTAAGCGAAGTTGAGGCTACGAAAAATGGCGTTTTGTACATTGTGTTAAATGTAACGTGAAATTAAATTCCATCTTATGAATTCCTAAGTTAGTGTGGTACTGTGGCTAAATGACACTTTATTTCAGGTGTATTTCAACGTGTGGATTACAGTCTTTACTTTGTAATAAATAGTTATGATTATTTGTGATTATTTGTTCAACATGAAGCTGGTTTTGAATTAAATAGGAAGGAGTGGTGTAAATGAAAAACATTAAATTTAATCTTTCTTATTTTAAAATTATTATAATAGGCTGTAATAATTAAATATTTGTATTTTGAATCGGTATAAATGAAATTGGAAAAAGTAAAACTAATAACAAATGAAAGTAAAAAGAAATTGGTTTTCTTGTCATTTTCTTCAAGAAAGTATCAATTTACGTTTTTCCGTAGGTAGCAATAAAGTAACTTCCAATATATGAATCGCCCCAGATTTGACGATTGTTTTAAACAATTTCTTTACTATATGATTTTGTGTATTATAAAACGAATATATATGAAATGAAACATATGATTGTTAAGTTACAGACCATTTTTGGCGTTGGACTGACTAATGTTGTATACTGACTCACGGTATTAAAGTTATATATTAAAATAATAAAGGTCAACAAATGCTCTAATACAGATTGTCTCAAAATCTATGTTTTTCAAATGATGAACTTTCAAAAATTATTTAATGTAAAAATTAATAAGGCTATGTGGTAGTGATATGATTAATAAAATTTAATAATACTCTGTGAGATTTAATAAGACTCATAAAATAAATTAGTTAAAACATATAACTTTTTGTTCAAGATTAAACGTCAAATTAGTGAGGTTTATGCGTAAGTTTAATTGGATAACAGTTGGGTTAAAACTTGTATGTATATTGTAAAATACTACTTTTTCAAATAATCTTAATGTATAGTGGGTTGTGTTAGGCCTTTACCCCTCACGTTGATTGCCAATTTCTAAAATTCTTCTTTATATATATATTTTTTACATATGAATTTTTGTATGTATTGGTTTACAGCCCCTCTTTGTTCGTGCCCATTTGTAATAGTTAAAAATATTTATTGTGTTGCACTTGTCTTTACTTACAGGTAATGGTTTGGTTAATTAACGGTTTAATTATTAAATGATTTTCTGGTTATTCACTGGTTACTTCTTCTCAGGTTGTCTAAGACGATTCACTAAGATTAATTATAAATGAAATAGGTTGGTCAGTTTATAAAATAACTAGAATTATGCCCTTGTACTCACGGGTATTTAACTAGATGTTTCTAAATGTCTTTTATTTATTTATTTTTAATTACTTGAGATATTAAAAGTTTGTAGTAATGAGGATTCTGGTTTTATCTGATCTATTCTCTTTATCTTATTAGAGTTCACTGACCTAGTTAAATCATTTAAATAACCCGGGTTGTTCCAACATAAGTACTGCCAACTTATTCTACTGGAGTTGAAGTAAACGTTAATGTTCAAAGTTGATTATAAAATATTAATTATTAAAAATAATACGTCATACACCATTAATTCCTTTCACTTTTACTTTTTCTTTTAAAATTTTATTCTTCTACCATGAAAATGAAGAACATTTTTCATAATATGAATTGATCAGGCTGGTTGTATTGATAGCTCAACAGTTGGTAGCATGAGTTCAAACATCTCAGATATGTAGGCTATTGTGTACGTTTTGAAAACATAACCCTTATGAGTTCTTTGGACCACAATAATTAACAAAAACTGTCTTTTTGAAGAACAAAACATTACAATCCAAAATTAAATATGATATTATAAAACAATAACTTAAAATCTAAAGTGACGAACAGTTCGTATTTCGGACAGTGTCCGGTGTTGGTGTTAACCTAGTTTGGCTAAGTTATCTAGTTAAGCATTGAATACAAAAAACAAAATACAATAGTTAAAGTTGAAATACTATTAACAGTGTTGGTGTTTATATACAGTGATAATATAAACATTAGTTCATAAGTGTCTATTACTAGCTACTATGGGAACGTGATCATTAATAATTAAGTTCGTTATAAATTCTCAAAATAAACACTATACTTTCCTTTTCTTTATAATTCACTGTAATTAATTATTCACTGTTATGTCCTTTAATGATTAAAACGACTTCACAACGCTTGATGTTCACTGTTGGGTTACGTTCCCATTTGTGGGTTAGACCGTGGTTTGTTGACACTGCACATAACCTCACTCGGTTTCAAAACTTTGATGACGAGAATATTTACACTTTGGGTTGGAGATTAATTACTTCTTCCGTGTTACAGTGGAGGTATTATTTATTGCGTGATGACCGGTGAACAACTGACTTCTTTACGGTGCGTTATGGGTAAATTCACCTGGCAGGTGAACGATTCTGATTGGTGGAAATATTAACTATTCCGTTTTTAATTACAAAACTTTCGTTTTAAGCGTCAGATTTTGGGTACAAGATTATCAACTAAGCGTCACTTTTTCTGAACAAATTTATAAAATATTTTAGAATTGACATAATGTCCTTATGCTATTCACAATTAAAAATATATTACCACCATTAAACAGCATTTTTTATGCTGATCATTTTGAGACCTCCTAAGGCATGGTTCTGTTCAGTAATAATAAAAATAACAATTTTTACACATTGACTTAGTCTACAATTCTCTATAAAATATTAATTTTTCTGTTCCATCATTTAATTTTTAGTTGTATAATTGGTTTTACCTTCACATTATATGGTTTAACAATAGTGATAATAATTATAATCATCGATTTATTATAAAAACCTAGTATTGCCATCTAGGCCTAATCATGTCCATGCTCATTGAGACCTTCATTCCCTTCTCAAACTAAAATTACTTAATTCTACTATAAAGTAACAATTCTTAAATATCACTTATGATTTACTTGAACTTCTACAATATATTTTATACTTCACTAGAAGCTTTTTTCTAGAGCTACTACTGCTACCAGAGTACTACTACTACTGCTGCTGCTGCTGCTGCTGCTGCTGCTACTACTACTACTACTACTACTACTACTACTACTACTACTACTGCTTCTGCTGCTGCTGCTGCTTCTGCTGCTACTACTACTACTACTACTACTACTACTACTACTACTACTACTACTACTACTACTACTGCTGCTGCTGCTGCTGCTGCTGCTGATACTACTATTACTACTACTACTACTACTACTACTACTACTACTACTACTACTACTACTACTACTACTACTACTGCTACTACAACTGCTGCTTCTGCTTCTGATGATGGTGATGATGCAGCTGCCTCTGTTAATAATGTGGTTTGGATCCTAAGAATTGTTGCGCATAATAACAAATGTATACACAAAAGAAGAAATTTTAATTCACAAACTGCTTATATGAATCAAGTTTAATGTAATTTTGTAAACCACAAGTATGCACACAAACCTGAAATAAGCTGCCTCAAGTTGCATTATTGAGTAAGCAAGCTTAGTGTCTTTTATATTAAACATTTTGTTGAAATATGTTAATAACTTCATTGATTTTGTAGACCAAGATATTGTTTACCTTCGATAGGTATCTTTCTAAACGTTTTAGCTTAATATGTGAATTTACTGTAAATTTTCTACGTCATTTCAAGCTGAAGATAAGTTTTTTTTCAGCAATGCAGAAGCAAATATCGCATTCACTGATTGTAATTACAAAGTCGGTACGTGCATGCAGTAATCACACTGAGGTGGTTTCGAAAACCAAGAATACACAGGAGCTGCAGTGGCTTGTAGTTCGTGTACACATAGAGTATGGACACAGCAGACAATACGTATGTTCTATGAAGCTTTTATTAAATTCTGTAGTTTACTAAACTCTGACCTATGGGTGGAGAGTGCATACATACGTATGAAGGTCACTTCGAGTGGACTAATTGCATTCAGTTCCATGCATTCCTAAATCAGTGGTATTTGGTTACATGAAAGCGTAGGTTTGTGTAACTAACATAATGTATAGATTTCCATACCGATAAAAAAGAGAAAATCTTAAATCTTATAAACTATAAAATTCTTGAATCCTAAAAAGAATTGTTTGCACTTCATCTTTTTACACAGAGACTGGAAAATTTTAACGTATTCCTACTGTGAAAATAACATAAAATTAAAATTATGATTAACTTTCAATAGAATTATTACCACATTTGATAAACCGCAGTTTTTATAGCCTATTATAGGATAATATTGTTTAAATTCTCAGGTAAAGAGGAAGTCATAGTAATACAGTAGATTATTTGTCGTCAATATTGGTTGTCGTCATTGATTTGAGACTAACTAAAATGTATCCTACAAGCTGTAACGGAATCTATAACATCCTCTGTGTCTTTATTTACGTTAATGTATGAAACGTAGTTAAGGTGTTCACACACTACAAATTATAAAACATGCGTATTAAAATTTCCGAAATATGCGTATTACGCAATCTGTGTTAATATTAAAAAATTAGTTAACCGACATAAATTAAGATTAGGGTATGGTTGTTTTGTTAGGGTTTACAAATCGTTTATAAATTTAAATAAAATACAGCAAATAATTTTTATTTTCATTTTCTTTGTTTATCCTATGACAATACAATAAATGTTATTTTACCACGCTAAGATATGGTTTAGTGAGACACTATGTTAAGGCTGTCAGAATTTGAGCTCGTGCGCTCGAATATGTTTGGAGTGTCCGTCAAGCGTCTAATTTTCAGTTGGAAAATTATAGAAAATTGAAGTGTAAACCTTATTACTGTATTCAGTCTTCTATATATTATACTTAACTTCACGCTTTCTTTACATAGGATGTTCTCCTTTACTGCCTCATTTTTATGTAATAAAGAAACAATAATATTATGTTAAGTGTAAACTATTAATATAATTTTGCTATAAAAATTAAAAATTAAATCAGAATAATATATTCTGCGCCTTGCAAAACAACAATATAGTTATAAGAAATAAAAGAAATAACGAAAATTTTATTCAAATAAATTTTGTATTATAATAATGCTTTCAAAATATATATTATTCTTTTTGGTGAATAATATTTAATTATTTAATCTAGAAAACAAATATAACGTTTATAGATAACGTGCAAGAAAACAGAGATAACGTTTATAGAAAATTTATAATATTCAGAGACGTTTAAAAACAAAGGATGTATTACACAACTTGTAAAGTCGCCTGCGGTAAAGCCAAAGTGATCAACTGCTCCAAAAACACTTCTGGTTATTTAACTTAAGTTATTACAAAGTCCTTCATAATACTTAGAAAATTTCTTTATGAAAGCAATTTAACTTTACGTTTTCTCTCCTTTTTTAAAATAGGCTTTTGGAAGGAACGACAGAACAATTTTAAGAGTTTACATGAAATTACCTTTTGGGTGACTGAAAGATCGGCGGAAGTACGAAACATAACAAAGCTATCTGTTTTTTACAATTCCCTGTCAATGTATAGCTTTAATATCTATCGTACCCATAAACATGGAAGGCGGAAATTGTTATAAAACAAAAAATGTATTGTAAAACTGAAAATGAGTTGGAAATTTTATTCGGTTATTTTCTTTATAATTTTCTAATTAATTTAACGAAATTGTAAAAATTAATTGTGATGATAATTAATTTTATTTATTAACTGTAAGGTTATTATCCAAAACAATACTCATTCACACACACACACACACACACACACACACACACACACACACACACACTGAAACGCCCCCTTGTTCCCAATTTCCACCCACCTTTTCTAATCACCAAAAGAAAATAATAATAACCGAGGTTTAAGTAGTTAAAAAAAAAAACAATTAGATTTAAACTAATCAGTTAATGAAACCAATTAAAGTAAACTAGTAGTTGAAATAAAATTAAGTATCGCTTATTAAGTTAAAAATTAAGTTAACTAAATTAAAAATAAAGTGTTAAGTTAAATAAGTATAGGAATTTACGGAATAAAATAAATTTTGAATAATTCAACTGAATCAGCAAAATAACCAAATAAAGAAAAATTTAAATTTTGAAAAATCAGAGAACAAATGGAAACATGCAGGATCCCCGGTCATATGGCAGGCAGATGCAAGCACTCTGCGAGTATTACATTTTCTTAAGCTCAGAATATTGTTAAAAAAGTTTAAACTGTTTTGTATTTTTACAGAACTAGAGTAAAATATTAGACAATTGAAAAGTAACCCATGACTCTATACAAATCAAAGCACATAAGCTTATAAGCTACTTAGAACCCAGTCAGTAATGTCCACACTTCATCATGTTTTCACTAAACATGTTCCGGAATGTTAAACATGAGTTTAATATTGAGGCATAGATTTTAGCGTGTGTGTTGCCCGACAATCTGCTGAGCACTTCGAGTGTGATGTCAGTTACATAATGGAATTTTCCCACATGATCTTTCGGCGGGCACTACAGACGTTCCTGCATGTTCGTCATTTTCGTGGCGTGTGAAAGACGAGGCTGGATGGCGTGATGGCGTTGGGGGTTTTCTTACGCAGGCTCTGCGGATGGGCGTAGATGAAGCGTGCCCTTGACCTGGACCTCTTTCCCCTCGACTAGGCGAAGAAACCTGTGAAAATATTTACTGTACACTCGATTCCACACACACACACACACATATATATATATATATGCTTATATATATATAAGCACTCAGATCACACACTTTACTTTAACTTCAATACCGCAATAGCGGATCAGTAACTCCAGTCAAAATCACCCTTCGGGCATTCAATTTGAGTTCTAAATTTCCCCCATGTTATACAGGAATCACACATATTATGTTTAAACAATTTTCTGGGTTACCTTGCATGTTCAGGTTCACAAAAAGATTGACTGACGAGCACGTGGTCTCTGCTAAAACATTTATAAATACTTCAAAAATCATCAGACTTCATAGAACCACCATTATAAATTCATACCTGCTCTAATACTTAAGTGTTTTAAATTCTGAATGGACTACAACATTATTTCTTTATCTTCAGAATAAAATAATTTTTACCACGTGCTCACATAATAACCAGCACAAACATGGACCGCCTGAGTCACACACACAATTCCCCAATTAAATTAATATTACATATATCTCGCAAAACTGGCTCACCTGAAGCTCTTTATGAAGTTTATCTAAGCATAGCGAAGTACAGAATTACGCCATCACAATCTAGCCGCCCCCGAGGTTGAACGAGAAAAGACAACGACGCATGTCGCGACGTTAACTTATAGAAACACCGACGCACCTGACTAAATTTCGTTAACAAGCGAAAACCACCGCCTTCCCAATGACGTCACCACTCACGGTAGCAGTGGACAAACTTGATTTCAGTATCAATGCTGACATCGAACAAACCGCGATAGCGCGCCGCACGCACGGAAAAAAAATTTAAGTGGCCGTGGTGTTTACTTTTCTATATCACCACGGCACAACACACACACACACACACACACACAAACACACAGTAACAATGTCATTTAATAAAGTTTCACACAATTATTACCACAATAATTCTTCACTGCGACAAACACTCGATCCGTGCTAACAAAAATCGCTTACGTAACTGAACTGACAACCCGGCTGCTATGGTTTTATATAGGTCGCCCAGAGGTCCACTACAGCTTTCCCTACTTAATGCACGCCGGCTTAATGCGTACCTCAAGTGTTTTTGCAACACACTAGAACCTACTTGGATGAGGCGACACCTACCACACTGGACGGGGGGAGTGTAGATGTTCTCAGCTGTTCTACCCGGTTCGGTACCATACTCGTAACAGTATAAACTGCCGGCTAGGTCGGGAGGATTTTGTGTTATTTGGACTAAGTATACTAAGTACACAATAAACTTTTCTTTTTTTAATATAGAGGAGTAAAAATTTTGAAAGCATTAAATAAATAATTAAGGTTGTAACTTAAAACCATCGATTTTACAATAAAAAAACGACATATCGTTACAATATTCTTCTAGTGTTTCTCGGCTGAAGGTAAGAATCATATACCCCTATACCAAGAACTTTACTTACAGCTCAAAACAAAATTTTGGTGATTTGATTTTATCTAATAATAAATGTATTTGTTCAAAATAATGAGCGAGTTCTGCAGCTCAGGATGCTTAAAAGTAATGTCATTTTTAAAATATTTATGATACTGAGATATTCATTAACATATTCAGTTGTGATGGTACAGTTATATTATCAGGTGAGCGTATAATGTGAGTACATAATACAAGGTGAGATACAGTGAAATATATTATATCTTAAGTCCTGTCAAATGGTTGTCAGAGAACATAATTTTGTACTAGGTTACGACATTTTTATTCTTGTAATAATTGGCATTTATGATATTGATATTTACTGTAAAGCATAATGAGTATAATACGCACAAGGAAGCGATTAAATAGCTTGCGTTATTTTGCGTTATATATCAAGTCAGAGGTTGATGTAACTGCACGAGATTTGTGAAAGTTTAGTGCCATGCAGGCCCGTATCAGGGTAACCTAAACTTAGGTAAAATAATGTAGCTAAAACCTTCTAACATGTAGAGTACTAAAGATTTGACACGCATATTAAACTGCTTAGTATCATACGGCAAATATAAAGAGTGATGACTCGAACCAAAGGTAAATTCTATATGTGGGTTTTCTGATTGCCTTACTGCGAGCTATTCGCCTGTGTTAAGGCAATTGAAGTTTCACAAAAATAATGAGGTTTCGTATGCAATCACGCAGGATATCTCGCCCGTTAACGTCTGTGGGTTTTCTTAATAACAACACTGTTTGTCGGCCAAGCGTTACCGTCGGCGAAACACAAGATACCTCTTTCAACGTCTGGCGTCTACAGGTCCCATGCAGTTGTGGCGATGTGTACATGGGTGAAACTATCTCTTAGAAAAAACGATCTCTTATTTACAAAAAATAATTTTTTTTCAATTTATTGCTGATTTGTGATCTGTTTGACTAAGCGAACATTTAACGAATTATCTGACAAAACACATACATGATTATGAAGAGCTGACCATTAAAAGCACTTCTTATTTTTGTTAGCAGATTTATCAGATGCACAAACTACAAGAGTAAATGGCAAAAACATGTAAACAAATAAACAAATTCCCTTACATTTGCTGCTGGCACGATACAATTATTTTAAATGTTAAACACTCGGCCTATAAGGCATACATACTGTTGACATTAACACTTAATCTTGACAGGAATATAACAGATACAGATATTACAGAACAGATAACATAGACATTACAATACAGATAATACAGAGAATATATTATTAGTTGAACCTGAATAGTAAGTCTAATAATTTGTTCCTTCGAGTCTATAAATGTCTTCACTATCATCTAACAAATTAATTGCTGGGGGGTTTGGATGCTTTTCTAATTGAGAGGTGTGATTCCTGCAGAGGCACATGATTTCTTCTCTCACAGTTGGAACTTTGAGGTCTCGGTGGTTACGATTGTTGGAGAGGAAACATGGAGCGTCGACGATTGATCTTAAAGTTCTGGACTGAAAGCGCTGTATAATCTCAACGTTATTGGTACTAGCAGTACCCCAAAGTTGAATACCATAAGTTCATACCGGTTTAAGAACTGCTTTATGTATATATATATATATATATATATATATATAAATTAAAATTTTGTTGACGAGACAACAGCGATTTTCTGCCTATCAGCCAGTAGATATTTCTGACCCTTAGATTAAGTTTAATCTTCTTGGAGGTGATTTGTTTTCTCCACGTTAATCTCCTGCCCAGGTGCATTCCAATGTACTTAGCACTTTCAGCTTGGGGTATTGGTTGACCGTTAATTGTTACTGGAGGGCAGTTAGCCTTATGTGTGGTGAAGTGTGAAAGAATTGATTTTTATGCGTCATTTATCAAGCCATAACTTTGAACGCTGTTTAATGATTCTTGTAGGATACGAGATGCTATTGAGGGGTCTGAGTGTGTCGCTAGGATTGCTGTGTTATTGGCTTAGGTAGCAACAGTGGTTTCACTTGCTGACGGTAAGTCCGAGGTGACTAGGAGGTACAGCAGAAGACTCAGGACTCTACGCTGCGGAACACCTGACCCCACTGGTAATAGAGGAGAAGTAGCATCTGAGAACTTGAGTTGAAACACTCTGCCCACTATGTAGGAATGTAGAATACGGTAACAATTATGTGGCAGGTTTTTCTTTATTTTGTATAACAGTCCAAGATGCAAGATTTTATCAATGCCTGAGAAACGTCGAGAAACACACCTGAGCAGAATATTTTCGATTCCAACGCTTTATTGATAACATTTGTTAGTCTGTGTATTTGATCTACCGTAGAGTGCTTTTCTCGAAAGCCAAATTGATGATCCGGAAACAGCTTGTTTTCTACAATTGTTGGCATAAGTCGTTTTACAAACAGATTCTCGAAGATTTACCAAGTATTTGCAGAAGGCTTATGGGTCGATCAGAAGAGGGTTCTAAAGGGTTTTTACCAGTTTTAAGGCCAGACTTACACTCATTTTTATTACATAGAAATTATTAGGTAAAAGAACTAAAATTACGTACTAATTATTTCAATTTATCTGTTTACACTATAAAAATTTACGGTTTTGCTTTTTTTGTTTATCGCATATTATTTCATCTTTAACCTGCATGTTGTCGTTGCGGTTCTTTGATGATACGAAGATTGTGATGATTCTGGCATTCCCACGTATATTGCTAGTTGTATGTTGATTACTGCATAATGATGTTGATGCTGATGATGGTTGTGATGTTCCTCCGTCGATAGTAATGTTTTTCTGCCTGTTGACGATGTTGATGATGAAGCGTCTATGTTGAGAAACAGAGTAAATTATTAGTGCCTGTCCACCGATCAATATTCTCCTATGTAAATTACTGTAGTGTAATACAAATAGTAATATAAATATAATATAACTTACAGTCTAGTGTAAATCAATACATCAGGTATGGAAACATTCCGTCTTTAACTTGTTCATTTGTTCACCTTGTTTTAAGTCAGTTTACAGCCATCACTTTTTGCTTGTTTTGCACAAGCGGCAGCTTGGATGGGTAAGCCAGTAGTTGCATTATATGCGCGACTCTTTACATGCATATAACTTAATTGTTTGTTACTCATTCATTAAACGAGTAATTGATTTCTGTTTACATAGCTCAATTTTTCACGTGTGTTTTGCACTAACATTACGTTCCCACACGCGTCAACTTGCCCGTCTTTCAGTGACACTGCCTTCGTGTTTTATAACGTGCGAAGTTTATTCCATAACACATGTTTAATTATTTGTCTTTATGCCTGCCTGAAGCGGAGTTCACTTACACCAAGGAACTACATTGTACACAAAAACATCATCCATGTCAGTATAAACAAGTGTGACCCGGCAGAACACACGCTCACTCGCGCGCGCGTCAAACACTGTACACCCATACTTCTTGTTGCAGACGACAGGTGTTACCGAACACAATAGGTCAGAATTGTCTGGACTTTTGCATTCTCGTTCACGTTTGAACTATTTAAGATTATTTCTAAAAGTTTATAAATTTCTTAGATACAAAAATATTACCCAGGGCGACTACGATTAACATAAGTTAGCATTAAATAACCCTTTTAACATTAATTTTTATTATGCCTTGTGTTCTGGAGCGCCAATGTAACATTTAATTTTGATTTCTCTTTTCTCAGGGTTTATAAAATAAAATGTAGACTTATTCTTATAAATGGTCTTTCGATTTATTAACAATTAGTTATGATTGAGTATCATATTTATCATTGACACATGAATTATGTAATCTCTAATCAAAATATAAACATATTCATTTTCATAAATCTTATTTTCATTACTCATATTAATTGCTCTAATAATTCAAATATTGTAATTCTTATTCAAAGACAAAAACTTTTAATAATTATTCTCTTAAATTTTAAATACTATAACGTAGTTAATTACTGATCTGGATTCATTTAAAATCGGTGCTCATAAATAAATTTAACTTCCATTACTTCCTAATATTAATTTTTAAGTAAAATTTTATCTTAATTCCTTAATTCGTGTGAGTTCTTTAAGTGAACAGACAGTGGACCTAAGACTAATTATTGCATGATAAATTTACTTTTGGTATGTATCCAAATTTGGTAGAGGTTTATGTGGTGCGGTTCGCATGTTGATCGTCTGGCGTGACGGCGATGATTCCCTCCGGATTAGCAGATTGTATCGTGGAATCCCGTCGAGTCTCACAAGTCACATCACAGCACCAACCTTCACTCATTCGGAATTAGCTTACGTTAGTTGTTATTATTGTTATTCGCTTCCACAGGCATTATTGATTATTATTTATCAACTGCGTTATGGTGGGAACTAATGTTATTTACGAGTTTAGTTCGTCTTGTAATATTACTCGATGATAAAGTTATTCTTACATATTTGCAAAACTAAATTACAGCGTTATTTAATTATTATTCGTGTTGTACTAATTCACTTGTATATCACTAATAAAATTACAGTTCTTTTACCGAAATTGTTTTTAAGTCCGAACTTACTTTGATAACCATCGTACCGAAAATTCTCTAAGTCCAATAATTATGAAATCTCTGTCGCAGACTTACACTCCCGTTTCCGTCAAAATTTTAGTTAGACTCTCTCGAGCGCGCCTTTCTCACGTCCCTATATGGAATTCCGCATCACTCCCACTAAATTCTGATTTTTATTACGCTGTTTTCTAATTGGTTCTCCTTTACCACCCTCCAGATCTAGAGACCACCTATTTTTCCGAAAGCACCTCTCTGATAGGCTTTTCGATCCCCACCAGATTTCTTCCCTAGGTCACTATACTGAGGTCGTTGTCGCTGCTAGATACTGTAGCAATAAATTCTTGCCTGTCACTTTTTTTGGAGTATACAAAACGACCCTTAACTTTCTCGTCAAAGTACTGTTTTCTGCACATGGTCGTTCTAATGGCATCAAATATTGTCGCTTAAGGGCCCCACCAAACTTCCTTTGTATGTCCGTTCCTTTGTCTATGTTTCCATCAAAACATATTTCCTTGAGTTCGGACATTACACCCGAGCTTTCTCTCTTCTGAGTAAGGTCGAAGTCCTGTCGTTGACCGTTTGATCCTTTCAATAATGCATACCCTTTTTTGTTTCACTATATACAGCTGGCGTGTATACGTAGTTTGGTCTATTGTTAATACATACATTTGCTCTTCAAATGGGTTCGTTCACGTTTGTACTTTTTTTCTAAGGATTTGAGGTACTTGTCAAAAACTAACGCTTCTTAGTATGGAGAGCGATGAACTCTGTCTGCTTTCCGTTAGCGCGTTGGAGCTGTTACACGCTTTTATTGCCTGTCAATCACTTCTGCATTTAACACATCTATTCCCTGTCACGGCGCTTAATGATACATCTCAACTCAAAATAAGAAATTTTTAAATTTTCTGATTTTGGCGTTATACCCTAGATTATAATATGTTAAAATGTGTGTGTATGTATATATATATATATATATATATACGTGTAAGTATGAATACATATGTACATATGTAGCCAGACAGCAACTCTGTTTGATAAAAGGTGTCTAAAGCCTGTTAAACACGCTCAAGTGAATCGCCAAGTAAAACCGAATCTGTAAGTCGTTCTGTAATCGAATCCTTCACGTTATGGAACATGATTGTGAGTTTTTTAAATTACATTTTGTGTACAACAAGACGTCTTGAATTCTGAGTAAACACGTAAAAGTGTGTGTGTGTGTGTGTGTGTGTGTGTGTGTGTGTGTGTGTGTGTGTGTGTGTGTGTGTGTGTGTGAAAATAATAAAGGAGAAGTGCTTCAATAAATTTAAATATAAAGTAGCGACTGTGATCTAAAATTAAACTACAATTAGCTACTGTGCAATTGCAATTACAGATGGAAGGTCTCAGAAACAATCTTAAATACTTTTTAAGTGTTTCCCAAGATGCAAGAAAACTTCATAACACTTTAGAGTCAGCTACAGTTCTATAATAATATTCAAACAACTATAATATTTTCAAATTCTATAATATTCTAACAACTATGTCATGGTGGATTACTTATAAAATAATCTCAGGTCAGCGGAAAATTATTAAAATATCGCTGTTTGTGTGAAAATTTATGTTTGTGTATGTGTGGTTTGCTTCAGTAAGGTAGTTTTTAAAAGTGGATTCAGTGGTGGATTGTAGTGCCTTTGTGTGTCCACTGTATCTCTGTTTGAAGCAACATCCTGTTTTGCCTATGTAGAATTTGTTACTACCTGAGGAGTTTAGTTTGTAAACACCAGGTAGATCAAAGTTTTGTTCTTTGTGTGTGTTTTTTGATAGTGTGTGTTCTGTTTTGTTTGTAGTTTTGTATGCTATTCTGTATCCTGCATTTTTAAATTTGTGGACTATTTTTTCAGTGTGGTTATTGATGTATGTCAGTGGTATGAATTTGTTGTTTTCTATCTTTGTCTGTTGTTTGTTTTGTGTAGGAGTTTATTGATTATTTTTCTGTTGTATCCGTTCGTTTCAGCTAGATACTTTATCGTGTTTAGTTGGTCTTTTTAGTCTTTTTCATCTAGTGGGATGTTGTTTAGTCTGGTTATCATGGTTCTGAAGGCAGCTAGTTTGTGTTGTATTGGGTGATTGGAGGAGTTGTGGTTTACTGTGTCAGTTGTAGTGGGTTTTCTGTATATACTGAATTTGTGTCTGTTGTGATGGTGAGGTATATGAAGTTTATGCTATTGCTGTACTCGTATTCAGCAGTGAAGGTTATGTTTTTGTGTATTTTGTTTATGTGGGTTAGCAGCTGTTTGCATTGTCTTTCGTTTCCCTTGTATAGAATTATGATGGTATCTGTGCCAATATAGTATTTTATGAGTGTCTGCCATTGTGTGACAACAAAGAAACATCTCGAACAATGATAGACAATCACATAGAATACTATATTGGCACAGATACGTTGCAATATAAACAAAATACACAGAAACATAACCTTCACTGCTGAATATGAGTACAACAATAGCAAAAACTTCCTAGACCTCACTGTATAATGATGTAACTCGTTCATAAGCGATCAGATAATATAATACAATATAATAATAAGTAATCACACAGGAGCGGCGCGTCAATTACCCGAACTTCAAGTGATAGGGTGATTTGTCTTGAAGGGTCTAGAAACATTATATGAATAATGAACACTATTGCTTTCACATACCATGCTCTTGTTTTTATACCGGAAACCATTTAACACACATCGTGTCAGCAGTTCAGTCCACATTTCCGAATTATTTCAACGTAATCAGTGTACGATATTAGTGCGAGTTAAATATTACATTGTAAGAATTTTTATTGTGCTGCGATATTATAATTTATGTTAACTACTATTATGTCTTCTGTATGGTGCGTATGGAGCATCACTTATAAAAGAACATTTGTATTACTTGCGTGACTATTATTAAAAACGTATTAGTAAAATGTGGTTTGTGTCGCGTGTAATGCCATTTCACTGTTAGAAAGCAGTAAAATTGTTTCCAGGATTCAGGCTATATTCATAAGTGTAGGTAGCCTATATTAGATTTTCAGTGTGTAAATTCCTTTCATATCAAGTGTAAATGAATTTAACAGTGTTTCCTTACACAAGCAATTTGTTTTTCTATGAAAGTTGAAAATAAACAGCTCGCACACCTATGAAATTCAGCAACAGATATTTAATGTATCATAGCTAATATTTCAGTCAGAAAACCAATTAAAAACAACATTCAAATTCATTTAATTTTAATTAACGAAATGCCTGGAATAATTAACTTTAGCGTAAGACTTATATTTATACTAAATACATATCTTGATTTCACATTTCATGCTTTATCAGATTGTAGCTAAACCCCTGAAATAAATAATTTCACAGTAGCAACAATTTGAGCATTGTTGGAATGTTTTGATATTACATTAATATCTTTCAAGTTAAACGTAGAAGCTATGATGGTTAATTTCAAAAATAATTTTATTGTTATTAAAGGAACACATTTGTTGCTGTTTTGATTTTACTTGTAAGAATAAAACCAACTCTTACAAATAAAATCAACTCTTTCTTTTAGGAATTTGAAATGTGTCAATTTGTGTTTATTTTAACTGATATCACTATGTTCATTTACCAATCTGCTGAATGCAATAAAAAAATTAGCTTTATCTTTTCTCATTTCCAAACCGATATCCTAAAATTAACACTGTTTATCGGTTTAACACGTATCGTTTTATTTCTTCTAAAATCAATTGTTTTGCCTATACTACTATAAAGCATACTGACTGATTGAAACTTATAAAAAGACAAAAGGTCTCCGCGAGCCAATAAGGATGCCTAATCCCCGTCGTAAGGGTGTAACGTTCGGTTTTTCAAAGTTTCAAAGACACAAAATGATGTGAATTGAAACGAAAACTGTGTCAGTATTAATAAAAGCTACAAAATTTTAGAAGCGATATCGATATTTTAATAATTTTCCGCTGACCTGAGATTATTTTATAAGTAATCCACCATGACATAGTTAATAGAATATTATAGAATTTGAAAATATTGTTGTTGTTTGAATATTATTATAGAACTGTAGCTGACTCTAAAGTGTTATGAAGTTTTCTTGCACCTTGGGAAACACTTAAAAAGTATTTAAGATTGTTTCAGAGACTTTCTATCTGTAATTGCAATTGCACAGTAGCTAATTGTAGGTTAATTTTAGATCACAGTCGCTACTAAATTTAAAATGTATTAAAACACCTCTCCTTTTTTATTTCCACACACACACACACACACACACACACACACACACACACACACACACACACACACACACACACACACACACACACACACACACACACACACACACACACACACACACACACACACACACACACACACTTTTACGTGTTTACTCAGAATTCAAGACGTCTTGTTGTACACAAAATGTAATTTAAAAAACTCACAATCATGTTCCATAACGTGAAGGATTCGATTGCAGAACGACTTACAGATTCGGTTTTATTTGGCGATTCACTTGAGCGTGTTTAACAGGCTCTAGACACCTTTTATCAAACAGAGTTGCTGTCTGGCTACATATGTACATATGTATTCATACATACACGTACATATATATATATATACACACACACACACATTTTAAAATATTATAATCTAGGGTTCTTTTACCTAATAATTTCTATGTAATGAAAATGAGTGTAAACCTGGCCTTAAAACCTGGTAAAAACCCTCAAGAACCCTCTTCTGATCGACCCATAAGCCTTCTGCAAATACTTGGTAAATCTTCGAGAATCTGTTTGTAAAACGACTTATGCCAACAACTGTAGAAAACAAGCTATTTCCGGATCATCAATTTGGCTTTCGAGAAAAGCACTCTACGGTAGATCAAATACACAGACTAACAAATGTTATCAATAAAGCGTTGGAATCGAAAATATTCTGCTCAGGTGTGTTTCTCGACGTTTCTCAGGCATTGATAAAATCTTGCATCTTGGACTGTTATACAAAATAAAGAAAAATCTGCCACATAATTTTTACCGTATTCTACATTCCTACATAGTGGGCAGAGTGTTTCAAGTCAAGTTCTCAGATGCTACTTCTCCTTTATTACCAGTGGGGTCAAGTGTTCCGCAGCGTAGTGTCCTGAGTCTTCTGCTGAACCTCCTATTCACCTCGGACTTACCGTCAGCAAGTGAAACCACTGTTGCTACCTAAGCCGATGACACAGCAATCCTACCGACACACTCAGACCCCTCAATAGCATCTCCTATGCTGCAAGAATCATTAAACAGCGTTCAAAGTTATGGCTTGATAAATGACGCATAAAAATCAATACGTTCACACTTCACCACAATTAAGGCTAACTGCCCTCCAGTAACTATTAACGGTCAACCAATACCCCAAGCAGAAAGTGCTAAGTACATTGGAATGCACCTGGACAGGAGATTAACGTGGAGGAAACAAATCACCTCCAAGAAGGTTAAACTTAATTTAAGGGTCAGAAATATCTACTGGCTGATAGGCAGAAAATCGCTGTTGTCTCGTCAACAAAATTTATATATATATATATATATATATTATAACACCCTTTTTCTCTATCAATCTACCTTCTATATATATAGATAGAACAAATGATACTTACTCGTGACTTTCTCTTTACATGGGCGCCAGAACAAATCCCAGATACAAATGACACGGATTCAGCTTAGCTCAGAGCACAGAGACACACTATCTCAGGATTCGTTCAGTGAGTGTGGAATTTAAGGGGAATCGTTACAAATAACTATTGAAATTTGTTTAATTAACGATTCTGTTATTGTATTAATTTCTTTAAAAGCTATGTTAATGACTTATTGCTAACCTAAATCTTATTGGTTAATGAGTGTGCTTGAAAAGTGAAGATTAAAACGTCCAAACGACCAATTGCTCTTATCTGGTTTATTTAGGGATTTTATATCTCCCAAACTAGTGCTAAAGAACGGGTCTGCAATAATTTGCACGTTCAATACTACACCTCACTCTCTATTCAACACTCCTATATTACTTTATATCTAACCTTAATAATTAAATACAAAATTTGAATTTATCTAGTGTCTTTAAAAATTGTTTATTGATTTAATTATTTTTTTGTTATTTATGTTCATTGATCAATGACTATATTTCTTATCTGATTGATGCGTCGATTGTAGATAGTAATCAGTAGAGGTAGTCCTTTTGATGGTTCGGCTCAGAAGAAATGATGTTGATCAATAACGTTGACTGATGATCCTGGACAATTACAGATGCTGTAGCTACTCTGGTGCACAGGTCACTTCACTGTTACTTAATTATTTATTAATTAATTATTTAATTAATTAATTTGCTATTACGCAGCGAGATTATTTATTGACCCTTACTAGTTCCTCTACTACTGCGGACCACTTCGCGAACTGTTTATTTAAAAAAATACTTTGCGTTGTTTGTGCAATTTAGCTCGTATTTAACACACGTCTTGCTTATTTAATGCCCGAACGAAGAGTGCTCAATTCCCTCATTCTGAGTTGGCGTCTCCTCTAAATACAGGATTCTGATTGGTTGTTCCAAATAAATCATGCGTTTTCCACTTGAAACAATATCGAACAAGTCGGTCAAACGCTCCTTAACAAGTTTGAGATGGTAGAGAATTACTGGATAATTTCATACTTCCTCTGTTTGCAAATCGTTTGATTACAGGTATTTGCAAACGTGATTTCAAAGATCTGACCACAGAATATTATTGCTTTGGTCTTTGTCTGTATGTGTGTGAAAACACCTAATTCGTACCTAGCCTAATTCTCTAGTTATATCTTTTGGCGTTCTTCTTCTGTATAACGTCTTTAAATGTTAATTATATCAGTTGATATTTTGGCTACTTATAGAGCTTTAATTGCTGAACACTATGCAGGTTTCAGAATTGCCGTATATTTCTTAGTTTTCAAGATATTGCAGTTTGAATAGATAAAATTAATTGAATAAAATTTCATGTCTGTGCCCGCATTAGTAGTAGCAGTGGCGATGTTAGACAGAGATAGCTGCGATTATTACCTCTCTCTCTTGCTTACGCCACTAGACTAGCACAGTCTGACACTTTCATATAACGATCTGATAGGTCGACTATATGAATCGTTAGATATACCCCCACTCGGTATAAAAAAAATTAGATTATATAAGAAATACATACATTTTTTTTTTTTGTATACTTTTACACTAATTAAAATTTGCACATATAAATTTTCGCACTTTTTTTTGGACTTTTGGTTTTTCTTGCATAAAATTTGTGCCGCGTTTTGGAAAACGCGGCGATGTTCCGATGTCTATATGGTGATTAATTAAAGTATTTACGTATTTGTCGACGCGACAGAAGTTGTCCTTTCGTACGGTCAGTTGGACTTTGTCATGCTGTATTGCCCCTTGTCCGCCCGACTCGCGCGCGCCCTATCGATGTTACGCACGGTTTTTTCAACAGCCGGTTTATTCAGTCCGACTTTAGCTATCAGCGCCTCACATTCTGGTCCCCGGCTGGCAGAGTAGATTGAACAGTTTTCGTCTCCCTGCTTCTTCTATGAATGAGTAGAAAGCTACGTGACCTCCGGTAAGTCCATTAAAATATGTATTTTAATTATTTATAAAAACAAATTGGTTTTATTTAATATTAAAGTGGATGCGTTGAGATATACATTGCAGTGAATCCTTTAGCACATGGCGAGTTCAGGTTATAATTAGTTTTATGTATGCTTTATCTCAACCCTGTTTAATTGATTGTAACGTTAGGGATATAATTATGTTTTATATTAATCTAGTAATGCTTCTGCTAAATTAACTAAACTAAGATGGGGCGTAAGTCAGTAATTTTCTGATATCTGTGTATGTCACGGACTTGTTAAAAGTTGCCAATTCCTGTAAGTGCGTCATGAAAACTTTTGCATAAAGGTTAATTAAAATTATCATTATTATGGAGTGACTATATTTAGACATATTCTATATTAACATATTCAATGGAGTTATTTTTTTTGAAGTGATTTACCACATTCAATGGGATTCTTGACTTAGGCAATTTTTCGAGTTTATAAACCGGACAGTCCATGCTATGTCAGTGGGTAAATGTGGTAGTGTGTGTTTCATGAACTTATGAGTAATCCCAGATATAATTGTACAGGGTTTCCGAGGTAGCCGGGAATCTGCCCCGCTCTGGAAGGATGGCCGAACAACTGCCTCCGACGATGTAATTTTAAAACCTTCGTCAGCTGTGTCAGCCGGAAGGATGGACTGGACACACACTACTGAGCCCTCAACATACACCCTTCAAACCAGGTGAAATTTAACCATTTTTAACCTAAATCTTGTGGCCGAATTACTCTGTGAGACTTTCATGAAACGTTCCAGTGTGGACAGTTATTTCCGGATAATGGGTGGAATGTTTTAATTGCATTTTGTAAGGCTTACGCCTCCTCTATTACTATCATGTATATCTCGTTCTGAGAGTGAAAACTCGGCCGGGGTCACGCACCGCCCGGGTCGAGGGGAGTTCGGTAGATAGAGTTGAATCTCATTCTATTTCTGTTTTAAGCATGTTGGGATAGTTATGTTAACGATTTTTCTCCTTATGGACACGTATTTTATTATTCATTCATATCTGGGGGTGGTTTTAAACCGTGGGCGACTCCCGTTGGAGACGTCCACTGCAAGTCTGTCTGTGTCAGATCTTCCTAGATCTCGTCCGATGCCTGACCCTGCCGGTAGTTAAGTTTTTGGAACACTGTGAGCTGACTTAATACCTTTATGACTTAGATTCCGTTTTACAAATTCTGTTCCACTGTTTAGCTAATTTGCACACTTTAAATTTACCATTGTCACAGATTGTACTTTACCATAGCAAATTTTGTAACCATAATTGTAATTGCTCCCTATAACAATTAGTTAACCATAAGACTACACAAGATTGATCAATGTCAGTTATGAATACTCATGGTGGTCAAGTTCCACTATTTTTCTATATTCTGTTTTGAAGGTAAAAAGAAACATAAAATGCAGTTAGGCAACCGGACATCCTTGTTGACCTTGTGATGCTACTTTTCATTATAGTAATTGATGGGATTTAATTTGATAATTAAATATCGGCATGGGATTTGTGCGCGGGCCGCATGGCTTACAGAGAACATTCAGTTAACACTTATCTTGTTAAAACTTGGGGGCATGTCTGCTCCACTCCTGGGATATTTTAATTGAAGTTTTGGGGAGGGGGTTTTAGTCACCTATTAATTAAACAGTAAGGGGGGGCCGGACACTTGGTCAGAATAAGGGGATTATGGGTGTTGAACAAGATTATTATATGCGCTGATAACCAGGGTGAACATGTGATGGGTTATTTAAATATACGTTTGTTGATGTTAATTATATGTGTGTGTTGTTTTACATAATTGTTACTTGTCATATTGATTATGCCTGTGTATATTTCTGTATATTTATGCCTTGTTATAAAAAGTGATTACTTGCAAGCCGAAACTATGTGCGATTTTATAATTGTATTATTTTATAACTATAATTTGTCATTTATGTAACATTCCGCGATTTGTTAGTCAATGATGGTTCAGCTATTAATACTCTTGCAATACTTAGTGCTGTTAACAGTTATTATTCCTTGTTCAACTTTGGCAAGGCACATATTAATGAAATTATATTTAACGATCAAAAGACTGATTTATCCTGCCTTTAGAGGCTCATATGTTGTACTACCCAAGAACAATAAATTGTTGTTGTTATCTCAAGATCAGTGTTTCATTTGCAAGTCCCATCATACTGGACCCAGCCCAATTTTAGCTTCTCTAGGCTCTTGCCTAGTTCTAAATAACTTGTAACCTCTCTTTCGAAACTAACAAGCAAGGAGATAAAAAAAAAAAAAAAAATAGATACTAAAAGCACCGAGTGGTTACAAATGGTAGATCAGAGCGTGGTTCATTCTAGGGTTGAACCCTTGGGTCCTGGTGTGTGATGGGGCTTGCAAACTTGGAGATAGTATGGCAAATAAAATGGCACTTAATGGTTGACATGAAATGTAGAAGTATATGTTTTTTATGAATTATTGTTAAATGTTTTGAATTGTAAATCTGAGGCCGCCATCGGCACGTGTTGTAGTTGGGTTGTTGTTTTGAAATTGGACATTGCCGGAGATCGCGTGGGGACGGGTTCCCGTATTTATTTTTTGAAAGTAAGTGCGCGTGCGGTTAGTGGGATGCGGTATGGCCCGACTGGAAGTCGGTGTCGTCCGATTGTAATGGTGACAATGTTGTAGTCGTAATGTCGTATATTGTGGTTAGTGTTAGGTGGTGTGGATTGTATGTTGGTGTTAGTGTCTGATGTTGTTTCTTCTTGAGTCTGGCGACTGACGGAGAGTTAGTTCCGGAGCGGGTCAGGTTTCCGCAGCGCTAGGAAACCCGGGGGTCTACTCAAAGGAAGGACAGTACTTGAGTTTTTCCGTTTCTTGTAAATATGCTTTTGTGGGTTATGTTTTGTGTTCAGTGTATTGTGTGATTCTGGCGGGGGTAGGGTATCAAGGACTACCCAATCCTATTTCCGGCATCCTCCAGAGACTTCCGGTAGTGGATGGAGAAGATGAGGGCAAATTGTTGGTTTTTCTGGACATCGTCCTGGAGTTGGCGGATTTTCCGGGGCTGTCCGATGAGGTCCTCTTGTCCGTTAAATATCCGTACTGCCGGGGTTTATTGGCTGAGCTGGTCACCCGCACTCTGCGTCGTGGTGGCAGTATCGACTCTCTCCATGGGGAGGTGTTGGACTCTTTCATACCCCGTCGGCGACGTTGGCGTTTGGAACTTAGCCGGTTCTATCGTGCACAGGCCAACGGAGAGGCGTTGGGGGATTTTGTGCAGGATATCCGTAAATGTGCTCGGGTTTTGAGGTTAGGGTTGCCCGAGAAGGATGTCGTTGGAAGAATTTTAGAAGGGGTGACGCCCCAAGAAAGATCCCGTTTGGTGTTCGCGGACCGTCCACGTTGTTTTGCGGACCTCGAACGGCTATGTGTGTTTGCTAAAACGATCCAGGTGATTGACGAGTCCCGTGAGCACGTGACCCATGATAAGTTAAGACACGAGAGGCATGGGGGGCGAATTGTTCCATCCTCATGTGGTAATGAAAATAGTATTACAAACTCTTGTAGCGAGAGGCGCCGTCGTTCGCCTAATGTGACTTGTTTTAAGTGTGGTAGGTTGGGCCACGTCAGACGATTTTGTACCGGGGTTGGGTCGAGTCCAACGTCCCTCCCCAGGGCGCCCAAATTCATTCAGAAAAGGCTCAATGAGGGGAAGATATGTCGAAGGTCTTCCCCTACCTGTCGCGGGTCTTCTAAGGTACGCGCCTCCAGGCCAGTTGTAGGTCCCAAGTCTTTGGGTAGCAAGGTCCTCCAAACCATCTCTAGAACCACTTCCGTATGCCCCTTCTTGCTGTTGGAGTTGAAAAAGAGTCAACTCAGAGCATTAGTTGACTCTGGATCAGCAAGATCCATCATTTCATCTAAAGTGTGCAAGGACCTTGAGCGACAGGGTTTAATTAAACGATCAGAAAAGTCTTCCGTAGTGTGCTGGACGGCATCCCAGGAAATTCTGCCCACTTCCCGGGTAGTTTCATTCAAGTTTAAAATCGAGGGATTTTCTTGGGTGTGGAGCTTTCTGGTTTCTCCGGCTCTGGGAGTTGAATGCATTATTGGTGCCGATTTCATCTGCAAAAGTGGTCTCGTTATTGACATCCAAGAGCACCAATGTTATTTTAAATTCAATCGGGGAGTTGTAATCCCGTTCCTTGGATATCAGGGGACCAGGCAAGATATCCAAGAGGTTAAGTGCCCCGACACATCTAGAGACCACCTCTCCCAGTCCCAGCGGTCCGCTTTAGATCAGTTGTGTGAGCGTTTCCCCACTGTATTAACTCCGGCCCTTGGGCTCACACATCTCTTGGAGTATAAGATCCGCCTAAGGGACTCCAAGGTGGTGCGCTCCCACCCTTATAAGTTTGCCCCTCCGAAGATGAACATCTTGAGGGAGAAGGTTCAAGAATTATTAGATCAAGGGGTGATTGAACCTTCTCAGTCCAGTTATGCCAGTCCAGCGTTCCTAGTGCCCAAGCCTGGAGGTAAGCACAGGATGGTCATCGACTACCGCAAGCTGAACGCTAACATCGAGGTAGATTCGGTCCCACTTCCTGACCTTCATTCCGCGTTCGATTGGTTCAGTGAGGCGAGGTATTTTACCATCATTGACCTCAACTCTGCATATCACCAGATTCCCTTGACGAAAGAAAGTAGGCCCTACACGGCATTCTGTGTTCCGTGGAACCTCTATCAGTATACTAGGGTTCCTATGGGTCTAGCGGTAGGGGCCCAAACACTCACCCGTATGCTTGACACCGTTTTTCACGATGTCAAGTTCAAGTACGTTTTTAATTATCTTGATGACTTGCTGGTGTACAGCAAGGGGTATGAGGAACATTTGAGTCATCTTGAGGAGGTGATGTGCAGGTTGAGGGGTGCCGGCCTCACTGTCAATCCTGAAAAGGTGAAGTTTGCCCAGACACAAATTTCTTTTCTGGGCCACCTGATTTCCCATAGAGGTGTCACTGTGGATCCTGAGCGAACACAGGGGATCAGGGACTTTCCCCCACCAAAGGATGCCAAAGGCATCGCGAGATTTATGGGGATGGTCAATTTCTATCGGCGTTTCATCCCAAACGCGGCGGAGATTGCGGCACCTCTGAATGAACTCCGGAAGAAGGGCGCCAAATTTGTATGGGGGGAAAAGCAACAGAAGGCTTTCGAGACTCTGAAGGAAGCCTTTATTTCCCCTCCAGTACTGAGGATGCCAGACTTCTCGAGACAGTTTATCTTACAGACGGACGCGAGTTCGGTGGCGCTCGGGGCGGTTCTGTCCCAAGTTGTTGATGGTGCTAGGCAGCCTGTGGCCTTCATTTCTAGAACTTTGACCCAACAAGAACGGAAGTCTTCAGTGTATGAGCTAGAGTGTTTGGCTGTGGTATACGCTCTAGATAAGTTCAGGCGTTTTCTGGAACACGCTGAGTTCCTGCTCGAGACCGACAACCAGGCTCTCTCTTGGCTTCTCGCTCATCCCCGGCAGCTGGGTAAGATTGGACGATGGGTGGTTAAAATCTCATCCTTTAAATTTAAGGTGCAACACATTCGGGGAACTCAAAATGTGGTTGCAGATGCTTTGTCCCGTATGTTCTCCCAGCCCAGCGAAGCCCAGCCGGAGCAACCCTGTTCTGTTTTACTGGACTTTCCTTTAGCTTTTACTGATGTGTTACCCCATCAGTTAAATGATGAAGAGTTGGGTCCGATCATCCAAAATCTAAAAGAGGGTAACGTGCAGGTCCCGTACTTCTTGTCCAGGGGCGTCCTATGTTGCAGAGAGAAAAAGGGGCGGGCCCCGAAGATAGTGCTGCCTAGCAAACTTGTGCCCATGGTTTTCAGCTACTATCACAATTCCCCGGTAGGTGGACATAAGGGGATTTCGAAGACCATTTCCAGCATTAGAAAAAACTTCATCTGGAAGGGCATGGATAGGGACATAGCAACTCGGGTGAAGGCATGTCATTCTCTGTGGCTTAAGCAAGCCTGCCCAAAACACAAAGTTGGGGCTGTTGTCATCTGATGTGGCGAGCAGACCGATGGAGAAGCTATTCATCGACTACGTGGGACCCTTCCCGCGTAGCAAGTCAGGTAATGCTTACCTACTTGTCTGTGTGGATGCTTTTTCGAAGTTTGCCTGGCTACTGCCCTTACGGCAGGCAACTGCTCGATTGACCATAAACGCGCTCCAGAGTCATGTATTTCAGCACTTCGGTCTTCCGGCCATCATTGTCTCGGACAATGGTCCACAATTTATTTCTGGCGACTTTCGGCGAATGTGCTTCGCCAATGGCATCAAACATGTAACCACTTCCCCCTATTACCCCCAGCCGTCCCACGCGGAGAGATTCAACAGGAACCTCCGGTCCGCACTCATCGCCTATCATGCGGAACAACAGACCACCTGGGACCAGAACCTTAAGTGGTTACAACTAGCTTTCAATACGGCCCTGCATGACAGTCATAAGGCCGTTCCTTTTGAAGTTATGTTTGGTTTCTCGCCTACGCTTCCCTTGGCCAACTTATGGAATATAGACGATCTTCTGCCGAGTAACCCAGACATTAGGCCGGCAGATAGGTGGAAAGAGGCCCGGAAGAATTTGCTCCGTGCGCACGAGCGCGTCCGTGCTCGGTATAATCAGGGGCGTATTCCAAATCCCTTTAAGGTAGGAGATTTGGTCTACTGCCAGAGCCACCCGATCAGCTCGGCTGCCGATAAAAGAGCCGCCAAATTATGCTATCGTTGGTCGGGGCCGTACCGCATTCTCGGGTTTACGTCACCGGTGACGGCCCGATTGGAAGAGCCGGGTGGTAATCCTAAAGAGATTACTACACACATTTCCAAATTAAAATTGTTTAAAAAAGGGTAAACGGGCTGCAAAATGGGGAGGGGGGAGCGACGGTGGTCTCTGTGCGCGTTGGGGATGTTGTCTATTTTAAGAGGGTGTGCTCCGGGGGGGCGGTAATGAGAATGATAGGGTAGCGGGTAGATGTTTCCCACAGTCCCAGTGGGGTTCGTCTACTTCAGGGATGCGCCCCTGCCTGCGCGAGCCCTGGTTTTCTCCAATTGTCCTTATATCCGGAGGGAGCCAGGTCCTTACCTTCAGTCCTAGCCTATGACCGTTTAATCATCCTTGACCATCCACCTTCCGATTTTCCTAACCTTACCTAGAGAGAGAGAGAGAAAAAAAAAAAAAAAAAAAAAGTTAGCGAGAGGAGAAGTGGAGCAGTAAGGGGGCAGGGCTCTGTTGTGCTCCTCTCCCCCCTTGCTGTTCCAGGCATGCCCTTGGAGCGCACTTGTAAAACACATATATATATTATAACTACACTACTATGCGTTATTGTAATGTAATGTTGTGTGTGAGTACCCACCTGCTGTCTGATCTTGCAGATTCTTCCGACTAGGGCGTGTGGATTTTGGATTTGAAGTTCGCAAGCTAGTAATCTCAAATTATTACAACAACACACATAATGGGTTACTTTAAAGGGGGAGAGTTTTGTGAGACTGGTAGGCTTTATCGTACAACAATAAAACACTGTTATATGGGGTAATAAAACGTTGTTTATTACACCAACAACACACAAGAATAGAATGGTTATAATGTTATGAATTTTCTTATAGTCTATACAATGAATCGATGTTTTTCGATTGTCTAATAGTTGAAAGAAACTGAACTCGTTCTTTGCGAGTTAATTGCAATTTAAATTTGACTTTATTAATTGATTTGAATTTAATTAAATTTATTTAATTAATTTGAATCTAAGTGTTCATGAAACAACCTATAAAACTCTAAAATTAATTTGAATAATTAGTTAAAATAAATTAGACGTGACAGTCTAGTTCACGTTATTTCATTTCTAGTGATTCTACTTCTGATCTACTGCAGTATGATCTAAGATTAGATTGTCAGTTAAGATTGGTATAGCGCTTTTTATACTACTTCTATTTCTTAACTATAACTTACTAAAGCCTTAAACTGCTATACAGATTATCACAACGAATTTACTTTTTAATTACTAGAGTCTTTGCTTTTTGTTTGGCACCTGAATTATTTGAATTACAATGTTTTAATTGAAAAATAGAAAATTTGATCTGAAAAATAAATAAATAGATTTTGCTTTCCTGTTACTGAAGAGGATGTCGTTCCGATTTGTCCCTCGTCGATTCGAGTCCTTGGTTAGAGAAAGTAATCTGCTTAGAACTGCTGGATTCGGTCGTGGAGTTCAAAATTCGGCAACACTCTGCTTCCCTGCTGTTTGTGAATATTTTAACGTCTGCTGTTGTCTGCTGGAACTGCTTCCTGTTCTCCGTCGATTTGCACGTTGCACGTCAATGTGGGTGTGTGTGTGCTTCGTTCGGGCGGTCGCTCTGCTCGTCAGCTGTTAACCAATGATTTAGACGGCCTCTCTGCTGTATTCTTGAAGTCTGGTCTTGAAGTCGGGTGGATCTCTTGCGTGCTTATGACTATCTGGTAGTACACAATAAGCTTGGTTGATGTCTTGAAGAGTATCTCGCCTTTACGTAGCAATTACGAGCTATACAGATGATCTGTAGTTAGTGTGTTCGTAATCGCGTGTGTGTTGACCACGTAGAGTCTTCTTGTTGATCTTCACCGCTTTGGCTACTAGACGATCGAAGGACTACGTCTTAACTTCGTGAGTACTGACAGAAGAGTGAATTTTTCCACCAGAAAACATCGCACTGGCCGGGGCTGCATGAAATGATTTCATTGGTCGAAACACTCTCCCTACCACATAAAATTTAGAATTCCCTTAGTCCGTGAGAATGAAGTCTGGTTCCCACAGACGGAGAATAGAATTATTATCTAATAATTAATTATCCGGCGGAACCAGTTTGTCACTAAGGATATCCTGTACTTATTTAATTTTGCAATAACTTGGTTGCAAATCAAGTTGTGTGAAATCTAAAATATACAATCTGTCACAAATTATTATCTTTACAATATACTAAAATCTCTTTACTGTAACTCTATTTTAACAGAAGTTATTTAATTATTTTAATTAACTCTTACAGTTGTTAATTATATTGCATCAAATTTGCACACGTCATTATTAATATCTCGGCAAACATTTTGGCTATGTTGGATTTCGCCTTTATTTATTAGTCTCCGAGATATTAATAATTAACAGTTTGGGTGTGGTCGCTTCCTTGTACAGCGAACTGATTACATAACGACCACGTGTGCGTTGCTTTACACAGCATTATTTTCAATGCTCTACATTCAAATGGAGTTTTAACTGTTAATTTTTATTTAAATATGGTTTCAGCATGCGGGAAACATATAACCCCAAATAGTTAATATTTGGTTCCGTTATAATATATATATTGGAAAGGTGCCATAGTCACAGTTGACATGGTTTTCCGTTAGGTCCCAGTGGGACCACCGCATCAGGGGGACTGTTATCGCCCCCCTTTCCCCTTGGCCCGTGCAGGATGGTAGTGTGTAAAATGGGGAATAGTATTAGGGAATATTCCCGTAATTGCATGGGGCAGATGGCCCTGTTTAGGTGGCTATCGTGTTCTGGCTTGGGTGGACAAGCCTCAGGAGGTCGGAACTCAGGGAGCTCCCGAACTTTTCTTTGTCTTTCTTCTCTGTCCCTCTTTGCTGGGGCTGGCCCTGATCAGGTCAGCGTGCAGCAACCGCACACTTACACTCTACACGTCTTCTTTCGTCTCTTTCGTTTTCCCTTCTGAGCCTCTGTTCTCCTGGGAGCGAGTCTGTTTGGCCAACTCACCCACGATGTCCACCGGAGTTTTCAGATGGGAGTACACTGCAGGGTACTTTCCCGCGTTTGAAGGTGAGGCAACCGGGTTGCCCTTTTGGGGTGGGGGTGTGCCGCGTTTTGGAAAACGCGGCGATGTTCCGATGTCTATATGGTGATTAATTAAAGTATTTACGTATTTGTCGACGCGACGGAAGTTGTCCTTTGGTACGGTCAGTTAGACTTTGTCATGCTGTATTGCCCCTTGTCCGCCCGACTCGCGCGCGCCCTATCGATGTTACGCACGGTTTTTTCAACAGCCGGTTTATTCAGTCCGACTTTAGCTATCAGCGCCTCACATTCTGGTCCCCGGCTGGCAGAGTAGATTGAACAGTTTTCGTCTCCCAGCTTCTTCTATGAATGAGTAGAAAGCTACGTGACCTCCGGTAAGTCCATTAAAATATGTATTTTAATTATTTATAAAAACAAATTGGTTTTATTTAATATTAAAGTGGATGCGTTGAGATATACATTGCAGTGAATCCTTTAGCACATGGCGAGTTCAGGTTATAATTAGTTTTATGTATGCTTTATCTCAACCCTGTTTAATTGATTGTAACGTTAGGGATATAATTATGTTTTATATTAATCTAGTAATGCTTCTACTAAATTAACTAAACTAAGATGGGGCGTAAGTCAGTAATTTTCTGATATCTGTGTATGTCACGGACTTGTTAAAAGTTGCCAATTCCTGTAAGTGCGTCATGAAAACTTTTGCATAAAGGTTAATTAAAATTATCATTATTATGGAGTGACTATATTTAGACATATTCTATATTAACATATTCAATGGAGTTATTTTTTTTGAAGTGATTTACCACATTCAATGGGATTCTTGACTTAGGCAATTTTTCGAGTTTATAAACCGGACAGTCCATGCTATGTCAGTGGGTAAATGTGGTAGTGTGTGTTTCATGAACTTATGAGTAATCCCAGATATAATTGTACAGGGTTTCCGAGGTAGCCGGGAATCTGCCCCGCTCTGGAAGGATGGCCGAACAACTGCCTCCGACGATGTAATTTTAAAACCTTCGTCAGCTGTGTCAGCCGGAAGGATGGACTGGACACACACTACTGAGCCCTCAACATACACCCTTCAAACCAGGTGAAATTTAACCATTTTTAACCTAAATCTTGTGGCCGAATTACTCTGTGAGACTTTCATGAAACGTTCCAGTGTGGACAGTTATTTCCGGATAATGGGTGGAATGTTTTAATTGCATTTTGTAAGGCTTACGCCTCCTCTATTACTATCATGTATATCTCGTTCTGAGAGTGAAAACTCGGCCGGGGTCACGCACCGCCCGGGTCGAGGGGAGTTCGGTAGATAGAGTTGAATCTCATTCTATTTCTGTTTTAAGCATGTTGGGATAGTTATGTTAACGATTTTTCTCCTTATGGACACGTATTTTATTATTCATTCATATCTGGGGGTGGTTTTAAACCGTGGGCGACTCCCGTTGGAGACGTCCACTGCAAGTCTGTCTGTGTCAGATCTTGCTAGATCTCGTCCGATGCCTGACCCTGCCGGTAGTTAAGTTTTTGGAACACTGTGAGCTGACTTAATACCTTTATGACTTAGATTCCGTTTTACAAATTCTGTTCCACTGTTTAGCTAATTTGCACACTTTAAATTTACCATTGTCACAGATTGTACTTTACCATAGCAAATTTTGTAACCATAATTGTAATTGCTCCCTATAACAATTAGTTAACCATAAGACTACACAAGATTGATCAATGTCAGTTATGAATACTCATGGTGGTCAAGTTCCACTATTTTTCTATATTCTGTTTTGAAGGTAAAAAGAAACATAAAATGCAGTTAGGCAACCGGACATCCTTGTTGACCTTGTGATGCTACTTTTCATTATAGTAATTGATGGGATTTAATTTGATAATTAAATATCGGCATGGGATTTGTGCGCGGGCCGCATGGCTTACAGAGAACATTCAGTTAACACTTATCTTGTTAAAACTTGGGGGCATGTCTGCTCCACTCCTGGGATATTTTAATTGAAGTTTTGGGGAGGGGGTTTTAGTCACCTATTAATTAAACAGTAAGGGGGGGGCCGGACACTTGGTCAGAATAAGGGGATTATGGGTGTTGAACAAGATTATTATATGCGCTGATAACCAGGGTGAACATGTGATGGGTTATTTAAATATACGTTTGTTGATGTTAATTATATGTGTGTGTTGTTTTACATAATTGTTATTTGTCATATTGATTATGCCTGTGTATATTTCTGTATATTTATGCCTTGTTATAAAAAGTGATTACTTGCAAGCCGAAACTATGTGCCATTTTATAATTGTATTATTTTATAACTATAATTTGTCATTTATGTAACATTCCGCGATTTGTTAGTCAATGATGGTTCAGCTATTAATACTCATGCAATACTTAGTGCTGTTAACAGTTATTATTCCTTGTTCAACTTTGGCAAGGCACATATTAATGAAATTATATTTAACGATCAAAAGACTGATTTATCCTGCCTTTAGAGGCTCATATGTTGTACTACCCAAGAACAAAAAATTGTTGTTGTTATCTCAAGATCAGAGTTTCATTTGCAAGTCCCATCATACTGGACCCAGCCCAATTTTAGCTTCTCTAGGCTCTTGCCTAGTTCTAAATAACTTGTAACCTCTCTTTCAAAACTAACAAGCAAGGAAATAAAAAAAAAAAAAAAAAAAAAAAAAAAAATACTAAAAGCACCGAGAGGTTACAAATTTGTAGAAATAAAATTTTGCTTACTTCTACTTTATAGCTAAATATTACAATATGTTACTTAACCTAACATGGCATACACATATTAGATAATTACGTGAACATTAATACTTTAATCACAATTTTAACTTAATGGACGTCAATAATCAAAACAACAATACTGACATTTATTCAACTACTTCTTATTAACATTGACATTGGTTCAAAGACATTTCTAAAATTTTGTTTGACTATGTTTGATCACATACCTCATTGGCTCAAACCATTGTTTCCTTGTTGCTTTATATTTTGTCTATATTTCCTCAAACTATCTCCATGGTACTTTCCTATAATTTTGTTTTAATAATTTCCACCTATGGGAACATAGCTTATATAGCTTACCGTCATATATGGAAAATCCTGGTTTCGCGTTGGTAACCGCACTTCTCCAAGCTACACTAATCCTAGGGTCTTCTTGTTGATGGGTCCCTATTTCCTTAAGTCGTCTAACTACTTCAGGTTTTGCTACATGTTTTACTGCTTGAACACCTATATCAGTGCTACTTCTTTTACTGTTAACTGTATCCATGTTGTTTTCTGATGGTGGCTTTCTACTAAGTACATCTTCTACCAAGTTGTCTTTCGTTTTATAATACTTTATTTCAAACTGGTACTCTTGTATAGCCAAGATCCAGCGAGTCAGACGAGCACCTAGCAATTTACACTTTAATAAAAATACTAACGCCTTATTGTCGGTGATTATAGTAAGTTTGGCACCCAGAATATAACTTCTAAACTTTGACAGGCTATTCACTATCGCTAATAGCCCTTTTTCTGTTGTAAAATAAGTTAATTCCGCCCCTTAAGTGTGCGACTTACAAATCGTAATACCGCTTTTTGGCCCTTCTCATCTATTTGATATAAGTGTGCTCCTATAGCAATATTGTTGGCGTCAGATTGTAAATAGAATCTTTCTCCTACCCTCGGATGATGTAATATAACAGTATTTATAAAAAGACTTTTCACTTGTTGTAGCCCTTCATCGTGGTCCCTTGTCCACCTCCATTTACTCCCTTTGTTTAACAACTTCAACAATGGAACAGTACTTTCTGCGTATTTACTTGTAAACCTCTGATAGTATTTAGCTAAACCTATAAATGACTTTAGCTGCTTGCAGTTCTTTGGAGTTGGAAATTCTTGTATGGCTTTTACCTTCCCTGTGTCCGTGGTTATTCCTTCCACTGAGATTCGGTGACCAAAAAACTTAATTTCCTCCTTACCAAACTCTGATTTCTGTAGATTCAGCGTCATGTTTGCTGATCTTAAGTTTGCAAAAATATTTCTTAAATGTTGTAAGTGCTCCTTGAATGTTTGTGACACACATAGAATATCATTTGAAATTTATTTCGGTCTTCCATTCAAGTAATGTATTATAACCTCTTCTTTAGAGTTATAACGGAGGGAACCCAAAATAATTGGTTCTGCCAATTATTTCAGGCTGCCTTATTCGAGACGAGCTGAAATTTAAATCAGAACAACACACAGTAAGACATACAAGGAATCAGGGAAGGTGAAACTGTTGATTTATATACTGAGTATATGTGTGTAACAAGAAGACTTGCTTTATTAAACATTTGAAATATAAAATTTACTCCAAAGAACAGATCCCATGACGTTATTAATTAAATTAGTAAAATTAAGTGAAATGCTTTATCTAGAATATGGGATCACAACAAATTTATCTAGCTATACCCCCGGATCCGGGTAACCATTGGTATTTAGTCTCTAATCTTTTAATTATATTTAATTCAAAATTTGTTTTCTTGCAAGATTTTTACCTTTTTGCTTCATATATCTTCCATTAAAAGAATGGTATTAATAACACTACGTTACGTTAATATCTAAACTGTTACAATTGAATGATATTGAATAGTTACAATTAAGTTCTCAAATTTAAGTTTTTATATTCTTATAAAATCAATCGTCTCTGAAAGTCTCTTAAATAGAGTATTGTGTTACAAAAATATTATCATTATTCCTCGATAGACGTGCTATCGAGTCACCTCTATTTTTGGATGTAGTAATCGCCTCCATGTGGTTCCGTCTTGGGAGTCCTAAAACGTCGTCCTCGTCTTGGTCTGGTCTCTGTTGTTCATGGCTTAATACGTCTGCAGGATAGGTAGAGTCTTCTACACAGATACTCGTTGATTCTCAGATGTCTCGAACTGCATCATCGGTAGGGTATACTAGAGTTCTCATTTAGATGGTCCATGACCACAGGTCAGATGTTGAAAAGATTCGTCCATCGGTGTAGATTCCAGTCATCGTTTTTTCTTTATTAACACTCGTCGTTTGTAGTTACATCTTTCTTCTTGTTACAAAGTTTTTGGAATTTTCTTTTTGTTAACGTTACATGTTACACTTTTTGTAACGGTTAGTAAAATACAAAATAATAATTAATTAATCCACACTAACAACAAATTGTATAACTTTTGAACAGAGCATTTTGCTCGTGCGTCTGCACAGCTGGGCGTCGTCATCGCAAGAGAGCGATTTTTCGTCCGCTACCCTTGTACATGACAAGAGAGAGTGGGGTGTTTATTCCGCGAGCATATATAGTTCCTGTTTCTCTTTAAATAAACTTTTTTATTTATACAGACTATCGCTAGATAAAAATACATCATTTAAATTAATTGTTTTAGTTACTATCTGTGTCTACAGATACTTTAATTATTAACATTAGTTTACTCTATTATTTTTAATTACAGTAGACTCGGAAAACATGTCGAGTCCGGTATCAACAGGTAGGCGCTTGATAGCAAGCAAATGGTTAAATACGAACATAATAATTATTTACAATATGCCTTTTCTTTATGGATACTTTGCCCTTATTAATTACTTCTTCCATTCACACTTAGTACCTACATGTTTTTATTATTATTATTGTGAGATTTAAATGGTCAATTGTACGCAACCTTAATTAATTAAATTTTTTTTTATTCTGTAAATGTCACAATTTAAATCGTCACATACTCCGCCTCCTTACCAACACAGACTCCTAAAATTTTGGTCAGCTATGTACCGAGAGTATGCTTGGGGAGTTCCATATGAAATTACTTATTATTATTATTGTTAATTATTATTCTCTTTTATTATTATTATTGCACGGTTTATTTGTTTTAAATTCTCTTTAAATGATCTTAATTCTCATTTAAATGTTCCTCCTCCGTGAAATTCCCTTTTTCTCACTAAATACAGTAATTACTCTTAATACTAATTTCCCTAACAACTCAGCAACTCACAATATCGTGGCCCGACTGACATCAGCTTACTCTAACTCTACACGTTAGCTTTCAGCATTCAAAAATGATCTCTTGGCTCTCTAGGCTCATCATTATCCTTTTCAGTCGGCGCCGTTGTGACTCGTTACTTAACATGTATTATCACTTCTGGATTATATATCATAAACTTATTTCTAATGTAATCTAAAGAGGATCCCATACTCCACTTTAGATCACTGTTTTGATAGATCATCGTTTTTTCTTTATTAACACTCGTCGTTTGTAGTTACATCTTTCTTCTTGTTACAAAATTTTTGGAATTTTCTTTTTGTTAACGTTACATGTTACACTTTTTTGTAACGGTTAGTAAAATACAAAATAATAATTAATTAATCCACACTAACAACAAATTGTATAACTTTTGAACAGAGCATTTTGCTCGTGCGTCTGCACAGCTGGGCGTCGTCATCGCAAGAGAGCGATTTTTCGTCCGCTACCCTTGTACATGACAAGAGAGAGTGGGGTGTTTATTCCGCGAGCATATATAGTTCCTGTTCCTCTTTAAATAAACTTTTTTATTTATACAGACTATCGCTAGATAAAAATACATCATTTAAATTAATTGTTTTAGTTACTATCTGTGTCTACAGATACTTTAATGATTAACATTAGTTTACTCTAATATTTTTAATTACAGTAGACTCGGAAAACATGTCGAGTCCGGTATCAACAGGTAGGCGATTGATAGCAAGCAAATGGTTAAATACGAACATAATAATTATTTACAATATGCCTTTTCTTTATGGATACTTTGCCCTTATTAATTACTTCTTCCATTCACACTTAGTACCTACATGTTTTTATTATTATTATTGTGAGATTTAAATGGTCAATTGTACGCAACCTTAATTAATTAAATTTTTTTTTTTATTCTGTAAATGTCACAATTTAAATCGTCACAGTATCTCCCCGATAATACAGTCATGAACGAGTTTCGGGACTATAAGCGCTACAATTTGGGTTTGGGTACCATTTATATTGATAGGTAAATAAATTTGTTCAGTTATCTTTTGCATTTTGGCTCCAGTGGCTCCCTGTACATTACAATTTTTTACGGGTAGTCTGGGACAATTACGCAACTGGCTATTATTTTCTACAAACATTGAGCTAACACAGGTTACCTCACTGTCGGTGTCCATTAACGCTTTTACTAGTAGATTACTGATTTCACAAATTATTTCCGGACATTCAGGATAATGGTTTCTACCCACTTCTTCCTCTTCTTTTAACAAGAACTCCCTATCGTTCTCTTGATTTATATTATTTGTTAATTTACTTTTAACTGTATTAATGGGTTGTTTCACTGCAGGTAATGGTAGATTTAGTTTTGTTTCTTTTCTACCTGCAGTGGCTTCCCGTTTCCCGTATTCGTTTTACTAGTAGACGGTTGTGGCTCGGTAGATGATATGGCTGTCTTACATACCTTAAACCCTTTACTTGGTCGGGTTTCAACACTCCTACTTCTACCCTTCTCTTCCAATTCCTGCCGATATTGGGGTTTGTTACCCGGATATGGGGTAAACCTTTTTTCTTTTGGGCCCTCATTTTCTCTTCTCTTCGTTGAGTAGAAAGTTGGTCCCTGATGATGGCCTCTAGTGTGGTTACTCAGCTGATTATTTTACTCGCTTCAGGTCCCTCTTAGGGTCTTGACATTCATCCAATACCATTATAAACATTTCTAGGGTAACCACTCCTCTAGTAGTGGTTGCTACTCTAGTGCGTTCCGAGAAATGACGCGCTAGCTTATACACTAGGTCTCTCTCCTCCATTGGTGGTGTTAAATGTTTTACTTGTGCCATTACGTTTAGCACATAGTTGGGGGTTGTCGTATTCATGGACGGGTGATAATTATCAATTTCCAGATGATCACGCACCCTTCTTTGAATCTGTACGTTCCAGTATTGAGCAAGGAATTCCTCTCTGAAGTCGGCGTAGCTTTGGACTCGGTCCGAGATGACTTTCCACCACGTACCTGCCCAATTCTTGAGGCATCGGCTTAACATGTCCTTCTTTTCCTCGTCGTCCATCAGTGGGCTTACGCGAGTTACATAAGACTCAAACAGCCGTAGAAACTCCACAGGATTCTCATGTGGGTTTCCTGAAAATACAAGGTTTTCCGGTTCTTCCTTATAGCTGCCACACCTCACGACTTTGGTTTGCTGTGACTTCATTGCCTTAGCCAGATCTTCCCGCATTACCTTTAATTGTTGTTCTACGTTTTGATGTACTTCGTCTCGGTCAGCCTTACTCTCTACTTGTTTCTTAAACTCCTTAATATTTTCACCCAGTTGGGTGCACTCTACCCTATTACACTGGATTTCTTCTTTATTTAGAAGCGTTCGGGTTTTTAACTCAGCAGTTACTTCGCTGAATTGTTAGTTAATAAGGGTTACTTTCTGTTGTAACCGTTCATGAAATTCGTTTCTAAATTTATTTAGTTTTTCGTCTTGGCGGCGAAAATTAGTACTTACTTGTTTCTTAAATTCCTCTATTGTAGCTTTAACCTCTTCGGTATGTTTATCAAACTTAAGATTACTCTCATCTATTTTGCTATTGTTACTATCTATTTTACTAGCTAAATAAGCTATTTTTTCATCTATTTTAAATGTAGCTTCTTTACTACATTGTTCTATTTGGCTAGTTAAATTTTCGTTTATTTGTTTCATTTCGTTAGATAAGTATTTATTAGTTTGTTCTATTTTATTATTAACATCATTTATTAATTTTTGATTACTTTCTTCTAATTTTTGATTATTTCCTTTAAATTTACTAATTAATTGACTACTTATATTTTCAATTTTACTTTCAATTTTACTATTATTTTCATCCATTTTAGTGGTCAACTGCTTGAACATCTGTTCAATTGCTGCCATATCTACTGCTTGTGATTTAGCCATTTTTATATATTTATTTTTTTTTACAATAACTATTTAACATAGTTCATTTTATTATTTAACCGTTTAACAGTTATTTGTAAACTTAAATATTCCACTTCGTTTTAAATTAAGTATTATTACAATTCAAAGTAGTCCCTTGGGTTAATATCGGTTTAATGGAGTTTACTCGGGCCCATTAGTTGCGGCGACAAATTATATAACACCCTTTTCCTCTATCAATCTACTTCCTATATATATATATAGATAGAACAAATGTTACTTACTCGTGACTTTCTCTTTACCTGGGCGCCAGAACAAATCCCAGATACAAATGACACCGATTCAGCTTAGCTCAGAGCACAGAGACACACTATCTCAGGATTCGTTCAGTGAGTGTGGAATTTAAGGGGAATCGTTACAAATAACTATTGAAATTTGTTGAAGTTTGTTTCGATTCTGTTATTGTATTAATTTCTTTAGAAGCTATGTTAGTGACTTATTGTTAACCTAAATCTTATTGGTTAATGAGTGTGCTTGAAAAGTGAAGATTAAAACGTCCAAACGACCAATTGCACTTATCTGGTTTACTTAGGGATTTTATATCTCCCAAACCAGTGCTAAAGAACGGGTCTGCAATAATTTGCACGTTCAATACTACACCTCACTCTCCATTCAACACTCCTATATTACTTTATATCTAATCTTAATAATTAAATACAAAAATTTGAATTTATCTAGTGTCTTTAAAAATTGTGTATTGATTTAATTATTTTTTGTTATTTATGTTAATTGATCAATGACTATATTTCTTATCTGATTGATGGGTCGATCGTAGATAGTAATCAGTAGAGATACTCCTTTTGATGGTTCGGCTCAGAAGAAATGATGTTGATCAATAACGTTGACTGAAGATCCTGGACAATTACAGATGCTGTAGCTACTCTGGTGCACAGGTCACTTCACTGTTACTTAATTATTTATTAATTAATTATTTATTAATTAATTATTTAATTAATGAATTTGTTATTACGCAGCGAGATTATTTATTGAACCTTACTAGTTCCTCTACTACTGCGGACCACTTCGCGAACTGTTTATTTAAATAAATACTTTGCGTTGTTTGTGCAATTTAGCTCGTATTTAACACACGTCTTGCTTACTTAATGCCCGAACGAAAAGTGCTCAATTCCCTCATTCTGAGTTGGCGTCTCCTCTAAATACAGGATTCTGATTGGTTGTTCCAAATAAATCATGCGTTTTCCACTTGAAACAATATCGAACAAGTCGGTCAAACGCTCCTTAACAAGTTTGAGATGGTAGAGAATTACTGGATAATTTCATACTTCCTCTGTTTGCAAATCGTTTGATTACAGGTATTTGCAAACGTGATTTCAAAGATCTGACCACAGAATATTATTGCTTTGGTCTTTGTCTGTATGTGTGTGAAAACACCTAATTCGTACCTAGCCTAATTCTCTAGTTATATCTCTTGGCGTTCTTCTTCTGTATAACGTCTTTAAATGTTAATTATATTAGTTGATATTTTGGCTACTTATAGAGCTTTAATTGCTGAACACTATGCAGGTTTCAGAATTGCCGTATATTTCTTAGTTTTAAAGATATTGCAGTTTGAATAGATAAAATTAATTGAATAAAATTTCATGCCTGTGCCCGCATCAGTAGTAGCAGTGGCGATGTTAGACAAAGATAGCTGCGATTATTCCCTCTCTCTCTTGCTTACGCCGCTAGACTAGCACAGTTTGACACTTTCATATAACGATCTGATAGGTCGACTATATGAATCGTTATATATACCCCCACTCGGTATAAAAAAAATTTGATTATTTAAGAAATACATACATTTTTTTTCTTGTATACTTTTACACTAATTAAAATTTGCACATATAAATTTTCGCACTTTTTTTTTGACTTTTAGTTTTTCTTGCATAAAATTTCCTCAAATAAAATTTTGCTTACTTCTACTTTATAGCTAATTATTACAATATGTTACTTAACCTAACATGGCATACACATATTAGATATTTACGTGAACATTAATACTTTAATCAGAATTTTAAGTAAATGGACGTCAATAATCAAAACAACAATACTGACATTTATTTAACTACTTCTTATTAACATTGACATTGGTTCAAAGACATTTCTAAAATTTTGTTTGACTATGTTTGATTCACATACCTCATTGGCTCAAACCATTGTTTCCTTATTGCTTTATATTTTGTCTATATTTCCTCAAACTATCCCCATGGTACTTTCCTATAATTTTGTTTTAATAATTTCCACCTATGGGAACATAGCTTATATAGCTTACCGTCATATATGGAAAATCCTGGTTTGGCGTTGGTAACCGCACTTCTCCAAGCTACACTAATCCTAGGGTCTTCTTGTTGATGGGTCCCTATTTCCTTAAGTCGTCTAACTACTTCAGGTTTTGCTACATGTTTTACTGCGTGAATATCTACATCAGTGCTACTTCTTTTACTGTTAACTGTATCCATGTTGTTTTCTGATGGTGGATTTCTACTAAGTACATCTGCTACCAAGTTGTCTTTCGTTTTATAATATTTTATTTCAAACTGGTACTGTTGTATAGCTAAGATCCAGCGAGTCAGACGAGCACCTAGCAATTTACACTTTAATAAAAATACTAACGCCTTATTGTCGGTGATTATAGTAAGTTTAGCACCCAGAATATAACTTCTAAACTTTGACAGGCTATTCACTATCGCTAATAGCTCTTTTTCTGTAGTAAAATAAGTTAATTCCGCCCCTTTAAGTGTGCGACTTACAAATCGTAATACCGCTTTTTGGCCCTTCTCATCTATTTGTTATAAGTGTGCTCCTATAGCAATATTGCTGGCGTCAGATTGTAAATAGAATCTTTCTCCTACCCTCGGATGATGTAATATAACAGTATTTACAAAAGACTTTTCACTTGTTGTAGCCCTTCATCGTGGTCCCTTGTCCACCTCCATTTACTCCCTTTGTTTAACAACTTCAACAATGGAACAGTACTTTCTGCGTATTTACTTGTAAGCCTCTGATAGTATTTAGCTAAACCCAGAAATGACTTTAGCTGCTTGCAGTTCTTTGGAGTTGGAAATTCTTGTATGGCTTTTACCTTCCCTGGGTCCGTGGTTATTCCTTCCACTGAGATTCGGTGACCTAAAAACTTAATTTCCTCCTTACCAAACTCTGATTTCTGTAGATTCAGCGTCATGTTTGCTGATCTTAAGTTTGCAAAAATATTTCTTAAATGTTGTAAGTGCTCCTTGAATGTTTGTGACACACATAGAATATCATTTGAAATTTATTTCGGTCTTCCATTCAAGTAATGTATCTCCCCGATAATGAACGAGTTTCGGGACTATAAGAGCTACAATTTGGGTTTGGGTACCATTAATATTGATAGGTAAATAAATTTGTTCAGTTATCTTTTGCATTTTGGCTCCAGTGGCTCCCTGTACATTACAATTTTTTACGGGTAGTCTGGGACAATTACGCAACTGACTATTATTTTCTACAAACTTTGAGCTGACACAGGTTACCTCACTGCCGGCGTCCATTAACGCTTTTACTAGTAGATTACTGATTTCACAAATTATTTCCGGACATTCAGGATAATGGTTTCTACCCACTTCTTCCTCTTCTTTTAACAAGAACTCCCTTTCGTTCTCTTGATTTATATTATTTGTTAATTTACTTTTAACTGTATTAATGGGTTGTTTCACTGCAGGTAATGGTAGATTTAGCTTTGTTTCTTTTCTACCTGCAGTGGCTTCCCGTTTCCCGTATTCGTTTTACTAGTAGACGGTTGTGGCTCGGTAGATGATATGGCTGTCTTACATACCTTAAACCCTTTACTTGGTCGGGTTTCAACACTCCTACTTCTACCCTTCTCTTCCAATTCCTGCCGATATTGGGGTTTGTTACCCGGATATGGGGTAAACCTTTCTTCTTTTGGGCGCTCATTTTCTCTTCTCTTCGTTGAGTAGAAAGTTGGTTCCTGATGATCGCCTCTAGTGTGGTTACTCAGCTGATTATTGACTCGCTTCAGGTCCTTCTTTAGGTCTTGATATTCATCCACGACCATTATAAACATTTCTAGGGTAACCACTCCTCTAGTAGTGGTTGCTACTCTAGTGCGTTCCGAGAAATGACGCGCTAGCTTATACACTAGGTCTCTCTCCTCCATTGGTGGTGTTAAATGTTTTACTTGTGCCATTACGTTTAGCACATAGTTGGTGGTTGTCATATTCATGGACGGGTGATAATTATCAATTTCCAGATGATCACGCACCCTTCTTTGAATCTGTACGTTCCAGTATTGAGCAAGGAATTTCTCTCTGAAGTCGGCGTAGGTTTGGACTTGGTCCGAGATGACTTTCCACCACGTACCTGCCCAATTCTTGAGGCATCGGCTTAACATGTCCTTCTTTTCCTCGTCGTCCATCAGTGGGTTTACGCGAGTTACATAAGACTCAAACAGCCGTAGAAACTCCACAGGATTCTCATGTGGGTTTCCTGAGAATACAAGGTTTTCCGGTTTTTCCTTATAGCTGCCACACCTCACGACTTTGGTTTGCTGTGACTTCATTGCCTTAGCCAGATCTTCCCGCATTACCTTTAATTATTGTTCTACGTTTTGATGTACTTCGTCTCGGTCAGCCTTACTCTCTACTGGTTTCTTAAACTCCTTAATATTTTCACCCAGTTGGGTTCTCTCTACCCTATTACACTGGATTTCTTCTTTATTTAGAAGCGTTCGGGTTTTTAACTCAGCAGTTACTTCGCTGAATTGTTAGTTAATAAGGGTTACTTTCTGTTGTAACCGTTCATGAAATTCGTTTCTAAATTTATTTTGTTTTTCGTCTTGGCGGCGAAAATTAGTACTTACTTGTTTCTTAAATTCCTCTATTGTAGCTTTAACCTCTTCGGTATGTTTATCAAACTTAAGATTACTCTCATCTATTTTGCTATTGTTACTATCTATTTTACTAGCTAAATAAGCTATTTTTTCATCTATTTTAAATGTAGCTTCTTTACTACATTGTTCTATTTGGCTAGTTAAATTTTCGTTTATTTGTTTCATTTCGTTAGATAAGTATTTATTAGTTTGTTCTATTTTATTATTAACATCATTTATTAATTTTTGATTACTTTCTTCTAATTTTTGATTATTTCCTTTAAATTTACTAATTAATTGACTACTTATATTTTCAATTTTACTTTCAATTTTACTATTATTTTCATCAATTTTAGTGGTCAACTGCTTGAACATCTGTTCAATTGCTGCCATATCTACTGCTTGTGATTTAGCCATTTTTATTTATTTATTTTTTTTACCATAACTATTTAACATAGTTTATTTTATTATTTAACCGTTTAACAGTTATTTGTAAACTTAAATATTCCACTTCGTTTTAAATTAAGTCTTATTACAATTCAAAGTAGTCCCTTGGGTTAATATCGGTTTAATGGAGTTTACTCGGGCCCATTAGTTGCGGCGACAAATTATATAACACCCTTTTCCTCTATCAATCTACTTTCTATATATATATATATATATAGATAGAACAAATGTTACTTACTCGTGACTTTCCCTTTACCTGGGCGCCAGAACAAATCCCAGATACAAATGACACCGATTCAGCTTAGCTCAGAGCACAGAGACACACTATCTCAGGATTCGTTCAGTGAGTGTGGAATTTAAGGGGAATCGTTACAAATAACTATTGAAATTTGTTGAAGTTTGTTTTGATTCTGTTATTGTATTAATTTCTTTAAAAGCTATGTTAATGACTTATTGCTAACCTAAATCTTATTGGTTAATGAGTGTGCTTGAAAAGTGAAGATTAAAACGTCCAAACGACCAATTGCACTTATCTGGTTTACTTAGGGATTTTATATCTCCCAAACCAGTGCTAAAGAACGGGTCTGCAATAATTTGCACGTTCAATACTACACCTCACTCTCCATTCAACACTCCTATATTACTTTATATCTAATCTTAATAATTAAATACAAAAATTTGAATTTATCTTGTGTCTTTAAAAATTGTTTATTGATTTAATTATTTTTTTGTTATTTATGTTAATTGATCAATGACTATATTTCTTATCTGATTGATGCGTCGATCGTAGATATTAATCAGTAGAGATACTCCTTTTGATGGTTCGGCTCAGAAGAAATGATGTTGATCAATAACGTTGACTGAAGATCCTGGACAATTACAGATGCTGTAGCTACTCTGGTGCACAGGTCACTTCACTGTTACTTAATTATTTATTAATTAATTATTTAATTAATGAATTTGTTATTACGCAGCGAGATTATTTATTGAACCTTACTAGTTCCTCTACTACTGCGGACCACTTCGCGAACTGTTTATTTAAATAAATACTTTGCTTTGTTTGTGCAATTTAGCTCGTATTTAACACACGTCTTGCTTATTTAATGCCCGAACGAAGAGTGCTCAATTCCCTCATTCTGAGTTGGCGTCTCCTCTAAATACAGGATTCTGATTGGTTGTTCCAAATAAATCATGCGTTTTCCACTTGAAACAATATCGAACAAGTCGGTCAAACGCTCCTTAACAAGTTTGAGATGGTAGAGAATTACTGGATAATTTCATACTTCCTCTGTTTGCAAATCGTTTGATTACAGGTATTTGCAAACGTGATTTCAAAGATCTGACCACAGAATATTATTGCTTTGGTCTTTGTCTGTATGTGTGTGAAAACACCTAATTCGTACCTAGCCTAATTCTCTAGTTATATCTCTTGGCGTTCTTCTTCTGTATAACGTCTTTAAATGTTAATTATATTAGTTGATATTTTGGCTACTTATAGAGCTTTAATTGCTGAACACTATGCAGGTTTCAGAATTGCCGTATATTTCTTAGTTTTCAAGATATTGCAGTTTGAATAGATAAAATTAATTGATTAAAATTTCATGTCTGTGCCCGCATAAGTAGTAGCAGTGGCGATGTTAGACAGAGATAGCTGCGATTATTCCCTCTCTCTGTCTTGCTTACGCCGCTAGACTAGCACAGTTTGACACTTTCATATAACGATCTGATAGGTCGACTATATGATTCGTTATATATACCCCCACTCGGTATTAAAAAATTTGATTATTTAAGAAATACATAAATTTTTTTTCTTGTATACTTTTACACTAATTAAAATTTGCACATATAAATTTTCGCACTTTTTTTTGGAATTTTTGTTTTTCTTGCATAAAATTTGCTCAAATAAAATTTTGCTTACTTCTACTTTATAGCTAATTATTACAATATGTTACTTAACCTAACATGGCATACACATATTAGATATTTACGTGAACATTAATACTTTAATCAGAATTTTAACTTAATGGACGTCAATAATCAAAACAACAATACTGACATTTATTCAACTACTTCTTATTAACATTGACATTGGTTCAAAGACATTTCTAAAATTTTGTTTGACTATGTTTGATTCACATACCTCATTGGCTCAAACCATTGTTTCCTTATTGCTCTATATTTTGTCTATATTTCCTCAAACTATCCCCATGGTACTTTCCTGTAATTTTGTTTTAATAATTTCCACCTATGGGAACATAGCTTATATAGCTTACCGTCATATATGGAAAATCCTGGTTTGTCGTTGGTAACCGCACTTCTCCAAGCTACACTAATCCTAGGGTCTTCTTGTTGATGGGTCCCTATTTCCTTAAGTCGTCTAACTACTTCAGGTTTTGCTACATGTTTTACTGCGTGAATACCTATATCAGTGCTACTTCTTTTACTGTTAACTGTATCCATGTTGTTTTCTGATGGTGGATTTCTACTAAGTACATCTGCTACCAAGTTGTCTTTCGTTTTATAATATTTTATTTCAAACTGGTACTCTTTTATAGCCAAGATCCAGCGAGTCAGACGAGCACCTAGCAATTTACACTTTAATAAAAATACTAACGCCTTATTGTCGGTGATTATAGTAAGTTTAGCACCCAGAATATAACTTCTAAACTTTGACAGGCTATTCACTATCGCTAATAGCTCTTTTTCTGTCGTAAAATAAGTTAATTCCGCCCCTTTAAGTTGCGACTTACAAATCGTAATACCGCTTTTTGGCCCTTCTCATCTATTTGTTATAAGTGTGCTCCTATAGCAATATTGCTGGCGTCAGATTGTAAATAGAATCTTTCTCCTACCCTCGGATGATGTAATATAACAGTATTTGTAAAAAGACTTTTCACTTGTTGTAGCCCTTCATCGTGGTCCCTTGTCCACCTCCATTTACTCCCTTTGTTTAACAACTTCAACAATGGAACAGTACTTTCTGCGTATTTACTTGGAAGCCTCTGATAGTATTTAGCTAAACCTAGAAATGACTTTAGCTGCTTGCAGTTCTTTGGATTTGGAAATTCTTGTATGGCTTTTACCTTCCCTGGGTCCGTGGTTATTCCTTCCACTGAGATTCGGTGACCTAAAAACTTAATTTCCTCCTTACCAAACTCTGATTTCTGTAGATTCAGCGTCATGTTTGCTGATCTTAAGTTTGCAAAAATATTTCTTAAATGTTGTAAGTGCTCCTTGAATGTTTGTGACACACATAGAATATCATTTGAAATTTATTTCGGTCATCCATTCAAGTAATGTATCTCCCCGATAATACAGTCATGAACGAGTTTCGGGACTATAAGCGCTACAATTTGGGTTTAGGTACCATTTATATTGATAGGTAAATACATTTGTTCAGTTATCTTTTGCATTTTGGCTCTTGTGGCTCCCTGTACATTACAATTTTTTACGGGTAGTCTGGGACAATTACGCAACTGACTATTATTTTCTATAAACTTTGAGCTGACACAGGTTACCTCACTGCCGGTGTCCATTAACGCTTTTACTAGTAGATTACTGATTTCACAAATTATTTCCGGACATTCAGGATAATGGTTTCTACCCACTTCTTCCTCTTCTTTTAACAAGAACTCCCTATCGTTCTCTTGATTTATATTATTTGTTAATTTACTTTTAACTGTATTAATGGGTTGTTTCACTGCAGGTAATGGTAGATTTAGTTTTGTTTCTTTTCTACCTGCAGTGGCTTCCCGTTTCCCGTATTCGTTTTACTAGTAGACGGTTGTGGCTCGGTAGATGATATGGCTGTCTTACATACCTTAAACCCTTTACTTGGTCGGGTTTCAACACTCCTACTTCTACCCTTCTCTTCCAATTCCTGCCGATATTGGGGTTTGTTACCCGGATATGGGGTAAACCTTTCTTCTTTTGAGCGCTCATTTTCTCTTCTCTTCGTTGAGTAGAAAGTTGGTTCCTGATGATCGCCTCTAGTGTGGTTACTCAGCTGATTATTTACTCGCTTCAGGTCCCTCTTTAGGTCTTGACATTCATCCACGACCATTATAAACATATCTAGGGTAACCACTCCTCTAGTAGTGGTTGCTACTCTAGTGCGTTCCGAGAAATGACGCGCTAGCTTATACACTAGGTCTCTCTCCTCCATTGGTGGTGTTAAATGTTTTACTTGTGCCATTACGTTTAGCACATAGTTGGTGGTTGTCATATTCATGGACGGGTGATAATTATCAATTTCCAGATGATCACGCACCCTTCTTTGAATCTGTACGTTCCAGTATTGAGCAAGGAATTTCTCTCTGAAGTCGGCGTAGGTTTGGACTTGGTCCGAGATGACTTTCCACCACGTACCTGCCCAATTCTTGAGGCATCGGCTTAACATGTCCTTCTTTTCCTCGTCGTCCATCAGTGGGTTTACGCGAGTTACATAAGACTCAAACAGCCGTAGAAACTCCACAGGATTCTCATGTGGGTTTCCTGAGAATACAAGGTTTTCCGGTTTTTCCTTATAGCTGCCACACCTCACGACTTTGGTTTGCTGTGACTTCATTGCCTTAGCCAGATCTTCCCGCATTACCTTTAATTATTGTTCTACGTTTTGATGTACTTCGTCTCGGTCAGCCTTACTCTCTACTGGTTTCTTAAACTCCTTAATATTTTCACCCAGTTGGGTTCTCTCTACCCTATTACACTGGATTTCTTCTTTATTTAGAAGCGTTCGGGTTTTTAACTCAGCAGTTACTTCGCTGAATTGTTAGTTAATAAGGGTTACTTTCTGTTGTAACCGTTCATGAAATTCGTTTCTAAATTTATTTAGTTTTTCGTCTTGGCGGCGAAAATTAGTACTTACTTGTTTCTTAAATTCCTCTATTGTAGCTTTAACCTCTTCGGTATGTTTATCAAACTTAAGATTACTCTCATCTATTTTGCTATTGTTACTATCTATTTTACTAGCTAAATAAGCTATCTTTCATCTATTTTAAATGTAGCTTCTTTACTACATTGTTCTATTTGGCTAGTTAAATTTTCGTTTATTTGTTTCATTTCGTTAGATAAGTATTTATTAGTTTGTTCTATTTTATTATTAACATCATTTATTAATTTTTGATTACTTTCTTCTAATTTTTGATTATTTCCTTTAAATTTACTAATTAATTGACTACTTATATTTTCAATTTTACTTTCAATTTTACTATTATTTTCATCAATTTTAGTGGTCAACTGCTTGAACATCTGTTCAATTGCTGCCATATCTACTGCTTGTGATTTAGCCATTTTTATTTATTTATTTTTTTTTACCATAACTATTTAACATAGTTTATTTTATTATTTAACCGTTTAACAGTTATTTGTAAACTTAAATATTCCACTTCGTTTTAAATTAAGTCTTATTACAATTCAAAGTAGTCCCTTGGGTTAATATCGGTTTAATCGAGTTTACTCGGGCCCATTAGTTGCGGCGACAAATTATATAACACCCTTTTCCTCTATCAATCTACTTTCTATATATATATATAGATAGAACAAATGTTACTTACTCGTGACTTTCTCTTTACCTGGGCGCCAGAACAAATCCCAGATACAAATGACACGGATTCAGCTTAGCTCAGAGCACAGAGACACACTATCTCAGGATTCGTTCCCTCTCTCTCTTGCTTACGCCGCTAGACTAGCACAGTTTGACACTTTCATATAACGATCTGATATGTCGACTATATGAATCGTTATATATACCCCCACTCGGTATAAAAAAATTTGATTATTTAAGAAATACATAAATTTTTTTTCTTGTATACTTTTACACTAATTAAAATTTGCACATATAAATTTTCGCACTTTTTTTGGACTTTTGGTTTTTCTTGCGTAAAAGTTGCACAAAATAAATTTTGCTTACTTCTACTTTATAGCTAATTATTACAATATGTTACTTAACCTAACATGGCATACACATATTAGATATTTACGTGAACATTAATACTTTAATCAGAAATTTAAGTTAATGGACGTCAATAATCAAAACAACAATACTGACATTTATTCAACTACTTCTTATTAACATTGACATTGGTTCAAAGACATTTCTAAAATTTTGTTTGACTATGTTTGATTCACATACCTCATTGGCTCAAACCATTGTTTCCTTATTGCTCTATATTTTGTCTATATTTCCTCAAACTATCCCCATGGTACTTTCCTATAATTTTGTTTTAATAATTTCCACCTATGGGAACATAGCTTATATAGCTTACCGTCATATATGGAAAATCCTGGTTTGTCGTTGGTAACCGCACTTCTCCAAGCTACACTAATCCTAGGGTCTTCTTGTTGATGGGTCCCTATTTCCTTAAGTCGTCTAACTACTTCAGGTTTTGCTACATGTTTTACTGCGTGAATATCTATATCAGTGCTACTTCTTTTACTGTTAACTGTATCCATGTTGTTTTCTGATGGTGGATTTCTACTAAGTACATCTGCTACCAAGTTGTCTTTCGTTTTATATTATTTTATTTCAAACTGGTACTCTTGTATAGCCAAGATCCAGCGAGTCAGACGAGCACCTAGCAATTTACACTTTAATAAAAATACTAACGCCTTATTGTCGGTGATTATAGTAAGTTTAGCACTCAGAATATAACTTCTAAACTTTGACAGGCTATTCACTATCGCTAATAGCTCTTTTTCTGTCGTAAAATAAGTTAATTCATCCCCTTTAAGTGTGCGACTTACAAATCGTAATACCGCTTTTTGGCCCTTCTCATCTATTTGATATAAGTGTGCTCCTATAGCAATATTGCTGGCGTCAGATTGTAAATAGAATCTTTCTCCTACCCTCGGATGATGTAATATAACAGTATTTGTAAAAAGACTTTTCACTTGTTGTAGCCCTTCATCGTGGTCCCTTGTCCACCTCCATTTACTCCCTTTGTTTAACAACTTCAACAATGGAACAGTACTTTCTGCGTATTTACTTGTAAACCTCTGATAGTATTTAGCTAAACCTATAAATGACTTTAGCTGCTTGCAGTTCTTTGGAGTTGGAAATTCTTGTATGGCTTTTACCTTCTCTGGGTCCGTGGTTATTCCTTCCACTGCGATTCGGTGACCTAAAAACTTAATTTCCTCCTTACCAAACTCTGATTTCTGTAGATTCAGCGTCATGTTTGCTGATCTTAAGTTTGCAAAAATATTTCTTAAATGTTGTATGTGCTCCTTGAATGTTTGTGACACACATAGAATATCATTTTAAATTTATTTCGGTCTTCCATTCAAGTAATGTATCTCCCCGATAATGAACGAGTTTCGGGACTATAAGAGCTACAATTTGGGTTTGGGTACCATTAATATTGATAGGTAAATAAATTTGTTCAGTTATCTTTTGCATTTTGGCTCCAGTGGATCCCTGTACATTACAATTTTTTACGGGTAGTCTGGGACAATTACGCAACTGACTATTATTTTCTACAAACTTTGAGCTGACACAGGTTACCTCACTGCCGGCGTCCATTAACGCTTTTACTAGTAGATTACTGATTTCACAAATTATTTCCGGACATTCAGGATAATGGTTTCTACCCACTTCTTCCTCTTCTTTTAACAAGAACTCCCTATCGTTCACTTGATTTATATTATTTGTTAATTTACTTTTAACTGTATTAATGGGTTAGTAGGGTAAGAATGAGAGTTCTAACGCGGAAGTGACGTCACAGCCCCCCCTTTTGGCGCGAAATTCAAAAATCCATGTGGTGGGGGTAGACTTTCGGCGCAGCGTGTCGTCATGTGCAGAGGTTATGATGGACCGGGGGGGTAGTGGTGTGTCCCACGTGACCTCGATGGGCGTACCGAAGTTGTCGGCCATGTTGTCGGCGTTCGGCCATGTTGTCGTCGTCGTCCATTTTGCGTGGTTACGTGTGCGTTGATTGGCGGAGGCGTGGCCGCCGTTCGCCGACAAAATGGACGACGACCCCACTACGACGGGCGACGATCAAGCCACGACCAGGCCGCCGCCCAGCGACGATGACGACGTCAACGACGACGTCAACGGCGAAGGGCGAACGGCGAACATAGCCACGCCTCCGCCGTGTGTGGTGGCCATGTTGGGAAAGCTGTGATGTTGTCGGATTGTGCGTTTGTGCTGGTTAAGGTTGGGCCACGTTGCCGGATCGTGGTGTGTTATAGTGTATGGTTTGGGTATATGTTTTGTTTTTCCGGAAGGGCGGCCATGTTGGAAAAGCGTCGACGTTGTCAACTTGTGCCGGCCACGTTGTCGGCTCGTGCATGTGTTATAGTTTACGGGTTTTGTATATGTTGACACTGCCACGTCGACGTTGTCAACTTGTGCCGGTCACGTTGTCGGCTCGTGCATGTGTTATAGTGTACAGGTTTTGTATATGTTTACACTGCCACCATTGTTGCCAACTCATAAACTGTAAATTTGAATGTGTGCTTTTGTGGTAAGTATATATTGTAAAAATACAAAAAATGTGCACAGCATCGATGTGAAACTCTTGTTGACTGGCTATTGTGGTGTAATTGTTTTGATTGACACTTCACTTATAAAACATGCATGATAGAAGGAAAAAGGATAGTTGAAAAGAAAAGAAATAACTAAGCAAATTCAAAAAATTTACATATTTATATACAATATATATACAGAAAAAAAATTACAAATACAATATATATATACAGAAAAAAAAACATTATAAATATACATATAAATAATATAATTTAATGAAAAAAAAATAAAAAGTTCAGTTTATATTACATTTTATATACAATATATATACAGACAAAAAAAACGGTTATAATATATATACAAAAAATAAAACATTATATCAAAAAAACATCACTTTGTATATTACAATAGTAAAAAAAAAAAAAAAAAAAAAAAAAACGGATACAATATACAGAAAATAAAACATTATATGAAAAAAAACATCATGTTGTTCATATTTAATGTGCACGACCATCTGTAACAGAAACAAAAACAATATTAGTGATGTATAATTGATAGGCGTAGGATGGATTAGAATAATGTGTACTGTTACATACCTCAAAAATGCATGCGTGCATAAAATGGGTGTATTGGCCTGCTGAATGCATACACCCGACATTGCGGACATCCTGGCGGCGACCCCTCCAGTGCCACGGTTTGAAACCAATTAATGATGCAAAGATAGTGGTAAGTATGCCCACACATTAAGCCGAGGAGTCTCTGCCCCTCAGTATAATTTTCTTGGCACACACTACAAGATGTGTGCCCTAACATACCCTGAATGGGGCAGAGATCTCCACGGCTCCATCGCCACGTTGGAAATCTACTTCTGAGAAGTAGTCTCATCGTGGCGACTTCGCTATGCATCCTTGGTTCCACCGTGTCGATAATATCATAAAACACGCATGGCGCGTCTTCTGGAGGGGACTGTAATCGTGGATCGTGCCGCATATGCTGTTGCTGAGGTTGTGGTTGAAGCTGCTGAGGCTGCTGAGGTTGTGGCTGCTGTTGAGGCTGTGGGGATTGCGATTCTGGTTGTCGTGCTGTACTTATCCATTGCGGACGTGGTTGCGGCTGTTCCTGTGGTTGTGGCGGTGGTGGTGGCGATTGTGGTGGTGGTGATTGTGGCGGTGTGATCGTTATTTGTCGTGCTTGTGGACGAATATCACTGGTGAAAAGAAAAAATATAAAAATCATGTAAAAAAAAACATGAAAGTATGTAGACATAAGAAGAAGACTTACATATTAAATGTGATGGTAGGTAATTGTTGTTGTTGTTGTTGTTGATGCTCATCAACATTATTTTCATCATCATCATTATTAGTTCTTTTGTCAAGCAGTAACGTATCACTGTCACTATCATCGTCATCATAAACCATCATCTCATCATTGCTGAAAAAAAGTACACTTTTAATACCAGATGTAAACGCAATAGTACAAGTGAACGTTAATGAAAAAAAACGTACCGACTCGTGCCGGCTTCCTGAGATGCAGCAGCAGCAGCAGCAGCAGCAGCAGCAGCAGCAGCAGCAGCAGCAACAACAGCAGTAGCAGCAGCTGAACCGGTAGCATCACTGAAAAAAAAAAATACATTTGAATACCGAACGTAAACGCAATAGTACAAGTGATTGTTAATAAAAATGGTCTTACCGACTCGAGTTTTGTTGTGATACTGATGAAGGTCCCAATAAGGCCTGACGTAACCTTTGGGAACTATAAAAAATAAACAGTAAGTCAGTCGAATGTTGTATTCTGTTTGTACTCGTTAAATAAAAAAAATGTTGTAATTTACCTTCGAACTCGTCGCTGCTCCTCACAGACTCTTTTATATAATCTATTATCGCTTCCGCTCATTCTGTAAAACGTAACAAGAAAAATGTTGTATAGTAATTTGCTAACATAATAATGTGTGTGTGTGTGTGTGTGTGTAATGTCAAATATTAACGTAAAAATATAGTAAGTACTTACATGCAAATTGAAAAATTATAATGAATGTGATAATACTTATTATGACGAAATGCTTATATATACGTATATGCTTGGTAGGAGTCTGCTATAGACAAAGTCCCCTTACCCTCAAAGTGTTCACCACACACACACACACACACACACACACACACACACACACACACACGGCTTGCATCCTGTACGTAACAAAGCCCCTCGCCATCACAAAGTTCACACGCTGCGATAACATATGGCTAGTCAGCGAATAAAATTAACTGCACATGTGCATAGTGTGGGAAGGTCTCAGTGGGAGTCGATTACATCCTGTTATAAATATTAACCATTAATGTCTAATCGTCTACCTCACCTCTCCTACCAATTGAAAATTAAATGAAAGTAAATAAATAAATTTTATATTTGCAATACAAGTTTATTATTACCATGAGTTACTGCTCTGTGTATCTTAGTCTCTTCATGTTAGGACTGGTATCGTCATTGGTTAACGCACGTTTACACACTCTGTAGTGTCCGTACGCGAGTGTAGTTACACCATCGTCCAGTACGTACCTCTTATCGTCATAAGGAGACAGGGAAAGTTTTGTTACACGTTGCGTGTACAGCTTATGACGATCGCTTCGTATACAGTCGGCAGAGGTGAAAACTGTACGACTATCGAAAAGACACTCGCTGTATAACTGATGACGTAACCTTTTTTTTATTGCCGTTCTTGGAACACCTTTCGCCACCTTTTTGTCGGTACAGTCGGACAACAGGAGCGAGTAACATTTAGCTCTGAGTCCGACGAATTCCCTGATGGGTTTCCCATTAGTTTCATCCTTGAACTTCCCCACGACTTTTTTGTTGTCGTCGCAATGACAAGGATGATCTGAGGGATAGTCCGACGTGTCGAAAAGGTGGAGATCCTCTTTCATATCCAAGTACACATCGTCAGTCTGTATGCTGTAAAGTAAACTGTCGGTATCGGTCATTAATAATGTTAATCGTTGTCCGTACTTGCTGACAGCGTACCGATAATGAAAATCGTACATTATCAATTTACTGACATCAAGTACTGTGAAACCAACATACACTGGACGGGAAAGGTATATAGTTCTGTTTCGTAAAGCCAATCCGACCAAGTCGTCGGTGTAGCGGATCATACGCTTTAGTCGTGGATTGGAAACAAGTTTCTGCAGCCGCCCTTTGGTAGAGACTAGTTGGAAGTCTATTCGTTTCCTTACGTTCTCCAGCGATTTACCATAGACAGCGTTGACCATCAGTTTGAAAAAATCTTTTTCAAAACTGTTGGTGGCTGCTGCTCTCTTTTGTGTGTTGAAATCGATAAACGGTTTCATCCACGCTTTCTGTTTAAAACTCAACACCCTATGGATCGCTTTCAATTTTAGACCAAGGTTCAGATACAACTTTAAATTTCGAAGATGAAGAACGTATTTTTGCTTATCGTCCAAAGTCGTTAGCAACTTGGGGACGGACGATGAGGGCGTTTCTGATCCGTTATACCCTTTTGTATAGTGTAGTCGTGTGTGAAGTCGTCGAGAGTACGGTGAAAGTATGTCAGGATTGACGCAGGAACGCACAGGTGCTAGTGGATAATCTGAGTGAAGATCATGAAGTTCGGATGGATAGTGTAGGTCGACCTCAAGTATGTAGCCCATGTCACTGTCATCACTCAGAGTACGTACGTCCAGTGAGTCGATCTCGTTACGATCGAGCCATCTAAAGTCACCGTAAGGGAGTGGCTGTGACATGGCTGCACCGTAAAGGTTGTTGCAGTCGGTGTACAATATGAAAGAGGTCGGCTTTGCAGCATCATACTGATCAGCGATTAGCGGGTTGTTGGCCTTGGCATAGCGGTTGGGTACCATGCTAACACCACCGCGAACGGCTGATTCAATAAAAAGATGCTGATCTATATCCGTCAACAGTTCCAGTCGCACACCGGTCATCTTTAACATCGCGTGCCAAGCAACGCCGGGAAGCGAGTAAAGATGAGCCGGATCAATCTGGTAGTACCGTATGGCCATCTCACGAAACGCCTCGAAGACGTCAGCCAGCAGGAGTACATCTGTTTTAAGATAAAGATCGTGATAATCACCCAGCGTGCGGATTCTGAAAGTCTGCCACACATTCTGTGCATGTGCGTAATCTTCGTCCAACACGGGTGATTCACTCAGCCTATTGAAAAAGTGTTCGCGTGCGGGCAGACATGTTTCGTCGAACTTCTCGCTACCTGTCATGTAATCGTAAGGGTACACCCCCTTACGTAAGAGTAGCTCGAAGTGTTCTTCGAAACATTGCTTTGTTAAAGCGAAATCCGCACCGCTCGCGCGCAAGTTTCCAACAAGTGTATCCAAGGACGTGTTCAAAAATTGTAACGTGTCTACGAAACGTAGGGCACCCAACGTGACTGATACGAAGCGTTCACTAGTGGTAGCGATACAAGTGAGAGTTTCATCATTGTATTTACCCAACCCTTGTATCAAGTGATGTGCGTCGTAACCTCGTAAGTTATGGAAAAAGACAGGAATATGTTGGGCGGACTTGGAGTTGAGGTTACATACGTTGTGAGCTGCGCCAAGGTATCGTCCAGTCAGATGACAATGGTTGCGCACCTTGTCGTCATCAGTCAGCGGTTTTTCGCAGAGATGGGATACGACAGCATTCGTGAAAGATAATACGTCACGATCACTCATAGTCATAGGGATATTGGTACGCATGATCCTGTACAGTTCATGCTCTTCATCGATTAGTCTATCTAGAAAGGTTTCTATCACGTTCACACCACGATAAACGACCTGTGGTTTGCAAATGTTACCCTCGTGGTCGACTATGAGGTAGGAAAAACCTGAAGGAAGATGTAACGACTCTGTTGTGGTGGACGATGTGTGTGGAGGAGCATCGCAACGATGGCAAGGTACAATGAACGATTCAAAGTCTGCATATATAGCGAAAGGGACTTTATGACAGTACGTGTAATTTTTGAAGTACATAACCTTCTCCTTCTCTTTCGTTGGTAAACGAATTCTTTGTTCACCATACGGTGAACAACGAGGGACATGTTCACTAAGGAGTCGTTCTTCACAGAATCTATGCAGACAGTAGTTGCAATAGAAAGAACGTCCGTTGTGTTTGGTTAGTGAAGATAGTAAGCGGCTAATATTTTTTATTAAACAGTAATGTTTTCGGTCAGCGGTGGTGAGAAGTAATAGATTAAAATGGTGTTGTCTGTCACTGAAAGGAGTTATTCTTAGCGGGTAAATTTCATTTTCTTCGTAACCAAAAACATTTATAGAAATGTCAGAATTGTCTCGTTCGAACTTCACAATATCGCATAGGTGGGTGGGATAAGTTATACCAGAAGTGGTGATACTGTGAATATGTGATTTGTATTTGGATACACGCTCGCTGTCTCTGTGTTGTGGAAACAGTGCGGCCAACACTGACCATATAAAACACATTTGATCGCCTGTATTGTTTACATTGATGATGGATTTAGTACAAGACAATTCAGGAGGTGTACGGATGAAACTGGAGGCGGCCAGCGGTTGGTATCGTGAGAGAACGAGTTCTAACGAGATTATATGATCCAACGCCCAACCGCTACCCTCACGAGTGAATTTATAAATCGATTCGATGATTTTTTCGTACGAAGCTTCTAAACGTTCAGGCAATACGTTCTGATCAGCGATCAATGTCGTATGACATCGTCCATGAAAATAGCCTTCACTCGTCACTTCTTCGTCCTCGTTCGTGTCGGCATTTACAATGTACTTGACAAATCTCGCTTTTAGCGCTATATGCCACTTTATAGTAAGCAAACGTGTCAGTTCGTTTAGAATGTCCGTACGTAACATATCGTGAATTTCATCGAAAAAGGTAATGACATCGTTGACACATTCTTCTTCTTCCTCTACAAGAGGTGTGTAAACGTACGACACCAACGAGCCACGCAACGAATGTTTACGATCAACAGAAAACGTCTGCATTGTTAGAATAACGATAAAAGCAAAATCAATTACTTGCTCACTTGAAGAACATTAGAATACTGATACAAAGTTAGAAAATAAGTAACATTTTATAAGCAGTGCGTGAAAGTTAGCCTGCACGAGACTCGAAGGTGAACGCAGGCAGCGATCACCGCTCCACTTATACTATCTATGATGAGTGCGTGCGCAGCTATTTGTTCCCACTACTGTGCTTTATTTCATACCGACCAATTGACGACAGCAATCCCCACTACGATTGCGCGCGCAGCTACCACTGAGGAAGTGAAATGCAGCGCAACAAATCAACATTCTTGCTTCAGATATGGACGTGCACACATATTCTTTTGCAAGCCGATTAAAAAGCTTTTATAACATCCATCGTCGAGGTAACATTAAATTTTACGTACGTAAATTTCCGAATACGAACGTGAGATTTTTTGACCTAGCCAAAGCCGGGTTTATTTATGAAGGCGATGATGATGTTGTAAGATGCTGCAATTGTAAAATACGAATTATGGATTGGATGGTGGGTGATGATCCTGTCCAAGTCCATAAGGCGTCAATGCCTACATGTAGTTTCGTTCGTGAACACTTGTAGAAGTCGACGCACGCAAAAACGGCTCTTTTCAGAGCCAACATAAACTCATGTACAAACATACCCGTTTGGGTAGTACTAGTAGTACTCTGTGTTAGTACTATACTAGTACTAATAGTACTATATATATTACTATTACTAGTACTACTACTAAATGTGTGTACACAATTCAATGTCTGACTGATGGCGCCAATGATAAAAAAATAAAACAAAAGATTTCATAAAAATTATACCTATTAAATATCATGACAATTTCGAAGATGTATCACTTGCATCACAGATCGATGACACAATGGATGTTTATCGATACGATGATGGGAAACATTTCACACTAACAAAACCGTTACGAAGCACGATACGTTCCAACTTGTGTTCTATGTATTTTGTGAAGAAAAAACGGTTTTGTGGTAACTACTGTACACGTTATAAGTTTGGTGTTGACAAATATCACGGACGTTGTTGGCGTCACATAAAGAAACGTAGCGGTTATCTGCCGCCGATCGTGCTGTTGATGATAATCTCTGATAGTATACACAACAAATCACGATGGCTTCATTTTATCGAAGAGTGTGATCGAAACAATGTACCGATTGAACTCGTGGTTTATGAAAAGAATATGTTCAAGTGTACAGTACGTCACGCGTGGAATTTTATTTCACGTTTCCGACCGATTCCTGAACTGTATCATGCCGTTCAACGTGTTCACGGTTTACATGATTCACACGGACAAATGAACTATGCGACTGTGTACACAGACATGCTCGCCTACGGAAGTTCAATCCCACACGCTTTGTGTTGCATTGTCATTACAGAGCGCACTATTCCGATACGTACAGCGATTGAAATATACAGAAGCGCGATTATGATAGCACCAAAGTGCGCAGTGGATCCTAGCTACAACGTAAGTTTTGACGTGCGCTGCCCGCCATCTTCGTTACCGACACTTGCGAGAGGGAAACAGTTCACATTGGTGAACAACAAGGCGCAGGGATTGTTTTCAGTAGCCTTTCTGAAGGAATCATTGCCTACACTCCGCAAGTATTGTGAATACTTCGGTCTGCAGTATTCACATGAAAAAGGGTACACAGTGAAAGATCGACGTTTATACGAACAGTGGCAACGATGTACAGGTGCTATGGCAGACGAGTTTTGGTTGTTGAACTCGTATCTTATACACCTGCATATGGAGTCGAGAAGTCATCGTCCGATCATAGAACTCAAAGCTAAACACATGTGCGAGCATCTACCCGTAAACGATAACGTCATAGTCGCGGAAATGCACGAGTATCGTGCCAACGTTATACGCAGCGTCATGTTCAAAGACATGAATTCCGTCAAGACCGTAAGAGCGTTGGACATGAAACAACACACGCTCATGAGATATTACATCGGTATGAGTCTCGTGCGTAATGGACGTATGAAAATCAGTTTAGCGCATGTTTTAACGTACTTACGCAATCACAAGAAGAACGCGTTGTTTTTCCGTTCGGTCGAGATGATATAACTGGACGTGGAGTGGAAATCTTACTACAGTCACGCGATGGAAAGCAGACGTACCAGAACGGTACCGAGGAGAGTTACATTCAGCACTGAGTCAACGCTTTACCACGTTCCGACGTATTGTGAATCACGGTTCGTACGATATGAGAATGAAACAACAGGTGAAGAACATACAGCAGAGCGTTCGCAAGACTATCGCGAAGGAGTTGCACAGACAGGTAAGAAGGAATTTTCCGAGACGTGCGGTGGAGTTAAAGGGACTTCACGACTTGTACCAAGCGGACCTGGTAGAGATGATACCGCACGCGAAGGTGAACAAGGGATTCAAGTACCTTATGACAATCATTAACGCGTTTAGCAAGTACGCTTACGCTGTTCCGTTGAAAACAAAAACGGGCGTAGAGGTCGCACGAGCTCTGGAACCGATTCTTCGTGCTAATAAAATGAAATATCTGCAGACAGACAACGGGAAAGAGTACTATAACAGTAGCGTACAAAAATTGCTGAGCAGATACGGTATCACACTCTATTCCACTTATAGTGAAAAAAAGGCCTCCATTGTGGAACGTTTTAACCGTACGTTGAAAACGCACATGTATCGTGCGTTCAGTGAACAAGGTCATTATCGTTGGTTGGATATGTTGCCGGAACTAGTCAACACGTACAACAACAGCGTGCACAGAACGATTGGAATGAAACCGTGTCAGGTGAAAGAATCCAACGAACGTACAGTGCTACAAAGGATTCGTGTGAACACAGCGAGGAGCATCGTTTATAAACGACCGAAATTCAAAGTAGGCGATCGTGTGCGTATAAGCAAACACAAAATGACATTCGCCAAAGGATACACACCAAATTGGACAAACGAGATATTTCTCGTTCATTCGGTGCGTACCGGCAGCGTACCCATTACCTATTCGCTAAAGGATCATACAGGAGAAGTGTTGAAAGGTGGTTTTTATGAACATGAAATCAGTAAATCGAACGTTGGTGACGTGTACTTGGTAGAAAAGATTGTACAACGTAAAGGCGATCGTGTAAAAGTCAGATGGTTAGGATTCGATGGTAAACACGATTCGTGGATACACAAGAAGAACTTGCTATAACAACTATTCGACTCATGGAAATAGAACCAGTATGCATCGATGCGTTATGATGACAACATGCACGCTGTGTACAGTGTAAAAGACATTGTGTCACATCCTGGTTACGATGAGTACATCGTGAACACGACTGCAAACGACGTTGAACGCATGCGTAGGATCTTGACAGTGCACGAGTACTGGCAACGGGTTATCAATCGTGTGAAGAGATTCCGTGTTAACGAAATAGTACCAAGTGGTAACGGATTCGATCACTACAAAGAATGTGTTTGGTCGGATCCGAACTGTGAAACGGGTCCGGACACTTGTGTATCCAGTTACATATCTACCGACTGCTGCAATATAGTGCGACTATTAAATAGACTGTGCACGGAACGTCAACATGAAAATATTGCAACAAGCGCACAGATTAAAAATAAAGGACGTGGACTATTCGAAATTGTGCGGCGATGGTGGTGGGGGTGGTTGTGGCAGAAAAAAACGTAAACACGGACGTCTTCTGCCCGATACCGTTCGTTCGATCATCTGCGGACCTTCTGCGTGCGGGAAGACAAACGTCATGTTCAACCTGTTGTTCGATGTAAACGGATTAAGATTTGCGAACTTATACGTGTTTTCTAAATCACTATTTCAACCCAAATATCAGATGCTGGAGACCTTGATGACACAACTTTCCAACGAAGGAATGGGTTATCACGCCTACAACGATAACGAAGAGGTACCGCCTCCCGATGAGGTCGATCCTGATTCTATTATGGTGTTCGATGACGTGTCTTGTGAAAGACAACACAATATACGCAAGTATTTCTCTATGGGACGTCACAGCGGTGTGGACGCGTTTAACCTTTGTCAGACGTACAGTCAAGTGCCAAAACAGTTGGTTCGTGATAATGCCAATCTAATAGTATTGTTCAAACAGGACGATCGCAACTTGAAGCATGTGTATAACGATCATGTCAACACGGACATGAAATATGACACGTTTAAGAACATGTGCGCTGAAGCGTGGAAAGATCGTTATGGCTTTCTCGTTGTGGACAAGGATTCTTCTATCGACACCGGTAGGTACAGAGTCGGTTTCGATCGTTTCATAGTAGTCGCACCTAACGATTAAACAAAAAAAATTGTCAAAAGTTTAGCTAAATACACGTGTCCTGCTGTCAACGACTTTAGTTGTCGTACTACCGTTTATCGAGATGGATGACAAGAAAAAACGATTAGCACGTGATATCGACACGATCAGTGATGACATACGGAAGAAATACCGTGCGTTAAAACATGGTATTCGTGAAGAAGAAGCAACGTTATCCAAAAGTTACAAATCGATTCTGGAACCGTTACAAAATATTTCGCAAGCATTGCTTGAAAAGAAACGTAAAACAACAAATGAAAAGCCGATAAGAGTGAAAAAAATGAAACAAGAAGAAGAAGAGGAAGAAGAAGAAGAGGATCCATTAGATGCAATTAGTAAGAGCGATGTAGGAACACCACTTCGTTCCCGAACGAAACCGTCTTTCCTGAAAACACCCGTGATAGCCGAAACATCAGGTGATGACGATGAGGACGATCCTAGTCAAAACATTGAAAAAATGTTAGACACACCGGAAGGAAGACGTGAAGCGCGTAGATATTTTCAGGACAAATACGACAGTGAATCGTTAGCGAACAAGTACATGCGTATGATCGTTTCGTCCGAACGCGATCGTCTGATGGACTATACGTACGGTGTAAGACATGAAAACGGAAAATGGATGATTGGTGATTCACAGTTCGAAATCGATAAGGACGATACGATTCTTATCAACGGTAAACGATACAAAGGTACACCTGGACTCTACGAACTTGTATTCATGAAGCATCCTAATGAAAATATTTACAAGGAATCAGATCTGAAAGCGTAAAAAGATATACTGCGTAACACCAACGCGCATAAGCAGTATTACTTAGCGAACGCACAGGTGAACGCGAACAGAGGTGTAAAGTATAAACGAATAATATCGCAACTGTTTCCACCGAAACGTACAGGACAGGGGCATAATAATATTGATACATCGTATATGACGCTAACGAGAAAAAAAGACAAAATCGATTACGTGCACTGGGACGATCCGAACGAACTGGTGGACAGATTGCGACTGTTAATGGCATCACAACGTGTTGGAAACAGTGGGCACACGAACGAAATCGTCTCCATAGTGGAAGAACTAAGTGAAGCAGACATAATCGTATAACAAGAGCGGTATATATCATCATCTGACATTAGCAGCAGCAGCAGCATGGAATCGATCTTAAAGGACTCGTTAATGCCATGTGCTCCCTATTCGATTCTGAAAGCCGATAAAGTATAAATAATACTGTCGTACACGCACCGGGGGACATTCCACGTTTGGTTGTGACAACATGGATATCGTGCTACTGTTTATTATTGCGTGCACAAGTGCCGTCGTCGTCGCATCGTCCGTTAACGCTAACGATGTAGATTTCGCTATAGATTATTTGGTGCGATACGGATACGTGCCCGACGATAGTTTACGACTCACGGACAACACTACCATCGATATGGACGCCTACCTTCGCACGTTTCAAGTGAATTACAATTTAACCGTAAATGGAGAATTGAACAATGAAACGATGAATCTGATGCGTGCGCGGAGATGTGGTAACGAAGATTTCGTGTCGTACACCTTACGAACGCCGTGGGCCAAGAAACGTCTGTCGTGGCGATTCTTTCACGGTAGCGTCAGCGCTATCGAAGCGTCGCGACAAGCGTTCGCTGTGTGGCAGAAACATTCGAATCTGGAATTCGAATATCGACCCAACGACATAAACGCAGACATGGTTATCGCTATGAAATATTTTAAACACAGGTGTCTGACTTCCAGGTGCACGATCTGCGGGTACGATTTGGACGGACGAGGAGGTATACTCGCTCACGTTTACTACCCGCCCGATTTACCGTATAACACTACTGAAATACATATGGACTACTACGAGTCGTGGAATTATACAAACGCAACCGAAATACCGGACGATCAGACCAGTTTTCTTCAGGTGCTAACGCACGAAATCGGACACGCGTTAGGACTGTCACATTCCCTCGAGAGGGATTCGATCATGTACCCGTTCTACGTACCACGCTCGGACGGACCGTTCGACCTGAGAGACGACGATATAAGAGGCATTCAACGCTTGTACGGGAAGCCGCCGCCGCCGCCCGCTACGACGTCGACGACAACGTCAACGTCGACGACGACGTCAACGACGACGACGACACCGACAACGAACGAGACCGTGCGGACGACAACGGATTTATGTCGACTAAAGAACGTTAACCAATTTTTAATAATCAACAGACATCTGTATATCGTGCACGATAACTTTTTGTCGACATTGGATATCGAGTCGAAGCGAACGGGCGAGAGTCCGCTTCTGTTAACGGATTGGTTGACTTTCTTACCGCCGACGTTCACCAACGTTTCGGCTATGTACCAGAGACCGCGGACCGAAGAAGTGGTGCTTTTCATAGACAACTATGTATACATGTTTGATATACACAGTCTGCAGCCGGTGAACGGGTATCCGCGTTCAATCACAACGCTCGGTGTTCGCACGATGACAAAAATAAACGCTGCAATACACACGTACACGGGTCGAACTCTTCTGTTGTACAACGATATGTATTACAGTGAGATAGACGAGTGCACGTTCACGATCAAGAAACATGGTTATGTTAAAGATCGTTTTGTCGGCTTACCAGAAGCCGTTGATAGTGCGTTCCGATATATCGACGGAAAAATTTATTTGTTCAAAGACACACACGTATACGTGTACGATGAATTTCTAGATACGATTGTAAAAGGAAAACATAACGACGCACTATCCGTTGTCGGAATAAAATGCATAGACAGTACGATCGTATCAAAACTAATCGATTTATTACGTGAATACGTATAAATGCCGTGCACAACGAACACACGAGATGAGTGTCGACAAGTTTGGTAGACACCAGAGCGCTGTCAGAGCGCGAAGAGAGACGCGACGCAGTCTGCGAGAGGATATTGGTATCACAATGACCGAGGACGGACACTTTGATGTAGCGGGAAAAAAAATACATAATTTGGGCGAACCGCGCGATGATAGCAATGCCGTTTCACTGCGCTTTGTGCGTGACAATTGTCTGTTAGCTGGCGATTCGTCGACGGCGGCGCAAGGAATAGATGCGAAAGGTCGTAAGCTCGTCAACGTCGGCGCTCCTGTCGATCTCGCGGACGCTGTCAACAAGCAGTACGTAGACTACTCGTGCTTACGTTTCACACAATTGGTACCGAACAAGAAGAACGGGGCTGTCGTCGACGCACGAGACCATCGCATACAGTCTCTGAGGGAACCGATTCGTGCGAGAGACGCCGGGACCAAAATATACGTGGACTCGGAAATCATACCGAAGGATACGAACTCTAACCTAATGGTCGGCAATGTGCGGATAACACAGTTAGCTCCACCCATGAACAACAAGGATGCAGTGAATTTGGAATTTTTGAACCGACACACAATCACCGCGGTAAACGATGCTTATTTCAACGCACAAGGAAAAACCATTCTAAACGTTGGCGATGGTGGCGCACGGGCCACAGATGCAGTGAACGCGCGTCAATTGGAGGACGTGAAGCGGTACGCGAAGAGCGAAACGTACAAACTCGCAAAAGTGTTCCAACATCGTTGGGAGAAAGTGGTATCGTATATCTATAAATTGCATACACGCGCAGCGCGTACTTCACTTGGTGCCGAAGAGGCAGACTTACTACTTATGAACAAGACGGAGACGAGCGTGTTGATTAGTGATCTGGACAAATCCAACAACGAGCAAGATTGGAGATCTCTTTATCGAGAGCAAACGAAACAGTAGTCATGTATGAACTACGTAGCCGTGTTGATAAAAAAAAAGGGGGGCGTGGTCTTATCGGAAAAATAGTTAAAAGCGCGGTATCATTCGTCGCGAAGTCAGTACCTACACTGATCAATCGAGCGGTGGACGTATTACCGGTAGAACTACATCTGCCTGGCTACAGGTTCTGCGGACCAGGAACGAAACTAGAGGAGAGATTGAGTCGTGGTGATCGAGGAATCAACGAGTTGGACGAAGCCTGTCGCGAACACGATATCGCTTACAGCAAGTACAAGGACAACGAACGAAGAGGTATAGCGGATCGTGTGCTAGCCGGTAAAGCGTGGGAACGAGTTAAAGCTTTGAATTCAGACATCGGTGAAAGAGCGTACGCAGCAGCCGTAGCAGCAGCAATGAAGGCGAAATCTGCGTTAGGCAGCAGGCTATGCTGTAGTGGTGGTGGTGGTGTGGGTAAACGTCGACGTCGCACCAGACGACGCAAGCCGGTTCGACGCACGATAATCAGGAAGAGGAGGAGGACGACGACAACAGGGACAGGAAAACGACGAAGAAGGAGTGGCGGTAAAAAGGCTTCAGGACTCTATCTTCGACCGTACCGAAAAACTAATCAAAATACCCGTGCGTGCATTGACCGATCATGATCTTTATGAGTACACGAAACGATTGCGTATACCCTATTTCAGAGGTGTGTACATGCGCGACGCACTTCCTAGTACATCACCGTGGGTGAACGAAAGTGCGATCGTGAATCTGGACGATGCTAGCGGACCGGGCACGCACTGGGTATGCTACAAGAAGCGAGGCGACAGAGTCTGGTACTTTGATGGATTCGGCAATCTACGTCCACCTGTCGAGCTAATGCGGTACTTTGGATCGAACGTGACCGACGTTCATTACAATTACATGCGAAAACAGCCGTCGGATACAGTCATCTGCGGACATTTATGTTTAGAGTTTTTGACATCGAACGATCAGTAAACTACAAGATGTCTTCGCTTACGGTCACCGTCACAGGAACGGATCCGAGCGCACTGGTTTGTGACTTTTTTCCACCGCTTGAATTGACGGACGGTGAATGGTACGCAGGACTGCTGGACTTTACCACGTACAACTCTATACCGAACGTGGAGAGTGGAAAAAACAATGTCTTTCCTGTACTAAAGGGAGCACGTAAAATGTTAGACCCTGTCAATATACCGACCGGTGTGTATGAAATCAGTGATATTGAAACGTACCTGAAAAAAGAACTAGCAGACCCGAAATTTTCTCTACGACCCAACAACAACACATTGAAATGTGAAATTTATTGTTCATATGATATCGATTTCGGATGTACAGAACACACGATCGGTACCATGTTGGGTTTTTCCAAGAGCCGCAAGTTAGAAGCGTATATATTACACACGTCGGATGCGCCTGTAAACATTAACAAAGTGAACGTTTTGGAGATAAGGTGTAACGCTGTTCAAGGTTCATACAAGGCGGGTCGAAACGAGCATATATTGCACTCGTTCTATCCAACAGTTGAGCCAGGATTCAAGATAGTCGAAACGCCTAGAAACGTCATTTATTTTCCGCTTAACGTACTACACTTGCGTAACGTTACAGTGTCCGTACACGATCAGGACGGTGATATTGTGAATTTTCAAGGGGAAGTCATCACCGCACGTATACATTTGAAACGTGTGTAGTAATCATGGGAATTTATTTTACCGAAACCTCCATGATGATGAAGAGCGGAGGTAGCGACGGCTTGCGCTACAAGATAAAAGAGGACAACACTTTTGGAAAAGGTATCAGTAGACGTTCGTCGTTGACACGATTAACAGCAACTGACCGACGCTACCTGATTTCACTAGGATTCAAACTCAAGAGAAACAAGTAACATGACGGACAGCGGTATAGTCTTATCGGTTGAACGTCGACCGTTCTTTGAAGACAACATCACACATTATGAATATCATCCTCATGCACCGTACGCGTCGGCGTCACGATATGGAAATAATGATGAGATACGCATACCTATCCTGCAACAGGAAGTCTTCACTTTACCGATGGAAAGTTTCCTGTACGTTGAAGGCAAGTTGAGCAAAAAAACCACTGCCACTGGTAATGTGAACGTGAAAATGATAAACAATGCGATTGCGTTTCTCTTCGAAGAAATCCGTTACGAATTGGCCGGCGTGGAAGTAGATCGTACCAAGAGTGTTGGCATCACATCCACTATTAAAACCATACTATCTGCCAGCAAGCAGGACATTGTTTCTATGCAAAATGCCGGTTGGGTTGCTCCTACAGCTGACGAGCTAACACCATCTGGTAAAAATAATGAATTCAACTTTTGCATACCGTTGAGGATGCTGATGGAATTTGCTGAAGATTTCACACATGTTATTTTAAACATGAAACAAGAACTGATACTATTACGCACTTCCACTGACGTTAACGCTCTGTTCTCGTCTACGGATGCGCCCGCTAACGCTGATATAGAACTAACAAAAATCTCTTGGATGATACCGTTCGTGTACGTGAACAATGAAGTACGGATACGATTATTGGATATCATACGCAAAGACCTACCACTATTCTTACCGTTTCGTAGTTGGGAACTGCACGAGTACCCGGTTTTACCAACGACTGACAGACAGACTTGGACAGTGAAAACAACTACACAACTGGAGAAACCGCGGTACGTGATACTCACCTTCCAGACCAGCAGAAAGAATAATCTGAAAAAACATGCCGGCGAATTCGATCACTGCAATGTGACAAATGCGAGACTCTTTTTGAACGACAAATACTACCCGCACGATAACCTGAACCTGGATATCGATAACGGACGTTATGCATTGCTGTACGACATGTATACACGATTTCAAAAGTCATACTACCACAGAAGTCAACCCAACGTACTTCTAACGCCTACTGAGTTCATAGCAAAAGCACCGTTATTCGTCTTCGATTGTAGCAGACAGGATGAGTCGCTCAAGTCTTCACCAGTCGACGTCAGATTGGAATTCGAGTCATCGAGCAATTTCCCCGCTCAGACCGCGGCCTACTGCTTGATACTGCATGATTCGCTCAACGTGTACACTCCGTTATCCAACACAGTGCGCAGACATAATTAAACATTTACTATAAATTATTGTTTTTTTTTGCTGTAAATATAATGTTGCTTTTTAGAATGTAATGTATGTGTTACATGTATGCGATTTTTATTTAAAAAAAAAAATGTAATCAATTTTTATGTATTTGCTGTAAATAGAATGTAATGTATGACTTACATGTATGTAATTTTTTTATTAAAAAAAAAAATGTAATCATTTTTCATGTATTTTATTTTGTGGAGGGGGAAACGATTATCCTCTTCTTCCTATTTTTTTTTTTGCTCAGTGTTTCATCAACACGACTCGCGAGAGGACGCACAAGATGCTTTCACACGATTTCGATGATGATGATACCAAACCCAAGAACGACCGCTATTTCAAACAATGCGGTGAAGCGACAGCAACAACAATCAAGTCCTTATCACCAGACGATAAAGAAGTGCAAGTCATCTTAATTCAAAAAATCACATCTCCGTACCCGCGTTACAGAAGCTTGGAAAATCGTTTAAAGAGTTTTAAAGAATGGCCTGTATCGTTAACGATAACACCTAAAGAATTATCAGAAGCGGGTTTCTTTTACACTGGATGCAACGATAGAGTGATTTGTTTTTGCTGTGGAGGCGGATTAAACAAATGGGAACGTGGAGAATATGCTTGGATGGAACACGCACGTCATTTCCCTGCGTGCTCTTACGTAATGTTAATGAAAGATAAAAATTTTATCATCAAGGCACTGGGTATCGTTACCGAAGCGCAAGCACCAACAGCAATAGCGACAGCAGAGAACGAACAACGCGTCGACACTATCAAGGAGAATATAAAAAACATAGAAGGAAGCTCTAATCGTGATACAATGTGCAAAGTCTGTTACGCACAAAACGTGGAAGTTGTACTTATTCCCTGTCGACATTTTATCACATGTGTGAATTGCGCCATAACCCTACATACTTGTCCTTTATGTAGAACCACATGCACCGCTTACATGAGAGCGTATTTCTAGTTCATTTTCACGCCTTAATTTAATCGATTAGTGAACACAAGGTTTGAAAATATATGCTGCCGTGGCAAAAGTGTTTAATCCAAGTCCACTAATATCGCATACCTCAGTGTTTGAACAGCACGCGTTGAAGACGGACGCATGGAGCTGTTATCTCCGTACCAGTACATACGCTGTAGTGAATTAAAGCACACAATACTATACCCTATAGACATTTTTGTATACAACATTTTGACCTGTAAATTTGTTGCACTGATCCGTGACGAAAATATAAGGTACAAAATAAACGTTCCGAAAAAATTCTTTACGAGCGTTTCACAACATACAACGTGTCAGTTCCGTAAGACGGACGGATCTGCAGCGTTCTTAGTAACACCAAACACATTATTTATAACGAAAAAAGGATGTGCGAGGATAATCTAGCAGTCATCCTTGACTTTCACTGTTTCATCGGCAACGATGGAAACGAACTCGTTAAGGAACTATCCATTATGGATGTCACTGCATTTGCCAGCAGACATTGGATATTTTCACCTCCAGCAAACATGATTGTTTCGAATCATAAACATGCGAGGACAAACAGATGGTTAACAGAGCATTATCATGGACTAGCGTGGACGGACGGGGACACATCGTATGAACATCTTGTACTGATATTAGAAAAATATACATTTCCTTTTAAATTTGTGTTCGTAAAAGGATTGCAAAAAAAAAATTTCTACAGAAGCGTATCGTACATTTTAATATTATAAATTTAGAAGATTTCGGTTGTCCTAAACTCGATCAATTACAATAAATACATGGAACAGTCTGTCTCGCGCACCACTTACTTCCAGAAATATGTACAAATACTAGAGTACACGCTTTACGCGAGTGGGTTGTATCAGATTTTAGAGTAATCAATATGTTTCTAATAAATTACTAATTGAAAACATTATTGTTTAGCGCTTACGTAAAACAAATTAATCTTTCTGACGATTACATCACTCTGTATAGTCATATAAAAAAAATTAGCTTCACCGACATGTTCTAACACGCATGAGTGCTGTTAATTAAATCATTCTGTCTATTCATAAAAAAAATAACCGAGTCGTCTCCTCTTCCCCGCCTACCCATCGAGTCGTGAGAAGTCAAGTCGTATCCTGTTCACACGGATAAAAATAAACGCTTACTGTACGATAAAAAAATTAGCTTCAGCAACATGTTCTAACACGCATGAGTGCTGTTAATTACATCATTCTGTCTATTCATAAAAAAAATAACCGACACGTCTCCTCTTCCCCGCCTACCCATCGAGTCGTGAGAAGACAAGTCGTATCCTGTTCACACGGTTAAAAATAAACGCTTACTGTACGTTATGTAGTTCCCCCTCTCTGGTTCCACCTCCACAACTACCTCCCTATTTATTCCGCTGTGCGCGAGCGTTATTCGTTCAGTCCTTGAGAGACGCGCGAGACAAATATAAAATTCTTTATTTTAAAATGGCATCATTCACTGAAAAATTTGCAACTATTAGCGCAATTGAATATAAAAAAATAAAAGAATTAATAATCGGTGTAAAATATCCGATAGAAGAAATGCAGAATATAGACGCGAAGTACGGGAAAGCCGTACTCGTCACTCTTCAAGATTATAAAGACCCTAAACTAAAATATCGCATATATCTACCTAAAAGATAAGCGAGCGTTTTCGAAGATGATGAATTAAAAGATTTAGTACCGTGTTCGCTGCATCTAATTTTTCGTGGAGAAAAGGATAGAGCGTACATAGTAGAAATTGTACAGTAAGACCGAATGGACATACTCACTTACCATGTATAATTTTCATTGTAAATACACATAATTGTCATTAGCTGCACGTACAATTATATATTAACATGTACTTAGTTGTATTTTAATTTATAATATATTGTGCTTACACATATATTTCATTTAATTTAATTATATTTAATTATCAATGTATTTACTGTATATCTAGATAATAAAACAAGGCTTACATGGTGTACATTTTAGAGTAAGCCTGGATAGACATCTTCAAAATTAACAAATATATTTGTTCAAAATTGTCATTGCACACGTACACAAATAGTAAATATAATGTGCTTACACTTATTTATTTTAATGTAATTCAAAACAATTATTAAAACAATTACAAATAATAAATTATTATGCGTAATGAATTTATAAATTAAAATCTAATTTGCTTACACATAATATAAATGTATACAAATGTATTTATTAGTTTTACTTATTTGTAATTCATACACAATTGTCACACATGTTTACATATTAATTTTTGTCATTACTGTGTACGTCATCATATTTTAATTTGTAATTACTTTATTTAGATGAATATTGTACACAAATGTCATATTGTATATGTTTACATATTATGTATTTTGTACTTGTCACCACTGTTTACTATTATATAATATTTATTTTAAATTGTAATATATTTTGATTTCTTGTATTTTAATTAAATAATATTGCTTTAACATTTTTATTCTATATTTATTTCACAAATCCTTGAAAGATTAACACTAATCATCACTCAATATACAAGCTAAAAGAAATGTTGCGCAATGTGCATTCATGTGTTATTACATATAACTAATTTAAAAAATCAAAATTATTAAACAATAATTGCTTGATTAGAAATTACAAAAATTATTTTAAAATAAAACTTACCTTGTACGAGCTCTAGTTGAGAATTGCTTGATTATATTATATTTTAGAAATTAAAAAATTATTTAAAAATGAAACTTACCTTGTACGAGTTCTAGTTGAGTTACTGAATGTGAATCTCGTCGAACGAAAATTAAAAAAATTATTTAAAAAATGAAAATTATTTAAAAAAAAAATGAAACTCACTCTGTACGACTGAATGTGAATCTTAACGAACGAAAATTAAAAAAATTATTAAAAAAATGAAAACTTATTTAAAAATGAAAAACTCACACTGTACGAGTTCTAGTCTCGTTGAACAATGTGATGATGTGAGCAATTCGTACAGCGTATATATACGCTATCTCAAGGATGAACGCGAAAGCAGCTGGTATCAACCAGAGCTGCTATACGTGCAGTCAAGGACAACCATTTAGCTTGGCTTTTCTGTTTCGACGACAAAAAAAACCTAGAGCTACTACACGTGCAGTCAAGGACAATCACTTAGCTTGGCTTGGATTTCTGTTTCACACAATAATTTATATACGGTCATCACTTCGTTCACACACACACACACACACACACACACACACACGCACACACACATTAACAAATGCACAGACAGCTGGAGGCCAATTAAAATATTACATCACCAACGACTTGTGTTCTTCAAATTATGTACGGCTATTAAAGCCTCAGCTCTCACGCTTTGGTAATAGATGGCTAGACAATTACATCATCACCAGCATGTGTACATATGCTCAGATAGCCGAAGCCAATTATTATTCATTAGTTAGTCAACGGCTAGGGTTCTGTTATTAAACAAATGGATGTACGCACACACAAGCGCGCACAGACAGCTGGAGCCCAATTAATAATATTACATCACCAACGACTCGCGTTCTTCAAATTATGTACGACTAATAAAGCTTTCGTTCACACGCTTTGGTAACAGATGGGCACACAGATGGATTGATTACATCATCACCAGCATGTGTACATATTATGCTCAGATAGCCGAAGCCAATTCATTACAACTAGACATTCAATTATGCAATGCATATCATGTGTATTTTCTTACATGTACACAACACTACTCATTTTTTTTACGTTCGTGCAATATAGATTACTATAGTAATAATTATTTATGCATAAATATATATTTCATGAGTTGGCAACAATGGTGGCAGTGTAAACATATACAAAACCTGTACACTATAACACATGCACGAGCCGACAACGTGGCCGGCACAAGTTGACAACGTCGACGTGGCAGTGTAAACATATACAAAACCCGTACACTATAACACATGCACGAGCCGACAACGTGGCCGGCACAAGTTGACAACGTCGACGCTTTTCCAACATGGCCGCCCTTCCGGAAAAACAAAACATATACCCAAACCATACACTATAACACACCACGATCCGGCAACGTGGCCCAACCTTAACCAGCACACACGCACAATCCGACAACATCACAGCTTTCCCAACATGGCCACCACACACGGCGGAGGCGTGGCTATGTTCGCCGTTCGCCCTTCGCCGTTGACGTCGTCGTTGACGTCGTCATCGTCGCTGGGCGGCGGCCTGGTCGTGGCTTGATCGTCGCCCGTCGTGGTGGGGGTCGTCGTCCATTTTGTCGGCGAACGGCGGCCACGCCTCCGCCAATCAACGCGCACGTAACCACGCAAAATGGACGACGACGACAACATAGCCGAACGCCGACAACATGGCCGACAACTTCGGTACGCCCATCGAGGTCACGTGGGACACACCACTACCCCCCCGGTCCATCATAACCTCTGCACATGACGACACGCTGCGCCGGAAGTCTACCCCCACCACATGGATTTCTGAATTTCGCGCCAAAAGGGGGGGCTGTGACGTCACTTCCGCGTTAGAACTATCATTCTTACCCTACTTGGGTTGTTTCACTGCAGGTAATGGTAGATTTAGCTTTGTTTCTTTTCTACCTGCAGTGGCTTCCCGTTTCCCGTATTCGTTTTACTAGTAGACGGTTTTGGCTCGGTAGATGATATGGCTGTCTTACATACCTTAAACCCTTTACATGGTCGGGTTTCAACACTCCTACTTCTACCCTTCTCTTCCAATTCCTGCCGATATTGGGGTTTGTTAGCCGGATATGGGGTAAACCTTTCTTCTTTTGGGCGCTCATTTTCTCCTCTCTTCGTTGAGTAGAAAGTTGGTTCCTGATTATCGCCTCTAGTGTGGTTACTCAGCTGATTATTTACTCGCTTCAGGTCCCTATTTAGGTCTTGACATTCATCCACGACCATTATAAACATTTCTAGGGTAACCACTCCTCTAGTAGTGGTTGCTACTCTCGTGCGTTCCGAGAAATGACGCGCTAGCTTATACACTAGGTCTCTCTCCTCCATTGGTGGTGTTAAATGTTTTACTTGTGCCATTACGTTTAGCACATAGTTGGTGGTTGTCATATTCATGGACGGGTGATAATTATCAATTTCCAGATGATCACGCACCCTTCTTTGAATCTGTACGTTCCAGTATTGAGCAAGGAATTTCTCTCTGAAGTCGGCGTAGGTTTGGACTTGGTCCGAGATGACTTTCCACCACGTACCTGCCCAATTCTTGAGGCATCGGCTTAACATGTCCTTCTTTTCCTCGTCGTCCATCAGTGGGTTTACGCGAGTTACATAAGACTCAAACAGCCGTAGAAACTCCACAGGATTCTCATGTGGGTTTCCTGAGAATACAAGGTTTTCCGGTTTTTCCTTATAGCTGCCACACCTCACGACTTTGGTTTGCTGTGACTTCATTGCCTTAGCCAGATCTTCCCGCATTACCTTTAATTATTGTTCTACGTTTTGATGTACTTCGTCTCGGTCAGCCTTACTCTCTACTGGTTTCTTAAACTCCTTAATATTTTCACCCAGTTGGGTTCTCTCTACCCTATTACACTGGATTTCTTCTTTATTTAGAAGCGTTCGGGTTTTTAACTCAGCAGTTACTTCGCTGAATTGTTAGTTAATAAGGGTTACTTTCTGTTGTAACCGTTCATGAAATTCGTTTCTAAATTTATTTTGTTTTTCGTCTTGGCGGCGAAAATTAGTACTTACTTGTTTCTTAAATTCCTCTATTGTAGCTTTAACCTCTTCGGTATGTTTATCAAACTTAAGATTACTCTCATCTATTTTGCTATTGTTACTATCTATTTTACTAGCTAAATAAGCTATTTTTTCATCTATTTTAAATGTAGCTTCTTTACTACATTGTTCTATTTGGCTAGTTAAATTTTCGTTTATTTGTTTCATTTCGTTAGATAAGTATTTATTAGTTTGTTCTATTTTATTATTAACATCATTTATTAATTTTTGATTACTTTCTTCTAATTTTTGATTATTTCCTTTAAATTTACTAATTAATTGACTACTTATATTTTCAATTTTACTTTCAATTTTACTATTATTTTCATCAATTTTAGTGGTCAACTGCTTGAACATCTGTTCAATTGCTGCCATATCTACTGCTTGTGATTTAGCCATTTTTATTTATTTATTTTTTTTACCATAACTATTTAACATAGTTTATTTTATTATTTAACCGTTTAACAGTTATTTGTAAACTTAAATATTCCACTTCGTTTTAAATTAAGTCTTATTACAATTCAAAGTAGTCCCTTGGGTTAATATCGGTTTAATGGAGTTTACTCGGGCCCATTAGTTGCGGCGACAAATTATATAACACCCTTTTCCTCTATCAATCTACTTTCTATATATATATATATATAGATAGAACAAATGTTACTTACTCGTGACTTTCCCTTTACCTGGGCGCCAGAACAAATCCCAGATACAAATGACACCGATTCAGCTTAGCTCAGAGCACAGAGACACACTATCTCAGGATTCGTTCAGTGAGTGTGGAATTTAAGGGGAATCGTTACAAATAACTATTGAAATTTGTTGAAGTTTGTTTTGATTCTGTTATTGTATTAATTTCTTTAAAAGCTATGTTAATGACTTATTGCTAACCTAAATCTTATTGGTTAATGAGTGTGCTTGAAAAGTGAAGATTAAAACGTCCAAACGACCAATTGCACTTATCTGGTTTACTTAGGGATTTTATATCTCCCAAACCAGTGCTAAAGAACGGGTCTGCAATAATTTGCACGTTCAATACTACACCTCACTCTCCATTCAACACTCCTATATTACTTTATATCTAATCTTAATAATTAAATACAAAAATTTGAATTTATCTTGTGTCTTTAAAAATTGTTTATTGATTTAATTATTTTTTTGTTATTTATGTTAATTGATCAATGACTATATTTCTTATCTGATTGATGGGTCGATCGTAGATATTAATCAGTAGAGATACTCCTTTTGATGGTTCGGCTCAGAAGAAATGATGTTGATCAATAACGTTGACTGAAGATCCTGGACAATTACAGATGCTGTAGCTACTCTGGTGCACAGGTCACTTCACTGTTACTTAATTATTTATTAATTAATTATTTAATTAATGAATTTGTTATTACGCAGCGAGATTATTTATTGAACCTTACTAGTTCCTCTACTACTGCGGACCACTTCGCGAACTGTTTATTTAAATAAATACTTTGCTTTGTTTGTGCAATTTAGCTCGTATTTAACACACGTCTTGCTTATTTAATGCCCGAACGAAGAGTGCTCAATTCCCTCATTCTGAGTTGGCGTCTCCTCTAAATACAGGATTCTGATTGGTTGTTCCAAATAAATCATGCGTTTTCCACTTGAAACAATATCGAACAAGTCGGTCAAACGCTCCTTAACAAGTTTGAGATGGTAGAGAATTACTGGATAATTTCATACTTCCTCTCTCTGCAAATCGTTTGATTACAGGTATTTCCAAACGTGACTTCAAATATCTGACCACAGAATATTTTTGCTTTGGTCTTTCTCTGTATGTGTGTGAAAACACCTAATTCGTACCTAGCCTAATTCTCTAGTTATATCTCTTGGCGTTCTTCTTCTGTATAACGTCTTTAAATGTTAATTATATTAGTTGATATTTTGGCTACTTATAGAGCTTTAATTGCTGAACACTATGCAGGTTTCAGAATTGCCGTATATTTCTTAGTTTTCAAGATATTGCAGTTTGAATAGATAAAATTAATTGATTAAAATTTCATGTCTGTGCCCGCATAAGTAGTAGCAGTGGCGATGTTAGACAGAGATAGCTGCGATTATTCCCTCTCTCTCTCTTGCTTACGCCGCTAGACTAGCACAGTTTGACACTTTCATATAACGATCTGATAGGTCGACTATATGATTCGTTATATATACCCCCACTCGGTATTAAAAAATTTGATTATTTAAGAAATACATAAATTTTTTTTTCTTGTATACTTTTACACTAATTAAAATTTGCACATATAAATTTTCGCACTTTTTTTTGGAATTTTTGTTTTTCTTGCATAAAATTTGCTCAAATAAAATTTTGCTTACTTCTACTTTATAGCTAATTATTACAATATGTTACTTAACCTAACATGGCATACACATATTAGATATTTACGTGAACATTAATACTTTAATCAGAATTTTAACTTAATGGACGTCAATAATCAAAACAACAATACTGACATTTATTCAACTACTTCTTATTAACATTGACATTGGTTCAAAGACATTTCTAAAATTTTGTTTGACTATGTTTGATTCACATACCTCATTGGCTCAAACCATTGTTTCCTTATTGCTCTATATTTTGTCTATATTTCCTCAAACTATCCCCATGGTACTTTCCTGTAATTTTGTTTTAATAATTTCCACCTATGGGAACATAGCTTATATAGCTTACCGTCATATATGGAAAATCCTGGTTTGTCGTTGGTAACCGCACTTCTCCAAGCTACACTAATCCTAGGGTCTTCTTGTTGATGGGTCCCTATTTCCTTAAGTCGTCTAACTACTTCAGGTTTTGCTACATGTTTTACTGCGTGAATACCTATATCAGTGCTACTTCTTTTACTGTTAACTGTATCCATGTTGTTTTCTGATGGTGGATTTCTACTAAGTACATCTGCTACCAAGTTGTCTTTCGTTTTATAATATTTTATTTCAAACTGGTACTCTTTTATAGCCAAGATCCAGCGAGTCAGACGAGCACCTAGCAATTTACACTTTAATAAAAATACTAACGCCTTATTGTCGGTGATTATAGTAAGTTTAGCACCCAGAATATAACTTCTAAACTTTGACAGGCTATTCACTATCGCTAATAGCTCTTTTTCTGTCGTAAAATAAGTTAATTCCGCCCCTTTAAGTTGCGACTTACAAATCGTAATACCGCTTTTTGGCCCTTCTCATCTATTTGATATAAGTGTGCTCCTATAGCAATATTGCTGGCGTCAGATTGTAAATAGAATCTTTCTCCTACCCTCGGATGATGTAATATAACAGTATTTGTAAAAAGACTTTTCACTTGTTGTAGCCCTTCATCGTGGTCCCTTGTCCACCTCCATTTACTCCCTTTGTTTAACAACTTCAACAATGGAACAGTACTTTCTGCGTATTTACTTGGAAGCCTCTGATAGTATTTAGCTAAACCTAGAAATGACTTTAGCTGCTTGCAGTTCTTTGGATTTGGAAATTCTTGTATGGCTTTTACCTTCCCTGGGTCCGTGGTTATTCCTTCCACTGAGATTCGGTGACCTAAAAACTTAATTTCCTCCTTACCAAACTCTGATTTCTGTAGATTCAGCGTCATGTTTGCTGATCTTAAGTTTGCAAAAATATTTCTTAAATGTTGTAAGTGCTCCTTGAATGTTTGTGACACACATAGAATATCATTTGAAATTTATTTCGGTCATCCATTCAAGTAATGTATCTCCCCGATAATACAGTCATGAACGAGTTTCGGGACTATAAGCGCTACAATTTGGGTTTAGGTACCATTTATATTGATAGGTAAATAAATTTGTTCAGTTATCTTTTGCATTTTGGCTCTTGTGGCTCCCTGTACATTACAATTTTTTACGGGTAGTCTGGGACAATTACGCAACTGACTATTATTTTCTATAAACTTTGAGCTGACACAGGTTACCTCACTGCCGGTGTCCATTAACGCTTTTACTAGTAGATTACTGATTTCACAAATTATTTCCGGACATTCAGGATAATGGTTCCTACCCACTTCTTCCTCTTCTTTTAACAAGAACTCCCTATCGTTCTCTTGATTTATATTATTTGTTAATTTACTTTTAACTGTATTAATGGGTTGTTTCACTGCAGGTAATGGTAGATTTAGTTTTGTTTCTTTTCTACCTGCAGTGGCTTCCCGTTTCCCGTATTCGTTTTACTAGTAGACGGTTGTGGCTCGGTAGATGATATGGCTGTCTTACATACCTTAAACCCTTTACTTGGTCGGGTTTCAACACTCCTACTTCTACCCTTCTCTTCCAATTCCTGCCGATATTGGGGTTTGTTACCCGGATATGGGGTAAACCTTTCTTCTTTTGAGCGCTCATTTTCTCTTCTCTTCGTTGAGTAGAAAGTTGGTTCCTGATGATCGCCTCTAGTGTGGTTACTCAGCTGATTATTTACTCGCTTCAGGTCCCTCTTTAGGTCTTGACATTCATCCACGACCATTATAAACATTTCTAGGGTAACCACTCCTCTAGTAGTGGTTGCTACTCTCGTGCGTTCCGAGAAATGACGCGCTAGCTTATACACTAGGTCTCTCTCCTCCATTGGTGGTGTTAAATGTTTTACTTGTGCCATTACGTTTAGCACATAGTTGGTGGTTGTCATATTCATGGACGGGTGATAATTATCAATTTCCAGATGATCACGCACCCTTCTTTGAATCTGTACGTTCCAGTATTGAGCAAGGAATTTCTCTCTGAAGTCGGCGTAGGTTTGGACTTGGTCCGAGATGACTTTCCACCACGTACCTGCCCAATTCTTGAGGCATCGGCTTAACATGTCCTTCTTTTCCTCGTCGTCCATCAGTGGGTTTACGCGAGTTACATAAGACTCAAACAGCCGTAGAAACTCCACAGGATTCTCATGTGGGTTTCCTGAGAATACAAGGTTTTCCGGTTTTTCCTTATAGCTGCCACACCTCACGACTTTGGTTTGCTGTGACTTCATTGCCTTAGCCAGATCTTCCCGCATTACCTTTAATTATTGTTCTACGTTTTGATGTACTTCGTCTCGGTCAGCCTTACTCTCTACTGGTTTCTTAAACTCCTTAATATTTTCACCCAGTTGGGTTCTCTCTACCCTATTACACTGGATTTCTTCTTTATTTAGAAGCGTTCGGGTTTTTAACTCAGCAGTTACTTCGCTGAATTGTTAGTTAATAAGGGTTACTTTCTGTTGTAACCGTTCATGAAATTCGTTTCTAAATTTATTTTGTTTTTCGTCTTGGCGGCGAAAATTAGTACTTACTTGTTTCTTAAATTCCTCTATTGTAGCTTTAACCTCTTCGGTATGTTTATCAAACTTAAGATTACTCTCATCTATTTTGCTATTGTTACTATCTATTTTACTAGCTAAATAAGCTATCTTTCATCTATTTTAAATGTAGCTTCTTTACTACATTGTTCTATTTGGCTAGTTAAATTTTCGTTTATTTGTTTCATTTCGTTAGATAAGTATTTATTAGTTTGTTCTATTTTATTATTAACATCATTTATTAATTTTTGATTACTTTCTTCTAATTTTTGATTATTTCCTTTAAATTTACTAATTAATTGACTACTTATATTTTCAATTTTACTTTCAATTTTACTATTATTTTCATCAATTTTAGTGGTCAACTGCTTGAACATCTGTTCAATTGCTGCCATATCTACTGCTTGTGATTTAGCCATTTTTATTTATTTATTTTTTTTTACCATAACTATTTAACATAGTTTATTTTATTATTTAACCGTTTAACAGTTATTTGTAAACTTAAATATTCCACTTCGTTTTAAATTAAGTCTTATTACAATTCAAAGTAGTCCCTTGGGTTAATATCGGTTTAATCGAGTTTACTCGGGCCCATTAGTTGCAGCGACAAATTATATAACACCCTTTTCCTCTATCAATCTACTTTCTATATATATATATAGATAGAACAAATGTTACTTACTCGTGACTTTCTCTTTACCTGGGCGCCAGAACAAATCCCAGATACAAATGACACGGATTCAGCTTAGCTCAGAGCACAGAGACACACTATCTCAGGATTCGTTCCCTCTCTCTCTTGCTTACGCCGCTAGACTAGCACAGTTTGACACTTTCATATAACGATCTGATATGTCGACTATATGAATCGTTATATATACCCCCACTCGGTATAAAAAAATTTGATTATTTAAGAAATACATAAATTTTTTTTCTTGTATACTTTTACACTAATTAAAATTTGCACATATAAATTTTCGCACTTTTTTTGGACTTTTGGTTTTTCTTGCATAAAAGTTGCACAAAAAATAAATTTTGCTTACTTCTACTTTATAGCTAATTATTACAATATGTTACTGAACCTAACATGGCATACACATATTAGATATTTACGTGAACATTAATACTTTAATCAGAAATTTAAGTTAATGGACGTCAATAATCAAAACAACAATACTGACATTTATTCAACTACTTCTTATTAACATTGACATTGGTTCAAAGACATTTCTAAAATTTTGTTTGACTATGTTTGATTCACATACCTCATTGGCTCAAACCATTGTTTCCTTATTGCTCTATATTTTGTCTATATTTCCTCAAACTATCCCCATGGTACTTTCCTATAATTTTGTTTTAATAATTTCCACCTATGGGAACATAGCTTATATAGCTTACCGTCATATATGGAAAATCCTGGTTTGTCGTTGGTAACCGCACTTCTCCAAGCTACACTAATCCTAGGGTCTTCTTGTTGATGGGTCCCTATTTCCTTAAGTCGTCTAACTACTTCAGGTTTTGCTACATGTTTTACTGCGTGAATATCTATATCAGTGCTACTTCTTTTACTGTTAACTGTATCCATGTTGTTTTCTGATGGTGGATTTCTACTAAGTACATCTGCTACCAAGTTGTCTTTCGTTTTATATTATTTTATTTCAAACTGGTACTCTTGTATAGCCAAGATCCAGCGAGTCAGACGAGCACCTAGCAATTTACACTTTAATAAAAATACTAACGCCTTATTGTCGGTGATTATAGTAAGTTTAGCACTCAGAATATAACTTCTAAACTTTGACAGGCTATTCACTATCGCTAATAGCTCTTTTTCTGTCGTAAAATAAGTTAATTCATCCCCTTTAAGTGTGCGACTTACAAATCGTAATACCGCTTTTTGGCCCTTCTCATCTATTTGATATAAGTGTGCTCCTATAGCAATATTGCTGGCGTCAGATTGTAAATAGAATCTTTCTCCTACCCTCGGATGATGTAATATAACAGTATTTGTAAAAAGACTTTTCACTTGTTGTAGCCCTTCATCGTGGTCCCTTGTCCACCTCCATTTACTCCCTTTGTTTAACAACTTCAACAATGGAACAGTACTTTCTGCGTATTTACTTGTAAACCTCTGATAGTATTTAGCTAAACCTATAAATGACTTTAGCTGCTTGCAGTTCTTTGGAGTTGGAAATTCTTGTATGGCTTTTACCTTCTCTGGGTCCGTGGTTATTCCTTCCACTGCGATTCGGTGACCTAAAAACTTAATTTCCTCCTTACCAAACTCTGATTTCTGTAGATTCAGCGTCATGTTTGCTGATCTTAAGTTTGCAAAAATATTTCTTAAATGTTGTATGTGCTCCTTGAATGTTTGTGACACACATAGAATATCATTTTAAATTTATTTCGGTCTTCCATTCAAGTAATGTATCTCCCCGATAATGAACGAGTTTCGGGACTATAAGAGCTACAATTTGGGTTTGGGTACCATTAATATTGATAGGTAAATAAATTTGTTCAGTTATCTTTTGCATTTTGGCTCCAGTGGATCCCTGTACATTACAATTTTTTACGGGTAGTCTGGGACAATTACGCAACTGACTATTATTTTCTACAAACTTTGAGCTGACACAGGTTACCTCACTGCCGGCGTCCATTAACGCTTTTACTAGTAGATTACTGATTTCACAAATTATTTCCGGACATTCAGGATAATGGTTTCTACCCACTTCTTCCTCTTCTTTTAACAAGAACTCCCTATCGTTCACTTGATTTATATTATTTGTTAATTTACTTTTAACTGTATTAATGGGTTAGTAGGGTAAGAATGAGAGTTCTAACGCGGAAGTGACGTCACAGCCCCCCCTTTTGGCGCGAAATTCAAAAATCCATGTGGTGGGGGTAGACTTTCGGCGCAGCGTGTCGTCATGTGCAGAGGTTATGATGGACCGGGGGGGTAGTGGTGTGTCCCACGTGACCTCGATGGGCGTACCGAAGTTGTCGGCCATGTTGTCGGCGTTCGGCCATGTTGTCGTCGTCGTCCATTTTGCGTGGTTACGTGTGCGTTGATTGGCGGAGGCGTGGCCGCCGTTCGCCGACAAAATGGACGACGACCCCACCACGACGGGCGACGATCAAGCCACGACCAGGCCGCCGCCCAGCGACGATGACGACGTCAACGACGACGTCAACGGCGAAGGGCGAACGGCGAACATAGCCACGCCTCCGCCGTGTGTGGTGGCCATGTTGGGAAAGCTGTGATGTTGTCGGATTGTGCGTTTGTGCTGGTTAAGGTTGGGCCACGTTGCCGGATCGTGGTGTGTTATAGTGTATGGTTTGGGTATATGTTTTGTTTTTCCGGAAGGGCGGCCATGTTGGAAAAGCGTCGACGTTGTCAACTTGTGCCGGCCACGTTGTCGGCTCGTGCATGTGTTATAGTTTACGGGTTTTGTATATGTTTACACTGCCACGTCGACGTTGTCAACTTGTGCCGGTCACGTTGTCGGCTCGTGCATGTGTTATAGTGTACAGGTTTTGTATATGTTTACACTGCCACCATTGTTGCCAACTCATAAACTGTAAATTTGAATGTGTGCTTTTGTGGTAAGTATATATTGTAAAAATACAAAAAATGTGCACAGCATCGATGTGAAACTCTTGTTGACTGGCTATTGTGGTGTAATTGTTTTGATTGACACTTCACTTATAAAACATGCATGATAGAAGGAAAAAGGATAGTTGAAAAGAAAAGAAATAACTAAGCAAATTCAAAAAATTTACATATTTATATACAATATATATACAGAAAAAAAATTACAAATACAATATATATATACAGAAAAAAAAACATTATAAATATACATATAAATAATATAATTTAATGAAAAAAAAATAAAAAGTTCAGTTTATATTACATTTTATATACAATATATATACAGACAAAAAAAACGGTTATAATATATATACAAAAAATAAAACATTATATCAAAAAAACATCACTTTGTATATTACAATAGTAAAAAAAAAAAAAAAAAAAAAAAAAACGGATACAATATACAGAAAATAAAACATTATATGAAAAAAAACATCATGTTGTTCATATTTAATGTGCACGACCATCTGTAACAGAAACAAAAACAATATTAGTGATGTATAATTGATAGGCGTAGGATGGATTAGAATAATGTGTACTGTTACATACCTCAAAAATGCATGCGTGCATAAAATGGGTGTATTGGCCTGCTGAATGCATACACCCGACATTGCGGACATCCTGGCGGCGACCCCTCCAGTGCCACGGTTTGAAACCAATTAATGATGCAAAGATAGTGGTAAGTATGCCCACACATTAAGCCGAGGAGTCTCTGCCCCTCAGTATAATTTTCTTGGCACACACTACAAGATGTGTGCCCTAACATACCCTGAATGGGGCAGAGATCTCCACGGCTCCATCGCCACGTTGGAAATCTACTTCTGAGAAGTAGTCTCATCGTGGCGACTTCGCTATGCATCCTTGGTTCCACCGTGTCGATAATATCATAAAACACGCATGGCGCGTCTTCTGGAGGGGACTGTAATCGTGGATCGTGCCGCATATGCTGTTGCTGAGGTTGTGGTTGAAGCTGCTGAGGCTGCTGAGGTTGTGGCTGCTGTTGAGGCTGTGGGGATTGCGATTCTGGTTGTCGTGCTGTACTTATCCATTGCGGACGTGGTTGCGGCTGTTCCTGTGGTTGTGGCGGTGGTGGTGGCGATTGTGGTGGTGGTGATTGTGGCGGTGTGATCGTTATTTGTCGTGCTTGTGGACGAATATCACTGGTGAAAAGAAAAAATATAAAAATCATGTAAAAAAAAACATGAAAGTATGTAGACATAAGAAGAAGACTTACATATTAAATGTGATGGTAGGTAATTGTTGTTGTTGTTGTTGTTGATGCTCATCAACATTATTTTCATCATCATCATTATTAGTTCTTTTGTCAAGCAGTAACGTATCACTGTCACTATCATCGTCATCATAAACCATCATCTCATCATTGCTGAAAAAAAGTACACTTTTAATACCAGATGTAAACGCAATAGTACAAGTGAACGTTAATGAAAAAAAACGTACCGACTCGTGCCGGCTTCCTGAGATGCAGCAGCAGCAGCAGCAGCAGCAGCAGCAGCAGCAGCAGCAGCAGCAGCAACAACAGCAGTAGCAGCAGCTGAACCGGTAGCATCACTGAAAAAAAAAAAATACATTTGAATACCGAACGTAAACGCAATAGTACAAGTGATTGTTAATAAAAATGGTCTTACCGACTCGAGTTTTGTTGTGATACTGATGAAGGTCCCAATAAGGCCTGACGTAACCTTTGGGAACTATAAAAAATAAACAGTAAGTCAGTCGAATGTTGTATTCTGTTTGTACTCGTTAAATAAAAAAAATGTTGTAATTTACCTTCGAACTCGTCGCTGCTCCTCACAGACTCTTTTATATAATCTATTATCGCTTCCGCTCATTCTGTAAAACGTAACAAGAAAAATGTTGTATAGTAATTTGCTAACATAATAATGTGTGTGTGTGTGTGTGTGTGTGTAATGTCAAATATTAACGTAAAAATATAGTAAGTACTTACATGCAAATTGAAAAATTATAATGAATGTGATAATACTTATTATGACGAAATGCTTATATATACGTATATGCTTGGTAGGAGTCTGCTATAGACAAAGTCCCCTTACCCTCAAAGTGTTCACCACACACACACACACACACACACACACACACACACACACACACACGGCTTGCATCCTGTACGTAACAAAGCCCCTCGCCATCACAAAGTTCACACGCTGCGATAACATATGGCTAGTCAGCGAATAAAATTAACTGCACATGTGCATAGTGTGGGAAGGTCTCAGTGGGAGTCGATTACATCCTGTTATAAATATTAACCATTAATGTCTAATCGTCTACCTCACCTCTCCTACCAATTGAAAATTAAATGAAAGTAAATAAATAAATTTTATATTTGCAATACAAGTTTATTATTACCATGAGTTACTGCTCTGTGTATCTTAGTCTCTTCATGTTAGGACTGGTATCGTCATTGGTTAACGCACGTTTACACACTCTGTAGTGTCCGTACGCGAGTGTAGTTACACCATCGTCCAGTACGTACCTCTTATCGTCATAAGGAGACAGGGAAAGTTTTGTTACACGTTGCGTGTACAGCTTATGACGATCGCTTCGTATACAGTCGGCAGAGGTGAAAACTGTACGACTATCGAAAAGACACTCGCTGTATAACTGATGACGTAACCTTTTTTTTATTGCCGTTCTTGGAACACCTTTCGCCACCTTTTTGTCGGTACAGTCGGACAACAGGAGCGAGTAACATTTAGCTCTGAGTCCGACGAATTCCCTGATGGGTTTCCCATTAGTTTCATCCTTGAACTTCCCCACGACTTTTTTGTTGTCGTCGCAATGACAAGGATGATCTGAGGGATAGTCCGACGTGTCGAAAAGGTGGAGATCCTCTTTCATATCCAAGTACACATCGTCAGTCTGTATGCTGTAAAGTAAACTGTCGGTATCGGTCATTAATAATGTTAATCGTTGTCCGTACTTGCTGACAGCGTACCGATAATGAAAATCGTACATTATCAATTTACTGACATCAAGTACTGTGAAACCAACATACACTGGACGGGAAAGGTATATAGTTCTGTTTCGTAAAGCCAATCCGACCAAGTCGTCGGTGTAGCGGATCATACGCTTTAGTCGTGGATTGGAAACAAGTTTCTGCAGCCGCCCTTTGGTAGAGACTAGTTGGAAGTCTATTCGTTTCCTTACGTTCTCCAGCGATTTACCATAGACAGCGTTGACCATCAGTTTGAAAAAATCTTTTTCAAAACTGTTGGTGGCTGCTGCTCTCTTTTGTGTGTTGAAATCGATAAACGGTTTCATCCACGCTTTCTGTTTAAAACTCAACACCCTATGGATCGCTTTCAATTTTAGACCAAGGTTCAGACACAACTTTAAATTTCGAAGATGAAGAACGTATTTTTGCTTATCGTCCAAAGTCGTTAGCAACTTGGGGACGGACGATGAGGGCGTTTCTGATCCGTTATACCCTTTTGTATAGTGTAGTCGTGTGTGAAGTCGTCGAGAGTACGGTGAAAGTATGTCAGGATTGACGCAGGAACGCACAGGTGCTAGTGGATAATCTGAGTGAAGATCATGAAGTTCGGATGGATAGTGTAGGTCGACCTCAAGTATGTAGCCCATGTCACTGTCATCACTCAGAGTACGTACGTCCAGTGAGTCGATCTCGTTACGATCGAGCCATCTAAAGTCACCGTAAGGGAGTGGCTGTGACATGGCTGCACCGTAAAGGTTGTTGCAGTCGGTGTACAATATGAAAGAGGTCGGCTTTGCAGCATCATACTGATCAGCGATTAGCGGGTTGTTGGCCTTGGCATAGCGGTTGGGTACCATGCTAACACCACCGCGAACGGCTGATTCAATAAAAAGATGCTGATCTATATCCGTCAACAGTTCCAGTCGCACACCGGTCATCTTTAACATCGCGTGCCAAGCAACGCCGGGAAGCGAGTAAAGATGAGCCGGATCAATCTGGTAGTACCGTATGGCCATCTCACGAAACGCCTCGAAGACGTCAGCCAGCAGGAGTACATCTGTTTTAAGATAAAGATCGTGATAATCACCCAGCGTGCGGATTCTGAAAGTCTGCCACACATTCTGTGCATGTGCGTAATCTTCGTCCAACACGGGTGATTCACTCAGCCTATTGAAAAAGTGTTCGCGTGCGGGCAGACATGTTTCGTCGAACTTCTCGCTACCTGTCATGTAATCGTAAGGGTACACCCCCTTACGTAAGAGTAGCTCGAAGTGTTCTTCGAAACATTGCTTTGTTAAAGCGAAATCCGCACCGCTCGCGCGCAAGTTTCCAACAAGTGTATCCAAGGACGTGTTCAAAAATTGTAACGTGTCTACGAAACGTAGGGCACCCAACGTGACTGATACGAAGCGTTCACTAGTGGTAGCGATACAAGTGAGAGTTTCATCATTGTATTTACCCAACCCTTGTATCAAGTGATGTGCGTCGTAACCTCGTAAGTTATGGAAAAAGACAGGAATATGTTGGGCGGACTTGGAGTTGAGGTTACATACGTTGTGAGCTGCGCCAAGGTATCGTCCAGTCAGATGACAATGGTTGCGCACCTTGTCGTCATCAGTCAGCGGTTTTTCGCAGAGATGGGATACGACAGCATTCGTGAAAGATAATACGTCACGATCACTCATAGTCATAGGGATATTGGTACGCATGATCCTGTACAGTTCATGCTCTTCATCGATTAGTCTATCTAGAAAGGTTTCTATCACGTTCACACCACGATAAACGACCTGTGGTTTGCAAATGTTACCCTCGTGGTCGACTATGAGGTAGGAAAAACCTGAAGGAAGATGTAACGACTCTGTTGTGGTGGACGATGTGTGTGGAGGAGCATCGCAACGATGGCAAGGTACAATGAACGATTCAAAGTCTGCATATATAGCGAAAGGGACTTTATGACAGTACGTGTAATTTTTGAAGTACATAACCTTCTCCTTCTCTTTCGTTGGTAAACGAATTCTTTGTTCACCATACGGTGAACAACGAGGGACATGTTCACTAAGGAGTCGTTCTTCACAGAATCTATGCAGACAGTAGTTGCAATAGAAAGAACGTCCGTTGTGTTTGGTTAGTGAAGATAGTAAGCGGCTAATATTTTTTATTAAACAGTAATGTTTTCGGTCAGCGGTGGTGAGAAGTAATAGATTAAAATGGTGTTGTCTGTCACTGAAAGGAGTTATTCTTAGCGGGTAAATTTCATTTTCTTCGTAACCAAAAACATTTATAGAAATGTCAGAATTGTCTCGTTCGAACTTCACAATATCGCATAGGTGGGTGGGATAAGTTATACCAGAAGTGGTGATACTGTGAATATGTGATTTGTATTTGGATACACGCTCGCTGTCTCTGTGTTGTGGAAACAGTGCGGCCAACACTGACCATATAAAACACATTTGATCGCCTGTATTGTTTACATTGATGATGGATTTAGTACAAGACAATTCAGGAGGTGTACGGATGAAACTGGAGGCGGCCAGCGGTTGGTATCGTGAGAGAACGAGTTCTAACGAGATTATATGATCCAACGCCCAACCGCTACCCTCACGAGTGAATTTATAAATCGATTCGATGATTTTTTCGTACGAAGCTTCTAAACGTTCAGGCAATACGTTCTGATCAGCGATCAATGTCGTATGACATCGTCCATGAAAATAGCCTTCACTCGTCACTTCTTCGTCCTCGTTCGTGTCGGCATTTACAATGTACTTGACAAATCTCGCTTTTAGCGCTATATGCCACTTTATAGTAAGCAAACGTGTCAGTTCGTTTAGAATGTCCGTACGTAACATATCGTGAATTTCATCGAAAAAGGTAATGACATCGTTGACACATTCTTCTTCTTCCTCTACAAGAGGTGTGTAAACGTACGACACCAACGAGCCACGCAACGAATGTTTACGATCAACAGAAAACGTCTGCATTGTTAGAATAACGATAAAAGCAAAATCAATTACTTGCTCACTTGAAGAACATTAGAATACTGATACAAAGTTAGAAAATAAGTAACATTTTATAAGCAGTGCGTGAAAGTTAGCCTGCACGAGACTCGAAGGTGAACGCAGGCAGCGATCACCGCTCCACTTATACTATCTATGATGAGTGCGTGCGCAGCTATTTGTTCCCACTACTGTGCTTTATTTCATACCGACCAATTGACGACAGCAATCCCCACTACGATTGCGCGCGCAGCTACCACTGAGGAAGTGAAATGCAGCGCAACAAATCAACATTCTTGCTTCAGATATGGACGTGCACACATATTCTTTTGCAAGCCGATTAAAAAGCTTTTATAACATCCATCGTCGAGGTAACATTAAATTTTACGTACGTAAATTTCCGAATACGAACGTGAGATTTTTTGACCTAGCCAAAGCCGGGTTTATTTATGAAGGCGATGATGATGTTGTAAGATGCTGCAATTGTAAAATACGAATTATGGATTGGATGGTGGGTGATGATCCTGTCCAAGTCCATAAGGCGTCAATGCCTACATGTAGTTTCGTTCGTGAACACTTGTAGAAGTCGACGCACGCAAAAACGGCTCTTTTCAGAGCCAACATAAACTCATGTACAAACATACCCGTTTGGGTAGTACTAGTAGTACTCTGTGTTAGTACTATACTAGTACTAATAGTACTATATATATTACTATTACTAGTACTACTACTAAATGTGTGTACACAATTCAATGTCTGACTGATGGCGCCAATGATAAAAAAATAAAACAAAAGATTTCATAAAAATTATACCTATTAAATATCATGACAATTTCGAAGATGTATCACTTGCATCACAGATCGATGACACAATGGATGTTTATCGATACGATGATGGGAAACATTTCACACTAACAAAACCGTTACGAAGCACGATACGTTCCAACTTGTGTTCTATGTATTTTGTGAAGAAAAAACGGTTTTGTGGTAACTACTGTACACGTTATAAGTTTGGTGTTGACAAATATCACGGACGTTGTTGGCGTCACATAAAGAAACGTAGCGGTTATCTGCCGCCGATCGTGCTGTTGATGATAATCTCTGATAGTATACACAACAAATCACGATGGCTTCATTTTATCGAAGAGTGTGATCGAAACAATGTACCGATTGAACTCGTGGTTTATGAAAAGAATATGTTCAAGTGTACAGTACGTCACGCGTGGAATTTTATTTCACGTTTCCGACCGATTCCTGAACTGTATCATGCCGTTCAACGTGTTCACGGTTTACATGATTCACACGGACAAATGAACTATGCGACTGTGTACACAGACATGCTCGCCTACGGAAGTTCAATCCCACACGCTTTGTGTTGCATTGTCATTACAGAGCGCACTATTCCGATACGTACAGCGATTGAAATATACAGAAGCGCGATTATGATAGCACCAAAGTGCGCAGTGGATCCTAGCTACAACGTAAGTTTTGACGTGCGCTGCCCGCCATCTTCGTTACCGACACTTGCGAGAGGGAAACAGTTCACATTGGTGAACAACAAGGCGCAGGGATTGTTTTCAGTAGCCTTTCTGAAGGAATCATTGCCTACACTCCGCAAGTATTGTGAATACTTCGGTCTGCAGTATTCACATGAAAAAGGGTACACAGTGAAAGATCGACGTTTATACGAACAGTGGCAACGATGTACAGGTGCTATGGCAGACGAGTTTTGGTTGTTGAACTCGTATCTTATACACCTGCATATGGAGTCGAGAAGTCATCGTCCGATCATAGAACTCAAAGCTAAACACATGTGCGAGCATCTACCCGTAAACGATAACGTCATAGTCGCGGAAATGCACGAGTATCGTGCCAACGTTATACGCAGCGTCATGTTCAAAGACATGAATTCCGTCAAGACCGTAAGAGCGTTGGACATGAAACAACACACGCTCATGAGATATTACATCGGTATGAGTCTCGTGCGTAATGGACGTATGAAAATCAGTTTAGCGCATGTTTTAACGTACTTACGCAATCACAAGAAGAACGCGTTGTTTTTCCGTTCGGTCGAGATGATATAACTGGACGTGGAGTGGAAATCTTACTACAGTCACGCGATGGAAAGCAGACGTACCAGAACGGTACCGAGGAGAGTTACATTCAGCACTGAGTCAACGCTTTACCACGTTCCGACGTATTGTGAATCACGGTTCGTACGATATGAGAATGAAACAACAGGTGAAGAACATACAGCAGAGCGTTCGCAAGACTATCGCGAAGGAGTTGCACAGACAGGTAAGAAGGAATTTTCCGAGACGTGCGGTGGAGTTAAAGGGACTTCACGACTTGTACCAAGCGGACCTGGTAGAGATGATACCGCACGCGAAGGTGAACAAGGGATTCAAGTACCTTATGACAATCATTAACGCGTTTAGCAAGTACGCTTACGCTGTTCCGTTGAAAACAAAAACGGGCGTAGAGGTCGCACGAGCTCTGGAACCGATTCTTCGTGCTAATAAAATGAAATATCTGCAGACAGACAACGGGAAAGAGTACTATAACAGTAGCGTACAAAAATTGCTGAGCAGATACGGTATCACACTCTATTCCACTTATAGTGAAAAAAAGGCCTCCATTGTGGAACGTTTTAACCGTACGTTGAAAACGCACATGTATCGTGCGTTCAGTGAACAAGGTCATTATCGTTGGTTGGATATGTTGCCGGAACTAGTCAACACGTACAACAACAGCGTGCACAGAACGATTGGAATGAAACCGTGTCAGGTGAAAGAATCCAACGAACGTACAGTGCTACAAAGGATTCGTGTGAACACAGCGAGGAGCATCGTTTATAAACGACCGAAATTCAAAGTAGGCGATCGTGTGCGTATAAGCAAACACAAAATGACATTCGCCAAAGGATACACACCAAATTGGACAAACGAGATATTTCTCGTTCATTCGGTGCGTACCGGCAGCGTACCCATTACCTATTCGCTAAAGGATCATACAGGAGAAGTGTTGAAAGGTGGTTTTTATGAACATGAAATCAGTAAATCGAACGTTGGTGACGTGTACTTGGTAGAAAAGATTGTACAACGTAAAGGCGATCGTGTAAAAGTCAGATGGTTAGGATTCGATGGTAAACACGATTCGTGGATACACAAGAAGAACTTGCTATAACAACTATTCGACTCATGGAAATAGAACCAGTATGCATCGATGCGTTATGATGACAACATGCACGCTGTGTACAGTGTAAAAGACATTGTGTCACATCCTGGTTACGATGAGTACATCGTGAACACGACTGCAAACGACGTTGAACGCATGCGTAGGATCTTGACAGTGCACGAGTACTGGCAACGGGTTATCAATCGTGTGAAGAGATTCCGTGTTAACGAAATAGTACCAAGTGGTAACGGATTCGATCACTACAAAGAATGTGTTTGGTCGGATCCGAACTGTGAAACGGGTCCGGACACTTGTGTATCCAGTTACATATCTACCGACTGCTGCAATATAGTGCGACTATTAAATAGACTGTGCACGGAACGTCAACATGAAAATATTGCAACAAGCGCACAGATTAAAAATAAAGGACGTGGACTATTCGAAATTGTGCGGCGATGGTGGTGGGGGTGGTTGTGGCAGAAAAAAACGTAAACACGGACGTCTTCTGCCCGATACCGTTCGTTCGATCATCTGCGGACCTTCTGCGTGCGGGAAGACAAACGTCATGTTCAACCTGTTGTTCGATGTAAACGGATTAAGATTTGCGAACTTATACGTGTTTTCTAAATCACTATTTCAACCCAAATATCAGATGCTGGAGACCTTGATGACACAACTTTCCAACGAAGGAATGGGTTATCACGCCTACAACGATAACGAAGAGGTACCGCCTCCCGATGAGGTCGATCCTGATTCTATTATGGTGTTCGATGACGTGTCTTGTGAAAGACAACACAATATACGCAAGTATTTCTCTATGGGACGTCACAGCGGTGTGGACGCGTTTAACCTTTGTCAGACGTACAGTCAAGTGCCAAAACAGTTGGTTCGTGATAATGCCAATCTAATAGTATTGTTCAAACAGGACGATCGCAACTTGAAGCATGTGTATAACGATCATGTCAACACGGACATGAAATATGACACGTTTAAGAACATGTGCGCTGAAGCGTGGAAAGATCGTTATGGCTTTCTCGTTGTGGACAAGGATTCTTCTATCGACACCGGTAGGTACAGAGTCGGTTTCGATCGTTTCATAGTAGTCGCACCTAACGATTAAACAAAAAAAATTGTCAAAAGTTTAGCTAAATACACGTGTCCTGCTGTCAACGACTTTAGTTGTCGTACTACCGTTTATCGAGATGGATGACAAGAAAAAACGATTAGCACGTGATATCGACACGATCAGTGATGACATACGGAAGAAATACCGTGCGTTAAAACATGGTATTCGTGAAGAAGAAGCAACGTTATCCAAAAGTTACAAATCGATTCTGGAACCGTTACAAAATATTTCGCAAGCATTGCTTGAAAAGAAACGTAAAACAACAAATGAAAAGCCGATAAGAGTGAAAAAAATGAAACAAGAAGAAGAAGAGGAAGAAGAAGAAGAGGATCCATTAGATGCAATTAGTAAGAGCGATGTAGGAACACCACTTCGTTCCCGAACGAAACCGTCTTTCCTGAAAACACCCGTGATAGCCGAAACATCAGGTGATGACGATGAGGACGATCCTAGTCAAAACATTGAAAAAATGTTAGACACACCGGAAGGAAGACGTGAAGCGCGTAGATATTTTCAGGACAAATACGACAGTGAATCGTTAGCGAACAAGTACATGCGTATGATCGTTTCGTCCGAACGCGATCGTCTGATGGACTATACGTACGGTGTAAGACATGAAAACGGAAAATGGATGATTGGTGATTCACAGTTCGAAATCGATAAGGACGATACGATTCTTATCAACGGTAAACGATACAAAGGTACACCTGGACTCTACGAACTTGTATTCATGAAGCATCCTAATGAAAATATTTACAAGGAATCAGATCTGAAAGCGTAAAAAGATATACTGCGTAACACCAACGCGCATAAGCAGTATTACTTAGCGAACGCACAGGTGAACGCGAACAGAGGTGTAAAGTATAAACGAATAATATCGCAACTGTTTCCACCGAAACGTACAGGACAGGGGCATAATAATATTGATACATCGTATATGACGCTAACGAGAAAAAAAGACAAAATCGATTACGTGCACTGGGACGATCCGAACGAACTGGTGGACAGATTGCGACTGTTAATGGCATCACAACGTGTTGGAAACAGTGGGCACACGAACGAAATCGTCTCCATAGTGGAAGAACTAAGTGAAGCAGACATAATCGTATAACAAGAGCGGTATATATCATCATCTGACATTAGCAGCAGCAGCAGCATGGAATCGATCTTAAAGGACTCGTTAATGCCATGTGCTCCCTATTCGATTCTGAAAGCCGATAAAGTATAAATAATACTGTCGTACACGCACCGGGGGACATTCCACGTTTGGTTGTGACAACATGGATATCGTGCTACTGTTTATTATTGCGTGCACAAGTGCCGTCGTCGTCGCATCGTCCGTTAACGCTAACGATGTAGATTTCGCTATAGATTATTTGGTGCGATACGGATACGTGCCCGACGATAGTTTACGACTCACGGACAACACTACCATCGATATGGACGCCTACCTTCGCACGTTTCAAGTGAATTACAATTTAACCGTAAATGGAGAATTGAACAATGAAACGATGAATCTGATGCGTGCGCGGAGATGTGGTAACGAAGATTTCGTGTCGTACACCTTACGAACGCCGTGGGCCAAGAAACGTCTGTCGTGGCGATTCTTTCACGGTAGCGTCAGCGCTATCGAAGCGTCGCGACAAGCGTTCGCTGTGTGGCAGAAACATTCGAATCTGGAATTCGAATATCGACCCAACGACATAAACGCAGACATGGTTATCGCTATGAAATATTTTAAACACAGGTGTCTGACTTCCAGGTGCACGATCTGCGGGTACGATTTGGACGGACGAGGAGGTATACTCGCTCACGTTTACTACCCGCCCGATTTACCGTATAACACTACTGAAATACATATGGACTACTACGAGTCGTGGAATTATACAAACGCAACCGAAATACCGGACGATCAGACCAGTTTTCTTCAGGTGCTAACGCACGAAATCGGACACGCGTTAGGACTGTCACATTCCCTCGAGAGGGATTCGATCATGTACCCGTTCTACGTACCACGCTCGGACGGACCGTTCGACCTGAGAGACGACGATATAAGAGGCATTCAACGCTTGTACGGGAAGCCGCCGCCGCCGCCCGCTACGACGTCGACGACAACGTCAACGTCGACGACGACGTCAACGACGACGACGACACCGACAACGAACGAGACCGTGCGGACGACAACGGATTTATGTCGACTAAAGAACGTTAACCAATTTTTAATAATCAACAGACATCTGTATATCGTGCACGATAACTTTTTGTCGACATTGGATATCGAGTCGAAGCGAACGGGCGAGAGTCCGCTTCTGTTAACGGATTGGTTGACTTTCTTACCGCCGACGTTCACCAATGTTTCGGCTATGTACCAGAGACCGCGGACCGAAGAAGTGGTGCTTTTCATAGACAACTATGTATACATGTTTGATATACACAGTCTGCAGCCGGTGAACGGGTATCCGCGTTCAATCACAACGCTCGGTGTTCGCACGATGACAAAAATAAACGCTGCAATACACACGTACACGGGTCGAACTCTTCTGTTGTACAACGATATGTATTACAGTGAGATAGACGAGTGCACGTTCACGATCAAGAAACATGGTTATGTTAAAGATCGTTTTGTCGGCTTACCAGAAGCCGTTGATAGTGCGTTCCGATATATCGACGGAAAAATTTATTTGTTCAAAGACACACACGTATACGTGTACGATGAATTTCTAGATACGATTGTAAAAGGAAAACATAACGACGCACTATCCGTTGTCGGAATAAAATGCATAGACAGTACGATCGTATCAAAACTAATCGATTTATTACGTGAATACGTATAAATGCCGTGCACAACGAACACACGAGATGAGTGTCGACAAGTTTGGTAGACACCAGAGCGCTGTCAGAGCGCGAAGAGAGACGCGACGCAGTCTGCGAGAGGATATTGGTATCACAATGACCGAGGACGGACACTTTGATGTAGCGGGAAAAAAAATACATAATTTGGGCGAACCGCGCGATGATAGCAATGCCGTTTCACTGCGCTTTGTGCGTGACAATTGTCTGTTAGCTGGCGATTCGTCGACGGCGGCGCAAGGAATAGATGCGAAAGGTCGTAAGCTCGTCAACGTCGGCGCTCCTGTCGATCTCGCGGACGCTGTCAACAAGCAGTACGTAGACTACTCGTGCTTACGTTTCACACAATTGGTACCGAACAAGAAGAACGGGGCTGTCGTCGACGCACGAGACCATCGCATACAGTCTCTGAGGGAACCGATTCGTGCGAGAGACGCCGGGACCAAAATATACGTGGACTCGGAAATCATACCGAAGGATACGAACTCTAACCTAATGGTCGGCAATGTGCGGATAACACAGTTAGCTCCACCCATGAACAACAAGGATGCAGTGAATTTGGAATTTTTGAACCGACACACAATCACCGCGGTAAACGATGCTTATTTCAACGCACAAGGAAAAACCATTCTAAACGTTGGCGATGGTGGCGCACGGGCCACAGATGCAGTGAACGCGCGTCAATTGGAGGACGTGAAGCGGTACGCGAAGAGCGAAACGTACAAACTCGCAAAAGTGTTCCAACATCGTTGGGAGAAAGTGGTATCGTATATCTATAAATTGCATACACGCGCAGCGCGTACTTCACTTGGTGCCGAAGAGGCAGACTTACTACTTATGAACAAGACGGAGACGAGCGTGTTGATTAGTGATCTGGACAAATCCAACAACGAGCAAGATTGGAGATCTCTTTATCGAGAGCAAACGAAACAGTAGTCATGTATGAACTACGTAGCCGTGTTGATAAAAAAAAAGGGGGGCGTGGTCTTATCGGAAAAATAGTTAAAAGCGCGGTATCATTCGTCGCGAAGTCAGTACCTACACTGATCAATCGAGCGGTGGACGTATTACCGGTAGAACTACATCTGCCTGGCTACAGGTTCTGCGGACCAGGAACGAAACTAGAGGAGAGATTGAGTCGTGGTGATCGAGGAATCAACGAGTTGGACGAAGCCTGTCGCGAACACGATATCGCTTACAGCAAGTACAAGGACAACGAACGAAGAGGTATAGCGGATCGTGTGCTAGCCGGTAAAGCGTGGGAACGAGTTAAAGCTTTGAATTCAGACATCGGTGAAAGAGCGTACGCAGCAGCCGTAGCAGCAGCAATGAAGGCGAAATCTGCGTTAGGCAGCAGGCTATGCTGTAGTGGTGGTGGTGGTGTGCGTAAACGTCGACGTCGCACCAGACGACGCAAGCCGGTTCGACGCACGATAATCAGGAAGAGGAGGAGGACGACGACAACAGGGACAGGAAAACGACGAAGAAGGAGTGGCGGTAAAAAGGCTTCAGGACTCTATCTTCGACCGTACCGAAAAACTAATCAAAATACCCGTGCGTGCATTGACCGATCATGATCTTTATGAGTACACGAAACGATTGCGTATACCCTATTTCAGAGGTGTGTACATGCGCGACGCACTTCCTAGTACATCACCGTGGGTGAACGAAAGTGCGATCGTGAATCTGGACGATGCTAGCGGACCGGGCACGCACTGGGTATGCTACAAGAAGCGAGGCGACAGAGTCTGGTACTTTGATGGATTCGGCAATCTACGTCCACCTGTCGAGCTAATGCGGTACTTTGGATCGAACGTGACCGACGTTCATTACAATTACATGCGAAAACAGCCGTCGGATACAGTCATCTGCGGACATTTATGTTTAGAGTTTTTGACATCGAACGATCAGTAAACTACAAGATGTCTTCGCTTACGGTCACCGTCACAGGAACGGATCCGAGCGCACTGGTTTGTGACTTTTTTCCACCGCTTGAATTGACGGACGGTGAATGGTACGCAGGACTGCTGGACTTTACCACGTACAACTCTATACCGAACGTGGAGAGTGGAAAAAACAATGTCTTTCCTGTACTAAAGGGAGCACGTAAAATGTTAGACCCTGTCAATATACCGACCGGTGTGTATGAAATCAGTGATATTGAAACGTACCTGAAAAAAGAACTAGCAGACCCGAAATTTTCTCTACGACCCAACAACAACACATTGAAATGTGAAATTTATTGTTCATATGATATCGATTTCGGATGTACAGAACACACGATCGGTACCATGTTGGGTTTTTCCAAGAGCCGCAAGTTAGAAGCGTATATATTACACACGTCGGATGCGCCTGTAAACATTAACAAAGTGAACGTTTTGGAGATAAGGTGTAACGCTGTTCAAGGTTCATACAAGGCGGGTCGAAACGAGCATATATTGCACTCGTTCTATCCAACAGTTGAGCCAGGATTCAAGATAGTCGAAACGCCTAGAAACGTCATTTATTTTCCGCTTAACGTACTACACTTGCGTAACGTTACAGTGTCCGTACACGATCAGGACGGTGATATTGTGAATTTTCAAGGGGAAGTCATCACCGCACGTATACATTTGAAACGTGTGTAGTAATCATGGGAATTTATTTTACCGAAACCTCCATGATGATGAAGAGCGGAGGTAGCGACGGCTTGCGCTACAAGATAAAAGAGGACAACACTTTTGGAAAAGGTATCAGTAGACGTTCGTCGTTGACACGATTAACAGCAACTGACCGACGCTACCTGATTTCACTAGGATTCAAACTCAAGAGAAACAAGTAACATGACGGACAGCGGTATAGTCTTATCGGTTGAACGTCGACCGTTCTTTGAAGACAACATCACACATTATGAATATCATCCTCATGCACCGTACGCGTCGGCGTCACGATATGGAAATAATGATGAGATACGCATACCTATCCTGCAACAGGAAGTCTTCACTTTACCGATGGAAAGTTTCCTGTACGTTGAAGGCAAGTTGAGCAAAAAAACCACTGCCACTGGTAATGTGAACGTGAAAATGATAAACAATGCGATTGCGTTTCTCTTCGAAGAAATCCGTTACGAATTGGCCGGCGTGGAAGTAGATCGTACCAAGAGTGTTGGCATCACATCCACTATTAAAACCATACTATCTGCCAGCAAGCAGGACATTGTTTCTATGCAAAATGCCGGTTGGGTTGCTCCTACAGCTGACGAGCTAACACCATCTGGTAAAAATAATGAATTCAACTTTTGCATACCGTTGAGGATGCTGATGGAATTTGCTGAAGATTTCACACATGTTATTTTAAACATGAAACAAGAACTGATACTATTACGCACTTCCACTGACGTTAACGCTCTGTTCTCGTCTACGGATGCGCCCGCTAACGCTGATATAGAACTAACAAAAATCTCTTGGATGATACCGTTCGTGTACGTGAACAATGAAGTACGGATACGATTATTGGATATCATACGCAAAGACCTACCACTATTCTTACCGTTTCGTAGTTGGGAACTGCACGAGTACCCGGTTTTACCAACGACTGACAGACAGACTTGGACAGTGAAAACAACTACACAACTGGAGAAACCGCGGTACGTGATACTCACCTTCCAGACCAGCAGAAAGAATAATCTGAAAAAACATGCCGGCGAATTCGATCACTGCAATGTGACAAATGCGAGACTCTTTTTGAACGACAAATACTACCCGCACGATAACCTGAACCTGGATATCGATAACGGACGTTATGCATTGCTGTACGACATGTATACACGATTTCAAAAGTCATACTACCACAGAAGTCAACCCAACGTACTTCTAACGCCTACTGAGTTCATAGCAAAAGCACCGTTATTCGTCTTCGATTGTAGCAGACAGGATGAGTCGCTCAAGTCTTCACCAGTCGACGTCAGATTGGAATTCGAGTCATCGAGCAATTTCCCCGCTCAGACCGCGGCCTACTGCTTGATACTGCATGATTCGCTCAACGTGTACACTCCGTTATCCAACACAGTGCGCAGACATAATTAAACATTTACTATAAATTATTGTTTTTTTTTGCTGTAAATATAATGTTGCTTTTTAGAATGTAATGTATGTGTTACATGTATGCGATTTTTATTTAAAAAAAAAAATGTAATCAATTTTTATGTATTTGCTGTAAATAGAATGTAATGTATGACTTACATGTATGTAATTTTTTTATTAAAAAAAAAAATGTAATCATTTTTCATGTATTTTATTTTGTGGAGGGGGAAACGATTATCCTCTTCTTCCTATTTTTTTTTTTGCTCAGTGTTTCATCAACACGACTCGCGAGAGGACGCACAAGATGCTTTCACACGATTTCGATGATGATGATACCAAACCCAAGAACGACCGCTATTTCAAACAATGCGGTGAAGCGACAGCAACAACAATCAAGTCCTTATCACCAGACGATAAAGAAGTGCAAGTCATCTTAATTCAAAAAATCACATCTCCGTACCCGCGTTACAGAAGCTTGGAAAATCGTTTAAAGAGTTTTAAAGAATGGCCTGTATCGTTAACGATAACACCTAAAGAATTATCAGAAGCGGGTTTCTTTTACACTGGATGCAACGATAGAGTGATTTGTTTTTGCTGTGGAGGCGGATTAAACAAATGGGAACGTGGAGAATATGCTTGGATGGAACACGCACGTCATTTCCCTGCGTGCTCTTACGTAATGTTAATGAAAGATAAAAATTTTATCATCAAGGCACTGGGTATCGTTACCGAAGCGCAAGCACCAACAGCAATAGCGACAGCAGAGAACGAACAACGCGTCGACACTATCAAGGAGAATATAAAAAACATAGAAGGAAGCTCTAATCGTGATACAATGTGCAAAGTCTGTTACGCACAAAACGTGGAAGTTGTACTTATTCCCTGTCGACATTTTATCACATGTGTGAATTGCGCCATAACCCTACATACTTGTCCTTTATGTAGAACCACATGCACCGCTTACATGAGAGCGTATTTCTAGTTCATTTTCACGCCTTAATTTAATCGATTAGTGAACACAAGGTTTGAAAATATATGCTGCCGTGGCAAAAGTGTTTAATCCAAGTCCACTAATATCGCATACCTCAGTGTTTGAACAGCACGCGTTGAAGACGGACGCATGGAGCTGTTATCTCCGTACCAGTACATACGCTGTAGTGAATTAAAGCACACAATACTATACCCTATAGACATTTTTGTATACAACATTTTGACCTGTAAATTTGTTGCACTGATCCGTGACGAAAATATAAGGTACAAAATAAACGTTCCGAAAAAATTCTTTACGAGCGTTTCACAACATACAACGTGTCAGTTCCGTAAGACGGACGGATCTGCAGCGTTCTTAGTAACACCAAACACATTATTTATAACGAAAAAAGGATGTGCGAGGATAATCTAGCAGTCATCCTTGACTTTCACTGTTTCATCGGCAACGATGGAAACGAACTCGTTAAGGAACTATCCATTATGGATGTCACTGCATTTGCCAGCAGACATTGGATATTTTCACCTCCAGCAAACATGATTGTTTCGAATCATAAACATGCGAGGACAAACAGATGGTTAACAGAGCATTATCATGGACTAGCGTGGACGGACGGGGACACATCGTATGAACATCTTGTACTGATATTAGAAAAATATACATTTCCTTTTAAATTTGTGTTCGTAAAAGGATTGCAAAAAAAAAATTTCTACAGAAGCGTATCGTACATTTTAATATTATAAATTTAGAAGATTTCGGTTGTCCTAAACTCGATCAATTACAATAAATACATGGAACAGTCTGTCTCGCGCACCACTTACTTCCAGAAATATGTACAAATACTAGAGTACACGCTTTACGCGAGTGGGTTGTATCAGATTTTAGAGTAATCAATATGTTTCTAATAAATTACTAATTGAAAACATTATTGTTTAGCGCTTACGTAAAACAAATTAATCTTTCTGACGATTACATCACTCTGTATAGTCATATAAAAAAAATTAGCTTCACCGACATGTTCTAACACGCATGAGTGCTGTTAATTAAATCATTCTGTCTATTCATAAAAAAAATAACCGAGTCGTCTCCTCTTCCCCGCCTACCCATCGAGTCGTGAGAAGTCAAGTCGTATCCTGTTCACACGGATAAAAATAAACGCTTACTGTACGATAAAAAAATTAGCTTCAGCAACATGTTCTAACACGCATGAGTGCTGTTAATTACATCATTCTGTCTATTCATAAAAAAAATAACCGACACGTCTCCTCTTCCCCGCCTACCCATCGAGTCGTGAGAAGACAAGTCGTATCCTGTTCACACGGTTAAAAATAAACGCTTACTGTACGTTATGTAGTTCCCCCTCTCTGGTTCCACCTCCACAACTACCTCCCTATTTATTCCGCTGTGCGCGAGCGTTATTCGTTCAGTCCTTGAGAGACGCGCGAGACAAATATAAAATTCTTTATTTTAAAATGGCATCATTCACTGAAAAATTTGCAACTATTAGCGCAATTGAATATAAAAAAATAAAAGAATTAATAATCGGTGTAAAATATCCGATAGAAGAAATGCAGAATATAGACGCGAAGTACGGGAAAGCCGTACTCGTCACTCTTCAAGATTATAAAGACCCTAAACTAAAATATCGCATATATCTACCTAAAAGATAAGCGAGCGTTTTCGAAGATGATGAATTAAAAGATTTAGTACCGTGTTCGCTGCATCTAATTTTTCGTGGAGAAAAGGATAGAGCGTACATAGTAGAAATTGTACAGTAAGACCGAATGGACATACTCACTTACCATGTATAATTTTCATTGTAAATACACATAATTGTCATTAGCTGCACGTACAATTATATATTAACATGTACTTAGTTGTATTTTAATTTATAATATATTGTGCTTACACATATATTTCATTTAATTTAATTATATTTAATTATCAATGTATTTACTGTATATCTAGATAATAAAACAAGGCTTACATGGTGTACATTTTAGAGTAAGCCTGGATAGACATCTTCAAAATTAACAAATATATTTGTTCAAAATTGTCATTGCACACGTACACAAATAGTAAATATAATGTGCTTACACTTATTTATTTTAATGTAATTCAAAACAATTATTAAAACAATTACAAATAATAAATTATTATGCGTAATGAATTTATAAATTAAAATCTAATTTGCTTACACATAATATAAATGTATACAAATGTATTTATTAGTTTTACTTATTTGTAATTCATACACAATTGTCACACATGTTTACATATTAATTTTTGTCATTACTGTGTACGTCATCATATTTTAATTTGTAATTACTTTATTTAGATGAATATTGTACACAAATGTCATATTGTATATGTTTACATATTATGTATTTTGTACTTGTCACCACTGTTTACTATTATATAATATTTATTTTAAATTGTAATATATTTTGATTTCTTGTATTTTAATTAAATAATATTGCTTTAACATTTTTATTCTATATTTATTTCACAAATCCTTGAAAGATTAACACTAATCATCACTCAATATACAAGCTAAAAGAAATGTTGCGCAATGTGCATTCATGTGTTATTACATATAACTAATTTAAAAAATCAATATTATTAAACAATAATTGCTTGATTAGAAATTACAAAAATTATTTTAAAATAAAACTTACCTTGTACGAGCTCTAGTTGAGAATTGCTTGATTATATTATATTTTAGAAATTAAAAAATTATTTAAAAATGAAACTTACCTTGTACGAGTTCTAGTTGAGTTACTGAATGTGAATCTCGTCGAACGAAAATTAAAAAAATTATTTAAAAAATGAAAATTATTAAAAAAAAAAATGAAACTCACTCTGTACGACTGAATGTGAATCTTAACGAACGAAAATTAAAAAAATTATTAAAAAAATGAAAACTTATTTAAAAATGAAAAACTCACACTGTACGAGTTCTAGTCTCGTTGAACAATGTGATGATGTGAGCAATTCGTACAGCGTATATATACGCTATCTCAAGGATGAACGCGAAAGCAGCTGGTATCAACCAGAGCTGCTATACGTGCAGTCAAGGACAACCATTTAGCTTGGCTTTTCTGTTTCGACGACAAAAAAAACCTAGAGCTACTACACGTGCAGTCAAGGACAATCACTTAGCTTGGCTTGGATTTCTGTTTCACACAATAATTTATATACGGTCATCACTTCGTTCACACACACACACACACACACACACACACGCACACACACATTAACAAATGCACAGACAGCTGGAGGCCAATTAAAATATTACATCACCAACGACTTGTGTTCTTCAAATTATGTACGGCTATTAAAGCCTCAGCTCTCACGCTTTGGTAATAGATGGCTAGACAATTACATCATCACCAGCATGTGTACATATGCTCAGATAGCCGAAGCCAATTATTATTCATTAGTTAGTCAACGGCTAGGGTTCTGTTATTAAACAAATGGATGTACGCACACACAAGCGCGCACAGACAGCTGGAGCCCAATTAATAATATTACATCACCAACGACTCGCGTTCTTCAAATTATGTACGACTAATAAAGCTTTCGTTCACACGCTTTGGTAACAGATGGGCACACAGATGGATTGATTACATCATCACCAGCATGTGTACATATTATGCTCAGATAGCCGAAGCCAATTCATTACAACTAGACATTCAATTATGCAATGCATATCATGTGTATTTTCTTACATGTACACAACACTACTCATTTTTTTTACGTTCGTGCAATATAGATTACTATAGTAATAATTATTTATGCATAAATATATATTTCATGAGTTGGCAACAATGGTGGCAGTGTAAACATATACAAAACCTGTACACTATAACACATGCACGAGCCGACAACGTGGCCGGCACAAGTTGACAACGTCGACGTGGCAGTGTAAACATATACAAAACCCGTACACTATAACACATGCACGAGCCGACAACGTGGCCGGCACAAGTTGACAACGTCGACGCTTTTCCAACATGGCCGCCCTTCCGGAAAAACAAAACATATACCCAAACCATACACTATAACACACCACGATCCGGCAACGTGGCCCAACCTTAACCAGCACACACGCACAATCCGACAACATCACAGCTTTCCCAACATGGCCACCACACACGGCGGAGGCGTGGCTATGTTCGCCGTTCGCCCTTCGCCGTTGACGTCGTCGTTGACGTCGTCATCGTCGCTGGGCGGCGGCCTGGTCGTGGCTTGATCGTCGCCCGTCGTGGTGGGGGTCGTCGTCCATTTTGTCGGCGAACGGCGGCCACGCCTCCGCCAATCAACGCGCACGTAACCACGCAAAATGGACGACGACGACAACATAGCCGAACGCCGACAACATGGCCGACAACTTCGGTACGCCCATCGAGGTCACGTGGGACACACCACTACCCCCCCGGTCCATCATAACCTCTGCACATGACGACACGCTGCGCCGGAAGTCTACCCCCACCACATGGATTTCTGAATTTCGCGCCAAAAGGGGGGGCTGTGACGTCACTTCCGCGTTAGAACTATCATTCTTACCCTACTTGGGTTGTTTCACTGCAGGTAATGGTAGATTTAGCTTTGTTTCTTTTCTACCTGCAGTGGCTTCCCGTTTCCCGTATTCGTTTTACTAGTAGACGGTTGTGGCTCGGTAGATGATATGGCTGTCTTACATACCTTAAACCCTTTACATGGTCGGGTTTCAACACTCCTACTTCTACCCTTCTCTTCCAATTCCTGCCGATATTGGGGTTTGTTAGCCGGATATGGGGTAAACCTTTCTTCTTTTGGGCGCTCATTTTCTCCTCTCTTCGTTGAGTAGAAAGTTGGTTCCTGATTATCGCCTCTAGTGTGGTTACTCAGCTGATTATTTACTCGCTTCAGGTCCCTATTTAGGTCTTGACATTCATCCACGACCATTATAAACATTTCTAGGGTAACCACTCCTCTAGTAGTGGTTGCTACTCTCGTGCGTTCCGAGAAATGACGCGCTAGCTTATACACTAGGTCTCTCTCCTCCATTGGTGGTGTTAAATGTTTTACTTGTGCCATTACGTTTAGCACATAGTTGGTGGTTGTCATATTCATGTTCGGGTGATAATTATCAATTTCCAGATGATCACGCACCCTTCTTTGAATCTGTACGTTCCAGTATTGAGCAAGGAGTGTCTCTCTGAAGTCGGCGTAGGTTTGGACTTGGTCCGAGATGACTTTCCACCACGTACCTGCCCAATTCTTGAGGCATCGGCTTAACATGTCCTTCTTTTCCTCGTCGTCCATCAGTGGGTTTACGCGAGTTACATAAGACTCAAACAGCCGTAGAAATTCCACAGGATTCTCATGTGGGTTTCCTGAGAATACAAGGTTTTCCGGTTCTTCCTTATAGCTGCCACACCTCACGACTTTGGTTTGCTGTGACTTCATTGCCTTAGCCAGATCTTCCCGCATTACCTTTAATTGTTGTTCTACGTTTTGATGTACTTCGTCTCGATCAGCCTTACTCTCTACTTGTTTCTTAAACTCCTTAATATTTTCACCCAGTTGGGTGCACTCTACCATATTACACTGGATTTCTTCTTTATTTAGAAGCGTTCGGGTTTTTAACTCGGCAGTTGCTTCGCTGAATTGTTGGTTTATAAGGGATACTTTCTGTTGTAACCGTTCATGAAATTCGTTTCTAAATTTATTTAGTTTTTCGTCTTGGCGGCGAAAATTAGTACTTACGTGTTTCTTAAATTCCTCTATTGTAGCTTTAACCTCTTCGGTATGTTTATCAAACTTAAGATTACTCTCATCTATTTTGCTATTGTTACTATCTATTTTACTAGCTAAAGAAGCTATTTTTTCATCTATTTTAAATGTAGCTTCTTTACTATATTGTTCTGTTTGGCTAGTTAAATTTTCGTTTATTTGTTTCATTTCGTTAGATAAGTATTTATTAGTTTGCTCTATTTTATTATTTACATAATTTATTAATTTTTGATTACTTCCTTCTAATTTTTGATTATTTCCTTTAAATTTAATAATTAATTGACTACTTATATTTTCAATTTTACTTTCAATTTTACTATTATTTTCATCAATTTAGTGGTCAACTGCTTGAACATCTGTTCAATTGCTGCCATATCTACTGCTTGTGATTTAGCCATTTTTATTTATTTATTTTTTTTTACCATAACTATTTAACATAGTTTATTTTATTATTTAATCGTTTAACAGTTATTTGTAAACTTAAATATTCCACTTCGTTTTTAATTAAGTATTATTACAATTCAAACTAGTCCCTTGGGTTAATATCGGTTTAATCGAGTTTACTCGGGCCCATTAGTTGCGACGACAAATTATATAACACCCTTTTCCTCTATCAATCTACTTTCTATATATATATATATATATATAGACAGAACAAATCTTACTTACTCGTGACTTTCTCTTTACCTGGGCGCCAGAACAAATCCCAGATACAAATGACACGGATTCAGCTTAGCTCAGAGCACAGAGACACACTATCTCAGGATTCGTTCAGTGAGTGTGGAATTTAAGGGGAATCGTTACAAATAACTATTGAAATTTGTTGAAGTTTGTTTCGATTCTGTTATTGTATTAATTTCTTTAAAAGCTATGTTAATGACTTATTGCTAACCTAAATCTTATTGGTTAATGAGTGTGCTTGAAAAGTGAAGATTAAAACGTCCAAACGACGAATTGCTCTTATCTGGTTTATTTAGGGATCTTATATCTCCCAAACCAGTGCTAAAGAACGGGTCTGCAATAATTTGCACGTTCAATACTACACCTCACTCTCCATTCAACACTCCTATACTACTTTATATCTAACCTTAATAATTAAATACAAAATTTGAATTTATCTAGTGTCTTTAAAAATTGTTTATTGATTTAATTATTTTTTTGTTATTTATGTTCACTGATCAATGACTATATTTCTTATCTTATTGATGCGTCGACCGTAGATAGTAATCAGTAGAGGTACTCCTTTTGATGGTTCGGCTCAGAAGAAATAATGTTGATCAATAAGGTTGACTGATGATCCTGGACAATTTCAGATGCTGTAGCTACTCTGGTGCACAGGTCACTACACTGTTACTTAATTATTTATTAATTAATTATTTAATTAATGAATTTGTTATTACGCAGCGAGATTATTTATTGAACCTTACTAGTTCCTCTACTACCGCGGACCACTTCGCGAACTGTTTATTTAAATAAATACTTTGCGTTGTTTGTGCAATTTAGCTCGTATTTAACACACGTCTTGCTTATTTAATGCCCGAACGAAGAGTGCTCAATTCCCTCATTCTGAGTTGGCGTCTCCTCTAAATACAGGATTCTGATTGGTTGTTCCAAATAAATCATGCGTTTTCCACTTGAAACAATATCGAACAAGTCGGTCAAACGCTCCTTAACAAGTTTGAGATGGTAGAGAATTACTGGATAATTTCATACTTCCTCTGTTTGCAAATCGTTTAATTACAGGTATTTGCAAACGTGATTTCAAAGATCTGACCACAGAACATTATTGCTTTGGTCTTTGTCTGTATGTGTGTGAAAACACCTAATTCGTACCTAGCCTAATACTCTAGTTATATCTCTTGGCGTTCTTCTTCTGTATAACGTCTTTAAATGTTAATTATATTAGTTGATATTTTGGCTACTTATAGAGCTTTAATGGCTGAACACTATGCAGGTTTCAGAATTGCAGTATATTTTTTAGTTTTTAAGATATTGCAGTTTGAATAGATAAAATTAATTGAATAAAATTTCATGACTGTGCCCGCATCAGTAGTAGCAGTGGCGATGTTAGACAGAGATAGCTGCGATTATTCCCTCTCTCTCTTGCTTACGCCGCTAGACTAGCACAGTTTGACACTTTCATATAACGATCTGATAGGTCGACTATATGAATCGTTATATATACCCCCACTCGGTATAAAGAAATTTGATTATTTAAGAAATACATAAATTTTTTTTTCTTGTATACTTTTACACTAATTAAAATTTGCACATATAAATTTTCGCACTTTTTTTGGACTTTTGGTTTTTCTTGCATAAAAGTTGCACAAATAAAATTTGCTTATTTCTACTTTATAGCTAATTATTACAATATGTTACTTAACCTAACATGGCATACACATATTAGATATTTACGTGAACATTAATACTTTAATCACAATTTTAACTTAATGGACGTCAATAATCAAAACAACAATACTGACATTTATTCAACTACTTCTTATTAACATTGACATTGGTTCAAAAACATTTCTAAATTTTGTTTGACTATGTTTGATTCACATACCTCATTGGCTCAAACCATTGTTTCCTTATTGCTCTATATTTTGTCTATATTTCCTCAAACTATCCCCATGGTACTTTCCTATAATTTTGTTTTAATAATTTCCACCTATGGGAACATAGCTTATATAGCTTACCGTCATATATGGAAAATGCTGGTTTGGCGTTGGTAACCGCACTTCTCCAAGCTACACTAATCCTAGGGTCTTCTTGTTGATGGGTCCCTATTTCCTTAAGTCGTCTAACTACTTCAGGTTTTGCTACATGTTTTACTGCGTGAATATCTACATCAGTGCTACTTCTTTTACTGTTAACTGTATCCATGTTGTTTTCTGATGGTGGTTTTCTACTAAGTACATCTGCTACCAAGTTGTCTTTCGTTTTATATTATTTTATTTCATACTGGTACTCTTGTATAGCCAAGATCCAGCGAGTCAGACGAGCACCTAGCAACTTACACTTTAATAAAAATACTAACGCCTTATTGTCGGTGATTATAGTAAGTTTAGCACCAAGAATATAACTTCTAAACTTTGACAGGCTATTCACTATCGCTAATAGCTCTTTTTCTGTCGTAAAATAAGTTAATTCAGCCCCTTTAAGTGTGCGACTTACAAATCGTAATACCGCTTTTTGGCCCTTCTCATCTATTTGATATAAGTGTGCTCCTATAGCAGTATTGCTGGCGTCAGATTGTAAATAGAATCTTTCTCCTACCCTCGGATGATGTAATATAACAGTATTTGTAAAAAGACTTTTCACTTGTTGTAGCCCTTCATCGTGGTCCCTTGTCCACCTCCATTTACTCCCTTTGTTTAACAACTTCAACAATGGAACAGTACTTTCTGTGTATTTACTTGTAAACCTCTGATAGTATTTAGCTAAACCTAGAAATGACTTTAGCTGCTTGCAGTTCTTTGGAGTTGAAAATTCTTGTATGGCTTTTACCTTCTCTGGGTCCGTGGTTATTCCTTCCACTGCGATTCGGTGACCTAAAAACTTAATTTCCTCCTTACCAAACTCTGATTTCTGTAGATTCAGCGTCATGTTTGCTGATCTTAAGTTTGCAAAAATATTTCTTAAATGTTGTAAGTGCTCCTTGAATGTTTGTGACACACATAGAATATCATTTGAAATTTATTTCGGTCTTCCATTCAAGTAATGTATCTCCACGATAATGAACGAGTTTCGGGACTATAAGAGCTACAATTTGGGTTTGGGTACCATTTATATTGATAGGTAAATAAATTTGTTCAGTTATCTTTTGCATTTTGGCTCCAGTGGCTCCCTGTACATTACAATTTTGTACGGGTAGTCTGGGACAATTACGCAACTGACTATTATTTTCTACAAACTTTGAGCTGACACAGGTTACCTCACTGGCGGCGTCCATTAACGTTTTTACTAGTAGATTACTGATTTCACAAATTATTTCCGGACATTCAGGATAATGGTTTCTACCCACTTCTTCCTCTTCTTTTAACAAGAACTCCCTATCGTTCACTTGATTTATATTATTTGTTAATTTACTTTTAACTGTATTAATGGGTTGTTTCACTGCAGGTAATGGTAGATTTAGCTTTGTTTCTTTTCTACCTGCAGTGGCTTCCTGTTTCCCGTATTCGTTTTACTAGTAGACGGTTGTGGCTCGGTAGATGATATGGCTGTCTTACATATCTTAACCCTTTACTTGGTCGGGTTTCAACACTCCTACTTCTACCCTTCTCTTCCAATTCCTGCCGATATTGGGGTTTGTTACCCGGATATGGGGTAAACCTTTCTTCTTTTGGGCGCTCATTTTCTCTTCTCTTCGTTGAGTAGAAAGTTGGTTCCTGATGATCGCCTCTAGTGTGGTTACTCAGCTGATTATTTACTCGCTTCAGGTCCCTCTTTAGGTCTTGACATTCATCCACGACCATTATAAATATTTCTAGGGTAACCACTCCTCTAGTAGTGGTTGCTACTCTAGTGCGTTCCGAGAAATGACGCGCTAGCTTATACACTAGGTCTCTCTCCTCCATTGGTGGTGTTAAATGTTTTACTTGTGCCATTACGTTTAGCACATAGTTGGTGGTTGTCATATTCATGGACGGGTGATAATTATCAATTTCCAGATGATCACGCACCCTTCTTTGAATCTGTACGTTCCAGTATTGAGCAAGGAATTTCTCTCTGAAGTCGGCGTAGGTTTGGACTTGGTCCGAGATGACTTTCCACCACGTACCTGCCCAATTCTTGAGGCATCGGCTTAACATGTCCTTCTTTTCCTCGTCGTCCATCAGTGGGTTTACGCGAGTTACATAAGACTCAAACAGCCGTAGAAACTCCACAGGATTCTCATGTGGGTTTCCTGAGAATACAAGGTTTTCCGGTTCTTCCTTATAGCTGCCACACCTCACGACTTTGGTTTGCTGTAACTTCATTGCCTTAGCCAGATCTTCCCGCATTACCTTTAATTGTTGTTCTACGTTTTGATGTACTTCGTCTCGGTCAGCCTTACTCTCTACTTGTTTCTTAAACTCCTTAATATTTTCACCCAGTTGGGTGCACTCTACCCTATTACACTGGATTTCTTCTTTATTTAGAAGCGTTCGGGTTTTTAACTCGGCAGTTACTTCGCTGAATTGTTGGTTAATGAGGGTTACTTTCTGTTGTAACCGTTCATGAAATTCGGTTCTAAATTTATTTAGTTTTTCGTCTTGGCGGCGAAAATTAGTACTTACTTGTTTCTTAAATTCCTCTATTGTAGCTTTAACCTCTTCGGTATGTTTATCAAACTTAAGATTACTCTCATCTATTTTGCTATTGTTACTATCTATTTTACTAGCTAAAGAAGCTATTTTTTCATCTATTTTAAATGTAGCTTCTTTACTACATTGTTCTATTTGGCTAGTTAAATTTTCGTTTATTTGTTTCATTTCGTTAGATAAGTATTTATTAGTTTGCTCTATTTTATTATTAACATCATTTATTAATTTTTGATTACTTTCTTCTAATTTTTGATTATTTCCTTTAAATTTACTAATTAATTGACTACTTATATTTTCAATTTTACTTTCAATTTTACTATTATTTTCATCAATTTAGTGGTCAACTGCTTGAACATCTGTTCAATTGCTGCCATATCTACTACTTGTGATTTAGCCATTTTTATTTATTTATTTTTTTTTACCATAACTATTTAACATAGTTTATTTTATTATTTAACCGTTTAACAGTTATTTGTAAACTTAAATATTCCACTTCGTTTTTAATTAAGTATTATTACAATTCAAACTAGTCCCTTGGGTTAATATCGGTTTAATCGAGTTTACTCGGGCCCATTAGTTGCGGCGACAAATTATATAACACCCTTTTCCTCTATCAATCTACTTTCTATATATATATATATATATAGATAGAACAAATCTTACTTACTCGTGACTTTCTCTTTACCTGGGCGCCAGAACAAATCCCAGATACAAATGACACGGATTCAGCTTAGCTCAGAGCACAGAGACACACTATCTCAGGATTCGTTCAGTGAGTGTGGAATTTAAGGGGAATCGTTACAAATAACTATTGAAATTTGTTGAAGTTTGTTTCGATTCTGTTATTGTATTAATTTCTTTAAAAGCTATGTTAATGACTTATTGCTAACCTAAATCTTATTGGTTAATGAGTGTGCTTGAAAAGTGAAGATTAAAACGTCCAAACGACCAATTGCTCTTATCTGGTTTATTTAGGGATCTTATATCTCCCAAACCAGTGCTAAAGAACGGGTCTGCAATAATTTGCACGTTCAATACTACACCTCACTCTCCATTCAACACTCCTATATTACTTTATCTCTAACCTTAACAATTAAATACAAAATTTAAATTTATCTAGTGTCTTTAAAAATTGTTTATTGATTTAATTATTTTTTTGTTATTTATGTTCATTGATCAATGACTATATTTCTTATCTGATTGATGGGTCGATCGTAGATAGTAATCAGTAGAGGTACTCCTTTTGATGGTTCGGCTCAGAAGAAATAATGTTGATCAATAACGTTGACTGATGATCCTGGACAGTTTCAGATGCTGTAGCTACTCTGGTGCACAGGTCACTACACTGTTACTTAATTATTTATTAATTAATTATTTAATTAATGTATTTGTTATTACGCAGCGAGATTATTTATTGAACCTTACTAGTTCCTCTACTACTGCGGACCACTTCGCGAACTGTTTATTTAAATAAATACTTTGCGTTGTTTGTGCAATTTAGCTCGTATTTAACACACGTCTTGCTTATTTAATGCCCGAACGAAGAGTGCTCAATTCCCTCATTCTGAGTTGGCGTCTCCTCTAAATACAGGATTCTGATTGGTTGTTCCAAATAAATCATGCGTTTTCCACTTGAAACAATATCGAACAAGTCGGTCAAACGCTCCTTAACAAGTTTGAGATGGTAGAGAATTACTGGATAATTTCATACTTCCTCTGTTTGCAAATCGTTTGATTACAGGTATTTGCAAACGTGATTTCAAAGATCTGACCACAGAACATTATTGCTTTGGTCTTTGTCTGTATGTGTGTGAAAACACCTAATTCGTACCTAGCCTAATACTCTAGTTATATCTCTTGGCGTTCTTCTTCTGTATAACGTCTTTAAATGTTAATTATATTAGTTGATATTTTGGCTACTTATAGAGCTTTAATTGCTGAACACTATGCAGGTTTCAGAATTGCCGTATATTTCTTAGTTTTCAAGATATTGCAGTTTGAATAGATAAAATTAATTGAATAAAATTTCATGACTGTGCCCGCATCAGTAGTAGCAGTGGCGATGTTAGACAGAGATAGCTGCGATTATTCCCTCTCTCTCTTGCTTACGCCGCTAGACTAGCACAGTTTGACACTTTCATATAACGATCTGATAGGTCGACTATATGAATCGTTATATATACCCCCACTCGGTATAAAAAAATTTGATTATTTAAGAAATACATAATTTTTTTTTCTTGTATACTTTTACACTAATTAAAATTTGCACATATAAATTTTCGCACTTTTTTTGGACTTTTGGTTTTTCTTGCATAAAAGTTGCACAAAAAATAAATTTTGCTTACTTCTACTTTATAGCTAATTATTACAATATTTTACTTAACCTAACATGGCATACACATATTAGATATTTACGTGAACATTAATACTTTAATCACAATTTTAACTTAATGGACGTCAATAATCAAAACAACAATACTGACATTTATTCAACTACTTCTTATTAACATTGACATTGGTTCAAAGACATTTCTAAAATTTTGTTTGACTATGTTTGATTCACATACCTCATTGGCTCAAACCATTGTTTCCTTATTGCTCTATATTTTGTCTATATTTCCTCAAACTATCCCCATGGTACTTTCCTATAATTTTGTTTTAATAATTTCCAACTATGGGAACATAGCTTATATATCTTACCGTCATATATGGAAAATCCTGGTTTGTCGTTGGTAACCGCACTTCTCCAAGCTACACTAATCCTAGGGTCTTCTTGTTGATGGGTCCCTATTTCCTTAAGTCGTCTAACTACTTCAGGTTTTGCTACATGTTTTACTGCGAGAATATCTATATCAGTGCTACTTCTTTTACTGTTAACTGTATCCATGTTGTTTTCTGATGGTGGATTTCTACTAAGTACATCTGCTACCAAGTTGTCTTTCGTTTTATATTATTTTATTTCAAACTGTTACTCTTGTATAGCCAAGATCCAGCGAGTCAGACGAGCACCTAGCAATTTACACTTTAATAAAAATACTAACGCCCTATTGTCGGTGTGATTATAGTAAGTTTAGCACCCAGAATATAACTTCTAAACTTTGACAGGCTATTCACTATCGCTAATAGCTCTTTTTCAGTCGTAAAATAAGTTAATGCAGCACCTTTAAGTGTGCGACTTACAAATCGTAATACCGCTTTTTGGCCCTTCTCATCTATTTGATATAAGTGTGCTCCTATAGCAGTATTGCTGTCGTCAGATTTTAAATAGAATCTTTCTCCTACCCTCGGATGATGTAGTATAACAGTATTTAAAAAAAGACTTTTCACTTGTTGTAGCCCTTCATCGTGGTCCCTTGTCCACCTCCATTTACTCCCTTTGTTTAACAACTTCAACAATGGAACAGTACTTTCTGTGTATTTACTTGTAAACCTCTGATAGTATTTAGCTAAACCTAGAAATGACTTTAGCTGCTTGCAGTTCTTTGGAGTTGGAAATTCTTGTATGGCTTTAACCTTCTCTGGGTCCGTGGTTATTCCTTCCACTGCGATTCGGTGACCTAAAAACTTAATTTCCTCCTTACCAAACTCTGATTTCTGTAGATTCAGCGTCATGTTTGCTGATCTTAAGTTTGCAAAAATATTTCTTAAATGTTGTAAGTGCTCCTTGAATGTTTGTGACACACATAGAATATCATTTGAAATTTATTTCGGTCTTCCATTCAAGTAATGTATCTCCCCGATAATGAACGAGTTTCGGGACTATAAGAGCTACAATTTGGGTTTGGGTACCATTTATATTGATAGGTAAATAAATTTGTTCAGTTATCTTTTGCATTTTGGCTCCAGTGGCTCCCTGTACATTACAATTTTTTACGGGTAGTCTGGGACAATTACGCAACTGACTATTATTTTCTACAAACTTTGAGCTGACACAGGTTACCTCACTGCCGGTGTCCATTAACGCTTTTACTAGTAGATTACTGATTTCACAAATTATTTCCGGACATTCAGGATAATGGTTTCTACCCACTTCTTCCTCTTCTTTTAACAAGAACTCCCTATCGTTCACTTGATTTATATTATTTGTTAATTTACTTTTAACTGTATTAATGGGTTGTTTCACTGCAGGTAATGGTAGATTTAGCTTTGTTTCTTTTCTACCTGCAGTGGCTTCCTGTTTCCCGTATTCGTTTTACTAGTAGACGGTTGTGGCTCGGTAGATGATATGGCTGTCTTACATATCTTAACCCTTTACTTGGTCGGGTTTCAACACTCCTACTTCTACCCTTCTCTTCCAATTCCTGCCGATATTGGGGTTTGTTACCCGGATATGGGGTAAACCTTTCTTCTTTTGGGCGCTCATTTTCTCTTCTCTTCGTTGAGTAGAAAGTTGGTTCCTGATGATCGCCTCTAGTGTGGTTACTCAGCTGATTATTTACTCGCTTCAGGTCCCTCTTTAGGTCTTGACATTCATCCACGACCATTATAAATATTTCTAGGGTAACCACTCCTCTAGTAGTGGTTGCTACTCTAGTGCGTTCCGAGAAATGACGCGCTAGCTTATACACTAGGTCTCTCTCCTCCATTGGTGGTGTTAAATGTTTTACTTGTGCCATTACGTTTAGCACATAGTTGGTGGTTGTCATATTCATGGACGGGTGATAATTATCAATTTCCAGATGATCACGCACCCTTCTTTGAATCTGTACGTTCCAGTATTGAGCAAGGAATTTCTCTCTGAAGTCGGCGTAGGTTTGGACTTGGTCCGAGATGACTTTCCACCACGTACCTGCCCAATTCTTGAGGCATCGGCTTAACATGTCCTTCTTTTCCTCGTCGTCCATCAGTGGGTTTACGCGAGTTACATAAGACTCAAACAGCCGTAGAAACTCCACAGGATTCTCATGTGGGTTTCCTGAGAATACAAGGTTTTCCGGTTCTTCCTTATAGCTGCCACACCTCACGACTTTGGTTTGCTGTGACTTCATTGCCTTAGCCAGATCTTCCCGCATTACCTTTAATTGTTGTTCTACGTTTTGATGTACTTCGTCTCGGTCAGCCTTACTCTCTACTTGTTTCTTAAACTCCTTAATATTTTCACCCAGTTGGGTGCACTCTACCCTATTACACTGGATTTCTTCTTTATTTAGAAGCGTTCGGGTTTTTAACTCGGCAGTTACTTCGCTGAATTGTTGGTTAATGAGGGTTACTTTCTGTTGTAACCGTTCATGAAATTCGGTTCTAAATTTATTTAGTTTTTCGTCTTGGCGGCGAAAATTAGTACTTACTTGTTTCTTAAATTCCTCTATTGTAGCTTTAACCTCTTCGGTATGTTTATCAAACTTAAGATTACTCTCATCTATTTTGCTATTGTTACTATCTATTTTACTAGCTAAAGAAGCTATTTTTTCATCTATTTTAATTGTAGCTTCTTTACTACATTGTTCTATTTGGCTAGTTAAATTTTCGTTTATTTGTTTCATTTCGTTAGATAAGTATTTATTAGTTTGCTCTATTTTATTATTAACATCATTTATTAATTTTTGATTACTTTCTTCTAATTTTTGATTATTTCCTTTAAATTTACTAATTAATTGACTACTTATATTTTCAATTTTACTTTCAATTTTACTATTATTTTCATCAATTTAGTGGTCAACTGCTTGAACATCTGTTCAATTGCTGCCATATCTACTGCTTGTGATTTAGCCATTTTTATTTATTTATTTTTTTTTACCATAACTATTTAACATAGTTTATTTTATTATTTAATCGTTTAACAGTTATTTGTAAACTTAAATATTCCACTTCGTTTTTAATTAAGTATTATTACAATTCAAACTAGTCCCTTGGGTTAATATCGGTTTAATCGAGTTTACTCGGGCCCATTAGTTGCGGCGACAAATTATATAACACCCTTTTCCTCTATCAATCTACTTTCTATATATATATATATATATAGATAGAACAAATCTTACTTACTCGTGACTTTCTCTTTACCTGGGCGCCAGAACAAATCCCAGATACAAATGACACGGATTCAGCTTAGCTCAGAGCACAGAGACACACTATCTCAGGATTCGTTCAGTGAGTGTGGAATTTAAGGGGAATCGTTACAAATAACTATTGAAATTTGTTGAAGTTTGTTTCGATTCTGTTATTGTATTAATTTCTTTAAAAGCTATGTTAATGACTTATTGCTAACCTAAATCTTATTGGTTAATGAGTGTGCTTGAAAAGTGAAGATTAAAACGTCCAAACGACCAATTGCTCTTATCTGGTTTATTTAGGGATCTTATATCTCCCAAACCAGTGCTAAAGAACGGGTCTGCAATAATTTGCACGTTCAATACTACACCTCACTCTCCATTCAACACTCCTATATTACTTTATCTCTAACCTTAACAATTAAATACAAAATTTAAATTTATCTAGTGTCTTTAAAAATTGTTTATTGATTTAATTATTTTTTTGTTATTTATGTTCATTGATCAATGACTATATTTCTTATCTGATTGATGGGTCGATCGTAGATAGTAATCAGTAGAGGTACTCCTTTTGATGGTTCGGCTCAGAAGAAATAATGTTGACCAATAACGTTGACTGATGATCCTGGACAGTTTCAGATGCTGTAGCTACTCTGGTGCACAGGTCACTACACTGTTACTTAATTATTTATTAATTAATTATTTAATTAATGTATTTGTTATTACGCAGCGAGATTATTTATTGAACCTTACTAGTTCCTCTACTACTGCGGACCACTTCGCGAACTGTTTATTTAAATAAATACTTTGCGTTGTTTGTGCAATTTAGCTCGTATTTAACACACGTCTTGCTTATTTAATGCCCGAACGAAGAGTGCTCAATTCCCTCATTCTGAGTTGGCGTCTCCTCTAAATACAGGATTCTGATTGGTTGTTCCAAATAAATCATGCGTTTTCCACTTGAAACAATATCGAACAAGTCGGTCAAACGCTCCTTAACAAGTTTGAGATGGTAGAGAATTACTGGATAATTTCATACTTCCTCTGTTTGCAAATCGTTTGATTACAGGTATTTGCAAACGTGATTTCAAAGATCTGACCACAGAACATTATTGCTTTGGTCTTTGTCTGTATGTGTGTGAAAACACCTAATTCGTACCTAGCCTAATACTCTAGTTATATCTCTTGGCGTTCTTCTTCTGTATAACGTCTTTAAATGTTAATTATATTAGTTGATATTTTGGCTACTTATAGAGCTTTAATTGCTGAACACTATGCAGGTTTCAGAATTGCCGTATATTTCTTAGTTTTCAAGATATTGCAGTTTGAATAGATAAAATTAATTGAATAAAATTTCATGACTGTGCCCGCATCAGTAGTAGCAGTGGCGATGTTAGACAGAGATAGCTGCGATTATTCCCTCTCTCTCTTGCTTACGCCGCTAGACTAGCACAGTTTGACACTTTCATATAACGATCTGATAGGTCGACTATATGAATCGTTATATATACCCCCACTCGGTATAAAAAAATTTGATTATTTAAGAAATACATAATTTTTTTTTTCTTGTATACTTTTACACTAATTAAAATTTGCACATATAAATTTTCGCACTTTTTTTGGACTTTTGGTTTTTCTTGCATAAAAGTTGCACAAAAAATAAATTTTGCTTACTTCTACTTTATAGCTAATTATTACAATATTTTACTTAACCTAACATGGCATACACATATTAGATATTTACGTGAACATTAATACTTTAATCACAATTTTAACTTAATGGACGTCAATAATCAAAACAACAATACTGACATTTATTCAACTACTTCTTATTAACATTGACATTGGTTCAAAGACATTTCTAAAATTTTGTTTGACTATGTTTGATTCACATACCTCATTGGCTCAAACCATTGTTTCCTTATTGCTCTATATTTTGTCTATATTTCCTCAAACTATCCCCATGGTACTTTCCTATAATTTTGTTTTAATAATTTCCAACTATGGGAACATAGCTTATATAGCTTACCGTCATATATGGAAAATCCTGGTTTGTCGTTGGTAACCGCACTTCTCCAAGCTACACTAATCCTAGGGTCTTCTTGTTGATGGGTCCCTATTTCCTTAAGTCGTCTAACTACTTCAGGTTTTGCTACATGTTTTACTGCGTGAATATCTATATCAGTGCTACTTCTTTTACTGTTAACTGTATCCATGTTGTTTTCTGATGGTGGATTTCTACTAAGTACATCTGCTACCAAGTTGTCTTTCGTTTTATATTATTTTATTTCAAACTGTTACTCTTGTATAGCCAAGATCCAGCGAGTCAGACGAGCACCTAGCAATTTACACTTTAATAAAAATACTAACGCCCTATTGTCGGTGTGATTATAGTAAGTTTAGCACCCAGAATATAACTTCTAAACTTTGACAGGCTATTCACTATCGCTAATAGCTCTTTTTCAGTCGTAAAATAAGTTAATGCAGCACCTTTAAGTGTGCGACTTACAAATCGTAATACCGCTTTTTGGCCCTTCTCATCTATTTGATATAAGTGTGCTCCTATAGCAGTATTGCTGTCGTCAGATTTTAAATAGAATCTTTCTCCTACCCTCGGATGATGTAGTATAACAGTATTTATAAAAAGACTTTTCACTTGTTGTAGCCCTTCATCGTGGTCCCTTGTCCACCTCCATTTACTCCCTTTGTTTAACAAATTCAACAATGGAACAGTACTTTCTGTGTATTTACTTGTAAACCTCTGATAGTATTTAGCTAAACCTAGAAATGACTTTAGCTGCTTGCAGTTCTTTGGAGTTGGAAATTCTTGTATGGCTTTAACCTTCTCTGGGTCCGTGGTTATTCCTTCCACTGCGATTCGGTGACCTAAAAACTTAATTTCCTCCTTACCAAACTCTGATTTCTGTAGATTCAGCGTCATGTTTGCTGATCTTAAGTTTGCAAAAATATTTCTTAAATGTTGCAAGTGCTCCTTGAATGTTTGTGACACACATAGAATATCATTTGAAATTTATTTCGGTCTTCCATTCAAGTAATGTATCTCCCCGATAATGAACGAGTTTCGGGACTATAAGAGCTACAATTTGGGTTTGGGTACCATTTATATTGATAGGTAAATAAATTTGTTCAGTTATCTTTTGCATTTTGGCTCCAGTGGCTCCCTGTACATTACAATTTTTTACGGGTAGTCTGGGACAATTACGCAACTGACTATTATTTTCTACAAACTTTGAGCTGACACAGGTTACCTCACTGCCGGCGTCCATTAACGCTTTTACTAGTAGATTACTGATTTCACAAATTATTTCCGGTCATTCAGGATAATGGTTTCTACCCACTTCTTCCTCTTCTTTTAACAAGAACTCCCTATCGTTCACTTGATTTATATTATTTGTTAATTTACTTTTAACTGTATTAATGGGTTGTTTCACTGCAGGTAATGGTAGATTTAGCTTTGTTTCTTTTCTACCTGCAGTGGCTTCCTGTTTCCCGTATTCGTTTTACTAGTAGACGGTTGTGGCTCGGTAGATGATATGGCTGTCTTACATATCTTAAACCCTTTACTTGGTCGGGTTTCAACGCTCCTACTTCTACCCTTCTCTTCCAATTCCTGCCGATATTGGGGTTTGTTACCCGGATATGGGGTAAACCTTTCTTCTTTTGGGCGCTCATTTTCTCTTCTCTTCGTTGAGTAGAAAGTTGGTTCCTGATGATCGCTTCTAGTGTGGTTACTCAGCTGATTATTTACTCGCTTCAGGTCCCTCTTTAGGTCTTGACATTCATCCACGACCATTATAAACATTTCTAGGGTAACCACTCCTCTAGTAGTGGTTGCTACTCTAGTGCGTTCCGAGAAATGACGCGCTAGCTTATACACTAGGTCTCTCTCCTCCATTGGTGGTGTTAAATGTTTTACTTGTGCCATTACGTTTAGCACATAGTTGGTGGTTGTCATATTCATGGACGGGTGATAATTATCAATTTCCAGATGATCACGCACCCTTCTTTGAATCTGTACGTTCCAGTATTGAGCAAGGAATTTCTCTCTGAAGTCGGCGTAGGTTTGGACTTGGTCCGAGATGACTTTCCACCACGTACCTGCCCAACTCTTGAGGCATCGGCTTAACATGTCCTTCTTTTCCTCGTCGTCCATCAGTGGGTTTACGCGAGTTACATAAGACTCAAACAGCCGTAGAAACTCCACAGGATTCTCATGTGGGTTTCCTGAGAATACAAGGTTTTCCGGTTCTTCCTTATAGCTGCCACACCTCACGACTTTGGTTTGCTGTGACTTCATTGCCTTAGCCAGATCTTCCCGCATTACCTTTAATTGTTGTTCTACGTTTTGATGTACTTCGTCTCGGTCAGCCTTACTCTCTACTTGTTTCTTAAACTCCTTAATATTTTCACCCAGTTGGGTGCACTCTACCCTATTACACTGGATTTCTTCATTATTTAGAAGCGTTCGGGTTTTTAACTCGGCAGTTACTTCGCTGAATTGTTGGTTAATAAGGGTTACTTTCTGTTGTAACCGTTCATGAAATTCGGTTCTAAATTTATTTAGTTTTTCGTCTTGGCGGCGAAAGTTAGTACTTACTTGTTTCTTAAATTCCTCTATTGTAGCTTTAACCTCTTCGGTATGTTTATCAAACTTAAGATTACTCTCATCTATTTTGCTATTGTTACTATCTATTTTACTAGCTAAAGAAGCTATTTTTTCATCTATTTTAAATGTAGCTTCTTTACTACATTGTTCTATTTGGCTAGTTAAATTTTCGTTTATTTGTTTCATTTCGTTAGATAAGTATTTATTAGTTTGCTCTATTTTATTATTAACATCATTTATTAATTTTTGATTACTTTCTTCTAATTTTTGATTATTTCCTTTAAATTTACTAATTAATTGACTACTTATATTTTCAATTTTACTTTCAATTTTACTATTATTTTCATCAATTTAGTGGTCAACTGCTTGAACATCTGTTCAATTGCTGCCATATCTACTGCTTGTGATTTAGCCATTTTTATTTATTTATTTTTTTTTACCATAACTATTTAACACAGTTTATTTTATTATTTAACCGTTTAACAGTTATTTGTAAACTTAAATATTCCACTTCGTTTTTAATTAAGTATTATTACAATTCAAACTAGTCCCTTGGGTTAATATCGGTTTAATCGAGTTTACTCGGGCCCATTAGTTGCGGCGACAAATTATATAACACCCTTTTCCTCTATCAATCTACTTTCTATATATATATATATATATATATAGATAGAACAAATCTTACTTACTCGTGACTTTCTCTTTACCTGGGCGCCAGAACAAATCCCAGATACAAATGACACGGATTCAGCTTAGCTCAGAGCACAGAGACACACTATCTCAGGATTCGTTCAGTGAGTGTGGAATTTAAGGGGAATCGTTACAAATAACTATTGAAATTTGTTGAAGTTTGTTTCGATTCTGTTATTGTATTAATTTCTTTAAAAGCTATGTTAATGACTTATTGCTAACCTAAATCTTATTGGTTAATGAGTGTGCTTGAAAAGTGAAGATTAAAACGTCCAAACGACCAATTGCTCTTATCTGGTTTATTTAGGGATCTTATATCTCCCAAACTAGTGCTAAAGAACGGGTCTGCAATAATTTGCACGTTCAATACTACACCTCACTCTCCATTCAACACTCCTATATTACTTTATCTCTAACCTTAACAATTAAATACAAAATTTAAATTTATCTAGTGTCTTTAAAAATTGTTTATTGATTTAATTATTTTTTTGTTATTTATGTTCATTGATCAATGACTATATTTCTTATCTGATTGATGGGTCGATCGTAGATAGTAATCAGTAGAGGTACTCCTTTTGATGGTTCGGCTCAGAAGAAATAATGTTGATCAATAACGTTGACTGATGATCCTGGACAGTTTCAGATGCTGTAGCTACTCTGGTGCACAGGTCACTACACTGTTACTTAATTATTTATTAATTAATTATTTAATTAATGTATTTGTTATTACGCAGCGAGATTATTTATTGAACCTTACTAGTTCCTCTACTACTGCGGACCACTTCGCGAACTGTTTATTTAAATAAATACTTTGCGTTGTTTGTGCAATTTAGCTCGTATTTAACACACGTCTTGCTTATTTAATGCCCGAACGAAGAGTGCTCAATTCCCTCATTCTGAGTTGGCGTCTCCTCTAAATACAGGATTCTGATTGGTTGTTCCAAATAAATCATGCGTTTTCCACTTGAAACAATATCGAACAAGTCGGTCAAACGCTCCTTAACAAGTTTGAGATGGTAGAGAATTACTGGATAATTTCATACTTCCTCTGTTTGCAAATCGTTTGATTACAGGTATTTGCAAACGTGATTTCAAAGATCTGACCACAGAACATTATTGCTTTGGTCTTTGTCTGTATGTGTGTGAAAACACCTAATTCGTACCTAGCCTAATACTCTAGTTATATCTCTTGGCGTTCTTCTTCTGTATAACGTCTTTAAATGTTAATTATATTAGTTGATATTTTGGCTACTTATAGAGCTTTAATTGCTGAACACTATGCAGGTTTCAGAATTGCCGTATATTTCTTAGTTTTCAAGATATTGCAGTTTGAATAGATAAAATTAATTGAATAAAATTTCATGACTGTGCCCGCATCAGTAGTAGCAGTGGCGATGTTAGACAGAGATAGCTGCGATTATTCCCTCTCTCTCTTGCTTACGCCGCTAGACTAGCACAGTTTGACACTTTCATATAACGATCTGATAGGTCGACTATATGAATCGTTATATATACCCCCACTCGGTATAAAAAAATTTGATTATATAAGAAATACATAATTTTTTTTTTCTTGTATACTTTTACACTAATTAAAATTTGCACATATAAATTTTCGCACTTTTTTTGGACTTTTGGTTTTTCTTGCATAAAAGTTGCACAAAAAATAAATTTTGCTTACTTCTACTTTATAGCTAATTATTACAATATTTTACTTAACCTAACATGGCATACACATATTAGATATTTACGTGAACATTAATACTTTAATCACAATTTTAACTTAATGGACGTCAATAATCAAAACAACAATACTGACATTTATTCAACTACTTCTTATTAACATTGACATTGGTTCAAAGACATTTCTAAAATTTTGTTTGACTATGTTTGATTCACATACCTCATTGGCTCAAACCATTGTTTCCTTATTGCTCTATATTTTGTCTATATTTCCTCAAACTATCCCCATGGTACTTTCCTATAATTTTGTTTTAATAATTTCCAACTATGGGAACATAGCTTATATAGCTTACCGTCATATATGGAAAATCCTGGTTTGTCGTTGGTAACCGCACTTCTCCAAGCTACACTAATCCTAGGGTCTTCTTGTTGATGGGTCCCTATTTCCTTAAGTCGTCTAACTACTTCAGGTTTTGCTACATGTTTTACTGCGTGAATATCTATATCAGTGCTACTTCTTTTACTGTTAACTGTATCCATGTTGTTTTCTGATGGTGGATTTCTACTAAGTACATCTGCTACCAAGTTGTCTTTCGTTTTATATTATTTTATTTCAAACTGTTACTCTTGTATAGCCAAGATCCAGCGAGTCAGACGAGCACCTAGCAATTTACACTTTAATAAAAATACTAACGCCCTATTGTCGGTGTGATTATAGTAAGTTTAGCACCCAGAATATAACTTCTAAACTTTGACAGGCTATTCACTATCGCTAATAGCTCTTTTTCAGTCGTAAAATAAGTTAATGCAGCACCTTTAAGTGTGCGACTTACAAATCGTAATACCGCTTTTTGGCCCTTCTCATCTATTTGATATAAGTGTGCTCCTATAGCAGTATTGCTGTCGTCAGATTTTAAATAGAATCTTTCTCCTACCCTCGGATGATGTAGTATAACAGTATTTATAAAAAGACTTTTCACTTGTTGTAGCCCTTCATCGTGGTCCCTTGTCCACCTCCATTTACTCCCTTTGTTTAACAAATTCAACAATGGAACAGTACTTTCTGTGTATTTACTTGTAAACCTCTGATAGTATTTAGCTAAACCTAGAAATGACTTTAGCTGCTTGCAGTTCTTTGGAGTTGGAAATTCTTGTATGGCTTTAACCTTCTCTGGGTCCGTGGTTATTCCTTCCACTGCGATTCGGTGACCTAAAAACTTAATTTCCTCCTTACCAAACTCTGATTTCTGTAGATTCAGCGTCATGTTTGCTGATCTTAAGTTTGCAAAAATATTTCTTAAATGTTGCAAGTGCTCCTTGAATGTTTGTGACACACATAGAATATCATTTGAAATTTATTTCGGTCTTCCATTCAAGTAATGTATCTCCCCGATTATGAACGAGTTTCGGGACTATAAGAGCTACAATTTGGGTTTGGGTACCATTTATATTGATAGGTAAATAAATTTGTTCAGTTATCTTTTGCATTTTGGCTCCAGTGGCTCCCTGTACATTACAATTTTTTACGGGTAGTCTGGGACAATTACGCAACTGACTATTATTTTCTACAAACTTTGAGCTGACACAGGTTACCTCACTGCCGGCGTCCATTAACGCTTTTACTAGTAGATTACTGATTTCACAAATTATTTCCGGTCATTCAGGATAATGGTTTCTACCCACTTCTTCCTCTTCTTTTAACAAGAACTCCCTATCGTTCACTTGATTTATATTATTTGTTAATTTACTTTTAACTGTATTAATGGGTTGTTTCACTGCAGGTAATGGTAGATTTAGCTTTGTTTCTTTTCTACCTGCAGTGGCTTCCTGTTTCCCGTATTCGTTTTACTAGTAGACGGTTGTGGCTCGGTAGATGATATGGCTGTCTTACATATCTTAAACCCTTTACTTGGTCGGGTTTCAACGCTCCTACTTCTACCCTTCTCTTCCAATTCCTGCCGATATTGGGGTTTGTTACCCGGATATGGGGTAAACCTTTCTTCTTTTGGGCGCTCATTTTCTCTTCTCTTCGTTGAGTAGAAAGTTGGTTCCTGATGATCGCCTCTAGTGTGGTTACTCAGCTGATTATTTACTCGCTTCAGGTCCCTCTTTAGGTCTTGACATTCATCCACGACCATTATAAACATTTCTAGGGTAACCACTCCTCTAGTAGTGGTTGCTACTCTAGTGCGTTCCGAGAAATGACGCGCTAGCTTATACACTAGGTCTCTCTCCTCCATTGGTGGTGTTAAATGTTTTACTTGTGCCATTACGTTTAGCACATAGTTGGTGGTTGTCATATTCATGGACGGGTGATAATTATCAATTTCCAGATGATCACGCACCCTTCTTTGAATCTGTACGTTCCAGTATTGAGCAAGGAATTTCTCTCTGAAGTCGGCGTAGGTTTGGACTTGGTCCGAGATGACTTTCCACCACGTACCTGCCCAATTCTTGAGGCATCGGCTTAACATGTCCTTCTTTTCCTCGTCGTCCATCAGTGGGTTTACGCGAGTTACATAAGACTCAAACAGCCGTAGAAACTCCACAGGATTCTCATGTGGGTTTCCTGAGAATACAAGGTTTTCCGGTTCTTCCTTATAGCTGCCACACCTCACGACTTTGGTTTGCTGTGACTTCATTGCCTTAGCCAAATCTTCCCGCATTACCTTTAATTGTTGTTCTACGTTTTGATGTACTTCGTCTCGGTCAGCCTTACTCTCTACTTGTTTCTTAAACTCCTTAATATTTTCACCCAGTTGGGTGCACTCTACCCTATTACACTGGATTTCTTCTTTATTTAGAAGCGTTCGGGTTTTTAACTCGGCAGTTACTTCGCTGAATTGTTGGTTAATAAGGGTTACTTTCTGTTGTAACCGTTCATGAAATTCGGTTCTAAATTTATTTAGTTTTTCGTCTTGGCGGCGAAAGTTAGTACTTACTTGTTTCTTAAATTCCTCTATTGTAGCTTTAACCTCTTCGGTATGTTTATCAAACTTAAGATTACTCTCATCTATTTTGCTATTGTTACTATCTATTTTACTAGCTAAAGAAGCTATTTTTTCATCTATTTTAAATGTAGCTTCTTTACTACATTGTTCTATTTGGCTAGTTAAATTTTCGTTTATTTGTTTCATTTCGTTAGATAAGTATTTATTAGTTTGCTCTATTTTATTATTAACATCATTTATTAATTTTTGATTACTTTCTTCTAATTTTTGATTATTTCCTTTAAATTTACTAATTAATTGACTACTTATATTTTCAATTTTACTTTCAATTTTACTATTATTTTCATCAATTTAGTGGTCAACTGCTTGAACATCTGTTCAATTGCTGCCATATCTACTGCTTGTGATTTAGCCATTTTTATTTATTTATTTTTTTTTACCATAACTATTTAACACAGTTTATTTTATTATTTAACCGTTTAACAGTTATTTGTAAACTTAAATATTCCACTTCGTTTTTAATTAAGTATTATTACAATTCAAACTAGTCCCTTGGGTTAATATCGGTTTAATCGAGTTTACTCGGGCCCATTAGTTGCGGCGACAAATTATATAACACCCTTTTCCTCTATCAATCTACTTTCTATATATATATATATATATATATATATAGATAGAACAAATGTTACTTACTCGTGACTTTCTCTTTACCTGGGCGCCAGAACAAATCCCAGATACAAATGACACGGATTCAGCTTAGCTCAGAGCACAGAGACACACTATCTCAGGATTCGTTCAGTGAGTGTGGAATTTAAGGGGAATCGTTACAAATAACTATTGAAATTTGTTGAAGTTTGTTTCGATTCTGTTATTGTATTAATTTCTTTAAAAGCTATGTTAATGACTTATTGCTAACCTAAATCTTATTGGTTAATGAGTGTGCTTGAAAAGTGAAGATTAAAACGTCCAAACGACCAATTGCTCTTATCTGGTTTATTTAGGGATCTTATATCTCCCAAACCAGTGCTAAAGAACGGGTCTGCAATAATTTGCACGTTCAATACTACACCTCACTCTCCATTCAACACTCCTATATTACTTTATCTCTAACCTTAACAATTAAATACAAAATTTAAATTTATCTAGTGTCTTTAAAAATTGTTTATTGATTTAATTATTTTTTTGTTATTTATGTTCATTGATCAATGACTATATTTCTTATCTGATTGATGGGTCGATCGTAGATAGTAATCAGTAGAGGTACTCCTTTTGATGGTTCGGCTCAGAAGAAATAATGTTGATCAATAACGTTGACTGATGATCCTGGACAGTTTCAGATGCTGTAGCTACTCTGGTGCACAGGTCACTACACTGTTACTTAATTATTTATTAATTAATTATTTAATTAATGAATTTGTTATTACGCAGCGAGATTATTTATTGAACCTTACTAGTTCCTCTACTACTGCGGACCACTTCGCGAACTGTTTATTTAAATAAATACTTTGCGTTGTTTGTGCAATTTAGCTCGTATTTAACACACGTCTTGCTTATTTAATGCCCGAACGAAGAGTGCTCAATTCCCTCATTCTGAGTTGGCGTCTCCTCTAAATACAGGATTCTGATTAGTTGTTCCAAATAAATCATGCGTTTTCCACTTGAAACAATATCGAACAAGTCGGTCAAACGCTCCTTAACAAGTTTGAGATGGTAGAGAATTACTGGATAATTTCATACTTCCTCTGTTTGCAAATCGTTTGATTACAGGTATTTGCAAACGTGATTTCAAAGATCTGACCACAGAACATTATTGCTTTGGTCTTTGTCTGTATGTGTGTGAAAACACCTAATTCGTACCTAGCCTAATACTCTAGTTATATCTCTTGGCGTTCGTCTTCTGTATAACGTCTTTAAATGTTAATTATATTAGTTGATATTTTGGCTACTTATAGAGCTTTAATTGCTGAACACTATGCAGGTTTCAGAATTGCCGTATATTTCTTAGTTTTCAAGATATTGCAGGTTGAATAGATAAAATTAATTGAATAAAATTTCATGACTGTGCCCGCATCAGTAGTAGCAGTGGCGATGTTAGACAGAGATAGCTGCGATTATTCCCTCTCTCTCTTGCTTACGCCGCAAGACTAGCACAGTTTGACACTTTCATATAACGATCTGATAGGTCGACTATATGAATCGTTATATATACCCCCACTCGGAATAAAAAAATTTTATTATTTAAGAAATACATAAATTTTTTTTTCTTGTATACTTTTACACTAATTAAAATTTGCACATATAAATTTTCGCACTTTTTTTGGACTTTTGGTTTTTCTTGCATAAAAGTTGCACAAAAAATAAATTTTGCTTACTTCTACTTTATAGCTAATTATTACAATATGTTACTTAACCTAACATGGCATACACATATTAGATATTTACGTGAACATTAATACTTTAATCACAATTTTAACTTAATGGACGTCAATAATCAAAACAACAATACTGACATTTATTCAACTACTTCTTATTCACATTGACATTGGTTCAAAGACATTTCTAAAATTTTGTTTGACTATGTTTGATTCACATACCTCATTGGCTCAAACCATTGTTTCCTTATTGCTCTATATTTTGTCTATATTTCCTCAAACTATCCCCATGGTACTTTCCTATAATTTTGTTTTAATAATTTCCAACTATGGGAACATAGCTTATATAGCTTACCGTCATATATGGAAAATCCTGGTTTGTCGTTGGTAACCGCACTTCTCCAAGCTACACTAATCCTAGGGTCTTCTTGTTGATGGGTCCCTATTTCCTTAAGTCGTCTAACTACTTCAGGTTTTGCTACATGTTTTACTGCGTGAATATCTATATCAGTGCTACTTCTTTTACTGTTAACTGTATCCATGTTGTTTTCTGATGGTGGATTTCTACTAAGTACATCTGCTACCAAGTTGTCTTTCGTTTTATATTATTTTATTTCAAACTGTTACTCTTGTATAGCCAAGATCCAGCGAGTCAGACGAGCACCTAGCAATTTACACTTTAATAAAAATACTAACGCCCTATTGTCGGTGATTATAGTAAGTTTAGCACCCAGAATATAACTTCTAAACTTTGACAGGCTATTCACTATCGCTAATAGCTCTTTTTCTGTCTTAAAATAAGTTAATTCACCCCTTTAAGTGTGCGACTTACAAATCGTAATACCGCTTTTTGGCTCTTCTCATCTATTTGATATAAGTGTGCTCCTATAGCAGTATTGCTGTCGTCAGATTTTAAATAGAATCTTTCTCCTACCCTCGGATGATGTAAAATAACAGTATTTATAAAAAGACTTTTCACTTGTTGTAGCCCTTCATCGTGGTCCCTTGTCCACCTCCATTTACTCCCTTTGTTTAACAAATTCAACAATGGAACAGTACTTTCTGTGTATTTACTTGTAAACCTCTGATAGTATTTAGCTAAACCTAGAAATGACTTTAGCTGCTTGCAGTTCTTTGGAGTTGGAAATTCTTGTATGGCTTTTACCTTCTCTGGGTCCGTGGTTATTCCTTCCACTGCGATTCGGTGACCTAAAAACTTAATTTCCTCCTTACCAAACTCTGATTTCTGTAGATTCAGCGTCATGTTTGCTGATCTTCAGTTTGCAAAAATATTTCTTAAATGTTGTAAGTGCTCCTTGAATGTTTGTGACACACATAGAATATCATTTGAAATTTATTTCGGTCTTCCATTCAAGTAATGTATCTCCCCGATTATGAACGAGTTTCGGGACTATAAGAGCTACAATTTGGGTTTGGGTACCATTTATATTGATAGGTAAATAAATTTGTTCAGTTATCTTTTGCATTTTGGCTCCAGTGGTTCCCTGTACATTACAATTTTTTACGGGTAGTCTGGGACAATTACGCAACTGACTATAATTTTCTACAAACTTTGAGCTGACACAGGTTACCTCACTGCCGGCGTCCATTAACGCTTTTACTAGTAGATTACTGATTTCACAAATTATTTCCGGTCATTCAGGATAATGGTTTCTACCCACTTCTTCCTCTTCTTTTAACAAGAACTCCCTATCGTTCACTTGATTTATATTATTTGTTAATTTACTTTTAACTGTATTAATGGGTTGTTTCACTGCAGGTAATGGTAGATTTAGCTTTGTTTCTTTTCTACCTGCAGTGGCTTCCCGTTTCCCGTATTCGTTTTACTGGTAGACGGTTGTGGCTCGGTAGATGATATGGCTGTCTTACATATCTTAAACCCTTTACTTGGTCGGGTTTCAACACTCTTACTTCTACCCTTCTCTTCCAATTCCTGCCGATATTAGGGTTTGTTACCCGGATATGGGGTAAACCTTTCTTCTTTTGGGCGCTCATTTTCTCTTATCTTCGTTGAGTAGAAAGTTGGTTCCTGATGATCGCCTCTAGTGTGGTTACTCAGCTGATTATTTACTCGCTTCAGGTCCCTCTTTAGGTCTTGACATTCATCCACGACCATTATAAATATTTCTAGGGTAACCACTCCTCTAGTAGTGGTTGCTACTCTAGTGCGTTCCGAGAAATGACGCGCTAGCTTATACACTAGGTCTCTCTCCTCCATTGGTGGTGTTAAATGTTTTACTTGTGCCATTACGTTTAGCACATAGTTGGTGGTTGTCATATTCATGGACGGGTGATAATTATCAATTTCCAGATGATCACGCACCCTTCTTTGAATCTGTACGTTCCAGTATTGAGCAAGGAATTTCTCTCTGAAGTCGGCGTAGGTTTGGACTTGGTCCGAGATGACTTTCCACCACGTACCTGCCCAATTCTTGAGGCATCGGCTTAACATGTCCTTCTTTTCCTCGTCGTCCATCAGTGGGTTTACGCGAGTTACATAAGACTCAAACAGCCGTAGAAACTCCACAGGATTCTCATGTGGGTTTCCTGAGAATACAAGGTTTTCCGGTTCTTCCTTATAGCTGCCACACCTCACGACTTTGGTTTGCTGTGACTTCATTGCCTTAGCCAGATCTTCCCGCATTACCTTTAATTGTTGTTCTACGTTTTGATGTACTTCGTCTCGGTCAGCCTTACTCTCTACTTGTTTCTTAAACTCCTTAATATTTTCACCCAGTTGGGTGCACTCTACCCTATTACACTGGATTTCTTCTTTATTTAGAAGCGTTCGGGTTTTTAACTCGGCAGTTACTTCGCTGAATTGTTGGTTAATAAGGGATACTTTCTGTTGTAACCGTTCATGAAATTCGTTTCTAAATTTATTTAGTTTTTCGTCTTGGCGGCGAAAATTAGTACTTACTTGTTTCTTAAATTCCTCTATTGTAGCTTTAACCTCTTCGGTATGTTTATTAAACTTAAGATTACTCTCATCTATTTTGCTATTGTTACTATCTATTTTACTAGCTAAAGAAGCTATTTTTTCATCTATTTTAAATGTAGCTTCTTTACTACATTGTTCTGTTTGGCTAGTTAAATTTTCGTTTATTTGTTTCATTTCGTTAGATAAGTATTTATTAGTTTGCTCTATTTTATTATTAACATCATTTATTAATTTTTGATTACTTTCTTCTAATTTTTGATTATTTTTTTTAAATTTACTAATTAATTGACTACTTATATTTTCAATTTTACTTTCAATTTTACTATTATTTTCATCAATTTAGTGGTCAACTGCTTGAACATCTGTTCAATTGCTGCCATATCTACTGCTTGTGATTTAGCCATTTTTATTTATTTTTTTTTTTTTACCATAACTATTTAACATAGTTTATTTTATTTTTTAACCGTTTAACAGTTATTTGTAAACTTAAATATTCCACTTCGTTTTAAATTATGTATTATTACAATTCAAACTAGTCCCTTGGGTTAATATCGGTTTAATCTAGTTTACTCGGGCCCATTAGTTGCGGCGACAAATTATATAACACCCTTTTCCTCTATCAATCTACTTTCTATATATATATATATATAGACAGAACAAATGTTACTTACTCGTGACTTTCTCTTTACCTGGGCGCCAGAACAAATCCCAGATACAAATGACACGGATTCAGCTTAGCTCAGAGCACAGAGACACACTATCTCAGGATTCGTTCAGTGAGTGTGGAATTTAAGGGGAATCGTTACAAATAACTATTGAAATTTGTTGAAGTTTGTTTCGATTCTGTTATTGTATTAATTTCTTTAAAAGCTATGTTAATGACTTATTGCTAACCTAAATCTTATTGGTTAATGAGTGTGCTTGAAAAGTGAAGATTAAAACGTCCAAACGACCAATTGCTCTTATCTGGTTTATTTAGGGATCTTATATCTCCCAAACCAGTGCTAAAGAACGGGTCTGCAATCATTTGCACGTTAAATACTACACCTCACTCTCCATTCAACACTTCTATATTACTTTATATCTAACCTTAACAATTAAATACAAAATTTGAATTTATCTAGTGTCTTTAAAAATTGTTTATTGATTTAATTATTTTTTTGTTATTTATGTTCATTGATCAATGACTATATTTCTTATCTGATTGATGCGTCGATCGTAGATAGTAATCAGTAGAGGTACTCCTTTTGATGGTTCGGCTCAGAAGAAATAATGTTGATCAATAACGTTGACTGATGATCCTGGACAATTTCAGATGCTGTAGCTACTCTGGTGCACAGGTCACTACACTGTTACTTAATTATTTATTAATTAATTATTTAATTAATGAATTTGTTATTACGCAGCGAGATTATTTATTGAACCTTACTAGTTTCTCTACTACTGCGGACCACTTCGCGAACTGTTTATTTAAATAAATACTTTGCGTTGTTTGTGCAATTTAGCTCGTATTTAACACACGTCTTGCTTATATAATCCCCGAACGAAGAGTGCTCAATTCCCTCATTCTGAGTTGGCGTCTCCTCTAAATACAGGATTCTGATTGGTTGTTCCAAATAAATCATGAGTTTTCCACTTGAAACAATATCGAACAAGTCGGTCTAATGCTCCTTAACAAGTTTGAGATGGTAGAGAATTACTGGATAATTTCATACTTCCTCTGTTTGCAAATCGTTTGATTACAGGTATTTGCAAACGTGATTTCAAAGATCTGACCACAGAACATTATTGCTTTGGTCTTTGTCTGTATGTGTGTGAAAACACCTAATTCGTACCTAGCCTAATACTCTAGTTATATCTCTTGGCGTTCTTCTTCTGTATAACGTCTTTAAATGTTAATTATATTAGTTGATATTTTGGCTACTTATAGAGCTTTAATTGCTGAACACTATGCAGGTTTCAGAATTGCCGTATATTTCTTAGTTTTCAAGATATTGCAGTTTGAATAGATAAAATTAATTGAATAAAATTTCATGTCTGTGCCCGCATCAGTAGTAGCAGTGGCGATGTTAGACAGAGATAGCTGCGATTATTCCCTCTCTCTATTGCTTACGCCGCTAGACTAGCACAGTTTGACACTTTCATATAACGATCTGATAGGTCGACTATATGAATCGTTATATATACCCCCACTCGGTATAAAAAAATTTGATTATTTAAGAAATACATAAATTTTTTTTTCTTGTATACTTTTACACTAATTAAAATTTGCAAATATAAATTTTCGCACTTTTTTTGGACTTTTGGTTTTTCTTGCATAAAAGTTGCACAAAAAATAAATTTTGCTTACTTCTACTTTATAGCTAATTATTACAATATGTTACTTAACCTAACATGGCATACACATATTAGATATTTACGTGAACATTAATACTTTAATCACAATTTTAACTTATCAGTTTGCTCTATTTTATTATTAACATCATTTATTAATTTTTGATTACTTTCTTCTAATTTTTGATTATTTCCTTTAAATTTACTAATTAATTGACTACTTATATTTTCAATTTTACTTTCAATTTTACTATTATTTTTATCAATTTAGTGGTCAACTGCTTGTACATCTGTTCAATTGCTGCCATATGTACTGCTTGTGATTTAGCCATTTTTATTTATTTATTTTTTTTACCATAACTATTTAACATAGTTTATTTTATTATTTAACCGTTTAACAGTTATTTGTAAACTTAAATATTCCACTTCGTTTATATTAAGTATTATTACAATTCAAACTAGTCCCTTGGGTTAATATCGGTTTAATCGAGTTTACTCGGGCCCATTAGTTGCGGCGACAAATTATATAACACCCTTTTCCTCTATCAATCTATTTTCTATATATATATATATATATATATATATAGACAGAACAAATGTTACTTACTCGTGACTTTCTCTTTACCTGGGCGCCAGAACAAATCCCAGATACAAATGACACGGATTCAGCTTAGCTCAGAGCACAGAGACACACTATCTCAGGATTCGTTCAGTGAGTGTGGAATTTAAGGGGAATCGTTACAAATAACTATTGAAATTTGTTGAAGTTTGTTTCGATTCTGTTATTGTATTAATTTCTTTAAAAGCTATGTTAATGACTTATTGCTAACCTAAATCTTATTGGTTAATGAGTGTGCTTGAAAAGTGAAGATTAAAACGTCCAAACGACCAATTGCTCTTATCTGGTTTATTTAGGGATCTTATATCTCCCAAACCAGTGCTAAAGAACGGGTCTGCAATCATTTGCACGTTCAATACTACACCTCACTCTCCATTCAACACTCCTATATTACTTTATATCTAACCTTAATAATTAAATAAAAAATTTGAATTTATCTAGTGTCTTTAAAAATTGTTTATTGATTTAATTATTTTTTTGTTATTTATGTTCATTGATCAATGACTATATTTCTTATCTGATTGATGCGTCGATCGTAGATAGTAATCAGTAGAGGTATTCCTTTTGATGGTTCGGCTCAGAAGAAATAATGTTGATCAATAACGTTGACTGATGATCCTGGGCAACTACAGATGCTGTAGCTACTCTGGTGCACAGGTCACTTCACTGTTACTTAATTATTCATTAATTAATTATTTAATTAATTAATTTGTTATTACGCAGCGAGATTATTTATTGAACCTTACTAGTTCCTCTACTACTGCGGACCACTTCGCGAACTGTTTATTTAAATAAATACTTTGCGTTGTTTGTGCAATTTAGCTCGTATTTAACACACGTCTTGCTTATTTAATGCCCGAACGAAGAGTGCTCAATTCCCTCATTCTGAGTTGGCGTCTCCTCTAAATACAGGATTCTGATTGGTTGTTCCAAATAAATCATGCGTTTTCCACTTGAAACAATATCGAACAAGTCGTTGAAACGCTCCTTAACAAGTTTGAGATGGTAGAGAATTACTGGATAATTTCATACTTCCTCTGTCTGCAAATCGTTTGATTACAGGTATTTCTAAACGTGATTTCAAAGATCTGACCACAGAATATTATTGCTTTGGTCTTTCTCTGTATGTGTGTGAAAAAACCTAATTCGTACCTAGCCTAATTCTCTAGTTATATCTCTTGGCGTTCTTCTTCTGTATAACGTCTTTAAAGGTTAATTATATTAGTTGATATTTTGGCTACTTATAGAGCTTTAATTGCTGAACACTATGCAGGTTTCAGAATTGGCGTATATTTCTTAGTTTTCAAGATATTGCAGTTTGAATAGATAAAATTAATTGAATAAATTTTCATGTCTGTGCCCGCATCAGTAATAGCAGTGGCGATGTTAGACAGAGATAGCTGCGATTATACCCTCTCTCTCTTGCTTACGCCGCTAGACTAGCACAGTTTGACACTTTCATATAACGACTGAACTATATGAATCGTTATATATACCCCCACTCGGTATAATAAAATTTGATTATTTAAGAAATACATAAATTTTTTTTCTTGTATACTTTTACACTAATTAAAATTTGCACATATAAATTTTCGCACTTTTTTTGGACTTTTGGTCTTTCTTGCATAAAAGTTGCACAAGAAATAAATTTTGCTTACTTCTACTTTATAGCTAATTATTACAATATGTTACTTAACCTAACATGGCATACACATATTAGTTATTTACGTGAACATTAATACTTTAATCAGAATTTTAACTTAATGGACGTCAATAATCAAAACAACAATACTGACATTTATTCAACTGCTTCTTATTAACATTGACATTGGTTCAAAGACATTTCTAAAATTTTGTTTGACTATATTTGATTCATATACCTCATTGGCTCAAACCATTGTTTCCTTATTGCTCTATATTTTGTCTATATTTCCTCAAACTATCCCCATGGTACTTTCCTATAATTTTGTTTTAATAATTTCCACCTATGGGAACATAGCTTATATAGCTTACCGTCATATATGGAAAATCCTGGTTTGTCGTTGGTAACCGCACTTCTCCAAGCTACACTACTCCTAGGGTCTTCTTGTTGATGGGTCCCTATTTCCTTAAGTCGTCTAACTACTTCAGGTTTTGCTACATGTTTTACTGCGTGAATATCGACAACAGTGCTACTTCTTTTACTGTTAACTGTATCCATGTTGTTTTCTGATGGTGGATTTCTACTAAGTACATCTGCTACCAAGTTGTCTTTCGTTTTATATTATTTTATTTCAAACTGTTACTCTTGTATAGCCAAGATCCAGCGAGTCAGACGAGCACCTAGCAATTTACACTTTAATAAAAATACTAACGCCCTATTGTCGGTGATTATAGTAAGTTTAGCACCCAGAATATAACTTCTAAACTTTGACAGGCTATTCACTATCGCTAATAGCTCTTTTTCTGTCTTAAAATAAGTTAATTCACCCCTTTAAGTGTGCGACTTACAAATCGTAATACCGCTTTTTGGCCCTTCTCATCTATTTGATATAAGTGTGCTCCTATAGCAATATTGCTGGCGTCAGATTGTAAATAGAATCTTTCTCCTACCCTCGGATGATGTAATATAACAGTATTTATAAAAAGACTTTTCACTTGTTGTAGCCCTTCATCGTGGTCCCTTGTCCACCTCCATTTACTCCCTTTGTTTAACAACTTCAACAATGGAACAGTACTTTCTGCGTATTTACTTGTAAACCTCTGATAGTATTTAGCTAAACCTAGAAATGACTTTAGCTGCTTGCAGTTCTTTGGAGTTGGAAATTCTTGTATGGCTTTTACCTTCTCTGGGTCCGTGGTTATTCCTTCCACTGAGATTCGGTGACCTAAAAACTTAATTTCCTCCTTACCAAACTCTGATTTCTGTAGATTCAGCGTCATGTTTGCTGATCTTAAGTTTGCAAAAATATTTCTTAAATGTTGTAAGTGCTCCTTGAATGTTTGTGACACACATAGAATATCATTTGAAATTTATTTCGGTCTTCCATTCAAGTAATGTATCTCCCCGATAATGAACGAGTTTCGGGACTATAAGAGCTACAATTTGGGTTTGGGTACCATTTATATTGATAGGTAAATAAATTTGTTCAGTTATCTTTTGCATTTTGGCTCCAGTGGCTCCCTGTACATTACAATTTTTTACGGGCAGTCTGGGACAATTACGCAACTGACTATTATTTTCTACAAACATTGAACTAACACAGGTTACCTCACTGCCGGTGTCCATTAACGCTTTTACTAGTAGATTACTGATTTCACAAATTATTTCCGGACATTCAGGATAATGGTTTCTACCCACTTCTTCCTCTTCTTTTAACAAGAACTCCCTATCGTTCACTTGATTTATATTATTTGTTAATTTACTTTTAACTGTATTAATGGGTTGTTTCACTGCAGGTAATGGTAGATTTAGTTTTGTTTCTTTTCTACCTGCAGTGGCTTCCCGTTTCCCGTATTCGTTTTACTAGTAGACGGTTGTGGCTCGGTAGATGATATGGCTGTCTTACATACCTTAAACCCTTTACTTGGTCGGGTTTCAACACTCCTACTTCTACCCTTCTCTTCCAATTCCTGCCGATATTGGGGTTTGTTACCCGGATTTGGGGTAAACCTTTTTACTTCCATATTCCTTAAGGAATGGAAGTATGGTGATGGCAAAAAAAATCGTGTTCGAGATTATTGCAGATTCTGATTCTACTACACTCAAAACATGAAAAAAAGTCGTTTTCCGAAAAGTGTCTGTGTGTGTGTCTGTCTGTCTGTCTGTCTGTCTGTCTGTAGACTTTTTTGTCTATGGCAAGCGATAACTGCCGCAAATTCAAACAGAATCAAATAATTTTTTGCATACAGCCCTGATTGGCAGAGTACTCGCGACCTATTGTTTTTAGTGAAGATCGGTTGAGGGAATGGGGTAGTTTACCGGCAACGGTTTTTTTTTAGCAAGGGTAATTTTGTTTGTTTGGCAAACGATAACAGCCGCAAATTCAAACAGAATCAAATAATGTTTCGCATACAGCCCTGAATTGTAGAGGTCTCAAGATCTGTTAATTTTGGTGAAGATCGGTTAAGGGAAAGGGGTAGTTTACCTGTAACGTTTTGTGTTTTAACAAGGGTATTTCTTATGGCAAACGATAACAGCCGCAAATTCAAACAGAATCAAAAGATTATTTGCATACAGCCCTAAATTGTGGAGTTTCCAAGATCTGCTGTTTTTGGTGAAGATCGGTTGAGGGAAAGGGGTAGTTTACCAGCAACGTTTTTTTAAGAAGGGTGTTTTCTATGGCAAACGATAACACCCGCAAATTCAAACAGAATCAAATAACGTTTTGCATACAGCCCTGATTTGTAGAGTACTCAAGATCTGTTGTTTTTGGTGAAGATCGGTTAAGGGGAAGGGATAGTTTACCGGCAACGTTTTTTTATCAAGCGTATTTTCTATGGCAATCGATAACAGCTGCAAATTCATACAGAATCAAATAATGTTTTGCATACGTCCCTGAATTGTAGAGTTCGCAATGGCTTTCGATTTTGGTGAAGATCGGTTAAGGAGAAGGGGTAGTTTACCGGCAACCTTTTATGTTTTAACAAGAGTAAAGTGCTTGAAAATTTATTTAAACTTTTTGAAAGAATGGTAATTGTTAAAAATAAAATAATTTTGTTGCCAGGCAATAAAATTATAATTTTTTCATTTTAATGTAATATAATATTTTTCATTTAATACAGCAATAAAAAGGCAGGTAAGACACAGCCTGGCTGTTTGGCTGAAAATGATTTTAAATATAAATCTTAGAATATGGAAGTCATGTATGGTTCTCCATACCGATATTTTCTTTTGGGCGCTCATTTTCTCTTCTCTTCGTGGAGTAGAAAGTTGGTTCCTGATGATCGCCTCTAGTGTGGTTACTCAGCTGATTATTTACTCGCTTCAGGTCCCACTTTAGGTCTTGACATTCATCCACGACCATTATAAACATTTCTAGGGTAACCACTCCTCTAGTAGTGGTTGCTACTCTAGTGCGTTCCGCGAAATGATGCGCTAGCTTATACACAAGGTCTCTCTCCTCCAATGGTGGTGTTAAATGTTTTACTTGTGCCATTATGTTTAGAACAGAGTTGGTGGTTGTCATATTCATGGACGGGTGATAATTATCAATTTCCAGATGATCACGCACCCTTCTTTGAATCTGTACGTTCCAGTATTGAGCAAGGAATTTCTCTCTGAAGTCGGCGTAGGTTTGGACTCGGTCCGAGATGACTTTCCACCACGTACCTGCCCAATTCTTGAGGCATCGGCTTAACATGTCCTTCTTTTCCTCGTCGTCCATCAGTGGGTTTACGCGAGTTACATAAGACTCAAACAGCCGTAGAAACTCCACAGGATTCTCATGTGGGTTTCCTGAGAATACAAGGTATAACCGGTTCTTCCTTATAGCTGCCACACCTCACGACTTTGGTTTGCTGTGACTTCATTGCCTTAGCCAGATCTTCCCGCATTACCTTTAATTGTTGTTCTACGTTTTGATGTACTTCGTCTCGGTCAGCCTTACTCTCTACTTGTTTCTTAAACTCCTTAATATTTTCACCCAGTTGGGTGGACTCTACCCTATTACACTGGATTTCTTCTTTATTTAGAAGCGTTTGGGTTTTTAACTCGGCAGTTACTTCGCTGAATTGTTGGTTAACAAGGGTTACTTTCTGTTGTAACCGTTCATGAAATTCGTTTCTGAATTTATTTAGTTTTTCGTCTTGGCGGCGAAAATTAGTACTTACTTCTTTCTTAAATTCCTCTATTGTAGCTTTAACCTCTTCGGTATGTTTATCAAACTTAAGATTACTCACATCTATTTTGCTATTGTTACTATCTATTTTACTAGCTAAATAAGCTATTTTTTCATCTATTTTAAATGTAGCTTCTTTACTACATTGTTCTATTTGGCTAGTTAAATTTTCGTTTATTTGTTTCATTTCGTTAGATAAGTATTTATTAGTTTGCTCTATTTTATTATTAACATCATTTATTAATTTTTGATTACTTTCTTCTAATTTTTGATTATTTCCTTTAAATTTACTAATTAATTGACTACTTATATTTTCAATTTTACTTTCAATTTTACTATTATTTTCATCCATTTTAGTGGTCAACTGCTTGAACATCAGTTCAAATGCTGCCATATCTACTGCTTGTGATTTAGCCATATTTATTTATTTATTTTTTTTCCCATAACTATTTAACATAGTTTATTTTATTATTTAACCCTTTAACAGTTATTTGTAAACTTAAATATTCCACTTCGTTTTAAATTAAGTATTATTACAATTGAAACTTGTCCCTTGGGTTAATATCGGTTTAATCGAGTTTACTCGGGCCCATTAGTTGCGGCGACAAATTATATAACACCCTTTCCTCTATCAATCTACTTTCTATATATATATTGATAGAACAAATGTTACTTACTCGTGACTTTCTCTTTACCTGGGCGCCAGAACAAATCCCAGATACAAATGACACGGATTCAGCTTAGCTCAGAGCACAGAGACACACTATCTCAGGATTCGTTCAGTGAGTGTGGAATTTAAGGGGAATCGTTACAAATAACTATTGAAATTTGTTGAAGTTTCTTTCGATTCTGTTATTGTATTAATTTCTTTAAAAGCTATGTTAATGACTTATTTCTAACCTAAATCTTATTGGTTAATGAGTGTGCTTGAAAAGTGAAGATTAAAACTTCCAAACGACCAATTGCTCTTATCTGGTTTATTTAGGGATTTTATATCTCCCAAACCAGTGCTAAAGAACGGGTCTGCAATAATTTGCACGTTCAATACTACACCTCACTCTCCATTCAACACTCCTATATTACTTTATATCTAACCTTAATAATTAAATACAAAATTTGAATTTATCTTGTGTCTTTAAAAATTGTTTATTGATTTAATTATTTTTTTGTTATTTATGTTCATTGATCAATGACTATATTTCTTATCTGATTGATGCGTCGGTCGTAGATAGTAATCAGTAGAGGTACGCCTTTTGATGGTTCGGCTCAGAAGAAATGATGTTGATCAATAACGTTGACTGATGATCCTGGGCAACTACAGATGCTGTAGCTACTCTGGTGCACAGGTCACTTCACTGTTACTTAATTATTCATTAATTAATTTTTTAATTAATTAATTTGTTATTACGCAGCGAGATTATTTATTGAACCTTACTAGTTCCTCTACTACTGCGGACCACTTCGCGAACTGTTTATTTAAATAAATACTTTGCGTTGTTTGTGCAATTTAGCTCGTATTTAACACACGTCTTGCTTATTTAATGCCCGAACGAAGAGTGCTCAATTCCCTCATTCTGAGTTGGCGTCTCCTCTAAATACAGGATTCTGATTGGTTGTTCCAAGTAAATCATGCGTTTTCCACTTGAAACAATATCGAACAAGTCGTTGAAACTCTCCTTAACAAGTTTGAGATGGTAGAGAATTACTGGATAATTTCATACTTCCTCTGTCTGCAAATCGTTTGATTACAGGTATTTCCAAACGTGATTTCAAAGATCTGACCACAGAATATTATTGCTTTGGTCTTTCTCTGTATGTGTGTGAAAACACCTAATTCGTACCTAGCCTAATTCTCTAGTTATATCTCTTGGCGATCTTCTTCTGTATAACGTCTTTAAAGGTTAATTATATTAGTTGATATTTTGGCTACTTATAGAGCTTTAATTGCTGAACACTATGCAGGTTTCAGAATTGCCGTATATTTCTTAGTTTTCAAGATATTGCAGTTTGAATAGATAAAATTAATTGAATAAATTTTCATGACTGTGCCCGCATCAGTAGTAGCAGTGGCGATGTTAGACAGAGATAGCTGCGATTATTCCCTCTCTCTCTTGCTTACGCCGCTAGACTAGCACAGTTTGACACTTTCATATAACGATTGAACTATATGAATCGTTATATATACCCCCACTCGGTTAAGAAAATTTGATTATTTAAGAAATACATAAATTTTTTTTCTTGTATACTTTTACACTAATTAAAATTTGCACATATAAATTTTCGCACTTTTTTTGGACTTTTGGTTTTTCTTGCATAAAAGTTGCACAAAAAATAAATTTTGCTTACTTCTACTTTATAGCTAATTATTACAATATGTTACTTAACCTAACATGGCATACACATATTAGATATTTACGTGAACATTAATATTTTTATCAGAATTTTAACTTATTGGACGTCAATAATCAAAACAACAATACTGACATTTATTCAACTACTTCTTATTAACATTGACATTGGTTCAAAGACATTTCTAAAATTTTGTTTGACTATGTTTGATTCACATACCTCATTGGCTCAAACCATTGTTTCCTTATTGCTCTATATTTTGTCTATATTTCCTCAAACTATCCCCATGGTAGTTTCCTATAATTTTGTTTTAATAATTTCCACCTATGGGAACATAGCTTATATAGCTTACCGTCATATATGGCAAATCCTGGTTTGGCGTTGGTAACCGCACTTCTCCAAGCTACACTAATCCTAGGGTCTTCTTGTTGATGGGTCCCTATTTCCTTAAGTCGTCTAACTACTTCAGGTTTTGCTACATGTTTTACTGCGTGAATATCTATATCAGTGCTACTTCTTTTACTGTTAACTGTATCCATGTTGTTTTCTGATGGTGGATTTCTACTAAGTACATCTGCTACCAAGTTGTCTTTCATTTTATAATATTTTATTTCAAACTGGTACTGTTGTATAGTAAAGATCCAGCGAGTCAGACGAGCACCTAGCAATTTACACTTTAATAAAAATACTAACGCCCTATTGTCGGTGATTATAGTAAGTTTAGCACCCAGAATATAACTTCTAAACTTTGACAGGCTATTCACTATCGCTAATAGCTCTTTTTCTGTCGTAAAATAAGTTAATTCCGCCCCCTTTAAGTGTGCGACTTACAAATCGTAATACCGCTTTTTGGCCCTTCTCATCTATTTGATATAAGTGTGCTCCTATAGCAATATTGCTGGCGTCAGATTGTAAATAGAATCTTTCTCCTACCCTCGGATGATGTAATATAACAGTATTTATAAAAAGATTTTTCACTTGTTGTAGCCCTTCATCGTGGTCCCTTGTCCACCACCATTTACTCCTTTTGTTTAACAACTTCAACAATGGAACAGTACTTTCTGTGTATTTACTTGTAAACCTCTGATAGTATTTAGCTAAACCTAGAAATGACTTTAGCTGCTTGCAGTTTTTTGGAGTTGGAAATTCTTGTATGGCTTTTACCTTCTCTGGGTCCGTGGTTATTCCTTCCACTGAGATTCGGTGACCTAAAAACTTAATTTCCTCCTTACCAAACTCTGATTTCTGTAGATTCAGCGTCATGTTTGCTGATCTTAATTTTGAAAAAATATTTCTTAAATGTTGTAAGTGCTCCTTGAATGTTTGTGACACACATAGAATATCATTTGAAATTTATTTCGGTCTTCCATTCAAGTAATGTTTCTCCCCGATAATACAGTCATGAACGAGTTTCGGGACTATAAGAGCTACAATTTGGGTTTTGGTACCATTTATATTAATAGGTAGTAGAGGGAAAGTGAGTGTTCGAAAACACTTCCGGGTTCCGAACGAAAACACTACCGGGTTCCAGTTCATGACGTCATAGAGGCACTGGCAGCTGGTGTCCGAGCTGTCCATGTGACGTCACTGCTTTGTGTGTGTGTATGTATGTGTGTGTATGTGTGACTGAAACACTTCCGTGTTCCAGTTCATGACATCACACAGAGGCCCAAGTCGCTGGCGTCCGTATGGCTAAAACCTGTTTCAAGACGTCACGGAGGCCGTGGTTTCTGCATGTCCAAAATTTGGTAGCCGAAAACAATGTGTAGCGGATGGGGGTACCCGGAATTCGGCGGTTGCCCGGACGCGCAGAGGCTATGTCATCGGGTACCGTTACTCGAAATTTTGGGGGTATCGGATACCGTTACCCGAAATGTTTAAATCAACGGATGGGGGTACCCGAAATTTGCATGACAGAGGCCCTGGCAGCTGGTGTCCGAATGTTAAAACACTTCCGCGTTCTGGTTTATTTTGATGTAACAAAATAATCGTTCTCTCTCGAAATTTTTTTAATGTCAGAATTTTGGTACCCTAAATGATTAAAACAACGGATGGGGGTACCCGAAATTTGTGGGTACGCCCACATGACGACGACGTAGAGGGCGTGATGTCTGAAATGTTTAAATCAACGGATGGGGGTACCCGAAATTTTCGGTGTCTGAAATTTAGTACCCGAAATGTTTAAATCAACGGATGGGGTTACCCGAAATTTTTGGTGTCCGAATTTTGACACCCGAAATGTTTAAATCAACGGATGGGGGGTACACCCTAAAACAAGTCCTGTATGTCTAAACTCTGGACGGGGAGGAGAAACCGTTACGCGAAATTGATCGGTTAAAATTTGGGACAATAGGTACCTGACGGGTTCCGAAATTTGGTGATTAATGACATCCCGACGCGGTTCCTCCGGTACTCAAAACCGGATATTGTGTTATTATAATGTTTATATTGTGTTAATATAAAACAGATGCATCGATTTGAATACTGTTTAGAAAACATATATTCTTATCATGCGTTACTAAAATTGTTAACTGAATAAATATATTTACTCCTGTGACGATTCTCCTGTAAACCAGTCAAACAGCATCTAAGCTGGTACAAGCGGTGTGTGTGTGAAACACTACCACGTTCCGTTAATGTATTCAAAGAGGAACTGATAGCTGGTGTCCGTGTTTTATAAAGCTGTGTGTGTGTGTGTGTGTGTGTGTGTGTGTGTGTGTGTGTGTGTGTGTGTGTGTGTGAGGTTGACGTAGAGCCGGCACAGGCAAGCTGTTGTAACTTGCAGCGCTCTTTCTCTACTATAAAAACCGGTTTCTATGCTGTTACATTCCATGTGAGAGACGTACATCTCTACTGCTTTTGCGATTATTCAAGTATGATAGGAATAATTGTTTTGTATAAGGGGTATAATAATAAAAATAACATAGGTTATGGTTTATATGTATATATAATTTTTAATAATATCAAAAGCTTTTACAATCAAATCATAAGCTATAAGTTTTTTCTCTCTCTACACACACATGTTCTATATTCACAAGACAATTATAATTGAGCAAAACATACACCCTCTCTCTATATACATAACTAAACAAAATAGACACTTTATCTATATATATATATATATATATATATATATATTTACATAATTATACAAAATAATCTTTTTTCTCTCTCGCTTTCTCTCTCTTTTGCAGCCTTGAAGGTTCTCTCTCTCTCTCTCTCTCTCTCTATATATATATATATATATGTATATATACACACATACACACACACACACATATAATTAACAAAATAATAATTACATTTACTACAACCAAAACAAGCCTTATATGTCTAACAATAATAATAATAATTAATAACATACAATATTACAATGTTGATGTGTAATATATTAATAATAACATACTGAATGTAGACACACATCAAATGATAATTAATATGGTGTTAACTACATGTGTAAAATGGTACACCAAAACCTTGAATTCAACTCTTTTTAGTATTTTAGATAATAACAGTGGTAACAACGCTTATAAAGCGCACATCCAGTGGAATTATGCCTTAACCAATTACATTTTTTCGTCAAAATAATTTTTTAAAACAATTGTTCTTCAGAGTGTAAATTCTCTCCACTCACAAGCACTCAGAATGTTACAGTGATCACCATATGGTGGTGAACGACATACATCTCCCTCGCATTCGCACAAACACATAACATCGAAACAAGGTTTCTGTAACTATGAGAGAAATCTTTTAAAAAATTTAATTACACATAAAAAATTAATTAACACTTTAATGATTGTTTATCTCAACTTTTTATGTTATAAACCACATACGTTTTTTAATAATTAAAAACAGAATATAATTTCCTACAATTAATAATACTTGATCAAATACAAAAGAATGTAGACACATCAAATGATAGTTAGTGTGGTATTAAAAAAACATGTATTCTGAATTAAAGTCATTTTGATATCTTAGATAACAACAGACGCGACAACGGTTACGAAGCGGACATCCGCTAGGGTCATGCCTTGACCACTCATATTTTTTTACTAGCGAGGTATACGCTGTACCAGTAAAATTATACATCATATAGTATATCTGATTAACCAGCTTTGTTTTAGCAATTAGCAAATCTTTTATTTGAAGATATTCAATATTATGGTTGTTACAATAACTAATTGATGTTTTGAAGAGTTTGAAAAACTCATTACGAATAAATACTTTCATTTTGTAAATATTCTTTTCGTTTCGTATTGATATCCATCTACTCAGTGTCTTACGATTATTTCTAAAATTATAATCGAATTTAATCATGTTGCATTGACAATATAATCTATTATTACCATTTATTTCTCTGTTTAAAAGTTTTTCTACAATATTAGATCCAAGCAAACACCTTGTTCTTTCTCTGAAAATGAATAGTTAACATTAAAAAACGACAAAAATATGGAGAAGTCTACTTCATTATTTAAAAACATTTTACTATTAATGTTATTATTACTATTATTATTATAATAAATCAATCCTGTTCTCGTTTATTTGGTCTGGAAAAAAAGAGAAAAAATTAATACATAACCACTTCTGTATAAGTAATTATTAGTGGTACTGAAATATCATACTCACATAATCAATATCCAACTGCACGCTCACTTTCTCGTTCGCCAGCGGAGTGTGTGAGGTTACGCATAGTGATAGGACACAAGGCTTCACAGCTTTCAATTGCTCCTCTGTAAATACGTCACACCATCTTTTAGGTAGGTATACATAGAAAAGTTTATCCTCCGGCTGAGGACAGGCTCCGGTATCTTCCAAATCTACAACAACTAACTCCCCGAATTTCGTTTTCACAAATTTCATGTGAATTATATGATACTTTACTCCTAAAGAAAGACTTGACAAGTCTCTTTTTGGTAAAAAATTTTCAACTGTCTTCGCGTTCGCAACGATTCCTTCCATGGCGAGTACTGATGACTGCACAGGGAAACACTGGCGTATTTATTCTGTTTCCCCCGGCCACGTTCCTTCCTTCTAAAGCGTCATCTCCTTCGGTCACGACACCCTACCCCGCACCTCCACCGCAACGGTAACGGCTATAATTTTGCTTCCTACCCCACCCCGCGTCGACACGGGCCACCATCTGCTTTCGGTCACGACCGGACGAAGACATTATACCCCGCACCCCCACACCGCACCCAGAGCCTCGCCACCACCCCGCACCTCGCCTACATATTTTGTTCAATTACTTTGTCTGTCGCTCCGCAACGACCGGGTTTACCCCCCCACCCCCACCCCGCACCCCACTCGAGTCCGTCGGTCACGGTCACCCCGCACCCCACCCTGCGTCGTCTCGGGCCACCATCTGCTTTCGGTCACGACCGGTCGTACAACCCAGCCCCCCCCCCGTACCCCGCACCCTACATCCCGCGCGAGGCGACTCAACGAGCGCGCTTCGGCCAAGGTCGCCGGCATCCTGTACTCCGCACCTCGCCTACCTCTCGGTCACGGACACCGGCTGGAACCTATCTCCCTACCCCGCACCACCATCCCACACCTTTACCCCGCACCCCGCACCGCATCGGTCACGGACGTCGGCTTCCTACACCGCACTCCCCACCCCACCCCACCCACCGCAACGCGCGTCGTCGGTCACGACCGGACGACTACCTACCCCGCACCGCTGCTCCTCGCGAGGCCGATCGGTCAAGGGCGCGCGGCGACAGAGTCACCGGTTACCGGACTGTCTATATAGGGAACCGACGACGCGAAGCCGGCCTCACTCCTTTCACAATGACCGACAGCAGCAGCAGCAGCAGCAGCGGCAGCAGCAGCGAACACCGTGCTATCAATGGTAATGTAATTACTATAAAATTTATGATACTTGACAATACACTAAACACACAAACAGTATTATTAGATTACAAACACACGGTTGTTGATAAGATGTGTAGCGAAGCCGTAGCATTAAATAATTATATAAAATGGTATTTAGCAGTTCGTGTATCTTTTAAAAAATTAATAAACACCGAAAATATTTATTGTAATGCGGTATTCAGATCGCGTACGGAACTTAAGTCACAGTATGACGATATCGATGAACAGTATTCGATAGCTAGCGAGAAAATAATGGAATCCGTTGACAAATTCACGCGTGACGGAAGCGGGTGGGTCGAAAACGGTGTCGAGTCGGTGGAATTAAATATTACAAAATACAACCCTCTTGTGGGGTCGAGCTTTCTACCTACACCATCGAAATTATCAAACAGTAAGAAAGGAATTATCAATATAAAAAATGTAGACGATGAAAAGTGTTTCTTGTGGTCTGTGCTCGCTGGTATACACCCGATCGCGTGTAACCCGCATCGCGTTAGCCATTACCTTCCGTACGAAGAAGAAATAAACATGAAGGACATTCCTTATCCCGTCGCACTCAATAAGATAAAACGGTTCGAAAAATTAAACGAAAACATATCCGTTAACGTTTTTGGCTATGAAGGCGAGGTATATCCTTTACGTATCACTGAACATCGCGGTAGAAAGTACCACGTAAACCTACTGCTACTGTCCGACGCGAACACTACTCACTACTGCCTCATACGGAACCTTTCGCGTATGCTTTCGTCGTTGACAAAACGAAAGGGCACTTCGTTTTATTGCAACTACTGTCTACACAGATTTGCGGACAATAAAGATACTAACGCGGCGCGAAAACGAGTTGAAGAACACGAACGCAACTGTTCTCAGCACGGAGTACAGAAAGTAAAACTTCCTGACGAGGACGAAAAGTGGATGTATTTTAAAAACTTTTCACTTTGTCACCGCGTACCTTATACGGTATACGCTGACTTCGAATCGTTTATTGTTCCGACCACCGGTAAAAACGTGGCACATCATATACCAGCCAGTTTCTGCTATGTGATAGTTGACTGGATGGGAAACGCCGTCAAGGAACCTGTAATATACCGCGGTAAAGACGTGGTGGACACGTTCCTTCGTGTGCTTTTAGCCGACGTTCAACGACTCGATAGAAAGTTTAATAAACCGATCCAAATGACAGCGGCCGATGAACGGTCATTCCGAAGCCGACGTTCGTTACAACTATGAACGGAAGCAACCTCCTCACACGGTCATCTGCGGTCATTTATGTTTAGACTTTTTATCGTCTTCTGATCAGTAAACTTCAGCATGTCGTCGCTAACGGTTACCGTGACGGGTACCGACGCTGCGAATCTCGTGTGTAACTTTTTCCCACCTCTCGAGTTATACGGTGAATGGTACGTTGGACTATTGGATTTTACATCGTATAATTCAATACCAAACGTTACTGAAGGAAAAAATAATGGATTTCCAGTAAAAATTTCCAAGGATCAGTGGTCCGTCATCAAGTTGCCTACCGGCACCTATGAAATCAGTGATATCGAAACGTATCTGCAGAAACAGTTAGGCGAGAGAACAATCAGTTTACGTCCAAACAACAACACATTAAAGTGTGAAATTTACTGTAAGCATGTCATCGACTTTTCGCATACACCGAATACCATTGCAAGTATGTTAGGATTCAAGGAGAATCAGCAGCTGGAAGCGTATAAAACACACGAGTCGAACGTACCCGTCGACATAATCAAAGTTAACACCGTTCACGTACGGAGTAATATCGTACAGGGTGCGTACAAGGACGGTCAGGAACAGCACACGTTGCATTCGTTTTATCCGACCGTGGCACCAGGTTTCAAAATAGTTGAAACACCGACAAACGTAATATACTTACCGGTAAACGTACAACGCGTTGACAACATCATATTGTCTCTCGTTGATCAGGACGGGGATTTAGTTGATTTTCGCGGTGAAGTTATCACGATACGACTGCATCTGAAAATATGGGATTGTATTTCGGACAAACGTCACCTGTAAAAAGGGAGTGTGTACGAAAGAAACATGGTAGTCGGTGTTCAACGTTGAAGCGATTGACATCAAGGAACAAGCGTTTCTTACTTTCCCTTGGATTCAAATTATACGATTAAAATAATGTCGGGTGAAATTCTAGCTATCGAACGAGGAGCGGCTTTCGATAACAGAATCGTTGAGTTCGAATATCGTACGCACACACCGTATGCTTCCACCCGATACGGTAACAACGATGAAATACGTATACCCATCCAACAACAGGATGTTTTCACTTTACCGGCGGAGAGTTTTCTGTACATCGAAGGAACATTGACCAAGGTTAACGCTACCGACACAGCGTTGAACGTGAAATTAATCAACAATGCAATGGCTTTCTTGTTTGAGGAGATCCGTTACGAAGTGTGCGGTGTGGAAGTAGATCGTACGAAAAACGTTGGAATTACGAGCACTGTGAAATTGTTACTATCGAGCAACGAGCATTAAAGAAACCATCTAATCAATGCAGGATGGGTGACGACAACCGACGAGTCGTTGACAGTACACGAGAGTACCGGTGATTTTACGTTTTGTCTTCCGTTAAAAATGCTACTCGGTTTCAACGAAGACTATACACGCATCATGCTGAACGTTAAGCAAGAATTGATTCTGTTGCGTACCTCTACCGATCAGAACGCAATGGTGCTAAAAGAATCAGGTTCAACTGCAAACGGTAATCTCGTAATAAACAAAGTACACTGGAAGATGCCCTATGTGCGCGTGTCAAACAAGTACCGAATACCGCTATTGGAGCACATCGAGGAGGATCATGAACTGGTGATGCCGTTCCGCAGTTGGGAATTGCACGAGTATCCCGTTCTACCGACGACAAATCGACATTCGTGGACCTTGAAGACATCGTCACAGTTGGAAAAACCACGGTATGTGATACTAATATTTCAGACGGACAGAAAGAACAATATAGCGAAAAACGCGTCGGAATTTGATCACTGCAATTTATCGAATGTCAAGCTATTTCTGAACGATAAATACTATCCGTACGATAACCTGAACCAGGATATCGAAAAAAAACGTTACGCACTGTTCTACGACATGTATACACGTTTTCAAACATCATACTACGACCGTCGCAACAGAACGCCTCTTTTGACACCTAATGAATTTATAACGAAAGCACCGTTGTTTGTCATCGATTGTTCCAGACAAGAAGAACCAATCAAGTCGTCTGCCGTTGATGTGCGTTTAGAATTTGAATCCAGTAACAATTTTCCAGATAAAACCACCGCTTACGCTTTGATTATTCACGATAGGATAGTACAGTACACAGCGTTGTCGAATACTGTTCATCGTTTGTCATAAAAAACTTGTTCTCCCCTCTACCAGTTTATAAAGATAGGTATTAGCGATCTCTAGCTTGTAACAAGATCAGTCCGTCTCAACGATGGAAGGTGACTGTGGTAGCGGCGCCAGCAGCAGCGGCAGGCATTGTGAGTATAACGTTTACTTATCTCTTGCATATCCTATTAACTCTTACACTAAGTTCGTTACCGTCGGACTGTTTAACGAACTCAACTATGAACCGGGTGTTTTGTTTACAAACGGAAAAAAGAAACGTATATTACTTGACTTTTCTGAGTGGAATTACTTGTTGATCTTTCGTGAACAGCTACTATCCAGTATGTTATTGTACGAAGAAGGTGAAAACCGTGAAAAGAAGAAGAGTGTGATGATCAGTCGTAACTTTGGGAAAACGTTTGTTCGGATTAAAGGTAGTAAGACCGAAAAATTTGTTTTCACAGAACCCGAGTGGATCCGTTTTGGTTGTTTATTAACAGTACTAAAGAAATATCTTGTTCGCTTGTTTTATGATCAAGATCACTTCAAGTCGTACATTAATCAGGTAGTAGCCAAGGGGTGTTATGTACCACCATCCTTCTTTTTCCCCTCGTTTTTTCGATTGGAAAGCAGTCGTCATGACCAACAGCTAACATTTGATCGTCTTTACGATGAACTGGTATTGGAAGGAAAAGTAGAGGGGGAATTTGAAAAAATTAACGTATTCGATGCGAACAAGTGTCACTCGGAAAAATGAACTTGAATAGGACGGTTATTGCCGAGTTTGAAGCGTTTCGTGGTGACAAAAATGAATATGTAATCAAAGAGTTCGTTGCAGTTGATATAACAACCGGACGTTTTGTTATCGTGTTGTTCGCTCCACCATACGAACGTGCACGACTGCACCTGAAATTTCAAAAAATCAATGACTGGTTGGAAACACATTATCACAGAATTCGGTGGAACGATGGTAATGTACCGTACAAGAATATGGTACGCATCGTTGCAGACTTTTTTTCAGACAGTTCTGTTGTCTATACAAAAGGGTTTGAGAAGGCAAATTTCTTACGACAGATGTATCACCATGGTGAGGTGATTGACTTAAAAGATATTCAAGCACCTGTAGTTCCTAGATCCTTTGTACCCACCATACAATGTCCTGTTCCTCATCGTCAACCCGTTACCACTCCCCCCTTACACTGTGCATTGCGCAAAGCTTTGTTTTATGCAGAATGGTTGCGGCAACGAAATAAAATATAGTCGGTTGTGAACATGTTTTCATCATGGTGTTAGTGTGAATGCTACGTGACAGAAATGTCCATAAACGTAGAATTAGGTACCGTAGTGTGTGCGTGAGTGTTAACCTTGACTACGTCACTGTTGCGGTAGAAATACTCATAAACGTAGTCCTGGTAGTTCGAGACGGGTCACTGGCACGGTAGATATACCTGTAAACTCGTCAAGGACCAGTATGGGTGTGAAAATTACTCATTACGGTACAGCAAATGTGAATACGCATCATGTATGAACAACATATACACCCGATAAAAAAATAAAAAAATAAAAAAAAAGTAAATAAATAAAAAATATATGTACTGCTTTTATACATTGACTTAGCATTGCATAGTGTATCTTATCATTATCTACGACTGTATTAGTCAATAGTACAGCGATAGATAACGTGGAGTAGGCCTGCTTTACGAATCTGTAAAGTTGGGGAAACCACGTTAAAAAAAGCGTAGCGGCCTCTCATTCGCCTCTGGCCGCTAGGAAGAGGATGAGAGGTAAAAAATAAAAGTATAAAAAATGTTTATTTATTTTTAATAATAAATAAACTTAAATATTGTGCTTTTATGGTTTTACACATAGGACAACAGTAGATATCACTCGTCCACCTCATAGTTGCAAGTAAGAGACGAGAAGTATAAGTACAAAAATAATTACAGTTAAACGACAACGGCCCCTTGGTGTAGTGGATGCATGCCGGTTTGGAGTACCGGAGGTCCCGGGTTCAAATCCCGGAGGGGCCATAATTTATTTTTTGCGGAAACCAACTGTCTCGCCTCGCAGTCGAGCACATGCGTCATGTCGGGTACCCCCATCCGTTGATTTAAACATTTCGGGTGTTAAATTTCGGACACCAAGAGATTTCAGGTACCCCCATCCGTTGTTTTAAACATTTCGGTTGTCAAATATTGAACAACAAAAATTTCGGGGTACCCCCATCCGTTGTTCTAAACATTTCGGGTGTCAAATTTCAGACATCACGTAGTCGTCGAACCAGCTAGCATATCCACCCAGCCTCCTGCTTCGTCATAACCAGTGTTTTATACATGCGTCATGTGGGCGTACCCACAAATTTCGGGTACCCCCATCCGTTGATTTAAACATTTCGGGTAACGGTAACCGATATCCCCAAAATTTCGAGTAACGGTACCCGATGACATCGCCTCTGCGCGTCCGGGCAACCGCCGAATTCCGGGTACCCCCCTCCGCTACACATTGTTTTCGGCTACCAAATTTTGGACATGCAGAAACCACGGCCTCCGTGACGTCTTGAAACAGGTTTTAACCATACGGACGCCAGCGACTTGGGCCTCTGTGTGATGTCATGAACTGGAACACGGAAGTGTTTCAGTCACACATACACACACATACATACACACACACAAAACAGTGACGTCACATGGACAGCTCGGACACCAGCTGCCAGTGCCTCTATGACGTCATGAACTGGAACCCGGTAGTGTTTTCGTTCGGAACCCGGAAGTGTTTTCGAACACTCACTTTCCCTCTACTATAGGTAAATAAATTTGTTCAGTTATCTTTTGCATTTTGGCTCCAGTGGCTCCCTGTACATTACAATTTTTTACGGGTAGTCTGTGACAATTACGCAACTGACTATTATTTTCTACAAACTTTGAGCTGACACAGGTTACCTCACTGCCGGTGTCCATTAACGCTTTTACTAGTAGATTACTGATTTCACAAATTATTTCCGGACATTCAGGATAATGGTTTCTACCCAATTCTTCCTCTTCTTTTAACAAGAACTCCCTATCGTTCACTTGATTTATATTATTTGTTAATTTACTTTTAACTGTATTAATGGGTTGTTTCACTGCAGATTATGGTAGATTTAGTTTTGTTTCTTTTCTACCTGCAGTGGCTTCCCGTTTCCCGTATTCGTTTTACTAGTAGACGGTTGTGGCTCGGTAGATGATATGGCTGTCTTACATACCTTAAACCCTTTACTTGGTCGGGTTTCAACACTCCTACTTCTACCCTTCTCTTCCAATTCCTGCCGATATTGGGGTTTGTTACCCGGATTTGGGGTAAACCTTTTTACTTCCATATTCCTTAAGGAATGGAAGTATGGTGATGGCAAAAAAAATCGTGTTCGAGATTATTGCAGATTCTGATTCTACTACACTCAAAACATGAAAAAAAGTCGTTTTCCGAAAAGTGTCTGTGTGTGTGTCTGTCTGTCTGTCTGTCTGTCTGTCTGTAGACTTTTTTTTCTATGGCAAACGATAACTGCCGCAAATTCAAACAGAATCAAATAATTTTTTGCATACAGCTCTGATTGGCAGAGTACTCGCGACCTATTGTTTTTAGTGAAGATCGGTTGAGGGAAAGGGGTAGTTTACCTGTAACGTTTTATGTTTTAACAAGGGTATTTCCTATGGCAAACGATAACAGCCGAAAATTCAAACAGAATCAAATAATGTTTCAAATACAGCCCTGACTTGTAGAGTTCTCAAGATCTGTTGATTTTGGTGAAGATCGGTTAAGGGAAAGGGGTAGTTTACCTGTAACGTTTTATGTTTTAACAAGGGTATTTCCTATGGCAAACGATAACAGCCGCAAATTCAAACAGAATCAAAAGATTATTTGCATACAGCCCTAAATTGTAGTTTTCAAGATCTGCTGTTTTTGGTGAAGATCGGTTGAGGGAAAGGGATAGTTTACCAGCAACGTTTTTTTAACAAGGGTGTTTTCTATGGCAAACGATAACACCCGCAAATTCAAACAGAATCAAATAATGTTTTGCATACAGCCCTGATTTGTAGAGTTCTCAATGACTTTCGATTTTGGTGAAGATCGGTTAAGGGGAAGGGGTAGTTTACCAGCAACCTTTTATGTTTTAACAAGAGTAAAGTACTTGAAAATTTATTTAAACTTTTTGAAACAATGGTAATTGTTAAAAATAAAATAATTTTGTTGCCAGGCAATAAAATTATAATTTTTTCATTTTAATGTAATACAATATTTTTCATTTAATACAGCAATAAAAAGGCAGGTAAGACACAGCCTGGCTGTTTGGCTGAAAATGATTTTAAATATAAATCTTAGAATATGGAAGTCATGTATGGTTCTCCATACCGATATTTTCTTTTGGGCGCTCATTTTCTCTTCTCTTCGTGGAGTAGAAAGTTGGTTCCTGATGATCGCCTCTAGTGTGGTTACTCAGCTGATTATTTACTCGCTTCAGGTCCCTCTTTAGGTCTTGACATTCATCCACGACCATTATAAACATTTCTAGGGTAACCACTCCTCTAGTAGTGGTTGCTACTCTAGTGCGTTCCGAGAAATGAAGCGCTAGCTTATACACTAGGTCTCTATCCTCCAATGGTGGTGTTAAATGTTTTACTTGTGCCATTACGTTTAGCACATAGTTGGTGGTTGTCATATTCATGGACGGGTGATAATTATCAATTTCCAGATGATCACGCACCCTTCTTTGAATCTGTACGTTCCAGTATTGAGCAAGGAATTTCTCTCTGAAGTCGGCGTAGGTTTGGACACGGTCCGAGATAACTTTCCACCACGTACCTGCCCAATTCTTGAGGCATCGGCTTAACATGTCCTTTTCCTCGTCGTCCATCAGTGTGTTTACGCGAGTTACCTAAGACTCAAACAGCCGTAGAAACTCCACAGGATTCTCATGTGGGTTTCCTGAGAATACAAGGTTTTCCGGTTCTTCCTTATAGCTGCCACACCTCACGACTTTGGTTTGCTGTGACTTCATTGCCTTAGCCAGATTTTCCCGCATGACCTTTAATTGTTGTTCTACATTTTGATGTACTTCGTCTCGGTCAGCCTTACTCTCTACTTGTTTCTTAAACTCCTTAATATTTTCACCCAGTTGGGTGCACTCTACCCTATTACACTGGATTTCTTCTTTATTTAGAAGCGTTCGGGTTTTCAACTCTGCAGTTACTTCGCTGAATTGTTGGTTAATAAGGGTTACTTTCTGTTGTAACCGTTCATGAAATTCGTTTCTAAATTTATTTAGTTTTTCGTCTTGGCGGCGAAAATTAGTACTTACTTGTTTCTTAAATTCCTCTATTGTAGCTTTAACCTCTTCGGTATGTTTATCAAACTTAAGATTACTCTCATCTCTTTTGCTATTGTTACTATCTATTTTACTAGCTAAATAAGCTATTTTTTCATCTATTTTAAATGTAGCTTCTTTACTACATTGTTCTATTTGGCTAGTTAAATTTTCGTTTATTTGTTTCGTTTCGTTAGATAAGTATTTATTAGTTTGTCCTATTTTATTATTAACATCATTTATTAATTTTTGATTACTTTCTTCTAATTTTTGATTATTTCCTTTAAATTTACTAATTAATTGACTACTTATATTTTCAATTTTACTTTCAATTTTACTATTATTTTCATCCATTTTAGTGGTCAACTGCTTGAACATCTGTTCAATTGCTGCCATATCTACTGCTTGTGATTTAGCCATTTTTAATTATTTATTTTTTTTTACCATAACTATTTAACATAGTTTATTTTATTATTTAACCCTTTAACAGTTATTTGTAAACTTAAATATTCCACTTCGTTTTAAATTAAGTATTATTACAATTCAAACTAGTCCCTTGGGTTAATATCGGTTTAATCGAGTTTACTCGGGCCCATTAGTTGCGGCGACAAATTATATAACACCCTTTTCCTCTATCAATCTACTTTCTATATATATATAGATAGAACAAATGTTACTTACTCGTGACTTTCTCTTTACCTGGGCGCCAGAACAAATCCTAGATACAAATGACACGGATTCAGCTTAGCTCAGAGCACAGAGACACACTATCTCAGGATTCGTTCAGTGAGTGTGGAATTTAAGGGGAATCGTTACAAATAACTATTGAAATTTGTTGAAGTTTGTTTCGATACTGTTATTGTATTAATTTCTTTAAAAGCTATGTTAATGACTCATTGCTAACCTAAGTCTTATTGGTTAATGAGTGTGCTTGAAAAGTGAAGATTAAAACTTCCAAACGACCAATTGCTCTTATCTGGTTTATTTAGGGATTTTATATCTCCCAAACCAGTGCTAAAGAACGGGTCTGCAATAATTTGCACGTTCAATAGTACACCTCACTCTCCATTCAACACTCCTATATTCCGGGCAGTACGTCGCTGACCGGTATTGAGTGCGTACTCGCATCCGCTACGTCGCTGTGTTTGTGGACTAAATTTTTTTTAAATGTTCTTTTAGTGTAATTTTTAAATGTCTTTTACGCAACTTTTAATGTTTAACGAAGTCTTAACCGACGAATTATTTTAACCTCTGATGATGGATTAACAATCCGAAACGCGTTAGAAGAAAAGGAGAAAGTTAAGCGATCACATAGACGGATTAAGGTAAAACTTTATAGTTTAATTACTCCTATATTACTTTATATCTAACCTTAATAATTAAATACAAAATTTGAATTTATCTAGTGTCTTTAAAAATTGTTTATTGATTTAATTATTTTTTTGTTATTTATGTTCATTGATCAATGACTATATTTCTTATCTGATTGATGCGTCGGTCGTAGATAGTAATCAGTAGAGGTACGCCTTTTGATGGTTCGGCTCAGAAGAAGTGATGTTGATCAATAACGTTGACTGATGATCCTGGACAATTACAGATGTTGTAGCTACTCTGGTGCACAGGTTACTTCACTGTTACTTAATTATTCATTAATTAATTATTTAATTAATTAATTTGTTATTACGCAGCGAGATTATTTATTGAGCCTTACTAGTTCCTCTACTACTGCGGACCACTTCGCGAACTGTTTATTTAAATAAATACTTTGCGTTGTTTGTGCAATTTTGCTCGTATTTAACACACGTCTTGCTTATTTAATGCCCGAACGAAGAGTGCTCAATTCCCTCATTCTGAGTTGGCGTCTCCTCTAAATACAGGATTCTGATTGGTTGTTCCAAATAAATCATGCGTTTTCCACTTGAAACAATATCGAACAAGTCGTTGAAACGCTCCTTAACAAGTTTGAGATGGTAGAGAATTACTGGATAATTTCGTACTTCCTCTGTTCGCAAATCGTTTGATTACAGGTATTTGCAAACGTGATTTCAAAGATCTGACCACAGAATATTATTGCTTTGGTCTTTCTCTGTATGTGTGTGAAAACACCTAATTCGTACCTAGCCTAATTCTCTAGTTATATCTCTTGGCGTTCTTCTTTTGTATAACGTCTTTAAATGTTAATTATATTAGTTGATATTTTGGCTACTTATAGAGCTTTAATCGCTGAAGACTATGCAGGTTTCAGAATTGCCGTATATTTCTTAGTTTTCAAGATATTGCAGTTTGAATAGATAAAATTAATTGAATAAATTTTCATGTCTGTGCCCGCATCAGTAGTAGCAGTGGCGATGTTAGACAGAGATAGCTGCGATTATTCCCTCTCTCTCTTGCTTAATCCGCTAGACTAGCACAGTTTGACACTTTTATATAACGATCTGATAGGTCGACTATATGAATCGTTATATATACCCCCACTCGGTATAAAAAAAATTTGATTATTTAAGAAATACATACATTTTTTCTTGTATACTTTTACACTAATTAAAATTTGCACATATAAATTTTCGCACTTTTTTTTGGACTTTTGGTTTTTCTTGCATAAAATTTGCACAAATAAAATTTTGCTTACTTCTACTTTATAGCTAATTATTACAATATGTTACTTAACCTAACATGACATACACATATTAGATATTTACGTGAACATTAATACTTTAATCAGAATTTTAACTTAATGGACGTCAATAATCAAAACAACAATACTGACATTTATTCAACTACTTCTTATTAACATTGACATTGGTTCAAAGACATTTCTAAAATTTTGTTTGACTATGTTTGATTCACATACCTCATTGGCTCAAACCATTGTTTCCTTATTGCTCTATATTTTGTCTATATTTCCTCAAACTATCCCCATGGTACTTTCCTATAATTTTGTTTTAATAATTTCCACCTATGGGAACATAGCTTATATAGCTTACCGTCATATATGGAAAATCCTGGTTTGGCGTTGGTAACCGCACTTCTCCAAGCTACACTAATCCTAGGGTCTTCTTGTTGATGGGTCCCTATTTCCTTAAGTCGTCTAACTACTTCAGGTTTTGCTACATGTTTTACTGCGTGAATATCTATATCAGTGCTACTTCTTTTACTGTTAACTGTATCCATGTTGTTTTCTGATGGTGGATTTCTACTAAGTACATCTGCTACCAAGTTGTCTTTCGTTTTATAATATTTTATTTCAAACTGGTACTCTTGTATAGCCAAGATCCAGCGAGTCAGACGAGCACCTAGCAATTTACACTTTAATAAAAATACTAACGCCCTATTGTCGGTGATTATAGTAAATTTAGCACCCAGAATATAACTTCTAAACTTTGACAGCCTATTCACTATCGCTAATAGCTCTTTTTGTGTCGTAAAATAAGTTAATTCCGCCCCTTTAAGTGTGCGACTTACAAATCGTAATACCGCTTTTTGGACCTTCTCATCTATTTGATATAAGTGTGCTCCTATAGCAATATTGCTGGCGTCAGATTGTAAATAGAATCTTTCTCCTACCCTCGGATGATGTAATATAGCAGTATTTATAAAAAGACTTTTCACTTGTTGTAGCCCTTCATCGTGGTCCCTTGTCCACCTCCATTTACTCCCTTTGTTTAACAACTTCAACAATGGAACAGTACTTTCTGCGTATTTACTTGTAAACCTCTGATAGTATTTAGCTAAACCTAGAAATGACTTTAGCTGCTTGCAGTTCTTTGGAGTTGGAAATTCTTGTATGGCTTTTACCTTCCCTGGGTCCGTGGTTATTCCTTCCACTGAGATTCGGTGACCTAAAAACTTAATTTCCTCCTTACCAAACTCTGATTTCTGTAGATTCAGCGTCATGTTTGCTGATCTTAAGTTTGCAAAAATATTTCTTAAATGTTGTAAGTGCTCCTTGATTGTTTGTGACACACATAGAATATCATTTGAAATTTATTTCGGTCTTCCATTCAAGTAATGTTTCTCCCCGATAATACAGTCATGAAGGAGTTTCGGGACTATAAGAGCTACAATTTGGGTTTGGGTACCATTTATATTGATAGGTAAATAAATTTGTTCAGTTATCTTTTGCATTTTGGCTCCAGTGGCTCCCTGTACATTACAATTTTTTACGGGTAGTCTGGGACAATTACGCAACTGACTATTATTTTCTACAAACTTTGAGCTGACACAGGTTACCTCACTGCCGGTGTCCATTAACGCTTTTACTAGTAGATTACTGATTTCACAAATTATTTCCGGACATTCAGGATAATGGTTTCTACCCAATTCTTCCTCTTCTTTTAACAAGAACTCCCTATCTTTCACTTGATTTATATTATTTGTTAATTTACTTTTAACTGTATTAATGGGTTGTTTCACTGCAGGTTATGGTAGATTTAGTTTTGTTTCTTTTCTACCTGCAGTGGCTTCCCGTTTCCCGTATTCGTTTTACTAGTAGACGGTTGTGGCCCGGTAGATGATATGGCTGTCTTACATACCTTAAACCCTTTACTTGGTCGGGTTTCAACACTCCTACTTCTACCCTTGTCTTCCAATTCCTGCCGATATTGGGGTTTCTTACCCGGATATGGGTTAAACCTTTTTACTTCCATATTCCTTAAGGAATGGAAGTATGGTGATGGCAAAAAAAATCGTGTTCGAGATTATTGCAGATTCTGATTCTACTACACTCAAAACATGAAAAAAAGTCGTTTTCCGAAAAGTGTCTGTGTGTGTGTCTGTCTGTCTGTCTGTCTGTCTGTCTGTAGACTTTTGTTTCTATGGCAAACGATAACTGCCGCAAATTCAAACAGAATCAAATAATGTTTTTCATACAGCCCTGATTGGCACAGTACTCGCGACCTATTGTTTTTGGTGAAGATCGGTTGAGGGAAAGAGGTAGTTTACCGGCAACAGTTTTTTTTTAGCAAGGGTAATTTTGTTTGTTTGGCAAACGATAACAGCCGCAAATTCAAACAGAATCAAATAATGTTTCGCATACAGCCCTGAATTGTAGAGGTCTCAATGACTTTCGATTTTGGTGAAGATCGGTTAAGGGGAAGGGGTAGTTTACCAGCAACCTTTTATGTTTTAACAAGAGTAAAGTACTTGAAAATTTATTTAAACTTTTTGAAACAATGCTAATTGTTAAAAATAAAATAATTTTGTTGCCAGGCAATAAAATTATAATTTTTTCATTTTAATGTAATATAATATTTTCATTTAATACAGCAATAAAAAGGCAGGTAAGACACAGCCTGGCTGTTTGCCTGAAAGTGATTTTAAATATAAATCTTACAATATGGAAGTCATGTATGGTTCTCCATACTGATATTTTCTTTTGGGCGCTCATTTTCTCTTCTCTTCGTTGAATAGAAAGTTGGTTCCTGATGATCGCCTCTAGTGTGGTTACTCAGCTGATTATTTACTCGCTTCAGGTCCCTCTTTAGGTCTTGACATTCATCCACGACCATTATAAACATTTCTAGGGTAACCACTCCTCTAGTAGTGGTTGCTACTCTAGTGCGTTCCGAGAAAAGACGCGCTAGCTTATACACTAGGTCTCTCTCCTCCATTGGTGGTGTTAAATGTTTTACTTGTGCCATTACGTTTAGCACATAGTTGGTGGTTGTCATATTCATGGACGGGTGATAATTATTAATTTCCAGATGATCACGCACCCTTTTTTGAATCTGTACGTTCCAGTGTTGAGCAAGGAATTTCTCTCTGAAGGCGGCGTAGGTTTGGACTCGGTCCAAGATGACTTTCCAACACGTACCTGCCCAATTCTTGAGGCATCGGCTTAACATGTCCTTCTTTTCCTCGTCGTCCATCAGTGGGTTTACGCGAGTTACATAAGACTCAAACAGCCGTAGAAACTCCACAGGATTCTCATGTGGGTTTCCTGAGAATACAAGGTTTTCCGGTTCTTCCTTATAGCTGCCACACCTCACGACTTTGGTTTGCTGTGACTTCATTGCCTTAGCCAGATCTTCCCGCATGACCTTTAATTGTTGTTCTACGTTTTGATGTACTTCGTCTCGGTCAGCCTTACTCTCTATTTGTTTCTTAAACTCGTTAATATTTTCACCCAGTTGGGTGCACTCTACCCTATTACACTGGATTTTTTCTTTATTTAGAAGCGTTTGGGTTTTTAACTCAGCAGTTACTTCGCTGAATTGTTGGTTAATAAGGGTTACTTTCTGTTGTAACCGTTCATGAAATTCGTTCCTAAATTTATTTAGTTTTTCGTCTTGGCAGCGAAAATTAGTACTTACTTGTTTCTTAAATTCCTCTATTGTAGCTTTAACCTCTTCGGTATGTTTATCAAACTTACGATTACTCTCATCTATTTTGCTATTGTTACAATCTATTTTACTAGCTAAATAAGCTATTTTTTCATCTATTTTAAATGTAGCTTCTTTACTACATTGTCTATTTGGCTAGTTAAATTTTCGTTTATTTGTTTCATTTCGTTAGATAAGTATTTATTAATTTGCTCTATTTTATTATTAACATCATTTATTAATTTTTGATTACTTTCTTCTAATTTTTGATTATTTTCTTTAAATTTACTAATTAATTGACTACTTATATTTTCAATTTTACTTTCAATTTTACTATTATTTTCATCCATTTTAGTGGTCAACTGCTTGAACATCTGTTCAATTGCTGCCATATCTACTGCTTGTGATTTAGCCATTTTTATTTATTTATTATTTTTTACCATAACTATTTAACATAGTTTATTTTATTATTTAACCCTTTAACAGTTATTTGTAAACTTAAATATTCCACTTCGTTTTAAATTAAGTGTTATTACAATTCAAACTAGTCCCTTGGGTTAATATCGGTTTAATCGAGTTTACTCGGGCCCATTAGTTGCGGCGACAAATTATATAACACCCTTTTCCTCTATCAATCTACTTTCTATATATATATATATATATATAGATAGAACAAATGTTACTTACTCGTGACTTTCTCTTTACCTGGGCGCCAGAACAAATCCTAGATACAAATGACACGGATTCAGCTTAGCTCAGAGCACAGAGACACACTATCTCAGGATTCGTTCAGTGAGTGTGGAATTTAAGGGGAATCGTTACAAATAACTATTGAAATTTGTTGAAGTTTGTTTAATTAACGATTCTGTTATTGTATTAATTTCTTTAAAAGCTATGTTAATGACTTATTGCTAACCTAAGTCTTATTGGTTAATGAGTGTGCTTGAAAAGTGAAGATTAATACTTCCAAACGACCAATTGCTCTTATCTGGTTTATTTAGGGATTTTATATCTCCCAGACCAGTGCTAAAGAACGGGTCTGCAATAATTTGCACGTTCAATAGTACACCTCACTCTCCATTCAACACTCCTATATTACTTTATATCTAACCTTAATAATTAAATACAAAATTTGAATTTATCTAGTGTCTTTAAAAATTGTTTATTGATTTAATTATTTTTTTGTTATTTATGTTCATTGATCAATGACTATATTTCTTATCTGATTGATGCGTCGGTCGTAGATAGTAATCAGTAGAGGTACGCCTTTTGATGGTTCGGCTCAGAAGAAATGATGTTGATCAATAACGTTGACTGATGATCCTGGACAATTACAGATGCTGTAGCTACTCTGGTGCACAGGTCACTTCACTGTTACTTAATTATTCATTAATTAATATTTAATTAATTAATTTGTTATTACGCAGCGAGATTATTTATTGAACCTTACTAGTTCCTCTACTACTGCGGACCACTTCGCGAACTGTATATTTAAATAAATACTTTGCGTTGTTTGTGCAATTTTGCTCGTATTTAACACACGTCTTGCTTATTTAATGCCCGAACGAAGAGTGCTCAATTCCCTCATTCTGAGTTGGCGTCTCCTCTAAATACAGGATTCTGATTGGTTGTTCCAAATAAATCATGCGTTTTCCACTTGAAACAATATCGAACAAGTCGTTGAAACGCTCCTTAACAAGTTTGAGATGGTAGAGAATTACTGGATAATTTCATACTTCCTCTGTTCGCAAATCGTTTGATTACAGGTATTTGCAAACGTGATTTCAAAGATCTGACCACAGAATATTATTGCTTTGGTCTTTCTCTGTATGTGTGTGAAAACACCTAATTCGTACCTAGCCTAATTCTCTAGTTATATCTCTTGGCGTTCTTCTTCTGTATAACGTCTTTAAATGTTAATTATATTAGTTGATATTTTGGCTACTTATAGAGCTTTAATTGCTGAACACTATGCAGGTTTCAGAATTGCCGTATATTTCTTAGTTTTCAAGATATTGCAGTTTGAATAGATAAAATTAATTGAATAAATTTTCATGTCTGTGCCCGCATCAGTAGTAGCAGTGGCGATGTTAGACAGAGATAGCTGCGATTATTCCCTCTCTCTCTTGCTTAATCCGCTAGACTAGCACAGTTTGACACTTTTATATAACGATCTGATAGGTCGACTATATGAATCGTTATATATACCCCCACTCGGTATAAAAAAATTTGATTATTTAAGAAATACATACATTTTTTTTCTTGTATACTTTTACACTAATTAAAATTTGCACATATAAATTATCGCACTTTTTTTTGGACTTTTGGTTTTTCTTGCATAAAATTTGCACAAATAAAATTTTGCTTACTTCTACTTTATAGCTAATTATTACAATATGTTACTTAACCTAACATGGCATACACATATTAGATATTTACGTGAACATTAATACTTTAATCAGAATTTTAACTTAATGGACGTCAATAATCAAAACAACAATACTGACATTTATTCAACTACTTCTTATTAACATTGACATTGGTTCAAAGACATTTCTAAAATTTTGTTTGACTATGTTTGATTCACATACCTCATTGGCTCAAACCATTGTTTCCTTATTGCTCTATATTTTGTCTATATTTCCTCAAACTATCCCCATGGTACTTTCCTATAATTTTGTTTTAATAATTTCCACCTATGGGAACATAGCTTATATAGCTTACCGTCATATATGGAAAATCCTGGTTTGGCGTTGGTAACCGCACTTCTCCAAGCTACACTAATCCTAGGGTCTTCTTGTTGATGGGTCCCTATTTCCTTAAGTCGTCTAACTACTTCAGGTTTTGCTACATGTTTTACTGCGTGAATATCTATATCAGTGCTACTTCTTTTACTGTTAACTGTATCCATGTTGTTTTCTGATGGTGGATTTCTACTAAGTACATCTGCTACCAAGTTGTCTTTCGTTTTATAATATTTTATTTCAAACTGGTACTCTTGTATAGACAAGATCCAGCGAGTCAGACGAGCACCTAGCAATTTACACTTTAATAAAAATACTATCGCCCTATTGTCGGTGATTATAGTAAGTTTAGCACCCAGAATATAACTTCTAAACTTTGACAGGCTATTCACTATCGCTAATAGCTCTTTTTCTGTCGTAAAATAAGTTAATTCCGCCCCTTTAAGTGTGCGACTTACAAATCGTAATACCGCTTTTTGGACCTTCTCATCTATTTGATATAAGTGTGCTTCTATAGCAATATTGCTGGCGTCAGATTGTAAATAGAATCTTTCTCCTACCCTCGGATGATGTAATATAACAGTATTTATAAAAAGACTTTTCACTTGTTGTAGCCCTTCATCGTGGTCCCTTCTCCACCTCCATTTACTCCCTTTGTTTAACAACTTCAACAATGGAACAGTACTTTCTGCGTATTTAATTGTAAACCTCTGATAGTATTTAGCTAAACCTAGAAATGACTTTAGCTGCTTGCAGTTCTTTGGAGTTGGAAATTCTTGTATGGCTTTTACCTTCTCTGGGTCCGTGGTTATTCCTTCCACTGAGATTCGGTGACCTAAAAACTTAATTTCCTCCTTACCAAACTCTGATTTCTGTAGATTCAGCGTCATGTTTGCTGATCTTAAGTTTGCAAAAATATTTCTTAAATGTTGTAAGTGCTCCTTGATTGTTTGTGACACACATAGAATATCATTTGAAATTTATTTCGGTCTTCCATTCAAGTAATGTTTCTCCCCGATAATACAGTCATGAAGGAGTTTCGGGACTATAAGAGCTACAATTTGGGTTTGGGTACCATTTATATTGATAGGTAAATAAATTTGTTCAGTTATCTTTTGCATTTTGGCTCCAGTGGCTCCCTGTACATTACAATTTTTTACGGGTAGTCTGGGACAATTACGCAACTGAATATTATTTTCTACAAACTTTGAGCTGACACAGGTTACCTCACTGCCGGTGTCCATTAACGCTTTTACTAGTAGATTACTGATTTCACAAATTATTTCCGGACATTCAGGATAATGGTTTCTACCCAATTCTTCCTCTTCTTTTAACAAGAACTCCCTATCGTTCACTTGATTTATATTATTTGTTAATTTACTTTTAACTGTATTAATGGGTTGTTTCACTGCAGGTTATGGTAGATTTAGTTTTGTTTCTTTTCTACCTGCAGTGGCTTCCCGTTTCCCGTATTCGTTTTACTAGTAGACGGTTGTGGCCCGGTAGATGATATGGCTGTCTTACATACCTTAAACCCTTTACTTGGTCGGGTTTCAACACTCCTACTTCTACCCTTCTCTTCCAATTCCTGCCGATATTGGGGTTTGTTACCCGGATATGGGTTAAAACTTTTTACTTCCATATTCCTTAAGGAATGGAAGTATGGTGATGGCAAAAAAAATCGTGTTCGAGATTATTGCAGATTCTGATTCTACTACACTCAAAACATGAAAAAAAGTCGTTTTCCGAAAAGTGTCTGTGTGTGTGTCTGTCTGTCTGTCTGGCTGTCTGTAGACTTTTTTTTCTATGGCAAACGATAACTGCCGCAAATTCAAACAGAATCAAATAATGTTTTGCATACAGCCCTGATTGGCACAGTACTCGCGACCTATTGTTTTTGGTGAAGATCGGTTGAGGGAAAGGGGTAGTTTACCGGCAACGGTTTTTTTTTAGCAAGGGTAATTTTGTTTGTTTGGCAAACGATAACAGCCGCAAATTCAAACAGAATCAAATAATGTTTCGCATACAGCCCTGAATTGTAGAGGTCTCAATGACTTTCGATTTTGGTGAAGATCGGTTAAGGGGAAGGGGTAGTTTACCAGCAACCTTTTATGTTTTAACAAGAGTAAAGTACTTGAAAATTTATTTAAACTTTTTGAAACAATGCTAATTGTTAAAAATAAAATAATTTTGTTGCCAGGCAATAAAATTATAATTTTTTCATTTTAATGTAATATAATATTTTCATATAATACAGCAATAAAAAGGCAGGTAAGAAACAGCCTGGCTGTTTGCCTGAAAGTGATTTTAAATATAAATCTTACAATATGGAAGTCATGTATGGTTCTCCATACCGATATTTTCTTTTGGGCCCTCATTTTCTCTTCTCTTCGTTGAATAGAAAGTTGCTTCCTGATGATCGCCTCTAGTGTGGTTACTCAGCTGATTATTTACTCGCTTCAGGTCCCTCTTTAGGTCTTGACATTCATCCACGACCATTATAAACATTTCTAGGGTAACCACTCCTCTAGTAGTGGTTGCTACTCTAGTGCGTTCCGAGAAAAGACGCGCTAGCTTATACACTAGGTCTCTCTCCTCCATTGGTGGTGTTAAATGTTTTACTTGTGCCATTACGTTTAGCACATAGTTGGTGGTTGTCATATTCATGGACGGGTGATAATTATTAATTTCCAGATGATCACGCACCCTTTTTTGAATCTGTACGTTCCAGTATTGAGCAAGGAATTTCTCTCTGAAGGCGGCGTAGGTTTGGACTCGGTCCAAGATGACTTTCCACACGTACCTGCCCAATTCTTGAGGCATCGGCTTAACATGTCCTTCTTTTCCTCGTCGTCCATCAGTGGGTTTACGCGAGTTACATAAGACTCAAACAGCCGTAGAAACTCCACAGGATTCTCATGTGGGTTTCCTGAGAATACAAGGTTTTCCGGTTCTTCCTTATAGCTGCCACACCTCACGACTTTGGTTTGCTGTGACTTCATTGCCTTAGCCAGATCTTCCCGCATGACCTTTAATTGTTGTTCTACGTTTTGATGTACTTCGTCTCGGTCAGCCTTACTCTCTACTTGTTTCTTAAACTCCTTAATATTTTCACCCAGTTGGGTGCACTCTACCCTATTACACTGGATTTTTTCTTTATTTAGAAGCGTTTGGGTTTTTAACTCAGCAGTTACTTCGCTGAATTGTTGGTTAATAAGGGTTACTTTCTGTTGTAACCGTTCATGAAATTCGTTTCTAAATTTATTTAGTTTTTCGTCTTGGCAGCGAAAATTAGTACTTACTTGTTTCTTAAATTCCTCTATTGTAGCTTTAACCTCTTCGGTATGTTTATCAAACTTAAGATTACTCTCATCTATTTTGCTATTGTTACTATCTATTTTACTAGCTAAATAAGCTATTTTTTCATCTATTTTTTAAATGTAGCTTCTTTACTACATTGTCTATTTGGCTAGATAAATTTTCGTTTATTTGTCTCATTTCGTTAGATAAGTATCTATTAGTTTGCTCTATTTTATTATTAACATCATTTATTAATTTTTGATTACTTTCTTCTAATTTTTGATTATTTTCTTTAAATTTACTAATTAATTGACTACTTATATTTTTAATTTTACTTTCAATTTTACTATTATTTTCATCCATTTTAGTGGTCAACTGCTTGAACATCTGTTCAATTGCTGCCATATCTACTGCTTGTGATTTAGCCATTTTTATTTATTTATTTTTTTTACCATAACTATTTAACATAGTTCATTTTATTATTTAACCCTTTAACAGTTATTTGTAAACTTAAATATTCCACTTCGTTTTAAATTAAGTATTATTACAATTCAAACTAGTCCCTTGGGTTAATATCGGTTTAATCGAGTTTACTCGGGCCCTATAGTTGCGGCGACAAATTATATAACACCCTTTTCCTCTATCAATCTACTTTCTATATATATATATATATATATATATATATATATAGATAGAACAAATTTTACTTACTCGTGACTTTCTCTTTACCTGGGCGCCACAACAAATCCCAGATACAAATGACACGGATTCAGCTTAGCTCAGAGCACAGAGACACACTATCTCAGGATTCGTTCAGTGAGTGTGGAATTTAAGGGGAATCGTTACAAATAACTATTGAAATTTGTTGAAGTTTGTTTAATTAACGATTCTGTTATTGTATTAATTTCTTTAAAAGCTATGTTAATGACTTATTGCTAACCTATATCTTATTGGTTAATGAGTGTGCTTGAAAAGTGAAGATTAAAACGTCGAAACGACCAATTCCTCTTATCTGGTTTATTTAGGGATTTTATATCTCCCAAACCAGTGCTAAAGAACGGGTCTGCAATAATTTGCACGTTCAATAGTACACCTCACTCTCCATTCAACACTCCTATATTACTTTATATCTAACCTTAATAATTAAATACAAAATTTGAATTTATCTAGTGTCTTTAAAAATTGTTTATTGATTTAATTATTTTTTTGTTATTTATGTTCATTGATCAATGACTATATTTCTTATCTGATTGATGCGTCGATCGTAGATAGTAATCAGTAGAGGTACTCGTTTTGATGGTTCGGCTCAGAAGAAATGATGTTGATCAATAACGTTGACTGATGATCCTGGACAATTACAAACGCTGTAGCTACTCTGGTGCACAGGTCACTTCACTGTTACCTAATTATTTATTAATTAATTATTTAATTAATGAATTTGTTATTACGCAGCGAGATTATTTATTGAACCTTACTAGTTCCTCTACTACTGCGGACCACTTCGCGAACTGTTTATTTAAATAAATACTTTGCGTTGTTTGTGCAATTTAGCTCGTATTTAACACACGTCTTGCTTATTTAATGCCCGAACGAAGAGTGCTCAATTCCCTCATTCTGAGTTGGCGTCTCCTCTAAATACAGGATTCTGATTGGTTGTTTCAAATAAATCATGCGTTTTCCACTTGAAACAATATCGAACAAGTCGGTCAAACGCTCCTTAACAAGTTTGAGATGGTAGAGAATTACTGGATAATTTCATACTTCCTCTGTTCGCAAATCGTTTGATTACAGGTATTTGCAAACGTGATTTCAAAGATCTGACCACAGAATATTATTGCTTTGGTCTTTCTCTGTATGTGTGTGAAAACACCTAATTCGTACCTAGCCTAATTCTCTAGTTATATCTCTTGGCGTTCTTCTTCTGTATAACGTCTGTAAATGTTAATTATATTAGTTGATATTTTGGCTGCTTATAGAGCTGTAATTGCTGAACACTATGCAGGTTTCAGAATTGCCGTATATTTCTTAGTTTTCAAGATATTGCAGTTTGAATAGATAAAATTAATTGAATAAAATTTCATGTCTGTGCCCGCATCAGTAGTAGCAGTGGCGATGTTAGACAGAGATAGCTGCGATTATTCCCTCTCTCTCTTGCTTACGCCGCTAGACTAGCACAGTTTGACACTATCGTATAACGATCTGATAGGTCGACTATATGAATCGTTATATATACCACCACACGGTATAAAAAAAATTTGATTATTTAAGAAATACATACATTTTTTTTCTTGTATACTTTTACACTAATTAAAATTTGCACATATAAATTTTCGCACTTTTTTTGGACTTTTGGTTTTTCTTGCATAAAATTTGCACAAATAAAATTTTGCTTACTTCTACTTTATAGCTAATTATTACAATATGTTACTTAACCTAACATGGCATACACATATTAGATATTTACGTGAACATTAATACTTTAATCAGAATTTTAACTTAATGGACGTCAATAATCAAAACAACAATACTGACATTTATTCAGCTACTTCTTATTAACATTGACATTGGTTCAAAGACATTTCTAAAATTTTGTTTGACTATGTTTGATTCACATACCTCATTGGCTCAAACCATTGTTTCCTTATTGCTCTATATTTTGTCTATATTTCCTCAAACTATCCCCATGGTACTTTCCTATAATTTTGTTTTAATAATTTCCACCTATGGGAACATAGCTTATATAGCTTACCGTCATATATGGAAAATCCTGGTTTGGCGTTGGTAACCGCACTTCTCCAAGCTACACTAATCCTAGGGTCTTCTTGTTGATGGGTCCCTATTTCCTTAAGTCGTCTAACTACTTCAGGTTTTGCTACATGTTTTACTGCGTGAATATCTATATCAGTGCTACTTCTTTTACTGTTAACTGTATCCATGTTGTTTTCTGATGGTGGATTTCTACTAAGTACATCTGCTACCAAGTTGTCTTTCGTTTTATAATATTTTATTTCAAACTGGTACTCTTGTATAGCCAAGATCCAGCGAGTCAGACGAGCACCTAGCAATTTACACTTTAATAAAAATACTAACGCCCTATTGTCGGTGATTATAGTAAGTTTAGCACCCAGAATATAACTTCTAAACTTTGACAGGCTATTCACTATCGCTAATAGCTCTTTTTCTGTCGTAAAATAAGTTAATTCCGCCCCTTTAAGTGTGCGACTTACAAATCGTAATACCGCTTTTTGGACCTTCTCATCTATTTGATATAAGTGTGCTTCTATAGCAATATTGCTGGCGTCAGATTGTAAATAGAATCTTTCTCCTACCCTCGGATGATGTAATATAACAGTATTTATAAAAAGACTTTTCACTTGTTGTAGCCCTTCATCGTGGTCCCTTGTCCACCTCCATTTACTCCCTTTGTTTAACAACTTCAACAATGGAACAGTACTTTCTGCGTATTTACTTGTAAACCTCTGATAGTATTTAGCTAAACCTAGAAATGACTTTAGCTGCTTGCAGTTCTTTGGAGTTGGAAATTCTTGTATGGCTTTTACCTTCTCTGGGTCCGTGGTTATTCCTTCCACTGAGATTCGGTGACCTAAAAACTTAATTTCCTCCTTACCAAAATCTGATTTCTGTAGATTCAGCGTCATGTTTGCTGATCTTAAGTTTGCAAAAATATTTCTTAAATGTTGTAAGTGCTCCTTGATTGTTTGTGACACACATAGAATATCATTTGAAATTTATTTCGGTCTTCCATTCAAGTAATGTTTCTCCCCGATAATACAGTCATGAAGGAGTTTCGGGACTATAAGAGCTACAATTTGGGTTTGGGTACCATTTATATTGGTAGGTAAATAAATTTGTTCAGTTATCTTTTGCATTTTGGCTCCAGTGGCTCCCTGTACATTACAATTTTTTACGGGTAGTCTGGGACAATTACGCAACTGACTATTATTTTCTACAAACTTTGAGCTGACACAGGTTACCTCAATGCCGGTGTCCATTAACGCTTTTACTAGTAGATTACTGATTTCACAAATTATTTCCGGACATTCAGGATAATGGTTTCTACCCAATTCTTCCTCTTCTTTTAACAAGAACTCCCTATCGTTCACTTGATTTATATTATTTGTTAATTTACTTTTAACTGTATTAATGGGTTGTTTCACTGCAGGTTATGGTAGATTTAGTTTTGTTTCTTTTCTACCTGCAGTGGCTTCCCGTTTCCCGTATTCGTTTTACTAGTAGACGGTTGTGGCCCGGTAGATGATATGGCTGTCTTACATACCTTAAACCCTTTACTTGGTCGGGTTTCAACACTCCTACTTCTACCCTTCTCTTCCAATTCCTGCCGATATTGGGGTTTGTTACCCGGATATGGGTTAAACCTTTTTACTTCCATATTCCTTAAGGAATGGAAGTATGGTGATGGCAAAAAAAATCGTGTTCGAGATTATTGCAGATTCTGATTCTACTACACTCAAAACATGAAAAAAAGTCGTTTTCCGAAAAGTGTCTGTGTGTGTGTCTGTCTGTCTGTCTGTCTGTCTGTAGACTTTTTTTTCTATGGCAAACGATAACTGCCGCAAATTCAAACAGAATCAAATAATGTTTTGCATACAGCCCTGATTGGCACAGTACTCGCGACCTATTGTTTTGGTGAAGATCGCTTGAGGGAAAGGGGTAGTTTACCGGCAACGGTTTTTTTTTAGCAAGGGTAATTTTGTTTGTTTGGCAAACGATAACAGCCGCAAATTCAAACAGAATCAAATAATGTTTCGCATACAGCCCTGAATTGTAGAGGTCTCAATGACTTTCGATTTTGGTGAAGATCGGTTAAGGGGAAGGGGTAGTTTAACAGCAACCTTTTATGTTTTAACAAGAGTAAAGTACTTGAAAATTTATTTAAACTTTTTGAAACAATGCTAATTGTTAAAAATAAAATAATTTTGTTGCCAGGCAATAAAATTATAATTTTTTCATTTTAATGTAATATAATATTTTCATATAATACAGCAATAAAAAGGCAGGTAAGAAACAGCCTGGCTGTTTGCCTGAAAGTGATTTTAAATATAAATCTTACAACATGGAAGTCATGAATGGTTCTCCATATCGATATTTTCTTTTGGGCCCTCATTTTCTCTTCTCTTCGTTGAATAGAAAGTTGCTTCCTGATGATCGCCTCTAGTGTGGTTACTCAGCTGATTATTTACTCGCTTCAGGTCCCTCTTTAGGTCTTGACATTCATCCACGACCATTATAAACATTTCTAGGGTAACCACTCCTCTAGTAGTGGTTGCTACTCTAGTGCGTTCCGAGAAAAGTCGCGCTAGCTTATACACTAGGTCTCTCTCCTCCATTGGTGGTGTTAAATGTTTTACTTGTGCCATTACGTTTAGCACATAGTTGGTGGTTGTCATATTCATGGACGGGTGATAATTATTAATTTCCAGATGATCACGCACCCTTTTTTGAATCTGTACGTTCCAGTATTGAGCAAGGAATTTCTCTCTGAAGGCGGCGTAGGTTTGGACTCGGTCCAAGATGACTTTCCACACGTACCTGCCCAATTCTTGAGGCATCGGCTTAACATGTCCTTCTTTTCCTCGTCGTCCATCAGTGGGTTTACGCGAGTTACATAAGACTCAAACAGCCGTAGAAACTCCACAGGATTCTCATGTGGGTTTCCTGAGAATACAAGGTTTTCCGGTTCTTCCTTATAGCTGCCACACCTCACGACTTTGGTTTGCTGTGACTTCATTGCCTTAGCCAGATCTTCCCGCATGACCTTTAATTGTTGTTCTACGTTTTGATGTACTTCGTCTCGGTCAGCCTTACTCTCTACTTGTTTCTTAAACTCCTTAATATTTTCACCCAGTTGGGTGCACTCTACCCTATTACACTGGATTTTTTCTTTATTTAGAAGCGTTTGGGTTTTTAACTCAGCAGTTACTTCGCTGAATTGTTGGTTAATAAGGGTTACTTTCTGTTGTAACCGTTCATGAAATTCGTTTCTAAATTTATTTAGTTTTTCGTCTTGGCAGCGAAAATTAGTACTTACTTGTTTCTTAAATTCCTCTATTGTAGCTTTAACCTCTTCGGTATGTTTATCAAACTTAAGATTACTCTCATCTATTTTGCTATTGTTACTATCTATTTTACTAGCTAAATAAGCTATTTTTTCATCTATTTTAAATGTAGCTTCTTTACTACATTGTCTATTTGGCTAGATAAATTTTCGTTTATTTGTCTCATTTCGTTAGATAAGTATTTATTAGTTTGCTCTATTTTATTATTAACATCATTTATTAATTTTTGATTACTTTCTTCTAATTTTTGATTATTTTCTTTAAATTTACTAATTAATTGACTACTTATATTTTCAATTTTACTTTCAATTTTACTATTATTTTCATCCATTTTAGTGGTCAACTGCTTGAACATCTGTTCAATTGCTGCCATATCTACTGCTTGTGATTTAGCCATTTTTATTTATTTATTTTTTTTACCATAACTATTTAACATAGTTCATTTTATTATTTTACCCTTTAACAGTTATTTGTAAACTTAAATATTCCACTTCGTTTTAAATTAAGTATTATTACAATTCAAACTAGTCCCTTGGGTTAATATCGGTTTAATCGAGTTTACTCGGGCCCTATAGTTGCGGCGACAAATTATATAACACCCTTTTCCTCTATCAATCTACTTTCTATATATATATATATAGATAGAACAAATTTTACTTACTCGTGACTTTCTCTTTACCTGGGCGCCACAACAAATCCCAGATACAAATGACACGGATTCAGCTTAGCTCAGAGCACAGAGACACACTATCTCAGGATTCGTTCAGTGAGTGTGGAATTTAAGGGGAATCGTTACAAATAACTATTGAAATTTGTTGAAGTTTGTTTAATTAACGATTCTGTTATTGTATTAATTTCTTTAAAAGCTATGTTAATGACTTATTGCTAACCTAAATCTTATTGGTTAATGAGTGTGCTTGAAAAGTGAAGATTAAAACGTCCAAACGACCAATTGCTCTTATCTGGTTTATTTAGGGATTTTATATCTCCCAAACCAGTGCTAAAGAACGGGTCTGCAATAATTTGCACGTTCAATAGTACACCTCACTCTCCATTCAACACTCCTATATTACTTTATATCTAACCTTAATAATTAAATACAAAATTTGAATTTATCTAGTGTCTTTAAAAATTGTTTATTGATTTAATTATTTTTTTGTTATTTATGTTCATTGATCAATGACTATATTTCTTATCTGATTGATGCGTCGGTCGTAGATAGTAATCAGTAGAGGTACTCGTTTTGATGGTTCGGCTCAGAAGAAATGATGTTGATCAATAAAGTTGACTGATGATCCTGGACAATTACAGATGCTGTAGCTACTCTGGTGCACAGGTCACTTCACTGTTACTTAATTATTAATTAATTAATTATTTAATTAATGAATTTGTTATTACGCAGCGAGATTATTTATTGAACCTTACTAGTTCCTCTACTACTGCGGACCACTTCGCGAACTGTTTATTTAAATAAATACTTTGCGTTGTTTGTGCAATTTAGCTCGTATTTAACACACTTCTTGCTTATTTAATGCCCGAACGAAGAGTGCTGAATTCCCTCATTCTGAGTTGGCGTCTCCTCTAAATACAGGATTCTGATTGGTTGTTCCAAATAAATCATGCGTTTTCCACTTGAAACAATATCGAACAAGTCGGTCAAACGCTCCTTAACAAGTTTGAGATGGTAGAGAATTACTGGATAATTTCATACTTCCTCTGTTTGAAAATTGTTTGATTACAGGTATTTGCAAACGTGATTTCAAAGATCTGACCACAGAATATTATTGCTTTGGTCTTTCTCTGTATGTGAGTGAAAACACCTAATTCGTACCTAGCCTAATATTCTAGTTATATCTCTTGGGGTTCTTCTTCTGTATAACGTCTTTAAATGTTAATTATATTAGTTGATGTTTTGGCTACTTATAGAGCTTTAATTGCAGAACACTATGCAGGTTTCAGAATTGCCGTATATTTCTTAGTTTTCAAGATATTGCAGTTTGAATAGATAAAATTAATTGAATAAAATTTCATGTCTGTGCCCGCATCAGTAGTAGCAGTGGCGATGTTAGACAGAGATAGCTGCGATTATTCCCTCTCTCTCTTGCTTACGCCGCTAGACTAGCACAGTTTGGCACTTTCACATAACGATCTGATAGGTCGACTATATGAATCGTTATAATATATATATATATATATATATATATATATATATGTTTTATGAACATTTGTGCGTCCGTCTTAACAAATTTTATCATCGTAGTGGCGTCTGTTAGATTTTGACGTCCGTATATCGGACGCTAAAATGTAATCCCTTATAGAAAATGTGTTCTGTGGAATAAAAGTTTGTAAGTTCTACAAAAATCCTTTATGAGCACATTGTTAATGAAACATCTTAATTTTTTTAACTTTCAACTCATTATTTTGGCACCACGAATTTTTAAAGTTTTATCTGCGGGTGCCAAATTGACAGACTTTTGAAAATTGTTATTCAATATGTAGTTCATGGTTTGTCCACCACGTAGTACTACCATCGTCTATATACACTCTGCGCGCCTTTTTTTCATTTAGTTTGCAATCATTATGGAATCCGTAGATTTGGCAACACTGTCATAGCATAAACGCACAGGTCAAATGACAAACGCAATCCAAGCCTGTTTCAGACTGTGCTAAGTGGGTCAAAGATTATGTCCTTTTTTAATGATTCGCTTCGTTTTTCTGATATTCTCATGTTCACTTATCAGTTCATTTTCCCACTAAACCTCATTTTACTTTCTCCTACATTCCGCACTTTTGATTTTATTCTCTTTATAAACCGTTTGATATGTGCTTTACAATAGTTTAAGTTTTGAATCAACAGAGAAAAAGTGTTCAGGACAAAAACGTTAAAAATTTGATTCTTCACAACAGTTTAATTTTTGTGTGAAGAAAGAGAAACTGTGTGTTTTGTGTGTGTGTGTGTGTGTGTGTGTGAGAGAGAGAGAGAGAGAGAGAGAGAGAGAGAGAGAGAGAGAGAGAGAGAGAGAGAATAACACTTATATTAGAAAGTTATACCTTTATGTCGAAGGGTTAGAGAGAGATAAAACAAAAGGATACATGGTGTGGGAAAGAGTGAGTGAGAGGGGTTGGTGACAGGGTAAAAATATTAAAAATTTGATTGTCATTTGCAATTTAATTTCTATTAGAGTGAGACGGGGGAGAGAAAGAGAGAGAGAGAGAGAGAGAGAGAGAGAGAGAGAGAGAGAGAGAGAGAGAGCAGGCAGAGAGATAGAGAAAATAGAACGCGTAGTACGTGCATTAGCGTTCCTACCGAGAAGCGTTACGCCTGAGGAGGGGGAGAGGCTAGTGAATGAATATGCGACTCTGCTACGTTTACACTGCGAGAAAATTTCGACGGAAATACGCAAGCAGTGTCCAGTAGGCGTTTGCACTAAGCCGTAGTTTATACCGCGAGAGATAGTCCAAGTGTTCACTACGTGCTTGCGCGAGCTATTATCGTAATTTATTCCGACAGATGTATGAAACTCCGTTTACACTAGACTGTAAGTTTGGGCAAGTAGTCCTGTCCCAACTTTTCCCGCTGAGCACTCTTCAGAGAGGTGTCAGCCATGGCATGACGTTTATTAAAACAGTAAATTAAAAATAAATAACTATTGTATGTATTTGTTTATTTCCCATTTAAATGATTGTCGAATTAGATTTATTACAGTATTGATTTAGTAAAATACAGTACGGTTTTACGTGAAAAAATATATGATTTTCTTTTTGAGAGACAAGGTTGAATTTTCATAATGTTTTTTATGAATCATCATGTCAAACATGTATAGCTGCTTGGTGACTGAACAAACTAAACAAATGAAATATCTTGACTTCATAATAGACAGTAACCTCTCATAGAAAAGTTTTATTTGTAACCTGAAGAAATAGTTGCATACATTCTTACGTAAATTCTATTTGTTACGAGATTTTTGTCCCGAAAGTAACAATTGCTTACTACAATTGTCATGTGTAAAAGTTTTCGTATTGATGACTAACAAAATTGTTTTATGAAGGTATGCAGCAATAAATTGTTGTCAGCTGTGGTACTATCAAGGAGAACTAGCTAATAACAGACATCAGCTGTCTTGTGTATACGCACACGAGGCAGTTGAAGACATAATACGCAATCCTGTTCAAATAAACAAACTCGTATTCTCTCAGCGTGCGATCTTGCATAAGTAGTCATAACTAACTGTTACGTGATTATAAACACCAGACAGGTTGATGAAAGAAAGAAGCCATGCTTTATATTCTCGTAGAAACGAGTGAAATTTTAAAATAATAATGTCCATTTTAGATCATTTATTTACATTTTCTGATAACCTATACGTAAATTATACGTAACAGTCTAACAAGTATTTACATTAATACTCCTACTTTATTAGTTATTTACACACATACTCTAGAAATATTTCAGTTTTCACCTAAGTTTTATAAGAACAAAAGTAATGTTCTCATAATTTAGTGTTTATTAGTTTAAAATGCTTTAAGCATAGCAAATAAAACAGTATTGTATTCTTGCTATTAATTTTATGACGTGGCATAAACGCGCGAATACAAACACTCGCACCCGCACGCATGCACACATATTATTAACTCATGAGATTTCGACAATCTGATGTTGAAAATTCCAATCGTGGATATTTTATAGATACAACCTTTTTTAGACTTTGGTTATTGTGGGAAACATATTGAATAGAATACCGTAGCGTTAAACGAAATGTATTTACTTTATTCAGCTGTTAAAATAAGATACTTAAATTCGATTACGTTTTTTAATGTATTTGTATTTGTATTAAATATGAACTACAAAGTTCTAATTTAAATTAAGATTGAAAGTGCCTTTGATTCACAAGAATTTACTGTCATGTGTTCTTCTCTGATACGCTTTAAATAACGACAACTCACATTTTAAAATTTACAGTTCAGGTCAAATCACTAGTAATCCAGTCCAGTGTGTCACTATTAAAGAAGGAACATAATTCCTATTACAAATAATGAAGCTTTTTAGACCTGGTATTACTAGATGGTAAGTAAATAATCAAAATGTTTTATACAATTTGTAGGTTCCTTGTCATTCAGTTCATACTATCTATAATCAAGTTAAAACATTCGCTAACATTTTGTATTTAATTCCTTCAAAAAAAGAACACTCGCGAGGAAGTTTTTAAAACGGTTCGAGTAGTTGTCAATATTGTTCTTTTGAAAAATAAGGGCATTACAGTCTGTGTATGACTGCCAATTTGTTTACGTTCTCAAAAATATCGGTATGGAGAACCATACATGACTTCTATGTTCTAAGTTTTATATATAAAATCATTAACGAAATGAAATGTTTCCATAGAAACTACTTCTTTCCACTTATTGCTTCAGCCTTAACCACAGTACTGTGGTCACTAACGCATACTACCTCACGTTATCGCACTCTATTTTCACTGATGATGGTAGTCGATGGCACTACCGAAACGTCTGGTTTTGCAGAAAACTTTGGTCTACGGCCAAACAGGACGGGAAGGAATTTTAACAACAAACTACTTCTTTGTTGCCGATAACGTAGTACATATATAAAAAATTATCCCCACCCCGTTCAACTAGCCTCATCATTTATAGATATTTCATCTACGTTTCTACAGTGGATTATTAAGATCTTATCAGGATACTTTATTTTTCAAACTTAAGTACTTTACTCTTATTACAACAAAAAATGTTTCAGGTAAACTACCCTTTCCCCCTAACCGATCTTCACCAAAATCAATAGGCCTTGAGTCCTCTACAACTCAGGGACATACGTAAAATATTATTTGATTCTGTTTGAATTTACGGCAGTTATCGTTCGTCATGAAAAAATTTCTCTTGTTACAACATAAAATGTTGCATGTAAACTACCCCTTTCCCCTTAACCGATCTTCACAAAAATCAACAGGCCTTGAGTACTCTATAATTTAGGGATGCATGTAAAACATTATTTGATTCTGTTTCAATGTGCGGCAGTTATCGTTCGTCATAGAAACAATCTTGTTAAAACATTAAAAGTGGCTGGTAAACTACCCCTTTCCTTTAACCGATATTCACCAAAATCAATAGGCCATGAGTCCTCTACAAATTAGGCACATATGTAAAAAATCATTTGATTCTGTTTGAATTTGCGGCAGTTATCGCTCTTCATGGAAAACGTTCTCTTGTTACAACATAAAATGTTGCTGGTAAACAACCCCTTTCCCATAACTGATCTTCAACAAAATCATCAGACATAGAGTTATCTACAATTGAGGAAGGTATGCACAAAATTATTTGATTCTGTTTAAACGTGCGGCAGTTATCGTTCGTCATAGAAACAATTACTTTTGTTAAAACATAAAATTGTGACAGGTAAACTACCCCTTTTCCTTAACCGATCTTCACGAAAATCAGTCTTTTATAATTGATGAACGTATGCAAAAAAATTTGATTCTTTTGAATGTGCGGCAGTTATCGTTCGTCATAGAAAAAATTACCGTTGTTAAAACATAAAATGTTGCTGGTAAACTACTCCTTTCCCTTAACCGATCTTCACAAAAATCAACAGACATTGAGATATCTATAGGTCAGGAAGGTGTGCAAAACATTATTTGATTCTGATTGAATTTACGGTAGTTATCATTCGTCATAAAAAATACCCTTGTTACAACATAAAACGTTGCAGGTAAACTATCCCTTTCCCTTAACCGATCTTCACCAAACACAAAAGGTCTTGCGTACTCTACAAATAAGGGCTGTATGCAAAACATTATTTGATTCTGTTTGAATTTGCGGCTGTTATCGTTTGCCATAGAAAAAATTACCCTTGATTAAAAAAAAATTTTGCAGGTAAACTATCCCTTTCCCTTAACTGATCTCCACCAAAGACAATAGGTCGCGAGTACTCTACAAATAAAGACTGTATGCAAAAATTATTTGATTGTTTGAATTTGCGGCTGTTATCGTTTGCCATAGAAAAAAATCTACACACACACACACACACACACACACACACACACACACACACACACACACACACACATTTCGAAAAATGACTTTTTTCATGTTTTGAGTGTAGTACAATCAGAATCTGCAATAATCTCGAACACGATTTTTTTTCCCATCATCATACTTCCATTTCCTTAAGTAAAATCAATACTGTGCATTCACTAGATGTGGCTGTAGTACTCGTTTGAGCAGAACCATGACAATCAAAAGCCTTTCATGTAATAACTTGTATTTACTTACGCAGCACTTTCCGACACTATATCTGTGCACCAATCAGATTAGACCTTTAGTAAGATTAGATTACCGTATTGAGTGCACGTTGACGCTGTGTAGTCACAATTAGTGTTCATGAAACGCAGCTTGAAGTGAATCGGCCTATCGTGTCGTCGTCATTTTGCTGCCGGTATAGTCGTTGTTTATTAATCTACAGAAACATGACAAAAACGAACTACACATATAAATTAATAACCACTGATGACGACTCCCATCCTTTTGATCGAGGGTGTATTAGATTTTTAACGGTTCACACATACACAACGATCTTTTTTACATACCGATTTGGCAATGAAAGTACTGCAATTGATAATTATGTCTTTGTTTGGGATTAGATTGTAACTTTGTGTAGATCTAGTTACGTAGCTGTTCCCTCTAATAATATATGTCCAAAATGTTTTATTACAAAATATGTAGCATGCACAGAATTAGCACCAAATAAATACCAGAACTGTTAGCTTATTATAACTTTATACAGTATTTTGTAACAATTTGTTACTGTGCTTGTTATGTTCCAACATTAAAAGTTATAAATACATTTTTAAAACATTCCGTTTTTACACTAAGCATTTTATTACGACTTGCACTTTTTGTGTAGAGTGTTATAAGTGTACTGAAAACGTATATTAAAGAAACCGTAAATCAGTATTTGACAGTATTTACACTACTGAAGTATATATCTGAACAGTGTATGAAGCCAACCACAGTTTTTAATATATTTTATTACAAATTTTATGTCCGTTTGGACATCCAATTGTTCTTGTATCCGAATGACTCTCGATCCCAATTTATTATGATACTGATGCTCTACTTTGATGCAGATCACTATCAAGACATTTGTATGTGCATAACTTATTTTTTCCGCCTTATGATTTTATAATTGAAAAAGGTTTTTACCCTGTTGTTTTCTTATTATTACCTGTAACACCACTCTTAGGCTTTAAAATTCTAACTTGAATGTGCCCATAAGATTTTTAAATTTCAAAAGATTAACGCTACTGATTAACCAAATTATCGTACTTATTAATATTTTATAATTCTCAAATAGTTAAAAAATGCTGACTTATTCAATCAGTTAAACGTTTAATTAGCTACCTTTATTTTGAACTTTTGGATACTTCATTTTATTAGAATTTTGAATTTCAAAATTTTTCGTTTATAATTCTTTTTAATCACAAAGTTTATCATTGATTCCTTTCTCAAAATAAATATTTTTGTTTAAAATTGATATAATTATGTACTCTGCTAGTAATGATCTAAATTGAAATGTTCTCTCTACACTTAATTTAGCTTTCTAATAATTCATCAAATCAAGGACAACATTTCAGTAACTGTTTTTTATTAGTACGGTATATTAATAAGAACCATATTGGATATCTTCACTAAACTCATTTACCACTCCATAAATTTGAGGAAAAGCAAATAAATGAAAACGTCAAAAGTAGCCTACTACTCATCATCATCATCAGCAAGGGTTATACAAAAGTGGTTTGTTCCGGGCCTAAGCAGATAGACTAGAAATGGTCATTCTAATGCTTCTTGGGACGCCCCATACCTCTCCGTCGATTTCGGCTTATAGTTCAATAGGTGTTTGAGAATGCTTTAGTCATCGTTTCAGTTAAAATTTCCAAACATTTTAGCCTATAATGGGGCAGTCCTATCAAATATTCACATAACATTCAGTTTCTTCCGTACATCGAGATTTATTTTGGGATCAGTATTTGTGAAGAGTATATCATATTACGCTTCCGAGACCTCGTGAAGACGACTGCTCTGCGATTTCGTCCTTAGAAGTCGGAATTCTTAAACCCATAGACAATGAAGAACTTCAAGCGTGTTTCTTTACTCGTTGATTAAAAAAATGGTTTGGGTACTCGTTGTACCGGGTTAACTAGGCACTGGTCCTCATATTCTTAGTGTTGGATGAAGTAATGCTAGCTTTCAAAGAAGCCTTCACCTCTCTCAAGCCAAGACGGTTCTGCGGGGTAAAGTGCAATATCTTATAAGAGGTTACCCTTTTGATGTTGAACAGTATAGATTTAGACCGGAAAGTCGATAAATATTCTTTGGAGATCAGTAGTAGCCAACAGTACCAAGTTGAGGCGTAAGGGAAATGATTCTGGACGGTTTTATATTTGGAATATTACAGGCGCAAATTAAGTTGGATTTAATGGGTTGTACTATTGTGTACAGGGAAATTTGATCTCCTTAGTATGATAAGATAGTCAGTTTATGGGAGACAACCTACAGAAATAGGACTGGACGTTAAGCCCAAAGGTGGCAACCCCACTATCGCATTGCCGTGCGATATGCAAGTAACATATTCAGGAGACATATTAGTTATCAAACGGTCGCAAGCAAGATGTAACCGGAGGGAAAATGTCAAAAGTGCTTTCCAACAAATTTTAATTTTGCGTATTTATTAAGTAAGGAAATTAGAATAAATTTGTAATGGAATGCTCTAACAGAAAACCTATATTTCACTCACATTGTTTATAATTTTTTTCTCATTGTGTTCGCAAACCGTAATTCGTATTTTTAAAAATCTCAATTAGCCTATAATGACATTGCACATTTAGTTGCCATGGAAATTTGTAAACAAAGATATGATGAAAAAGAAATGTGTATTTTAATGTGTCTAAAAAACACTGTTGTTTCTATGACATTTTTAAATATTTGTTTTCCTATAAATAATAGTTTTATATAATTGAAAGTAAATTAACAAAACAGAAAGAAAATTTCAAGACAATACAAAATTATGGGCGTGACGAGATGTAAAACGAGAGGCAAAAGCTAAAACAAATGTTGAAGGTAGATGAGATATAAAGCAAAGATAAATAAGGAGGACCGATTCGAAGATACAAACATACATGGGAGAAGGTAGTATATTATTTACCATCAGGGAATAACACACGAAACTGCATCAAACACAATAAAACTAACAATTTTTTTTTAATTATAAGTGAGGTCTTGTATTAGGCAACAATAAAAATGAAAGAGTGGATTCTTCAGTACAAAACGTGTTACCCCAGAGAGTCCTCTTTAGTTAGGAAATTTTAGACTAGTTATACTTTTTGTGGTTCAAATCCTCTAATCGACACCATATCTAGAAGATTCATGTCCCCGTTTGTTTAACACAATCCGCTACGTGAAGCTATTCAGTAATATGTTTTTTGAATTCAACGTTAATTACTACATTTTAATTTATAGTCATTATTAATGAAACTTTGATTTACTTTCACAAATTTACAAAATATTGTTAATGCCTTTATTTCAACAGCTATTTCTGAGCGGTATGACAGTTGCAGTTTGATACATGCAGCAGGCTCAGATATTGGACTGTGTTGAGTGAAAAACTAATTACTAGCTTTGGAGAGGGAATTGATCCCTTGACATTGCCCGTAGATATGCCACTGCCTAATTTTATTTTAAGAAGTACCGAGGATTCCCATGCCGTACCCCCTTGCAAACCAATGTTCACGTGTGTTAGTCTCGTCTATACAACGCTTCTATAGATAATAATGCTTATTTATAAAATTTAAAATGCTCAAGAACTGGTGTAGCTATCATGGAAAATAAAAGCGTAAGTAACGCAGTATTAAGTTAGCAGCGGGAGTTCAGTAGTTATTGAACTACGCCCTCTCAACTCTTTAACATGAATACATACAGAGCAAGTAAACGACTCATTTTCGGAGTTTGATGACACACATTAAGAAGAATTGTATGCAATACTGGAAAGAGACAGTAAAAAAAACTGTTAACGCAAAGAGTAACTATACTTACAGACTTAAATAAAAAAAATAAAAGAATGGCTAGAGAATCAGAATAATGGAAAAATGGATTAAGGTCACGAAGTGAATAGGTGAACAATAAATTTACTTCGATCTGATAACAATCTTTATTACTTGTAAGCCAGAAGTCATCATTACGTAAGATAATATGTTCATGACGTTCCCCTACTGATAGCTTTCGCAATCAAGTAGACTACATCTTAATTATCGCTAGGTGGACTCTACGACCTTTACCTTTCCAAACAATTAAAGACTCTACGAGCTCCTCAGAGAAAGATTTTCACAGTAATCAGATTCTTGCACCTAAAGTAGAACTAAACCTGGAAAGGCGTACATCAAAAGAAAGTCAACAAACATGATGGTGTTTAAAAATAGACATGTCATATTAGCAAAATGCGGATATAAGAGTGAAGAGGAAAATTGTTGGTCGGCAATGAACCTATGAGGCATGCAGATAGCGCCTAGCTAAAAGTAAAAATTATATTATAAGAAGAAACTTCTAGAGTAACCACAAACCTGTAATTTCAGTAAAAATTGTTAAAAATGGATAAATAAAGATACGTTTAACACTTACAAACAGCAAACGGGACTACACAATTAAGAGACAAGTATCCTCAAGTAAGCAAAGCCAGAATACAGCAATGTAGGTACGACACGAATAAATACATAAATAAAATCTAGAAAGATTAAAAACAGATAGAAACAAATATCAATTATAATGTCTTCAAATTTAAAACAGTACAAGAAAATTTGTAACAAATTAAAGAACATACGATGCCAATATAAATGAACGACGGAGAAGCTACTGCATAAAAACCTATTCAAAGATAAATGTATAGAGAGAGAATACAGGCAACTTTGCGTTTGACCTGGAAGTCAACATTACCAAGCAATATTAATAACCACGTTAGAAAAAAATAAAACAAAAGAAAGCTGCTGAGAAAGACTGCATAGTAATAGAAATGATTATGTCTCGGTGAAATGGAAATCTAAGTGGTGTTAACAATTTTGATACAAACAGTGAAATTCTGAAACAGGCAAGATGATTGAAGAAGTTCAGTATATGTCCCTCCCAATACATAAAAGTACTTAAAGATCACTGTGACAGAATAATCTTATTTTTCGCATACTATTAAAGTTTAGTTACAAGAATTCTATAACAATTAAAGTATACCTATTACCCCAAATTCAACGTAAGCTAGCAAACGTTTTGCCATATTATTGAATACTAGCAAGATTTAAAAAAAATGTAGGTAATCACACATTATTTTTCAAAATACAATAAAACTTAGATTATTTTAGAAGCTAGAAAATGTGGATAATTGTAGCCGACATTAGGACACCGTAACACATAATCACTTTACGTAAACATGGAAGAGTTACAACAAATCAGTATCAATATCATCACATCAGGGAAGGTAAATCAGGGTTAACTCCCAGCTCACGGAATTTCTCATCGTAAAGAAGGGGTATAACAAGGATGCATTCTCAATCTTATACGATTTAAATTCTAAGGGTTTAAATAGACAGGAGCCACGGATGAATGGGAAGGAGGTATCGCAATGTTAAGTAAGAATGACCTTTAATTGTTGTTCTACATTTTGATGTACTTCGTCTCGGTCAGCCTTACTCTCTACTTGTTTCTTAAACTCCTTAATATTTTCACCCAGTTGGGTGCACTCTACCCTATTACACTAAATCTAAATCTTATTGGTTAATGAGTGTGCTTGAAAAGTGAAGATTAAAACGTCCAAACGACCAATTCCTCTTATCTGGTTTATTTAGGGATTTTATATCTCCCAAACCAGTGCTAAAGAACGGGTCTGCAATAATTTGCACGTTCAATACTACACCTCACTCTCCATTCAACACTCCTATATTACTTTATATCTAACCTTAATAATTAAATACAAAATTTGAATTTATCTAGTGTCTTTAAAAATTGTTTATTGATTTAATTATTTTTTTGTTATTTATGTTCATTGATCATTGACTATATTTCTTATCTGATTGATGCGTCGATCGTAGATAGTAATCAGTAGAGGTACTCCTTTTGATGGTTCGGCTCAGAAGAAATGATGTTGATCAATAACGTTGACTGATGATCCTGGACAATTACAGATGCTGTAGCTACTCTGGTGCACAGGTCACTTCACTGTTACTTAATTATTTGTTAATTAATTATTTAATTAATTAATTTGTTATTACGCAGCGAGATTATTTATTGAACCTTACTAGTTCCTCTACTACTGCGGACCACTTCGCGAACTGTTTATTTAAATAAATACTTTGCGTTGTTTGTGCAATTTAGCTCGTATTTAACACACGTCTTGCTTATTTAATGCCCGAACGAAGAGTGCTCAATTCCCTCATTCTGAGTTGGCGTCTCCTCTAAATACAGGATTCTGATTGGTTGTTTCAAATAAATCATGCGTTTTCCACTTGAAACAATATCGAACAAGTCGGTCAAACGCTCCTTAACAAGTTTGAGATGGTAGAGAATTACTGGATAATTTCATACTTCCTCTGTTCGCAAATCGTTTGATTACAGGTATTTGCAAACGTGATTTCAAAGATCTGACCACAGAATATTATTGCTTTGGTCTTTCTCTGTATGTGTGTGAAAACACCTAATTCGTACCTAGCCTAATTCTCTAGTTATATCTCTTGGCGTTCTTCTTCCGTATAACGTCTGGAAATGTTAATTATATTAGTTGATATTTTGGCTACTTATAGAGCTGTAATTGCTGAACACTATGCAGGTTTCAGAATTGCCGTATATTTCTTAGTTTTCAAGATATTGCAGTTTGAATAGATAAAATTAATTGAATAAAATTTCATGACTGTGCCCGCATCAGTAGTAGCAGTGGCGATGTTAGACAGAGATAGCTGCGATTATTCCCTCTCTCTCTTGCTTACGCCGCTAGACTAGCACAGTTTGACACTTTCGTATAACGATCTGATAGGTCGACTATATGAATCGTTATATATGCCACCACACGGTATAAAAAAAATTTGATTATTTAAGAAATACAAACATTTTTTTCTTGTATACTTTTACACTAATTAAAATTTGCACATATAAATTTTCGCACTTTTTTTGGACTTTTGGTTTTTCTTGCATAAAATTTGCACAAATAAAATTTTGCTTACTTCTACTTTATAGCTAATTATTACAATATGTTACTTAACCTAACATGGCATACACATATTAGATATTTACGTGAACATTAATACTTTAATCAGAATTTTAACTTAATGGACGTCAATAATCAAAACAACAATACTGACATTTATTCAGCTACTTCTTATTAACATTGACATTGGTTCAAAGACATTTCTAAAATTTTGTTTGACTATGTTTGATTCACATACCTCATTGGCTCAAACCATTGTTTCCTTATTGCTTTATATTTTGTCTATATTTCCTCAAACTATCCCCATGGTACTTTCCTATAATTTTGTTTTAATAATTTCCACCTATGGGAACATAGCTTATATAGCTTACCGTCATATATGTAAAATCCTGGTTTGGCGTTGGTAACCGCACTTCTCCAAGCTACACTAATCCTAGGGTCTTCTTGTTGATGGGTCCCTTTTTCCTTAAGTCGTCTAACTACTTCAGGTTTTGATACATGTTTTACTGCGTGAATACCTATATCAGTGCTACTTCTTTTACTGTTAACTGTATCCATGTTGTTTTCTGATGGTGGATTTCTACTAAGTACATCTGCTACCAAGTTGTCTTTCGTTTTATAATATTTTATTTCAAACTGGTACTCTTGTATAGCCAAGATCCAGCGAGTCAGACGAGCACCTAGCAATTTACACTTTAATAAAAATACTAACGCCCTATTGTCGGTGATTATAGTAAGTTTAGCACCCAGAATATAACTTCTAAACTTTGACAGGCTATTCACTATCGCTAATAGCTCTTTTTCTGTCGTAAAATAAGTTAATTCCGCCCCTTTAAGTGTGCGACTTACAAATCGTAATACCGCTTTTTGGCCCTCCTCATTTATTTGATATATGTGTTCTCCTATAGCAATATTGCTGGCTTCAGATTGTAAATAGAATCTTTCTCCTACCCTCGGATGATGTAATATAACAGTATTTATAAAAAGACTTTTCACTTGTTGTAGCCCTTCATCGTGGTCCCTTGTCCACCTCCATTTACTCCCTTTGTTTAACAACTTCAACAATGGAACAGTACTTTCTGCGTATTTACTTGTAAACCTCTGATAGTATTTAGCTAAACCTAGAAATGACTTTAGCTGCTTGCAGTTCTTTGGAGTTGGAAATTCTTGTATGGCTTTTACCTTCTCTGGGTCCGTGGTTATTCCTTCCACTGAGATTCGGTGACCTAAAAACTTAATTTCCTCCTTACCAAACTCTGATTTCTGTAGATTCAGCGTCATATTTGCTGATCTTAAGTTTGCAAAAATATTTCTTAAATGTTGTAAGTGCTCCTTGAATGTTTGTGACACACATAGAATATCATTTGAAATTTATTTCGGTCTTCCATTCAAGTAATGTATCTCCCCGATAATACAGTCATGAACGAGTTTCGGGACTATAAGCGCTACAATTTGGGTTTGGGTACCATTTATATTGATAGGTAAATAAATTTGTTCAGTTATCTTTTGCATTTTGGCTCCAGTGGCTCCCTGTACATTACAATTTTTTACGGGTAGTCTGGGACAATTACGCAACTGACTATTATTTTCTACAAACTTTGAGCTGACACAGGTTACCTCACTGCCGGTGTCCATTAACGCTTTTACTAGTAGATTACTGATTTCACAAATTATTTCCGGACATTCAGGTTAATGGTTTCTACCCAATTCTTCCTCTTCTTTTAACAAGAACTCCCTATCGTTCACTTGATTTATATTATTTGTTAATTTACTTTTAACTGTATTAATGTGTTGTTTCACTGCAGGTAATGGTAGATTTAGTTTTGTTTCTTTTCTACCTGCAGTGGCTTCCCGTTTCCCGTATTCGTTTTACTAGTAGACGGTTGTGGCTCGGTAGATGATATGGCTGTCTTACATATCTTAAACCCTTTACTTGGTCGGGTTTCAACACTCCTACTTCTACCCTTCTCTTCCAATTCCTGCCGATATTGGGATTTGTTACCCGGATATGGGGTATACCTTTTTTCTTTTGGGCGCTCATTTTCTCTTCTCTTCGTTGAGTAGAAAGTTGGTTCCTGATGGTCGCCTCTAGTGTGGTTACTCAGCTGTTTATTTACTCGCTTCAGGTCCCTCTTTAGGTCTTGACATTCATCCACGACCATTATAAACATTTCTAGGGTAACCACTCCTCTAGAAGTGGTTGCTACTCTAGTGCGTTATGAGAAATGACGCGCTAGCTTATACACTAGGTCTCTCTCCTCCATTGGTGGTGTTAAATGTTTTACTTGTGCCATTACGTTTAGCACATAGTTGGTGGTTGTCATATTCATGTTCGGGTGATAATTATCAATTTCCAGATGATCACGCACCCTTCTTTGAATCTGTACGTTCCAGTATTGAGCAAGGAGTGTCTCTCTGAAGTCGGCGTAGGTTTGGACTTGGTCCGAGATGACTTTCCACCACGTACCTGCCCAATTCTTGAGGCATCGGCTTAACATGTCCTTCTTTTCCTCGTCGTCCATCAGTGGGTTTACGCGAGTTACATAAGACTCAAACAGCCGTAGAAACTCCACAGGATTCTCATGTGGGTTTCCTGAGAATACAAGGTTTTCCGGTTCTTCCTTATAGCTGCCACACCTCACGACTTTGGTTTGCTGTGACTTCATTGCCTTAGCCAGATCTTCCCGTATTACCTTTAATTGTTGTTCTACATTTTGATGTACTTCGTCTCGGTCAGCCTTACTCTCTACTTGTTTCTTAAACTCCTTAATATTTTCACCCAGTTGGGTGCACTCTACCCTATTACACTGGATTTCTTCTTTATTTAGAACCGTTTGGGTTTTTAACTCGGCAGTTACTTCGCTGAATTGTTGGTTAATAAGGGTTACTTTCTGTTGTAACCGTTCATGAAATTCGTTTCTAAATTTATTTAGTTTTTCGTCTTGGCGGCGAAAATTAGTACTTACTTGTTTCTTAAATTCCTCTATTGTAGCTTTAAACTCTTCGGTATGTTTATCAAACTTAAGATTACTCTCATCTATTTTGCTATTGTTACTATCTATTTTACTAGCTAAATAAGCTATTTTTTATCTATTTTAAATGTAGCTTCTTTACTACATTGTTCTATTTGGCTAGTTAAATTTTCGTTTATTTGTTTCATTTCGTTAGATAAGTATTTATTAGTTTGCTCTATTTTATTATTAACATCATTTATAAATTTTTTATTACTTTCTTCTAATTTTTGATTATTTTCTTTATATTTACTAATTAATTGACTACTTATATTTTCAATTTTACTTTCAATTTTACTATTATTTTCATCCATTTTAGTGGTCAACTGCTTGAACATCTGTTCAATTGCTGCCATATCTACTGCTTGTGATTTAGCCATTTTTATTTATTTTTTTTTTTTACAATAACTATTTAACATAGTTTATTTTATTATTTAACCCTTTAACAGTTATTTGCAAACTTAAATATTCCATTTCGTTTTAAATTAAGTATTATTACAATTCAAACTATTCCCTTGGGTTAATATCGGTTTAAACGAATTTACTCGGGCCCATTAGTTGCGGCGACAAATTATATAACACCCTTTTCCTCTATTAATCTACTTTCTATATATATATATATATATATATATATATATATATATATAGAACAAATGTTACTTACTCGTGACTTTCTCTTTACCTGGGCGCCAGAACAAATCCCAGATACAAATGACACGGATTCAGCTTAGCTCAGAGCACAGAGACACACTATCTCAGGATTCGTTTAGTGAGTGTGGAATTTAAGGGGAATCGTTACAAATAACTATTGAAATTTGTTGAAGTTTGATTAGTTAACGATTCTGTTATTGTATTAATTTCTTTAAAAGCTATGTTAATGATTTATTGCTAAAATAAATCTTATTGGTTAATGAGTGTGCTTGAAAAGTGAAGATTAAAACGTCCAAACGACCAATTGCTCTTATCTGGTTTATTTAGGGATTTTATATCTCCCAAACCAGTGCTAAAGAACGGGTCTGCAATAATTTGCACATTCAATACTACACCTCACTCTCCATTCAACACTCCTATATTACTTTATATCTAACCTTAATAATTAAATACAAAATTTGAATTTATCTAGTGTCTTTAAAAATTGTTTATTGATTTAATTATTTTTTTGTTATTTATGTTCATTGATCAATGACTATATTTCTTATCTGATTGATGCGTTGATCGTAGATAGTAATCAGTAGAGATAATCCTTTTGATGGTTCTTCTCAGAAGAAATGATGTTGATCAATAACTTTGACTGATGATCCTGGACAATTACAGATGCTGTAGCTACTCTGGTGCACAGGTCACTTCACTGTTACTTAATTATTAATTAATTAATTATTTAATTAATGAATTTGTTATTACGCAGCGAGATTATTTATTGAACCTTACTAGTTCCTCTACTACTGCGGACCACTTCGCGAACTGTTTATTTAAATAAATACTTTGCGTTGTTTGTGCAATTTAGCTCGTATTTAACACACGTCTTGCTTATTTAATGCCCGAACGAAGAGTGCTGAATTCCCTCATTCTGAGTTGGCGTCTCCTCTAAATACAGGATTCTGATTGGTTGTTCCAAATAAATCATGCGTTTTCCACTTGAAACAATATCGAACAAGTCGGTCAAACGCTCCTTAACAAGTTTGAGATGGTAGAGAATTACTGGATAATTTCATACTTTCTCTTTTTGAAAATTGTTTGATTACAGGTATTTGCAAACGTGATTTCAAAGATCTGACCACAGAATATTATTGCTTTGGTCTTTCTCTGTATGTGAGTGAAAACACCTAATTCGTACCTAGCCTAATTTTCTAGTTATATCTCTTGGGGTTCTTCTTCTGTATAACGTCTTTAAATGTTAATTATATTAGTTGATGTTTTGGCTACTTATAGAGCTTTAATTGCAGAACACTATGCAGGTTTCAGAATTGCCGTATATTTCTTAGTTTTCAAGATATTGCAGTTTGAATAGATAAAATTAATTGAATAAAATTTCATGTCTGTGCCCGCATCAGTAGTAGCAGTGGCGATGTTAGACAGAGATAGCTGCGATTATTCCCTCTCTCTCTTGCTTACGCCGCTAGACTAGCACAGTTTGGCACTTTCACATAACGATCTGATAGGTCGACTATATGAATCGTTATAATATATATATATATATATATATATATATATATGTTTTATGAACATTTGTGCGTCCGTCTTAACAAATTTTATCATCGTAGTGGCGTCTGTTAGATTTTGACGTCCGTATATCGGACGCTAAAATGTAATCCCTTATAGAAAATGTGTTCTGTGGAATAAAAGTTTGTAAGTTCTACAAAAATCCTTTATGAGCACATTGTTAATGAAACATCTTAATTTTTTTAACTTTCAACTCATTATTTTGGCACCACGAATTTTTAAAGTTTTATCTGCGGGTGCCAAATTGACAGACTTTTGAAAATTGTTATTCAATATGTAGTTCATGGTTTGTCCACCACGTAGTACTACCATCGTCTGTATACACTCTGCGCGCCTTTTTTTCATTTAGTTTGCAATCATTATGGAATCCGTAGATTTGGCAACACTGTCATAGCATAAACGCACAGGTCAAATGACAAACGCAATCCAAGCCTGTTTCAGACTGTGCTAAGTGGGTCAAAGATTATGTCCTTTTTTAATGATTCGCTTCGTTTTTCTGATATTCTCATGTTCACTTATCAGTTCATTTTCCCACTTAACCTCATTTTACTTTCTCCTACATTCCGCACTTTTGATTTTATTCTCTTTATAAACCGTTTGATATGTGCTTTACAATAGTTTAAGTTTTGAATCAACAGAGAAAAAGTGTTCAGGACAAAAACGTTAAAAATTTGATTCTTCACAACAGTTTAATTTTTGTGTGAAGAAAGAGAAACTCTGTGTTTTGTGTGTGTGTGTGTGTGTGTGTGTGTGTGTGTGAGAGAGAGAGAATAACACTTATATTAGAAAGTTATACCTTTATGTCGAAGGGTTAGAGAGAGATAAAACAAAAGGATACATGGTGTGGGAAAGAGTGAGTGAGAGGGGTTGGTGACAGGGTAAAAATATTAAAAATTTGATTGTCATTTGCAATTTAATTTCTATTAGAGTGAGACGGGGGAGAGAAAGAGAGAGAGAGAGAGAGAGAGAGAGAGAGAGAGAGCAGGCAGAGAGATAGAGAAAATAGAACGCGTAGCACGTGCATTAGCGTTCCTACCGAGAAGCGTTACGCCTGAGGAGGGGGAGAGGCTAGTGAATGAATATGCGACTCTGCTACGTTTACACTGCGAGAAAATTTCGACGGAAATACGCAAGCAGTGTCCAGTAGGCGTTTGCACTAAGCCGTAGTTTATACCGCGAGAGATAGTCCAAGTGTTCACTACGTGCTTGCGCGAGCTATTATCGTAATTTATTCCGACAGATGTATGAAACTCCGTTTACACTAGACTGTAAGTTTGGGCAAGTAGTCCTGTCCCAACTTTTCCCGCTGAGCACTCTTCAGAGAGGTGTCAGCCATGGCATGACGTTTATTAAAACAGTAAATTAAAAATAAATAACTATTGTATGTATTTGTTTATTTCCCATTTAAATGATTGTCGAATTAGATTTATTACAGTATTGATTTAGTAAAATACAGTACGGTTTTACGTGAAAAAATATATGATTTTCTTTTTGAGAGACAAGGTTGAATTTTCATAATGTTTTTTATGAATCATCATGTCAAACATGTATAGCTGCTTGGTGACTGAACAAACTAAACAAATGAAATATCTTGACTTCATAATAGACAGTAACCTCTCATAGAAAAGTTTTATTTGTAACCTGAAGAAATAGTTGCATACATTCTTACGTAAATTCTATTTGTTACGAGATTTTTGTCCCGAAAGTAACAATTGCTTACTACAATTGTCATGTGTAAAAGTTTTCGTATTGATGACTAACAAAATTGTTTTATGAAGGTATGCAGCAATAAATTGTTGTCAGCTGTGGTACTATCAAGGAGAACTAGCTAATAACAGACATCAGCTGTCTTGTGTATACGCACACGAGGCAGTTGAAGACATAATACGCAATCCTGTTCAAATAAACAAACTCGTATTCTCTCAGCGTGCGATCTTGCATAAGTAGTCATAACTAACTGTTACGTGATTATAAACACCAGACAGGTTGATGAAAGAAAGAAGCCATGCTTTATATTCTCGTAGAAACGAGTGAAATTTTAAAATAATAATGTCCATTTTAGATCATTTATTTACATTTTCTGATAACCTATACGTAAATTATACGTAACAGTCTAACAAGTATTTACATTAATACTCCTACTTTATTAGTTATTTACACACATACTCTAGAAATATTTCAGTTTTCACCTAAGTTTTATAAGAACAAAAGTAATGTTCTCATAATTTAGTGTTTATTAGTTTAAAATGCTTTAAGCATAGCAAATAAAACAGTACTGTATTCTTGCTATTAATTTTATGACGTGGCATAAACGCGCGAATACAAACACTCGCACCCGCACGCATGCACACATATTATTAACTCATGAGATTTCGACAATCTGATGTTGAAAATTCCAATCGTGGATATTTTATAGATACAACCTTTTTTAGACTTTGGTTATTGTGGGAAACATATTGAATAGAATACCGTAGCGTTAAACGAAATGTATTTACTTTATTCAGCTGTTAAAATAAGATACTTAAATTCGATTACGTTTTTTAATGTATTTGTATTTGTATTAAATATGAACTACAAAGTTCTAATTTAAATTAAGATTGAAAGTGCCTTTGATTCACAAGAATTTACTGTCATGTGTTCTTCTCTGATACGCTTTAAATAACGACAACTCACATTTTAAAATTTACAGTTCAGGTCAAATCACTAGTAATCCAGTCCAGTGTGTCACTATTAAAGAAGGAACATAATTCCTATTACAAATAATGAAGCTTTTTAGACCTGGTATTACTAGATGGTAAGTAAATAATCAAAATGTTTTATACAATTTGTAGGTTCCTTGTCATTCAGTTCATACTATCTATAATCAAGTTAAAACATTCGCTAACATTTTGTAATTAATTCCTTCAAAAAAAGAACACTCGCGAGGAAGTTTTTAAAACGGTTCGAGTAGTTGTCAATATTGTTCTTTTGAAAAATAAGGGCATTACAGTCTGTGTATGACTGCCAATTTGTTTACGTTCTCAAAAATATCGGTATGGAGAACCATACATGACTTCTATGTTCTAAGTTTTATATATAAAATCATTAACGAAATGAAATGTTTCCATAGAAACTACTTCTTTCCACTTATTGCTTCAGCCTTAACCACAGTACTGTGGTCACTAACGCATACTACCTCACGTTATCGCACTCTATTTTCACTGATGATGGTAGTCGATGGCACTACCGAAACGTCTGGTTTTGCAGAAAACTTTGGTCTACGGCCAAACAGGACGGGAAGGAATTTTAACAACAAACTACTTCTTTGTTGCCGATAACGTAGTACATATATAAAAAATTATCCCCACCCCGTTCAACTAGCCTCATCATTTATAGATATTTCATCTACGTTTCTACAGTGGATTATTAAGATCTTATCAGGATACTTTATTTTTCAAACTTAAGTACTTTACTCTTATTACAACAAAAAATGTTTAGGTAAACTACCCTTTCCCCCTAACCGATCTTCACCAAAATCAATAGGCCTTGAGTCCTCTACAACTCAGGGACATACGTAAAATATTATTTGATTCTGTTTGAATTTACGGCAGTTATCGTTCGTCATGAAAAAATTTCTCTTGTTACAACATAAAATGTTGCATGTAAACTACCCCTTTCCCCTTAACCGATCTTCACAAAAATCAACAGGCCTTGAGTACTCTATAATTTAGGGATGCATGTAAAACATTATTTGATTCTGTTTCAATGTGCGGCAGTTATCGTTCGTCATAGAAACAATCTTGTTAAAACATTAAAAGTGGCTGGTAAACTACCCCTTTCCTTTAACCGATATTCACCAAAATCAATAGGCCATGAGTCCTCTACAAATTAGGCACATATGTAAAAAATCATTTGATTCTGTTTGAATTTGCGGCAGTTATCGCTCTTCATGGAAAACGTTCTCTTGTTACAACATAAAATGTTGCTGGTAAACAACCCCTTTCCCATAACTGATCTTCAACAAAATCATCAGACATAGAGTTATCTACAATTGAGGAAGGTATGCACAAAATTATTTGATTCTGTTTAAACGTGCGGCAGTTATCGTTCGTCATAGAAACAATTACTTTTGTTAAAACATAAAATTGTGACAGGTAAACTACCCCTTTTCCTTAACCGATCTTCACGAAAATCAGTCTTTTATAATTGATGAACGTATGCAAAAAAATATTTGATTCTTTTGAATGTGCGGCAGTTATCGTTCGTCATAGAAAAAATTACCGTTGTTAAAACATAAAATGTTGCTGGTAAACTACTCCTTTCCCTTAACCGATCTTCACAAAAATCAACAGACATTGAGATATGTATAGGTCAGGAAGGTGTGCAAAACATTATTTGATTCTGATTGAATTTACGGTAGTTATCATTCGTCATAAAAAATACCCTTGTTACAACATAAAACGTTGCAGGTAAACTATCCCTTTCCCTTAACCGATATTCACCAAACACAAAAGGTCTTGCGTACTCTACAAATAAGGGCTGTATGCAAAACATTATTTGATTCTGTTTGAATTTGCGGCTGTTATCGTTTGCCATAGAAAAAATTACCCTTGATTAAAAAAAAATTTTGCAGGTAAACTATCCCTTTCCCTTAACTGATCTCCACCAAAGACAATAGGTCGCGAGTACTCTACAAATAAAGACTGTATGCAAAAATTATTTGATTGTTTGAATTTGCGGCTGTTATCGTTTGCCATAGAAAAAATCTACACACACACACACACACACACACACACACACACACATTTCGAAAAATGACTTTTTTCATGTTTTGAGTGTAGTACAATCAGAATCTGCAATAATCTCGAACACGATTTTTTTTCCCATCATCATACTTCCATTTCCTTAAGTAAAATCAATACTGTGCATTCACTAGATGTGGCTGTAGTACTCGTTTGAGCAGAACCATGACAATCAAAAGCCTTTCATGTAATAACTTGTATTTACTTACGCAGCACTTTCCGACACTATATCTGTGCACCAATCAGATTAGACCTTTAGTAAGATTAGATTACCGTATTGAGTGCACGTTGACGCTGTGTAGTCACAATTAGTGTTCATGAAACGCAGCTTGAAGTGAATCGGCCTATCGTGTCGTCGTCATTTTGCTGCCGGTATAGTCGTTGTTTATTAATCTACAGAAACATGACAAAAACGAACTACACATATAAATTAATAACCACTGATGACGACTCCCATCCTTTTGATCGAGGGTGTATTAGATTTTTAACGGTTCACACATACACAACGATCTTTTTTACATACCGATTTGGCAATGAAAGTACTGCAATTGATAATTATGTCTTTGTTTGGGATTAGATTGTAACTTTGTGTAGATCTAGTTACGTAGCTGTTCCCTCTAATAATATATGTCCAAAATGTTTTATTACAAAATATGTAGCATGCACAGAATTAGCACCAAATAAATACCAGAACTGTTAGCTTATTATAACTTTATACAGTATTTTGTAACAATTTGTTACTGTGCTTGTTATGTTCCAACATTAAAAGTTATAAATACATTTTTAAAACATTCCGTTTTTACACTAAGCATTTTATTACGACTTGCACTTTTTGTGTAGAGTGTTATAAGTGTACTGAAAACGTATATTAAAGAAACCGTAAATCAGTATTTGACAGTATTTACACTACTGAAGTATATATCTGAACAGTGTATGAAGCCAACCACAGTTTTTAATATATTTTATTACAAATTTTATGTCCGTTTGGACATCCAATTGTTCTTGTATCCGAATGACTCTCGATCCCAATTTATTATGATACTGATGCTCTACTTTGATGCAGATCACTATCAAGACATTTGTATGTGCATAACTTATTTTTTCCGCCTTATGATTTTATAATTGAAAAAGGTTTTTACCCTGTTGTTTTCTTATTATTACCTGTAACACCACTCTTAGGCTTTAAAATTCTAACTTGAATGTGCCCATAAGATTTTTAAATTTCAAAAGATTAACGCTACTGATTAAATAAATTATCGTACTTATTAATATTTTATAATTCTCAAATAGTTAAAAAATGCTGACTTATTCAATCAGTTAAACGTTTAATTAGCTACCTTTATTTTGAACTTTTGGATACTTCATTTTATTAGAATTTTGAATTTCAAAATTTTTCGTTTATAATTCTTTTTAATCACAAAGTTTATCATTGATTCCTTTCTCAAAATAAATATTTTTGTTTAAAATTGATATAATTATGTACTCTGCTAGTAATGATCTAAATTGAAATGTTCTCTCTACACTTAATTTAGCTTTCTAATAATTCATCAAATCAAGGACAACATTTCAGTAACTGTTTTTTATTAGTACGGTATATTAATAAGAACCATATTGGATATCTTCACTAAACTCATTTACCACTCCATAAATTTGAGGAAAAGCAAATAAATGAAAACGTCAAAAGTAGCCTACTACTCATCATCATCATCAGCAAGGGTTATACAAAAGTGGTTTGTTCCGGGCCTAAGCAGATAGACTAGAAATGGTCATTCTAATGCTTCTTGGGACGCCCCATACCTCTCCGTCGATTTCGGCTTATAGTTCAATAGGTGTTTGAGAATGCTTTAGTCATCGTTTCAGTTAAAATTTCCAAACATTTTAGCCTATAATGGGGCAGTCCTATCAAATATTCACATAACATTCAGTTTCTTCCGTACATCGAGATTTATTTTGGGATCAGTATTTGTGAAGAGTATATCATATTACGCTTCCGAGACCTCGTGAAGACGACTGCTCTGCGATTTCGTCCTTAGAAGTCGGAATTCTTAAACCCATAGACAATGAAGAATTTCAAGCGTGTTTCTTTACTCGTTGATTAAAAAAATGGTTTGGGTACTCGTTGTACCGGGTTAACTAGGCACTGGTCCTCATATTCTTAGTGTTGGATGAAGTAATGCTAGCTTTCAAAGAAGCCTTCACCTCTCTCAAGCCAAGACGGTTCTGCGGGGTAAAGTGCAATATCTTATAAGAGGTTACCCTTTTGATGTTGAACAGTATAGATTTAGACCGGAAAGTCGATAAATATTCTTTGGAGATCAGTAGTAGCCAACAGTACCAAGTTGAGGCGTAAGGGAAATGATTCTGGACTGTTTTATATTTGGAATATTACAGGCGCAAATTAAGTTGGATTTAATGGGTTGTACTATTGTGTACAGGGAAATTTGATCTCCTTAGTATGATAAGATAGTCAGTTTATGGGAGACAACCTACAGAAATAGGACTGGACGTTAAGCCCAAAGGTGGCAACCCCACTATCGCATTGCCGTGCGATATGCAAGTAACATATTCAGGAGACATATTAGTTATCAAACGGTCGCAAGCAAGATGTAACCGGAGGGAAAATGTCAAAAGTGCTTTCCAACAAATTTTAATTTTGCGTATTTATTAAGTAAGGAAATTAGAATAAATTTGTAATGGAATGCTCTAACAGAAAACCTATATTTCACTCACATTGTTTATAATTTTTTTCTCATTGTGTTCGCAAACCGTAATTCGTATTTTTAAAAATCTCAATTAGCCTATAATGACATTGCACATTTAGTTGCCATGGAAATTTGTAAACAAAGATATGATGAAAAAGAAATGTGTATTTTAATGTGTCTAAAAAACACTGTTGTTTCTATGACATTTTTAAATATTTGTTTTCCTATAAATAATAGTTTTATATAATTGAAAGTAAATTAACAAAACAGAAAGAAAAATTCAAGACAATACAAAATTATGGGCGTGACGAGATGTAAAACGAGCAGGCAAAAGCTAAAACAAATGTTGAAGGTAGATGAGATATAAAGCAAAGATAAATAAGGAGGACCGATTCGAAGATACAAACATACATGGGAGAAGGTAGTATATTATTTACCATCAGGGAATAACACACGAAACTGCATCAAACACAATAAAACTAACAATTTTTTTTTAATTATAAGTGAGGTCTTGTATTAGGCAACAATAAAAATGAAAGAGTGGATTCTTCAGTACAAAACGTGTTACCCCAGAGAGTCCTCTTTAGTTAGGAAATTTTAGACTAGTTATACTTTTTGTGGTTCAAATCCTCTAATCGACACCATATCTAGAAGATTCATGTCCCCGTTTGTTTAACACAATCCGCTACGTGAAGCTATTCAGTAATATGTTTTTTGAATTCAACGTTAATTACTACATTTTAATTTATAGTCATTATTAATGAAACTTTGATTTACTTTCACAAATTTACAAAATATTGTTAATGCCTTTATTTCAACAGCTATTTCTGAGCGGTATGACAGTTGCAGTTTGATACATGCAGCAGGCTCAGATATTGGACTGTGTTGAGTGAAAAACTAATTACTAGCTTTGGAGAGGGAATTGATCCCTTGACATTGCCCGTAGATATGCCACTGCCTAATTTTATTTTAAGAAGTACCGAGGATTCCCATGCCGTACCCCCTTGCAAACCAATGTTCACGTGTGTTAGTCTCGTCTATACAACGCTTCTATAGATAATAATGCTTATTTATAAAATTTAAAATGCTCAAGAACTGGTGTAGCTATCATGGAAAATAAAAGCGTAAGTAACGCAGTATTAAGTTAGCAGCGGGAGTTCAGTAGTTATTGAACTACGCCCTCTCAACTCTTTAACATGAATACATACAGAGCAAGTAAACGACTCATTTTCGGAGTTTGATGACACACATTAAGAAGGATTGTATGCAATACTGGAAAGAGACAGTAAAAAAACTGTTAACGCAAAGAGTAACTATACTTACAGACTTAAATAAAAAAAATAAAAGAATGGCTAGAGAATCAGAATAATGGAAAAATGGATTAAGGTCACGAAGTGAATAGGTGAACAATAAATTTACTTCAGTTCTGATAACAATCTTTATTACTTCTAAGCCAGAAGTCATCATTACGTAAGATAATATGTTCATGACGTTCCCCTACTGATAGCTTTCGCAATCAAGTAGACTACATCTTAATTATCGCTAGGTGGACTCTACGACCTTTACCTTTCCAAACAATTAAAGACTCTACGAGCTCCTCAGAGAAAGATTTTCACAGTAATCAGATTCTTGCACCTAAAGTAGAACTAAACCTGGAAAGGCGTACATCAAAAGAAAGTCAACAAACATGATGGTGTTTAAAAATAGACATGTCATATTAGCAAAATGCGGATATAAGAGTGAAGAGGAAAATTGTTGGTCGGCAATGAACCTATGAGGCATGCAGATAGCGCCTAGCTAAAAGTAAAAATTATATTATAAGAAGAAACTTCTAGAGTAACCACAAACCTGTAATTTCAGTAAAAATTGTTAAAAATGGATAAATAAAGATACGTTTAACACATACAAACAGCAAACGGGACTACACAATTAAGAGACAAGTATCCTCAAGTAAGCAAAGCCAGAATACAGCAATGTAGGTACGACACGAATAAATACATAAATAAAATCTAGAAAGATTAAAAACAGATAGAAACAAATATCAATTATAATGTCTTCAAATTTAAAACAGTACAAGAAAATTTGTAACAAATTAAAGAACATACGATGCCAATATAAATGAACGACGGAGAAGCTACTGCATAAAAACCTATTCAAAGATAAATGTATAGAGAGAGAATACAGGCAACTTTGCGTTTGACCTGGAAGTCAACATTACCAAGCAATATTAATAACCACGTTAGAAAAAAATAAAACAAAAGAAAGCTGCTGAGAAAGACTGCATAGTAATAGAAATGATTATGTCTCGGTGAAATGGAAATCTAAGTGGTGTTAACAATTTTGATACAAACAGTGAAATTCTGAAACAGGCTAGATGATTGAAGAAGTTCAGTATATGTCCCTCCCAATACATAAAAGTACTTAAAGATCACTGTGACAGAATAATCTTATTTTTCGCCTACTATTAAAGTTTAGTTACAAGAATTCTATAACAATTAAAGTATACCTATTACCCCAAATACAACGTAAGCTAGCAAACGTTTTGCCATATTATTGAATACTAGCAAGATTTAAAAAAAATGTAGGTAATCACACATTATTTTTCAAAATACAATAAAACTTAGATTATTTTAGAAGCTAGAAAATGTGGATAATTGTAGCCGACATTAGGACACCGTAACACATAATCACTTTACGTAAACATGGAAGGGTTACAAGAAATCAGTATCAATATCATCACATCAGGGAAGGTAAATCAGGGTTAACTCCCAGCTCACGGAATTTCTCATCGTAAAGAAGGGGTATGACAAGGATGCATTCTCAATCTTATACGATTTAAATTCTAAGGGTTTAAATAGACAGGAGCCACGGATGAATGGGAAGGAGGTATCGCAATGTTAAGTAAGAAGGTTTTCAATCTATAATATCATCATGACATAGTACTTCCAGATGCAAGTAAAGAATTTCGTTTATCCGCAGAATGAAAAAGCCAACAACGATGCAACGTTACAAAATAAAGGAATATAAGACACAGTAACGACTGTAGAGAGATCAGATAACAAACAGCTAATCTACTTCGGACATATACAGTGAGTGGGCAGAGATTCCAAAAACACGTGTTAAAGTGGAAACACAAGGGAAGAAGGAACCAGGCTGGCCAAGAAGTAGCTGGAGAGGTAGTATAGACTCGAAACTGAAAGGGGCCTTGAGGACCACCGCGATAGGTGATTGATCATTGGACACCTAGTACTGCAGATAGGTGAAATAATTGTAAGAATTGTGCCTTTAATGATAGAAGCATTCAAATTGGGGCACATATACTAAATATATAAAGGTTTAATTTTGGATATGAGGCCATCGCAGATTTCCCCTATTACAGTAATGGCGGACATTCAAAATGGCGGCCTCTGAATATATTTTATGTGCTCCTTTTTTATTGTTATTTGATAATGTTAATAGCGTATTATATGTGATTTTACATGAACTGATGCTATAAATATGTGTGCATGTCATCACATTCCACAAAACTAAAAAGCAGAGTACTTGCATACTTTCCTGACATGGAAGCACATAAGCAAGGTCGAGATGTGATGTTAATATTTAATAATGATGTTGGATTAGCTCTGAAGAAAGCTTGTGAATACGATGCAGATAGTGACGCTATTCATCTTGCTAAAGCAGCAAATATAGTTAGAAGAGACATCTTTAAAATGAAAAACCCCTTCAATGGATCATTTGAAAAAACCTGTCAGGAAGATTCCGTACCAGCATCTCTGTTAGCACTGGTTGCTATGGTTACAAATGGTCCAAATATTAAAGCACACTCAAGTATTTCAACAATACCACAACCTATCCTTACTGTTGCACAGTTACTAATGTATAACAGTTTGGTGAGACGTCGGGAGTGTAATTCTGGAACAATCTACAAGCACAATCGAGGAAGGGAAACACCTTTGCCTATATACTTAGATATTTTAATTCATACAAAAACTCGCAAGCGTGAACTAATTGAAGACCTTCACGAGCTCGGATTAAGCATATCATATGACCGAGTGCTAGACATTTCATCAGAACTTGGAAATGAAATATGTTATCTGTATCACATGGAAAATGCTGTCGTTCCTCTTCAGTTAAAAGGAGGGCTTTTCACAACTAGTGTGGTTGATAATATTGACCACAATCCAAGTTCTACTACAGCTCATGATTCTTTCCATGGTACAGGAATATCCCTATTTCAACATCCAGATGGTAATTCCAGAGGGACTGATCGAACTAGGACTTCAAGTCCTTTTGTCGTGAAGGCAACCAAACATCTTCCTGAAAGCTACACAAGTGTTACCCCTGTTCCTCTTATTAGAACTGACTGTCCTTTGCCAACAGTGCAAGAAAACTTTGTTGACTACCAACTGTCGTCGAAAGATATGGTTAAAGAATACACCTGGCTGAACACGTAAAAACTGTTTTGGCTGCTGGCAACCTACAAGGGGATGAAATAATCACCTGGGCAGCATACAACGCTAGTCAACAAGTCAATAAACCTAAAGAATGTGATTTAACAATTTCTTCGTTGCTTCCTGTATTTCCAGACCATGCTACATCAGTGGCCATGATTCGCCATTCAGTGGATATTGTTAAGACAGCAATTTATTGGCTTAATCCGGGGCAGATTCCTATCATTGCATTTGACCAACCACTCTACGCATTGGCAAAACAAATCCAGTGGAACTGGCCAACAACTCATGGTGAAGGTCAATTTGTTATACTGTTTGGTGGGCTTCATATCGAGATGGCAGTTCTCAAGGTTCTTGGAAGTCTCTTGGATGAAAGTGGATGGACTGAAGCACTTGTTCAGGCTGATATTACAACAGCTGGAAAAGAGGATTCATTTGTAAAGGGTTCCCATGTAACTCGTACCCGCAGGGCTCATCAAATCACAGCCAGTAGCCTATATTTACTTATGCAGCAGGCTTACATTGACTACAGCCAACACATAGAGCATAGCAGTCAAGTTAAGTCATTTGAAGAGTGGTGTAAAGAAAGAGTTGATGTATGTCCCAAATTTAGATTCTGGTTTATCGTTCTAAAACTAGAACTCCTTTTGTTGACTTTTGTTAGAGCAATACGAGAAGGAGATTTTCAGGTCTATGTAAAGGCGCTATCCAGTATTGTTCCCTGGTTCTTTTCTCTTCACCATACTCGCTATGCGAGATGGATTCCTGTCCACTTACATGACATGATTTCACTTAAACAGAATCACCTTGCCACCTATGAAGAATTCATGAAAGGAAAGTTTGTCATCAAAAAATCAAGTAGGGCATTCTCTGCTATTGCTATTGATCAGGCCCATGAACAAAATAACGCATCAGTCAAAGGTGATGTAGGAGCTGTAGGCCTAACAGAAAACTCAAAAGCTCTGCTTCGTTGGATGGTGTCTGGACCTGAGATGGGCCGCTAAGTTTGAAGAATTTAATTCTACCAAGACAGAGAGATGGTAAAAAGATGAGCGTCACCACGAAGCTAACAAGCGTTCACAGATGGCATTTGCAAAAGATGTCAAGTCTCTGACTCATGTAATGCAAGATCTGGGAAACCCATTCAGTGAAAACAGCTCTGATCTTCTGGTACTTGACAGCAGAAATATCGTAAATACGGCAGTTTCAGACACATTGTTAAATATTGAAAAAATTGGAATTGAACAGTATGAGTTATATGTCAGCGAGAGGCTTATTAATAAAACTAAACGTATATCAGATCCTATTAAGCGGAATAACCTACACCTCTTCAGCCGTCCTCCAGTTCGTGAAAAGTCTAATAAACAGTTACAGTTGACATCACTAAAGAATGACTGCTCGTTGTTCTCTAGATTGTACATTGCATCACAGATACGTAATGGAGATTTGGATGAGTTCTTTAGACACGAGAACCAAGCTTATCCTCCAGCACTGTCAAAGTTGGGGAGTCTAAGAACCGGAACAAAGTCAGATTTATTGACTTGTCTTGAAGGACTCGCACCTACTAGCACTACCAAACCAACAGCAGAAATTACAATCATTGACGGTGCTACAATTGTCAACATGCTGCGACCAGGATTGGCAAAAACATTTGAAGAGTATGCCAATACTGTATTCATACCCTACATCAAAGGTCAGCTTCAACATGTAAGAAGGATAGATATCATCTGGGACGTGTACATGCCTGACAGCTTGAAGAGTGACACACACAGCAAAAGGGGAAAAGGTGTTCGAAAGCGTGTTGAACCAAGAAGTTCACTTCCTAAAAACTGGGAGGAGTTTCTCCGGGTTGATGAAAATAAGACTGAATTGTTCTCTTTCTTGGCTACAACATTAGCAGCTATTTCCACGGACAAGCAGGTGATTACCACAATTGGTAGCGATGTTCTTACTATAAATCGTCAAGATGTCTTAGAACCGGCTCCATGCACACATGAAGAAGCTGACACTCGACTCCTACTTCATTTATGTGATGCTGTGCAGCAAGGACATACCAAAGCCGAAATACGCACTGTGGACACCGATGTTTTAGTTCTTGCCATCTTATCAGCACAACGTCTAAACATTGAGGAATTCTGGGTTGCTTTTGGAGTGGGAAAGAACTACCGGATCTTCGCCGCGCATGACTTAGCAAGATCTTTGGGTCGTGATCGTTGTACTGACTTACCATTGTTTCACACAATAACTGGGTGTGACACTGTATCCTTCTTTGGAGGAAGAGGCAAAAGGACCGCATGAAACACCTGGAATGCATATCAAGATATCAGCGCTACTTTTTGTGCATTGGCTGACAGACCTACTCAGCAGACTGTACAAGATATGCTGAAACCATTGGAGAGATTTATAGTTTTGCTATATGACCGTACTAGCAGCGACAAATGTGTTAATGATGCAAGAAAACACCTGTTTACTCAGAAAGGTAGAGCAATTGACAATCTACCTCCTTCACAAGATGCTCTCATTCAGCATACAAAGAGAGCTGTCTACCAGGCTGGTTACTGTTGGGCTCAAATGATGGTCGCAACCCCAGTGCTCCCGTCACCAGGTGATTGGGGTTGGAAGAAGAAGGTTGAAGGTGGATGGGAAATATCTTCGACAACCCTACCAGAGGCTTCGCAAGCATGCAGGGAACTCATACGATGTGGCTGCAAGAAAGGCTGCACACGACAGTGTCAATGGAAGGCTGCCCTACAGTGTACCGCTTTTGTGCTTGTGGTGCTCTTTGTACTGAGTGATATCAGATTTTGAATCTAATCATTATCTATTATATCTAATCTATTCTGTGTTTATCTATCAGAATTCTATACAATACAGACAATGCAGTATTAGTATTTCCATTAAATAATCCATCAACATTTGTTATAAACAGAATATAAATAAAATATGGTATATATTATTAAAAATAGCAAACTACATGCACAAAACAACAATTACTCGCCATTGCTTTAATAGCTGTCATTTAACATCATCAAATAACATTTAAAAGGAGCACATAAAAAATATTCAGAAGCCGCCATTTTGAATGTCCGCCATTACTGCAATAGGCGAAATCTGAGATGGCCTCATATCCAAAATTAAATCTTCATATATGTAGTATATGTGCATGTGCGCCAAGTTGTATGCTTCAGTGATTGCCCCAAGTTGTAGGCACAATTATTTCACCTATCTGCAGTACTAACCACACAATAATGTAGTCTAATACGTATTTTATTTGTGTGTGTGTGTGTGTGTGTGTGTGTGCGCGTGCGTGTCTTAGGTTGGAGGGGGGAGAATGGAACGTTAAAAAACTGCTTTATGTTATGAATGCTTAAGCCTACAAATTTTTTTGTTATTACTATTGTTGTTATGTTTTTACTATAAAATATTCATATTATTTTAATATTATTTTCTTAAGGAGTACGAACACATCAGCCTACCAACACCTTTGGTGGAAACGTAAAAACAGACAGATGTACATATAAATAAGAGGTTGCATTAGTTCAGACATAGATCTGTTTATATGTGTCAGCCAAAACAGTAGTAAACAAACGCTGCTGAGCTATTAAAAATTAGGAATGTCATTTGACCTTGAATACTCTGTTGGCGGGAATCTGATGAATGACAAATCTCTGTGCTGGTGACCTGTGGTGTACGCTGAATAGACACAACACATTATCACGCTACACAGCAGTGACTGACATGTATTAACCATTTATGAGTTCGCGATACAACAGCTCAGACTAAACTGTGCATAATGTTTGTAGAAAAGACTGACGTGTGTGACGTAGACTCTAGGTTACAAAATGCATCTTTCATTCCCGCCAGAAATTTAATAACATTTCTTGTTTATTTTAACTCATCAAAATAAACATTACTGTGCGTTTACCATGTTCCAGTGTCCTTCATACTTCATAAACACTTGAGAAATTTTATTGTTTCAGAGGCACCCGTAGGGGTGTCCGGCAGGTGTAATTGCACATAAGCTCCTTGGCTCATCTTTAACAAAAATGAGGACAAAAATAAAACGAATAAGGAGAGATAGAGAGAGAGAGAGAGAGAGAGAGAGAGAGAGAGAGAGAGAGAGAGAGAGAGAGAGAGAGAGAGAGAGAGAGAGAGAGAGAGAGTGATATTCAGTTTCTAACATTTATTATTTAGACTATAAAAAATGTAGTAATATAACAAATTTATAACATAAAAATGTTCTAATGAACATACAAATTCCTTATAGGTATAAATCGCATCTTCAAAACAATATCCTAAAGCAACATAAAGTTAAACAAAGAACTACATTAAAAGTAATCAAATAAATCACTTACCATTACAGGTTTATGGTTCCGTCTTCTATCAATAAAGACTTAATATTTATTTGTAATATTTAATAAATATTTAAAACGAGACATTTTAAAACGTAACTTTCCAGGTCTTAATTGCTGTAAAGTCGGTTGTTAAATCAGTATAACCTAAAGACGGAGCAATGTCGTTTTCAACTAAGAGTATCCGTAGATTTGATCCCTGTCTTGAGATATTGTTAATCGTAGGTATAATTTTTAAGTTTACTAAACGATCTTTCACAAGAAGGCACAATCACTGGTAAAGTATGAAATTTTTTTAAATCTATCGCTAGTGTTTTGTAGGCTTCTAATCCCATTGAAGAAATGTACTGTAGCAGTCCCTGAGTGTAAAGTCCATTTGTTCTCCTTTAACCTTTGCCGTTTTTAATAAAAGTATGACGTCTTTTAAGTCACTGAACAATTCTTCACTGTTTAGGTCATGTGGATACAGTTTTGCAAGCACTGTGCACTTAATTTTGATTTGGGAAAGCTGTTTCTTAAAATGTGTATCCCCATCATTTACGTATGCCTCAAATTTATAGAGGAACCCACAGCGTTTTTCTAACTCTTTTTAATTTAGAGAAACGCCTTGAAATTTTAACTGATAGTTTGTCCAAAATTTCTATTAGAGAACGTAGCATTTCTTGCCGAACGGTTAAGGCAGAATTGTCTGGATACTCCCCTGGCATCGTGTGCTCCCTTCTTATTCTTTTTGTGATACTGACATCCCATTCATTGCATACCTGCTCGGCCTTAGAAATGACATTGTCACACAGCTCATTCCTCCAAACGTTTAAATTGTCCGTTAGCTTCTCCAGACGTGTTAATGCTTGACTACAGCTTATTTCTTTGGTCTGCAAGATTTTATGGTTTTTGTCTATAGAAGAAAGAATATACGTCCAGAAAAAGACCAAGGCCACAAAATTAAAATATTCTATCGCATTAATTATTATTGCTGCATCTTCCCTCGTATCAATTGTTTCAGTCGGTGTATTCCTTTCTCCAGTGCAGCGATCATTTCATCCAGCTGAGTGGATATTGCTTTCACCACATCTGCTTCTGATCTCCACCTGGTACCACAATATCTTTTAAGAATAATTTATACGAAGTCTTTAAGAACACTAAATTTATAAGTGGAACAGGAAAAGAAGGTGAATAGACGTTCTACTGTCCCAAAAAATGTCACTGCCTGAACATTTACATGAGCTTCTGAACTCGAACCAAGTTAAGTGAATGTTTGTCACAAGGAACAAACGTAGTTAGTGGATTCAAAACTAATATTCTCTTTTGAACTCTTGAATGGATACTAGCAATTGTTGTTTGATTGCCATACGACAGATCTCTGCAATCGCTAACATTCAATCCATCACTCTCAAGTTTACTTGTAATAGATTGTGTGATCCCCTCCGCTGTTTTCACTTTTAAAGAAATAAAATCTATGAAGTATTAGTATGATATCATGCACGTGAAGTATTACAGATATACCCATAATACACACAAACCAAAAACAAACCGCACATTCAAGATACTCATCGATGATCAACACCTTCGCTGCGTCGAACCGGGAAAAATTGCACATACCTAGCCCAAGTAACGTTTTTTTTGCAAATAATATATTCGTCTGTATACGAACAGCAATTAACATTATGTATACAAAGCTAATACTGTATGATTATCAGTTCTCCTTTCCAGCATAACAACTCACTACAAAATCACCACAAATTTATTACCATAATGAACCGTAATTACGATGCTTCAGCATAAATAGATTAGTACTGTTTATCACGCAAGGTTTATGACCACAGAGAAGTTGGCTGGTTATGCTTCTTTTATGAAAGGAATAGTCATATCAAAGAAACAAGTTGTTTGTAGTTTTATAAATTGAAAACAATTTTTTCAAGAGTATGCTCACTTTGCCGCCCTTCTTGCTATGCCGCCCGGGGCGGCTGGCCCCTTGGCCCCCCTTCATACGCCTCTGTGCGACACAATACGTTAGGTTTGTACAGTTCACATAAGTTTCTTTTTGGTAACTACTGTATTACTTTTTATAATATACTTGAGTACTTTATAATTTATAACAAATGTGTTACATTGCGTTATAATCGTTTATTTAAGTACTAAATAGGCCTGTAATGCGAGCGCTGGTGTTGCTTACTGTAGAACTAAGTCTATGTAGACCTACCTGTGCTTCGTATTAGGTTACTAATTAATGATTTTACTGCATGTTCATAATAGTTATGTTATATCTTATAATGTGTATTTTATAATCATTCAAGGAATTTCGTATTCTGTTAAATAACCTTATTTATTTACTTTTGTACGAAAATTGTGTGTTAATGCTTGTTAGTTTGTTTGTTCCCTTGTAACCATAAAACGGCTGGACCAGTTTTGATGCACGAGATATGAAGTCACTTGTCTTGATTTTAGAAGAGTCAGCAAAGATATAAAATTTTGGAACACAAATTGGCGGACGCTACAAACCATATTATGTAAAATTTAGGCAAACTAGTCAGGCTGCGAGTTATTTTTATTAATAAAGAGCGTATTAAAAAATGGTTACAACAAATGCGTTGCGTTCAGTAATGTGTGTTACACTGATTTTCGTAAGTATGTTACAATTGTTGGACTATGTCTTCATGTCAATGACCTTTACGTCAGTAATTTATTGTTTAAATTGCACAAGAAGAATCTATACACAACAGGTTATACGAATAATTCTTGCTACAGGTTGCATTACGGTAGGCCTACTCAGTACTAATTCATTCTATCGGGTTGACTTCACAGAAGTATTGATGGAATAGGCCAGAGCACAAGACACTCATTTTCTTCGGTTACATTATCATCGTATTCACTGAATATTGCCTTATACGCCTCCCCCTATAAATGCAATAATTGACTATTCAGGCCGTCCTCTAGAAAATTTATTCCTTTTTCCTCAGACCAATTCATACTTTTTTTCCGTATGAGATGTCGTTGGCAATGCTTTGCATTGAAACGAGACATTGCCCATAACAAGAACAGAATTGTTTTTAAGATGCGTAAGATGCGGTGTCTACACTATTGTTCAAATTCTGGATCGTCCGTACCATCACTGTATTCGCAAATTTTTTTTTGGCGGAAAATTGTTAGAAAAGAAGCTTTCTTAAATTCATATCCTTCAGTCCTATTACGACTACAAGACTAGCTTTTAGTGCAGCTTGAGGTGCTTTGATAATCCTCTCCCTCGACATATTCGTCTGAAAGTCTCCCATTATCAGTAGTGTTAAATTTATTATGCAGGTTATTAGGCCGCCATTCATTGAATACTGATGTAAAAATATCCAGATGTTTCTACTGTGCCCACTACGGCCATCATTAGTAGTGCAGGAACAAAGACAAAATACGCGTTATAAGATGTAACAGAACTTTTATGAACATGTAGCCATCATTAATTAGTTACCTAATGCGAAGCACAAGTAGGCCTACATAGACTTATACCAAGCAACATCAGCGTTGACATTACAGGCCTACTTAGTACTTAAATAAACGATTATAACGCGATGTAACACATTTGTTATAAATTATAAAGTATTATACAATATAAAGTGCCCTGAGATTGTGTGACAGTTGCGATGAAACAAGACCTTCGCTTTAAACTAAGAAAAAAAAGGGAAACGAAAAAACATGAGTTAAATGAGACTGACATACACTATCTATACTACCCCTCTCTCTCTTTTTCTCTTTTGCTCTCTTTCTATCTATCTATTCACATACTTATCACTTATGTAACTACTTGTATAATTACTCGTATTATAAAGAAACATTTGGGTTGAAGGTATTAGAAGTCGCCGCATACCTGTACTGGTTGTAAATCCAGGAAAAGGTTATTTTATGATACTGTTCTCTGACATGTCTATTGTTATATAGGCTTGTGGTTTCTCCAAAGGTTATAAATGTAAGTGGCTACCAACAGTGTCTTGAGAGACATTTTCATGCAACCCGATATTTTTATGCAGAGAATGACGCAAATGAGAAGCGAGAAATGTTGTTACTTGTTTCAACAATTGCTTCACTTACTAAAAGCGGCCATAAGGCCTTGTCGTTTTTTTACATGTATGTTTATATCTTTAAATCTATTTAATTTTGTTTAACATTCATTCATCAGCGTTGTTCACATCCGTATCTTACTGAAATCTACGCCTGCAAATCAAACCTCATAATACAAAATTGTTAATAATTTTCGGTGTTTCATTAAAAAAAAAGGTATCAGAAAATGTGTTTGTTACTGAAATATTCTTCCATTTTCAAAACAATGTGTAAAGTGTGATGGTAATATGTTAACAAATGTAAAAGGACAAATAAACGTCATCTTCAGATGTGGTAGACGGAATTGCAGAGCTACAAAAAACATATATGATGACACTTTTTTCGAAATAGCGCGTGTTCCTGCATTATCTGTATTATGCGTGTTAGTCGCTTGTATTTTGAAATATCAAATTTCAGTCATTTCGAAAGAGATCGACATAAACAGGAAAACTACACAAAAATTAATAAACGAGTTTAGGGAGATCCTTACTGTCTGGCTGATGGATAACAGCTCAAAAATTGACGGCCTGGGAGATACTGAAATTGATGAAAGTGCGTTCGTTTGAAGGAAGTACAACAGGGGTCGAATAACCAAAACTCGTTAGGTACTTGAGGGAATTGGCAGGAGAATAAAGAAGTGTATCCTAAAGGTGGTGGACCCACTAAATTGTGTAATTTTAAATAACATGGAACCAGGAACCACTATAGTTGCAGATATGTGGCGCGGGTACAACTCGCGAGTATCCATACATACCAAAATGTACGGGTATATACTTTTGTCTGTGAACCATTCGCTTAATTTTGTATGTCCTCGCAATTCTGCTGTTCACACCCAAACGATCCAGAACTAATGGTCTAAAATTAAGCGTGTTATGCGGAGAAGAGTCAGCAGAATGTCTGTTAGTACATTTCAGACGCATTTAATTGAATACGTATGGAGAAAACTGTTTTTCTGCAGAAGAATTGTTTAATGATTTTTAGCGGCTATTCATTATTTTTACACGCAATTTTTAAATTGAATATACAGTAATTTGTAGTTAATAAATTTAGCTAAAGTAGAAATAAATTAGAACAAATCTAAAAAATACATAAAATTAAAATATAAAAATAGATGTAAAGATATAAACATAGAGGTAAAAAACGACAAGGCCTCACTGACCGCTTTTAGTAAGTGAAGCAATTGTTGTTGAAATAAGTATCAGCATTTCTCTGATACATGTATTAGCGGCCGTGAGCATTCTCTGTATGAAAATGCCTCTCAAGCCACTGGATGTAGCCACTACGTTTATAATCCGTGGAAAAACCCACACGCCTATATAACAATAGACATGTCAGTGAACAGTATAATAAAATAACCTTTTCCTGGTCTTACAAAACGTACAGGTATCCGACGACTTCTAGTACCCTCAGCCCAAAATATTTTAATATTGCGTGTATCTCTCTCCCTTTCCTTGCCTGCATATCGCATCATCTAGCTATTATCTCTAACACAAATAGAACTAATATTATAAAAATTTTTATATAAAAATTTATGCTATCTCACAACCCTCTGTCTCTCTCCTTCCTTCTATCTTTCTCTCTTTTCTCCCCTTTTTATATTTCTTAATAATAAAAATAGAACTCTTATTAACAAAAAAATACGTACAGTATTTTTCTGTGTTTGTCTGTGTATCTGACTCTTTACTCCAATTTAGCTTTCTCTCTCTCTCTCTCTCGCTCTCTCTCTCTACCCCCTACTCATCCTCTCTCTCATACTCTCTTAATTACACACTTTTACCATTTTACTATTTCCCTCTCTCTCTCTCTCTCTCTCTCTCTCTCTCTCTCTCTCTCTCTCTCTCTCTCTCTCTCTCTCTCTCCCTCTCTCTCTCTCTCTCTCTCCCCCCTACTCATCCTCTCTCTCCTACTCTCTTAATTACGCACTTTTATCATTTTACTCTCTCTCTCTCTCTCTCTCTCTCTCTCTCTCTCTCTCTCTCTCTCTCTCTCTCTCTCTCTCTCTCTCACTATCTCTATCTATCTATCTATTTACCAATCTCAATCCCAAACAGAACTATAGACTATTAAGAACTACAGAACTACAAACTAAAATTATACAATTTTGTTAACCGCAAAACTGATACAAATAAATGTTTTATAGCATTACTTCAAAAGACTGTATGTATAATGATGAACACTGACCAGAAATATAACTGATTATACTTTTTATATAACTAGTATAAGTTCATAACGATTGGCATTACATTTAATATTTCTGACTGCCAATATGCACAGGAAATTTCTTTAGTAAAAGAAATCGAAGTTACATTATCGCCCGGTGTCAATGCATGTGAGAAAATACGCCCGTTAACATGCTCGTTAATTACGTTATTTGATCCGACGAGAAGTGGTAAATCTTTACATAATTCGAAAGGCCAGTACGCTACGTTGGCATGCTTCGTAAAACACTATAATTATATTACCACGGTTAATAGAATTGGATAGTGAAGTTTAAAAATTGTTGATAAATATTTAGTTAAAATTATGATGTAAAGTTGGCGCGTGAACGAAGGAAAAGAATAATTTTCATTCGCCTGGAGTTAGTCACTCTTTCGTACAAACAAATAAGCGTCAACGTAAACTGTGGGATACCTGGGGTTGAAATCTGGCAACGTCTGGAAGCAAAAACGGCGAAAATTCGAAAAAAGTATACATTTCAGACGCTTAATTGTTGGGAAATTGAAAAGACGCCCTATTGTCATAATTATAAAAAGATGCCATAATGAGAGCGTTTTGTACAAAAAAAAAATTATTTGCTTATTTTAAGAGTATATTGAAATATAAAATGCAAAACACAAATAACATAATCACAAGAACGTAATGTTACAAAAAAATTTCAATATACTCTTCGTTTTCGGGTAGACGCCAAAACGTATACATTTTGAAAAGACGCCAAAATGTTAGAAAAATGTATATATATATATATATAAAGCAGTTGTTAAACCGGTATGAACTTATGGTATTCAACTTTGGGGTACTGCTAGTACGAATAACATTGAGATTATACAGCGCTTTCAGTCCAGAACTTCAATCGAAGGTCAATCGTCGACGCTCCATTATCCTCTCCAACAATCGTAACCACCGAGATCTCAGAGTTCCAACTGTGAGAGAAGAAATCATGTGCCTCTGCAGGAATCACACCTCTCAATTAGAAAAGCATCCAAACCCTTCAGCAATTAATTTGTTAGATGATAGTGAAGACATTTATAGACTCAAAGGCACAAATTATTAGACTTACCATTCAGGTTCTACTAATAATTTATTCTCTGTATTATCTGTATTGTAATGTCTATGTTATCTGTTCTGTAATATCTGTATCTGTTATATTCCTGTCAAGATTAAGTGTTAATATCAACAGTTTATATGCCTTATAGGCCCAGTGTTTAACATTTGAAATAATTGTATCGTGCGAGCAGCAAATGTAAGTGAATTTGTTTATTTGTTTACATGTTTTTGCCATTTACTCTTGTAATTTGTGCATCTGATTAATCTGCTAACAAAAATAAAAAGAGCTTTTAATTGTCAGCTCTTCATAATCATGTATGTGTTTTGTCACATAATTCGTTAAATGTTCGCTTAGTCAAACAGATCACAAATCTGCAATAAATTGAAAAAAATTATTTTTCGTAAATAAGAGATCGTTTTTTCTAAGAGATGGTTTCACCCATGTACACATCGCCACAACTGCATGGGATCTGTAGACGCCAGACGTTGAAAGAGGTATCTTGTGTTTCGCCGACGGTAACGATTGGCCGACAAACAGTGTTGTTATTAAGAAAACCCACAGACGTTAACGGGCGAGATATCCTGCGTGATTGCATACGAAACCTCATTATTTTTGTGAAACTTTAATTGCCTTAACACAGGTGAATAGCTTGCAGTAAAGCAATAAGGAAACCCACATATAATATTTACCTTTGGTCCGAGTCATCACTCATTACATATGCCGTATGATATTAAGCAGTTTAATATGCGTGACAAATCTTTAGTACTCTGCATGTTACAAGGTTTTAGCTACATTATTTTATGTAAGGTCTTTACCTAAATTTAGGTTACCCTGATACGGGCCTGCATGGCGCGAACTTTTACAAAACTCGTCCAGTTACGTCAACCTTTGACTTGATATATAACGTAAAATAACGCAAGCTATTTAATCGCTTCCTTGTGCGTATTATACTCATTATGTTGTACAGTAAATATTGTAACGTGATATAAGATAGCAGAATGATAAAACAATTATCATTAGAAACTACGAAGGAATTGATGGACAGAATTTAGAAAATAGAATCAATACCAACATATGGACTATACAATGACAGACTAAGACAATACCCAATTGATTGGTGGAGTGAGTGAAAAACAATTTAACTTTATGATTATTCCCCAACCCTTTTACACATAAAAAGAATATTATAAACAAAAGTGGAATTACAAAGCTGTAGATAAAAATATGAATTATAAAATAATAACCGTTTCATGTAAAACTCTAGAGATATAGAGATAATTTGTTAGTGATAATAATAATAAGGCTAACAGAATATAAAAGAATAAAACTATTATGAAGGTACAATGTTTAAGTTTAGATATATGATTAATTTAAAGGGAACAAAAGGAATGTGAACAGTGAGTGATATAAGTAAAGAGTGTGTAGAACCAATGAATGTTATACTAACTGGAAGTCAGTAGTAGAAACAAAATATAATTTTAAGAGTAACTAATACTTAATAAAACAAGTGATAAGATATACTGTGAAATATTAAAAACAATATAAAAGTAAAAAAAATGCTTAATGAATGATTATTAGTAAAACGAAGAGTGTTTGTTATGCATTGAAAAATGGTATTTGTATAAAATGTTTAAAAAAGAGTTATATTATGTTTGAAAATGATTATGACTAATCAAGTGTTGTGCAATAGTTGATTTAGTTCGTTGTATTTGCATTTTAAGGTGTGTAAGGTTAATAAAAACGAAGGAATATATTATAATAAATGTATAAAGAAAGTCAGAAAAACTAAGCCTTAAAGCCTATGGTAACACTGAGAACTTTGGAAAATTAGATATGGAAATAGTAGAAATTAGTGGTACCATGTATATTATCATGTTAGGTTTGATTATATAGTTTTAGAGAAACCAAATGTATACAGAAGAATTATTTTTAAATTAATTAATTATAGAAAACAAAATTGTTGAAATTTTAACTTTGGAAGTACTGGACAGAAATCATTCATGTTTGATTTCAAATCAATTTATGTAAAGAAAGCAAGACAATGATGTTATTATCTTTAGGACTAAAAATAGTGTAAAAAAATTATACTAATTTAAAGATATTTGTTAAATTTTTATCAAAAAGCAGTAGCCATGTTCAACAATAAAACAAATTTTCAACCAATAGGAATGACCTTTTGCCATGACAACCAAAATATTACATGAAGAAATAGTTAGTTCATTGTTAGACTCAGAGAAGAAAGGATTAAACTTCCATACTACCAGATGAAATAAAAATGATATTGAATGAAAATGAAATGATGTTCTGAAGAAACTGATATAAAAAGAAGGAATTAGAAGTAAAATCATATTAAAATAGAAAAATAATTTCAAAAACAGTAAATTATGTGTTGAACCTAATAATGGAAGGAAGATGATGATAAGTATAATATCAGACTATAAAAACTAATCAGTATAATAAACTATATTACACTGGTACACAATTTCAATCACACATAAAATATATTTCACTATTCACTTGATAAAGAACTTGTAATAATTAATTAATATCACTATTAAATTATTAATCCATGGTGATAGACTTATTGGAAGTGTAATAATTTTCATAAAACACTTAACCTACAAACCTGACTGTTGTAAACCAATAATTATTACCTTAAAGTTAAGTTGTTCATAACTTACATAATATTTAAATGCTGTTTATGTGAAGCTTTATACTTCCTAAAGAGTGTTTTTTGTTAACTTTCTGTAATCCAAAGCACCTAACGAACTAGTTTTAATAAGTAAAAAATTTGTTTAATATCAACTCTGAGAGCCTTGTTGCCAACCGCCGAGCATTTAAACATCATAGATGGAGTAAATATGTTATTATAAAATTATTTAATTGTTTTAAAGGAAGAAATACACAATCAAAAACCAATAAAACCAATATTGAAGATTTTTAATTGTACGGTTAATTTATTTCTTTGTTAATAATATTTTATTTCTTCATACAGCAAAAGTGAAAATTTTTTTATCAAAAAAGGAAGTTGGTAACAATTGTTTTTAGGAACGAAAATCGAATTGAATTATTAAAAAGGTAAGTCGACCAAATCTAATAAAGAGAAGGTGAATATATAAAACAGAAAGTGAGTAATTTTAATTGTTTGAATCACAAAACAATTTGGCGCCTAAATCGGGGGAAAAAAATTAATCCTATTCTATTAGATCATCTGCAGAACACACAATGTATAAGAAGCCGTCATCATTCAGAGGAAAAAACATACTGAGACATTTTTTCCTTGGCGTAATGCAAATTCCCAAACTAAGGTTGGCAAGAAACATCATTCTTATTTCAGCCACTTTGTTAGTATGAATCCTTCTCTGATTTTTTTAGTATGAATCCTATTATAATTTTTGCTTCAGATTATTCGTATAACGTTTTTACTACTCGTACTTTTGTTAGTAGTGACACTTGTTTTCTGAGAGCTTCCCACATCTTCGTTAGCGGAAAACTGTTTTAAGCTTTTTACAATTTGAGAAAAGAAAGTGAATCTGTTGGTTACAAGCGAATTACTGCCATTCGCTTATAGGTAACTAAGCAAAAACCTGGTTATTCATCTGCTTTCATTCATTAACATTCAGTATATAGTTTTGTCTTTAATGCCCACAGACTCTGTCACTGTTTCTACTGTATAGGAAAAGTTTGTGTCAAACATTTTTAATTTCAAGTCTATTATTACGTCTGAGCTAACGTCAAATAAATTTAACAGATTCATATTTTTCATTTAAAAAGCTGTAATAGTGTAGTTGGATATGACGTTAGTGTTTACAGTACGTGACGTAATCAACGTATTGTGACAGCGTAATGTTATGCAAATTCTTCCTGTTAGTTGTTAGCTCTAAAGCACTTTATGTTCTGAAGTACGCTGAAACACGTCAGCTGCTGTGCCAGCTGCATATAAAATCAGTTGATGGTAGTTTGATGTTTCGCCAAATAGACAAGAAATATAATGTTGTGTGTGTGTGTGTGTGTGTGTGTGTGTGTGTGTGTGTGTGTGTGTGTGTGTGTGTGTGTGTGTGTGTTGTGGACGCATTTCGAATTGTGGATAACTTTATATTTTGTGTTTTGTATATGACACATGTCTATAAGGATTTTTGGACCTGTAGCCAAAAGACGTGGAAAGATACATCAGTGTTCGGCAGTTTGTGTAGACAACCGTTTACAATGTGGGCGAATGTTCATGTACGATATTTGTGAATGCTGAGTAATGATATTTGCAAACCAATTTTAAAATGTACAGTAAGGTCAAAATTTGCTCTGAACGGAAATATTTGAAGAACGACTGCAAAACCAGTGGGCAGACATGTGCTGATAATAAAGATAATATGTGTACACTACGAGGAAAACTACATTTCGGATCTGTGTAGATGCAGTAGAAAATCGAGATTTCACGAAGTAACTATGTTCGGCATAGAACATTTCGTTAGGAAGAAACTGAAAAGATGACATGTTCCGTGCACTCACAAAAGTTATAAGAAATAATTACAGACTTACGTGCTGTAATTAGAAACCTTATAATTTACCTATCGGGAGAAATCTATTTCCATTCCCTTACTTTCAGCTTCTCAATTATAACTTATTCAGTTAAATATTATAATTACACAATTATACTGTATAAATCATATTTTAATACATAATACATTTTAGGAAGTTTTGTAAAATCTTTATCAAAACACATGTAGTTTTACCAACTATTACGAAATTGAATGACATTTTAAAACACGTTAAACACAAATTTACCTGGATTATTGAGGTTAATAAATCGTTTACAGGCAGTACATATTAACGTAATGAAGGTAATACTACGTTCGTTATGAACTTTATAAACATTTGACTTAGACAGATTTTTGAAATTTAATTTTCCACTTAGGCCTAACTACATTGCCCTTAGCAATTACACAATTACTATTGCCCCCTGAAAAAACTGCTATTTTCATTGTTCCAGTAAACATTATTTATATTAGAAGTAATTGTAACCTATGTATTCGTCCTGTGATAGAAACATTGTTACGACGGTGTACTTGATCGACGTATGGTACAGTGGAAAGCAAAATACAAGATACCAATTAAATCACTAATTACCAGCTTTAATTTTCATAGTTAAAGAGTTCGTAATTAACAACATATCCTCTTACAACAAATCAAATAAAATTGTTCACACGCAATAAAATGTCAACTAATATAAAACACAATTGTATTACAATTATGCAGCGTGATTATAAAACACAACACTTTACTATTAACCACTTGAACGCACACAGTAATCACTTGTAATCGCCCGACAATAAACTGAAAACTAAGGCCGCTGACGCCTAAATTTATAGCCAGCTCACAGACGAGAACAATCCATAACTGCGTTATCTCTGCACTACGACGTAACTAATTGCGGCCTTGACACAGTGTGTGCGGCCGCGCGAATTGTGGCACAGTGTAGCAAATTGCGCTGAGAATCACGCACGCCACAACATTTAGCTAGATTCTTATGGAACATTCGTTAAACACTTAGATTGTTCTGTATTGTCGTAACACTGTCACCTTCTTAAGCCTGTTCGTCCCGAACTGGCAAACCGTGTCTGAAGTAATATTTCGCCAGGCGATCTAGGTGGACGACCTTGAACTTTCGCTGTCCTTCCTGTCGAATCTGATAAACAACATCGTTGATTCTTTTTTTCACAATGTAGGGTCCTTTACAGTTAGACTGAAGCTTAGTTGAGTGACCACGACGGCGCTTTGGGTTGAACAACCAGAACTGATCTTCTTGGAAACCCACACTATTGCTGCGAATGACATACCGAGTTTTCATTTTATAACTGGCAATCTTCAGCCGTCCTCTTACCAAGCGATTCATTTCTCGCAGTTGGTTTTCTAATTGCGAGGAATAGTTCTGTGGCTTTTGGGACTGAGTCTTAGGTGATCCGAACATTAAGTCCCCAGGAAGACGAATGTCTCGCCAAAACACCAATTTTGCTGGATTCATGTCGGTTGCGTCGGTTACTGAAGATCTATACGCCATGAGGAATAGTGGTATACGTTGGTCCCAGTCTGTTTGGTTCTCGTCAAAAACCTTCGAAAGATGCTGCTCAAGTGTCCTATTGAATTTCTCAACCATCCCGTCCGACTGAGAATGCAGAGGCGTTGTCCTGGTCTTTAGAATTCCGAGTAGACAGCATAATTCTTCAAATACTCCTGATTCGAAATTTCTCCCTTGATCCGTATGGATTTCCGTAGGGGCTCCATAACGGCAACAGAAGTTGTGAACTAACTCCTTTGCCACAGTGGTAACCTCCTGATTTGAAATTGCGTAGGCTTCCACCCACTTAGTAAAGTAGTCACCTACATCCATGATGTATCGATTTCCATCGTCACTAACTGGGAATGGTCCAGCAATGTCTATGGCAATTCTCTCAAAAGGCAGTCCAACCTTATACTGTCTCATTTTTCCCCTCCTTCTGGTTTATGGGCCCTTGCTTGCAGCACATATTTCACATGTCTGAACCCATTCCTCTACGTCGTGGCGAAGATGAAGCCAATAGAATCGATTCCGTATTTTATCAAGGGTTTTGTTAATGCCAAGATGGCCTCCAGACGTCCCATCATTCATCTCCTTTAAAAACAGACTGCACTTTACTTCGGGGAACTATCAACTGCATGACCACGTCTCGTCCATCTGCACTTTCCCAAGCCTTTTCAGCAATCCGTTTTCTAAGGTAAGAAATTCCCATTGTGCCCAATGGGCACTTCAGAGCTTCGGAACCATGATAGATATCTTGCCAATCCGAGCGGCGACCTTTCTCTTTTGCTGTCAAGATCGGTTCATTGTCTTCATCAGTCATCTGTTCTTGCCGAGAGTCTTGTGTTGTCCAGCCGTCTGCCAGGAAATCTAAAGTGATGGCTTGAACGTGTTCGCTGGCACTTTGTTCTTCCTTTCTGTGGAATATATTCAGTCTTCTGGGCACGGTTTTCGTGATAAGCCATCTGCATTACCATGTAGGCGCCCCTGCCTATGTTGTTCCGTGAAATTGTACTCTTGCAGACGTTCGAGCTATCTTGCCAACTGTCCTTCTGGATTTTTAAATGTTAAGAGCCATGCAAGCGCGGCATGGTCGGTACGTAGTGAAAACTCTCTCCCATAAAGGTATTTATGAAAGTCCTCCAAAGCTCTGACAATTGCCTTGTAATACAATAATTTCTCTCTGGTTTAGAAAGCCTCCTGCTGTAATACGTTATTACTTGTTCTTCACCGTTCTCCACTTGAGACAAAACTGCTCCTAGACCAGTATTTCTTGCGTCTGTGTCTACGATGTACTTCCCTTCGGAAGCTGGGAAAGCGAGAATTGGCTGCGAGCATAATGCAATTTTCAAAGTCCTAAATGCTTGATCACACTCTCTCGACCACTGGAAGTTTCGTTTATTTTCCGTTAGCTCTTGTAGTGGTTTAGCAATACTAGCAAAGTCTTTCACAAAACTCGGTAATATGAGCATAACCACAAGAAACTGCGAACTTCATGTTTACTCTTCGGAACTGGCCAGTCTCTTTCGGTGTCTATTTTATTAGGATCCATGCTAACACCCGCTACCGAAACCAGATGGCTAAGATACTGTATTTCCTTCTGGAATATAGAACACTTCTTCGGACTCAGCTTCAGTTGGGCACCGTGAATTCTAGTTAGAACCTCTTTAATGTTTTCCAAATGGTCTTTGAAAGTCTTCCTATTGACTATTACATCGTCTAAATAAACAAGGCAAGTTTTCTATGTCAAGTACCAGGTCCATCAATCTTTCAAATGTTGCCGGTGCATTACAGAGTTCATATTTCATGACGTTAAATTGGAATAAAACACTTGGGGTCGAGAAAGCGGTCATTTCCTTGTCTTCTTTATGAAGACCCACTTTCCAATATCCACTCTTCAGGTCCAATGTGGAAAACTACTGTGCTCCGACCAACGTGTCGAGTGTATCGTCAACGCGAGTTTATGGATAGCAGTCTTTCTTGGTCACGCCATTCAGCCTCCGATAGTCTACGCAAAAACGTAATTCACCATCCTTCTTCACTACCGGAGAAGACCAAGCACTTGACGAAGGCTCGATTACTTCCTCTGTCAACATGTCGTGTACTAACCGATACATTTCCTCTTGCTTAGATAATGGAGGCCTCCGAGGAGTTTGGCGTATCTTTGTTGTGTCCCCGTTATTGATGCGATGTTGTACAAGAGAGGTTCTTCCCAATGAATGTCCCCGACTGCAAAAGATCATGTAAAAACCGTCTGAGTTCTTTTACCTCACCACTTGAGAGGTCGTTAGAAGATCTATTCAATAATTCCTCTGGTAATTTGAAAGTATCCGAAGAACTAGATCTTCGTTGCGTCATTCCATCTAGCCAGGCCACAGGAGTCAATTTGCCTAGGATCGTATTGATTTGTAAGATGACGGCTTGATCCAAAATATTCGCCACTCTAATAGGTACTTTCCGGTTTCGTCAGGTTTTACTAAACTTCTGGCAATTAGTATGCCGGTGTGCTGACTGCCTGGGGTTCGAATATAGAGCACTGGTTGCCCCTAGAATCTACCTCGGTTCTAACCATGACGATTTTTCGGAGTTTGGCGGAACAGTTATGGCCACTTTATTTATCACGTCCGTCGATTTTTCTGATGTATTCATTGTGAAGAGCATTACCTCTTCTTCCCCGATTCTCAAGAAATTGTTTTTGAAATCGAATATATATCCATACGCGTTCATAATGTCTACACCAAGAATTGTTTCATCCACAATGTCTGCAACAAGTACTTGATGATTAAACTCAAGTCGACCTAGGCGTAGGTGTATGTCCACTTTTCCAAACACTTTTACAGGCCGCCCAGTAGCTGTTCGCAAACTGCAAGAGCACCAGATCGGCTTGGGATCTTTCACCACGTCGGTGAGGCCTTTCTTGAAGAAATCCGGTAACCACTAAGCTCCCGCTGGTTTTCTGAACTTTAGAAATTGATTATAGATATTTAGAGGCTTCATTCCTCTAGTTTGTCAGCACACGCCCCGTTGTACCGTCTGCTGCTCGTATCCCTGCTGCTGAATTATAACCCGACCATCTAGTTGTAGATGTTCAGGTTTCCCACATCTATAATACTTCGGTCTTCCATTCTTTCTTATTTTATTCAGTGGCGCCAACCGTCGAGTCTCTGTTCCTTTGTATTCTTCCTCATCGTCTGTGCCGTCGCTATATTTTAGCGCGCCCACTTTACGAATTGTCCAACCAGACGCTGATTTGGCGGCCTCAAATTGTAAAGCATGTACCAGGGCGTCCGCACTGTTCTGGTGTCTTGCTATTCGTAACCTTTGCTGTAGTTGGTTATCTCGGACGCTGGCAGTAAATGTCTGCATTGCAAAACTCGGTCGATACTTGCTTCAAACTCTTGAAGGCTCTCCCGGGAATGCTGCCGCCTTGCTCTCAACTGCTTGCTCTCAACGGGATGCAGTACACATCTCGCAAATATTTATCACCATACAGTAATTCCAGAGCTTTTATCACTTCGTCATAAGTGTTTTGGCTGTCAGGTGGCACTTTCTGTAGTAATTTTGCCGCAGGTCCTGTTAGTGCAAGAACGAATGAAACAGCCTTGTTTTTCTCTGTCCAATTATTTGCGTATGCTGCAGCTTCAAACTGGCGGAGGTACGTTGCCCAGTGGCTGCTTCCGTCAAAGGTTGGAGCTTTGACATGAACTGTCCCTACTGCAGGCAAAGTGACTTTCTCTATTAACTATTTTCTGTATCTTTTTCTGTCTTTATCAATGGTAAAGTCAGTTTAGAAAGTTGTTTTGTTTGTATCTTCAGGCACTGCTCAACTCAAGTTTTATTTTGTTTTCTTATGATTGCCATTGATTTTTCTACTGCAGATATATTTGCTGACATAGCTTCTTCTACAGTCATGTTTCTACTTCAGCTATTTGATTTGACAGGGATTCTCCTACGTCAGATATTTTTGTAGACATCTAACTTACTTCTTACTTCTTAATACGAGCATCCGAGGCTGGCTGCTTCGATGGCTCGATGTCTCCTGTAAGTGTCTGCTGCTAGCGGCCACCAACAACTCTCGGATTAGAGTTTCTTTCTCCGGCCATTTTGCGTTTAAGATTTTCCCTCGCTGGTAGCGTTGCCGGGCAATCCAAGAGAATGTGATTTAGGGTTTCGTCCTGCTCCTTGCACATTCCACAAAGAGGACTGTCTTTTAGGTGAAACCTATGCAGGTACCTGTTCGTCACGATGTGACCCATTCGTGCTCTTGCCGCAAATGACGCCATAGATCGAGGCATCACTTTATAGATTTTTGGGCGGTTTGGGGAGCTTTGGATGGCGAAGTACTCGCGTCCGGTGCTACAATTCTCCCATCTCCGTTTCCAGGACTCAATGAAGAACTTCCTGGCTGCTTCTTTACACTGTGTCAGAGAATAACGCTGCACCTATACAGGGCCCATGCAGCAAGCTTTACTGGCAAGAGTATCTGCTACTTCATTTGCATGAATCCCGCAGTGACTTGGAATCCATTGAAAAACAACATTCTTACCTTTTAAACTATTAAGTTGTTGCAGGATTTCCGATGTTCGAAAGTAATAATCTGTGGTGTTCTGCGCTTGTAAGGCTTGTATAGAAGACATGGAGTCCGTGAGAATGCAGATGTCACGCGCATCGATGGCTTTGCAAAACTCCAGTGCAGCATTCAGGGCCAATAATTCAGCGTTCATACTTGAGGACGCGTCGCAGGGCAATGAAAAAGAGTCACCTGTTTCTGGGCAATAATAAGCAGCTCCTCCTTTATTGTTGACTTTGTCAACAGAACCGTCAGTGTATATTTTGGCGAATCCATGATATTTTTCCTGAATCAATGTGATTGACACTTCCTTTAGAAGTGCTGACAAGTCTTGTCCTTTGGTCAGTGAACCAGGAATTTTTGTACATGCCTTTACTTGGTCACGCAGCCACGGCGGGATATCAAAAACAGCCGGGATCAACTCAGGCTGAATGAATTCTAAAACTCCGCCTAGCCTATTTCGGTGGTTGAATAGAGATTGCCGGATGTTAACCTCGTTAAAGCCTTTTACTGGCTGGATAGCTTGCAATTGGAAGTGCTTCCTCCACTTTCTAGTTTGGATGTAAAGATCCAGGGGTTCGATTGACAGCTCGATTTCCATTGCTTGAACACTTGTTGTTTTTGGGCAGCCCAAACAAATTCTAAGCGCAACATTCTGGAACGTTTGCAATTTCTTAATGTGTGTTTCAGCCGCTCCTCCCCACACTTCATACGAATATAGGATTTTGGATCTTACAAAAGACTGATAAAATTGTCTTAAAATGTACGTGTCTGCACCCCATTCTCTACTAGCAATGACTTTTAGAGCATTAAGTCTGCTGATACACTTTTCAACAGTGTAGCTTACCTGATCCCTCCATAGGAGTTTGGGATCCAGCTTTATTCCTAAAAGTATAGGGTTCGCGTTATAGGGGAGGGCAGTTTTTTGAGTTTCAGCAACGGCTTATAATGTTTGTGGGTGTAGCGCCTAGAGAAAAAACACACTTCTGTTTTCCCGTGGAGATGACTAAACCCCATTTTTCGGACCATTGGTAAATTTTATCGAGAGATTCTTGAACTCTACTTGTCGCAATTTCCGGTTCCTCATGCGTTGACCAGATCGTAATATCATCTGCAAAATTTGCCACAGACACGTTTGTTGGGATTACATTTACCAAGTCTTGAAGAATAATATTAAAAAGTGTTGGGCTGATGACGGAACCTTGCGGTATTCCATTAAGAGTAGTTCCTTCGGTGGAGTGGGTTTCATTTATTTTGGTTTTGATTGTCCTGTCTCTGAGGAAATGGACAATGTATTGTAAAATATTGCCTTTCAACCCAATTTTCATGCATTGTGCGATAATCGATATCCTTGAAACTCGGTCGAATGCGGCTTCGAAGTCAATCAACACTGCTGTCGTACATTCATTGTTTGAGAACCCTGAATAGATACTTTCGGAAAAATATAGAAGGGCATCGCACGTACTTATTTTCGGCCTGAACCCAAATTGGTGCGGGCTGAGAATAGCGCGTTTTTCAAGCCTCTACGTTAGACGATTGTCAACCAACCTCTCCAGACGTTTGCCAGGGCATGGTGTCAGGGCTATGGGTCTGTAAGACGAAGCCAGTTCCGGAGGTTTCCCGGTTTTTAACAGAGGAATTATAATGGCCTGTTTCCATTTCTGCGGTATTTCCCCAGACACCCAGATACGGTTCAGACAGAGCAGTAGTTCATGTAACAGGTCTTCCGAGCAATTTTGAATCATTAAATTGTGCACATTGTCCCCGCCGGGAGTAGACGTTTGAGTTGATCTATTGCTGCTCTCATTTCAGAGCTTGTAAGCGGTGGGTCGCAGTCATCCTTTTGTGATATTGTTGCGTCCAACTCCACCGAGAATCTGTGCTTCCGAGGTTTAAGATGGGAAGGCCAAATCGCTTCGTCACCTGATTTTCCCATGTACATCTTGTTAAAAACTTCAGCAATTTCCCTCTCGCTGGTGACCGTGAGACCAGTGGCTGTTTGAATTTGAAAAATTTTTTGGTCAGCTTAACCTTGGATTGCCCTGAATCGCTTCCATACGGCCGAACATGGAGTGTTTGAATTTATCCCATTAACAAAGTTATGCCAAGGTGTTCTTTTTGCTGCTTTCACCGCTCTCTTACATTTAGCAGAGGCTTTGTTGTACTCACTCCTGAACGCGGGTGTCCGGAATTTCTTCCACTGCTTCCTAGCCCTTTGTCTTGCCTTTCTTAATGCCGATATTTCCTTTGTCCACCAAATATTAGAAGGCTTTTGCCGTCTGTTTTGTTTTGAAATTGGGAGGCACTTTGAGGCGGCGGTTATTATACTATTTTCGATTTCATCAATACTGTTTGCGTTACAGTTGCTCGTGTGGAGCTTAAAGAGAGTCCAGTTTGCTTCTTTCACTTTGAACTTAGTGGAGATGACGTTTCGTGCTAGATCATTCTTTCCCGAATCGACGCTGAAAAAAATAGGAAAATGGTCGCTAGTGAGGTCACTTTCTATACGCCAATCTTTGATTATATCGATCGTATCTGGTGAGATGAGGGTCAAGTCCAGTGTGCTGACAGATCCCGAACTGGGTGATTGATACGTCGGCTCTTTGTTCTGGTTTAGGAGTATAAGATTAGAGGAGAGAATCCAGTTGTACACCAGTGGGCCGTTTCTATTCTCAGCTCCCTCCTTCCATGCCGCATGTTTGGCATTGAAATCCCCCATAATGAGTAGGTACTTGGTGGAGCAACCCAATTTTAATAGCTCGTCCAGCGTTACGTTTTGATTAAAAATGTAAACGTTTATTAACTTTACCACGACATCCTGACTTAATGTTATATCACAGATTAGCACTTCCATATTAATTGTGATAATTTGCTTTTGTAGACATCGATTCTTCAACACTCGAGACAGATTTTTCTAATTCAGCTACTCTTAATGTCATTGATTCTTGTACCTCCGATATTTTAGTAACTTGTTTATTAAGCTCACCTCGTAGGAGACCCAATTCTGCGGTACTATTTTCTTGCATCTGTTTCTGCTCCTGTATTAATGCTTTGATGTCTTCTGTTTCACGCTTCCGTTCCTCTGTCTCCTGCCAGCGTTTCTCATCTTGTCGTTTTCTGCTTCTTCTCTTTCTTGTCTTCGTTCTTCTTTTTTCTCTTCCCGTGTCTGCCGCAGCAGCGCTTAGATAGCTTCCATCATCTGACTGGCATCCATAGTTTACCGATTAATTACGAATTACCTCGTCTTGTACAAAGTGTCCACTGTTTCCGCTGTTAACCATTCTATCCCAGTTGGGACACCACTGTTACGACGGTCTACTTGATCGTCGTATGTTACAGTGGAATGCAAAATAGAAGACACCAATTAAGTCACTAATCACCATCTTTAGTTTTCACAGTTAAACAGTTCGTAATTAACAACACAGTCTCTTACAGCAAATCAAATAAAAATTGTTCGCACGCAATAAAATGTCAACTAATATAAAACTACAATTGTGTTACAATTATACCGCCCGATTATAAAACATAACACTTCACTAATAACCACTTGAACGCACACAGTAATCACTTGTAATCGCCCGACAATAAACTGAAAACTAAGGCCGCTGACGCCTAGTATTTATATCCCGCTCACAGACGAGAACATCCCACAACTGCGTTATCTCTGCACTACGACGTAATTAATTGCGGCCTTGACACAGTGCGTGCGGCCGCGCTTATTGTGGCATAGTCTAGCAAATGCGCTGAGAATCACGTACGCTACATCATTTAGATAGATTCCTCTGGAACATTCGTTAAACACGTAGGTTGTTCTGTAATATGATAACAATATTTTACTTTTTATGTGTAGAGTTGATTCGAACTGTTACATGTTAAATATCTCAAAGAAGTTCTGCAAACAAAACAAATTCTTACCTATAATGGAGATTGTATTATTGTGCTCTATTGTATAACAGTCTTTCCAAAAAGCCTCTCAATGAAAGTGCTATAAATCTGACTTTCTGTACACAATTTAATAGTAGTAGTAATGGTAGTAGTAGTGGTAGTAGTAGTGGTAGTAGTAGCAGTAGTAGTAGTTGTTGTTGTTGTAATAGTAGCCTACCAGAGCGTAGGTGATTATAAAAATGTTTGAATTACAGTAATGCTATTAAATGATTTATTGTATATAAAAAGTTATAATGACAACATCAAAATGAAATTATGTTTATTTGAATCTAAAAATACTACTGTACATTTAAAATTTACTGTCTGTTGTTTTTCACCCGTTTTTAAAGCGATTTTCTTTCTGAGAGAAACAAAACGTAACAGTATAACACAAAACAGCTGTAAGACATTTTTGTAATTGCATTCAGCGTTTTGAAAGATTTTTTCTACGTGTTAAGTAAATTATTAACGATTCTTGCTTTTCTGTGAATCTTAAAACATCTCAGTACTCGCCAGATGATATTAAATAAATACGTAATTACTTTAAAACTTTCCGACGTTGAGGTACTGTGCAGTTGAAAGTGACAGAAGAACACGAAGTTTGTAAGTTATTTTTTAAACTTTCAAGTCCTTAACCTAAAGTTCTCCGATAAACCTCCCAGTATAGTCTGCAGTCGTCAACGCACTGTAATAAATATGTACATTTTCTTTTACGAATAATATCTAAATGTAAACACAAGTAAAAATACGATTATTTAAACAACAAAATCGTTTTTGATAGTTACATTTGCTTAGCCAACACTCTCTCGCAGTGATAGGCTATATGATGATATAATATCCAATGAAAAACAAACAGTCAAGTAATTTTTGATCATGCACGTGTCCATATTGCAAGGAAAGAAATAGACGTTTTAAGAGAAAAGGAAAGAATGTGTGGAGGTGAAGGATGGAGGGGGGTACTATGAAATACAGAATGTCAGATAGAGCGTGAGAGACAGATAACAATGAGGTGTCGATTGAGAGAGATAATGATAATCCCATAGAGTGTTCAGTACTTACTTGAATTCCAGATATATTCTAGAACTTGTTATTTAAGTTTTACAACAAGTCAGAAAATATTACCTTTTTTTTATTCAACACAATTACGCGTAATAATTAGTTACTTTACTTTTATAAGATAAGAATATAAGATAAGCATTTGATCTGGTAAAACTATGTAACAAAGAACATACATATGAACAAACATACCTGTCGAACATTTCTGACGGTAATAAACATCCTGGAGAAGGAGAAAGTGCCTGAAAAATTATTAAATAATATAAATATAAAAGATTTATACAAAGATACAAACACAGAACTGGAAGTAGGCAATATGTTAACAACTAAAATCAAGTCCGCGATAAAAAGGACTCATTCATCCCAGCTATATCCCAGAGGTAGATGTAGAAGAAGAAGAACAGTGGGTTTTACTGAATTATAATTAAGTTTTTAGCAAAATCAGTGACTTCGAATAATGGTCTTACGTCCAAAGAGCTTATTCTTAAATAAAATGCCTTAGAAAGTTTTATAATGCTTCAAAAATATTTTATTATGCAATGATAATAAAAAATAATAATTATTTTCACTTCCATTGTGTTGGTTATTGATGATGTCGGATTCCGTCATTTAAAGCTCTCAGTACGTCATTCTCCTGTTCCTTGAGATCTTGTCCTTCTCACCCGTATTAATTTTGTTATACGTCGGGCTGCTTCTGTTTTCAGTAACTTTAGGCACCGATATATATATATATATATATATATTATCACAGGACAAATGGCGCCAATCGTACACACTATCGTTTTTGTGGTCCTTAAAAGGACCGTTTGTTGAGGACGCTACATCATTTGCGTACGCCGCCCGAGACGCGCTGTGATGTTCGGCGGCTGCGTCCGCTGTTCCGGGCGTACTGCTGTCCTCTTCTTTCAGCAGCGGTATGTAGAGCCCGCTGCTGTCCCAGTCGATTTCCATCACTGGCTCTCCTGTGCTGTCTATTCTTCCTTCTTCCTCTTCTTCCGGCTGGCTTCACGTCTCGGTTGGCGCCGAGAGCAGATCTTGAATGCTCTCCGGTGGCCAGCCCATTGTTCTTCTCCGGCGGGTTTGAGCCGTTGGCGGTGAACCTTGTATGGGCGTCCGTCCTTCTCCACTGTGTAAATCTGGCCGCCGAGGGTTGCGGCAATGCTAAATGGACCTTCCCAGGCTGGCTACCATCCAGGGTACCTCCGTCCTTTGGCTGGTCCGGCGTGGCTCTTGACGTACACCAGCTGCCCTACGGCCAGTGTAAGATCCTGCGTCCTCCGTTCCGGATACCGCCGTTGCTGATACTTGGTCTGGTGTGATCTGGCTGCCTCTTCTCGTTCCTCAATTGGCCGGACGTCCTGTTCTGCGTGTGGCCGACTCCAGTCGCCGGGTCGGCGTAGGTCTGTGCCCAGGGGAAGCTCGCTCGGTGTCACTCCAGTGGCGGCGTTTGCACGATTCCGCAGCGAGAACAGAATTGCCGGCAAAGGCTTGTCCCAGTCGCCATGGTCCTTGCAGTCATGGAGCTAGATCCGCAGCGCCTTCTTGATCTCGCCGTTGCGCCGCTCGGTTGGGTTCGCCCTGGGATGGTAGTTGGCTGTAGTCCACGGTCGTATGTGCAGATTGTCGCACATCTGCTTCCACTTGTGGCCCGTGAACGGCTTGCCGTTGTCGGTGAGCAACGCCTCTGGGTATCCCCAACGAGGGAACACTTCTTCCTCCAGGTAGCGGATAATGGTGTCGGCGCCCGCCTTGCGCACGGCCTTTGCTTCCACCCATCTCGACATCATATCCGTGACCACTACGATGTACCAGTTGCCAGCTCGAGTCAGCGGATATGGCCCCATGACGTCCAGGGCGACAGTATTCCAACATCTCCTGGGTCGGTGAGGTCGCTGTTGGTCCTGTTCGGGATTTGCGCCGCGCTTGTGTAGAGCGCATATTCTGCAACTCCGGACGTATCTGCGGACATCAATGGCTAGGCCGGTCCAGACGAAGTCCTTGCCGATGGCCCGAAACGTTTCTTCGGCCCCCGGATGACCGGCTTCAGGGGAGTCGTGGAAGTGCCTGATGACCTCCATGCGGACACTCGGCGGCACGTACAATCCTGGTTCCTGGTTGCGTCTGTCCTTCCAAACCAGGCCGTTATCCACCCGGTATCCTCTCACTGTAGCCGCCGCAGGGTCGTTTCTCCACGCTTGGCACTCCTGGTCGCCTTCTTGCGCCTCCTGCACTGCCTGATGGATGGCGACAGCTGTGATTTCTTGTAGTCGCGGTGCAGCTGACGCAACACTGCGAAGTGGCCTCTCTTCAGAGTGCATCCGTGGTTCTTCTTGGACGCCGGCAGTATCTTCAAGCCCAGGTTCCCTCGATAGGAAGTCCGGCAACTCGTTCTCCTTGCCCGGGCAGTGGACGACGGTGAATTTGAAGCTCTGCATCAGTAGAGCCCAGCGAGCGTACTTCGTCTTCTGCCCCATCGCCTGCTTCAGCCAGGTTAGCGCCTTGTTGTCGGTCCTTAGGGCGAAATGGCGATCCTCCAAGTATGGCCGGTATTTCTTGATGGCCCAGACGACTGGCAAGCACTCCAGTTCGTTGGAGTGGTAGTTCTTCTCCGCCTCGTGGAGCTTGGCACTGGCGTACGAGATGATACGCCTCTCTCCGGCTTCGGTGCATTGATAAAACACCGCTCCAAGTCCCTTTTGGCTGGCGTCAGTCTGCAGAAACATAGGCAAGTCTCGATCCGGTCGTGAGAGTTTTAACGGCTGCCGGAAAGCGGCCTTAACCTCTTCGAAGGCTCGCTGAGTTGTGTCGTCCCAATGCCACTTTCTTGTCCGCAGCAGGTCCGTTAACGATTCCGAAATCATGGCGAAGCAGGGGATCTACTCTCGCAGCCAGTTGCAGGTTCCCAGGAAGCGTTGCAGCTCTTTCTTGTTGCTGGGGGCCGGCTGGTCTTCGATTGCTCTGAGATGTTGCTGCTGCAGGAGGTTGCCATCCGGAGTAATCTCGTGGCTCAGAAAGGCGACTTCTTCCCGGCCGAAGTGACACTTGTTGAGCGAGCAGGTCAGCTGGTGCATCTGCAGCCTTTCCAAGACTTGATCCAGGTGTCACAGGTGCGTTTCCCAGTCGGGGGAGTAGACAATGATGTCGTCCAGATAGACGAGGCAGCACTCCCGTAATAGTCCCGTGAGAACATCCTCCATCAGCCGTTGGAAGGTACTGGGCGCGTTCTTAAGCCCAAAGCACATCACCCGGAACTGGTAGCGACCTCCGTCGGGCACCGAGAATGCTGTGTACTTCTTTGCTTCTTCCTCCAGCGGGATTTGCCAGTAGCAGCTCTTCAGATCTAGGGTCGAGAAGAGTTTGGCCCCGCTGAGGTCCTTGATTGTTTCGTATATCAGCGGCAGTGGTGAGTCCACATCCTCGGTCTGATCGTTCAGCCCCCGGAAGTCCACGCAGAACCGGGGTGTCTGTCCTTCTTCACAATCACCACCGGAGAGCTGTATGGCGAGGTGGTCGGTTCAATGATACGCTGCCTCAGCATCTCTTCTACCTGTTCCCGGATGGTGCGTTTCTTCTCGTCGGAGTACCGGTACATTGGGAGCCGGAATGGCTGGCTACCTTCTTTCAGCCGGATCTCGTGCTTGGCCGCAGATGTGGTGCGGAGCGGGCCACGGGAGAACAAACTGCGATGACGCTGTAACATTTCCAGAAGCCGTTTATGGTGTTGGCCACCTGCTGACGTTTGAAGGCTAGCTTCCTCAATGTCCTTTTCCTCGGGCTCCGCGCGGTCATTCCAGAAGACCGTCTGTCGGTTCTCGCTGCCAATGTGAAGGCAGCCCCGTCGGTAGTCTACAACTTCTTGGTTGGCCGTGAGCCAGTGGTGGCCCAGTAAAACTTCTTCTTGCAGCCCGGGCACTTTTAGCAGACTGGTGGTGGTCGCGAGACTTCCAATTATAATGTCTGCGACGACGGCGGCCGTTGAGTGACATTGCTGACCGTGTAGCGCTAGCTGGACAACTCGGGGATCCGTCTTCCTTCCTCCGGGCAGCAGACCGGCTCGTACGAAGTCGTAGTTTGCGGAGGAGTCCAAGGCTGCGGTCAATTTTCGGCCGGCGATCTCTATTGGAATGCGCGGTATGTCCACACCTAGTTGGTTCACGCGCCCCGGTGGGCTATTTACCGGGGCGCTTAGTCGTTTCCCTGCCGGTTCTTCACAAGGCAGTCCCGATGGAAGTGTCTTTCCGGGCAGTAGCGGCACTTGGGCGTTAGGCTGTTCATTCTTTGTTCCTCTTTCGTGCTTGAGGCCGATCGACCCCCCTACTCGATCCAGGGAGTTTTCAGCAGAGTCATCCCGACCTCTGCACGACTATCTTGATCCAAGTCCGCCTCGATGCTCATTGCCCGTTGTAAAAGTTCTTCTAAAGTCGTAAGCGGCGGGAACCTCAGCGCGGGTCGACGGCGTGGCTGCAGCTGTTGTGTGAGCATGGCTATGCTCGTCCTCTCGTTACCTCCCGAGTACAGACGGCGAAACAGCTTGATTTTTCTCACGATGAAGATTTCCGCCGACTCCTGCCGCTGCCTTTGTCCGTACAGCTTGGCCAGCAGCTCTGCGTCGCGTTGCATCCAGCAGAAGTGCTGCCGGAAGCGGTCGCAGAACTCGGGCCAATTTATCTGCATCCAGTGTATCTCTCTGCCAACGTGGCAGCTTCTCCTCGGAGCTGCCGCACTGCGTAAACTGCCCACTGTTCAGGTGGGACTCTGTAGTCCCGCAGCTGTCGCTCTAGCTGTTGAAGATATCGTTCTGGATCCTCGTACTTGAGGCCATGGTATGTAGCGGTGATTACCGGTGGCAACGTGCACCTCAGAGCTGCGGCGAATTGCGCAAAGCCTTGCTCTACCTCGAACCCGGTGTCCCGCTGGGTGTAGCTGTTGAGCGCCATGTTGTTTTGTGTGCCGGCTGGTAGCTCTCTGGCGTGGCTGGATCTTGCATCCGCAAGATGATCGTCGCCCCACGTTGGGCGCCACTTGTCACAGGACAAATGGCGCCAATCGTACACACTGTCGTTTTTGTGGTCCTTAAAAGGACCGTTTGTCGAGGACGCTACATCATTTGCGTACGCCGCCCGAGACGCGCTGTGATGTTCGGCGGCTGCGTCCGCTGTTCCAGGCGTACTGCTGTCCTCTTCTTTCAGCAGCGGTATGTAGAGCCCGCTGCTGTCCCAGTCGATTTCCATCACTGGATCTCCTGTGCTCTCCATTCTTCCTTCTTCCTCTTCTTCCGGCTGGCTTCAAGGCGTCCGATGGAGTGCGCCAAAAACACACAACTGGGGGTTGCGCGGCCCGCGCGAAGCGCGGGTCGCGAGTAGTGCAGTGTCCCGAGTCTCAGAAAGGACTCCTGCCACTGGTAGCATGTAGCATGTAGCATTGTAGTAGCGGGGCGTCTTTGCACCCGGTGCATGACTGCAGCATCTGAGTCGAGCTCAATGGCTGCCTGTAGATATACATAGGTCTGGTTCTTCGACTGGTGCCTAATATCAGGAATGGACAACCGCCAACCAGTTAACTGAGAAGGCGGGGGAGAAAGGTTTTAATTTGTATTTATTTTAAAATTTTTGCAATCAGTGGGCACTGCCGCATGAACGGGTTCAGATGACAGATGTCACCCGTTCCCAGTCCCGCGTGCAGACGCCGTGAGGCGTCGGTCGCTCCCCGCGAGGCAGAGAGCCTCCGTGCCAGTGATAGCGCGTAGCAGCAGCATTCAGCGCGGTCGGCATACGAGGAAGGGAGGAAGGAAACAGCTTAGCAGGTAAATTCTGGGGCATGGGCAGATGGTGAATATTCAAATTGAGGTTTAAGCAGGTTACTTAAACTTATGGCGGGTCATCGAGAATCGCCCGAGGGCGTTTGACCCGGACAGGGGGAGGTGGTTGCGTGGTGCTGATGGTCCTGAGGTAAGGGAAGGAAGAGGTCTCAGCTGCGGCAAAGAGAGTCGCAGCTAATGACCAGACAAAGGCTGAGAGAGCAGGAACTCGTAGACCTCCTCGAATGACACTATTTCGAACAAACCAAGGAGATCCCGACAAGGAACGGAGGGTTCTGGATTGGAAACTTTCCAGCCTACGCCTGTTGGTGGCGGAGGCAAGTGACCACCAAACAGGTGCCGCATAGGTCAATACAGACCGGAGAAACAACAGATAGAGGGTAACTTTCGTGCGCAGTGCCAGGGGGCTGCGGCACGCGAGGTATGGGTAAAGTTTGGCTCGAACGCCGCGACCCTTGGCAAGGGTTTCCGTCACGTGGGCGTTGAAGCAAAGGCGACGATCTAGCCGAACGCCTAGATACTTCACCGACTCTTTATAGGCGATAGGCCTCCCTTCCAGGGAGAGGGGCTGGCATCGGGAGATGGACTTACGAGTGAAACAGATCGCCTCGGATTTCTCCGTATTGATCGTCACCCGCCATTTCCGTAGCCAGTCTGGAAGCTGGGCCAACTGACGCTGCAACTGTGTACTCGCAAAACGCGGGGACACAGAGCTGTAATGATACATTGCATCGTCAGCGAACAAAGACAACGTGACTCCGGGCAAAACAGGCAGGTCGTTCGTGTACACGAGGTATAGAACGGGGCCGAGGACAGATCCCTGGGGTACGCCAGCGGCGACAGGACGAACTGCAGAGCAGGTTCCGTCGACGCTCACCCTGAAGGTTCGGTCGCTGAGATACGACCGGAGGAAAAACACTATGGGCGATGGTAAGGGGGAGTTAGCTAGTTTGAAGAGAAGACCTTCGTGCCAGACTTTGTCGAAGGCCTTGCTCACGTCCAGCGGCGCGGCAGCCGTAGCCGCTCGCCTGTTGGTGGCGTCAGAGAGTTGCGTTACCACGCGGACTAGTTGAAGAGTGGTCGATTGCTCTCTGCGAAACCCGAACTGTTCGTTGCGGATAAAATTATCCAACAACGGCGAGATGCGGGCCAGCAGGAGCCGCTCGAACACCTTCGAGATAACTGGCAAGAGAGATATTGGCCGACAGCTTTCAGGAAGCATGCGCGGCTTGCGGGGTTTAGGAACCATAACGATGTTGGCATTTTCCCACAGGCGGGGAAAGTACTGTAGCCGGAGACAAGAGTTGAACAGCTCGAGAACGAGGTCAACGCCTAAGGCCGGGAGATATTGTAATGCAGCGGCCCCGATCCGGGCAGGACCGGGGGCGCGACGGCGGTTTAGTCGACAGACAGACGAAACGAGTTCGTCTCTGTCGAACGGGAGGTCTGGGCCAGCGGGAGGGCGAGAAAAATAACCAGATAGGAAGTCCCGGACTTCTGCCGAGTGGGCATGGTCCGAAACGGCTCGATGAACGGTAAATTGCGACTCCATGCAGTCGGCGAAGACCTCAGCCTTGCCTTCTGATGAAGACACAACCCCGTTCGGGGTTTCCAGCGGGTTGCGGGTTCTCTTCTCGCGGGTCAGTCTACTCACCGCTCTCCAGACGGAGGCGTGGTCGACTTCAAGAGACTCAAGGTATGAGTCCCATCGATCAGAGTTTACGTCCCGCAGTAGCTGCTGAACGTAAAGGGACTGTTGTTGAAATCGTCGCTTAACGACTGGGTCACGGGTTCTTTGCCATCTGCGGCGGAGCTGGCGCCGTAGCCAGATGGCGTGGAGTACTTCCGCAGGTAAGGCCGATTGACGATGATTCACCTCGAGTGCGTAGGTGTGTCGATCCATGACACCTTGGACCAATTCCTGAAGATTTGTGGCGCGGAGATCCAGATCGTCACGAGTGACGATTGGGTCCGCCGGGAGAGATGGTAACCTTCGAGAGAGCTCATCATGATAGGATCGCCAGTTGACTCTCCAGCAATCTGAGCGGGAAGTCGGGGTGACGCCGACAGCTCTCGAACAGTTATAACAAGGGGATTGTGATCGGACGAAAGGTCCGACACAGACGAGACCTCGATGTTGCGGGCAACGTTCTTGACAACTACTATGTCAAGAACGTCCGGCCGATGGCCGTGAAAGGGGAAGTAGGTAGGGTCTTCAGGGCCGATGACATTAAGTGCCGGGTCGCCAGAGACGAACCGGAACAGAGAATTTCCATAGGCGTTGACAACGCGGCTGTTCCATGAAGGGTGTTTGGCGTTTAAGTCGCCGGCTACAATGGTTGAGAGGGGGTGGTCGAGGAGGGCGTCCCACTCCTCGGGCGGTGGCGGAGTTCGCCGGCCAGGCCGGAGGTACGCAGAAACAACGCGCAGCTCCGATCCGCCGGCGTCCACCGCCACCGCGCAGCCTTCAATAATAGATGTATCTAGAGGAGGCAAAAGCCTGTGGGATATCCGCGTGTGGACTAAAACAGCTGTGCCCCCTGAGGGGGGACAGCGAGGCCGTAGGGGACGATCCTGACGATAACAGGCATAGGCAGGAAGGGAAAACGAGTGGTAATGAGCCAGATGAGTCTCGGAAAGAAGTATGATATCAACATCATACTCCGTTACGAAAGTCATCAGTTCAGATCGCCTGGGGAGTAGCCCGAAGGCGTTCCACGCAACGATCCTCAGGCTATTAGCCATTTAGGGGAAGTAGAGGAAAGAGGGCAGCTAATGATTGGAACACCAGGGCAAGCACTGTGGTAGTGTCGCGAGCAGTCCTGATGGACGCAACAAGATTATCTGCCCAGGCAGTCAGGGGATCCGCCGAAGCCCGAGAAGATTCCCGGGATTCAGGAGGACAAGCCTGAATGGCCTCGACAGGGGTAGCAGATGGCGCTGGGCTGGTGGACTGAGTAGTAGACTGCTCGCCCTGCCACTGGGTCTGTTGGAGTTCATTATATACTTTTAACTAATTATGGGGGGGGTCTGAAGCGACCTGCGATTGGTGGGTTATACCACCGGGACTAGCAAACGAGGTCGCTTCCAGGACTCACCTGGTCGCGGGGTGTATTTACCAAGTCCGGCAATGAGGGAATTGTGGGTCACTCTGTCGGAACGAACATAGAATCGTCGCGCCAGGCGTCTCACGGTGTCATCAAGAGAGCGGACACCGAGTCCTCTCCTCAAAAGACGAGAAGAGTACCTCCGGGGGACTTTGCACGCGAGCTTCAGTCCCCGGTCGAGTACGCGCTGGAGCGTAATTCTATGACCACGAGCCAGGTATCCCCAAACAGGACAGGCGTAGGTGATCACGGGCAACACGTACGTGTTGACTATGAGCTTACCTAGCCGGGGGGTCATTGCCGGATTAGAAAGCACGGGCCAGAGTCTACTGAGTTGCGCCGACGCGCGTTGTCTGATATACTGTGTATGGGTTCGCCAGGTGAGTCGGGAATCCACGTGGAGCCCGAGGTACTTGACGCTGTTGGTCCAGGGCACCTCGACGGGGCCTACTTTAAGCGGCCGAGGCCGCTTACGTTTGCGCGAGAATATTACCGCGGCGCTCTTGGAAGCGTTAACGGCAACTCTCCAGTCATCGGTCCACCCGACGTACGCGTCGAGTTGGCGCTGGAGCTTAACTGCCGCATAACTCGCGTTCGGCTCTGAGGCAAAAGCCGCAGTGTCGTCCGCGAACAGCGACAATTTCACTCCAGGAACTCGGGGCGTGTCGTTGACAAACAACGAGAACAGGAGAGGCCCAAGGACACTTCCCTGAGGGACGCCAGCGGTAATACGCCTCTCCGAAGAGAGAGCGTGGTCTACTCTCACTCGGAAGCTACGGTCTCGCAGAAAGCTGCCGATCAAATGAACGTAGCAGTCTGGGAGAAGGACCTCCGTGAGTTTGTACAGGACACCCTCATGCCACACGCGGTCAAAGGCTTTCTCTACGTCTAGGAAGATCGCAGCCGTCTGTTTGCCCTGGCAGCCAACCTCGGTTATGCATTCCACGAGTCTCATCAGCTGATGAGTCGAGGAGTGCAGCTCACGAAAGCCGAACTGTTCGGGGATCAGCACGTCTAGTCTTTCTAGATGGTCGCGGATCCTACGCTGGATCAGACGCTCAAAAACCTTGGACGTCGCGGACAAGAGGCTGATGGGCCTGAGGTTTTCCACGCGAGAAGAATTCTTTCCCGGCTTAGGTATCACAATGACGGTAGCCGTTTTCCATTTCACCGGAAAATAGGCCAGTCTGAGGCATGAATTGAACAGGTCAGTGAGGAACTGGGTTCCTCGCTCCGGAAGGCGATGGAGGGCAGAATTCATGACTCCGTCCGGGCCAGGCGCCTTCCGGGGCTTGAGCTGAACAATCCTCTCAGAGACCTCCTCCGGGGAGATGGGCTCCGGCGGGACTGTGATATCGGCCGATAGAAAGCGCTCTACCTCGCCGCAGATTTGCTCAGTGAAGGCCGGGTTCTTGGATGGGTTGGGAGCGAACTGGCGCTCTAAACTGTCAGCTAAGAACTCTGCCTTTTCGAGGGGGCGGCCAAGGGGTTGACCGCCGTGTCCGGCCAGTGCGGGGAGAGGCGCGCGTTTGCGCTTTCCCGTTAGGGCACTGGGAATCCGCCAGACATTACGGTCCTCGGCAGGGCCATCCATCTGTGTAACAGCTAGCTCCCAGTTGCGTCTACGGAACGCCAGCATGTCGCGACGCAACTTGCCGGACGCTCTGTTGAACGCAGCCTTGTCACGAGTCCTCTGCCAGCGTCTCCGGAGGCGATTCCTCTCGCAAGCGAGCTGAGACACCTCTTCGGGGATCCGCTGATAGTCGGGCGTGAGCCCCGGCTTCATCCGGGAAGACACGTCAACCGCCGAGACTACGGCTTTGTCGAATAAGGCAACTGCCTCGTCGACATGCTGGGTAGTGTCGAGCGGGATATGCTCTGGTAGGCGGCGACTGAACGCCGGGCCAAAGCGGTCCCACTCGATTACCCGCCGCTCGTCGCGGACGGTGGCGTGCTGGGTAGCTATATGCACACTGATAGGGCAATGGTCCGAGGACAGTTCCGAAATGACGGAGACGTGGACCGGGCAATAAACACCCCTGACCGCGGTAATGTCCAGTACGTCAGGGCGGGAGTTAGCCTCGAGGGATAGTACGTAGGCCCGGTAGGACCCATGACTGTGACCCGAGCCGCATCAGCATACCTGCGTAAGCGGGTCCCGTTTGGGTTCGCCAAGCGGCTCCCCCAATCGGGATGCTTACAGTTCAGGTCGCCCGCCAGGACTACCCTCCTGTGTGCTCCAAAGACGGCCTCCAGATCGTTCGACAGGAGCTCCGTTTGTGGAGGCTTGTAAGCGGAAACCACGAGTAGACCGCCGAGAGCACCATGGAGCTCGACCGCGGTGCACTCGAGGTTCCGCCGCTGGGGCAGGATAACGCGGTGATGGCGAAGACTCGCCTTCACCGCGATGGCTGTGCCCCCTCCTGCGCGACCCGACCGGTCGTCCCGGTGGCACACGTAGTTAGGTAGTCGGAAACGACGATGCGGGGTAAGGTGCGTCTCACCAAGAAGAAACACGTCGGGCTTGTGACGGGCAACGAACTCTAAGAGCTTAGAATGCCGGGAAGCGAGGCCGTTGGCGTTCCACGCCACGAGCTCGAGGTCTCGCTTGAGGGATTGCCGTGGTTGTCCGTTCATAACAGACCTGTAACACGGCAGGCTTCCACCAAGAGGAGGAACTTATCCTGGGGCGAGGCTGTTGCCAAGCGTTCCTTGATTTTAAGGAAAGTCTGGGCTACTTTCTGCAAGTCGTAGCTTGCCAGAAAGTCTGATACGACGGCGAGATCATCGGAAGATGAGGCCTGGGGAGAACGCTTGGCGGCAGCTGCATAGCTGCGGCGGGGCGAGACGGTGGAAGCCTTGGGGGCCGGTACTGGAGCGGGTGGCCGCTCTGGCTTTTGGTGGACGGGCTTGGGTCCAGTGGCAGGTGGTTTAGGCTGGCCCGTGTTCTTGGCTTGGGCCCTAACTTTCTTGCCCGATCTGGGGAATCTAGGCTTGGGTGGCGGCGGCAGTGGAGGATCAATTTCCTCATCGTCCGGCAGCGGGACCTGCGTATAGTGTGGAACTTCGCGTTCCGGTTCCGGGGACGCGGTGGTTGGTTTGGCCTTTGGAGCTTCGCTCGGGCTCACTGCACTGCTGGGTTTCGGAACCGGAGCAGACCTAGGGGCTGGTTTCCGGACCACAGGTTCAGCGGCTTTGGCCGGTTTTACTGGTTGTCTAACATCATGTCGAGGCTTAGGCTGGACGGGTTTCTTGAGTTTGTCCAGCTGCTCGCTATAGACTGGGCAGCGCCTGTTATTAGCAGCATGGGCGCCGCCACAGTTTATACAATATCGGTGGTTGGCCGGGACAGCGCAGGCCTGCGTCAAGTGGTCATTTCCACAGCGGACGCAGGTCGGCGCGTTCCGACAACCGAAGCTGCTGTGGCCGAACCGCTGGCACCTGTGGCACTGGGAAAGTCGCCCGGTCTGACGGCAGGGCTCTACGCTTACGCAGAGCCCGAAAAGCCGTTTCAAATCTAATAAGGCCTGGGAGGAGTCGCCCTTCTCTACCAGGAGTCTGATTAGCGGGAGTGGTCGACGCGAGCCATAAGTGGTGTACAGCCGAGAGGCTCCCACAACCTTATAGCCCGCGTCGCGCAGTTCGTTTAGGACGACCTGCGGATCCGCCTGTATGTCCAGGCCCCGAAGGACGAGGGCTACAGGCTTGGTTCGGTTTAAAGTGTAGGTGTGGAACTGGAACGATTCCCGTTCCAGCCACTGGACAACTCCGAAGTGCTCGGATGCACTGCGGCAGGTAACGCGCACAGTCTCGCTCGCAAGGAGCTTGACAGATGCGTTATCTGCCAGCGCAACCACCTTACGGAGTCGGCGAACAAAGCCGATTACATCCCTGACGTTCGTAACGAACACCGGCGGGATCCTTCCTTCGGAGGTGCGACTAGGCGCAACCTCAGCGGAGGCTTGGAATGCCGCCGAGTCCGTGGCCGAACTCAAGGAGGTCAGGGAGGGAGACTTTCTCGGCTTGCCACCGTACCCTACTACCACCCAGTCGGTGGAAGCCGAGGTCTCCATGGCTGGGGAGTCAGACTCCGGCAGAGGTACAGGGCTGCTTGGCCTACTGGCGGCCGTGCAGCCGGAAGGTCCGGCCTTTGCGCGCTTGGTCGGCCCTAATAAGGACCGATTATTGGGACGAGCTTGCGCGGGTTCAGCAGGGCTTCCCGCGCGAGTCGTAGGGTTCTCGACTTGGGCCAGCCGGGGGGCTCGTTGCTGCCGCACAGTGCTTTAGGGACACTAAGAGCTGGGCTAATGCCGACTAACTCGGCTCTTTGTCCAGCGGGTACCCGGGGGCCGAACTGCGACACCGTCACAGTGGCGGCGCAACCCGCATCTCTATTTGTGAGCCCTACTCTCGGACTCCCCGGGTTTCGCTGGACAGCGCTACCTACAACACTTACCGGCACTGTGCGGCAGGTCCCAGTTGTGTTGCGTAGATCTTCGTCCTGGCAAGACGGCTGGTCGATCTCCATCGCTGCAGCTTGGTGTTGGCGCTGGCTTCTGCTGTTTTTCAGGCGGCTTCTTCTTGGCAGCCTCCGTCGGCTGTTGGCCGAGCCTCTTCATGGCAGTCCAGAGGTCGAGGCGATCCTCTTCTGCTTCTGCGATGTAGTGCTGTGATGTCTTCACTCGTCCAAATCTGAGTGCAGAGTGTCACCTCACTCTTGAGTGCGCCAAAAATTCTAGCGGTGCTCTTTTTATGCCCTGACAGGTCGTGTGCCATGAACCTATCAGAGTGCCGCTGGTCCCTGGTTGGCTCGCCTCGCCTTCTCGTGTCACGTCTCGGCTGGCGCCGAGAGCAGATCTTCACCTCGCTACGTCACTATATATATATATATATATATATATATATATATATATATATATATATATATATATATAATAGGGTTGTTACAGCTAGTGCCGTCTCCCTTCCTTCAACCTGGCTTTCCAATTCTCCCGATGTTCCCATTGTCCTTCCTCAAGTCCGATACGTTGTATAGATTCATCCACTTCGTCCCTCCAAGATCTTCTCGGTCTTCCCCTTTTTCTCCTTTCTAATGGACTCCATTCCGTCACTTTCTTGATCCACCTATTTTGGGCTCTCCGGACATGACCGTACCACACCAATCTTTTTTCTTCGATGTAGTCAATTACACTTCTTTCCGTTTCCATTCTTCTTCTGATCTCCTCGTTTGTTATTCGGTCTGCTCTCGTTATTCCATAGCACCTCCTCCAAAATTCCATCTCTGTTGCAAGAATCTTTCTTTCATTCTTTTTGTTAATAACCCATACATCCGCTGCATACATCATAATGCTTTGGACTATGATGGTACGATATATCATTTCTTTGGTGCTTTTTCTAATATTTTTGTCCTATATAACACTGTGTAATTATCTAATTCCTGTTCTAGTCTGCCCTAATCTACTTTTATTTCCTCTTCTGTTGTGCCTTGTTTACTCAGTGTGAATCCTAGGTACTTGAATTTGTCTGTTCCTCTAATTTTAACATTTTCGTCTACTTCTAAATCTGTTGTTCTCCATCTCTAATTGCCAAGTATTCAGTCATTTTAATGTTATTTCCAATCCCATCTTTGTGTACTCTTCATTCAGCTTTCTGACCATGTAGTTTAGATCTTCTTCATCCTGGGCTATATAACTACCTGGTCATCGGCGAAGCATAGTGTGTACAGGTGCTCATTTCGTATCGGTATTCCCATTCCATGGCATTTCTGTTTCCACAAGGTTAATGCATATTCTAAAAATATCTTAAACAGCGTGGGCGATGTTCGGCAGCCTTGCAATAACCCTTTGGATGTTTTAAACCTACAGACAATTTTGGGCACCGATAATTGTAGATAATCTCTACAGTTTTGCTGTTTTTTAAATAATCTTGTTCAGTTTTAAATTACCATTTTTGCAAAATGTGTTTTATATATATTATAAGCTACGTGCCACATGCTAGAATGTCCAAATTCCAGTTGGGAGAAGATTAGAAAAAACATGGCTTGAATGATAAATTAATTATAGCCATTTTAGTGTCTAGTCAGGAATAATATTATTTTACTTGACTACAATTTAAGTTACTTTTCTATAATGCTTCTAACCATTCTGCAAACTAATATGAATGACTAGTGTGTCCAGCAGTTGAAGCAAGTTCATAATTTTTAACACATACTTCTAACTATGCGACAAAAATTATACTGTAACACTTTTCACACACAACAGAAACTGCTATAAATGCTTTAACACTATTTTCAGTGTAAGTCCTCAAACTAGTGACAATGTGTTCTTATTATGTGTTAGATAACTTTATTTTGGCTTATAGTAAGTAGGATGTCTTTTTCTGCACACATAGCCTATAGTGGGATGTTTTCCACGTAAATTACAAGGTAAGCCAATAATTAGCTGTACTAGCAACATATTTTATTACAATTAAGATCCAAAATTTGTAACAACATAGTCCCTTAACTTTTGAACGCAATTATTTGCTGACTCCGTAAAAAGAAAATCCTTTTGGCTGATCAACGATCTATGTAAACACAGCTTTCTTTAGTTCTTGTTCCAAGGTAAACTGCCAGTTACTTAATTGCGGCCTAAGAAGTCCAATATCGTCCCAATGCTTCCTTACTTAACTGCAGTAGAGGTCGATAGACGATATAGAAATAATTATATTTAAAAACGTTTTTTTGTTCCCTACTCTAAATTTAACTCTGGACCTTCGGTCTTTTAGTTTTACAATCTTCTGTGTTAAAGTTTGTATATTATAGATATATGGTCATTTCTTTTAGAGTTTTATGTTTTATATTTGTACTTCAATTATTTTTCATTGTCAGTTAGTGTATTCTTAAAATCGTATGTTTACTGTATTACACTATTTTGAAGTCTGCGTCAAATTTTTTTACGTCAATCTTTGACATTGATTCAGATTATATAAATGTTGTGTTTTATTAAGTAATTTGTATATTTGTTTTGTACTGATTCAAATTTTTTCTTATAAAATCTTTACTTACTGTATGCTTTAATTAATCACTGACGCATTTTTATAACATTCTTTCCTGTAAGCAAAATTAAATTTATTCATTCTCTAAGGTAACGTCTGCGCTTCTCAATTAAAAACAATTTTAGATTACGAGGTCCTGACACTAAGAAACTTCCAAATGATAAAGTAAATTCCAACAAGGTCGGATGGAATATGAAATAACTATATACGGCGAGCTAACAGCTTCTCACTCGCACTTAAAGGTTCATTAACGCTTTGGCAAGTGACCAAAGTTAAAACACCGTACGCAAACAAAATTAAATTTTTAACCCGCTAAAAATAATTATAAGAATAAGTTATATAATTTTTACTAACTTTACTAACTTATGTTTGGTGAGCATAAAAGCCAGACGTTTATCAACAACAGAAATTAAAACATGATTTGACCCACCAGTTTCAACGACAAATGAATTGGTATTCTACACCCCCTCTTTTTGGGTAAATTCTGATGAATGTAACGTTTCCATTATCTGTAGATGACTCAGTCCTTTGATTTAAGCTAATTCTTAATCTCGCATATTTTGTAAATTAAAATTATTATGATAAAAGGCATTTTTTTCTTTTGTAGTCAAACTTGTCTATTCTATAAAACTGAAATATAGGAAGTGGAATACATCAGGACAAGGTAATCCATATTTCAATCTAGAAATTTGTGATACGTTAATTATCGATACAAAATGTTTGCCAAAGCCTGACACGCCAGTTAGTAAACAATTATAAACGTTCAATAAAATTATACAAAACATAACATATAATACGTTTCTGTTTAATTTTTAGTTATATAAGTTCATAAAAATAGATTGTTAGTTTACAAAGTAAAAGTTGTACTCAAAACGACAATGCATATTTTTCTGGTACTACTCGTTTGTAAGATTTTTTATTTTGTTTCTTTTAATTTTTGGTATTTGTTTATGAAATACTAATTGTTTGCTGAAAATTCATCGAATGTTAGAAGCTACAGAGGAGTGTTAAACAATCACAAATAGTTTACAAAAAGCTGTTTCTGAGTTGGATTTTAAAATCGTAGAAGCAATTTTTCTCAGAACCTGATAAAGATAGAGGTCTGAATATTTAACACGCAGGTAAGCACATTACCTGCAACCTACAAGCGCTACAACAGTTATAAAGATATCTCAATTTCCTTATATTTTGTTTTGATACAAAACATTTGTATACAAAAATAATACTTATTAATATTTATACTTATTATTAACAAGAATAATACTTATTATTTTTTTACGTTTTTATTTTTCAATGAAACTCTATACTTCTTATAGTTATATCTCTATTAACCCAATAGCTACCAAAAAGCCAGGTTGATAGCTCACTTGGTTCCTAAAATAATGGGTCATTTATAAAACAAAAATAGATTTACAAAAAAACGCATTGAAAGTTTTGAAACTGATTTTTATCATTTTACCTGATTTAAAATAGTCTAGCACCATACTCCAGATCTTCAGTTATATCCATTTGGTCCTCTACTTTTCTGTCCACATTTTTAGTTAACTGTCTAACCTTTTTCATTAATTCATTTACTGCTGTGTCTGCCACAAAGATTAGTTGCAGGTTTTTCATTATCTTAACCATATTTGATAATCATTTGATCCCTAATTTTTGTATGTCTTAACACTTACATATGTTACCTTCATTGAAGGTCAACACAGCATTACGTACACCCACAACCAATGTATCCCATTCAAAAAATATATTTTTTGGCAATCTATTCCAAATCAAATGGTTCAGCGACTCGTTTGTATTCTGTGTACTAGCATGAAAACATTTTTTTAACAAATCAGGATGACTCAGATCAGCAATATTGGCTTCATGACAGCCATTACAGACGTTGGTAGTGAGTGTTTTATTGTAATTTCCTTTACAATTGTAAAAACCGCATGTCTTTACGATTTTTTTAAGGGAGTTGTATTTATATTTGACCACTATGTTAAACCAATTATAGTTGCCTTTGTAGAAAACGTTGACCATTCAGTGACCACACAACTATGTGAGACAGACATATACGCATCGGCTATACCGACGCATATAAGGCTGGTAAGGATCTGAGTTTCAGTTTGTAACCAAATACTATGACAGCGTTATGTTTGGAACCGACCTGACATTAATTAATCACACAATGCTGCGGACATAACGTTAACAAAGCCAAATTCTGAATTATGAAACTCCTATTTTGACATTTGCTAGTTTAATTTGCCATTTACTTGTTTATTGCGTAACAATTTAGAGACTGTTAGACGCTATAGTTTGTGAAAACGTAAATATGTAAACAGAAAAAACAACTTAAAATTCTTTTGTAAACGTAGACAATTATATATAGCCTTGTAACGTGTGTAAGTTCAACTCGATATAATATACATACGATTGAAAAACAATGTAATTGACTATTATTGATACAAGCTTGTTTGACTGTTAGGTAAAATTACTGACGTCATATACTTATATTGTTGCACTGTTTTAATTAAGGACTATTTCTGTGTTTACTCAATAGAGGAAAAGAGCTGCTTGTAGCTTAAGGTAAAACTACATTGAAAATTACTTAGACCTTTTTTATAATAAGAAGATTTGGCTTATTTACTAGTAATTAGACAGTTAAATAGTAAGGAAATAATAAATAGTAATGAAAATTCCTTTTGAAGAAACTTTGCTTTACAAGAAAGGTGTCAGCTACTTGAAAATGTTTAAAAATTAAATTTATAATAATATTTACAGCGTAGTTATTAATAGAATCGGGCCTGTTTAGCTGAGGTCGTTTGTTGTAAAAATGATTACTAAACGCTTGAGCGGCTCCCGTGGCAGTCATCTTCACTACCAGCGTCACAAAGACTGGAACAATGTTCGAACAGTAAAGGCAAACTTCATCATTTCTTTCTATGGCCCAAGTTTTGCTTCTGATTTGTCCCAATAAATATCCGAAACAAACCCTCTGTTATCCAATTGGTTCGCTATAGCATCGTACCTAAAGCCACCTGCACGTCTATCAACAAGTGTACAAGACTACCGTCCATGTCTGGGAATCAGACTTTAAAGACGAGAGTTTATCTCGCTTATTGAAGCACCAAGATCAAAGATCACAAAGACCTTGATTATTAGCAAGGGAAACAACTCCGTATTGTGGCATCATCACACAAGGCAGAATGATTATTATGTGTCTATGCATTATCGTGTTCCGTTACAGCAGACATTTCCGTTTGGCCCAGAGGTACTGTCACGAGTGTAAACATTACGCTCCGTGGTACCAACGTAGACCTGCCTACAAGAGCAAGGCACCTTGCAATCGCTGCAATAGATGAGATAGGATAGAATAAGTTAGCATAAAACCTAAAAATAAGTTCAGATAAGTTATTACACCGCTTAAGATTGGTTTTGTTGGCTGTCACACTCATCCAGGCGATAATTTGTTTTATTGTATTGTTTGTCTCTAAAACTAATAGCTGGTAGCTCTTTTCTCTGCAGTACTTAACTCTGTCTTATCGTAGTTCTTAAACAGTAAATAATTTGTAGAAATGAATAGCTCAAATTTGTATTCTCAATATTGTACACAGGAAAGATATCGTCTCATTGTTATGTCATAATAATTTGTATTTTACCAATCGTCTGATCAAATAACCTACCTTTATCACAAACAGCTTTTTCAGAATCTACTCGTTGTCATCTATTTCAGCATGTAAAGCGTATACTCATATTCTTCTGAATGTCACATACGCATTTTACCTTTAAAATTTTTGTGGTGCAGTACGGATTCAACTCTCGATGTTTCTTGACAGGTTTTGCGACCACATTACAAAGGTTCTGTTTACGTATTTCATCTTCTTCTTCTTTTTTTGTTTAAATTATTCATATGATATCTATACAAAAACTCATTTACATACAGTTTTGGAAATACAACTAACTGTATGTACACGTCTGTTTATGTATGTAAGTTGAGAAGAGTATGGAAATGTCTCATATTAAAAACGTGTGGACCCTTCTGTTTTAAACACCTCCATCTCTTTAAGTCTTCATGAATCAAAACGCCAAAATGTTTTCAAAAATACGTAAGAGTTTAAATATCGTTAAAGATAAATACTTGACTATAGATAAATAATTTATTTATGTAATGCTTCTAAAAGAAATTTGTCAAAGTTTTCTAAAACATGGGGGCTTATTGGTTATATGTAATACAAGGCAACAAATGAACATCGATAGCTACAATTTTAATTAAAAAAGTTGTGTTAGTGGTTATAATCACAAACAGAATTATCACAGTTTCATACCACTATAGAAAAATTATTCCGATTAGCGCTTTCAAGCTTCTCAGCTCATCGTCAGATCGGAAATAACAACAACAGATTAAAACAAACTCTCCACACCCCCACCCACTCTAACGTCTACACACACCCCCGCAAACAAGCTATAAGTCAAATGTCCCTTCCCAACCTCCGAGCCCTGTCTGTACAGTTACATATTTTTCTAGCACATTCCGTGCGTGTGTGTGTGTGTACATTATTTTCAGAACCTAACGTTGTAAAGCCTTTCTCATTCATACTTTTGGGCGCGGTCACTCACCCTTATTTCAAAAACATCCATATATGCAATTTAATTCTATCCGTCCTCTACCTTTTACTCCTCAATTATATTATAAAATATTTCTTCATTATCAAATATAGTTTTAGTATTCATTAAATTGTCTAATCCTTTCTCTTTCAATATTTATAACTCCTCTGTAACCTTTCTTTCAAATATGTTATTTACTACTTTTAAAATTTCATAGTCTTCAAAGGATTAACAAACTTATGGCTCTCTTCTATGAAATGTCTTGCATATAAAGAATTCGTTGTTCTAAGACGGCGGACATTCTGTTCAACGGACGACCGACCACAGACTCCGGCACCAGGAACAAAATCATCATCATCATCAAGGAACAACACACACAAACCACGGTAACTCGACAGTGGAAAATCAGATGAAAAATGAACAATTATTTGGTACGAACAAAAAAGTAATAATAATGTATAATAATGGTATAAAGAAAAGGAGTAATAAATAAGTGTAGGCTATATATCGTAATTACAAAATTGTAAATAATTAATAGAATTTAAGTATGCAATTTTAACTTCTGTTTTCATGTAATTTTTCTAGTTAGTTAAAAGTAGGTACACAATAAGTAAAGTTTACTGAAATAAAGTAAGTATTGTTTTTGATTAAAATAATACAAATACACTTGTCATTTTTATAATAAATATCCAATTGATATCAAATTTTTAACACTGACAATAATTACTTGAATTTTATGCTGTAATGTCAGACACTCGAGCATTTAAAAACAATTTTTAAATTTTATAATTGTTGTTATATATTGTAACGAAACAAATGTTACAAAAGAATGGTAAATAATAGTGAAATCCGATCCAGAGAAGAAACAAGAAATAATAATTGAAAGCAAATTAAAGGAAACCTAGTTGGTTTGACTTATATAATATTATCAAGAAACCCAGAAATAACCCAGTAGAATAGGGCAGTAAACAGAAAAAAGTTAAATAAATAAACCTAGTAGGCCTAATCAACTTACCCTGAATAACAACCAAACCCAATAAAGAGTACTTAATCATAAATTAAAATTGTATTAACAAAATTCTATCGACATATTTTAAGGATAGAAAAAGGGACACAAACCTTACAGTTATATGAGTGACATAATATAAATAGTGACACAGACTACTGTTAAACAGTGTTAATTATTTTTGTATGAAAAGTGTTTTATTGTTATTATTAGACAGAATTTTAGTTTATCATACAGACAATAGTTTAGCAGTATAAATAAACTAAAACTGTCAAAAACAATTATTATTATTAAGAGTTTTGTTGTATGTTATAAGATTTTATGTCACCAGTTAATTTATGTAAATATATTTATCTCAGGTAGTCAAAGTAGAAATTACAATCAACCATAACAAATTGTTCCACAACATATCATAGAAATTCAAATTAATAAGGTTTTACAGTTATAAACTGAGGCATGTTTAGTATCAAATTGTTTATAATTATCTAATTAATAATTGTATAAACATTGCATATATAATTAGAGTATATTAATAAAATTATCTATTAAGGGTAATTTATAAAATATAAAGTAGGTAATGGGTGTTGATCCTATAACATTTAACCTGTACATAAATGACCAATCAAAATTTAAGAAATTTGTATGAGTTCTGTAACTAAAAAAGAAGAAATAACACTTAATTGTTAATTGTGATGGAAAACAGTTGAATAGTGCGTGTCTAGATGTAATTAAAAAAATATAAAAATAGATAACCCGTCTGTGAAAGAAGATCTGAAAGACCATCATCGAAGATAATAATCCTTCCACTACAATTTTCATGAACTAGTAATACACACAATCAAGAAAAAATATTCAGAATAAACCAGAAAACTTTCAGAATATCGTCTAGATGTGTAAAGTATAATTTGACAATATTTTTACCCAACAAGGAACAACCACTAGACAATATAACAATTTACACTAACAATAATCACTAGTAAACATTTTAAAGTGCAACCAAATTCAATATCTAAGCGAACAGTGATTACAAGGAAAACATTTATTGTACACATTAATAAACTACATTATTTTCTGAGACGGACAAATAGTCATGAGGTTGACGTTACTCTAACCTACATGCTTTTACGAAGCGTATTGAATATCGTCAAAACTTGTATGTAACTTAATATATAATTTGTGTAATTTTTTAGATTATAAGTAATATATTGTTTGTAAAGGTACTCTCTATTATTAATTAACATGTAAAGGAACTTTTCGTAGCAGCCACAAGAATTCCCACGAAATATATAAAAATTATTTAGTTGTTAAATCCTGAGATAAATATCGATTGTGACAACCGTATGTATCGAATGGAATTTTCCAATAATTTGAATTTATGTTACACAGATTAAACCATTATGTTATTAAATCATATCCATGGGTTATTATTTCAGGAACGTAATATATTATACCATTAAGTTACTACGGGAAAGAGTGTCGTATTATAAATTGGCGCACCAACTAGTGAGGCTGAAATTAGGGAATATTAGGTGAAGGAATTGAAACAAGCAAATTAATTTCCTAATTTTTAGCTGGCGACTGCTATAAGTTCCAAAAAATAATAAAGATGCATAAGAGGGCGTCGTCACTGAGACGGACGGAGGAGGCAGAGAAAGTAGTCAGGATGGAAGAGAAAGAAGTAACATCGGTGGAGGATGTGGAGACGGTAGCAGGAAAGGAAGATAGAGGAGACCCGAATCTTATAAAATTAATGGAATTAATGAATAGTATGAGTGAAAAAATGGACAGAAATAAGGAAGAAACGAATGACAATTTTAAGAAGCAGAAGGAAGAATTCACTGAAAACTCAAGGAAACAAAATGAAATTTTGAGTCAAAACTTATTAAAACAAATGGAGGAAAAATTCGATAACATCAAGGAAGGTAACAGACAAACGAATGAAAAAATTGATAGTATTAAAGAAAGTACTAATGAAACCTTAAGACAAACTATAAGTGAAAATAATAACCAAATGAAGGAAGAATTCAGGCAAATCAATGAAGATAATTTAAGAAGAATTAATGGTAGAATTGAACAAGTCAATGATACAATTAACCAGAAGATGGACAAAATCGATGAGGAAAAGAAGCAAGAAATAGCTGACACTAATGAGAGATTGAGAAAAGCTAACGAAACCATTATACAAAATAAAGCAGTGATAAATACCAGAATAGACCAGGTACAAGAAAATAGTCGTATTCAAATAGAAGGAATACAAAAGGAACAAGAAAATTTAGTAAATTTACAGAAACAAACCGGAGAAAGGTGTGACAATATTAACACTACGGTGAATAATTTAACTGGTCAGGTACGCCAAAATCAAGAAGAAATTGAGTTAATTAGAACCAGACCAAATAATATTACTCATGTTTCCACAAATGAAACCAGAGAAGGAATTAATTTCAAAAATTATCGCAGAAACCCCATGGAATTCCTGGCCAGAATTGAGGAACATTTTAATAAACATCGAATAACTATCTGGAGTTCGATTAGAGAGATGTTGGATGAGCATTTTAGAGAGATTACGGACAACTGGTGGACAGCAACCAGGAATGAGATAGTGGACTCCGCTCAATTTAAAAAACTGGTTAAAGAAAAATACTGGTCCGAAGCGATACAAAATATTATAAGGGACAACATTTGTCAGGGAAGATATGATGGAAATAGAGGTACATCTCCAACTACTTACTTCTGGGGAAAGGTGTGTTTGGCGAGACACCTAGAGCCAAGAATACCAGAAGACTGCCTAGTAACTAAAATGGCATACCATTATGACACAGGAATTGCCAGAGCACGCCTGGGAAGCCAGATTAAAACGGTCCACGCAATGGCTGACTTATTAGAAAATTATGAACATGAGGGTTACTACAAAAGAAGCAGACAACGAACTGATCAGTGCGGTTCAAAAAATAATAACCATGGTATGAATCATAATCAATATAATAACCTGAATAACGGGAATAGTTATGTCAACGATCGTAGTTACAACCAAAATTTTACCCCAAATAATAACCAAGCAGCAAACTTCAATCGAAACCCAATTAACAATAATAATAACAACAGGCCCAATCAAAATTACCATCCGGGTAATAGAATTAATAATAATTATAATAACTACCGAACAAACCAAAATTATAATAATTTTAGGAGTAACTCAGGAGTTAATAACAATAATAATCAGGGTAATTATAATAATAATCGTCCGTACCGACTCCGAATAAATTATATCAGTGCAGAAGAAGGGGATTACTGGAGATACCATCAACCTCGGAGGAACAGTTTTAATAACAGTTATGATCAAAGAGGAAATCCCAGAGGGATGAGTCACCATTATAACCGAGTAAGAAGTAAAAGCCAGGAGGACTTCCGAGAATCAAGAGGAAGCGAACAATTAGACAACCGAGAGGTTGAACAACCAGGAACCAGCACACCATTCCAGGCAAATCAACAGTCATGCCCGGAAAATAATCATGATAGCCTTAATTTAAACGGAGTGAGGCAGTAATAAACCCTCGCGACCCCTTACTGCTACTAACTACTGGGTACAAAAACCACCAAATTCAAAAATATAGTAATAACAAATTACTACCAACTAATTATGAAAAACTAATTATGGAAAATAAAAGAATTTTGAAGTATAACAACAACCAAAGTTTAAGGACGGATAGTCAAAATCTTACTATTATTTACAATTATTATTTGAAAAATCTTCGAGAAGAACTGTTGGAGGAAACGGTGACAAGTAGAATCAACCAGCATAATGAAATTTTATACATAACCGCTCAAATTGAAGGAATTCCTACACGAATAATGATAGATACTGGTGCAAATATATCACTTATTAACGACGCTGAACTGGAGAGAATACAGAAAGAAAGTAAAAATATAATACCTACCTTACCTGTCAATAATGTTATTTTAATAGGTGCCACTGGGCGTCAAAATAAAACAGTGAGAAAACAAGTGTCACAATTGGAAATAGAAAGCAATGGTGTTACAATTAATATTATATGTTTGGTCGCAATCGGCCTACCATTCGAATTATTAATCGGATGCGATATGCTGAGGAAATACTCAGCCATTATTGATTTGAGCAAGGAGAAGGTGTCCTTGAACTCAGAAGGTGTTATGTGGACGGCAGAGTTAATAGGAAGCGATGGTGCCCCTCCAAGTTAGGGAATTAAATTTTTTAAAGAATGACACCCAATGCAGAAAAACAATCTATAATATGACAAATGAAGACCTGTGGAACAGTAAATTACAGGAGATAAGAGAGTTTAGACACCAAGGCACAAATAATTTGACAGCAAAACAAGTAGAAGATCTCATTATGATATATAAGAAGTATAAACATGTATTTTCAGAAAAACCAGGAAAAGTAAAAAACTATCAGTGTAGAATACAATTTAAAGAACCAGCAGAATTCCACAGAAAATCCTATCCTATACCATATTCATTGAAGGAGGCGGTTAGAGCTGAAATTAATAAAATGTTGTTAAATGATATAATTAAGCATAGCGAATCACCATATACTAGCCCAATAGTAGCAATTCAGAAGAAGACCGGGCAGGTTCGACTTTGCTTGGATGCCCGAGAAATAAATAAACATATAGTAAATGATCGCACGTCACCTGGAGAAATAGAAGAAATTCTAAAGAAATTTCATGGTACAAAATTCATCAGTACCTGGGACACAGTTTGTGGTTACTGGCAGGTGGAGTTGCACCCGATGAGTCGAAAATATATGGCTTTTATTTTCGAGGGTAGAAACTACCAGTTTAAAAGATTGCCATTTGGATTAGTCAATTCGGTAGCAATTTTTGTACGATGTATGGACCAAGTATTGGGTCAGGAAGCGCTACAATTCACCACAGTTTATGTAGACGACCTGTTGATTACCTCATCCAACTGGGAGGAACATTGTCACAGGGTGGATTATGTATTGAGTAAGTTAGCAGAGAACAACATAACACTAAAACTCGAAAAATCCCAATTAATAGCGAAGGAGGTTCAATTTTTAGGTTTCAATTTGACTGAACAAGGTATTTCCCCATCACAAGAAAAGGTTACTGCAATCCAGAAGTTCCCACAACCAAAGAATAAGAGGCAACTCCAATCCTTCTTAGGACTGTGTAATTACTACCGGAAGTTCCAACGCAATTATTCCGCATTGACATCTAAATTTCAGGAACAGCTGTCTTCCAAAAACAAATGGACATGGGGACATGAACAGGATGCTATACTACAACAAATAAAGGATAAATTCTTAGAGACAGTAATCCTTCATCATCCAAATTTTGATCACCCATTCTTTTTGAACTGTGACGCAAGTGATGTCAGTCTTGGGACGGTATTGTACCAAGAAGACACAGAAGGAAACAATTTAGTCATCAGTTTTGCCAGTCGCGTGTTAAACCACTGTGAGAGAAGGTATAATGTTATGGAAAAGGAACTATTAAGCATAGTCTTTGCTTGTAGTAAATTCCGAACGTACATTTTGGGATATCCTGTAACTGTCAGAACAGATCATAAGTCCATCTCATTTTTAAGAAGTTGTAAGCTGAGTCACGGAAGGCTTACAAGATGGATACTCGCCTTGCAGGAGTATAATATCAAATGGGAATATATTCCAGGGAGTCAAAACGTGATAGCAGACGTGTTATCTCGAATAAACCTGGACACCCAGACATTTGAGGGTGAGAAAGAAAGGATTATCAAGGTGTACAACATTCTCAAAAGTAAATCTGATTTGGAAGCATTATTACAAAATATCAAAGCTAATCAGTTATTAGACTCAAAATTAATAAAAATCAAGGAACGTATGGCGAACCAAAACTCTTCAATAAACCAATTCTATTGTGAACAAGAAGGAATTTTATTTATAAAAAATACATTGAACCAAGAAGACTGGAAGGTAATCATTCCCAAAATCATGGAGAAAGAACTAGTGTTGGAATATCACATAAGATACGGACATATGGGTGCAGTAAAGGTAGTGAAAGCATTGGAGGAGAATTGTTATATTAAGAACATACACAGGAAGGTACAAAATTATATAAAACCCTGTCATATCTGCCAATTGGTCAAAATTAATAATGAACGAAGGGAAGGTGTAATGATACCTATATCGTCAGAACGAAAATTGGAAAAATTATTCATTGACATATGTGGACCATTTCCTAGGAGTGAAGGTAGAAGCAGGTATAAATACCTTATAATCATTATGGACCACTTCACCAAATTCACCAAATTGTATCCAATCAGTCGAGCAACTACGCAGAAAATTCTTGAAGTAATAACTACTCAATACATTCCAAAAATAGGAATACCTGTTTCAATAGTTACAGACCATGGTACACAGTTTCGAGGCAGAAAATGGAAGAACACATTGTTAGAAATGAACATCAAAAGCTATAAGACCTCCGTATACCACCCCAGTAGCAATCCATCAGAAAGAATACTGAGAGAGGTTGGTAGAATCTTAAGAACCTATTGTCATCAACAACAAAGGAAGTGGCCTGATTACTTATCAGCCACAGAAGATTTTTTAAACTTGGCTTATCATCCATCTATAAATTGCACTCCATACACTGCCATGTATGAAAAACAACCACCCAGAGAGATCCAAGAATTGATTAAATTTCCTAAGTCTCCACCGTACCAATTTAATAAATTAAAATTCTATAATCAGGTGATGGAAAATCTGGAAAAACGCAGAAATAAATACCAGAAAATAAAGGGTAAAATAATTAAATATGAAGTAGGAGAGAAAGTTTTGTTAATGAACAGGGAATTGCCTAGCACTCTAGAAGGGATATCAAAGAAATTATTATTACTATACGTTGGACCCTACACCATAACAAAAAACAACAACAACAACACGTACGAGTTAACCGACCCCCTTTCAAAGAAGATCAAGGGCAATTATAGTCAACATTCCATGAAAAAATATCATGAGGAAGAAAAGGTAAAATAACATAAGTAATTATGTCCTCACACCTTATGAAGTGTTCAGAAATAACAACTTCTGAAGGGAGGCAATCTGTAACGAAACAAGTGTTACAAAATAATAGTAAATAATAATGAAATCCGATCCAGAGAAGAAACAAGAAATAATAATTGAAAGCAAATTAAAGGAAACCTAGTTGGTTTGACTTATATAATATTATCAAGAAACCCAGAAATAACCCAGTAGAATAGGGCAGTAAACAGAAAAAAGTTAAATAAATAAACCTAGTAGGCCTAATCAACTTACCCTGAATAACAACCAAACCCAATAAAGAGTACTTAATCATAAATTAAAATTGTATTAACAAAATTCTATCGACATATTTTAAGGATAGAAAAAGGGACACAAACCTTACAGTTATATGAGTGACATAATATAAATAGTGACACAGACTACTGTTAAACAGTGTTAATTATTTTTGTATGAAAAGTGTTTTATTGTTATTATTAGACAGAATTTTAGTTTATCATACAGACAATAGTTTAGCAGTATAAATAAACTAAAACTGTCAAAAACAATTATTATTATTAAGAGTTTTGTTGTATGTTATAAGATTTTATGTCACCAGTTAATTTATGTAAATATATTTATCTCAGGTAGTCAAAGTAGAAATTACAATCAACCATAACAAATTGTTCCACAACATATCATAGAAATTCAAATTAATAAGGTTTTACAGTTATAAACTGAGGCATGTTTAGTATCAAATTGTTTATAATTATCTAATTAATAATTGTATAAACATTGCATATATAATTAGAGTATATTAATAAAATTATCTATTAAGGGTAATTTATAAAATATAAAGTAGGTAATGGGTGTTGATCCTATAACATTTAACCTGTACATAAATGACCAATCAAAATTTAAGAAATTTGTATGAGTTCTGTGACTAAAAAAGAAGAAATAACACTTAATTGTTAATTGTGATGGAAAACAGTTGAATAGTGCGTGTCTAGATGTAATTAAAAAAATATAAAAATAGATAACCCGTCTGTGAAAGAAGATCTGAAAGACCATCATCGAAGATAATAATCCTTCCACTACAATTTTCATGAACTAGTAATACACACAATCAAGAAAAAATATTCAGAATAAACCAGAAAACTTTCAGAATATCGTCTAGATGTGTAAAGTATAATTTGACAATATTTTTACCCAACAAGGAACAACCACTAGACAATATAACAATTTACACTAACAATAATCACTAGTAAACATTTTAAAGTGCAACCAAATTCAATATCTAAGCGAACAGTGATTACAAGGAAAACATTTATTGTACACATTAATAAACTACATTATTTTCTGAGACGGACAAATAGTCATGAGGTTGACGTTACTCTAACCTACATGCTTTTACGAAGCGTATTGAATATCGTCAAAACTTGTATGTAACTTAATATATAATTTGTGTAATTTTTTAGATTATAAGTAATATATTGTTTGTAAAGGTACTCTCTATTATTAATTAACATGTAAAGGAACTTTTCGTAGCAGCCACAAGAATTCCCACGAAATATATAAATATTATTTAGTTGTTAAATCCTGAGATAAATATCGATTGTGACAACCGTATGTATCGAATGGAATTTTCCAATAATTTGAATTTATGTTACACAGATTAAACCATTATGTTATTAAATCATATCCATGGGTTATTATTTCAGGAACGTAATATATTATACCATTAAGATACTACGGGCACAAAAGAGTAGTATTATAATATGCGTTTTATGTTTGTCATTAACATATACATCTGTGTGTATTTTATTTGTTTGCAGGTTATTTATACGCAATTAAAAAAAATAAAAAAATTGTAATTTTGCATACATATTATACAAATACAGTACTGTATATACACAAATATTAGTGTAATAGCATCGTAAAAGGACACTGCATTAATGTGTAAGTATAAATATATAACTACACGTCACTCAGTTCAGCAAAAAAATACTACACTGTTTAGAAACTAAAGAAAAACGTATTCTTTCAGGTATATTGTGTTTGATGCACTCAATCTAACAGATAAATTTTACATATTTTTTTCTTTTAATATTCAAAAATTTGAAACAAAACGTAAATAAAAATTTACGAGGCATGGATACTTTAATACCATTTTTAAACATTAAACATGCTTTTATTATACATTTTACAAAAAATAATTTACCATAATTAGAATTTTGGTAAGGTTTATAAAGCAGATTAAGTGCAGTTAGCTACTAATGAGGCGCCGTTCGTTGGTAAGCAACCAATACTTGACTTAACTCTTCACCACCTACATCAACATAAGCCTATTGTGAAAGTAGAGTAACATTTAAGTAACATAACACATATTAGGGATTCAATAAATAGTTATATCATAATAGTTATAATGTAAAATAATAAAATATTATTTACCAGTAATACGTGTTTAGCTGCTGTACATTAAAGAAAACAAATTTGAAATATAATGGCGTCAAGTTACATATTTGCTCGTGCAACTTGTTATTTAGTTACGAAAATGTTTTCCATTATACTGAATCGTTAATATCATGTTGATATTTACAAATTGTGTATAAAAACATAATTTTATTTTATAATTTAATTGCAAAACGTATTATCAGATTATTTTTGATATTATCTGAACATTTATTATTACACTTCATCAAATACTCCCGTGAACAAAAACGAACTAAAAGAATTAAAACAATCAAAAATATTAAAAATTATTCTACCTCAATAAAACGTAATAAAAATGTAAAAACAATTAAACAAACTAACAAATGTACAAATTCTAATGTATTTAAATAATGCACAGTTCTAATTTATGAAAACTAATTTTAGTTAATTACTAGGGTTTCAATATTATTTACTTACTAGCATAATTAGATTTATTAGTTTTAATTAATTTAAATCACTACTTATACCTGATATAACGTGTAACTACATAGATTTATATAATCGTCTACTTTTGTATTTAAATTTCATACCAGTCAATTCTAAAAAAAGATTGTATTAACAACTGGGAGAAATGTACAGCGGAACCGAAAAGTAAAACGCAATATACGTCCAATAACCTGTTATTAAGTAATTGATGCTTTTTTTTAGAGTGGGGGTGTGCTTATTAGTGTCCATGTATGTATGTTTAGCTTATAGTATTTGGTCCAGTAACAGTAATTGAAACATTTACCTGTTATTCTAATAATTATATTAAAATTTGTTGAGTCTTATGATGTAAGGAACAAGATTAATTCTATATAACTTTTCTTGTATTTGAAATATATAGATTAACGGTAACTTTTCATTTGGTTTTGTGTTTGTCATTGTGATCCTGTTTTGAACAATTACGTTCAGTATTTTTCCTAAGTCTACGCTAATTTTTATAATGCTTTGGCTTATGACGAAATAAATTTTATTGCTATACCTTTGAGATGCTCATTGTTTAAGGTACCTTCCTCAAGTAACTGCTGACCATACTACATTCATTATTTACAGTACATTATTTACATAAAAATAGTGTTATAGGCTAAAGGCTTTTTAGTAACAAGTAGGCTATGTAATAAATGTTATCAGTAATCACTAGTAACAGCTGTTACTGTTCTAGGGAAGACATCATTCCAACTGTAAAAATTACCAGAATATTTTTCTGCCATAATTGTGAAGAGAACATTTTCGTATTATAAATGACAATTTTGTTTTACCACATGCGCACTGAACCTATTCTTTAATCCATACTGTACTGTAGATATTACCCTTTTTATTTGTTGATTTCTTCTTTCTGTTGTGATGATCATTATTAACAAAGTCGTAAGTATTTCAACCTTAGAGTAAATAAATATAAATATAAACATAAATATAAAAATAAATATAAACCATAAAACCTTTGAATAGTTCCAAACAATTGATTATTGCATTGAAACCAATTGCAATAGTTGTATAATTTCTGTCAATTGATAATCTCAAACTACAAAATATATAACTCCTTGTAGTCAGATAACATTTATGCATTTACGTCTATCAAATTCATGTTAATACTTATTGAATTAAATCTTCATGTAACTAAATCCGAAAATATGTTGTGAACGTAAAGGTATTGCAGTATCGTTGTATTAACAATTGTAAATTTAGAAGGTCTATCTGATTTCAGAAACAAACTTGCTTTATGTTGTTTACTAGTTTAACCTTACTAATTATAATACACAAGCGTATGTTCATTGTTCACTAAATACAATATGAACACGGTTTTCAAAATAGGCCTAAAGTTAAACATATTTGTAAAATAAATTTAGATTTTCTTTTTCACTGCTGCCTTATATTTGATAGAAGAGACATTATCCATTAATAAAATTGATTTTTGAACCAATTTTGGTTGTCCTCTTTGTTCATCATCTTCTTTCACAACACTACACTTTATATAATATTGAAACTTTCTCTTGTGAAACTTACTTGTCTTTTTCGTTGAACGCGTTTCGGCGTCGTGTTCTCCTTCGTCAGCTTAGAAACAGACTGCCAGTACTTAGTAACGGTTGTTGCTTGGAAGGTATAGTGGGTTGGTGTGTAGAGGAAGGGGATTGGCGCGGGGATCCAAATTATTGTTTGTTTTTTGTATAATAGTGTCGAAAAGTGTATGTCTTACAATATAAATCACATACACTTTTCGACACCATTATACAAAAAACAAACAATAATTTGGATCCCCGCGCCAATCCCCTTCCTCTACACACCGCCCTCACTATACCTTCCAAGCAACAACCGTTACTAAGTACTGGCAGTCTGTTTCTAAGCTGACGAAGGCGAACACGACGCCGAAACGCGTTCAACGAAAAAGACAAGTAAGTTTCACAAGAGAAAGTTTCAATATTATATAAAATTTTGGTTGTTTACCTTAAATTTAGAACGGTACTGAGAGTCTCCGAGCAACAGAATGGTCAAATGCTGACAACATAAAATGGTCAAATTTATTATCAAGTTGAAAACGAAAGCAAATTTATTTATTAATGTTAACATCACTCTAACAATAATATTATTCAACAGGCACACGCATCGTTATGTTAAACAGTAGAGTAATTAAACTCCAGAGAAATTACTATTTAGAACCATAACAATAGTTGACCACATAAAACAACAATAAACATTGGTATGCAAACAGTATTGCGTAAGCTTGTAAACACAAACTAATGTAACACACACATTAATATAACTTAGTTAACAGTCTTGAACTAGATAAAAAAAGTCACCGATTACAGGTGTCAGCACAAAATCACTTTACAGTCCACGCCGTATGTAAAAACAACCCGCTTCTTCGGACACGGCTCTTTTATACTTCACCTGTGTGGTATAACATGTAACAAGTTTTACTTGGATGCCAGTAGAAAAACCAATAAACGTCTGAAAGGAGTTTCTGGAATGATCGAGAGCATTGCGTAATCATGCCGCTGGCAACCTGTGCAACATGTTATCCATGTCCCCAGATCAGCAATGAATTTTTTCTTTGACTAAAGAGCATCTGATATACTTAGGTATTTAACGTTACTTCACTGAATATATATTTCTATTTTAATGTTGAAAAAATGATATATCAGCATTTCAGAAATATACCATCTTTTCTTAATAGCAAATATACGATTAAACTTGCTTTCATTGCAATTTATAGCTGCGATTTATCATTTTAAATAATGTTACGACATCACAGAACAATCTACGTGTTTATCGGACGTTCCAGAGGGATCCGGAATGTAATGCGGTGGTCTACGTGAGGCTTGACATGTGAGGCAGTATTACATAATGCGGCACGTCTCGTGCGTTATGGAATCATCTCAATTAGCCCAGCGGTGCGTGTTTCTGCGAAGGTCGCGCTGAAGTGTCCTCTAGAATTTTTGATGGCTTGTTAAGGACGCATGTTATGGAACACAGTAGACTATAAATAATAGCCCATATCTACTGCTTAGTTTTCAGTTATTGTCGCGCGATTACAAGCGATATTACTGTAAGCGTTCAAGTGGTTATTAGTGAAGTGTTGTGTTTTATAATCAGGCGGTATATTGTAATACAATTGTGTTTAAGATTAGTGGACATTTTATTGCGTGTGAACAAATTTTTATTTGATTTGCTGTAAGAGACTGTGTTGTTAATTACTAACTGTTTAACTGTGAAAATTAAAGCTGGTGATTAGTGACTTAATTGGTGTTTTGTATTTTGCATTCCCCTGTACAGTACGACGATCAAGTAGACCGTCGTAACAGTGGTGTCAGAACTGGGATAGAACGGTTAACAGTGGAAACAGTGGACACTTTGTACAAGGCGAGTGTAATTCGTAATTAATCCGAAAAGAATGGATACCAATCAGATGATGGAAAATTTCCAGGCCCTGTTGTTGCAGACAGAGGAACGACGGAGACAGGAAGCGGAAGAAGCAGAAAAATGCCAGGATGAGAAACGCAGGCAAGAAAGAGAAGAGGCTGAGGAACGTCAGAAAGCGCTAATGCTAGAAACAGAAGAAAGACAAAAAGATAAAACGGAAGCTCTTTTTGAAGCTATGCAGAAACAGTTGCAAGAACACACTACGGCAGAATTTGGTCTCCTACGAGGTGAGCTGAATAAGCAAGTGACTAAAATATCGTAGGTAAAAGAATCAATGTCATTAAAAATAGCTGAAGTAGAAAAATCTGTCTCGAGTGTTGAAGAATCGATGTCTACAAAAATATCTGACGTAGGAGAATCCATGTCAAATAAAATAGCTGAAGTAGAAAAATCTGTCTTGACTGTGGAAGAAGCTATGTCAACAAAAATATCTGCAGTGGAAAACTCAATGGCAAACATAAGAGAAAAAATTAAAAGTGAAATTGAGAACTTCATAAAGATACAAGTAAAACAAATTTCTGAACATACTGTATCTATGATAAAGACAGAAAAGACACTGAAAATGAGTCAACAGGGAAACTCACTTTGCCTGCAGTAGTTCATGTCAAAGCTCTAACCTTTGATGGAAGCAGTCACTGGGCAACGTACCTCCGCCAATTTAGAGCTGCTGCATGCGCAAATAATTGGACAATTGCGCACTCGTCCTTGCATTAAGTGAGAAATATTTGCGAGATGTGTACTGCACCCAGTTGAGAGCAAGGCGACAGCATTCCGGAGAGAGCCTTCAAGAGTTTGAAGGAAGTATCGACAGACTAATTAGACTGGCCTATCCTGAAACGCCAGAAGATTTTAGAACGAGTTTTCTGATAAAGACATTTACTGCTGGTGTCCGAGATAACGAACTACAGCAAGTGTTACAAATGGAAAGACACCAGAACAGTGCGGACGCCCTGGAATATGCTTTGCAATTTGAGGCCGCCAAATCAGCTTCTGGTTAGAAAATTCATAAAGTGGGCGCGCTAAAAGATCGCGACGGCACAGACGATGAAGAAAAAGAACAAGGAACAGAGACTCGACGGTCGGCACCACAGAATAAAATAAGAAAGAATGGAAGACTGGAGTGTTATAGATGTGGGAAACCGGGACATCTGCAACGAGATTGTCGGGTTAGAATTCAGTAGCAGGGAAACGAGCAATAGTCGGTACAACGGGGCGTGTGCTGACTAACTGGAGGAACGAAGCCCCTAGACAATACGCAATTTCTACACTTCAGAAAAACAGCGGAGCTTGGTGGTTACCGGATTCGTTCAAGAAAGGCCAACCTCGATTACAGTTGACAGAGGTGCAACAGTTTCCATTGTGCAGCTCGACGTGGTGAAAGATCTCAAGCCAAACTGGTGCTTTTGGAGCTTGCGAACTGCTACTGGACGGCCTGTAAAAGTGTTTGGAAAAGTTGAGATACAACTACGCCTCGGTCGATTTGAGTTTAATCATCAAGTACTTGTTGCAGACATTGTGGATGAAGCAAATGGACAACGTTGCTGTGGACGTTATGAACGCATACGGATTTTTAGTCGACTTCAAAGACAATGATTTGAGAAACGGTGGAGCAGAGGTAATGCTCTCAACAATGACTACAACAGAAAAATCGATGGACGTCATAAACCAAGTGGCCGTAACTGTTCCGCCAAACTCCGAAAAGACCATCATGTTTAGAACCGAGGTAGATACTAAGGGCAACCAGTGCTCTATATTCGAACCCCAGACAGTCTACTAATTGCCAGACGTTTAGTAAAACCCGACGAAACCGGAAATTTACCTATTACAATGCCGAATATTTTGGATCAAGCTGTCACTCTGCAAAGAAATACGCTCCTAGGCAAATTGATTCCTGTGGCCTGGGTAGCCGGAATGACGCAACGAAGATCCAGTTATTCGGATACTTCCAAATTACCAGAGGAACTGCAGGTATTATTGAACAGATCTTCTAACGACTTCTCAAGTGGTGAGGTAAAATAACTCAGACAGTTTTTACATGAATTCAAGGATTCTTTTGCAGTTCGGGGACAGTCATTGGGAAGAACCTCCCTTGTACAACATCGCGTCAATACCGGGGACACAACACCGATACGCCAACTTCCTCTAAGGTCTCCATTATCTAAACAAGAGGAAATGTCTCGGTTGGTACAGGACATGTTGACATAGGGAGTAATCAAGCCTTCGTCAAGTGCTTGGTCTACTCCGGTAGTACTAGTAGCGAAGAAGGATGGTGGATTGCCTTTCTGCCATAGACTACCGGAGGTTGAATGACGTCACAAAGACAAACTGCTATCCATTTCCTCGCGTTGACGATACACTCGACAGGCTGTCTGGAGCACAGTGGTTTTCCACATAGGACCTGAAAAGTGGATATTGGCAAGTGGGTCTTCATCAAGAAGACAAGTGAAAGACCGCTTTCTCGACCCCAAGTGGCTTATTCCAATTTAACCTCATGCCATTTGGACACTGTAATGCACCGGCAATATTTGAAAGATTGATGGATCTGGTACTCCGAGGCGTGACATAAACAATTTGCCTTGTTTATTTAGAAGATGTCACTATCATCGGGAAGACCATTTGGGAAACCTTAAGGAGGTTCTAACTAGAATTTACGGTGTCCAGCTGAAGCTGAGCACGAATACGTTTTCTATATTCCAGAAGGAAGTAGAAAACACTCCATCTGGGACATCTGGGCCATCTGGTTTCGGCAGCGGGTGTTAGCATGGATCCTAAAAAAGTAGATACCGTAAGAGACTGGCCAGTGCCGAAGAGTAAACACGAAGTTCGGGGTTTCCTGGTGTTATGCTCATATTACAGACGTTTTGTGAAAGGCTTTGCTACTATTGCTAAACCACTACATGAGCTAACGGAAAATAAACGAAATTTCCAGTGGTCGAGAGAGTGTGATCAAGCATTTAGGACTTAAAGATTGCATTATGTTCGCAGCCAATTCTCGCTTTTCCAGCTACCGAAGGGAAGTACATCGTAGACACAGACGCAAGCAATACTGGTCTAGGAGCAGTTTTGTCTCAAGTGTAAACGGTGAAGAGCGAGTAATAGCGTATTACAGCAAGACGCTTTCTAAACCAGAGAGAAATTATTGTGTTACAAGGAGAGAGTTGTTGGCAATTGTCAGAGCTTTTGAGGACTTCCATAAATACCTATATGGGGGAGAATTTTCACTACGTACCGACCATGCCGTGCTTGCATGGCTCTTGAGATTTAAAAATCCGGAAGGACAGTTGGCAAGGTGGCTCGAACGTCTGCAAGAGTACAACTTCAAGGTACAACATCGGCAGAAGCGCCTTCACGGTAATGCAGATGGCTTATCACGAAGACCGTGACCGGAAGACTGCCGACATTGCCACAGAAAGGAAGAACAAAACTCAAGCGAACATGTTCAAGCCATCACTGTAGATTTCCTGGCAGACGGCTGGACGATACAAGACTGTCGACAAGAACAGATGACTGATGAAGACAATGGACCGATCTTGACAGCAAAGTAGGACGGTCGCCGCCCGGAGTTTCAAGATATCTGCCACGGTTCGGAAGTGGGTATGGGCTACTGGGCACAATGCGAATCCCTCACCTTTTAGAGAACGGATTGCTAAAAAGGGTTTGGAAAAGTGCAGATGGGCGAGACGTGGTCATGCAGTTGATAGTTCCCCGAAGTAAAGTGCAGTCTCTTTTGAAGGAGATGAATGATGGGACGTCTGGAGGCCATCTTGGCGTTAACAAAACCCTTGACAAAATACGGAAGCGATTCTATTGGCTTCATCTTCGCCACGACGTAGAGGAATGGGTTCGGACATGTGAAATATGTGCTGCAAGCAAGGGTCCACAAACCAGAAGCAGGCGAAAAATGAGACAGTATAACGTTGGAATGCCTTTCGAGAGAATTGCCATAGACTTTGCTGGACCATTCCCTGTTACTGACTATGGAAACTGGTACATCATGGTTGTAGGTTATTACTTTACTAAGTGGGGGGAAGCCTACGCAATTCCAAATCAGGAGGTTACCACTGTGGCAAAGGAGTTAGTTCACAACTTCTGTTGCCGTTATGGAGCCCCTATGGAAATCCATACGGATCAAGGGAGAAATTTCGTATCAGGAGTGTTTAACGAATTATGCTGTCTACTCGGAATTCGAAAGAACAGGACAACCCCTCTGCATTCTCAGTCGGACGGGATGGTTGAGAGATTCAATAGGACACTTGAGCAGCATCTTTCGAAGATTTTTGACGAGAACCAAACACACTGGGACCAAAGTATACCACTATTCCTCATGGCGAATAGATCATCAGTACACGACACAACCAGCATGACTCCAGCAAAATTGGTGTTTGGGCGGGAGACTCATCTTCCTGGGTACTTAATTTTCGGATCACCTGAGACTCAGTCCCTAGAGCCACAGAACTACTTCTCGCAATTGGAAAACCAGCTGCGAGAAATGTATCGCTTGGTAAGAGGACGGCTGAAGTTTGCCAGTGAAAACTCGGTATGAGATTCGCTGCAATAGTGTGGGTTTCCAAGAAGGAGATCAGTTCTGGTTGTTCAACCCAAAGCGCCGTCGTGGTCACTCAACTAAGCTTCAGTCTAACTGGAAAGGACCCTACATTGTGAAAAAAAGAATCAACGATGTTGTTTATTAGATTCGACAGGAAGGACAGCGAAAGTTCAAGGTCGTCCACCTAAATCGCCTGGCTAAGTGCTACTTCAGAGACGAGTTGCCAGTTCGGGATGAACAGGCTTAAAGAGGAGGCTGTGTTACGACATCACAGAACAATCTACGTGTTTATCGGACATTGCAGAGGGATCCGGAATGTAATGCGGTGGCCTACGTGACGCATAAAATGTGAGGCAGTATTACATAATGTGGCACGTCTCGTGCGTTCTGGAACCATCTCAATTAGCCCAGCGGTGCGTGTTTCTGAGAAGGTCGCGCTGAAGTGACCTCTAGAATTTTGTCTATTATTTTGTTTCCACTTTACCTACGACGATCAAGTAGACCGTCGTAACAATAATGCGACAGTACAAATAAGTGATATACTGAGCATTGAATATAAAATTTGAATATACCTACTAAACTGTAAATAATTAATAATATATTAGAAATAAGCATGTCAGGGATTCCAAGCTTGGCTCAGACAAAAATATGAACAGGTGTTTCGACCTGAATCGACGTGCACACACACACAAATGTAACTGAAAATGTGTACACCAGTATTTTGCTAGTGTGTGTGAACGCAGGTCTATGCAGGCGAGTTTACCACCTCAAGATGTATAATTGCATAATTACGGTTTTCCCGTAATTATTCATAAACTACAATTAAGAAGTAAAATCCAAAAACACAATAAAATGTAATAAAATTTACTAAATGCTGTGTACAAAAACCACGTGAAAAAGACACACCGTACGAGTGTAGTAGTGAAATAACTGTGTACAAATCGAAAGGGTTAAGTTGCAATGTCCAAAATTACAGTGAACATGTGTAGTGAAATAAGTTATAAGATGAGTATACGAGTATACTTACAGGACTCTGCAATTCGCAGAAATATAAGAAATAGCGAAATTGACAAAGAGTGGGGGAACTGAACCCAGAGACAGTTTCTGACATGTCGATTTCGTACAACTGCAGGTGTTGACCAAGACATGGGTATAAATACGACACACACGCTACAGTGGTTCTCTTTCTTAAATCACCCACAGTGCAGCGGGGGATTCTGCCCGCCCGCACAGAATATTTAAATTTTTGTAAATAGTTTCATCCTTCCAGTTACATATAGTTATGTAACTGGATTGTAAAACAAACAATTTTTAAGTAGTAACAAAATTACATAAGAAGATCCACATAAGAAGATCAACTGACGTCCGAAACAGCACGAGGAGAAGTACCAGAGAGCGATACGACACTGGACAGAGAGAGAGTCGACGCTGGACAAGAGGAGAAGAGCGATACGACACTGGACAGAGAGAGAGGCGACGCTGGACAAGAGAGAGTCGACGCTGGACAAGAGGAAGTGATGCTGGAGTTCGAGACGAGGACGATTACAGAGGGACCCAATGATTGAGTATGATTGACGACAATAAGGTGATAAACAACTTATTTGTCTCTTAATCGAACAATTCACTCAAAGACAATTAAAGACATTCTTGTTCTATTTAATAGTAAGAGCCAATGTTTATTGTAAAATTAGAATTAAAATCGTAGATGTTATTGAAATAAGATTAACGTAAACATGAGCTCAAATTAGTATTGAAATGAAAAGAATACAAAGCATTTAAGTAAAAATTAGCGTTTGATATAAATCAGTACTGAGAAACAAAAGATAAATTCTGTAACTATTGATATTTTTGAGTTACATTACAATATATCAGAAGATGTTTAAACATTGATATTTTGAAACACACTAATTGACTGAGTAGTCTGGAAATGAGATTTTTTTTTTATACAATAATTAGTAGAATAGAATATTTAGTCAGTAAGAATGTATATAGCATAAGCCTTACGGCATAATAACAAAATAATAACGAATGTTTTAAGTCGAAGTAAGTGCCAGGTGCACAATTTTATTAATATCAAATACATTTGAAATACCGTTACAAGTTACATAGAGTTCTTATTACAGATACACCTGAAACCCAATATAAATTGTACTTATGTATATCTATCGTTGCACATACATGCAACATGATACATGTTTATTTTTAATAAACATTTTTACCATTTTTCAGATTTGATTGTTTCGTCTAACATGTGTCTACTTTTGTAAGAAGTAAGTAGGTCCACATCAGATAAGGCAGTTCAGAATAATTATTACACTGTAATTACAGTAATCGGCAATACTCAGATATTCCTTATAAGCTAAAATACGTGGACTGGAGTACAGTATAAGGCTCATGTTACAATTTGCGTGTGCAAATACACGAGGGACTTGCATCTCGTATATCAAGATGTCAGGCGTTTTATGGAGACACAACACTCCTTAAACATTAATCTCTGTTCTTGTGTCACGTTCGTTCCTCTAGGAATAAACATAACGCAAATAGATTTTAGAGTACAGTACGTATATGTATTCTCAATTAAGCGAAGTCACAAACTATCTATCCAAATTAATATTTAATAAATTAAAGTACGAGAAATATATTATTTACAGTTTTAAACAAAATCACATTAATTTTTTTAAATTAAATTGTGTTTAAAACGAAATATGTTTTCCATCCTAGTTAAAGTAAAAGAATGAAAACTAACTCTAGAACAGTGATTTCCAATTTTAAAGCGCCTGACGGCCACAATTTAAAATCAGGAACCAACCAGGAGGCAGCATCAGAGGCGATGAGTAAAGCATCAGAGATTTCGACAAGTAAAGTAAAAAAGAAGTAAGTATTATTAATAAGTAAGTAACTTATTTTAAAAAAAAGTAAAAAAACCTAATTTACACATCTAACATATTAGTACATATACTTACGATACAATTTTTATTACGGCAGCAAAATAAAAAAATATACCAAAAATATTGTACATTGTATATTTACAGAAAATATTCAATGCGAAAACCGAGGTCAATCTGCTGCAATCACTAATGTAGAAATCTTCACACCGAACTTTTGAATTATATTAAAAAGTGATAAAAGTTACTGTTATGAAAATGGTTGTTAGTATTATGAATAATGGAATCTTACGCGCAAATATCTAATAATATCTCCTTTCAGGCGTCGCAATTTCTTCTTCTTCTTCTTCTTCTTCTTCTTCTTCTTCTTCTTCTTCTTCTTCTTCTTCTTCTTCTTCTTCTTCTTCTTCTTCTTTAGAACTAATCTTCTGCAATGTCTCATATCCATTGCCATCTCGGAGTAACACCTCACTCTTATTCTTCTTAGATATTCCGGCACATCATCCAACCATCTTAGCCTAGGTCGGCCCCTTTTACTACTTTTTTAGACTTGCGCCCTGCGTCAAACTGCTGGAATATGTCTGCACGTTTATTCCATGAAATTAGCAGTATACAGTGAATTCTTGATTGTCCGAGTTAATGCATACCACGACTACTTCGGATAATCAAAACCTCCGGTAATCAATAAAAAAGTTGAAAACTAAGTTTACTATTATTTTGTTGATTTATATAATGCTATATTATATACTGAAACCTGGTAGTAGGCGTACAGCTTAAAATAAATGCAGAAAAATAAAAAGGACACTACATAAAAGGAACTAAACAATGCATATATGAATACAGTATCAAATTGGCTAAAAAACTCCGTATTTCTTTAAACAAAAAGGTTGTGACGGTCGTCGGCTCTGAGTAGTGTTTGCTCTTTTCTTCCGGATTTAATTTTTAATTTGTTTCAAGACGCTTATTACACTTCCTTGGAAGGGAAGAGAAAGGCCATTATTCATTAATAAAATGGCTTTTTGTCCCAAGTTTTGTTGTTTAAGATAAGATGTTACCGTAAGAATGCAATGATTATAAAATCATTTTATAAGCAGATTTGCATGCATCAATACCATTCTGCACATTATAATGTTTTTTATTTTTATTTTTAGACTTATACTGGGAAGGCCGTATAATTTGTTTACTGTAATTTAAATAGGTGTTTTCAAATGTTCTAGTATAGCCGACGTTCCTACACACAATCATAATTTGTTCTCACCTGAAGCGTTGGCGGATTCGTTCGTTGGAAGTTGGAAGTTTGTACACTGGAGCAGATTTTTCTTCTCTTGAAGCAAATGTTTTAGATGGTATGGTTTTGAAGTTTAGTCTGCTTTCGTCACAATTATAAATCGTATCTTTCCCAAAATAATTGTTAAAATTTTCTTCCAATTTACGCACCTCGTACCGTTGTTTGCAACGAAACAGCTATCCTTCATTTGCAACAAATTGTACACATTTCCCATAAAATTTCTGGCTAACAACTGTTTATGTGTAATATCGGTCCGGAAACCAAAACACGCGTCTCTCGTTGTGTGACCCAAACTAAGAAAGCCTCACCGACGTTTTCATAAGTTAAGCATTTCATATTTTTCCTGCTGAAACTACTGAAGAGCTAGACTAGCCCAACGTTCAACCTCGTCATGATTTCGTTTTCAGTCTCCTAATGCCATGGTCACCAACACCAATGTCTTCTGTTCCGTGTTTAACACACTCCTCGTTGTCGAGTATTTATAATCCGAGTATTATGGATAATTAGTCTGAAACCCTGCAGGCTATATATAGGCGACAGCTGCTACTTAGAGTTTAATTTACGTTGGGCGATTTACTTAGTGCGTCTCAAGTGGTTATTAGTGAAAAGTGATTACTTTGCGGCACTCTGTTATTTGGCATTATTATTGCGTGTGGACAAATTTAATTAAAATTATTCTATAGCATAATCTAGTTGAATAATTTGTTTATTACAAACTGTTATTTGTGATTAATTAAAGCTGGTGATTAGTGACTTCATTGGCGTCTGTATTTTGTTTTTCACTGTACATACGACGATCAGTAAGACCATAGTAACTATAATAAATGCCCTTCTGCCTCTCTTACAATTTGAGAATCTTGGAATTCTATTACCTCTGAGGAAACCTTGATTAATTTTAGTCTGTATGCTGACTGACGTTATAATTAGAAATCCAGAAAATTTTACTGCTGTGTATACGTTTATTACACAAGACTACCGACTAAAACTACAAAATTTTATTTTAAAACCCCTCTTTTGCAAAACTAAATTTGAGCAGTGTGCATAACAATGAGTAAACACAGCTTGCAGTGCAAGTTCACGTACTTTTGCTTGTAAGCCATTCAAGTTTCAATAACATGACCCCTAGCGCCGTCGTAAATCCCAGCAATTATTTTATTTTGCACGTAAAATTTTTTAAGAGGCTTACACGAAACACAACACATATTATCATGTATCATCATAAGAACCACTCGAATTTCACTGTTAGTATCTGTTCTTAGTATCCTACAAGACTATAGAACACTGGCTGTTACCCGCAGCTTCGAACGCAAATATTTGGTTTTAATAAGTATTTTAATATAATTTTTATTGTCTATGTCTATATGGCGTTCTGTTAGCTCGTATAACAATTTTGTACTCATAAGTCAAATTCTCTCCAAAGCTTTTTCCAAAACTTGTACTATTTTAACATGTACTAAATTATTATGTTGGTGGAACAGCCTTTGGAGATTTAAAAGTACCCGTTTACAAAGCCTTTGAAGATATTTATAAGGTTTAAAAACGTTTAAGGTTTAAGGTTTAAAAAGGTTTTTGTTTAGCGTTAAATCAAAAACGCTAAATTCTTTATTTTAAGTGTTGCTGTGTTAGAAGCATTGTATAACACATTAAACGTTATTTTTCCTCAACCATGGCGTTTATTTATTTCAGCAGTAAACTAAAAACCGTTTACTCACCTAACCTCACAAATGAAAACAACACGTATTTTTGCTTTGCATTTAGGACAATTTACAATTATTACATTTCCACATCGTAATATATCGATACAATCGCATATGATATAAAATATCGAAAATGTACTGGAGGAATGGATGAATGTACAGTTCCGATGCTGGTAAATAGCTTTTGTTTATATTTACTTGTTACTATGGTAATTATTTCTGGTCTCCATGGTGTTGTTGACATCTTTAGTAGTAGTATTTAATATATTTTATTACTTATTCATTGCATCATCAGAAATACGTATAAACATAAATTGTATAATCGTTTAAGACTATTACAAAATACACAGACGTATCTGTATACAAAATTACAAAATATATCAATACACTCGCATATTAAAAACATTAAAAACTGCAGGAACGAATAAAGGTAAAGTTCTGATGCCGCTAAATATCATTTGTTTATTTAGTTGTTTCTATGGTAATTAATTCTAGTCTCCATATTAATGTTGACATCTTTATACGCGTCAACGAAAAGGAATAATTAAAAGGGCCTAAATCGTACGAACGGGGCAAAATATCAATTTCCAAGTTAAACAGTGCTTTTTGCCTTGTGTCAAAGGTTACCTGTGCAAAATTTGGTGGTAATCGGTGTAACGGTGTAGGTTTGTATTCAGTACCCATACAGTAAATCCTCACACTTTGAGTTTTATATATATAGATTATGTCTTCTTAGATATATCAGTTGTTCGTCAACCACGCAAGCATAGAAAAGAGCTTGGTTGATACTAGTTTCAATAAAATTTTTTTGCCGCCTCATGAAAGCATTCAATGAGTTGGTTTTGTATGGTAATAGCTATCTTTACCAGTAGCTGGTAACTGAAAGTAGCTTTTCTTCACTTAACTGACTCCTCTGATTCGTCAGGATTTCTGAAAGCAAGTTCTCTTACATAATGAACTATTAACGTCTGTTAAAATTTTTAAGATATACCTGTTGTCTTTAACATACTTGTTATATTTTAGTTTTCCAATCGTCTATGCTCATTTAAAACTTCAGATATTTTAAATATCTGTTATAATTAGGATTTGAAGGATAAGTATGAATTTAAATGTTTTTCGGAGCACGCATGCCTAACCAACGCCCGGGATAAAGTCTTTAAACCCTCGAAGCGTTTAGCAGACCACATAGTCGTATTTGTGCTTAACAGTAAGCAGGTCAAGAAGAAGAACCTTTACTTATGTGCCACTACCGCATAGCCATTTACGTTGGTAGCTCCACGACAAAAAGACAGTTTTATTTTGGTTTTGAACCATTAAAGAAGTAAAATTTTAGGATAGGTTGACCACGTTTCAGTATTTTGCTTCGCTCAAAATCACTCAGCCGGGAAACATTGATTTTCCAGTAGTGTTGTAATAATATCTTTGTTCAGTACTGCAATATCACTTAATCTTCTTTTACTGTATCCGTTTTATCCTCGTGGTAGAGATCACAAGAAGACACCAAGGAGAGTTAAATAATAATAATACACACGCACAAGGAGTTCAAACACGTCAAGACTGCGTAAAACTAACATAAACCACATTAAACCGTGACAAGAGTGTAACTCACTCGTTGCCTCCCAGGCACGGTTGCAGGTGCACAAGCGTCTCCCCCGCCACCCATCAAGCACAGTTCTATGAGCACTATGTGAGCTATGAGCACTATGGCAACTACTCAGATTCCTGTCTGTGTCTGATACAGTTGATAACACGCGATCATAAAGTTTTGTTTAAGTAGTCAGAAAATTTAAAATGCCAAATTATAATTAAAGATTGATTAGAGTCTAGTTACAATAAAAAATAGGGCCTATTACTAGCTATTTATTTGTAACTTTTTTTAATTTGCCTGAGGAGGATCAGCCTCCCTTGCCTCTTCTGTGAGCCACCGCTGATTTGTATGTGTAGATTTTGTGTTATAAAAGTTATTAAGTAATCACATCTTTGAATGTCTACCTGGGATTTCATAATATTATTGAGTAATAAGTTTACTTTACGTCAACAGTGCAATGTTGTAAGAGACAATAAGATTGGTCTATTTTATATATATATATAAACACATTTTATTAATTGCTAGCATTGTTATAACCAATTTAAATAGAGCTGTTAACATGAAATACGGGATATAATGTCTGTTTGCAGTACGTGCCAGTTCTTTATATTTTGGATCTTACACGTTGACTGTCTCATCTGATATCATGTAAAGTGATTTTCTTTATCCAATTTTATTTGACAAGGACATTTTATTTGCTTCTTACAGATTTTAAAGTTGCTGGCGACTCTACACCTTAATATAGAAAATTACCTAGAATATTTTGAAACGTGCTTTGATAGTATGAGGAAAAAAGAGAAAACTTAACGTTACTACACTAAAAAACTAATTATTCTCACTTAATGTAAAGAAACTAATGTTGATAAAAATAAAAATAAAAATGTACATTTGTTGACTTTTGTTTTGAAAATTCTGATTTGCTTTCTTGATGCATTTTCTAAGATGGAACAATTGACCGGATATTCGACGTAAACGCAACATAGAATCTAGAATATTGTTTGCATATCAGGATGTGCGTGTTTACATTGCACTTCATGGTCCTTTGTAGCACAAGCACGGCAGTTTATAGACACCGCACGACTGAAGAGGATCCCTGGCGTTCTTCATTGGTAGTACGCCCTTTTGAATCTTTAGTGTTAGCTCGAAATATTTCTTAACGCCTAATGCTGGCAAAGAATCCGCTATAACGTAAATACTGTACACTCTGAAATAACAGTAATCATAATATTTTTTTAATTTTAATATTACTTAATAATAATAATGGCTCCCATGTGTACCATCGAAGCAGCTTAGGAGTCAGGCAGGGTAGGCTGACTTATGCGAGCCGTGCGGCATACAAGGAAGGCAGTGTGGCCAGCACTACGCTTCAGTTGCCCATTATTATCACCAGAATGTTATCCCAGGTACTCATTTTCAACAGGCTGAGTCGACCTGAAGGCTGAGAAACACGCACCTTGATTTTATGGTGCGGGCCCGGGAATCGAACCCGAGAACTCTAGATTAGTAGCCAGGTGCTATACCCACTGGTCTACTGAGCCGCCCTTTAATATTACTTACCACTTGATAACAATTCTATTAAAAATGTGCTACTTTACCGTTTTAATTACACTATATTAGTAAATTAAAAACATAATTTTAATAATATTTAAAAATATCCAAGTAACACAATAAATAAAAATTCAAATTAAAAATTTAATTACACAGAACAACTCTCTGCTATGTCGGATACAAAAAGATTTTAACCGTGTCATATACACAAAATCCGCGAACACGCACGTGTTTATACAATTATAATAGTTGTTATTCTATTAAATTCCAATACTAAAACACATTTATTGAGTCAATGTTTTTGAAATAATGAAAATAGTCAACTGAATAATGAAAATTGAAATAAAGTTGAGGATAACTTTAATTTTATAGCCCTCTGAATTTTTTTTTCTTTTATTTTTATTAATTTTTAATGGTAGTTTTCGTTGACTCATTTTCTAGTCTGGTCTTAAAGTTTTAGTCACCCTTACTCTTGAAGCACCTGGTAACTTCTTAGCATTTGCCTTATATTTTCATTTCTTGTTTTTATGCATCGAAAATTACACTTGTACATTGTACGTTCTCAAATCTCTTTAAATGTTTTGTTTCTGTTATGAAAATTTTATTGATGCCTTACCAAGCAATGGTATGCAGACATACCTCTACCCCTAGATGCACCTCTATGCCTAATTGTCAATCACACACACTCACGCGAGCGCGTATTCACATTATTATTATTATTATACAATTTTTTTAATTTTCATTAATAATTTTTAATCCTACGGCAGGTTCTTTAACTTTGATCTGCGAATATTGCTTCAATCACGACTTCATCATTTAGATCCCAGCATTTTGTCTTCTTTCTCCAAACTCCAGAATTCTTCTCTGGATGTGCTCGATCCAGTTAATTCGTTTACCAAAATTGTGGAAAAGGAGTGTAAACCCCTAAAACTTGTAAACGAAGTTGTAACTTTGTTATATCAGTAAATTCAAACGTGCGCCATACGATGAACAGAAACTGCCTGTGATGCTACTACTTCTTTGATATTTGCCTGAAAACCATTCCATGAAATAAAGCTTCCATCATCAAAACACTGGGCAATAAGTTTTGATTTACAGTCAAATTTTTCGATGGCCCTTGACAAAACGTTAAACAGTGTTTAGGCAGTCCTAAAAGAAAACTTTCCCCGTGGAATAATGTTTTCAATTATCACGCTACATTGCGATTTGTAAACGATGTCTGTGGAATTATCCACTTGAAGGAAAAGATATACAAACTTCTATTTCCATTTTCACGTGCTCATAAATATATTGAAAAAAGCAATCAATTATTTTGTTTTAAATAGTCTGAGAATTTCGATAAAGACGGGTGAAATTTTTTATAGTGTATTTGAAAATCTATCGTCATCAAGACGAAGGCTTCTATCAGTTCTACAAAATTTCTGCAATTAACAGGTAACGAATCTTTGTGATAATCGCTAAATGGTAATTCTTGTGTACCCAAGTAACCAACTCCACAAATTGGCAGCTGCATGAAACGTCTGCTAAGCCAAACATTGTGGTTGAAATGTGTAATTTACAACCTATAATTTTCCTTAAAAGCTTACTCGATATTATTTTAATTTTTTTCAGTTGTAAGTAACTCAGTGAACAAAACATGTGCTCCGAAGAACCTTCATGTTTGTAAAGTGCACGACTATCGTTAGCGAAATCTTCAAAACCTTTCTTACTCCACGCACATGATAACACTAATCATTAAGCACGGCATACAAAAAGTTTATGCAATTAATAACTGCCACATAACCACTCAAAATTCGAATACCAATTGTTTAAAGTGTCGGTTCTACACCTAATCCTTGATTTTTGCAACTTTATTTACTTGCAATGTAAAGTAGGCATAGGTTTTTCACAGCTTAAAAATTATTCTTATTACCTTTATTATGTCTCAAAAATGACGTTTCTTATAAAAAACATACAGGATGTTATACAAGAAACATTGCGAAAAAAGGTACAAAATAGGTAACCTAGGAACAAAACAAACGCTGGCCAGGTAAGCACTGTATGCCGTTCTCGACTGTACATGCTTCACTTGAGCGGTCTCGGTGAGTTGCGACTAAACAACGTTTGTACTTGTCCTTGCCCGGTCATGGTTTAGTCTCCCCGCTCTTTCACTTAGTCGAAACCGACAAAGTCCTTGACAACTAGTTGTAGCGTTCCGGTTCCAAATTTTGATGAGGTTTCTATTCTGTAACAATTCATTTGTGCGACTAATCTTTTTCTTTCAATGTTTTTATTATGTTAGATTATAAACTGGGTCCCTCCCAGTTTGGGGGTGTCTTTGGATCATCCATCTACAAGTAAGACGGGGGTTTATGATGATAGTGTACAATGAGAAAGTAGTTGTAATATAGCTTACGTGTTACAGTGAGCGGTAGGGATGTATTGTATGAGATGTCCTAGCAATTATTGTGTTATGCAGCTAATAATGGTGTGACAAAATGCGTCAATACTGGTATCGTGTAACCATGCGTTTTTTATAACGTGGATCCACATGTTACTGTATATCCTCTTAGGTGTGAGCGGAGGCAGCAGAAATGACACGTAAAGGGCTAAGTGTTTTGATCCATCGCTTCCATTTCTGTGAACATGAGTGGCGTTTTTTCTACCCGCAAATCGATAAGCGGGCAAAGGTGCCTATGAAGGGCGAGAAAAACTAGCTCAGAGCTCTGAAACGTATGGATATAAATTTTCTATGTAGTGTGTAAATATCCAAAAATATGTACATAGAAAATTGATTAGCTACAACGGTATATAAACATTGTAAACAGTAATTTACAACAAAAAAACACACGGAACCGGTTATTTTAGATGAAAGAACTTTAAGTGGGTGGAACACATGAACATAATGGATCCAGCCAGACTTCCACTTCAATTCGCCAGGAAAAACAAGTACTGCAAGCACAAGGAAGAGATTTGTGCCTAATACTTAAAGCTCATAATACGCAGAAAAGAATTAGTACGTGTATTATTACATTTTCTCAAGTTTTCAAGCGTTCAACTAATGTCTTACCCAAACGACATCGACCAGAAATGATGCTCGTGATCATGGTTGAGTCTTAGATACAAAACAATCTTGTCAACTCCAATACAATAAAATTGCTGCTTTCAGGAAGGTCAGTGTTTTGTCTATTGCTAACTGCTCATTTCCGAGGTCCTCTGTCAGGTTACTTTTAACGCCTCTGTCTGAGTTCAGCTAGAGCACTACAGACTTTAGTTACATGTTTCAGAATAAGCGCTCTTCTACAAGTACATACGGCTCCTAGTAAGAGGTAAAAATACGTCAGTTGCGTTTGCCCAATTCGCAGTCCGGTTATTCGGACTTGTTCACGACTACTGCGATCACCAGCCATTTGCCATTTACGAACGTTCTGCTTTACTGTAGTGCTGTGACTCCCACATCTGCGGACACACATTAGTAATAATGGCTGTAGCAGCTACCTTTGCATCCTCAAGTCGTATGGCTATTGCATCGACTCCTGGGCTGTCTGCAACGTCAGCTGCTTCGTTACTTTTAAGAGCTACGATGACCCGTCGCCAATTAGTAACAGATAAACGTAGGTTGCCTAGCCCATTGCATAGTGCCATTATCTGTTGCAACAGCAGATCCACTACCCTGCATTGTCTGCGTTAGTTAGAAAAGTTATTGAATCCGTACAGATAACAAACATTTCCTCACTTTTGTGTCTCTAGTATTAAAACGTTTGTCACGCTGCATAGGTCTCTACAGTGTATGCACTCACCGCTTTTAACAGAGCTCACGAGTTATCGGCATCTTCGACGACTAATGTATTACTCACTTCGATTCATTTCGACTCGTTAGTGTACACAGTGGTATGATCTTCAATGTACTTCTGTAGAACTGATCTGAAAAAAAGTTTCAGTTCAGTTGGGTTGCACAATCTCTTGCTTCCAATACCAACATCAAGCAGTCAATTTGGTTTGCAGAACAGCCAGGATGCCATTTTACATTAAACGTGCGCTTGGGCCATCGGGGATAGTGTAACACCGGCTTATTTCCAGTGCTGGGATACCGGATGGTCGAGTAAACATACATCGGTGGTTGCAAGTCTGTATTCGTAATCAACACGTGGTTTAAGTGGCTCGGTAGCGATAAACTTTAGCCACATATCTCAACATTCCTAACTGACTTCATAAATGTATGCTGTTGATTGTCAATCTCAAATTAACTAAAGACACTCGAATTAACGCTTAAAATTGATGCGACACTCTTCGGTCGGTGCTCGCTTGTACCTCTTTAAGGCTCGGGTTTTCACTTTTATTGCTTACCTAACAAACATATTCCACCATATTATCTGTGTTCTAGATACATAACCAACGGTCCGTAAGATATGGTTCGTAGCGTCTGCACTGAAAGCAGCAGAAAAACTGTGTATATCTGGTTCCACATTCCCATTCACATTTATAAGTTGTACAGCTGCCGATAAACATACCCAATTAGTACAGCCCACGCGTCGTCATTTCGGTGTGCCTATAACGCTGTTATGAGTTTATATAAGTAATAGGGATTTGCCGGTCTTGTAAAGGTCTGGGAGCAGTCTCCACGACAGACGTGTGGCCAGCCTCGAAAGGCGAGAGAGTGTCACTTCCACTTCCTTAATGCGTGCTCGCGCCAGTGTTTAAAGACCACCAGCTGCTTGTTAAACAAAGTTAAGCACTTTGGTCTTATTCCATCAGTGCTCACTGCAATTATTGCGTTGTTGTTTATCCAGACACTGTTAGTCTGATTAAATTGTATGAACCAGAGTCCAGGCTACTTTAAAAAAATGCTGACTGGATCTGTTAATTTATACAAATAATTTTTACTCATAATCAACACATTATTATTATTAATATTATTATTATTCCATTGCAGTTACTGTTTTATGGAATTAAGTTCATTATTTCCTGTGCGCACTACACACACACACACACACACGAGAATACTCTTTCCATGCTGCCGTTATAAGACGGTATTGTGCGAGTGTAACTTATTATGCACACTTTACTATTTCTTATTTCGTTGTGCACGCTCCACGGAATTTTGACTTCAATCTAAATCATTTTAGAGGCGAGTTGCAATTTTTTACCCAACAGTCAATAATGTTTGTAAAATTTTGTATTTAGTTTTTGGAGTCTGTGGCAGTGGTAGGGGTAACTGGAAGGTTTCAACACCTCCTACATTGGTAGGTTGTCAAATGGATCTGACGGTTGAGACCTGCAGGTAGGTCTCTAGCAGCCGTGATAGCCTATACTAAAAAAATGGACCTTAGTCTCTAGTATTGCAACACTTCTCCTCCTCGCTTATCATCAGTAACACTTCACCATTAAAAATCCTGGTTTCAACCTAGCAGCCCCATAGAAAATCCTGGTGAATAACGCTCCAAATACGAGTACCATTACTACAGTACCACTGGCTTGCGAATAAATTGCACACAGTTTCAGAAGTTTACAGTACACAGTTCTTTACACTCACAGTTGAAAAATAAATCAAAACTACTTTTCGTGCATCCTTTTACCTTTTTTTATCCTTAATATTAAAAAGAAAGACTTAAAACTTTACATTATTTAAAATCCCGTAGAAATCAGCGTTCGGTTTATAACATACAAACTAACAACTAACAAACATATTCCACCATATTATCTGTGTTCTAGATACATAACCAACGGTCCGTAAGATATGGTTCGTAGCTTCTGCACTGAAAGCAGGAGAAAAACTGTGTATATCTGCTTCCACATTCCCATTCACATTTATAATCAGCACATTCTTATATCAAGAAATATCACTGAAAAATAATGTCTGAGAAATGCAAGTAAATTTTTAATATTGTGCAGGAAAAAATAACGATTATTGATAAATTTTGTTTGCCTCTAGATGACTACTTATACAAATTAAAAAAATGTTAATAACATTTTAATTTTTAAAAAGATCAACATATTTGACAAAGGTCTACAGTCAGTGTTTCAGTCCTTTCAGCACTGAAGATGGCTGAAACGTTTGCAAATAATAACATCGGACCACGGCCAGAGAGTTCGAAAAATGAAAATGCTAATAACTGCGACGGCGGCCGTAAAAGACTAAGGCAATAATAAAAACAAGTTTTTGGCAACATAAAACACTACTCCTCCATGGGTTTCCTGGAGACGTTATATTGGGTCTAAATATCTCTCTAAGAAATAATAATAATATAAAAATTAATTGTAGTAAATATAAAACCCATATTTATCCACTACTACAATTTTATAGCATTCGCCTTAATACATTTTAAACTATTATAATTTAAATAGAAAATATACTTATTCACATTAAACTATTAAAGATACCAAAACTGCTGAAATTATCACAAACACCCTAGAATTAGAATTTATCAAATTCTATTTATAAATTAATCAATAAAGCTTGAGGAAATAAAACACACATTGTTATTTAATTGTTATTTAGTATTTGTACTTTTGTGTGTGAGAATGTGGGCACATGATAGCCTCTTGTTGGTAACACATGCATACAATTTTCTATTTGTGAAGGCCATTTCGGACAAATGTAACTCCGTACTAATCTTCCTACCGCAAAATGTACATGCATATGATTACCAACACAAGCATGACCCCCCCTCCACACACGCGCACGCACACAAGATTGCGCGAACAAAGTTCACAGAGTAACAAATTATTTCTTCAACTGGTCATCTTGTATTAAAAGCACGCGCTGTCACTAGCTACCAAGTACGCTAGTTTCAGTTGGTAACCGTTATATGGTGTATAGTATTTAGTCGTGACAATTATTACTCAAGGTTTGTGCTATAAACTGATCTTCTTTGAATGTGAATAACTAGTAGATAATAAATGGCTATTGTATATACCGGAAAACAAGACATATCGTTAGTGTGTTGACTTATAAAGTCATAACTATCACATACATAATTTTCATATAACACTATAAAAAATCTACCGATAGGTGTCTAGTGTTTATCTTTGAAAAAATACAATACACGTTGCTTACGCCAAAATGAAATTATAATTTTTAATCAGGGTCTTCATGCATCTAACGTCAAACGTATTACGATGGCTGTAATCACACAAAGGCAGTGGCAACAAGTACAGGTAATACCAGCAAACGTATAAAAAACGTAACCAGTGGTTTACGCGTATCAACAAGGCGCTATGTCTTAAAAAACTCTTTCAGCTCATGTAAAGCCTATGAATACGTATATACACATGTGAATGTGAATAGCTATGCCGTAAATAAATAATTTTGCCGACCAATGAAACTACACTCATATAGGCCTACGTTGCAGAATGTATTCATTTAACAGCTATAATGCATTTGAGTAAAACAGAAATATGGCGAAAAAATTGATAATAAAACAAAACAGGACACAAGCTATTAGTGAACTTTAATTGTTGATCGTCAGCAATATAAATGTACAACTAAGCCGTTTCAACAACTGCGTGAAATACTTGTCTATACATGCATTACGATCTTGATAATCGGTTGATATAGGGTAGAGTACATATGATGGAACAGGAAATTACTTGATACCTAATCAATGTTTGTTCCCTGAACATTATTGATTTCGGAACAGATGTTCAAACTAACTATTCAAAACAAACTGTTGACGTACTATGACATATTGAAGCCTTTGGCTCTATGCGTAATTTTTACGGTTAAGCTTTGCTATGTAAAAAGTGTATACATTCACTGTCTCTATTTTCAGAAGCTGAAGGGTAAAGCATTCAACTTAAACTAAGGGCCCGTGGTTTGTTAATAATAATGTCTGTCACTATCAAGTGTAAAAGCATAGCACAGTCAATGCGTTACATATCAATTTTCAAACTATAAACGTAACGTAATGTATTGAACGTTTACATACAATACATATAAATTAAAATAAGCCTTCTGGATTTAATAATTTTTACGTTAATACTAGTATTATAATAAGCTTGAAGTAAGAAGGTCACTAAACATATTACTATTATAGTTAATGTGAAATATTCTGCTTTTTCATTTTAGTTTGTACTTTTGTTTTTATGGACAGGTATCTAATAATTTTTTAATGACACTATATTCCTTAGACCTTCTGTTTCATGTGTAATTGCGTTAGACAGTTTATGTAAGTAAATAAAATTTATTAAATATAAATTTTCTGACATTCACATCAAATAGAGCAATTCGGATGATGATAGTCTGCAACTACTAATAATCAAAGTCTTATTAAACTAGGACGAATGTCTTATACAGGGAAAGAAAATAGTACTAGCAGTAGAGAAATAATAGTAAACTGTTGTTTATGTGCTATCAACGGTTACTTTAGTCCTTTATTTGGACAGGTAGCTGTGGAGAGTTCAAAAGCCAACCTGTTAGGATAACAGAAGGTAGACTTATGGAAACGTGTGAAGTCTTACTAGATATAAAATAAAAATAGAATAAAATAAGAAAAAATAAGTAAAATAAGAATTAGTAATAATAAGTCTAAACAAAATACATGATGTTGCTATAAAGTTGATATCCTTTTTGGATAGGCCAATTGATGAGTCACAACTGTTGTTCTTCGAAAGCAGAAGTACTCCGTGAGTACGTTGATCTAAACTGTTGAAACCCCACCAAAATCTTTACGTAGGGCAATATGATGCAGATTCTGACGAATAGTAAAATTGATAAGACATTATCTTCACTCTGTTAGTTTTAGCCTATCAGAATTGAAGTTTTTCAATAATGAGAAAAGAACAGTCCCACCACTGCAGAATAAGGGTTACAATCTAAATTTTTTAGCATAAAAGTGGCAGCATAAGGCAAATCTGATTGTGAGCGTACTAAGAAAGCTCATATCTGTCTCACTTGACTGTTCTTTAATCTGAGTTAGAAGATGTTCTTAGAGAGTCTCTCTAGTCAGTGATACCCAGTTGTTTTTTTTTTACTCTTTTTCAATTTCTTTAGAGTAGTTAAAATATTTAGTTGAGAATACTACTAACTGGTAGTAGAGTAAACGTACTTATAGTTGAGTAAAAGTAATTGAAGCCATTGACTTAAATAAATGTCAAGAATTATTATAAAACAAGAACATCGTAATGTGTTTTATTAGCTTATCATTCTTAAATTGTCCTCGGAGAAGAACGGTTTCTTTCAATTATGTAATTTCACCTTCCAAGCCACAACAACTAGTTGCAGCCTAGCAGTCACTACAACAGGTGACATTAGAGCTTTCAAAAAAGATTCAGTAGACCATACTTACAGTGACGATGTAATAACTTAAAAGCTTGAATGTATTGCTGACGTTTAGAAACGATTGGGATCAGGATTACATAGATTGCAGGTTGATACGAAGAGGAAAATTTAGAAGATATAAGCCGCTAACTGGTAAACAGTGACTGACAATCAGCGAAATTGGTTTGTTTCATAAGTACTATGGATTAACTATTCGTCGAAACAGAAAATATCCGTCCAGGTACTAAATATTGGTGTAGCAGATGCTGTGGTTGAATTTAAAACTGAAAATTTAGGTAGAGTTAAAATATTATAAAAACTATGTGATTCAGCAGCAGGTAACTGTGTAAATATATTGAGGTGATTAGATGAGCGTAGACAAAAAGTCCATACTTGCTGATACAGCCCTTGCTAAAATATGAACATTAAGAAACAAAGGAAAGACAAAGATAATGATGGCGGAATGTTGTATGGACCAGGGATTGATGCCTTAGGATGACAAAATAACGTTTTGTTTAATGGAAATCTAAGTAGTGTAAAACTTTTAAAATTTTGCATTCCGGTTAAATACTGTTTTACATTAGTTAGGAACACATATTTAGCAAACTCTTATATATGTTACAACGATACAAATTAAAACTGCATAGATAGGAAATATTTAAATTATTACAACAGAGTTTATATCTGGAGATAGGAAAATTTATTAAATTAAAACATTAAAATTTACTACTGTCTTATTACATCGTAATATACAATTGTTTATTTAAAATTTGTCTTTCAATAATGGAGACTATTTGCTTGTTTTACAAATATGTTACTTAATCGTTGAATTCCACTGTTTGCGTAGCCTCTCGACGCTCCGCACGCAGTTCGACTGGACCGCTGCAACTCTGCACGTCGACCGTTCGAAGATCACTAACGCTGACAATTTATGTTGAAATTTCACGTCTTTGCAGACACGCACTCTGCGATATGAACTGCTATTGTTTACAATTTAAATTTACTTAATCTCAGGGATTAAAACTGGATAAAATAGACCGTGTATTGACCTTACACAAACTCCGGTTTCTTGAAGTGTTCTTGCGTAACTATCAAAATATCTCGGCAGATATTTTGCCCCTACTCCGGAAAATCTACTATACGCGAAAAGCACTAGAATGATCTATTTTTTATTTGAGTTCATTAAGTGGTATTGGTTTCGGAGACCTCGAACCGTGAACCAACTTCTAAGTTTAAACGAAAACGACCTGTATTGCCACGGAAAACTCGTGACAGCGAGTACGTGTTTCTATGTCAAGTCTTAAGAAGAAACTGAACGGTCAGTCCGCTAAAAGCGTCCGTCTTAAATAAATATAAACCTTCTGAGTGGAGAAAAATCTAGCAACGTCACAGATGAGAACACAGATAGACTGAAATCAGGCTTAAAATCTCTCCGATTCTGCAAAGGCCTGTCTAGATTTAATCTACAAATTTTATTACTTCCAAGGAGATAACGAGAATAAAAGAAGATTGAGTTTATTAAAAACCATATAAAAATTATAGTTGTGGAGAACTGAGTATGTGGAAAATGTAGCTTATAACCATGAGAATACTCTGCCCAAGATTCAGAACGAAATATAAATTTCCTCGAAGTTATTAAATAAAAATGTAAATCTCCCGCGCACCCGCACACTTACACACAAATATTTTACATGACATAAAAGAGAATAAAATTGTGAACATTTTGACATAATATAAATTTTTACTTCCATGTTCCTTAAGGAAATGGAAGTATGGTGATGGCAAAAAAAATCGTGTTCGAGATTATTGCAGATTCTGATTGTACTACACTCAAAACATGAAAAAAAGTCATTTTTCGAAAAGTGTGTGTGTGTGTGTGTGTGTGTGTGTGTGTGTGTGTGTGTGTGTGTGTCTGTGTGTCTGTCTGTCTATCTGTGTGTCTGTAGATTTTTTTTCTATGGCAAACGATAACAGCCGCAAATTCAAACAGAATCAAATAATTTTTGCATACAGCCCTGATTTGTAGAGTACTCAAGATCTATTGTTTTTGGTGAAGATTGGTTAAGGGAAAGGGGTAGTTTACCGGCAACGGTTTTTTTTAATCAAGGGTAATTTTTTTCTATGGCAAAAGATAACAGCCGCAAATTCGAACAGAATCAAATAATTTTTTCCATACAGCCCTGATTTGTAGAGTACTCAAGATTATTGTTCTTGGTGAAGATCGGTTAAGGGAATAGGGTAGTTTACCTGCAACATTTTATGTTTTAACAAGGGTAATTTTATTATGACGAACGATAACTGCCGAACATTAACAGAGAATCAACTACTCCTCTGCATACCTTTTTGAATTATACAGAACTCAAGGTCTGTTGATTTTGTTGAAGATCGGTTAAGGGAAAAGGGTAGTTTACCTGCAACGTTTTATGTTTTAACAAGGGTATTTTCTATGGCAAACGATAACAGCCGCAAATTCAAACAGAATCAAATACTTTTTTGCATACAGCCCTGATTTGTAGAGTACTCAAGACCTATTGTTTTTTGTGAAGATCGGTTAAGGGAAAGGGGTAGTTTACCTGCAACTTTTTTTTATCAATGTTATTTTTTTTTTGGTAAACGATTACAGCCGCAAATTCTAACAGAATCAATGTTTTGCATACAGCCCTGTATTGTAGAGTTCTCAATACCTATTGGTGTTGGTGAAGATCGGTTAAGGGAAAGGGGTAGTTTACCTGCAACATTTTATGTTTTAACAAGGGTAATTTTTACTTCCATATTCCTTAAGGAATGGAAGTATGGTGATGGCAAAAAAAATCGTGTTCGAGATTATTGCAGATTCTGATTCTACTACACTCAAAACATGAAAAAAAGTTGTTTTCCGAAAAGTGTCTGTGTGTGTGTCTGTGTGTCTGTCTGTCTGTCTGTGTGTCTGTCTGTAGATTTTTTTTCTATGGCAAACGATAACTGCCGCAAATTCAAACAGAATCAAATAATTTTTTGCATGTAGCCCTGATTTGTAGAGTACTCGCGACCTATTGTTTTTGGTGAAGATCGGTTGAGGGAAAGGGGTAGTTTACCTGCAACGGTTTTTTTTATCAAGGGAAATTTTTTTTTTTGGCAAACGATAACAGCTGCAAATTCAAACAGAATCAAACAATGTTTCGCATACAGCCCTGAATTGTAGAGTTCTCAAGACCTATTGTCTTTGGTGAAGATCGGTTAAGGGAAAGGGGTAGTTTACCTGTAACGTTTTATGTTTTAACAAGGGTATTTCATATGGCAAACGATAACAGCCGCAAATTCAAACAGAATCAAAAGATTATTTGCATACAGCCCTAAATTGTAGAGTTCTCAAGACCTATTGTTTTTGGTGAAGATCGGTTAAGGGAAAGGGGTAGTTTACCTACAACGTTTTCTTAACAAGGGTATTTCCTATGGCAAACGATAACAGCCGCAAGTTCAAATAGAATCAAATAATTTTCTGCATACAGCCCTGATTTGTAGAGTACTCAAGACTTATTGTTTTTGGTGAAGATCGGTTGAGGGGAAGGGGTAGTTTACCTGCAACGTTTTTTTTTCTATGGCAAACGATAACTGCCGCAAATTCAAACAGAATCAAATAATTTTTTGCATACATCCCTGAATTGTAGAGGTCTCAAGGACTTTCGATTTGGTGAAGATCGGTTAAGGGTAAGGGGTAGTTTACCAGCAACCTTTTACGTTTTAACAAGAGTAAAGTACTTGAAAATTTATTTAAACTTTTTGAAACAATGGTAATTGTTGAAAATAAAATAATTTTGTTGCCAGGTAACAAAAATAAAGTCATTTTGATTATAAAATATAAATATTTACAAGAAAAGAATTTTCAGTTTTCAAAATTTAAATATATTTTTATAAAACATTTTTTTGGAGAAAATATGTGGCAAAAGTACTAAATTATATTTAGTAAAACCTTATAGAACTTTAATATTTCTAGTTTCGTTCTTTGGGTTCATAACTTGCTGTAACTGTCAGATATCCCCTATCAGTTTCAAATATGAGGTTTGCTATTCTATCATTGATCCAGGAATATTAATGTAATTTACCTCTCCATTGCATTGAGTAATACAATATTATAGCCTTATATGTAAAATATTAGTCCTATATGTAACTATGTAATATTTATATATAGCCTAAGTTATATGTAATACTCCTGCTTTTTCTTTCTCATTTTGAGGCACTCTGTTAGAAATCGTAATGTGTTGCCTAAATCCAGAAACAATACGTTCTTCATTGAGGTGGGGACTTGACGACAGTGACAGGGCTTTCCACCAAATTCAGCAGAGTGACAGGTAGGCCCAACTCTGATTGGCTCCTCAGATTTCCCCAGCGTTAGTAGGTTCTATAAAAATATTTTATTTCAAAAATGATTTTAAATATAAATCTTAGATATGTTTTATAAATCTCATGTTTTATGTTTTAATATGGGTATTTTTTTATATGACGAACCATAACTGCCGTAAATTCAAACAGAATCAAATAACTTTTTACATATGTGCCTGAGCTATAGAGAACTCAATGTCTGTTGATTTTGGTGAAGATCGGTTACGGGGAAAGGGCAGTTTACCAGAAACATTTTTTGTTGTAACATGAGTAAAGTACTTAATTTTGATAAAGTATCCTGATAAGATCTTAATAATCCACTGTAGAAACGTAGATGAAATATCTATAAATGAAGAGGCTAGTTGAATGGGCTGGGGTAATTTTCTATAAATCAAAATTATAGTTGAAGGGGGAGGGGATAATTTTTTTTTATATGTGTACTACGTTATTGGCAACAAAGAAGTATTTTTTTGTTAAAATTCCTTCCCTGGCTGTTTGGCTGAAAATGATTTTAAATATAAATCTTAGAATATGGAAGTCATGTATGGTTCTCCATACCGATATTTTAATGACGAACGATAACTGCCGTAAATTCAAACAGAATCAACTAGGTTTTTGCATACATTTTTGAACTAAAGAGAACTCAAGGTCTGTTGATTTTGTTGAAGATCGGTTAAGGGAAGGGGGTAGTTTATCAGCAACGTTTTATGTTTTAAAAAGGGTAATTTTTTTATGACGAACGATAACTGCCGTAAATTCAAACAGAATTAACTAGGTTTTTGCATACCTTTTTGAACTAAAGACAACTCAATGTCTGTTGATTTTGTTGAAGATCGGTTAAGGGAAGGGGGTAGCTTATCAGCAACGTTATATGTTTTAAAAAGGGTAATTTTTTTTATGACGAACGATAACTGCCGAAAATTCAAAGAGAATCAAATAATTTTTTGCACACTTTCCTGAGTTGCAGAGAAATCAAGGTCTGTTGATTTTGGTGAAGATCGGTTAAGGGAAAGGGATAGTTTACCTGCAGCATTTTATGTTGTAACAAGAGAAATGTTTCCATGACGAACGATAACTGCCGCACATTCAAACAGAATCAAATATTTTTTTTGCATGCATCCCTGAATTATAGAGGACGGAAGGTCTATTGATTTTGGAGAAGATCGGTTAAGAGAAAGGGGTAGTTTACCTGAAACATTTTATGATGTAACAAGAGTAAAGTACTAATTTTTTATAAATAAAGTGTCCTGATAAGAAGCTCATAATAATGCACTGTAGAAACATAGATGAAATATCTATAAATGAAGAGGTTAGGTGAACGGGGTGGGGGTAATTTTCTATTATTAAAAATTATAGTTGAAGGTGGAGGGGACAATTTTTTATATGTGTACTACGTTATCGGCAACAAAGAAGTAGTTTTTTGTTAAAATTGCTTCCCGGGCTGTTTAGCCGTAGTCCAATGTTTTCTGCAAAACCAGACTTTTCGGGAGTGCCATCGACTGCTATCATCAATGAAAATCGAGTGCGAAAACGTGAGGTGGTATACGTTAGTGACCACAGTACTGTGGTTAATGCTGAAGAAATAAGTAGAAAGACGTAGTTTCTATGGAAGTATTTCATTTCGAATATGATTTTAAATATAAATCTTAGAACATGGAAGTTATGTATGGTTCTCCATACCGATATTTAAATATAGCTTGTTTCTAAACGTATGAATACTTTACAAAGAAAGAACAAAATCAATTTAAAATATGTCTATGGCCATCAGAAAATGATATATATCATTAGTATTCCACTTAAATGAACTTCATATCCTGTGTACTGTTGCAATATATATCTACATTATATCAGTGGGAAGCATGTATCAGACGTTCAAGCTCAAAATTTAAGCCAGAGGTTCTCAACCGGTTGTACGCAAGAAGACCAAGCTAGGATTAAGTATTTACTTAAAACACTAAATAAATAACAATTCATGTTCAAAACAAAAATAAATTTTAATTGGACATGGGTAAAAGTTGCCATAGAGTAATTTTGAGTGGCAACAAAAACCGAGTACACAGGTCTTCTTAAGCGAGCATTAAAGTCTTTAAATACCTTTTGTGTCAAGGTACATTTGTGAAAGTGGATTCACTGAATTCGTTTATGTTAAAAACAAATATAGGGACAGGATGTCTATTGAGTGTAATTTAAGGTTACAAGTAACATCAATAGAATCTGATATTAACTCTCTGGAACAAAATAAGCAGCAAAAAGTTTCATATTAATTATTTTCTTTTTAATATGTGGTAAATGTTTGGTACTGACAAGAAAATCTGTAATAAAATCAATCAACTGTTTTTTTGAAAAAACCTTTATATTTTATTTTAGCACAAAACTAACCTGAAATTAATTTCAAAAATCAGTTCTCGTTTTGTAAAGTCTATGTATTGATTTAAATAATAATACATAACTAGAAATAATAAAATACACTATTCGTGCTGTATCAAGTGTTTTGATGGGGAAACCCCAATAAACTTTCTTTAAGCTCCGGTGGTACTCGAAATGAATGCGGAAGGCTAGAGTGGTACGCAGGTCAGAAAAGTTTGGGAACCACTGACTTAAGCTATTGATCCCTGAAATATTAAATTTTCGCACTATAGAAAGAATGCTGAAATTATTCAAATGTGATATAATCTAATTCCTGTCCATAAACTGTCTCTCCAATATTATTACTGCCACTAGTTTTTGAATTGTTCTACAAGTTATCAAAATAATCTTTCCATTATTTCATTTTAATATTCTGAATGTTATGCTATTTCTATTTCTCACCAGTTTACGTGATTAAAACTTTGTAGGCAGTGTTTTGTTTTCCATGAACATTATGTTCTATCTATGAAATTTATTTATTTACCTCAACATTCCTTTTTTTGTATCTGTAGTGTCTCTTTTTTACACTTTTGCGCATGAACTATTTTAGCACCTACACATTTTGTTTACAAGTATTTTATCATCTACTAATTTTGCTATAATATGATGCCATATCTTCATTCTTTTTTTCCTATACTGTTTTGTTCTATACTCTTCTGGGGCCTCAAAAGCTTCTTTATCAACATTCTGTTTTAAATCCATCTATTATTGATCTACATTGTATGTAATGCTCTTTAGTCCATATAATCGTCTAAACATTTCCTAAATAATTTTTTAATAGTGATTTCTCTGAATAAAAATATTGCATAGCAGGTTCCCGATCTTTGTTGTACGTTACATCTTGTATACCATCCTATTCTAACAGTGACGTTGGCAACCACCATGTTCTGAATTATCATTTGTATCTGTAAATCATTCTTGTCTCATTATATAGCTATTTTGTAGCTATATAATGCATTATATAGTGTGTTTCATTATATAGATATTTATTGACCATTATTTAATCAACGATCGGTTTACTTCCTTTTTCACTCTTTGTTAATTTATGTACATCTTCATGTTAAAAGAACGAATTAGTTAATTTTAATTTAATGCAAAATACCTAATCTTTTAATTTCTGTTCAATGTTTATGAATAATCTCTTCTCTTTTATTCCTTCTTATATTCAGTAGTGTTATTTTCTTAATTCTGGCATTAAATCTGGTAATCAGATGATTTTGCTGGACACTATTTATTATATTTAGTAAAACCTTATAGAACTTTAATATTTCTAGTTTCGTTCTTTGGGTTCATAACTTGCTGTGACTGTCAGATATCCCCTATCAGTTTCAAATATGAGGTTTGCTATTCTATCATTGATCCAGGAATATTAATGTAATTTACCTCTCCATTGCATTGAGTAATACAATATTATAGCCTTATATGTAAAATATTAGTCCTATATGTAACTATGTAATATTTATATATAGCCTAAGTTATATGTAATACTCCTGCTTTTTCTTTCTCATTTTGAGGCACTCTGTTAGAAATCGTAATGTGTTGCCTAAATCCAGAGTCACTTAAGTTTCTTCTTCGTTTCAGTTATAGTACCAATATATAGTATCAATATTCTTTTCCAATAGCGTCCTCTCCATCTCTGTTTGCTTGTCTTTTATGGATCTTCCAGAACATTGTAGGTGGCACTTTTAATTATATCCGCTTCACCGAATCCTTATCCCTTAATCTTTTGCTGGTCTTCTACCCTGTTATCCATCTGTATGTACCGTGTACCCTGTACCGTGAGGCTTTCGAGTAAACCATATTTTCTCCAAAAACGTTACCACCGCCTTGTGGAGTAAGGTGACTCAGAGGGCCGTCGGCTTAAGGCCCATCACTAAGCCTAGCTATGTATTTTCCATTTAGCTAGGGTTGCTCCATCTATCGTCCTCCTTCGCCTTTAGGAACTTCATTCCTGTTACTCTGGGCATAAATTGTAATAGTTACATCGTTACTTGAACTGTTTAAATTGCTCTAATATGCTGTTACCGCCATTCTGACTGACTGCCAAACCCCCATCTCTCGTTTGCTTGTCGACCCTGCCGCCAAATGGATTGGTGAACTCAAGCTTGGCAAGCGTTGCTCGACTTAGCGGGGTCCACCTCGTGCAGGTGAGACTGCAGTTGGGATGGAGAGGCTAAAAGGTTTCTTCCTCATTAAAAACCGTATAATTGCATCACATCGCATTGGACCCATTGTTTTAATCGTTATTGTAGTTCATACCATAATGTTTATCGTTTTCACTTCTCATAGTTTACTGTGTTTAATTATTCTATTTTGCATTATGCACTATACATTTGAGAATATTACGCCGTCTATTGACTTCTGAACTAACTTCAAAATTATAAATTGAATAATTCGTAGTATGTATTTTTATATAAAAGAAAAAAGTAATGTTATTTAAAGATCTAGAAGAAATAATGTGTCTTAGATAAATAAAGGAAAGCATCAGGAAACCGTCATTACAGTGAAAAGATGACTCTTCGTTAATAATCGTGTTACAAATGATTAGCAAAAAAAGATGTTCTGCGCGGATGAAAAGTAATTATAGCCTGTTTTGTCGTAACTTTGTAATTTAAGACGTAGCCTACTAGCCTTTACAAATACGAGTGTTTTTAGAATAGTTCAACCTTAATAATATAACTCAATTATACTACGTTAATTCAGTGATAAACACTTTCAACTAAAACAGAATTACAGATTGATATTTGGAAGTGTATGTTAGACAACTTTCATGATAAACGTATTTCTACAATAATGAATATTTGTAGTATTGTTCTCGAAAATACGCCACATGGTTGTTGGAAGGAGAAGATGTGTAACAACCGAGAACACGATTGACAGATTTCCTACATTTGTACGGTCTGAGACATTTTACGTCATTGGCGGATTTATATTTTCGAAACAAGACTTTCAACTTTCTTCACATTACGTTTTACATCGTTGACTGCTATGTGACAGACTTAGCAGTATGAGGGTAGAAGTCTCGCCGGCACAGTAATAACTCGCTAGCTATGTTCACGCAACATGAACGTCTTTGCGTGTGATGACATTTAACAGTGTGATGTGTAGTAGATGGTGATGGACCGAAATTAATAAATATTTTATTGTATCTGTTGTGTCAGTTATTTATCTTGTATTATCGTAAGCAATTTTTTCAAATTCAATATTGTTACGACATCACAGAACAATCTACGTGTTTATCGAATGTTCCAGAGGGATCCGGAATGTAACGTGTGTGGCGTACGTGCTTGTCGACGCATTTGCTAGATTGTGACAGACTTCGCGCGGGCGCACGGACTGTGTCAAGCCCGCAAGTAATTACGTCGTAACTATACTGGCGCTGTCGCGCATTATGGAATAATCTAGTAATCTGGGGAGATATAAATACCAGAACTCAACGATGTTCAGTTTGAGTATAGCTGCGATATATTTACAGTGCATGAATAGTAAAATAATTACCTCTTTTTTGTCCGTCTGGTGGCCTTTTCCTTTTTATATATTACAACGCGTTTCGGGACATATATCCCGTCATCAGGTACAATCCCTTTGGTGAAGTTCGTTAAATGATTAAAACATTAAAACAATTTACATACAATTTTACACGTGTCATAATTAAATATAAAATAAAAATATTTAAACGCGGGAACACACGCGATGTTGTTGGTGCGCACCACGGAATACTACAGTCGACTGTTGTGCTTATGTTGTTATTGGTCGTGCACTATGGACCTCGTTTTGTAGTCTTATCGCTGTGTCATAAAGCGAATTAGATTGAAAGTTTAGTTGTTCGTTTAAAAGAACTTCTTTAGTGTTTTTATTTTTAAAACCTTATATATTTCAAACTCCTCGACAGCACTCATATAACTTCCTTTTTTGCATATATGGAGGGGTTGAAAGTTAGTTGTGAAATCAGTATACTTATGTTTTCTGTCCATCAAATAACGTGCGTAACTTGACATTGTTTTGCTAAAGTCTTTTTTGGGCAAATGTTCATTATAGCATTTTATAAAAGCTCTACCAGTCTGGCCAATGTAGAAGCTATCACAGTCATTCGATGTAATTTTATAAACGCCTGTCTTGTCTTCAGCTGATTTTGATGGTTTAGGTCGGGGTATATTACTAAAATTGTTATTAGTGCGGAAAGCCATTTTTATATTTATCTCACTGAATGTAGTGTTCAAAATTGTTGGTAGGGTGTTACCATAGTCTGATGATATATATCTAACCTTATTTCTATTATTTTTGGTAAATCTTTGTTGTTTTTCTTTTTCCGATATTTCTTGATTAAACCGTCTACAATTGAGCTTTTATAACCATTAGCCTTAGCTAATCGTGTTAAGTTCTTCATGACAATCCTTGTCTTCTAATGGTATGGAGAGTAATCTATGTACTAAACTATTATATGTTGCCATTTTTTGAGAGAGGGGGTGATGCGACTCAGCATTTATCGTGAGACCTGTGGTGGTTGGTTTCCGGTATATCTGATACTGAAATTGTTCATCTAGTCTTGTAATTGTCAGGTCGAGAAAGTTAAGTTTATTATTTACCTCCGTTTCAAGAGTGACGCATTTGCATGAATCTAATCTATTTACAGTGCGTTTTCAATTATTATCGCGCGATATTACTGTGTACGTTGAAGTGGTTGTTAGGGGGTGTTGTGTTTTATAACCGGGCGGTATAATTGTAATACAATTGTGTTTAATATTAGTTACATTTTATTGCGTGTGACAATTTTTATTTGATTTGTTGTAGAGACTGTGTTGTTAATTACGAACTGTTTAACTGTGAAAATTAAAGCTGGAGATTAGTGACTTAATTGGTGTCTTGTATTTTGTTTCCACTGTACCTACGACTATCAAGTAGACCGTCGTAACAGTGATGTCAGAACTGGGATAGAACGGTTAACAGTGGAAACAGTGGACACTTTGTACAAGACGAGTGGAATCGTAATTAATCGGAAATCAATGGATGCCAGTCAGATGATGGAAAATTTTCAGGCGCTTCTGTTACAGACGGTGAAACGACAGGATGAAAAACGCAGACAGGGAGCGGAAGAAGAGAAAAATGACACGATGAAAAACGCAGGCAGGAAAGAGAAGAGGCTGAGGAACGTCAGAAAGCATTAATGCTAGAGACAGAGGAACGACGACGACAGGAGGCCGAGACAGAGGAGGAAGCGGGAAACAGAAGACATCAAAGCATTAATACAGGAGCAGAAACAGATGCAAGAACATAGTACCGCAGAATTGGGTCTCCTACGAGGTGAGCTTCATAAACAAGTTACTAAAATATGGGAGGTACAAAATCAATGGCATTAAAAAAGCTGAAATAGAAACATTTGTCTCGAGTGTTGAAAAATCGATGTCTACCTGAAGTAGAAAGATCTGTCTTGACTGTGGAAGAATCTATGTCAACAAAAATATCTGCAGTAGAAAACTCAATGGCAAACATAAGAGAAGAAATTAAAAATGAAGTTGAACAGTGCATGAAGATTCAACTAAAACAAATTTCTGAACAGACAGTACCTATGATAAAGACAGAAAAAGATAGAAAATAAGTTAACAGGGAAAGTCACTTTGCCTGCAGTAGTTCATGTCAAAGCTCCAACCTTTGACGGAAGCAGTCACTGGGCAACGTACCTCCGCCAATCTGAAGCTGTTGCATGCGCAAATAATTGGGCAGAGAAAGACATGGCTGTTTCTCTCGTTCTTGTATTAAAAGGACCTGCGGCAGAATTACACTTGACAGCCAAAACACCTATGCCGAATTCATAAAAGCTCTAGAAATACGGTATGGTGAAAAACATTTGCGAGATGTGTACTGCACCCAGTTGAGACCAAGGCGACAGCATGCCGAGGAGAGCCTTCAAGAATTTGAAGCAAGTATCGACAGACTAGTTAGACTGGCCTATCGTGAAGCACCAGAAGATTTTCGAACGACTTTTGCGATGCAGACATTTACTGCCGGTGTCCGAGATAAAGAACTACAGCAAGTGTTACGAATGGCAAGACACCAGAACAGTGCGGACGCCCTGGTACATGCTTTGAAATTTGACGCCGCCAAATCAGCGTCTGGTTGGAAAAGTCATTAATTGCGCGCACTAGAAGATCGCGACGGCACAGACGATGAGCAAGAAGAACAAGGAGCAGAGACTCGACGGTCGGCGCCACAGATTAATTTAAGAAAAATAGAAGACCGAAGTGTTATAGATGTGGGAAACCTGGACATCTACAACGAGATTGTCGGGATAGAACTCAGAAGTAGGAAAACGAGCAATAGTCGGTGCAACGGGGCGTGTGCTGACTAACTGGAAGAACGAAACCCCTAGAGAATACGCAATTTTTACACTTCAGAAAAACAGCGGAGCTTGGTGGTTACCGGATTCGTTCAAGAAAGGCCAACCTTGATTACAGTTGACACAAGCGCAACAGTTTCTATTGTGCGGCCCGACGTAGTGAAAGATCTCAAGTCAATCTAGTGCTCTTGCAGCTTGCGAACTGGACGGCCTGTAAAAGTGTTTGGAAAAGTGGAGATACACCTACGCCTCGGTCGACTTGAGTTTAATCATTAAGTACTTGTTGCAGACATTGTGGATGAAGCAATTCTTGGTGTGGACGTTATGAACGCATACGGATTTATAGTCGAATTCAAAAGCTATTCCTTGAGAATCGGTGGCGAAGAGATAATGCTATCAACAATGACGACAGCAGAAAAATCGATAGATGTCGTAAACCAAATGGCCGTAATGTTCCGCCAAACTCCGGAAGATCATCATGGTTAGAACCGAGGTAGATACTAGGGGCAACCAGTGCTCTATATTCGAACTCCAGGTAGTCAGCACACCGGGCATACTAATTGCCAGAAGTTTAGTAAATCCTGACGAAACCGGAAATGTACCTATTACAGTGCCGAATATTTTGGATCAAGCTGTCACTTTACAAAGCAATACGCTCCTAGGCAAATTGACTCCTGTGGCCTGGGTAACCGGAGTGACGCAAAGAAAATCCAGTTCTTCTGATACTTCCAAATTACCAGAGGAACTGCAGGAATTATTGAAGAGATCTTCTAACGACCTCTCAAGTGGTGAAGTAAAAGATCTCAGATGGTATTTACATGAATTCAAAGACTCCTTTGCAGTTTGAGGACAGTCACTAGGAAGAAATTCTCTTTTACAACATCGCATCAATAATGGGGACAAAACACCGATATGCCAAACTCTTCGAAAGGCCTCCATTATCTAAGCAAGAGGAAATGTCTCGGTTAGTACAGGACATGTTGACAGAGGGAGTAATCGAACCTTCGTAAAGTGCTTGGTCTTCTCCGGTAGTACTGGTAGCGAAGAAGGATGGTGGATTGCGTTTCTGCGTAGACTACCGGAGGTTAAATGACGTTACAAAGAAAGACTGCTATCCATTACCTCGCATTGACGAAAAACTCGTCACGTTGTCCGGAGCACACTGGTTTTTCACATTGGACCTGAAGAGTGGATATTGGCAAGTGGGTCTTCATCAAGAAGACAAGGAAAAGACCGCTTTCTCGACCCCAAGTGGTTTATTCCAATTTAACGTTATGTCATTTGGACTCTGTAATGCACCGGCAACATTTGAAAGATTGATGGGTCCGGTACTCCGAGGCCTGACGTGGAAAACGTGCCTTGTTTATTTAGACTATGTCATAGTCATAAGGAAGACTTTCAATGACGATTTGGCAAAACCTTAAGGAGGTTTTAACTAGAATTCACGGTGGCCAACTGAAGCTGAGCCCGAAGAAGTATTCTCTATTTTAGAAGGAAGTACAGTATCTGGGCCATCTGGTTTCGGCAGCGGTGTTAGCATGGATCCTAATAAAGTAGACACCGTAAGAGACTGGCCAATGCCGAAGAGTAAACACGAAGTTCGGAGTTTCCTAGTGTTATGCTCATACTATAGACGTTTTGTGAAAGGCTTCGCTACTATTGCTAAACCACTACATGAACTAACGGAAAATAAACGAAACTTCCAGTGGTAGAGAGAGTGTGACCAAGAATTTACGGCTTCGAATATTGCTTTATGTTCGCAGCCAATTCTCGCTTCTCCAGCTTCCGAAGGAAAGTACATTGTAGACACAGACTCAAGCAATACTGGTCTAGGACCAGTTTTGTCTCAAGTGCAGAACTGTGAATAACGAGTAATAAGGTATTACAGCAAGACGCTTTCTAAACCGGATAGAAATTATTGTGTTACAAGGAGAGAGTTGTTGGCAATTGTCAGAGCTTTAGAGAACTTCCATAAATACCTCTATGGAAGAGAGTTTTCAATACGTACCGACCATGCCGCGCTTGCATGGCTCTTGAGATTTAAAAATCCGGAAGGACAGTTGGCAAGGTGGCTCGAAGTTTGCAAGAGTACAACCTCAAGGTACAACATCGGCAGGGGCGCCTATCACGAAGAGTGTGCCCGGAAGACTGCCGACATTGCCACAGGAAGGAAGAACAAAACTCAAGCGAACATGTTCAAACCATCACTGTAGATTTCCTGGCAGACAGGCTGGATAACACAAGACTGTCGTAAGAAAAGAAGACTGATGGACCAACCTTGACAGCAAAAGAGAAAGGTCACCGCCCGGTTTGGCAAGATATCTGCCATGGTTCGGAAGAGCTGAAGGACTACTGGGTACAATGGGAATCTCTTACTTTAGATACTGGATTGCTAAAAAGGGCTTGGGAAAGTGCAGACGGACGAGACATGGCCATTCAGTTGATAGTTCCCCGAAGTAAAGTGAAGTCTCTTTTGAAGGAGATGCATGATGGAACGTCTGGAGGCCATCTTGGCGTTAACAAAACCCTTGACATAGGCTAATACGGAAGCGGTTGTATTGGCTTCATCTTCGCCACGACGTAGAGGAATGGGTTTGGACGTGTGAAATATGTGCTGCAAGCAAGGGCCCACAAACCAGAAGTAGGGAAAAATGAGACAGTATAACTTTGGATTGCCATTCGAGAGAATTGTTATAGAAGTTGCTGGACCACTCCCAGTTACTGACGATGGAAACCGGTACATCATGGTTGTAGGTGACTACTTTAATAAGTGGGTTGAATCCTACGCAATTCCAAATCAGGAGTTTACCACTGTGGCAAAGGAGTTAGTTCACAACTTCTGTTGCCGTTATGGAGCCCCTATGGAAATCTATACGGATCAAGGTAGAAATTTCGAATCAGGAGTGTTTAAAGGATTATGCCGTCTACTCGGATTTCGAAAGACCAGATCAACGCCTCTGCATCCTCAGTCGGACGGGATTGTTGAGAGTTTCAATAGGACACTTGAGCAGCATCTTTCAAAGTTTGTTGACGAGAACCAAACAGACTGGGACCAACTATACCACTATTCCGCATGGCGTATCATCATCAGTACACGACACAACCGGTATGACTCTAGCAAAATTGGTGTTTGGGCGGGAGATTCGTCTTCCTGGGGACTTGATGTTCGGATCACCTGAGAGTCAGTCCGAAGAGCCACAAAACTATTCCTCGCAATTAGAAAACCAACTGCGAGAAATGAATCGCTTGATAAGAGGAGGGCTGAAGATTGCCAGTGATTAAATGAAAACTCGGTATGACATTCGCAGCAATAGTGTGGGTTTCCAAGAAGGAGATCAGGTCTGGTTGTTCAATACAAAGCGCCGTCATGGTCGCTCACCTACGTTGCAAACTAACTGGGAAGAACCCTATACTGTGAAAAAAAGAATCAACGATCTTGTTTATCGAATTCAACAGGAAGGACAGCGAAAGTTCAAGATCGTCCACCTAGATCGCCTAGCTAAATATTACTTCAGAGACGGTTTGCCAGTTCGGGACGAACAGGCTTAAGGAGGGGACAGTGTTTCGACATCACAGAACAATCTAAGTGTTTATCGAATGTTCCAGAGGGATCCGGAATGTAACGTGTGTGGCGTACGTGCTTGTCGACGCATTTGCTAGATCGTGCCAGACTTCGCGCGTGCGTACGGACTGTGTCAAGGCCGCAAGTAATTACGTCGTATCTATACTAGCGCTATCGCACATTATTTAATAATCTAGTAATTTGGGGAATAAGTACCAGTACTCAACGATGTTCATTTTGAGTACAGCTGCGATATATTTACAGTGCGTTTCGAGTTACTATCGGGCGAGATTACCGTGTACGTACCGTGTACCGTGTGTAGTGGTTATTAGTGAAGTGTTGCGTTTTATAATCGGGCGGTATAATTGTAATACAATTGTGTTTAATGTCAGTGACAATTTTTATTTGATTTGTTGTGGAGACTGTGTTGTTAATTACGAACTGTTTAACTGTGAAAATTAAAGCTGGTGATTAGTGACTTAATTGGTGTGCTGTGTTTTGTTATCCACTGTACCTACAACGATCAAGTAGACCGTCGTAACAATACGTATATAGGGTGATTCAAAATTGCAAGGCAATCTCTCGGAAGTTGATTCTATAGCTAAAAATAAGAAAAAAGTACATATAAACATATGTCCGAAAACCGTTCGTTAGCGACTTACGGCTCGCGAACCAGTTCGCCCTGATTTCTGCTCTCATGGTAAATTGACGCCATACTGAAATTCTTGGGGTATAAAGTGAAGTGTAAATTTGGTGGTTTGTTATGGATTTTGATCTGAGTAATTGAATAAAAGAGGTCCCAGAGCTCTATCTGAATTATTTTCTAAGAAAAACTGTGTAAAACACAAAATATTTGAGTCGAAAAACACACATTTTTAGATTCGGGATACAATAACTTCGTTAATTTGCCAATAAACAATTACAAAATTTTCATGTAACCTTGTAGACAATTTAAATATGAAGAAATTGATGTGTATAATGTCTATTAAAAATAAGTACAAATTTGAGAAATTTCACTTTAATTAAAAACAAAACAGACCAAATATATCACGACATAAGTATCATTACCTAATTTAAGATAAAACAATTATCTCAAACCAAAACTACAAATTACAAATTTTAGCCTACCAAACGTGTAATAGTATGTACTTTACACAATATTTTTGAAATTAACTAACTTTGCACGTCAGTTACGACTGTACTCAAATCGATCAAATAGCATAAAGTCCATACATAACACACACAAAAACACCAAAGACTGAAAGACAGGCAAACACACACACACACACACACACACACACACACAGCACATTCACTCTCTCAAGCACATACACACTCATCTGTCTGGATAATATAGAATTAATTGAAGTAATGAAGGCTTAGAGGTTACGTTAAGAAAACCATAGAGCAACAAGTAAAATAGAGTAAGAAAATAATAAAATTAAAAATTGAAGCGAATATTTATAAAATCTATATTCTCTTTTGTATGAATTTTAAACAATGAACTACACATCTGAAAAGTATAAGATTTTATATTTTCTGAAAGCACGATTTACCCTCATTAACACTTTATGCTCCTCATTTCCACAAAGTATTTTATAACTTTTAAGGTAGGCCTATAAACGTATTGGCTTTACCAATATTATTATAGCCATATATATCGTATGTTCAACATTATAATTTCTTCAATACTTAAGATCATTGTCCTGTTTCGGTCTTACGATTAATGCCACCTAGTTACCGGTAGACCAGTAACTCTTCTCCCGAAGTCGAGCTTTGCCCTCTTCTATTCTGACCCTCCACCTCTTTAGAACGGATATTCTTCAGTGGAATATAAAAGTATGTACCTCGAAGTTCGGTGAACTTGAGATCCGACTGACCAGAAGCACGCCGATATGTAAGTGTATCCAGGAGACCAACTTGAAAGTAGGAGAGCATTTAAGTGTCAGAGACTACGAGAGCTTCATTGATGATGTTGATCCCAATGTGACGTCTAGATAAGGTTTCGCTAACTTTTTTACCAATACCTATCATGCTAGTAAGTTGGCCACTCCTCATACCTCTACAGGTAGTAGCCATATACATATTTCAACGCTGAAAATGACACTGTGCTACATACATCTACGTGACGCTTGATGGCAGGTAGCGGACCTGCAGCATCTAATCAAGCAGTCTGCAACTCCCATACTCACATTAACGCTCATAGTCCAGCATGGGGCTATGCGACTACGAGTCTATTCTAGATTAAAGATTTGCTACTTACGATCCATTAGTGTTTTGAATAGCACTGCCTTCTTAAAGGCTTTATAGAAAATAGTAAACCATCGGTTCACCTGGTATCAAAAGCGATTTTCCGTTCACTAATGTGGATATGAAAAACATCATTCGCCTACTGACCAAATGACACATTTGAAAATTCAAACATGTTTTAGAGAACGAGAACACGTGCATGCTTTCTTTTCTGACTTAGAAAAGGCCTCCAGTACAACATAGGGGCACAACATACTGCAACGTCTCTACAAGTGGAGATTTCGACGAAACTTACAAAATTTATGACGAGCTCCCTTTCAAAACGATACTTTTGGGTCCCCGTTTGGGAAACCACCTCTACAACGACCCTGTTGCTGTTATAAACAACGTCTTTATAATGATTATCTGTCGCTTTGTTTTACTTAGCATTATCAACAGCGATAATATAATACAAGGTGAAGAAGCCGTACGCAACATTACAGGGAACGTCGAATAAGTTGTTTTTGTTTTAACCTGCGTTCATTTCTGTCGCAAACAAATAATCCAACTCTGAAGATAAAAGGAGTTGGAATTAAGTACCTAGGGAGAGTTTTATTTCTTTCCCTCCTCTTCGACACACATTCAACATGGGTTAGGCAAATCTAATATCTAGTTGCTATATCTAAGTCAGCACAGTGCAATTAGATGCATCTCCCAGATCAACTTAGGAGCAGATAGAGAAGTGCTACTAATCTCCAATTATTAGATGTAGTGTATAACGTAGGGATCCGTTATATATTGGGGGTTTTTGCACTAGCCCGGTAGTTGGCTCATCTGAATCACACGGGATTCATTGAGACGAGACGGGCACATATATATATATATATATATATATTCAAACACTTTCTGCTATAGTTCGTTTCTTGATATATATAAAGTATTTAAAATTTATAATTATATTACCTCAAGATGTTCTTTTCCTTATTTGGAACATGTTTCGAGAGTTCCTGTTCTCTCATCTTCAGCCTTCGCCATCTTGATTCTGGTTAAGTATTTGTGTGTTGGCTGCTGGATGTTATTAAGGTAGTTTGTTGGTCTTTGGTCTTTTAAAGTTGTATTATTGTGTGTGGTTGTAGTATATGTTTTTGTATTTTGTGTATTTTCGATATTGAGTGCTTTGAATATTGTGTCATGTTTTGTATTGATTTGTATTTGTTCTGGTATTAGTTTGTTTTGTGTTTTATGTTTGTATATTTGTAAATTTTCCCAAATGTTCATTATGGTGCCTTTGTGTGGTATATGTTTTATTAATGATACATTGGTTATGTTTGGGAATTCGTGTCCTGTGTTTATTGTATATATCCGGCTGGTGTTCGCCCATTAGAGTTATTGAACCAGTATAAATTCCAGCCGTGCAATTTCATCAGATTGTGCCATCTAACGTACCTCTCTGGCTGCTTAGGAAACTAGATTGTCTTTTGGATTTAACCAATGAGGAGAAGTCACCCGCTTTTGTGGGAATTTTAATTCCGTTTGGCCAATGTCGACTATAAAGATCACGTCGTCCTTTATACTGACTGATCGAAGAGAGAAAATGGAATGAGGAGCCCGAGGACAGTGAGTATGTACACCGCTCAATTATGTGCCCCGTTTGACAGGCTCTTCGGTTTTGTGGTATGTCTTGCAACATCAAGGTTTTGAATTTACTTTTACATACTTCCCAGCCACGTGAGCACAAAGAGGCAGTAAAGACCCTGAGTCCGCAGCACGAACCATTGCGAAAAGTCTTGGAGTAGACGTTTTTAATGTAAGAGCCGATTTGAAGACTGCTGCCGTATCACGCATACTTTACTTCGTGGTAGCAAACATCACGCACCTTACGCACGTTATACTGCGCGCGGTAAAAAAAAATATAAGCAGCAGGCCAGATCGATCCAGGAGAACGTAGTAGAAGGGAACAGGTTTGTTAAAGTTCTGACTCATTGCTGGGCTATTAGAAAACGGCTATGAGATAGAACTTTAACAGCTTACGCAGGTTGTGACAGCCTAAGATATCAGAGAACAGGTTGTCCCACAAGACAACCTGACATTTTCGTACCTGCTACAACCTAAATAACAATGGCTAGTATGTTCATGCTGCAGTGTACTCACAGTAAAACACATAATAGAGGTGTTAATAGAGGTGTAAACTCGCCACTCAAGCTTTAAGACAGAGATGCGAGGACAAAGGTGATCTGAAAACAGTCCTCGCTGATGAGATAACATCGATTGATTAATCTCTATTATTGAAGACAGGTGACTTGATCAACCGGTTATAAATCAACTATTCTGGGTAGTAGCCTACGTTAACAACAAATAAAGTATTACATTGTATTTACTGAGAACTGATTGCATGTTAAGAAACAAGGGTTAAGACCCTAGTTGTCGAGCCCAGGACTTAAGGAAAAGTAATAATGACAACCACTTGGGAACTATTTTTGTAGAGTACGATCTCAAAAAAAAATGTTTTAAATGGAAGTTACGAGGTATTTTTAAAGTTATTCGAAAGAAAATACTGGTAATTTTGTAAAACCTATGGATGTTGTGAGAACAAAAATATTTACGTATGCCGTCTACCAATGTCCAAAGAACAAAACTCGTACAGTATAGCCTACTACCGTATAGGCAGCGATAAATTGTATTTAATTAGTCCTATATTTAATTTCGTGTGTCTTACATACTAAAGATTTCTTAAATATCTGACAAGAGAATCTATTATGTTTTCTTTCTATAATACAAAATAATATAAAATTACATTTAGTGTAAATTATATCTGGTAATAAAAATCCCATAACTGTTTGGTAAGCCGGTATATGCTGGTGTGTACTTCAAAGTTGCAAAAAACTTTTCTTCCATTCATTAGAGAAACATATAAGTCTATATTTTTAATTTAAATTTATATATATTAGACAATTTGAAGTTACATATTTTTTAAATAATTAAATACAGATTATCTAAATTTGGAGCATAGATATTGTTGATTTGATTGTTTTGTAAATGTAACAAACGCGTGTAATGTGAATCAATACGTAAAATAGCTTGATAACTGTAGTCACAAAGAAACAACATACAGTAATATTTTGAAAACAATATGATTAATAAAAATTTAAAGGGCCACTGTTACCTTGAAATTGATGAAAAATTATATATTAGGGTTAGCTTCTGTCAAATACAAATACGCCACAGCATATGATATCCAAAAACAAATTGCTACGCTATAGATACTTGTAGCATTACTCTCACATAAAAGTAATCACTTCGAGTTTACACAAGAGTATAGATTTAAAAAAATTTTTAAACAAATAAAAATAGAGCATGGTTGCTCTATAACCATGCATGTTGTTACTTCCATGATCATCCATGCCGTTAATAGTTATTTTGTCCATTTTCTCCATTGTCGTAGCAAGAGTAATCTGGAAAATAAAATCCATTCATACACGATTTTTATAATGTTAAACATATAAAACTCTATAAAACTTTATACATGCATTCAACTCACAATGTAATACTCGTATTAATAGTCTCTATATGAGGAATGTGTGAGGGTCTGCCTTTGTATAACAATATAAAAATTAAGCAACATCTATAGACAATGTTTGCAACAAATTGTGAAACATTTATACAACGTAATTTAATTGTTGTAAGCTCCTTGTTCATTAATTAAAGAAAAGTGATACATTCAAAGTTAATATGAGATACATTTGAGTAGATTTAAGTTACAATTTACTAACTGTAAATTCAGTACATTTATACTCAGTAAACGTGTAGAAAAACAGTAATGAATATTTTTGAAACGTGTAGGAATAACAACGATTTATTTCTGTGCTTTATTTCGTGCACTTGGAAACACTGAGACGCATTCACAATTATTACCATTAATTGCTTAATTAAATGACGATGACATACTTACATTTCAAACTCTAATACGTTAATTATTTTGCACACAATTCACCACATACAATTCACATTTTAGCCAAGAGCTCTTTAATAAACACAGCTCACAGTCTCCTAACATTCCTTTCACCATACTGTAAAGTACATATGGACTGAAGTGATGAGTGGTTCAAGTAAAAGGCAGGCTCAGGTTTAAGCAGGTACCAGTGGTACTAATAAGACGCAATTGCAACCTGTTTATAGTATTGAAACCTGATGATGAGGATTTATCCTCGAAACGCGTCGTTTTAAGGAAAAACTAAATAAGTCACAAGACGGAAGTTAATACAGGTAATTGCCTAATATTAATTCTAAATAGTGCAAAGTCCTTGAGCTTTCAGGCATTTCAAAGTATAGTTTCCGTTATATTCACAACCTGAATCTTTTTTTCTATACGTACGATCTCCTGTGGACAATTGTATGTATACATTGTATTAGTATAAAAACATCCAATTTTTTCCTCAATTCCGATTTAAAAAGTTTCTTATGGAAATTTCAACAATTATAGAAAATAATTTCAATTAAATTTTTTCCTTCCCCTTCTTTCTATGCTATTGTAATTTGTAACGTAGTGGTAACGTTATTTATTGAGTCTATGATGTCATAGAAGATGCTACCTAATCCTAACTACAAGTGTGAAATTTTTACTTTTGAAACTACAGGTAATGGGATTGCAAATGTAAAAATAAGATTCCATGAGGACGTATCTAATTTATCACAATCTTAAAGTCTGGTTTAAACTCAGATTTATTACTGTGAACATGAACTGTAAACAGAGTAAACTGAAACCACCGCTATTCACTTAATGACCACAACATTTAACAAACGTCAGCTGGGTGCAATGCAAGCGCAGTGGGCAGTGAATAATGCCGAGACCATGGTGTGACTTATCAACGGAACTTTAGTCAATTAAATCACAGTCGTGGCAATTAAGTCACAGTGTCCATTATTTTTCTTCTTAGAAACAGTAGTAATTTCTTTAAACATTATGTTTAGTAAAAGATGAATAATATGTGTAAATCTTAATCCCTTCATGTAGGAAAGAAATTTTGATAGTGTATAGATTAAGAATGACCTCCGTGTACTACTCAGTTTCTATTGTTAAACATTTGAAAGTATTAAGAGGTCAATTTAAAAATATTCATAAATTTTTATCAATATTCTCCATTCAAGTTAAAATCATGAATCCAAAACACTTATCTTTCTAACAACTACAAGACAAATGGAGGGACAACCGGAAAGAGTGGGCAGCGCGTTAGGACCAGGATATCAAACGAAACAAATTATATTTAAACGCAACACTTGTAGACTGATGTACTTTTAATAAATGCTACAAGCAATTAATTTTTTGAACAAAAGTAAACCTATTAGCATATATGTATTGGTATATACTAAATAAATATCAAGAAGAGAAAAATGTTGAAATACAAGGAATTACTCTTACACAAGTTAAAGTAATTATAAAAGTCATTAATAATTTTGAATTGTAATTGGGTAACGTAAACAAACAGAAAAAATAAGTTAGTAGGATCATAATACTAGAGGAAATGCACTTACGCACAAAGTTACGACTCCCATCTAAAATGGAGACTAAAAACACTCCTCCATCAATCTATCACTACTCCATCTAATCTGACACAGCCTATCAAACGGCTTTAGGCTAGGCCATTTTTAGGCGTCAAGTAGGCTCACATCTTCACTGTCCTACTTTATAGATGGTCTAAATCTCTATTGTTTTCTCGAATGATACCCTCTGCTTAACATGCTACACGTTCCAGATGTCCTCTTGTCTTAGCATGACTCCGACGACGTTATTTGGAGCTATCATTCCTATGTGAGCAACCAGAGACATTCTGCTGAAGCCTAGCTATCACAGTGAAAGAAGGTGTACTCCGCAAAAGCCTATATACCCAGGTGCGGACAAGGCTTTACTTATGGAGGTAGGACTGGAAATATGAACGATCGCTCAGGGGCTGTCAGGACCTCCCTTTGCATTCTCTTAATCTACGACCTCACGAGTTTGATCAGCACCGCGTTCCAATGTTCTTTCCTTTCCTTGTCCCAAAGTCTTTGCCACCTCTCAAAGTGCGGAGCCTTTTCTTGTGTTTTGAAATCTCCGTTTCGTGGCGAGAAGATCGATTGGAATAACCCCCAGCGATCACCATAACAGCTACTAAGCAACCGTTGAGACGGTGCTGTAAGCAAAGGCTACTCTCAACGCTTACGTTTTCTGTATCTCGGCCAGTGTCACATTCTAAAGTAAAAATGTAACTTCAACCACAATAACCATAAAGCCATAAACAAAACTAATATTTACATATGATAACAATGTATTTTCAATAGCAAAAACGATCGTAAGAAAATTAATCCATATTATTACGTAGGTAGTAAATAATTTATTTCATAATATCTAAATACTTTAGTTTAAATTATTATATAATCTAAAGCTTAAAGTAAACGTGACTACTCTTGCAATCCCTAAGCTGTAAGCGGACCGTGCATAAAATTCGAAGCACTATGTAATATCAGTTCGTGGTAGTGTTTGCGTCAACGCCAAAACCAACACGCCATGGCATCAACTAGCGATTAAGCCAAACTTTGATATCAGTAGGAGCTTATTAATTATTTATAATACCGAGTATACATTTCTCGACCAAGACTGCATAACTAAATTTAATCAACCTTACGTACTGTTCACCTCCTTGGGAAAGTACATTTAACGATGTGCAAAAGTTTGACGAAGAACGAATATTACAAACATAAAGTGGTAAAAAAGGCAATGTAATAAATTACGATTAATTTTAGTATTGTCAGGATTAGTAATATAAAAAATAAACATTCTAGTATATTAGTTTGTACGAGGCGATTAGATTAACTTTATAGAATTTTGTTAATTATACACAAAAATTATTTACATTATCCTTACAAAATATGATTAAACAAATAAAGGCATCAGTAATACATGTATGCCAGTATACATGTATTCCATATTAGTTAGCACTGTGTCACCAAATATCAGTGAGCTGACCTGTACAACATATGACATCCTCCTCCTGGAGTCGTCAGTGTTTCGACTGTTATGTACCCTCCCCTCATATACCCGTGGTGCGTGTGTTACGGAGTCTTTCACAGGTATATGGGACCTACAGTTGTTTCCCATCGCCTTGCGAGTGTACGGTCATATCGCATCACATGACATTATGCAGCACTAATTATCAACATTTCCTCACTCAAAATTCTTTAGTTTTTCGGACCCTTTGATTCTGAAAGTATCAATAAATATATTTTAAATTAAATTTGAACGTATAGGTCTGAATTACACTGAATAAATTTTTTGGATAGACTTTACAGAATCTTGTTTTTAGTGGTATAGAAGTATAATATTAGGAGGTAAGTAGACAACTGATACAGCGGTTGTCTAATACAAGTCTTAGATTTCTTGGACCACCATCTTGGACCACGCGGTTAGATTTCTTAATAACACTGCACAATGAGATTACAGTTCTGGGTTCTCAGGGCGACTCAGTGAGTATAATTGAATATCAAAGATAACATTTGGATACTATTGAACGTCAAGTACTTAGTGCTATCCACATCACGTTTCTTGAATGGCTCACAAAGTAGGCAAACAGCTTTTGAACGAACACCTCACAAACCAAGTCTGTACGCATCATATCTTTGAAAGTGTTGCTATACTCAGAAGTGATGGTGGAGATTATTTTCCAGCCACCTTGAGTGGCGTATGATTCGATACTTTGTTATAGGATACGTCATATCTTATAGTTTATACAGTTACACATCAAATTTAAAATCTATGATTAAAATACTTGTCATTTTTACGTTATTATAATACATGTAATAAAAAACAATGCAGCACCTATGCAGTGGTTGGAACTTCTAGTGTCTACTGTATTCATAATAGGCCTAATAAGAAATTAATAGTGATTGTCGGCTTTTTAATTGTTCTATTACTATAAACTTAATAGAGTAGTATGGATTTGTGTAGTTTTAATTTTATGGTATAACAAAACTGCCATTCACCGTAGTAATTACGGAGAGGGTCACGCCTGGAAAATAGAGAATCACAGCGTGGTGTAATAGAATTGGCGTGTTAATATGGCGCCGACGAGAACTCTAAACAATTGCGACGGGGGTGTTTGCGTCACAGTTTGCTTATACGCAATACACTGAAATTGGATCTTTATTTAATAATCAATACTATGTTTTGATCCAACAGGTATCAATTGATTTAATAATATAACACAATGCGATAGTTGATCTTATGAAATGGACACCTTGTATAAATCGTGTCACAAATAAAAGATTTAAGACTGAGAAATAAACTAGTGGCTAATTATTTTTAACTTTTATTGTTCATTTCATTCTATGGAGGCTAATATTTCTGATAATAATATACACTCTTCAGACTCAAGAGACTAATGTTTTTAACATTTTTTTGTCAATTTTTATCTTTCCCTAATCCAGCTTTTGCCCATTTCGAATTTATTAGTACTCATTGCTCAAGCTCGCAATGAGGGAAATTAATGTTTTACATCAGAATATGGTGTATTTATTATTTTTAATACTTGAACACATCATGGACAACATAACCCAAGAAGTAATTATTTTGCAAAATTTACAACTTTGCCGTTAAAAACGTGTACTGCGTTCATTGCCTCAAGAGGATTGATTTTTCTTCATACCTCTCAAAATTATTGCGACAGTTGTTGCTTTGTTGATACAACATATCTTTGAGCAGTTGGGGAATTGTCTGCAGGGCCGTGACTATGGTATGTGAACAGTGAACATGAATCTGCTCCCCCCCATTTATGGGTTGATGAGGTAGATGTTAACAAATTTTATTATTCAGTCATAGATAATTAATGTAGCAAATTTTAAATCAGCTTGCAACTTTCATAAATTTAAAAACTTAAGCTACAGGAATATTTTACAGTAATGGATAGCTTAAAAATTATCACTCTACAGTTTTTAATCTTAATTACAATTTAATTTTGTAGATGACACACTTTTAGTTTTCAAAATGATTGACTAAATAAAACTTAAAAGATCATGCAATATTATTTCTTATTAATTATATTAAAGAACATTCTTTACAATCATTAATCATATACAACATATAACAAATGTCTGCTTGTAATGAGCAGATGAATCATACAAGTATCATACAAGAGATTCTATTTTATGTTCAATTGAAATAATACTCAAATCTGAAAGTAAGTCGTAAGTCTTGTCCAATTTTGCTTCTTAAGTAACTTCTAATAACTTTGAATTTACTAAGCTTCTTTCACCTAAAGCAACAATTCCAGGAATAGTTAATAATATTCTAAAGACTGTAGTCAAGTTTTGATACCTTCTCAAGTCTGTGTTTGTAAACTAGGATCAAAAGTGTTGCTGCAGACGTTTTTTCATATTATCGTCAACTGCTAATGGGAATGGTGTCTTAAACTTGCTATTTTTTCAAGGAATCCATCCTCACTTATATGCCTTTGCTAACTTATGGACTTTAGTTTTAACATATTTAAAATCTATGTTGTGTATCTTATTCTTATTTAGAAATATAAACTTGTCACTAATTTTTCTGGTGATAGAAATTCGGTTTTTAGCTCACTTACTAGATTGTCAGTTATTTCTAATACGACAATTCGATCAGATATTCCTTTGGCAGGTTGGGACTTTCATCTGCGCAGCCTTTATTAAACATTTTATTTTTTCTTTTCCATTTTTCTTTGAAATCAGAGGAACATTGTTTTTCTGAGGAATCATTTTGGCTTCTGCAAGTCCATCGGATGAAGTATTGCTCTTAGTTGATTCCAAAATAATAGGAGACCAAGGATGTTTCTGAGTGACCTATCTAAGTTTACATCAGCTCGTTAGAAAAAAAAACCGTTTGTTTACACTGTCAATTTTATTTCGAATATTAGGCCGGAATTAGGTGCAGGCAATGAATTTAAACTTTCTGATATATCCTTGCTAAAAGATAGCCTTAGTCTTTGTCTCGCAAGTGGAATGAGGACTGATTGACAGTTTTTCCAGGACTTTGACAATATTGTTGAAATTTCCTTATGGCTGGCTTTAGGGGTTGGGTCGAAAATTAATGCAAAACATTTGGCTTTGCGCATTATTCAGGATATCTTGTCTTATTTTTCTGCGTGTAATCTAAACTTTATTTTGTACTTTCCATGAGAATTAACTCAAATGCCCTTCCCTGTGCCTCCAAATATGCTTACGTAAATAAACATTGTACTGGAATATATACTCAATTGCATTTATAAATATGCCATTCTTTGGGTCACCAAATTCTTTAACCTTTTCTTGTAAACTCCTGACAAGTTTCCTTGTTTTTCCAGAAAGACTGCATTGTCTACAACATAGTATAACACTTCTTTCCAATGACTTTCTTCTTTTAATATCTGATCTTGATGATTTTTATCCGTTCCTCTCCCTCTTAGTGAATATTCAAGAGCTTTCCAAGATCAAAACGAAAATTTGTGGCTTTGAGAGTTCTGATGATATGTAATATTTCTACTGAGCATTTTCCAACGCATAGCGTCCTCTTCGTTAGCCAAAAACGATAAAGTTAACTTTACAGTGTACGTGGTTTACAGAATAAGCTTGCTGTAATCTAGCCGTGATCTTTCAATAAGATGTCTGTTAGATAATGCTTTGATAAAACCTCTCTTTTGTTAGGTTTTCAAACTTCTGCTCATTTTTAACTTCTGGGATTGTTAAGACTTCTGCTGAAATCAGGATTATGTAAATATTGTAACGACTCGATTTGTACGTGTTCTGAAAATGTGTAAGTTGTGTGTTCTCCTCACACTGGTGTCGTTACTTATATGTTGTGCTGACGATGTCCGTAGCGATACTTCGAATTACCAGTACTCGCGAGTGGAAACCTTACCTGTTCTTCAATAGGTGTTCATAAATCCCGGGTGGCGCCAAATTGTTTAATTAAAACAATTAAATTAAAAAATAGTATGATTAAGCGTTCTCAGCTATGACGGTATGTAGAATTCAAATTTTCTCCCGCCTTCGTTCGACCTTCTTAATCGAGCGGTTATTTCGCCGAGTTTCTGACGTGAGCGCTTACCGTCACCCTAGTTTTTCGCTGAAATGCACAAATATTATAATACACTTTCCTATGGAATAAAGAACAGTGGTTAAACTCTGTACTAGTTTATTTAATTGTGATTGGTAATTATTCAGTTTTACACAAAATTATATTTTGTTATTCAACAAATTTGCACCGGCAATTATTATAAGACAAAAATTTCAAGGTTGGCGAATTGACTCTGAACGCATTATTCAGTCAAACATGGCGACTGCTTGGTTTTGTTTACAGTTATTTTCGTTCAGATCCTGGATTCTTGTGATTACGAAAGAAAATATTAATAATGATTACAATAAAGTACACTACCTTACGTTAATTGTACTTAGATATTATAATGTGTAATTATAATTTGTTCCTGAAGTGTGGTAAAGTGTGTTTCAAAAGTTCGTAATTTTCATACAGGTTATTTTTCTAGTTAACATAAGTTTAATGTTTTATTTTTTTATTAGTCTTTGAAAGAAATAATATCATCAGTTTATAGTGAGAGTTCAGATTACTGTGAAAAAAATTTAAAGAGAGTTTATTTCAGAAATTCGGGTAATTTAGCAATACTTATCAACTCAGTCGACTAGATGTGTACTGTCATGCAGTTGAAATGGTTTGGGGTCTTCAATCTTCAATTATCTTGGAACTTAAGTACGTCTGGCTTCTTTTTCGTATTAGGTGTTGACATTTATTAATTTAGAATTTGTTAAATTGGTCCTGGACATCAGTTGAATGTTCTACTCCTTCATCAGTTTCTTACTTCTTCATCTTTTGGAATTTATATTACTTTTTAAACGTTTTATATTAAATTTTGGTCATTCATGGCCTGGCGTCTATTCCTGTTGAGCGTCAAGAATGGAATAATAATTTTAACGGAAAATTTATAAATAACGTTTCAGTTGTCATGGTAATTTATAGGTCCTGATTGGCTGAACTTGACTTAGTACCATTGTTATCATATTTGAATTTTTATTCAAAATTACTGTATATCTTCTGATTGCTATAATTCTTCCGTCTTCCTCTCTATGTATTAAATATTATCACCACTGTTCGTATTTTCTTTCAAAAATCATTTTGACATCCCACAAAGCTGGGTTTTCTTACATATTATTGTTTGAACATTTATGTTGATATTATCTATTTACATTTCTTTCTTATTTATGTCCTTAATTTAACATTTATCCTTTAATATGATTCACTAATTATCTTCGACTAGTTACTTGCCTTGGATTTGCTAATTTCCTTGTTAGTTTTTTTACAATTTGTAGTTATTTGTTTTTTACTGTTAGGCATTTCATAGGCCTAAGTAGTAATTGGCCTTATTTACTTAATTTATAACAAATTACTTATTAATTTACTCTCATACATGTTTTGTGTTGGTATTATAAATGATTTGTTTACTTGTTGACTTGTTTTGGATCTGTTTTACAATTATTGAATGTTTTCATTAGTTTCTACATTATGGTGTGTTCATTATTTTCTAACTGGCCTTCAGTATTATTAGATTTATATTACTTTAACTTTTTTCTTATTTATTTTGCCAGTGTTTATTATTTGGCAATCATTTACTATTCTCTATAAAATACAATAGAACATTTAGGTTTATGGTCTGTGTAATCCCTTCAGCCATATTCCTATTCATAGATTTAATCGAACAATTCTTTAACAGCTATTATGCAACGTTTGTTTACAATTTGTTTCATTCTTAATTATTTTTTGGGTGATAAACATCATCACACCATTCAAATTTCCTTAACTGACTATCCCTTAAAATATAGGGTGTTTATTGATTTTGCCTTTTATTTTCCTTACTAAATTTTTTCTTATATAAACTATACTCTCTAGCCATGGTAACACTAACTTTTGACATTCTATTGGATTCCTTCCCTGAATACCATTGTATCCCTCATTTACAATTAATCTTAATACTGTCATTATCAAAATTCTTATTGAATAATAATGTTCACCATTAAATCTATAGTGTTCATCACAGATTATTGAGTGTTTATACCTATCAATAGGTTTTCTTATTAATTTGGGGTTTTACACTTTCACTTTGCACTTCTTATATTTTATTTTAAGTGTTATTAGTGGTTAATCCCTAACATTACAGTTTTTTGTCACTTACTTATGTTTACTATCTCACTATATCTCTCTTTACAAAGGTTAGTTATATAGTTCATTATAGAGTCCTTTATTACATTTAAACTCTATTTCTTTGGTTAGTGTACTTTTAGTTTGTCATTACTTTATCGGGTTTTATCAATTATTATTTACATTGATTATTTAGTCGATAAAAATAATTATCTGTTACATTTTTTATTTATTGGTTTCTTTTTCATTATTATCTTTGAGTGTAACATTTCTCCTTTCTCTGTTCTATATTCTTTGTTTGTGTCTTTTCATTTCTTCCTGTTTTGTTTCATTTATACGTGGTTTGTTTCATTTTCATTTTCCTTCTTCTTCGATTTCATTTTATTTCATTTTATTTTGGTTTTCCCCTTCTCATTTGGTTTCATTTTATTTGGTTTTTCTATTGATTCAATCACTTGGGTTGGGTCATGTAGTCGTTTGTCGCGTCATCGTCATTTTATTTTCTTTAGTTTAAACATTTTATATAGTTAATTCATCGTTTTTTCCCTGGTATTGGGGTGGCTTCTTTGTGTTGTAACAATATTCTGCTCTCCATTGTAAATAAGAATCGCGTAGAATCTGAAATATTACTTTGCCACGTTCCAGGGTCTTGAAAATATAATTTGAACTCACTGTTCTGAATATCGTGAGCTGCTGAAGCAGTTCCGGAAATAGAAGCTTCGTCCTGGCCAAGATTCTATTGGGAAGAAGTTTGGTTCTTTTGGACTGTAATCAGACCTTTTGATTATTCCAAACATGTTGTAAGTTTTTGTTTCATCCTTCATCTTCTCTTCACTCACAACCTCCACTTGCTAGAAGGATCAACTTGCTGGTCTTCTCCTTCTTGTGTATATCTGCTTGTCGACGTGGTTCATCGCACGACCTAAGGCAGACTTCGGTGTTTCCTGAACAAAAAATTAAATCTCACTAAAATTTTTAGAAAAGGAAGTAAAATATTCAGTGTTTACTTTCTTCTGTAAGGAGAATGATTTGAGGATTGTAACGAGATCAGATCTTCAAAGTTACGACTTTTAGTTGTTCTGACTCGAAGGGTCGCTTCGAAAGTACGGCCAAAACGTTTGATTCAAACAACCTTGGACTACGCTCTTACAGCCCGGCAAGCCAAAATATTAACAACTATAGCTCATATATTTATAAAAATATTACAAAAAGATCCTATGAATTATTCTCATGCGTTTCCTAGTCTTATGTTATAAATCGAAAATTAAAATCGTGACCACTTAATATTTCTCAATTTCAGCAATACCTAATCAATTATAATTTAGGTGATCTACATTCTGCCTTCTAAATTTCATTTTGTTTGGTCTTTTAGCTTTTCAGTTACTGTGGAGGGAAAATTAGATTACATACGGATGGACAGACACACGTTCGGACAGATGGACAGATATACAGACGGACATCATTTTTAAAATGCGATTTTTGAGTTTAGGGACCCTTCGAAAGAGAACAACTAAAAGTCGTAATTTTAAATTTGCTATGACTACAAGCAGATATAAAAGAAAAAGGTGACAACCAGAAAGCGAATTGCTTTGTAAAATGACAGCTTGATCCAAAATATTTGCCACTATAATAAATACATTCCCGGTTTCGTTAGGTTTTACTAAACGCCTGGCAATTAGTATGCCCGGTGTACTGACTACCTGGGGTTCGAATATAGAGCACTGGTTGCCCCTAGTATCTACCTCGGTCCTAACCATGACGATCTTTTCGGAGTTTGGCAGAAAAGTTACAGCCACTTGATTTATGACGTCCATCGATTTTTCTATGTAATCATTGTGGAGAGCAGTACCTCTTCTTTTCCGATTCTCAAGATATTGTTTTTGAAGTCAACTTTAATCCATATGCGTTCATAACGTCCACACCAAGAATTGCTTCATCCACAATGTCTGCAACAAGTACTTGATCAAACTCAGGTCTACCGAGGCGTAGGTGTATCTTCACGTTTTTAAACACTTACAGCCCGTCCAGTAGCTGTTCGCAAGCTGCAAGAGCACCAGATTGGATGGAGATATTTCACCACGTCGGGGCGCACAATGGAAACTGTTGCACCTGTGTCAACTGTAATCGAGGTTGGCCTTTCTTGAACGAATCCCATAACCACCAAGCTCCCACTGTTTTTCTCAAGTGTAGAAATTCCGTATTGTCTAGGGGTTTTCGTTCCTCCAGTTAGTCCGTACACGCCCCGTAGTACCGACTACTGCTCGTTTATCTGCCGCTGAACTTTACCCAGACAATCTCGTTGTAGACGTCCAGCTTTCCCACATAGATAACACTTCGGTCTTCCATTCTATCTTACTTTACTCTGTGGGGTCTCTGTTTCTTACTCTTCTTCTTCATTGTCTGTGCCAACGCGATCTTCTAGCGCGCGCACTTTATGACTTTTCCAACCAGACGCTGATTTGGCGGCGTCAAATTTCAAAGCATGTACTAGGGCGTCCGCACTGTTCTGGTGTCTTGCCATTCGTAACACTTGCTGTAGTTCTTTATCTCGGACACCGGCAGTAAATGTCTGCATCGCAAAAGTCGTTCGAAAATCTTCTGGTGCTTCACGATAGGCCAGTCTAACTAGTCTGCCGATACTTGCTTCAAATTCTTGAAGGCTCTCCTCGGCATGCTGTCGCCTTGCTCTCAACTGGGTGCAGTACACATCTCGCAAATGTTTTTCACCATACCGTATTTCTAGAGCTTTTATGAATTCGGCATAGGTGTTTTGGCTGTCAAGTGTAATTCTGCCGCAGGTCCTTTTAATACAAGAACGAGAGAAACAGCCATGTCTTTCTCTGCCCAATTATTTGCGCATGCAACAGCTTCAGATTGGCGGAGGTACGTTGCCCAGTGACTGCTTCCGTCAAAGGTTGGAGCTTTGACATGAACTACTGCAGGCAAAGTGACTTTCTCTGTTAACTTATTTTCTATCTTTTTCTGTCTTTATCATAGGTACTGTCTGTTCAGAAATTTGTTTTAGTTGAATCTTCATGCACTGTTCAACTTCATTTTTAATTTCTTCTCTTATGTTTGCCATTGAGTTTTCTACTGCAGATATTTTTGTTGACATAGATTCTTCCACAGTCAAGACAGATCTTTCTACTTCAGGTAGACATCGATTTTTCAACACTCGAGACAAATGTTTCTATTTCAGCCCAGTGACTGCTTCCGTCAAATGTTGGAGTTTTAACATGAACTGTCCCTACTGGGGGCAAAGTGACTTTCTCTACTGACTTATTTTCTGTGTATTTTTCTGCCTTCATCATTGGTACAGACTGTTCAGAAATTTTTTAGTTGTATTTTCATGAACTATTCAACTTCATATTTATTTTGTTCTCTTATATTTGACATTGAGTTTTCTACTTCAGATATTTTATTTGACACGGATTATTCTGACAGTTATTTTTGTAGACATCAATTCTTCAACACTCGAGACAGATTTTTCTACTTCAGCTATTTTTGATGTCATTGATTATGGCACCTCCGATATTTTAGAAACTTGCTTATTAAGCTCACCTCGTAAGAGACCCAATTCTGGGGTACTATGTTCTTGCATCTGTTTCTGATCTTGTGTTAATGCTTTGATGTCTTCTGTTTCACGCTTCCGTTCCTCTGCCTCCTGCTTACGTTCTTCTGCCTGTCGTCCTTCCGACTCGATAAACAGAGCTTTCTGTCTTTTTGTCTTTTTTCTGTTTCCTGCAGGAGAGTTTTCTCTCTTTTCGGCTTTCTTATCCTGTCGTTTTTCGGCTTCTTCTCTTTCTTGTCTTCGTTCTTCTTTTTGTCGTCTTTCTGCTTCTTCTGCCTCTTTTTGTCGTTCTAATTTGTTGTTATTGCTGTGTCTGCCGCAGATAGCGTTTGGAAAGCTTCCATTATCTAACTTGCATCCATGTTTACAGATTAATTACGAAATACACTAGTCTTGTACAAAGTGTCCACTGTTTCCACTGTTAACGGTTCTGTCGCACTTCTGACCCACTGTTACGACGGTCTAATTGATCGTCGTATGGTTAAGTGGAAAACGAAATACAAGACACCACTTAAGTAACTAATCACCAGCTTTAATTATCAAAATTAAATAGTTTGTAATCAAAAAGATAGTCTCTTACAACAAATCAAATAAAAATTGTTCACATGCAATAAAATGTCAACTAATATAAAACACAATTGTATTACAATTGTCCCGCACAATTATAAAATACATGACACTTCGCCACAATAATTACTTTTCATTAATAACCACTTGAACGCACCGAGTATTCGCCCGACAATAACTGACTGAGCGTCTCTAAGTACTTGTATGTATACCCCGCTGAGGTTCCAGAATATTTGTTAATAGGCGTTTACTAGAAAACACTAGAACGTAATTCATTGCGACATTGAACACAGCACGCGGTGACCGGTATGGTCTGCTATAGACCCGATTGTTGATTGCGTAATTGTCTTTCACCACAAAGTAGCAGCATTATGTACTCACACACACACACACACATTACGGCTAGAATATTCGAGAAACTTGTAAAACGTTCAGTATTACGTCACACTTTTTCCCCATTACATAACAATACTAACATTCCTTTCATGTCTATTTTTAAATAAAAATAGTAAACAACTAAATAAATATTTAACAAAAATTTCTATAGATTTATTTTTTGAATATATAATTATAAACATCCTATGCTGCTAATTAGGCCTATTTAATTTTCAGGAAACAATCTTGAAACGTTCAGTGTCGTATATTCTGAATATACGAGTTGTTAAGAGTTGTAACTAAGTGCAGCTCTAATTTAAGTAAAGCTTTAACTATAACTATATACATAACCAACTAAATTGTTTCCTCTGGTTCTTTCCCATTTTTCAACACCCGTGTAAAGCGCCTCTGTTGACTGTTGTACTGTCACTCATCTCATGTGCGTGACCGATGTCTTTCTTGTCTATATCACTATAGCCTAGTTATTTTCATATTCATCATACAATAATGCCATCCTCCAGACACGTACTTTCTATTCTGCAGCAAACTTTTTCGCAAAAGACATAGAAAAAAATGTTTTATTGTCATTTACTTCCTTCTCTTCAAGTCTGTCGGGCTTTTTTTAGAAAGATAAGACGAGAGAGACATAACTTTATATGCAACAATTAGTATATTATCTGGACTGCTCGCCCAGTTTGTGTACATTATTTGTGTATTCCGTTACAGAAATAAGAAATAATGTTCAGTCTATTCATATCTCTAAAGCGTCTTGTTTGTCCAAGCCTTTTAAATAACTTCACATGGTGAAATAGTTTTAACCTCCAGTGTGCTCTAGTTGGGTTATTGTAATTGCTATTTGGATAATTTGCATATACGCACATACGTATATACAGGGGACGTGTATATGAATTTAGAAGTGTACCTTTCGGAAGGCAAACAATCTTTTTCAATAAAAAATTACATTAGAGATATAGTTTATGACGTTTTGACGAATTACATAATATTATAAGATGGTTCTACTTGTCTTCATTCTTGAGAACAATAAGTTTCAAATTGTATATAAAACTCAAATAACGTAGTATAAAGTTCATTATATCACTTAAGTGTGTTACATATTACAATTGTCATTTCTGGTTATCCTCTACAAAAGTAATATCATTTGCATATGAAATTATGCAGTCGTCTAGAACGGCTAAAGGACAATGTGCAAGGTAAATAAATATGTTATGATGTTAATAAAAGTAATTGCAAATTTTAAAATCTAAAATAGGAATAAGCCTACTCATATATTTTGTAACTATTTATTTATTAAATGAGATTTTTCATTTATTCCTTTATATGTTATTTATTGGCAAAGTAAAATGATAAATAAGCGACATTTTTCAGGTAAACATACTATGCAGATACATGTCTGACAAAAACAAACTACTGTTAAACTGGTGGGCAAGTTATACATGCAAGTTGTCATGCTTTAATTTAACAGCGAATGCACATTGGAGGGCGAGTACAAAAGACAAATATTATAGCAAGAGTAGGCCTACTCTGATACCGTCACGTAGTAGACAACACGTATAGACAACGTAGTAGCTTTTTGAGAAAATTTTATTTCTTAAAAAAACGTGTGTCCGTAAAATATTGTTAAAATTATTTATTTCGCTTTAGTTCATTAAAAATTATCATACGAAATTGGTTGTTGGGGTGGGACGTATGAATCATATTTGAATTCTGCTAGGACAAATTATAAGGTATAACACATTTACTTTGTTTCAGAAAATTAATTACGTATTTACCTTTAAGATATTTTTACGTATCTAAATTACTTAAAATATATTTCATCGGAAGTGGAGATAATGCGAAAATAAACGTTCGACAACTAAGGTGTGAAAATGAAAGTCTTTTGATACCTTTAGTTAAAAGAAAATATATAACAAGTTTATTGATGTTTTGTATGCTAGATTTTGTAATCGTTTACCTGCCGAATAAAAAATAAATAAATAAATGTTTCCAAAAACTTCAAATCTTGTCTAAGGAATAGAAGGTGAGTTGAATACCTTTATCATATCGTAAATAATAATTTTAGCCACACGAGGTACTTATCATTAACAGGAGAAACATTTGTGTTTGTATTTGATGTGTAAAGAGTATAGCTGTATTTAGTTGTAATGTAAAAGTTTTCGTGATTTGTTTATTACGAAAAGTTGTTAACAGTTATCATAATAATTTCATTTAATTTGCAAAGATTATATCAAATTTAGTTGAATGTAAAAGTATTAATTTTTTAATATTGTCATAAATACCAAATATTATGTTAATTATTTTATATTAATAATTGTTATTACTATATCTTAGTTGTAATAATTGATGGGAATTAAGGTTAAAAAGCATTATTTCAGTTGAGGTTAAGTTTGAAATCATGAACGAAAAAATTTCGTGTAGTGTGTATAAGGTTTCAGTGACTGGACAATCATTGTGTGACAAAATTGTCGGCGATTAGAGCTAATTGAACCTATGAAAGATTGCTTTTTGTTGAATTAAATATATATCAAGGATATTAATAAACCTTACCTTGTCATTGCTCACAGTATGTGGTGAACAACCAATTCCTAGTGCGTGAATGTAATGAACATTGTAAACTTTAATAATGGGAAGAAGGATATTAAAAAGAAAAAAACCCGAAAATCAAAGCTATGATTAACCAGTTTTACGTACACTATTTTTCCTTACTTCAAGTATATAAGGCTAAGTGTTAACATTGTGTGCGTTGTAAAAATCAACTTTACAAATATATTTTTAAACAAATTTCAGAGAAACAAAATTCCATAAAATGTACTTGGTGACAAATGGATAAGGGTAATATGAAGATGGAAATGTAAAAGTGGGATAAGTAATTGTTGGGTACAGGTAGGCAGATATTTTATCGTGACAGGGAAAAACGATCCGGCTGAACGTTTCTATTGTAGATTGTTGTGCAGAAAACGAGAGATACAACAAAATGCGAGTTTGATGAACCAGTATCATATTTCTTGCTTGTAACTAATATCACCTTTAATTACTTTCATTTTTGGTGTCAGACTGTGAAAAAATATATGTTTACTGCAGTGGATTTAAGCACTGTTCTGACATTATAGCCTAAAATACTTATTGCTATATATTGCTACGATCTTCTTAACATGAAACATTAAAATCAATTGACGATTATGTTTTAAAGGATTAAAAACGTACCTTTTTATTTTGATACAATTTACTACTTCACTACTCAAATACAATTTATGACACAACTACTTACTTTCATGTGTATTTTAAAAATAATTTTTAAAAGTAATAAATTACGTTATATGTTATATGAGTTATTCCGCTGTTGAAGGTTCACAATGTACGTTACCTCGTAACCAATATAGTCTTGGGTGTTTACATGGATGTTTACAATATTGTCTTGGAGTAAAGTAAGGCTATATGATTTATATTAAATAGATTGTGTGATTTTTAATTATTTAAAATCTTGAAGGAAATCCTGAAATTGTTAAAACACTCCGTGTGAACCAAAAAATATCCCAATTATTTATCAAAGTAAATTTTACTTTCAACATTTTTACATATGAAGGATAAAAGATAATACCATCTGAAAATATTTCAGATTGATTATCTTCGTGTATGCTAACACGATCCTCCTACTTGCGCAACACAGAGTCACAAACAAGAAAGTGATGCATTGGTCATTTTCATAAATTCGCTACAATCGTTTTTTTATCAAATTTAATATATATATATATATATATATATATATATATATATATATATTTCATGCTACAGAACACAGGCAAAACTGCGTTAGTTGCAGATCCATGGTGCTCAGTTGCAAGACTGCTAAAAATGGTTCAGTTGTGTTCGGTTATATGGACACAAAAACACGTATGTAAATAAATTTGCTTAATAAAATTTACACACACACACACACACACACACCCACACACACACACACACACACACACACACACACACACACACACACACACACACACACACACAACAGATATATGTTACGACAGTCTTACCGATCGACATATGGTACAGCGGAAACAAAATATGACAACAGTTAAATCACTGATATTACCAGCTTTAATGTGTAACAAATAACAAATTGAAATCAACAAGATACTCTTATACAGTACTTCCAGTTAAGTTTGTCCCCACGCAATAATAAGTCAACTGTTAAGAGTTCCGAACTAATTATAACACAGTAATCACTTTCCACAACAACTACTCGATCCGCGTTCTGCCATCTCGCCTGGTGTAACTGACTAACTCTACCGCCAGGTATAAGCAGCTACTGCTTATATATAGCCTGCCGATGTTCCAAAATAATTTTCCGTAATTTGCGTCGTTAACAAGCACTCGAAAGGTCTAGAGAAGTCATAGGCAACCTTTGAATTTATGGGACCGCATATGTAACTGAGGACCATTTCGTTGGGGGCACCCCTCTCCACACGGTCAATGGAAAACAGAAAAGTGTGGAGCTGAAAGTTGGACATCAATGGTCAATAGCTGGAAAAAGTTAACAACATTAACTGTCGTGACAAATTACAGAAAAAAGGTTTGCAGTATTTTTCATATAAATTTGTGAAAATGTTTCGCATTCGGATTAGGTCATCAACAAACTGTCATCATGCACACGCACGTTAAAACTAACAAAACTTTAAACGAAAAAAATGATTAAAGAGGAACACATTTTAATAAAAATAAGAAAAACTTACTACAATAACATTAATTATTCTTAGAAAAAGTATCGATTGTTGTGTTTAGTGGAATTGGAATAGTTTCACGTAGTCGTCACAACTGAGTGAAGTCACTTCTCAAGAAGCCTAATCTCAACACGTTAAGAAGTACGCTTAACATCTGGCAATTAGCAAATAACGGATTTGATACTAAATATAGGTCTTATAATTCTTATCTTTATCCCTCACCCAATATGATTATAAAGTAGGTAGTATATTTACATTTCAAGTAATCCTTTCTGCACTCCTGTAGGTCTGTCTCCACGTTGACAATTGTCTGAGTAGGCGAGTTAAATACGTATAATTTGTAGTAGCTACTTCCATAGTGTTCGGTAGAAGTCTGAAATGTACGTTCACTACTTTTAGATAGCTACTAAAATCTATATTTACTTTCTTCCACCTGATGAGTGCGTATCATCTACTCATTACACACGATTTTACGCTGCTATAAAGACTTATAAGACTATCGTGTGCTACCTGTAAAGTTTTTGCAACGTAAAGTCGATACGGTATCAGGCTGACCGCAAGTGATTCACATCGTGTGTCTTGCCACTTCAACACAATTATACGAACAACTGTACATTTATTACAAATAAATTTTATTATAACTGAACCGTTTGCAGCGGTTATGTAATTGAGTTAATTACTGTTATTCTAGGGCTTTCTAAATGTTGTGTACTTTTGTGTAAAAGGCCTCTCTTATCAATTAGGTTTAAGAAATAACATATACGACGAATGATCAACACAGTTTAAAATACACTAGACACGTACGCACGAAAACAACGTACAAAAGTTATTGTTCTAAAAAATGTTAGACCCATTTTTTTCAGCTCTCAGTTTTTACTGACTCGTGAAGCACTAAATGTATAGATAATGTCTGTAAAAAATTACAACGTACTTGTTTCAGTAGAAATTGGTCTATCCCTGCATCTCAGCTGTGTGCTTTAATTTAATCGTTTTATTATTATACAGTCAAGCTGTAATTGCCAACATACGAAACTTATAAACGTTGCGCCACACACACACACACACACACACACACACACACACACACACACACACACACACACACACACACACACACACACACACACACACACACACACACACACACACACACACACACACACACACACACACACACACACACATGCTCGTGTGTGTGTTTGAGTTTTATTAAACACATTACATATTGTAATATAAGCTGCAAGCGTGTAGGGCCTACTAGGGTTTCCCCACAGTTTCAGTTAACACATCGTTGTTTGGTGCTTTTCAGACTTTTTCTATCGGTTCCGAAGGATGAGGGTAACGTATTTATCACATGCGGCACTGTTCAGTATTACGCTCTACACCAAGAAAAACACGTAGGCTTAGATATATTTTCCCATGGGAAACTGGTGTACGCGCGACAAGAGCTACGTCGATAGAAATTCTATTTACGTTTGAAAGTATTTATGTTATAATTGTACATATAACACTACATATGTGATTACCACTGGCTAATTCAGAACATACGTACAACGTGATACGTTGCAGTTATGTGTCACAGCAGAAAAGTCTTTATACAATCCTGAAAGCTGTCAAACTACGTTTCTTTGACTGCTGATAAAATGCTTTAGACGTAGTTGTATATAAACATCACATATCAGTACACAGCTGCGTGGCTAATATGAACATAACACAGACATAATAGGCTAAATGTCATTGTAATAAACCATCTTCTTTTTAGCTATTATGGATGAATTCTAAATTACTTTAACAACTAATATTCTTTATAACGAGGTTTAAAGATTTATGTTTTATATCTCTTCAAATTACATTTTAATTAAGCTCAATCTGAATTTTGTGTAAAGGTTTAAATTTGCTATTGTACTTACATTTATACAAACCACGAAACATTAGTGCTTAGCTAAATGTAGTTGAATCTGCGGTAGGCCCATACCTGGACATGAGGTAAATATTCAATTATGAGGTTAGTAGATTTGTCTCTGCGTGTCAGCGTTTCCACATTCCATTGTTCAGTATACAGCTTACGAGTGTGTTGATATAGTACTCAGTTATTTGTGTGCACAAATTAGTGGCTTTTAACTAGATTTTGGTCTCCGCTTTCGACGTTTCTATCAGGTATCTATGCTTTTTTTCTTCTGTACTTAATACTTGTGATGATTTGTTTATAAAGTGTTGTAACGCGTTTAACTGGTTTATAAATATTTCAAACCTGTAATAGTATTCTACCGAAAGTAAAATGGCGTCACTTGTGGCAATAGCGGACACCATTCACATTCTCCCTAGGGGTAATGTTGTACAGTTACAGAAGTGTCCAGTAGTGCCCCAGTATAATTTTTATTTAGTTTTCCTGTTCATAATTTTAATATGCATCGTTGTTTTTAGGTAAATGGTGCGTATTTACCAACCTAAACTAACAGAAACACATTTGATTAGTAAAATCTCAGAATAGCTATTTTGTAATGAAAAAATGACTTTCAGGTATGGAGCACTTGAATTCAAAATGCCAGAAAGTACGCTGTATAAGCAGTGTCAGAGATGGTAACTACACAGCTCTTCTATCAGACAGGAAACTATCTTTGACTGAGAAATGTGAGAGGAATTGCGCAATCACGTATACGAAACGAGTAACCCTTTTCATCGTCTAACAACAAAATATTTCAAACAGAATTATCACTGTTGCACACCACTATAGAAAATTATTCCGATTAGCACTTTCAAGCTTCTCAGCTCATCGTCAGATCGGAATTAATTCCGATCTGACGCTAAATGGAAAAATATGATAACGAAGAATGGTTTTGCGTATATTGCAACGCGAAATAGAAAGACCCCCCCCCCTACAGAAGACTGGATACAGTGTCCATCATGTTCGAATTGTTGCCATGAGAAGTGCGGATCAAATGAAGCAGTTAGAAAAGTGTTCAAATGCGTTGACTACAAAAACCCAAACTTTATTAAAACTTTAAAAATATCACTAAAATAATAGGTCTAACTGTTAATTTCATATATTTCTAGTTTACTTAACTATTAATAATAAAAATGATTTTTTGTTAATTTATACAGAAAACTATTTTCCTCAGTGCATTGTAGTTAAACTTTAAACAAAATACAAAAGTCAATTTAGAAGTTTATATTTATTAAATTTGTCTGTATTTTAATTCATAATGAAAGTAAAATTTATAATTCTTGTTGTTTCGAGATTACCCAATAGATGTCCGGTATACCCAACGTTGTTGGGGAACGCCGGACATGCATAGCTCTCGTAAAAGTTTCGCAATTTTATAAAATAAGTAGTTTTGGTTAATACTCAATAATATTATAAAAGACAAAGTAATGAGCTTTATAACTCGTATGTTATAAAGCTCCGATCTTCGGAGCTCGTATGTTATAAAGTACCCATCTTCTTCTCCTCATGGTTTGCACAACATATTCAAAATAACATTTTATCCGTCATTGCCCCAACTTTCTCTAGGATAAACTTATTTCGTGCATAAAATTAATTATACAAAGTACCAGTTTTATACTTAATAGCGACAATAGAATTGAGAATTCAGGTTTTAGCAAAAGAGCTAAAAGAATGCATTTTGCCGCATGCTAATATGGAATTAGGACGAAAAGGATGATATCTTGATTTCTGATAAATATTTTGTTGTAGTGGATAATTAAATTTTATTTTATCTCCAAGAAATAACGACGATTGTGTGGTTTTTACCGTTTTGATTGTATAATTTTTTAATTATTAACGAATTCTAGTGCTCTTGAGAATATAAATTGCAAAATCATTGCCAGTGATCTCAACTGACAGATGGGTATTGCCTTGTATTGTAGGTCTTACACATCACTTTGTTGTATACTTTTTGTTACTAACGTCATTTAGTCCAATTCATGTTCCTGCAATTTATAGATACGTATTGGTCCTATATAGTTTTGGGAAATGTACAAACCTTGTTTCATTTATACGCTTAGTTGATGTGAATATCAACAGTAAGTTTTCATGACACTAGATTCTTACTTAAATCATGTTAAATTAGACAGGAAATATTGTGTACAGTGTTAAATTTACGGCCTGACAAAGTAAGACATTAATTTATACGAGCATGTGACAAAGTGCGTAGGGTGATAGGCTAGAGAGAATGCGGAGGCAAAAACTGATTAAAGAGCTGATTAAAGAGGGTTTCGAATCACTCGTGGGGAAACGCTTGTAAAAAAGCAATTAAGTTAAAGTCAAAGCATTAGTCCTTCATCCTGAAAGCAAATTCACGTAAGAGATACACGTAGAGTAAAAATACAAACAAAGCAATAAAATCTGCAACAGAATATCTGAGAAATTGTGATAATAGGTTATGTTTGATTGATTTCTAACAAAATATAACTTATAATCGCTTGATAATGCTAATTTATTATTGAAAAAAATAAAGTTGAAGTTGTTGCTTTATCAATACCAGTTTTTTATACTTTATTGAATTTACGTTGTTGTACAAGATCTACAGCATGTGTAATGTAATGTTAATGATTGATTAAAAAATGACATGTAGGATGTTGCTCTAGTAAAGCACCTCCATTATAAATAAGTGATACAGCAAATACACATTATACATTGCGAGTTGTCTTGCAGTAATCACTGAAGTACAATAAAACCTGTCTACTAAATCACTAGGTTTGATACGTTTCAGTCCACACAATTCACCACCCTCAGACTAAAACTCTTCAAATTTGGCGATGTACAGTATTGCACAAAAGAATAGTTAGGTCTAGAGCTATGCTAGCTCTACAAGTATATTTTAACGATACAAAATAGCAATCCTAATAAAAGAAGAAATAACTCATAAAACTACAAAAGAAAAACAGCTAAAGAAGAATAAAGTGATGTATATAACCATTTTAACAAATAAGCATAGTGATGACAATTGACTTAGACGTGACAAAGACAATAACCATACCCAAGCGACTGGCATAGTGAACAATCTTGATATGAACAATAAAGAACTATAATAATAAAATGTAAAAATATTCATTTTGTAATAAGTGAAAGGAATGATGAGCCTTGAAAGTACAAAACCTAGAATAACAAATAATATATTATAATGGAATATTAATGTGTGACAACACTTTAGGAAAATAAGTAGTTTTGAAATGACCATATTATTGATTAAAAAATATGCACTTAAATAAACACAGATTAGAGCCAAATGTATTAGGTACGTACACAGTTAGTAAAAAGAAACACGGAAATAGTGGACAAAATAGTGAGCAATAACCAATGCATTTTGAAGGACTTCAAGCAAAAGTGTACAGTAAAAAAGGCAATAAATTGATGAACACCAAAAATTGGGAGTCAACTCAAATGCATGGAATAAACAAAGTGTATACAACAGCAATAGGTCTAATGAAATAAACATTATATCCGAGTATAAAGGATCAATGATGTTCTATCTTTTGTTAATAATGAATTAATAAACTATGTTATTAGAAAATAGTAGGAGGCAGAGAGAGGGTGTTGACACTAAATCTTAATGTGTTTATATTTATACTTATGAATTACTGTTATGTGTTTACTGTTTATACTTATGAATTATAAAGATAGTTAATAAGACAATTCTTAATCCTAAATGGATATATAATAAACGGTTTAATTTATGTTATTGAGAGAATAATAGTAGGGTAACAAAAACACTAAATGTTACACATGTTATCAGAATGTTGATTATAAGTTATGTTATGTTAGAATATTAATGATGGATAATTAAGAAAACAGTAGTGTGTTTTAAAGGGATGGCAGGAGTCTAAAAATGTTAAAAGTAAATGTAGCAAACCTAGGCTTAAGAAGTAAGAATTTGTTCAAAATTAACAATAGGCCTAAAACAATATGTACTAATTCACCTAATTATGCAATAACTAAGCAAATTTATAAAGAAAATAGGAAAGAGGATGTAACTAAATTATATAAGTTATCAACCATTGTAAGCATATGTTTTATAAATTATAAACCATTGTAACGGAATGAAAGTTAGTCTTGTTTGGTTTCAAAATAATCTACAACCGAAAAGCCACTCAAATATGCTAATGAACAGTATATTAGGTATACTAGAAATAAATTATACGAATTAGAAACATTTGATCATTTTCAGTAAAAAATTATATGCAAAATATAACAATGAGACAAAATTTCCAACCAATGAAATCGGTAGGCTAAGTAGCCTAGTAACTATAAAACGGTTAAAAACATTTAAGAGTTAATTATTGGCTTCAGTCAATAGATGAGAAAATATTTACTCCAAGATTTAAAACGATCAGAAGAAACAAAAATAATGACAGAATATATGCCTAAGTTATCAAATTGAACTAGTATCACTAATAACAAATCATGAATACAAATTAAACAAAATTAAAACGTAAAAATTACCAACAAAATTATAAAATTATAAAAAAGATGAAGTAACTACCCAGAATGAAGAAAAACCAAAGGAAGATAGCTACCATAATAATCCCGTGTGGATGGAAGATCAGACGATTTGGAAATATCGTAAAGTATAACTTCAAATAATTTTCCAACACCTCAGCAGAAATACGGTTGAACATTGTGACACAAATACACCAATTTTTCACTTGGTTCAAACACTGTATCAATGAATGATATTAATAACTAGTTAAATATTTCCGATAAATTGTTTACTCAGAACAAGAACACTTTTATTGATTTAAATTAAAAAAAATATAACTAATTAATAACGAATAAATCTAACCAAGATTCACGTAGTGAATTCGACTTACTTTAGATATTTAAACACTAAGTTTGTAAAGAAAAATATAGTATATAATAGTAATTCTTTTGTAAAGGTTTGTACATTCAATTATCATTTTGTTAACTTTTCTGGTAATTAAAAGGATTCTGACTAAACAACAGTTTGATGAGATTACACTTTCGCATAGCAAATCTGTTGTTTGGTAAACGACCCTAGCGCCAACCGCTGAGTTTGTAAAAATCAATAGCCGGAAATTATGACTATATTTATGTGACAATTTGTGTTAAACGATCTAAAAAAGGGCACAAACGCTATTAAATAAACCTGCAATCAGAATTTAAAATTGTTCATTATTCCATAGTTAATCGTTGATGTGTAACATGTTTAATATAGCATAGGTGAAGATCCGCTGCTGAAAAAACCGAAGTTGGTGACCCTGACGCTTCGGAGCGAAATCCGAATTTGAACAGAAGCCGACAGTAAAATGAACTGTTGAATTACACCGAATAATTTGTTCAATTAAATCTTTTCAATTGTTTTAAATGAAAAACAATTTGGCGCCTTAAACCGGAAAATCAATAAAGATTGACAGCAGGTAAGATAGCGGGAATAGAGAATAAACCCTAGTGTGGCTGGTAAACCATACTAGATTGGCGTTATTGCTTGTAAAAGAGAGGTACGCTTGAAAGGGTGGTATTCGTTAGATAATAGATTGACGCCAACAACTTGGGGCATAAAAAAGAGGTACATATTCGTATGGTAATAATATTAAACGTATTAGGTCGAATCCGGGAGTTGATATATTTTTGAATGGTCGTTTTCATATCAGACAAATTAATTTTCTTCATTAGTAGGTCCTTTCATGAAAGTGATACTATGTAACTTTTAATGCAGGACCTTTCTCTTTTAAAACATTTGGTGGATGGGGTTGAAATAACTGAGTCAGATTGTTAGCAAAGGCATCAGTCTTCTCATGGTTGCTACTAGTCTATATGCCATTTGAATCTTTCAAGGGCGCGTGATGTTGTCTAGATCTTGTGACTCGTCTGTCCTCCTTCTAGAGAGATTATTCGGTAGTTTAGGATGTACTGAACTCTGAGTATTCTACAACTGCTAGTTCTATTTTTTATCTTTAGTTTATTTAGTTCATAATTGCTCTGTTACAATTTCTTTTACTATTTTTTCAATTACCTTCCGTTCGAGTGACATTGGGCACATGTTTCTGAAATTTGATAGACTTAGTTGTTTTTTAGGATTTCATTTGCAAAACGTTTATAGAGTCAAGAGGAACAGTATCTAGCTTTAAATTGATTGTTTAGTGAATTCATTCTTTTAGTTCTTCTCTATTCAGTTGCAAGCCGGTATGTTCACTATGCAAGTCCTTGTTTTGCTGGCTTTTTGTACATTCAGTGGAATAGGTTTTTTACATTACATACTGATGACCAATGTAATTCCTGTAGTTTGCAGGGTAACTTTGGTTGCAATTTTCAAATCTGACATATTTGTTTCTGGTTTGTTTCGGAGACTCTCTAGGTATGTGATTTTCACAACAAGTATTCCGGAGAAACGTTGTCGTATGTCCTTAACTGTAGGAATCCAGACATTGAGAAAGTAATACATGTTTTAGTGAGTGGTGCTAAAACGACCAATACCACCTTATACTGCAGTAACTTCATGTTACAAATGTCTTTAATATTACTCCTACTAAAAATCTAGTAAGAATATAGGCAGAGACGTTGTGGTGACTTGTAGGTTGTTTCAATGTGTTCCACGTATTTATAAATTTGTGACCTACGTCGTTTAGGATAGTTTTAATTTCATTTACTTTTGTTGAGTGATAAATGCTTTCGAGCACGACTTGGAAAGTTTGCTCAATACTGGACTTGTCCCTATAGTAAAATGTATTTTGTCATCCTGAACTTTAGAAATTTATGTAGGAATGTCTTTGCTTTGGCTAGTTTTCTACTTGTGTTAGAGGGAGTATCTCAATTTTTTTATAGACCCTTTGACTCAGTTAATTCATGTAACAGGTTTCACATGTAACTTCGAAAATACTCTATCCAGGGAATAGCTTGTAATTGACTGGGTGTTGCTTAGGAAAATGTATTGTGAATTTGAAATCTGGTGTTAGCACATGGTTTGCGGTTTGATAACATGAAAATTTTTATATTATACAGTTGGTGAGCCTACAGTTAACTTCTCGTCTCTCACACATGCACGCACAAACACACTATGCGCACAGTGTAACTGATTATACAGTTGTAAACTATAAATCAGAACTTGCTCACCAATTATCTAGAATGTTTTGCAGGTACAAAACAATACGAATGCTGACGCATTACCGCACTGGTTACTATCCTGTCATGAATTGATCAATACTAATGTGTTATTTATTCCATTGCTTTGTTTCCTGTTATCATTTTACCAACAACAGTTTTGCACATTTTGCACAAAATCCAAAAGTTGTTCCTCATAGGTTTATAGTTCAGGTAGAAAGAGAAAGAAGGTAAAAAATTCAAGAAGTTACAAGTTACTTACATATTTCAATAACTATCTAATAATATTCTGTTTGAATTGTTTTAGTTAATAGTAAATATCAAATAGTAAGTATCTGTACTGCGAGGGTAAATATTTACCTACGCTAAGAGACATGTGATTATTGCTAATTATGTGGTTACATGTACAGTTTTTTTATTGTGTCCATTATCGTGGTCTTGTGCAAAGCCAAGATATGCACAAGACTTAATGAAAATGAGATATGAAGCAGGACAACGTACGGAAAAGTGCCATACATATGAAAATTAAAACATGAGAATTTTACAGTAATTTGTTAAAGAAACTAAACGATAGTAAAACTGAATTCAGATTTTTTTTAAATAAATTTGCCACATCATTATTTGAAAGTATAGTTAATTTTACTGATAAAAAAAATAAAGATTTACCTAGGTGAAAAAAACAAGCGAGAGAATTTATTTTATCAAGGTAGACCCATGATTTTCGCTATCATAATTACTTTTAAGAGCTAAAATAAAAGATTTTAGTTTTACCTTACCGTGTGTAGGCAGCTAACAATGACACTAACTTTAACAGAATCTAAACTTTTTAAACAACATACAGATTAATATGCAATGAAACCAAGGCCCAGATGTTAATATATTACAATAACAACTATATCTAAAAAATCAATTCTTGTTAATATCGTTAGGCCTGTGACTTTTAGTTTTATATCACAAAGTAACAACGCATGCTTTAAACATACCTGAAACCATACATAATATAGTTATTTTTCATCGCAAATATCAAAAATCATAAATAATGAAACATACAGAATGAACCTCGGAATTATAGTGCAGCTCATCACCGTTTATGCTTAGTATTGGTGCTTTTCAGAAGTGGACATACATCGTATTGGTTGCCGAGAAGGGAAAGTATATGCAGTTACTATTTTTAACCAACGTGACTATAGCCCCTTGAATTTACGTTTAATCGATGCGCTGCTTTAACAGAATAGAAAAGTTCAAGATCGTGAACTTATCAGATTTTGACTTATAAGCTATTGTTTATTATATTCTCAAAGATCCCGCTGATATCCCCGTTGTGAAAAGCGTGCCGCTCAACGGATATCCCTGCGATACCTTACATTCCAGCTAGTGTGGCGCCGATAGAGATTGCCTGTCCCACTTCCCCGAGACACCTGGAGATAAATTTGAGCCGGTTACCTCTGTGCCGCCAATCATGTAATCGTCGTAGTGAAACAAATCTGTGAAAGACGCAATAAGAGAAAAGCGACAAGCCTTAATCAGATATAAACTAGCGCCAATCGAAGATAATCGTATCGCTTTTAAGCGACTTCGAGGCGCCTGTCGTTCGACGTTCACCAGACCAGTCGGCATTCGTGCGCTTGAAATAGCCCGCCGCTACAAAATTGAGGCGCCGATGATCCGAGCGTACGTTCCGTGATAAGTGCCCTCCTGGATGCTTAGCAAACCAAATTTCTGGGTGGATCTCGCCAGTAGAAGCAAGAAACAGTGCCACTCAACTGAACTGAAGCTGTTGTTTAGATCAGTCCTTGAGAAATAGGTCGAATGACATATCATTGTGTACACTTATTGGTCCATGACGGAGAGAGGAGTGGGTAGTGCGTTTGCCATCGTGTACGCCTTCCAATACTGAACACTGCCCAAGACGGCAAGTGTAGGCCTATGCTCCGCCGAACTGTATGCGTTGTGGTAGGCTCTCCGTTTATGTGAGCACCGAGGTAAAAGGCAATTTATTATATGTACGGATTCACTGATTTTTCTAACTGCATTTGACAATCCGGCCACAGTAGATCCATTATTACAGCAGATACTGGCGTCATACAATGCGGTTCATTTTTTACTTTTGTTTGGGGTTTTGGTCAATATGTAGGTATTGAAGGTAACGGAGAAGCTGACGCTGCAGCGGGTCACCCTGTGGACAGCCCACGAGTCGATGCGATTTCCATAGGACCTCACGACGCGTAACTAACTGCCACAGGCACCATCACTAATGTGGAACACACAGCAGAGAAAACATCCTGCTGTGATTCATTCTGTTCGTAAATGGATCGGAATAGGAATTGAGAAAACGAACAGTTACCGATAGACAGAACTCTGTCTTTCTTAATAGCAGCTAGATTACTGTACAGGCTTTGAAAATGTCGTTTTAAGTCTTAGGGTGCACTAGTTTCCACTGTCGTCGGGTCAATTAAAATAGGCTATAAGTGAGAAGAAAACATCCCATCCAGCAACGTTCAGACAAGCATTCTGTCTGACATGATTATTAAATTTGAATAACTAATTTTTTTAATTAAACCATTGCAAATTATGTACGAACGTGTTTTTGTATTTACTAATAAAAATTGAAAAGTTACATATTAATAGTTAATAAAGGTAATATATTTACTTCAAGTAAAAATCATTGTTATTTAGAATAGTGAAACTATTTTTATTCAAATAGAAAGTTTTTTTCAGCCAAGACTTAATATTACATATTACTTATTACAATTTATACTTTTTTACACTATACACAATACATCTACATATTTATTTTGGTTTGTATAACTATAAAATTGGCTTGTATTTTGGTTCTTTATAAGTCACTTGTATTAAAATAATAAAACAATTAGTGCGTATCTGGTGTGCTACAATCGAAAACCTGTTCGCGCACGTGCACGCGAGTGTTTGTGCGGGTCCTAGATGTTGATGATGATGATGATTCTACTGATGCTCCCCATACAGAAAATCGTGGTATGTTCTATTTGCGGCTTGATGATGATATTGATGATGACGATTCTACGTCACTAATCCAAGTAACATAGCGTCCATGTGAGTAAATTATTAGCGTCTGCCTCCATTGGTTCTAAATTGTCGGATGTGTTTATAGTCTGGTCTAAACAGACATGCAAAATATGCAAAACTTCCGTCTCTAACATGTACAACTTGGATGCAATCTGCAAAGCGTCAGTTTTCTACACATCTAGTTTTTCAGTGTTTTTTCATAAACGGTATAGTTGATGTTCAAAGCAGCGTTGGCATTCAATGCGCAATTTTAAACACGTTACGTACGTGCAACGTTATTGCTGGTTGCTTAGTAATTACTAATATAATCAATTTCAGTTTCTATAACTACGTTTTTGCACGCATTGCAATAATATTACAATTATACACGCATTGATGTGCATGTTTTCAATTGCATTGACGGATTTGCGATATGTATTTTGTAACTTGCGAATTTCATCAAACAAAATATTTAAATATCTTCCTTTATTCATATCTGAACCAGCATTTACTAACACACGTAAAAACAAACGTACACTGAGATGCTCGCTTTCGTCATTAAAAACAGGTAAGGGCTGGCTGAGCACACTCGCGCCCACTACACACACGGCTGAACACTATACGCGCGCGCGGTCAAACACACACACACACGCACCATGCTTAAAATCAATCGACAGGTGTTCACAACGACAGGTTGCGGAAAGTCAGCGCCTGTATATTTCTGTCCATTCTGATACTAATTATTATTGTTATTACTGACAGTTTATATATTAACTGTATACAAAAAATGTTGCCCTGGCTAAGTATATATTGTTGAAATATACGTATGTATGTATACATATGTGTGTGTGTGTGTGTGTGTGTGCGCGCGCGCGTACGAGCGAGCGCCCGTGTGTGTGTGTGTGTGCGTGTGTTTATTGATACACTTTTCAAAAGGTTTTTCAATTTGCTTCAAAAGGATTACTTAACTATTTTGTGGTATGTTGTAGTATCAATTACAGAATCAACAACTGAAAACTTCACATTTTTCTCCTGTCCCTGGTACGTTTATTTTGTAATTGATTTTTAAATGCTTTTATGTTTCCATCTTATATTTAAAATGTTTGTTTCAACCTTAGTGTATCAGATTTAAAATTCTACAGTATTTATTGTAGCTTAAAAGTATTGTTCAAAGACTAATTTTGTATTATTACACATGATAATTTATATAAAATCAAAGCAATAAATATTGTCATGTAGTATAAGTGTAGAGCTGATTGTCAGTATTATACTTCACACATTCTTTACAGAAAAAATTACAGAAAGAATAATTCTTTATTACCTTTTAGGCCTAGGTATATTTGTCATTTTTATGTCAATCACTGTACCATAATAAAAATGATATGTTACTGAAAACATAAAATGCCTTAAATTTAGAAACATTCAATTTGATAATGCAGACTTTTGTAGGTAGCAAAATTAAAACCACTGTTTAAAAAAAGTAAATTAATGTAAAAAATTACGCTTTTAGTAATGCGTAATGCATGTTTTCATTTTAAAATTAGCTAAATTCTTGAGCAATAATATGAGATTACACACACACACACCATGGCTCTAAAAGAAAAACAAATGTCACGATAGCTTACTCTTATCCATGTAACACTGTTATTATAAGTTTTCATGAACAATGAAAAGGTACCTTCAACATAATTATTCGTATGTCAAATTATGCGAAAAATGTTTGTAAATAAATGATACAATCATGTTTACTGAGTGTTTTAAGAAAATTAGTTTACATTAATGACCTTTCGTCTTTGTTGATGAAGAAATTGCACGTATGTAACAAACCTTTCAGAGTTATCACTGAAAATATTCAAACATAAAAGCCTAAAATAAATGTTAGTTTGAAAACTAATTAATTCCGTATCTACTTTAATTTTTATATTTTGATTTCACGTACAAATCTACACGCGAATATATGCATTCATTTTGAAAGATTACATGTCATTACATCGTAATTAATACACTCATATTTATACATGAATTATGAATTAATGAGTTCTATGTGTGTAGCTTGTGATATTCAACTAATATGAAAGTTTAATTTTCTACCAAAACACGACACGATGATATGAAAGCATTTTACTCAAAAGAGCAGTGTATTTTATCAAAATGTTTAAATACAGACACGTTTAATATTAATGTTTACTTTTGCGCAATATACTCTAAAATCTATTTGATTTATTATAACACATTTGTTATCAAGAGAATACTGAGATTATTCAAGTAAAAATAGTAATTTAAAAATAGTTTATATGAATATTGTAACACCTCGTGTTGTGCTGAGTCAAAAGATTCAGCGCTAGTTCAGTCATTTTATTGGCAGTTTTGACGTTATTGGCAGTACGAAAGTTAAGGACAGTACAAAAATTAAAGTAATAATGAGTGCTGCTCCCTACCCGGAAGAGCAGAAACTACAGTTTTCGACACTTCGCCTTTTGATCGGTGTCGGCATCTGCTGAGTTTTGCAGCAGTTTTAAAACAGTGCTGCAGCCTGGTGAGATTTTCGTTACCCAAACGAGGACGGCGTTCCGTTTTTCTTGTCTCTACAGGGAAGTCTAGATGATTGCCTCGTGGTAAATTCCTTCGGTGGAGAGAAGTGTGAATTCCATCTTCTACTTCTTATAACTATGGTTAGATAGTTTCTTAAACGACTGCGGTGAGTTCTGATTGCATTATTTTAATTATATATTAAATTTCACGGGAGAAAACGTTTTTTTTAGTAAGCTTGAGTAAGCGTACCCACTTGTCGAATCATGCATTGTGAGATACGTAATTGTTCGTAAAGTTTTTATAAACCGATAAAACTAGATTATTGGAGTGTCTGAATCTCGGCACAAAACCCTAAAGAACATTAACAACAAAATAATTAAGTTTGAGCTTTCATTAACACCGATGTAACGAGATTGTGTTGTGCACTTAACCTATTGCACCATGCTTCGTCATTAAGTGGTATAAAGTTTTGCTAAGAATATTAGTAAAACATTATACATATATATGGGAACTTACTCAGGCACGTTTTAAATGTAAAACATGTCACATTCAAATTAATGGTGTTCTCAAAATTATATGTAGTAAGAAAACTATGTGTTGTAAATAAATTCTGCACCACGTGGTAACCACAATTTCACTCTAAGTTATAAGTTCATAAGATGTTACAGAGCCAAGATAAATTATTATATTGCAAAAAGCAACTCACATTCGGTGAGGTTCAGTTATAAAGAATCATTGTTAGAGAGTTTTTTTAAGTAAGGCGTGTTGGCCAAATTAATTTTACCAAGTTTCATTATGTAGCCCATAACTAGGTGTTGCCTTTATATAAGTATTTTGGAGGGTGTCCAAACAGTGGGGGCATTTGTGTGTGGTCTCTCACTAAAAATATAATGTGTGATCAGGGTTCGCCGAACAGAGACAAGTCCTGCTACATGACTGAAAGAATTACATCTTAAAAGCTCCACACTCGACACCGAAGAGAATAAGACCACAACAACCACAACAACATGCCAATCATAAGATCGCCACGTTACAAATAAGAGATCATCCTTCTGGGCACATAAGCAGGTGAAAAACAACCATTTATAATTAACACGTAGAATCAACATGGCACCAGTTATACATAATCATCAGTTTTTACCTTTCAAGTTAAACATTCATTTGGATCCCCAATTGATGGGACAGTTTAGTGTGAACACTAAGAATTAATTGTAAAATTTCAATATATGTATAGTAAATTGTCAGTTCAGAGACTGACATGTCTACAACACAGCATCCAACTTAGATTTCCACTCATTTCTTTATAGGGCTTTCGCTACAGATTTAAAGTCAGTTTTGTTATTAGTAATTTTCTCAAGTTTAATTTACTATGCATAAAAACATATTTTCTCTTATTTTTAAAATCAGGTTATGTCATTTGTATAAAAGATTACTGGGGAGGCAGGTGAATTTTTAATTAGTTTCAACCAAGCTATGCATGTCGAAACACTTTTCAACTTGTTTGTCGAAACAAGGTTGTTGAGACAAATTTGTTGAGACTGGTCATAAGTTGAAGGAACATGTCCGTCTCTGACACACAAATGTATTTTTTTTATATAAGGTGCTAATATTGTGCAATTTTTCCCTTTTCATTAACTGGCCCTATTTAAGTATATATAAATTCTTTATACTAATTCTGATAACTGGGGGGCGTTAATTATTTTAAACAATTTTTATTTCTCAGCCTAATTAAGTATTTTAGCACTTAGCCACTTAGGCACTTACCTTTGAATTTTTATTAGGTCCTGGGGACATTTGTATGCGATACATTCTCTTATACACATGACGTGCAATTAAACCACACCATGTGGGTACTATTATAAATGTAAATTTCTTATCCTAATTCGGATTATTATAAACGGAAAAGTTAGAATTTATATACACCAGAAGGGTAATATAGAAAGGGGCGTGGCAAGAGACCTTTATGTATTTTATGTACACTGTTGTATAATGTATTTTTGTCCTGTGGAACATGTTATGTCTGTATATTTCTGTGTACATTTTGGGGGAATATATATATATATATATATATATATATATATAAATATTATGCATTACTGTACTTTTGGTGGGAACTTGGAATATAGGAATTTATTATTCAGGGTCTTTTACAACAGAAAGTTAACACATGTAGGCATGTGGATATATCCTTTTTAGTTTTTTTTTTTTTTTTAATGGAGGTATTCTATCTCAATAATCGTGGCTGATCATTTCTTTAAATAAATTATTTATTTTATTTAACAGTATAACAAGTATAGGAAGTGTCACCTTTAAAGTTCATTTAATTGGTTGAGTAATTATTTTAATTATTAATAGTAACTGGGAATGAAATCATTTATCTTTATTAATTTATATACTGCATTTTAAAAGGAACACATAATATAAATTTTATATTTTATTAAATAGTTTAATGGGAGTTTTATTTTGAGGTTAATGATTATTTTAAAATTTCAATTCATTGATAGTGTGACATAGCAATTATTTTCTTTGATTCAGTTAATATTTTTCAGGTGGCCTTGTTGAGAGTGTATAATATTTATTTAACTATTTAAAGGGGAATTATAAATGACTGTTGTATTTATTTGTTCATTATATTTTTATTATGAGATAGAATAATAAAATGGGATTGTTAATTATTTAATTCTTGAGTTTTCATTGGAAGTCCCGTCATACTGGACCCGGCACAATTTTTGCTTCTCTAGGCCTTAGCCTAGTTTTAAATAACTTGTGGCCCCTCTTTGCAAAAAGAAATATTCTTTTTGTTTTAACTACTCAAGATGAAGTAGGGGTTTCATTTGGTAGCAGAGCGTGGTTTCGATCCACGGACCTCTGGGTTATGGGCCCAGCACGCTTCCACAAATGAAACCCCTACTTCATCTTGAGTAGTTAAAACAAAAAGAATATTTCTTTTTGTAAAGAGGGGCCACAAGTTATTTAAAACTAGGCTAAGGCCTAGAGAAGCAAAAATTGTGTCGGGTCCAGTATGACGGGACTTCCAATGAAAACTCAAGAATTAAATAATTAACAATCCCATTTTAGTGTATTACTGATAATTATCTTCTTTTTTACCTGTACTGTTTGAATCAATGAAATAAAAGATTTAAAAAAAAATCTGTTGTAAATTTTTTTTGTCTTTTTTTATAATTAATTATTTTGAATTTGTTGGCTTAATTTATATTTTAAATTTTATTTTATTTTTATTATTGTTTATTTAATTTTAATTAGTTTTCGGGTTAAAAATTTATAACCATCCACCTTTAATTATTTCTTACTCTCCTCTTAATCTCAATCGTGTAATAGAATTTAATTTGAAGAAATGTTTTGCGTTAGCTGATTCGATTTGACAATCGATTCGTAATATAAGAATTACCTACTTCTTCGTTTCGCCCAGCTGATATTATTCTTCGCAAGTGTTCCTTCTTCTATACCTGAAATTCTTCTAACTTGCTTATTTTTATAAATAAAACGCAATTAATTGATAATTAATCTCATTTAATGCAAATTGAGCAATTAATCGACTCTTGGGTTGATATGGTGATTTCCTGTTCGACTTTTCAATCTCAGGTCGATTGCAAACAAATGTAATTTAAATAAAATTAATATAAGAATGATATGGGTTCTTTGAACAACTAAAAAGTCAGAAAGAATTTTATCTAAAAAGTACAATACCTACAAATAAATTCTTAGTTATTAACACATAAATATTTGATTTTTTTTTTGTTAGGAGATATACAACAGTAATTAAACGTTTATGTGACCAAAGCTTAAAAGATGGCGTGAGTCCGTCTTCATTGGAACGACACGATCAGTTTGAGAAAATGGCCGCCATGTCACACCTCAAATTTTATGTTAATGGTTTTTTGTCACTTTTCCTTAAATAAAAGATTCTTAATTTGAGTGTCCACAGTTATAATAGTTGTTAATCACTTTTTCTTCGTTGTATTGTAATTGAAACGGTGTTGTGCGTTTATTATAGTGTGGTGTTATGCAGGGGCTGCTCGTTCTTAGGGCGCTAAGGCGCGTGCCCTCCAGTTTAAATCATATCACTAAACAATCCATTATCACCGCTCGTGCAAAGTCATTATATCTTTATTTAATACTTCGGACGAGAAAATGTTTTCGTGTTAGGTAATAGCAGAAATGTTTTCGGAACAGCATCACGGCGCTCTTCCAATCGCGCCCATTTCTCCATCCCGCACTCTGTACAACGTTGAATGAACCTGTAAGCTTATAGGCGGTATTTCCACTGGCAATTGGCGCGTCTCCTATCGCGCCTCGTTAAGCAAAAAGTGACGTGATTCACTCCGTACAACTAATCGCAGACTATTAATAGTCTGAGATTTCCTCTTTTAGGTGTTTAGACTTTCTCCACTGTGATTAATTCAGCGCAGGCATTTGTTTAGTGTTTAGGTTTTGAGTGTGTGTATTTATTTAATAGCGTCACGAATAATTTAGGTAAATCTTGTAGTGTCGAATTATTAGGTTTTGTTTTATCATTTTACCCAAGTGTCTGCAGGGAAGAAATAGAAAAGGAGATACAAGCTTCTGAATTTGTGGCAATCGAATGTGACTAGACAACCGATGTGAAAAGCCACTGCATATAGTATTAGTTTTTAAATACGTGTTTAAGGGATCGGTATACGAAACGGTTTGCGGATTTCTCAGTCCTAAAGGTAAATATGCAAAAACCTTAGCAAAGTGCATAACGGACAACATAAATCGTCTTCTACACACATCACAGGGAACGTTAATAGTTGAGACTTACATGGCGTTAATGTTATGTGTGGTTCTGTTGTACAGTGTACTGGCAAAAATTAGAGAAGTGTATCCGCTTGCATAATTTGTATACTGTTACACTCATCAAATAATTTGTTATTAAGTTAGAGTTCTTTCTCAAATCTGTCTGCCTTTTGGCATTCAAGCACTTTTGTCACACTCATTTCTACAAACGAACGTTTTGGAGGAAGTAATGTAAGCCAGGTTACCCAGAGTTTCTATAACAAAATGGAATTACTACATACGTGCAATCAACGTTGTGTACGAAAACCAATATAATTTGGAAGAATGTTTTGGAATTTTGAAGAAAATTGTACAAACAAACTCTCAGTTAATGAAGGAATGGTCACAGAAGGACTCTTCTGAACAAAAATTTCATGTTCTGGCTAACTTTTTTCCATAGGATTCTATGAACATAATATACCAATAACTACAGAGTAGGAACAATGGTAGTGTAATGTAGCAAAGTGACATCAGAATTTTTGAAAATGAGATGTAGAAAGGGAGGGAGAAAATAAATAAAATAGAAACACAAATAAACGAGGATTCCTTGAGTAACCAAGGAAAAGGAACAATAATGTTGGATGCAGCACTAGAATAGGGGATGCAAAAGAAGTATGTGACATCATTATAACTCAAGTAAAAGGTAGATTTACTTACACGGGACACCGGGTGGCAGCTTCGTTGATGTCCAATGACAGCTTATTTCCACTTTTTTCTACAAACTGAAGACAAAGTTTAGCGAGTGATTCAGCATTACCCTTTCTTACAAGAAAACAACGTTCGGAGTGAATTGAAACAATTATATTAGCCTATATTATATTAAAGGCACAATAAGACTTCGTAACTTTATGAAAGAAAACAATCTTACGTCAGTTTTCAAAGATGTATTGAAACTTATAAAAATTATCATAATTACCCCTCTGATAACTGCCAAACCTGAGCGCTGCTTTCTGACTCTGAAAAGACTAAAAACTTTCTTGAGAAATACAATGAAAAACGAGAAACTGAATGCTCTTGCGATGCTATCTATCAACAAGGAACTTGTTAAAGAAATGAAGAACTTTGATGATAGAGTGCTAGAAAAATTCATTAATTTATAAGAAAGGCGAATGGACTTTCTCTATAAATAAATGAGCTATCATAAAAATGATAGCTATTAGAGTGTAGCTATCATAAAAATAACAGTAGGCCTATAGTGTAAATATAGTGTATTACTTTTTTGTGGGAACAGTATAGACATTTTTCTGGACACTTTCGACATTAAAGAGACAGTGAAGAGACTACGAATGTGTCTAGTTATGTTTATTAATAAAATCGCGGACTATCTACAGCAGCTCACAATGTTTGAGTTGAGTTCAAATTTCTATAAAGCCTAAAGGCCGCGCCCTCCAGCCTCTTAAGTCACGAACCGCCACTGGTGTTATGTTTAACAGTGCTTAGGTTAGATAGTTAGGCTCACCAAATTTACGTAGGAAAGTTCACTTTTAAATCATACTTTACTTGTTCTTTTGCGTTCTTCGTTTAAGGAATTATTATATCTTAAAATTAATATGAGTATAGTTTTTTCTTATTTTTCGGCTGGTTTCTTCTCAACATATATTTTTTTTATTTCACTTAGATCTGATACTTTTAAATTATAGTTTTTTGCTGTACAGTGCTGACCCGCTCGTCTTTATGTCTAACAATCAACTCTCGCCGTTTCTTCATCATTCAAACGGATTTGACCAGTTTTTATCAAATTCTGATTGGTTTATTGGGATGAACTCTGAGTCATGTGACTTTGTTTGTTCAAAATAAAGTGCCCCTTCACCTCCCAGTCTAATTTACTCCCTAGCTATAATATAAATTTACTCAGTTTAGTCTACTTAGTTAAATTCCTTATTTTATTTTGAACAATTTGATACTAGACATAATGCCAGTAGCCTCAATATTAAGTGATTTACCACTTTTACAAAAGACTCTGCTTATAGGCTTTTTTAGTCATTTGACTTATATAGAATTATTCTACATTTTTTTTATTGTCTACTAAGTTGTAGTTATTATATAAAAAGAAAACATTGAATTAACAATTCTTGCTCATTTCATTACTTAACAGTGGTTTGATCATGTATTAGGTAATTTGAACATTACTTTTAATGTTTGATCTTTATTAGGCCATAGTTCTTTAATACAATTGAACCGGTTTAAAATTATCGTGTAAACCCTTTGATTACTTCCAAAAAATTTGATTACCATTGTAACAGATAACCTATTTGTTCATTTTACAATATTGCATGGATTTACATTATTTTATCCCCTTGTTTACTATTTATTTACAATAGTTATGGGTTTTGATATTGGCCTATGTACTGGTATTAGTTTCATGAACAAGTTTCCAATCATTTCTAATTACAGTTACCCTTTCTGACTGATTTACTAAGAACCCTTTAACAGTTAAGTTGTTACATTAATAACCTTAATAACTATGAGAACCAGCTTAATGTTATATAACATTAGATTAACAGAACAAATGATATCTTATCCTATTAGTGTACTTTCAGGACTACATATCTCTAAGTTTGATTGAACATTCAAGTAGCTAAAACACAAATCTTACTAAAACTATGTAACCCCTCTTTCAACTTTTAGACTTTATTAAAAAAAAACGTTTTTCTTATTTTTATTTTATTTTATTTATTTATTTTTTTTTTTTTTCGAAAGAGGGGCCACTAGTTATTTAAAACTAGGCCAGAGCCTAGGGAAGCCAAAACTGCGCTGGGTCCAGTATGACGGGACTTGCAATTAAACTCGTTGTTTAGCAACAATAACAATTTTATTCACTATTTCAAATAACATGCAAGTATCACTCCCTGTCTTTACACTCCTCTGAAAATATGCACGTATCATCTCATCAAAATATAATGTATGTAAAACATCAGCATAATAGTATCTCCCAAGTATAAATAATATATAACATCGATCAATATAAATACATAAATACACATAAATAAATAGTTACATAAATACACATAGTGCACACATATCGATATACACACATATATATACTACACACATGTTCACCTGGCAGGCAACTCATAGACATTTAACCATACCGCCGAAGAATACCATCTTCAGTATCAGTGACCTAGATCCCCATCCCAAACTACTGTAAAAGGGTAAAGTGCCCAGCCTCCATAAAAAAACTTTCATAAACCAATCCATTAACCAGTCCGGTTATGACTGCTTGCAACCAATGAAATTATCACAAGAATTCAAAATTTTAGAAAGGTTCCCCAGATAGGACTGCGCCATGGCCAGGTCAACATGGCTGCACGGCCGTACGAATGTATAACAGAATTTATGATTGGAAGTAAGAATCAATAGTGTACTCATATTAACAACTGAACTAGTAGTACACTGGCTATGGCAGTAAAAGAACTGAATAAAATTTCACTTATATTGAATTATTACTGAGTTAAGATAATTTTTATAAAATATATATAATAACAATTTTAATTAAAAACTTTATAACATCAGCCCCTAATAAAACACATTTGAGTTGTTCCTACAGAATTGGCTAGGCCACAGGCGAGGCCATGCGCACCACCAGATCCAGCAACCTACAACATGCTATAGACCTGTTACTAACGGCACCTACGGGTGACGTCCACAGGTTACAGCACCTCCCCAAAGCTTTAAATAAAAAAAAACGAAACGCATATAGCTATGAATACCCTTAATCAATGCAAGCATAATTCACCTCCCCCCCGATAAATCAGTAATCTTAAGTCACACACACTTTTACCCTTAAAGAAAATTTCGCAGCAAAATTCGGTAGCGCATGACCCCGTCCGGGCTCACACTTACTCAGGGGGGGCTTAAGCCTTAGTAAAATACACTGACAAAATTTACAAGCACTAATTGTCTCGCTGGACTTGTGTCCCAACAACTTTAACTGGAGATGTTCCAGGAAGAGAATAAGATGTTCTACATTGTAGAGGCCAAAATATATATAAATGGGTTAAATGTCACCTGGTAAAATCCGGCACAAAACCTGATGTATTGTCCATTTCTTCCTCCCGACGGCACAGACGGAGAATCACTCGTGTAATACCATTGGTGGCAGATGTTCGGCCACCCGCTGAAGTGAATCGAGATTCGTCTTAGGTCGGGAACCCTGAACAATTATATATATTGACAATTACTCAAATGTTACCCAATTCACGATCCCCCTAATATTCATGACTCCAGCATAAATCACACACTACCACATGCTCAGATTAAAAGAAAATTTTGAAATTTTAAGAAGCACAGAAATTACCGTCAGTAAAAAAAATTTAGAATTAAATGACTAGTATTTATAGACAGTTCGTCAACTAAATAAACCCTTATTACAATTTCGAGATGAGTTGCAAACTTAAACAGGTTCATAATACTTATACAGTTTCATATACCTCTACATTTAGTTAATAAAACATTCTCTTACGCCCCCCTTTGGTTATAAAGAAATTATTATGATATAATTAGGAAAAATACACAGCCATAATTACTTTATAAATACTTTAGCTCAGCCAGTGTTAACTTTCAAGACATGCATACACAGAATTCAACCCGCGCTTGCCACGTGGTGACTTTCGTATATATATATATCGCATTGCATCGGCATCAATTTAAGCTAAATAACAATTCTTTTATTAAATAATAAATAAGTTACCTTGAACAGACTTACCGAAGAGTCGCGTAGTCGATTATCTAGACGTGATAGATATTAGCAGACAACAAAATCAAACTGGTGGCCGCCGGGAGAAATTGGTAGCTGCGTCGCGTTCGGCTGTTTGGTGAGTACTACCCAGAGCAGGGACAAGTAAAACGCTGCGTATCACTCCTCATAGAGCGCGCACGTATCGGCCAAAAAGTATGCAGATAACAGCGTATACTCCGCTCAAATAATTAATTCAAAAACCCTCGCAATGACCGTCACATAATTAACTGGGAAAAGGGCCGAATATTCCAAAACTCGGCACACCCCCACTCCAAAAGGGCAACATGGTTGCCCCAATTGGAACTCAGTGGTACCCTGCAGTGTACCATCCTTATATTCCATACTCAAGTTGGTATCGGTTTTACCCTCAGTCATGGCTCCCAGGAGAACAGAGGCTCAGAAGGAAAACGAAAGAGCAGAAGAAGACACGTAACGTGTAAGTGTGTAGCCACCGCAGGCTGACCTGATCAGGGCCAGCCTACGGCAAGAAAAGACAGCGAAGAAAAGACGAAAGAAGGTACGGGAGCTCCCTGAGCACTGGCCCCCCGAGACATGCCCAACTATGTTTGAGAAACCGACACAACCACAACAGGGCGGCAAGCCCTATAGTTACCAGAGGGACTAGCCCCAAAACGCCAAACAATAACCGTGTTTCAGAATCACCGAAGAAAAGGGGATCTGGTCTCCATGACCCAATAATCTCACTTGCATGTATATGTATACATATCCATAATCCCATACTACGTATGTGTGCTCCAAGGGCTCTCTACTCTTTTTTTTTTTTTTTTTTTTTTTTTTGGCAGGTTAGGAAAATCAGGAAGAAGGAAAGGGCAAGGATCATTGAAGATCAAGGCCTGGAACAGAAGGTAAGGACATGGCTCTCTCCAGAAAAAAGGAAAATTGGAGAGAACCAAGGTTCGCGCAGGCAGGGGCGCATCCCTGAAGTAGACGAACACCACTGGGACTGTGGGGAACACCTACCCGCTACCATAAATCAACTCCCTCCCCCCAGAGCACACACCTCCCCGAATAACCTCCATCCCTACCTAAATGGAGACCGGTAAGTTCCCCCCTTCTATCAGCCCGTCCGCCCGATGTGGCAGGGCTTCAACTTTGAAACGTGAGAGACTATCTCTTTAGAAGTGCCTCCGGGTTCGCCCAACCTAGCCGTCACAGGCGACGCGAACACCAGGATGCGGTACGGCCCCGACCAGCGGGAGCACAGCTTGGCGGCTCTTTTATCGGCAGCTGAGCTGATCGGGTGGCTCTGGCAGTAGACCAAATCTCCTACCTTAAAGGGATTTTGAATACGCCCCTGATTATACCGACTACGGACGCGCTCGTGCGCACGAAGCAAATTCTTCCGGGCCTCTTTCCACCTATCTGCCGTCCTAATGTCCGGATTCCTCGGCAGAAGATCGTCTATGTTCCACAAGTTGGCCAAGGGAAGCGTAGGCGAGAAACCAAACATAACTTCAAATGGAACGGCCTTATGACTGTCATGCAGGGCCGTATTGAAAGCTGTAACCACTTAACATTCTGGTCCCAGGTGGTCTGTTGCTCTGCATGATAAGCAATAAGCGCGGACCTGAGATTCCTGTTGAATCTCTCCGCGTGGGACGGCTGTGGGTAATAGGGGGAAGTGGTTACATGTTTGATGCCATTGGCGAAGCACATTCGCCGAAAATCGCCTGAAATAAATTGTGGACCATTGTCCGAGACAATGATGGCCGGAAGACCGAAGTGCTGAAATACATGACTCTGGAGCGCGCTTATGGTCAATCGAGCAGTTGCCTGCCGTAAGGGCAGTAGCCAGGCAAACTTCGAAAAAGCATCCACACAGACAAGTAGGTAAGCATTACCTGACTTGCTACGCGGGATGGGTCCCACGTAGTCGATGAATAGCTTCTCCATCGGTCTGCTCGCCACATCAGATGACAACAGCCCCAACTTGGTGTTCTGGGCAGGCTTGCTTAAGCCACAGAGATGACATGCCTTCACCCGAGTTGCTATGTCCCTATCCATGCTCTTCCAGATGAAGTGTTTCCTAATACTGGAAATGGTCTTTGAAATCCCCTTATGTCCACCTACCGGGGAATTGTGGTAATAGCTGAAGACCATGGGCACGAGTTTGCTAGGCAGCACTATCTTCGGGGCCCGTCCTTTTTTTTCTCTGCAACATAGGACGCCCCTGGACAAGAAGTAAGGGAGCTGCACGTTACCCTCTTTTAGATTTTGGATGATCGGACCCAACTCTTCATCATCTAACTGATGGGGTAACACATCAGTAAAAGCTAAAGGAAAGTCCAGTAAAACAGAACAGGGTTGCTCCGGCTGGGCTTCGCTGGGCTGGGAAAACATACGGGACAAAGTATCTGCAACCACATTTTGAGTTCCCCGAATGTGTTGCATCTTGAATTTAAAGGATGAGATCTTAACCACCCATCGTCCAATCTTACCCAGCTGCCGGGGATGAGCGAGAAGCCAAGAGAGAGCTTGGTTGTCGGTCTCGAGCAGGAACTCAGCGTGTTCCAGAAAACGCCTGAACTTAGCTAGAGCGTATACAACAGCCAAACACTCTAGCTCATAGACTGAAGTCTTCCGTTCTTGTTGGGTCAAAGTTCTAGATATAAAGGCCACAGGCTGCCTAGCACCATCAACAACTTGGGACAGAACCGCCCCGAGCGCAATCGAACTCGCATCCGTCTGGAGGATGAACGGTCTCGAGAAGTCTGGCATCCTCAGTACTGGAGGGGAAATGATGGCTTCCTTCAGGGTCTCGAAAGCCTTCTGTTGTTTTTCCCCCCATACAAGTTTGGCGCCCTTTTTCCGGAGTTCATTCAGAGGTGCCGCAATCTCCTCCGCGTTTGGGATGAAACACCGATAGAAATTGACCATCCCCACAAATCTCGCGATGCCTTTGGCTTCCTTCGGTGGGAGAAAGTCCCTGATTCCCTGTGTTCGCTCAGGATCCACAGTGACACCTCTATGGGAAATCAGGTGGCCCAGAAAAGAAATTTGTGTCTGGGCGAACTTCACCTTTTCGGGATTGACAGTGAGGCCAGCACCCCTCAACCTGCACATCACCTCTTCGAGATGACCCAAATGCTCCTCGTACACCAGCAAGTCGTCAAGATAATTGAAGACATACTTGAACTTGACATCGTGAAAAACGGTGTCAAGTAAACGGGTGAGAGTTTGGGCCCCTACCGCTAGACCCATGGGAACCCTAGTGTACTGATAGAGGTTCCACGGAACACAGAATGCCGTGTAGGGCCTACTTTCTTTCGTCAACGGAATCTGGTGATATGCAGAGTTGAGGTCAATGATGGTAAAATACCTCGCCTCACTGAACCAATCAAACGCGGAATGAAGGTCAGGAAGTGGGACCGAATCTACCTCAATATTGGCGTTGAGCTTGCGGTAGTCGATGACCATCCTATGCTTACCTCCAGGCTTGGGCACTAGGAACGCTGGACTGGCATAACTGGACTGAGAAGGTTCAATCACCCCTTGATCTAATAACTCTTGAACCTTCTCCCTCAAGATGTTCATCTTCGGAGGGGCAAATTTATAAGGGTGGGAGCGCGCCACCTTGGAGTCCGTTAGGCGGATCTTATACTCCAAGTGATGTGTGAGCCCAAGGGCCGGAGTTAATACAGTGGGGAAACGCTCACACAACTGATCTAATGCGGACCGCTGGGACTGGGAGAGGTGGTCTCTAGAGGTGTCGGGGCACTTAACCTCTTGGATATCTTGCCTGGTCCCCTGATATCCAAGGAAACGGATTACAACTCCCCGATTAAATTTAAAATAACATTGGTGCTCTTGGATGTCAATAACGAGACCACTTTTGCAGATGAAATCGGCACCAATAATGCATTCAACTCCCAGAGCAGGAGAAACCAGAAAGCTCCACACCCAAGAAACTACCCGGGAAATGGGCAGAATTTCCTGGGATGCCGTCCAGCACACTACGGAAGACTGTTCTGACCTTTTAATTAAACCCTGTCGTTCAAGGTCCTCGCACACTTTGGATAAAATGATGGATCTTGCTGATCCGGAGTCAACTAATGCTCTGAGTTGACTCTTTTTCAACTCCAACAGCAAGAAGGGGCATACGAAAGTGGGCCTAGAGATGGTTTGGAGGACCTTGATGCCCAAAGACTTGGGACCTACAACTGGCCTGGATGCGCGTACCTTAGAAGACCCGCGACAGGTAAGGGAAGACCTCCGACATATCTTCCCCTCATTGACCCTTTTCTGAATGACCTTGGGCGCCTTGGGGAGGGACGTTGGACTCGACCCAACCCCGGTACAAAATCGTCCAATGTGGCCCACTTTACCACACCTAAAACAAGTCACATTAGGTGAACGACGGCGCCTCTCGTTACAAGAGTTTCTAATTTCCGGTTCAGCACCGTGTGATGATGGAACAATTCGCCCTCCATGCGTCTCGTGTCTTACCTTATCCTTTACTACTTGATCACGGGACTCGGCAATTTCCTGGACCGTTCGGGAAACCACACACAGCCGTTCAAGGTCCGCAAAACAACGTGGACCGTCCGCGAACACCAAACGGGATCTCTCTTGGGGCGTCACCCCTTCTAGAATAACTCGAACAATATCCTTCTCGGGCAACCCCAACCTCAAAATCCGGGCAATTTTACGAATATCCTGCACAAAGACCACCAACGCCTCTTCGTTGGCCTGAGCACGATAGAACCGACTACATTTCAACAGTTCACGTTGCCGACGGGATATGAAAGAGTCCAACACCTCCCCATGGAGAGAGTCGATACTGCCACCACGACGCAAGGTGCCGGTGACCAGCTCAGCCAATGAACCCCGGCAATACGGATATATAACGGATAAGAGGACATCATCGGGCAGCCCCGGAAACTCCGCCAACTGCAGGACGATGTCCAGGAAAACCAACAATTTGCCCACATCTTCTCCATCCACCACCGGAAGTCTCTGGAGAATGCCGGAAATAGGGTTGGGTAGTTTCTGGTAACCTACCCCCGCCAGAATCACAATTCATAACCCACAACAACAAACATAAATTTCCACGAAACACCTAACACAAAACATGACTTACAAAGGAAAATCTTGAGTACTCTCTCTTCCATCAAGAGGACCCCCGGGTTCCCTAGCGCTGCGAAAACCCGAGCCACTCCAGAACCAACTCTCCGTCAGCCGCCATACTCAAAGAAGAAACGACATCAGACACTAACACTAACATACAATCCACACCACCGAACAACTACCACAACATATAACAATTCAACAAGACATTTATTATAACTTCCGTGACTAAGTCGGGTCAATGACAGTACCGACTTCCGGTCAGGCCATATCGCATCCAGTTAACCTCTCGCGCTATTACTTCATAACAATTTATAATAGGCAGCCATTTCCCCGGCAATCCCCCGCGCTCTCCGGTAAGGTCCAATCTCAACAACAATAAAATCCCCAACTAAAACGCATGCCACGTGGCGGCACCAGGTTTACAATTGAATTCCCATAGCATCTACCAATTATTTTCATTTTCAAATATTGCTGATGTTTGATGTTCTTTCCAAACTATTTCCGAGTTTGCAAGCCCCGTCACACCACAGGACCCAAGGGTTCGAGCAAAGAATCGATCGCGCTCTGCTACCATTTGTAACCCCTCTTTCAACTTTTAGACTTTATTAAAAAAAAACCTTTTTTTATTTTTATTTTATTTTATTTTTTTTATTTATTTTTTTTTCGAAAGAGGGGCCACTAGTTATTTAAAACTAGGCCAGAGCCTAGGGAAGCCAAAACTGCGCTGGGTCCAGTATGACGGGACTTGCAATTAAAATCGTTGTTTAGCAACAATAACAATTTTATTCACTATTTCAAATAACATATAAGTATCACTCCCTGTCTTTACACTCCTCTGAAAATATGCACGTATCATCTCATCAAAATATAATGTATGTAAAACATCAGCATAATAGTATCTCCCAAGTATAAATAATATATAACATCCATCAATATAAATACATAAATACACATAAATAAATAGTTACATAAATACACATAGCGCACACATATCGATATACACACATATATATACTACACACATGTTCACCTGGCAGGCAGCTCATAGACATTTAACCATACCGCCGAAGAATACCATCTTCAGTATCAGTGACCTAGATCCCCATCCCAAACTACTGTAAAAGGGTAAAGTGCCCAGCCTCCATAAAAAAACTTTCATAAACCAATCCATTAACCAGTCCGGTTATGACTGCTTGCAACCAATGAAATTATCACAAGAATTCAAAATTTTAGAAAGGTTCCCCCAGATAGGACTGCGCCATGGCCAGGTCAACATGGCTGCACGGCCGTACGAATGTATAACAGAATTTATGATTGGAAGTAAGAATCAATAGTGTACTCATATTAACAACTGAACTAGTAGTGCACTGGCTATGGCAGTAAAAGAACTGAATGAAATTTCACTTATATTGAATTATTACTGAGTTAAGATAATTTTTATAAAATTATATAATAACAATTTTAATTAAAAACTTTATAACATCAGCCCCTAATAAAACACATTTGAGTTGTTCCTACAGAATTGGCTTGGCCACAGGCGAGGCCATGCGCACCACCAGATCTAGCAACCTACAACATGCTATAGACCTGTTACTAACGGCACCTACGGGTGACGTCCACAGGTTACAGCACCTCCCCAAAGCTTTAAATAAAAAAAAACGAAACGCATATAGCTATGAATACCCTTAATCAATGCAAGCATAATTCACCTCCCCCCCGATAAATCAGTAATCTTAAGTCACACACACTTTTACCCTTAAAGAAAATTTCGCAGCAAAATTCGGTAGCGCATGACCCCGTCCGGGCTCACACTTACTCAGGGGGGGCTTAAGCCTTAGTAAAATACACTGACAAAATTTACAAGCACTAATTGTCTCGCTGGACTTGTGTCCCAACAACTTTAACTGGAGATGTTCCAGGAAGAGAATAAGATGTTCTACATTGTAGAGGCCAAAATATATATAAATGGGTTAAATGTCACCTGGTAAAATCCGGCACAAAACCTGATGTATTGTCCATTTCTTCCTCCCGACGGCACAGACGGAGAATCACTCGTGTAATACCATTGGTGGCAGATGTTCGGCCACCCGCTGAAGTGAATCGAGATTCGTCTTAGGTCGGGAACCCTGAACAATTATATATATTGACAATTACTCAAATGTTACCCAATTCACGATCCCCCTAATATTCATGACTCCAGCATAAATCACACACTACCACATGCTCAGATTAAAAGAAAATTTTGAAATTTTAAGAAGCACAGAAATTACCGTCAGTAAAAAAAATTCAGAATTAAATGACTAGTATTTATAGACAGTTCGTCAACTAAATAAACCCTTATTACAATTTCGAGATGAGTTGCAAACTTAAACAGGTTCATAATACTTATACAGTTTCATATACCTCTACATTTAGTTAATAAAACATTCTCTTACGCCCCCCTTTGATTATAAAGAAGTTATTATGATATAATTAGGAAAAATACACAGCCATAATTACTTTATAAATACTTTAGCTCAGCCAGTGTTAACTTTCAAGACATGCATACACAGAATTCAACCCGCGCTTGCCACGTGGTGACTTTCGTATATATATATATATCGCATTGCATCGGCATCAATTTAAGCTAAATAACAATTCTTTTATTAAATAATAAATAAGTTACCTTGAACAGACTTACCGAAGAGTCGCGTAGTCGATTATCTAGACGTGATAGATATTAGCAGACAACAAAATCAAACTGGTGGCCGCCGGGAGAAATTGGTAGCTGCGTCGCGTTCGGCTGCCTGGTGAGTACTGCCCAGAGCAGGGACAAGTAAAACGCTGCGTATCACTCCTCATAGAGCGCGCACGTATCGGCCACAAAGTATGCAGATAACAGCGTATACTCCGCTCAAATAATTAATTCACAAACCCCCGCAATGACCGTCACATAATTAACTGGGAAAAGGGCCGAGTATTCCAAAACTCGGCACAACTATACTATTAATTAACATTAAATAAGAATATTTTATTCAGTTCACATTGTTTTTATATCATTTCATTCATTATTGTTTTGTTCTCACTTATGACATCCCCTTACCTTGTACATAGTTATTGGCCTATAGGTTTTGAGGACTTGGAATATAAATTCCCTTTGTAACACTAGTTTCTCACATGCTTTATATTTGCATTTTACTGGTGATATTAAAGGAAAAGGAAAAACACTTAGTTTCTTGTGTTATCACTAGTTAACATTTCACTGATGTGGTTTTGTTTGTCGCACAATTAGATAAATGTGTTCACTCAACTTTTTTTATTATCTGGCCCCTTCCTGTTCACCTCCTTATCTAAGTATGATTCCAATTTTAGTTACATAGTCTTATATCTAACACTTTCCCTTAACCTAAGGTACATTGTTTCATTCTTTAATAGTATTTTACTTTTTGTTATTTTATAATGCGTTTACTCTTATTTCTATAATTATTTTGTTTATTTGGTATGTATTTTCTTTATGTAATGGGAAGGAAAGTCACGTTACAATATTACGAACTAACAATAGGCTATTCACCAACAAATTTAATAATGACCCAAACTGCACGTAAAGGCATTATTTGAATGGATTCGTGTCTACTATTGTAGTAGTTTCGTCTATGTTGTACACTCACTAAAAGTACTGAAATCTGAAGTACCAAATACGACAATAAGTACTAATATTCATTACAATATTTGGGAAAATACAAATGTTTGGACAATTTGTATTCAAATTAAAGTTCCTCAAAACGGTAGAATTATTACAAAATCTATATTTATTAAAAACATAGAAACATTAGACATATTTTTTCATAGAAGCAAACTGTGACCTCAGAAGCTAAAGAATACCATTGACGTTTTGGGTCCTTACAGTACTTTAGTGTTACCGCTTCATTTAATTCTACCTACAGTGTTTAAGTATCCGTAACAAGCAGCCAGAATACAATTGGGATTTAGAGGAGTATTTTAAACACAGAATATTTTTCAGACACTTCAATTAAGAAGACGTTACTCGACTACCTTCAGTAATTAAACTAATTGACCTATGAATTATTGCTTCTTCGCGTATCTTGTTAGAAATCAACTTTTCTTCGATATGTACCTGATATTTTAAAGTTGAAACAAAACACGGAATTATAGGCATAATGACATTATTTTCAGAACGGCTGACAAATAGCAATTATTTGTGTTATAGTAATATCATGTTGGGTAGGAAGCACTTCCTGATCGTCGACATTAGACTGATTAACGTCGGATTTTTAGCACTATAGCTTCTCACAAAATCACACAGTCATTATCTTCTTTGAACATTTTCGTACACGCAGTACATTTTCAAGCATTTTAAAAATTATTTATTCGTTGTCATGGTTCAAACAGAATTCACAGTATAGTTCGAAAATTATTGTCAGAAATAAACCTATTTACATTTAAATAACTTGAATCTACTGAATGCTACTATCATCAGATACTGAAATTACTATAGCAAACTTTAGTTTGGAAAGGAGTGTTGAGTCAAGACCATAAAAAGTGGATTGCAATTGGCGAAAAGAATTTAAAATATAGTAAACGAACTTGAAGTTTGTAAGAACCAAAATCATGTTTTGAAATACCTACTGCATTGCCATATGCTATTCTACTATAAGCTATTGAAGAGAAATTAACATTTTTAAAAATTTCCTTTTTGGAATATTTGAAGAATAGTTTTATAATTATAGGATACCTTAATCAGGCAAATTGGATTAAGAAAAGGGAAATACAAATTTTAGTTTTAGGAAAATTGTTAGTTAATAAAATAAAATTTGGGGAACAATCGACTGAGAAAAATGTCCGGAAGTCATTTAATAATATATTATTTTTAATTCAAACATATTGGAGAATTTTCAAAAGTTTCCAATTATCAAAAATTTGAGTTACCTAGTTTTAATTAAGTTTATTAGTTAAATTATCTAACTAACCAACCAATAATTAAATATTTACCTAACAATTCAAAGAATTTATTTTGCAATATGTAAATTTAACATGAAACGGCTCTTAACATAATGGCTTACTCTGCATATATTTTAAATTTGTATGTTAAACATCTATCTGCAACACTTCTCTACAAACATTTCACAATTATAAATTATACTTTAACTTTAAATATTGTACAGTGTAGACATATGAAGATTTTTATATTATATATTTTTATGAAGATGTTATAATCTAATTCTAATAAATAAGTGTTATAAAATTATTAAATGATTTAATAAAAGTTCAGTTTTGCTTAATAAACTAACAGTGTAATCGTATATAATAAAGGGTATTCAGAACGTACTGTTTCAAAAAATCTGTATTTTAAAATTTAATTTGACATTGTACACAAATTCATAAAGTTCACTGAAAGCTGAATATTTTAAATTGTAACATTCAATTAAGCTTCAAAGAATTTCCAAATTTAATTAATTATGTTATCAGTTGTTGTAGACGTTGGTATATCTTCTATTACACCGTGGTTATTATCAGTTTCTTTATCAGAAGATACGCGATTGTTTTCCTTTGTCATTTCTTCAAGACTGTCACCATCTGTCATGTCTTCGCAAATATCATTATCGATGTTTACGTTGTTATTGTAACTGACTTCAGTGTCTACTTCGTCCCAACGCTCTGGAATCGGATACACTGCAGGTTTTCCTGGATTAGTTTTTAGACAAATTTAAGCTTGAAGGCAGGTTTGGAAAAGTACCGTAAGATCCTTTGCTGTTTAACTTGTTTTCATGCTTTACTTAACACATGACTTGCGCCTAGGAGCCAATTTTATTTTATTCTGTAAGATAAATACACAATTTTAGTACACTTAAGTTGGGGAATGGCATTATGGGTTGCGCTGTTATCAATAAAAAGTATTATCTTCCTGTTAGCAGAAACAATTTTTGACTAGTACAACAATCTACTTTTGAAAAAGCTTATTGGTTATCCATGTTTTTGTTGCTTCGTAATTGATGAAAACAATTTTAATGATTTGTTGACATTGATTGTTTCTTGTCAGCTTGTCAATTTTCTCAGTTTTGTTGACTTTTCTACCATTAACAGAGAAAGTTTTTTCGAGCCATCTATTTTTCCCCTACCAAATTCGTTACTTTCTTTACAGTTTTTTTTATAACGTTCTTCCTTAAAAGGAAATGTTTTGTTAGGCACACTTTTATAGGCAGTCAATAAAAAAATGTCTTTTGCAATAGATGTACATAAATTAAAATATTGCTATATTCATACTAACTGTACTTAAAATCTTTGTTGAATCGCGATATACTTTATTTTAGAAAATGTGCACTTAGGCTAATACATTTTAATATATTATTTTTAACCCCATATGATACGTTCCATTGAATGTAATTATCATATCGTGTTATATTTAATGTTTAAGCTGAAACTGCACCTAAACTTGAAATTAACAGTTTAGAAAATTAAAATTTTATATAGTAAATATTTAGGAAAATGAATTTAGTTCAACTCCTTATTGCCTTAACACCTAATATTTTCTAAATGCTTTTGATTAATGATCACTATTTAGATCTTATGTAAGATAGCATTAATTATAAAAAACGTATGGTTTATTTCTTGAAGATTTACTAATTACTTTGTAAATATAAATATAAATGTGTATGTGTGTGTGTGTGTGTGTGTGTGTGTGTGTGTGTCCGCACGTGTAGAACTCAAAGTATTTGTTTCTATATTTATTAATAATATTTACAGTATTCGTTAACTTAGAAATTTGTAGTGTCAATTTTATCAGAAAAACATATACACTTTGAAAAATATAAATTGTTTAAATGTGGCGGCAGAGTTAGAATTAGCGTGTATGTAATCAAGAGGGCTAGCATTATCTATGTCTCACGCCAGTCAGCTCTCCACATTTGTATAAGCCTGTACTTGAAAGCATTAATGGCACACTTTATCTTCTAACAACAGAGAGCTGTTACTAATTACCCGCATGCCTGTGTAATATTTTTAGATTCCTAAGGTCTGCCATTTTATAACCCAGTGTAAAGCAAACGTTTGTATTGATTATACAAAAAAAGTTTTTAAATACTCTTGTATTTAACAATGATTAGAAACAAATGCACTAAAATGGAAAAACTAAATTCTCGTCACGTATAATAATTAGAAAATTAAATAAATGCATTAAAAGTAAAAAGATAAATTTATCGTGTATAATTAGTTGAAAAGTATAGTAGTTTTAAATGTTTTGAAAAATAAAAACATGGGAACCTAGTCACAAAAACAGTTTTGTTTATACTAAACTATCTATGAATAATTAATAGAGAAAATTTTCAAATTATACATAGTGTGCATTTCATTATCATAATAATTGTAAGCCATTGACATAAACAAAACACCAGGCAAAGTTATATTTAATCATTTTTATCTTAAAAACTTACAAGAAATGTTTCTGAGACAAGCGCCCAACGCTTGTTTTTCAAAACCTTTAATGCTTTTTAAGTTTTAAATTAATTTAGAGGATGAGACCTTATCATTTTCAATTTAGTCCATTTATAATTTTTCTAATTATTATATACGTAATGGAAATTTAAGTTTTCCTTTTTAATGCATTTTTTAAAATCATGCTTAAATAAAGCGTACTCGAAAAATTAAAAAGTGTTTTTTCTGTTATATTTTTCTAGTGTTGTTTTGATTTTATAAATAATTCTAAACTTTCGAAAATGGTGATTTGTTTATATAATTATTATTACTGACAACATTTTTTATTAACTTAATAAAATCTGTCCGTCAATAATTAATTGGAAGATTCCACCAAATTTCTCATTATTTAAAATATTGACTGAAATTTATCGGGAATTGGTAATGCATAAATTAAACTTTCCATTTCATGTAATGCGGTAATGTTACACGGTTTTTTCCGGTTAATTTTGTGCAGCCTAATTCTTTAATTTGCAGTCCTTCTGACGACCATACTATACTAAGTCCTACCTAGTAAGGCCTGGCCTTGTGAAAACGTTTTGGTCCAAGTAAATAACTCAATAATCTACAGTGCCACCATGCCTTTTGATACCTCGTTGTTCAAGTAAAATTCGTGTTTACCGATAAGGAAAACATACCAGAGACAAAGAAAGCAAAAAAAGCAATCAGTCAATTGTGTGTGTGTATGTGTGTGTGTGTGTGCTGAAAGTTGCAATATGTTTGGACTACATTGCACTGTCATCGAAGACAAGCGTGTATGCAAATTTTCAGATTCATAGCGTATAAATAAGTGGCTGAAAAATCAAACACTAATTTCCACCCATGGCGACATGAAGGGCAAGTTAAATAAAAGCGTATAACAACCAGTGTCTACGAGCACTGCACCATTCAAGTGAATCAAATAGCAAATTTTAACTAGTCGATCATTCATACAGAGTTTACCGTTCCTTTAGAAAAACAAGATAAGTAGATTGCGTAGTCTATACAATTTTGGTTTCAATAACAAAAATCGCACAATAAAATTTAAGTCAGCTTCGGCCGTCAATTGATATATGTATCAACAATGTGCATTCCTAAAAATATTCTTTCCGTCTTACTCAGGTTATTTATTGATTCCGAAAATTGAATACCAAACGTTCAATCTACGTTTTTGCAGTGACCATCATCTAAGAATAAAGTTCAAATTTATTAATTAGTTATTACATTTCATTAAATATTTTCGTACTTATTAATAAATTAATAAACATTAATTTTGCCATAATAATTAATTTTAAATACAATAATAATACGTGTTAATACATAAATAACACTATACAGTATAAATTATTGAAATTGTAATATAAAAATTCACAATACAGGTCATGTGACTAAATTCAAATGTATATAAAGTTTGTGTGATATTTCTGTGTTTTTCTACAACTACTAAAGCAACAACTAGCTGATTTCAGAATATAGTAAATTATAATTTTGTATTTGTCTCATACAAGTATTAAACTTCAAGTTTATTACCGACAGATATAAAGATCTATGAATTTAACAACTGTAACGTTTATGCCAACTTCACGAATAAAAGTAGCTTACCACTCAGGATGTGTCTATAGCCAGCGTCTTCACAAATTCTCTCATAGGAAGTACAATTTAATGCTAATTCGTATCAAGAGGAGAAGTCGTATTTTCAGAGTCTGTTTACTTTCGCTGTCGCAAGCCGCATTACGCAGTCAATAACTTATCCACTCTCGCGTTCTGACAACAGAAACTCGTGTGCAATGGCACTGTAAAGTAGTACTTCAGTGAATTCTGAAAACTAACATATTAGGTCCCAAGACTTCTGTCCCATGTCACAAGTTATGAAAAACTAGGAGGCAGATGAGTAATCACTTTGTTAAAAAAAACATAATAGTTCCTAGGACAGAGCACACTTATGGTGTTGTGGGTGAAATCTGATTATCGGTTTTCAAACAGGAATGATGTAAGAACTTAACTTTAAAAAGGATAAGCCCGAATTCGATACAACCATAGCCGTACTGTAATGGTTACTTGGAAAAGATAACTAGCAACAAGATGGTTGGCGAATTCAGTGGGCAAAATTAGCTCTCTAAGAGCGGAGGAAATATTCAAGCAACAAATGTATAAAATTGTACTGCAGGTGAACTGAAAGTCTTCTCTTTAAACGATAACATAGAAGTCCTATTTTGGGAAGCTGTCGACGGCGAACGTCACAGAGAACGTTATAAACGTAAATCAGAAAGAAACCTGATACAAAAGAATAAAGGTAACCATAGCCTACACATACTTTAAACCTACAATTAAACCTACCTGTTTCTTGAATACTTAATTTTTCTTAGACACCACTATTGTGAAAGCACACAATTACTCTGTGTTTAACTCTTTTTATACTTGTTCCAGAACTGGTACTGGTGTCAAAATAATTACACTATTTGTCTTGTAAACATAAAGGTATTTCTAATTAAAGTAATGTCCTTCAAGAAACTCAAACTGAATAATGCATGTGTAGTAAGTAAAGTCGTTTTACTATATATAGTTTGCAAAAGTTATGATTATTTTTAATGCAAAAAATATGGAAAATTTTACACTGACATATAAAACGAATTCAAGTGAACAATTAATAATATCTTTAAATTTTATCACAGTTAGGTGTTAAATTGGATGTAATTGGAAACCCTGCGTATTTTAATAGTAAGGAAAAATTAAAAGATGGTGAACCGCCCCCTGAATTTTATAAAGTATTTAAACGGATTGAAGTAATTTTTGTACTCAAACTGCATTAATGGGTGAAAATATGTACTGTTGTTTTAACGATGATTCATGTTATACAGTGTGTATGTGTTATACTCAAACCGGATTAGGCCAATGACCGAAATGTTTGCGAACGACGCGATGTGGACAGACCAAAATTCCCATAACGCGACGTGAGCATTTGTATTCGGTTATTGTCCGAAACTAAATGTCCACAACGCGTTGTGGGTAAACGCAGTTGCTCAAAACCGATGTAGATTTCCTTCGGACTTGGCGCAAAATGGTATTACCCACAACGCCTCGTGGGTACGAGCGTTTGTCCACAACGCGTTGTGGGTATTCTGTATTTCCACAAAGACCGCAAATATGGGCACGGGCAACGTTCATCACTGCGTAATTTGTTTTACTCTTTCATGTTTTAATATTTTTGGTTCACTTTTGTTTTTGGGTTTTTTATTTTTATTTTTTATTTTTAAGCAAGGTTACATATTTATTGTCAGTGACAACTTTTATAGTCAGTACTGTAATTATACTCTCTAGTTAAAAAAAAAAAAACAGTTTTACCTAATTTATGTTCTTCTTTAAACGCTAATATATTGTTACGACGGTCTACTTCATCGTCGTCGGTACAGTGGAAAACAAAATACAAGACACCAATTAAGTCACTAATCACCAGCTTTAATTCTCACAGTTAAACAGTTCGTAATTAACAACACTGCCTCTTACAACAAGTCAAATAAAAATTATTCACACGCAAATAAATGTCAACTAATAATAAAACACAATTGTTTTACAATATACTGCCCGACTATAAAACACAGCACTTCACTAATATCCACTTGAACGTACAAAGTAATATCGCTCGATAATCACTCCACAATAACTGTAAATATATCGCCACTATACTGAAAACTAAGGCCGCTGCCGCCATGTATTTATACCTCCACTCACAGACCAGAACGTTCCAAACTACGTCTTAGCGGCAGTGTGTACTACATAATTAATAGCGGCCTTGACACAGTCCGCGCGGCTGGCGACTTCGAGAAAACTCTCGCGAATGCGTCTACATTCACGTATGCCACACACATTAGAGCGAGATTCTTCTGGCACATTCGACAAACACGTAGACTGTTATGTAATGTCGTAACACTCCATTCTCCTTAAGCCTGTTCGTCCCGAACTGGCAAACCGTCTCCGATGTAATACTAGGCCAGGCGATCTAGGTGGACGTCCTTGCGAAAGATAATTCTCCGGTTCTACGATTTCAGTCTCGTGCTATCCGAACATCACGTTCCCAGGAATGCGAGTCTTCCGCTCAACCACTAGTTTCTTTGGATCACTCCAGCATATACTGATCACCTAAACGCCACTGGCTGATCCAAGTTTGTTTGGTTCTCGTCAGCAACCTCTTGCGTAACCTCATCTTCAGCCACTTTGCCCTCGGGCGCTTCTATCAGCTCAGGAACAAGCAAGAGTTTTGTCTCGACACCTATAGTTGCCTTTCCAATCACTTCTTTTGTCGTTACACTTATTTGTATTTCTTCTGCTAGTTCGTCCTCCATTTCCGCTTGCAATAGGGAGGGTTTCTCTTGACCAGACCTATTGACTTTTTGTTCGACTAATGCCTCTCGCTTAATCGAATAGTTGGTAGACCCTGTCATTTTAGCCATGCAAAGCTTTATCTGCTCTTGGCCAAACTTCAGGACATTCTCTCTTAAGTCCACAACGAATCAGTAAGCATTCGTAATGTCCGAGCCAAGAATCACTTCATCGACAACGTCTGCAACAAGCATTTGGTGGCTAAACTCGAGAAGACTAAGGCGTACACGTACGTATACCTTTCCTAGCACCTTGACGGGGATTCCAGTCACAGTCTGTATTGTACAAGAGCTAATTTGAGGCCGTTGGTTACTGATTAAGTCAGGGCGCAAAATGGACACTATTGCGACCGTGTTAACTGTAAATGATGTTTGTTTACCTTCCGCAAATCTATTAACAATCAAGTTTCCCCTGGTCTTATGTAGCGTGGAAACAGTGTGCTGTTCTGGGGCTTTACTTCTTAAATTGGTGCGATCACTCTCTTCTCTCGGTAACTTCTTCTTCCAACAGTCTACCTGTAGATGACCACGTTTCCCACAGTTTTGGTCTTCTGTTTTTTCAAATTGTTGCGACTCTCTTGAACTTTTGAATTGTTTGTCCGAAAACAATGTTTTTCTGCACCCATCGTAACGGCACTGTGATACAGGGATCTTCTGAGTGCAATGTGATGGCACAAACCCACTAATGTAGCGGGACGCTAACTTGGCAGCTTTATACTCTAGGGCGTGAACAAGAGCTTCTGAGCTATTTCGGTGCCTTACCATTCGTAACAGTTGCTGAAGTTCACAATCTCCGATGCCATCAATAAATGTCTGCACCGCAAACCTTATTCGAAAATCTTCTGGTGCTTTAGGATAAGCCAATCTAATCAATCTGTCGATACTTGCTTCACACTCTTGAAGACTCTCCCCGGAACGTTTCGTCTTGTTCTCAACTGAACGTAGTACACATCTCGCAAATATTTATCACCATACCGTAATTCCAGAGCTTTTATCAATTCGGCATAGGTGTTTTGGCTGTCAGGTGGCACATTCTGTAGTAATTCTGCCGCTGGTCCTTTTAAAGCGAGAACGACTGAGACTGCCTTGTCTTTCTCTGTCCAATTATTTGCGCATGCAGCAGTTTCAAAATGGCGGAGTTGCCCAGTGACTGCTTCCGTCAAAGGTTGGAGCTTTGACATGAACTGTCCCTACTGCAGGCATAGTGACTTTCTCTACTGACTAATTTTCTGTGTCCTTTTCTGTCTTTATCATTGGTACAGTCTGTTCAGAAATTTGTTTTGGTTGTATTTTCATGAACTGTTTAACTTCATTTTTAATTTTCTCTTTTATAATCGCCATTGAGTTTTCTACTACAGATATTTTTGTTGGCATAACTTCTTACACACTCAAGACAGATTTATCTACTTCAGCTATTTTATTTGACATGGATTCTTCTACGTCAGATATTCTGGTAATCTGATTATTAAGCTCACTTCGTAATTCATGTACGTCACCACGTCGGAAGCTCAATTCTGCTGTAGTATGTTCTTGCATCTGCTTTTCCTCTTGAATTAAGGCTTTGATGTCATCTGCTTCCTGCTTACGTTTTTCATCCTGTCGTTTTTGGCTTCTTCTGTCTCCTGTCTGCGTTTTTCATCGTGCCGTTTTTCTGCTTCTTCCGCCTCGTGCCTGCGTTTCTAATCCTGTCGTTTTTCTACTTCTTCTTTCTTGTCTTTTGTTCTTCTTTTTGTCGTCTTTCTGCATCTTCCTGTGTCTGCCGCAGCAATATTTGGAAAGCTTCCATCATCTGACTTGCATCCATTGTTTTCCGATTAATTACGAATTACACTCGTCTTGTAAAAAGTGTTCACAGTTTCCACTGTTAACCGTTCTATCCCAGTTCTGACACCACTGTTACGACGGTCTACTTCATCGTCGTAGGTACAGTGAAAAACAAAAGGCAAGACACCAATTAAGTCACTAATCACCAGCTTTAATTCTCACAGTTAAACAGTTCGTAATTAACAAAACTGTCTCTTACAACAAGTCAAATAAAAATTGTTCACACGCAAATAAATGTCAACTAATATTAAAACACAATTGTATTACAATATACTGCCCGATTATAAAACACAGCACTTTACTAATATCCACTTGAACGCACACAGTAATATCGCTCGATAAACACTTGACAATAATTGTAAATATATCGCCACTATACTGAAAACTAAGGCCGCTGCCGTCATGTATTTATACCTCCGCTCACAGACTAGAACGTTCCAAACTACGTCTTAGCGGCAGTGTGTACTACGTAATTAATTGCGGGCTTGACACAGTCCGCGCGGCTGGCGACTTCGAGAAAACTCTCGGGAATGCGTCTAGAGTCACGTATGCCACACACATTAGAGCGAGATTCTTCTGGCACATTCGACAAACACGTAGACTGTTCTGTAATGTCGTAACAATATGGTTAATTTCCTCCAATATTTTTAATAACCAATACTTAAGTTGTATAGGTTCAAATCTCTATTGTTGAATTTCAAGAAAACTGTTCCATCATCCTACAATGTTTAGCATATTTAATTACTACAACGTCAACAGAAATCCAGGTAGGTTTTCTGTTACCACTGACTTTTCTGTGATTTGTGACTCCTCTCGTGATTCCAATAACCACTTTAATGTACATTTTGAACAGCACGGAAAAAGAAAATATCCTTATCCTACTTTCTGTTTACATCATAAATTTATAAAATCATTCAAAGAAAATAAAAAATTTAGGAGTCAATATGACCATTGAAAAAAAAATCATAAAATTATTTGTGAGCCGTAGGGAGAAAGTGTTATGTCCTGTAAAGATAATTTCTTTTTATAATACACCCAAGTATAAATAAAAAGTTTAAAGAAATTTGTTTTTCTACATAACAAGAGCAGAAGCTACATTACAAAATTAATCTTTCAAAAATAATTGTTATCCAAAGTTTTTCTAGATACATTAGAAATGTGTTTTATAAAAAAAAGAGCCAGCTATCGTAAATTTTCCCTGTCCAAGACTACACCTATCACAGTATTCCAGTCGCATTAAATTCAACAAACAATACAGGATCATGAAAATCTCTTTGTCTCCGTATGGCGTCTAACACAGTTTATGGTTGATTTCCGGTGAATAATGACACTGGTATTCCATCCGCATTCACCCTGGCACCGTTTGTCTGCATGTTTACAGGGTTTTGATGGCCACTTGTATTCTTATCTTTACTGTTAATCATCAGTAATTTTTTATATTTTTACCTTTAAAGCAAATATTGTTTACTCAAAATACACAAAATCTACCTCTTGTTTGCTTTAGTGCATTTTTTGTGTACATAAACACAAATTAACAAATTTTTTAAAACTATTTAAATTTTATTCATCCAACTGTTACTACCAATTTTGTACAACTAATATTCCATTATTAACTACTGCTTTGATATATTGTTTTTTTTTTTAATAAATCGTTATTTGTATTATGTTAAAGTGGGTAATTAAATTACCTCGTTTTAATGTAATGTTCTAATTTTATAATACTCTGTCACATTCCGTGCCCTAAATTTATTAAATTACGTTACAAAACCTATTATGAATTATATTGTTACGACGGTTTTATGGATCGTCGTATTGCACAGTGGAAACTGGCTGTATTAGTGCAGTGTCGTTGTCAAGGCCGTTCACTCGAGTAAACTCCATACTGTTCTAGTCCTTTATTGTTATATTGGAGTGTTAGTGGTCTCAAATATTTCTACTAGTAATTTTATACAAATCACTATATTTTCTTTGGTATTGACGAGCGCTTTCGGCAGTCAAGCCATCTTTAGGTCCTTTACCAACAGAGAAATACGAAACCGTTCACTTCTTATATACCGTTTTACCGGACCTATCTAGCCCCTCCCCCTGACGGAGTAACGTCTTACTTAGCTCCACCCCTAGTGGGTTGTCTTACATTACCAATTTGTAGCCGTTACAATTTACGTTAACTCATTTTCTACTCAGTTTCTAAGAGTGTATATATATATATATATATATATATTGCAACAATACAAATTAAAATTGCATAGATAGGTTACACTGAAATTATTACAACAGAGTCTATACCTGGGGGTAGGAAAATTTCATTCATTAACACATTAAAAATGACTATTGTCTTAGGGCTTTATAATAAAAAATTGTTTAATAAAGAATTGTCTTTCAACAAATGAGTCTATTGGCTTATTTTACATATAAGTTACTTGTACGTAGAATTCCAACTGTTTTCGTAGGCACCAGGCGCTCCCCTCGCTGCTCGTCTGCACCGCTGCTACTCTGCACGTCGACCGACCGAAGATCACTAACGCTGAAAATCTACATCTCGGAGCATACACACGCACTGCGATATAGGACTGTTATTATTTATAGCTTCAATAATCTTAATCTCAGTGATCAAAACTGGGTAAAATAGATTGTGTATTATGCTTACACAAATTCCAGCTTCTTGAAGAGTTCTCGCGTTAATAATCAAAATATCACGGTAGATATTTTGCCCCTACCGGAAATCATCCACTCTACACAAAAAAAGCACTAGAAATGATCTATTTAAAATTATTTGAGTTTTATAAAGTGGAAATGGTAACGAAGAACTCGAACCGTGCACCAACTTCTAAGTCTTATGGAAATCGACTTGTCTTGTCACGAAAATCTCGTGACAGCAAGTATGGCAAGACTTCGGAACAAACTGAACCATCCATACGCTGTCAGCGACCGAGTCAAATAATTTTTAGACCTCCTGATTGTAGCTAAATCTAGCAACGTCATATATATTTATACTGATAGGCCGAACTCAAGTTGAAACTCTGTCCGATTCTGCAAAGGCCTGTCTATACTTAATCTACAAATTTTGTTACTTTCTAGGAGATAACAAAAATAAAAGACGAACTTATTTCATTATAAAACCATATAACAATTATAGTTGTGAAGAATTGAGTATATGGAAAATGTAGCTTATAATCATGATAATACCCTGTCCAAATTTGAGAACGAAATGTCAATTTGCAACGAAGTTATTAAATTAAATGTAAATCATACGCGCACCCGCGCACTTACACACAATTATTTCACATGACATAAAAGAGTACAAAATTATGAACATGTTGACATAACATACTTTTTTAAACATAGCTTGGTTGAAACCTTATGACTACTTTAACAGGAATGTATTCAGACTGATTTCATGCTTGTATTACAAATACACCATATAATAATTAATTTTTGTCAGTATGTTAATGAATTGCAACGAGTTAAACACAATTTTTAAAATTCTACTCTTACAGGAAATAATTATTCTTCTGGTTATTAAAGTTTACAAACTAAAATACAGATTACTGGAAAAATAAAAACACTCTTTTTAACTTTATTTACAGTAAAACACGTGATTATGAAGAATTAATAATATAATATGTTAAACTAAATTTCTATATATGTTTAAAAGTGAGTTAATAATAACAAATTTTATTCTTGATTATCAGAGTGCTAAGGAAGTTACATTATTCTGTACTGCAAAATATAATAAAGAATACCTACTTCACAACAAGAGTAAAATGTGTATTGTCTTATAAAGTAATTTTAATGTACCAACAGTTTTTATCATATTTAATATTTGTTTTATTTCAGAACTCGGACGGGATCCGAATTTTTAAATTTGTTGGGGGTCGTACAAACATATGTTTCCTAAAGATGCTGAATGAAAAGAATGTATTTAATTATTTGTTTTAATTTATTTGTTAATATCTGAAAATAACATTAAAATTAAACTTTTCGAAACACTGTGTAATGATATATAATTTAAACAAAGTACATTGGTGTTAAAAACAATTATTTATTATTCAATATACTCGAATATGAACGTACCCACATTAAACACGTGGGTATTTCAATTAATCTGCCTGATTTACAGTAGATAAATGTATAGTGTGTGTAAACCAGAAAATACAATCTGAGTGTAATTGTTTACATTCAAATACAATTATACTATTATGTGTGCATTCGGTTAATTGTATTAAGTGCTCTATATAGTTGCTTTCTACACCTCTCTCAAACCATATATACTTCAACTGAAAATTTTAGTTCCTTTGTATTATTAGTTTATTGAAATTTAAAATATATTATACTTAATCTAATGTGCTTAAATTTGGACGTAAATATTTTTGCGCGCGCACACACGCACACACGCACACAGCCTAATATTTTCTTTTATCAGTTCTAAAATGATTTTGTTATATTATTACGAAGACAATCAATAAAGGTACAGTAGCATGAATTACAAAAATTCCACACATAATACCAGATTTAAAAAAATTAAAAATATAACCTGTATTTTTACTTTTAAGAGAATAAGATAACAACGAACACAATTGTGTGTATCGTCTTACTATGGTTGCTACGTATATTGGAATAAGCTATAATAGAAGACAATTTTTAGTAGTCGTTTCAGAAGAAACACCGAATGTGAGATCAGGAAAATCTTTCAGTATTTTATTCTGAAATTTAATAGAAAACTAATTTATACATCTAATTTATTATAATTTTTGTCTGTCTCTTTGCCGCTTTTGGAGCCGACAAGTAGACAAATATTTAAGCTAAACATTAAATGAAAATATAGTTTTGCACTCTGTCAGTGATTCACGTACACATTTGTGAATAGTAGTAACGGTGTAGTGAACTATTTTGCAAAACGAAAAGAAATAATTTTCGGATTTCCGATCTGACGATGACCTGAGAAGCTTGAAAGCGCTAATCGGAATAATTTCTCTATAGTGGTGTGCAACAGTGATAATTCTGTTTAAAAAGAAATACATTTATAATTTTATAGACATCTTACTTATCAAGAATATTGATCACACTTTCAAATAGATCATCCAAGTAAAATTAGGCAGTCGTAATTAAGGTCTAAACAGGAGGGTCATGAAATTCATAGAAAGGTGTAGAGAAAAAATAATTGTTTGTGTGTGTGGGTGGGTGTTCTTTCCGGCTTCACTCGGTTCTAGGCTTTTCCGGTTACAGTCTGTTGCATTTATCTTTTATATAGGCAGGCCTATGTTTAGTAGACCTGTTGTAGGCCTACAGCCTTTATTGGTACTGAATGTCCATTATCTTCAGCATATATCATTTCATTGTTGTTATGTACAGGATCATTGGTCTTGCTCAAATCAAGAACAGAACAGTCTATTGCATTCCGTTTTCTCAGTTTATCTCGTCAAGACTTAATGTGTAGTCTACATAGAAACATAGGGCTCTGAATCACACTTTTACGGATCTCGCAGGGGATTACACATCTTCTATTTACGGTTTAGCATTTTCCTACTAACTCAATTTAAATTAATTGTTACAGAAATAAGCGATAATTATGGATGTTAGCTTTCTCATAGTTTTTGCGAACAAGCGTTATGAATATTCGAGAACCGTGTTTATAGACATTTTAAATTGTGTAGCTAACATATTCGTTGGTTTATTGGCATCTCTTTTAACAATTCTGTCCGAACACCTTCAAGCAACCTTTGCTTTTTCTTGTTAAGTAATCTCACTACTTGTTGATCCGTATATGTGCTAATGTCAACTATTTTATCCTGATGATGACCCTTTTGGCTAACTGGCCAATATTTATACACAGCTAGGGCTTGCACGGGACCTTTCATTGGTTTACGTTTCATTTAAAAAAAAAGTTTATTTTATTGATATTGGTAATTGATATAGGAGTAAATTCATATATTATTTACTCACATAAGAAAATATATAGTACAAATGGAAAGCTTCTTAAGTGGTTGATTTTGAAATTTGGAAACGTTTTAGAGATAAAGATGAGTATTCCGCAAATTAGTATCGGAATAATTTCATCACGTTATTCCATCAGTTTATTCATGACCGTAAGATACGAACATAAAAAGTAGGGGGCACATTAAAGTTTACATTGTTAGTACCAGCCATAACAGAACCGGAATTTCGTAGATAATGCAACTTTAGGGAAATGAAAAATAGCAAATCCGTGAAAGAAATATTAAAACGGCCTCTGATGACAGGTGAAGAAAAACTCCTTCTACCATGGTAGTAAAATACTACTAAAGAGATGTACGTTGACGTAAATTGGAAACAGGAAGGGGCCAAGAACACTTCCTTAAGGGACGCCGGCAGCGATTCTTCTCTCGGAAGAGACAGAATTGTCTTACTCTCACGCAGAAAGTCCTCTCCGTTAGAAAACTAATGATCAGATTATGTTAGCAGTCTGGGAGCTGAACTTCCCGAAGTTTGAATACAATCCCGTCGTATTGTACGCTGTGAAAACCAAGACCGTCGCCTCAGCTTCAACCAGCACGTGACCAAAACCCTGAACACGGCTCTTGGCGTCAGAGTCAAACTCTTCCCCATGCTCTCGTAGAACAGTCGCTTCGCTGTCTGCACTAAACTGACATTGAAATAGTTGTTCCTTAGAACAGTACTTACCTAAGCGGCGCCCTGTCGTCCACAGGCGTAGGCTTAGGCTGTCGACCTTCCAGAATCAAACCATCAGATTCCTCTCGGGGACACCATAGTTTGTCAGAAATTATGTTATTCATTAGGGTCTTCCATGGAGGTCTTTGTTTGGTCCTTGGCGACTAACTTGTTCGTAAATGCCGGCGGATCTTCCCACCCGCACCTCACTCGCTTCAACAGTATGGAAAATGCTCCACCCACACGCCACGTCAGACACAGGTGCTGATACATGATCCTCCGTAATTAATCTCCTCATGAACCCCTCATAACAGAGCCCCTCCATCCGCTGTAGTTCCTGAATCACGCCTGAATAATTAGGCTAACCCCTATACTGCGGTTGCCAGCTCTGAGGTTGCATAGTGTCTCTGCAAACAACACAGAATTTAACATCACAGACAGCACCTGCTTTTCCCTCGGCTAGACTGAAATTTAGGGCATGGGAAACCGGAAGGTGTGCAAAGCCTAACTGCGGGGGCCATCAGCTCTGAAGTCCCAACCCACCGTTTCTGACGACTCGAGCCATTCGACCACACCAGCGCGCCTCTTAGCTCCTGCAGACTATGCCTTAAGGCGCGCTGAAATGTTTGAACCTGGCGGTCATTGGGCTCTGGCCTGGACAAGGCATAAAATCAAGGCGCGAGACGCCACGTCCATCTTCTGTCTATTTATCGTTTTAAAGGCTGTCTCTACTGCTAAGAAACAGACAACGGTCTATTCCTTCCTACACCCGGCGTCCCTGATGTAATATACCGTTCTCATCAGCTGATGAGAGGCGGAATACCCAACACGGAACAGGATATGAACGCCTAATAGATGTTTCTGTACACTGTACGAGATGCTCGAGCACCTTCGACGTAGCGGATACAAGACTGATGGGCAGGAGGTTGTCGGCGCGAGAAGTGTACTTTTCCTGCTTCGGGATTACTTTAACGGTCGCCTTTTGCCAATTCTTGCAAACGCAGGCCAGTCTGAGACTCGCGTTACAAATCTACCAAGATTCTAGGTGTAGAGATCAACCGGAAGAAGACGTAAAGCGGTGTTGGAAACACCGTCCGGGCCTAGAATTTTTATTAGCTGAAGTACAGCGAGCCGATCTGACACGTCTTCCAAAGAGATGGGTTCGGTCTCCACAGTGATTGGAAGAGACAGAAAGTCTTCCACGTCCATTTCGACTTGTTCGTCAAAATGCTACCTAACAACCGTGAGCAGGTAGGAAATGAGGACTAAAGGAAAAGAGGAATTGTTATGTCTATATTTTATGAGCTATTTTTATCCCGTAGAGGTTGGTGTCGCCGTTGGCCTATCACAGGGCTACCGATTGCTGATTGGCTCGCTCTGAGCTCTCCCAGTTTCCGCCAGATGTTTGCGGCGAACATATCAGAAGGTTACCTGTGATTAATCCAGGAGAGAGATCAAGGAGACTCATTCTGCATCCAGCTCTGGGTCACTGTAGGTCCGCACCCAGCAGACGTTCGGTTGATGTTATGACAGTGGTGACGTTTGCGCAATTGCGCAGAGCGAACAGGACGGTTGTCAAGCTTTCGTCCCAATAATCGAGGTCCTCGCAGTCGTGGATCTGGAGACATAGAGCATTCTTTATTTTGCAGTTGCGCAGTTCAGTCGGGTTCGTCCTGGGATTGTAGTTGGCTGTAGTTTATGGTTATGTGTATAGCTTCTTGCACATCTGCTTTCACTTTTCGCCCTTGAGCGGCTTTACGTTGCCCGTTAGCAACGTCTCAGGAATCCCCGAGAGAGGGAATACGCGTACATCTTCCTCCAGGTAGCGGGTACTAGTGTCGGAGTCCGCTTTCCGCACTGCTTTCGCTTCCATCCATCTTGACAACATGTCCGTAACCACAACGATATACCAATTGTCATCTCGGATAAGCGGATATGGGCCCATGACGTCGAGGGTTAATTTGTTCAAACATCTGCTGGGTCGGTGACAGCACTGTTGGTACGGTTCAAGATTTGGTCCGTGCTTGCGGCGGGTATTTCTCGGCAGCCTATGACGTAGTTGCGGTAGTCAATCGTTAGGCCAGTCCAATGAAGTCCTTGCCAATGTCCCAAAACGTCTCTTCTGCTCCCTGCTTTAGGACTGTTGTGAAAGTGTCTGACATTCTTCAAGCGGACGTTCGGCGGCACGTATGAACCTGGCGGCGCCTATCTTCCATACCAGGCCATTGACCACCCTGTATCCTTCTTCTACGACAGCCACACGGTCTGCAAGCTCGGTAATCTTCGTCTTCATGCGCTTCCTGCATTACACGATGTATGGCGATAGCCATGACTTCTTGCAGTCGCGGGACAGCTGCTGGGATACTGCAAAGTAGTCTGTGTAACAATGTGATATGAATGAAATTAAATTTCTTTTATAAAAAAATGAAAGAATTATTATAGTTTTAATTTAGGCATATGAATAAATATTAATAATCATTAATAATAATAATAATAATAATTATTATTATTATTATTATTATTATTATTATATAACGGTAATACTATCATTAATATATTACATAATGTAAATAAAATAAATTTTTTTGAACATTTGAACAATGGAAAATGCCACTAAATCCACTAGATGGGACCGCCACAGTAACTCTACTGTAAAACCCACTTAACAATAGATGCACCTTTTTAGTGGCCATAAAAATAACCGTTCTTGAAGTGAAGGGTACAAACAAGTAAGCGGACACCCACGGCCCCGTTCAGTACCGACAACCCCAAACAACTTGTGTTCGTAGTGAAAGTATGTAACCATGCACGTGAGAAATATCTACCCGCCCGAGAGAGACCTTCAGATCGAACAGAGTATATCAACCCACGTACTCATCCAGATCGAGGATCAAGCCGTTGTCTGAAGGATCTTTTGTCGACAGTAAGGGGAAGTAAACCTATATTATTTATGTAGAATAAAAAAAGAAAATTACTATAAAGAAAGACTACATTATATCAGGAAAGACTTTATGGTAAATAAGACGCAAAGAACTTTTAAATATTAATTTATTTCATTGTATAGACAGAATTTTAGTTGTGTTAAAAAGGTCAACAGAGATATATTTATTATTTTTATAAATGCCATTAAAAGTTCAGTAGATGGATTCAAACATTAATAAATCCACTTCATTCCAGTACAGTATAAGTCGATATTTATTCTATGTGACACCTATATACATCGCAACATATATATATATATATATATATATATATATATATATTGTAGCATTACAGAATTATCACATAAAAATTTTAACTTAATGCAATATAAATAAAGAAGAAAATATCCATAGTGAGTGAGAATAATAAATGGTTAAAGATTAAACTAAAGAAACTGTACATTAAGTCAATAAAATGTTAATAAGAATAAACAATAACAAAGAAAACTATTGGTCAATATACGAATAACCTACCATATATAAAAACCCAATAAAACAGCAGGATACCCAGTAGATTGGGGAAGCAGTAAAAAAAAAAAATAGATAAAAAGGTGAAAACAATTTTAATAAGGGAAATTTATAAAGTCAAGAAGGAGAGAAACCCCAAGACAAAACCAACAACAAATTAGCAAAGAGCTATAAATAAACATTAAATGAAACCTAATATTCAAATAAGATGCATTGAATTAATGCCACAAAGAGAAACCACAAGACAAGGAATTTACTTATATAATAAGGAAGAAAGGACAAAATATGTCAAGATTCCTAAAAAGAGCCTAGAAATAAGAAGAGCTATTCCAAAAATGTTAATAAAAGAATACATACCCCATTGAAACTAAACTAAAACCAATATATGTTAGACCCAGTAACTCAAGTTACAAGAAACAATACAATTAAAAATTAATTGTAAACTAGGTATAAGTATAATGTATAACAACCCAAAAAGACTACCATAGAGTAGAACCCACTGAAAAGACTACCATAATGTAGAAAATATAAAGTGAAGTGATGTAATAAAAGTTAGAAACTACAGTGAGTGTAGTGAACAACATAGCTAAAAAATCTATGTAAAATATTCAATGAAGGAGTTGGAAAAGAATAATTTAAAAGGACTACCATGAGTGTAGAATAATACTAGTAAAACCATAAGAATCAAAGACAGTCTAAGGACTGACAACATTATTAGTAATAAGAGTTATTTAAATAATATATCAGAAATACTGTTACCAATAAAATGTTTTTTAATTACAGTTAAGTAAATTGTGAGAAGGACATAAATACCAAAGGACAGTTCATAACTGAGGGTATGACTAATAATAAGATGGTTTTTATTTATTGTTAATCAGATAATATATTAGATATAAAGGGATAATAGATATAAGATGTTTTTTATCACAGTTAAGTTATTACCAAAAGAAACATAAATACAAAAGACAGTTAATGACTGACAGTATTACTAGTAATAGGATGTTTTTATTTTCTAATTAAATTATGTCTAGGGAATAATAATGATAAGATTTTTTTCTTATAACTAAATAAGATAGTTAAAAATGGTAAGTATAAGATATTTTGTTATCATTGGATGATACAGTTGAAAATAATAGGCATAAGAGGTTTTTGTTATAATTAGATGATATATGAAAAATAGTAGATAATAAGATGTTCTGTTGTATTCAAAATAATGTTAACTAATTTTCAAGTTTGTTAAGGCAGAGAAGGCAAGCAGGTAATAGTAATGATATAATTTTATTTAAAACTGTAAACCATATAAAAAGTACAAAGCAGATTAACTAACACACCACTATAGAAAAACAGACCAGTAATGTAAACCAAAACCATCTATCAGAGAGTCAAACTTTATTAAATAAATTCAATCAAACTACATAATATAATGAATAGAATTTAGTCCATACAACACAAAAATATGAAAATGTAATCAGTACAGATACAAATAATAACAAATGTAATGACAAAGGAAGAAAATTAACTTTATTTGGAAATAACTAATACTAGGCCTAAAATGGTTATCAACACAGATTAAAAAGTAAATTAATCAATATTAAAGTGTTATAACAACAAAATTATTAACAACAAATAATAATCATGGAGTGAGTAATATTATTTCATGGAAATATTAACAGAAAAACACTTGTAAACTATTTAAATACTAAATTTGTACAAAATATGAGGCCTACAAAAATATAAAAAAATTTTAAATTTTAGGCTCATCTGAACTTAAAACAGACCCAGCTATATATCATTATATGTAAAATTAGCTTAAGAATATTGCTGAATAGTTAGATTTTTGTAAAATTAATAAAGAATTGAGTTAAAGCAATAAATAGGAAAACTTGTTATGTATGTATAGAAGTTGAAACAAATCCAAGACATGTACTTTTATAAAAAGACAATGGGAAGAGGAAAAAGACAGTTCATAAATTACCCCAAAACGACGACTTGCAGTCATCAGTCTATTGTTAATCGTTAATGTGAACAGTTCATAAATTACTGACAGAAGACCAAAAAAAGTGTAAATTAGTGAAAAAACTATGAGTGCTGCCTCGAAAAGTGTAACAGAGGTTAACTAAGTAAAGATAACACCAAAAGATAATAATTAACACCAAACTAATCCAGAACAACAGCAATAACATTATCTAACACGAGCACCAGAAATCAACGGCCATTTTGAGGAAAGTTTAAACCATATAAGCAGAATACGAATCCAACACATTTGAACACCGAACACGGCACCAGTAAACAATCACAGAGCTACATCGCAGAAGAAGGAAGAACACTCCACCGTATATTCCAGGACTAATGCAACTTCGCAGAGAAAGGAATTCTCATTTATTTCTGAGGGAGAAAATCCAACATCGTATCAGCATTACATAGCAGAGAAGTCGAGGTGACGGCGGCCATGCTGGATTTCTTAGCGAGCACAGAACACAGCCTCCTCGAAGCCAGTAACGTCATTCGACGAATGGTTCGATTTTATTTTTAATAATTGACATAATAATGTTTACTTAATAATGTTGTTTTTTCAGCAATAATAATTTATTTCAAAATAGTTGTAAGCATTGTATCTTGTCCCTTGCCCTCTCTGATCATTTCGTCAGTTAAAAGAATCCGAATTAATTAATTTTGTAAACATATATTTTGTCAATTTTGTTCACTACCGACTTGAGAAAATATCAACCAATGCCTGGTCCACGCGCAGCCAAAATGGCGCATAATTTCAAATGTTAATAAATGAACATAATTATTCAGTTACAAGAGTTTGTATTTATTTGTATAGTAAATGCTAGTTATTCATTTCTTCTAAAAATAATTTAGAGTGATAAAAGAAATATTCGAGAAGAAGAAGAAGAAGAAGAAGAAGAGCAAAGTCAGAAGAGAGAATTAATAGATCTAACTACACAATTAGATTATCCATAGAAACAAATATTTTCGGAACACAAAATCTTACTTATTTAATTGGAAGTAATTAAAAAACCTACAATTAATTAATTATTAATTAATTTAATTAAATTAAATAATTAAACAAACAAATTTTTATAACTAACAAAAATTTTTAGTCATAAACACATTACACTTTATTATACATTATTTATACTACTATATTTAATTTTATTTGTAGTTTTACTACAAATTGGCGAATCCAACGTGGAGCTTTATCATCGGCGAGTTCAACAGCGAGATTCAGACAACATTTATTAGTATCACAATAATTCTTTCTATCTTTATTTACTAATTTATTATTTGTAATAATGGCTTTACTACAAATTGGCGCCCAATGAGGGGCTTTATCATCGGCGAGTTCAACAGCGAGATTCAGAAAACATTTATTAGTATCACAATAATTCTTTCTATCTTTATTTACTAATTTATTATTTGTAATAATGGCTTTACTACAAATTGGCGTCCAACTAAAGGCCTGAAAATAGGAGTTAATAGATTTATAAAATAAGGACAATTCGTCCAATTTCCTATTTTAGCTCGGCAGTTATCAACAGGTCAGAAAAGAAACAAGATGCACAGGAGGGCGACATCAAAGAAAAGGGCTGTGGAGGCCGAACAAGAAATAGATATGGAGGATAAGGAGGCGAGACCTGTGGAAGACATAGAGAAGAGATTACCTCCAGCAGAACCAACCGAACCAATACCCCAAGGGAAACAAGCTGATAAGCCGGAACTAACAGAGGAGATCAATTTCCAAGAAACCATGATGAGAATGATGATGGAAATGCGAGAGGCTAGCAAGAAGGCGGAAGAAAATAGTAAGAAGTCAAGAGAAGAATTAGCCCAGCAAATGATGCAGAGAATGAAAGAAAATAATAAGGAAATGAAAAATGATAACCAACAATTGAAGGAAGAATTGTGTAATAAAATCGAAGAAAATCTTAAGAAGATGGAGGTGAAAATGGATGAAAATAATAAGGAAATGAAAAGTGATAACCAACGATTGAAGGAAGAATTAAGAGAAAATAGTAAGAAGATGGAGGAGAAGATGGAGGAAATAAAAACTGATAATAAACAATCGTAGGAGGAATTAACCCAGATAAGCCAGAAACTGGAAGAAACCAATAAGAAGATGGAAAGCAATAATCAACAATTAAGAGAAGAATTGAAGGAGACGAACCAAGAAAATATGAACCGATTAGATGGAAAGATGGAAGCATTGAAGGAAGAATTGGGGCAAAAGATAGCTGGAAACAATGAAACAATCAGCAAGAAGGTAGAAGAGGAAATAACGGTAATCGAACAAAAGATTACAAGAGCTGACGAAAGATGGAGTCAGACCGAACGAGATGTACAGAGTATCAAGACAGAAATAAACACTAAGGTTAACAACATTGAAGAAACGAATAGGAAGACTTTAGAGGAAAAACTAAAAGAAACACGTGAAGACTGGGATCGCGTGCAGGACCGATTCACAGAAAAATGTGACGGCATTGAAGCTGCTGTGACCAGTATCAACAGTCAGGTGCGACAGAATCAAACAGATATAGACCTGTTCCATAGTCGACCGACAAGCATTACCAGTTGTTCTAACAACGAGAATCGTGAAGGGATTAACTTCAGGTTTTATAAAAACAAACCGATGGTGTTCCTAGCCAGAATCGAAGAGTACTTGACCAAACACAGAGGCAATCGCTGGAGGGAGAATAAAGAAGTACTTGAAGAATCGTTCAAGGAAATAGCTGATAATTGGTGGATGGTGATAAGAGACGAAGTGACCAACTACCAACAATTCAAAAGGCTATTCAAAGCCAAATATTGGTCTGAATCGACACAAAATATCGCCAGAGACGGGATTTGTCATGGAAAATACAACCCGTATGGAAACCAGACCCTAATGGCGTACTTCTTGGGAAAGGTGTGTGTGGCCAAACATCTAGAGCCCAGAATACCGGAAGAATGCCTGGTCAGCAAGCTCTCATACCATTATGAGGAAGATATAATAAGAGCTAGAAGAAACGGTCAAATAAAGACTGTACAAGCAATGACCGAGCTCTTAGAAATGTATGAGCACGAGGATTACTACCGCCAAAGTCGTAGGAGATATGAAAGGCCGGAACCAAGAAATAACACCAGTAATTCAAATAATAATAATCGGCAGAACGTTGGCAACAAAAATAATTATAATTCCGCGAATCGGAATAATGCAGAATACAATCATAACCCTCGTAATAACAATAATGTACCTAGATTTAATAACAATAATAGTAATAGTAATGTTCCCCGAATTAATAATAATGAGGGCAACAACAATAATAATAATAATAATAATAACCGTCCACCCAACAACAACTGTTATTATAATAATAACCGTAATTATGTTCCAAATGGTCAGAGAACCCCAACCCCCCTAATAACAATTATCATAGTAATTACAACAGAAATTACCCGAATGGAGGTAATAACAATAATTACAGGGCATGTCGACCCCATATTAACTACATCAGAGCGGAAGGCAGTGGACAGAGGAGGTACCAGCCTCAACGAAGGAGCCGATATTATGAGTATGAGACCTTTCAAGGAAGTCAGCGAAGTAATCGTTACAGAGAGTATGAACCCAGACGCAGTTCCAGCCTGGACAATCAACGAAGACTACCTGTAACGGAAGCCCAACAGGACGATCGTGCTGAACTAAACGAAGCAGTTTCAGGGAACCAAGTTGATGCTGCTAACAGCCTAATCCGTAATGATGCGGAGCATTTAAACGAACGAAGGCAGTAATAAACCCCAATAACCTTTACTGCTCCAATCTGCTGGGTTTGACCAAGAGATAAAATCGAAGGAAGAAAGGAAAAATTTTACAATAATATACAATAATTATTTGAAAGATATCCGTAAGGACCTGCTAGAAGAAAACGAAATTAACATTAATAATAATGTCAACGAAATCATATATATAATTGCAGAAATTGAGGGTATTTCTGTTCCCATAATGATAGACACTGGAGCAAATGTCTCTATAATAAATCATAATGAGTTGGACCGGATACAGCAGGAATGCCACAAAAACTTACCGGTACTACCTATGAATAATATTGTGCTTGTAGGAGCTACCGGCCGACAGAACAAAACCATAAGAAAACAGGTATCCCTAAGTGTCAACAGTCAGGGCATTAGTATGGATATGATATTTCTTGTTGCAGCCGGATTACCTTTCAACATCATGATAGGATGTGACATATTGCGCAGAAACTCAGCAGTTATCGACTTGTACCGAGGGAAGTTATCACTCTTTTCTGAAGGTTCGACCTGGGTAGCCAATTTAACTAACAACAAGATGCTAGACTCCAGACAACTTCTCGACCACAAAAATAAGTTGAATTACTTGTCAAACTACTCGACAAACAACAAGCCAGTACATCAGAATTCGGAGGATGACCTATGGCCACAAAAGATTCAGGAGATACGTGTCTTCCAGTGCCACAATACTACCGAGCAATTAGAGGAAAACCAGCTGAATCAATTAATCAACATATATGAAAAATATCGAGCTGTATTTTCGGACGAACCTGGAAATATCCGAACTACCAATGTTCCATACGATTCAGAGAACCGGTAGAATTTAATCGAAAGTCGTATCCCATAGCACAATCTTTGAAGGAAGCCGTACGCACAGAGATCCAGAATATGATCAGTAAAGATATTATCGAAAGCAGTCAATCACCATACACTAGCCCAATTGTGGCTATACAAAAGAAAAATGGGAAGGTAAGGCTTTGCCTTGACGCACGTGAGATAAATAAAATGATTATTAACGATCGTACCTCACCTGGCGAAATTGATGAGATATTGAAGAGATTTCACGGAACGAAGTTCATTACTACGTGGGATACCGTGTGCGGGTATTGGCAGGTGGAGTTGCACCCAGCAAGCCGGCAATACATGGCGTTCATCTTCGAAGGGCGCAACTATCAGTTTAAGAGATTGCCCTTCGGGTTAGTGAACTCAGTAGCTGTTTTTGTCGCCTGTATGGATCATATACTCGGACCAGAAGCGCTCCAATTCACGACTGTCTATGTTGATGATCTCCTAATAACATCAACCAATTAGGAAGAACACTGTTACCGTGTGGAGCATGTCTTGAAGAAGCTGGCTGAGAATAATGTTACCCTTAAACTAGACAAGTCCAAGCTTATAGCTAAAGAAGTGCAATTCTTGGGTTTCCAGTTAAACAGTCAAGGAATAACACCATCAACGGAAAAAGTAGACGCCATACAACGATTCCCTATACCAAAAAACAGAAGGCAATTACAATCATTTTTAGGCCTGTGTAACTACTACAGGAAGCCCTAAAATAATTATTCCGAACTGACGGCCCGATTTCAGTACCAGTTATCGTCCAAGAATAAATGGCGATGGGGTCAAGAACAAGACGAAACCTTCAAATCAATTAAGGAGAAGTTCTTAGAAGCAGTAATGCTCAACCATCCAGATTTTAACCGACCCTTCTTTCTAAACTGTGACGCTAGTAACATTAGCTTGGGATCAACACTGTACCAAGAAGAAGAAAGTGGAAACCATCTAGTAGTGAGCTTTGCTAGCAGAACCCTTAACCAGTGTGAAAAGAACTATAATGTGACGGAAAAGGAACTGCTAAGAGTAGTCTTTGCCTGTGGGAAGTTTCAGACGTATATCCTCGGATATCCAGTGACCGTTCGAACAGATCACAAATCTATATAATTTCTGAGAAGATGCAAGTTAAGCCATGGTAGATTGACCAGATGGGTACTTGCCCTGCAGGAATACGATATACAGTGGGAGTATGTTCCTGGGAGCAAAAATGTAGTAGCCGACGTGTTGTCGAGAGTAAATCTGGAAGAACAGACGTTCGAAGGCGAAAAGGAGAGCATCTTGAAGATCTATAATATTATTAAGGACAGATCCGATCTAGAAAACATAGTGCAGGACATCAGCAAACACCAGCAGTCCGACCCGAAGTTAAACCACATTAAACTTCGTCTCTCCAACCAAGATGACACAACAACCAAGTTTTATTGTGTAAACAACGAAATATTATTCATTAAAACATCCCTTGATGAAGAGATATAGAAGATCATGATCCCTACTACAATCGAGAAGGATATCATCCTGGATTATCATCTCCGATACGGTCAAATGGGAGCCATGAAGGTGATCAAGGCGATAGAAGAGAATTGCCATATAAAAAATATAAATAGAAAGACGAGAAACTACCTCAAAACCTGTCTGATATGTCAATTGGTGAAAACCAACAATGAGAGAAAAGAGGGTATGATGATACCAATTACCTCACAAGCCAAACTGGAAAAGGTCTTTCTGGACATCTGTGGTCCATTTCCCCGCAGTGGCGGACGCCATCGATACAAATACATTATTATCATGATGGATCACTTCACGAAATTCACAAAACTGTACCCGGTGAACAGAGCCACCACTTTGAAGACTTTAGGAGTAATAACAAATCATTACATTCCAGAGATAGGGAGCACGGCATCCATAATCACAGACCATGGAACGCAATTTAAGGGTAGTAGATGGAAAAACAATCTAAATACATTGGGCATTAAGACGTACAACACATCTGTCTACCACCCCAGTAATCCAGCGGAGAGGGTACTGCGAGAAGTCGGAAGTATATTACGGACTTATTGCCATAATCAACAAAGGAAGTGGCAAGAATATTTATTAGCTACTGAAGAATTCCTTAATTTGGCATATCACCCCGCTATAGGTACCACGCCATACACGGCAATGTATGAAAAACCGCCTCCAAGAGAAATACAAGACATAATAGAATTCCCCATGAGTCAAGAATACAAGTTCAATCGAATCAAGTTCTACAATAAATTAGCAGAAGACCAGGAAAGGCGCAAGAACAAGTATCAAAAGGCGATTAAGAAGATAATAGGCTATGAAGTCGGAGAAAAGGTACTACTGAAAAACAGGGAATTACCCAGTACTTTGGAAGGCATTACCAAAAAGTTGTTACTGCTGTATACCGACCCATACCTGATTATTAAAAACAATAATAACAATACGTATGTATTAAAGTAACTCATTTCAAATAAAGTAAAAGGAACTTATAATCAATTATCAATTAAAAAATATATAGAGGAGAGATAAAGAATACTAAATTCAAAAAATTTGTAAGAACAACTTACACCAAACATTCGAAGAATTATGAATTAACAAAAAGAATTTTGTTAGATAAAAATTACTAAATTCAAAAAATTTGTAAGAACAACTTACACCAAATTTTGGAAGAATTATGAATAAACAAAAAGAATTTTGTTAGATAAAAATCACTAAATTCAAAACATTTGTAAGAACAACTTACACCAAACATTCGAGGAATTATGAATAAACAAAAAGGATTTTGTTAGATAAAAATTACTGAATTCAAAAAATTTGTAAGAACAACTTACACCAAACATTCGAAGAATTATGAATTAACAAAAAGAATTTTGTTAAATAAAAATTACTAAATTCAAAAAATGGTAAAAACAACTTACACCAAACATTCGAATAATTATGAATAAACAAAAAGAATTTTGTTAGATGAAAATGTCCAAACTCAAAAAATATTAAGTACAACTTACACCACAGTTTTTTATTCGAAAAACTATTATGAATAAAAAACGAATTTTGATGAATGAAAATTTCAAAATTCAAAAAATTGGTAAGACCAACTTACAAGTATTGCTTGAAAGAAACTACTAAAAAAACCCTATACATAAAAAGAGTTTTGGAATAAAGATATCTAAAGTTAAAAGATAGTAAGTACAACTAATAGTAATGATGAGAATAACTCTTAAATAACAAAAGAGATTTTGTAAGAAAGAGATACAAAATTCTAAAAGAGTAAGAACAAATCACACTCATAATTTTAGTGAACTCTTACATAAAAGAATTTGAAGGTAAATGGAGTACAAACGTATAAACTGTCTCTCAAACTCTCCAGAGACCAAAACAAAAAGGACATGTTCCAGTAAACAAAGAGAACAACCAATGTTAAACAATTGGATAAGTTAATGTTACCAGAACAATAGGTTAATAAAGGCTAAAAGTATCAGAAGAAGGAACGTAACAAATCTTCATAAAAACCAGTGTTAATAAAGAGAAGAAACCCTCAATAAACTATCACAACTATAAAAACCATACTATAGTTTGTATTGTAATAGTGACTATGCTAACTATGACCACTATTATCAACTAAGTAAATGAGACAATTAAGACAAAAATGATACAGAATTTCAAATGAAAAAGAGAGAAGAAACCAGAATATCATATAATTTAATCAAAACAACTTAACCAAACTCACAAAGAAAATAATTTGATAAAGATGGAACAATGAAGAAAGACCAACTAAGTAGAAACCAAATATTAAGACCAGAAACCAAAAACCCTGGTACTATTAATGATAATATTGTTGTAATAACCACTATTATAGTGATAAGTGATAAAGAAATAATTAATGTTATGCCATGAGCAATAAAATAACTCATTGGATACCAAATGGAAGAAAAAATCTAGATAAATGCTAATTACTATGTAAACAAGATGAAATGATGAACTGTATATTATACCACATACCTAAACCACATAATATGGAATAAGCTTTAATAGGGATGAAGAGTCAAGTGTATAAAAGTATTAATTGATATAAAATATTATGAAGTGAAGAATCTAAGGATGTTTATTTTAGTCAAAAGAGACTACTTTTACTAATTATTTATTTTTATGACTGGATGTAGAAAATGCCATCAGTCTTATATTTTGGGCAGAGATGATAATACCTCTGGGCTCAATTAATTGAAGTATTGGACAGCAGGGATTGAAGCCAAAAGTGCCACTCTGAACTGTTCCAACTCATATGTTAGGGAATGTTAGGGAGTAAACATACTGGTGAGGAAGCACCAAATAAGAAAGGATATAAAATGATAATGTTATACACAAGATTGATGATTACTTATTAATGAAAAAAGGAAACTAATGAAGGAGATACACATCATCTGAGAGGAAGCAACGGTGGAAAAAGAAGGTATATAAAGTGAAATCATGAAGAAAATATGGTAAATAAAAAGAATTAGTAGTAATTATTTCATCCATACTAAGAGTATGATCTGAACTAATCACTTTTACAGGAGAGCATATGTAGCATAACAGAATTATCACATTAAAATTTTAACTTAATGCAACATAAATAAAGAAGAAAATATCCATAGTGAGTGAGAATAATAAATGGTTAAAGATTAAACTAAAGAAACTGTACATTAAGTCAATAAAATGTTAATAAGAATAAACAATAACAAAAAAAACTATTGGTCAATATACGAATAACCTACCATATATAAAAACCCAATAAAACAGCAGGATACCCAGTAGATTGGGGAAGCAGTAACAAAGAAAAAATAGATAAAAAGGTAAAAACAATTTTAATAAGGGAAATTTATAAAGTCAAGAAGCAGAGAAACCCCAAGACAAAACCAACAACAAATTAGCAAAGAGCTATAAATAAACATTAAATGAAACCTAATATTCAAATAAGATGCATTGAATTAATGCCACAAAGAGAAACCACAAGACAAGGAATTTACTTATATAATAAGGAAGAAAGGACAAAATATGTCAAGATTCCTAAAAAGAGCCTAGAAATAAGAAGAGCTATTCCAAAAATATTAATAAAGGAATACATACCCCATTGAAACTAAACTAAAACCAATATATGTTAAACCCAGTAACTCAAGTTACAAAATACAATACAATTAAAAATTAATTTGTAAACTATTAATTATAATGTATAAAAACCCAAAAAGACTACCACAGAGTAGAACCCACTAAAAAGACTACCATAATGTAGAAAATATAAAGTGAAGTGATGTAATAAAAGTTAGAAACTACAGTGAGTGTAGTGAACAACATAGCTAAAAAATCTATGTAAAATATTCAATGAAGGAGTTGGAAAAGAATAATTTAAAAGGACTACCATGAGTGTAGAATAATACTACTAAAACCATAAGAATCAAAGACAGTCTAAGGACTGACGACATTATTAGTAATAAGAGTTTTTTAAATAATATATCAGAAATACTATTACCAATAAAATGTTTTTTAATTACAGTTAAGTAAATTGTGAGAAGGACATAAATACCAAAGGACAGTTCATATTTGAGGGTATGACTAATAATAAGATGGTTTTTATTTATTGTTAATCAGATAATATATTAGATATAAAGGGATAATAGATATAAGATGTTTTTTATCACAGTTAAGTTATTACCAAAAGAAACATAAATACAAAAGACAGTTAATGACTGACAGTATTACTAGTAATAGGATGTTTTTATTTTCTTATTAAATTATGTCTAGGGAATAATAATGATAAGATTTTTTTCTTATAACTAAATAAGATAGTTAAAAATGGTAAGTATAAGATATTTTGTTATCATTGGATGATACAGTTGAAAATAATAGGCATAAGAGGTTTTTGTTATAATTAGATGATATATGAAAAATAGTAGACAATAAGATGTTCTGTTGTATTCAAAATAATGTTAACTAATTTTCAAGTTTGTTAAGGCAGAGATGGCAAGTAGGTAATAGTAATGTTATAATTTTATTTAAAACTGTAAACCATATAAAAAGTACAAAGCAGATTAACTAACACACCACTGTAGAAAAACAGACCAGTAATCTAAACCAAAACCATCTATCAGAGAGTCAAACTTAATTAAATAAATTCAATCAAACTACATAATATAATGAATAGAATTTAGTCCATACAACACAAAAATATGAAAATGTAATCAGTACAGATACAAATAATAACGAATGTAATGACAAAGGAAGAAAATTAACTTTATTTGGAAATAACTAATACTAGGCCTAAAATGGCTATCAACACAGATTAAAAAGTAAATTAATCAATATTGAAGTGTTATAACAACAAAATTATTAACAACAAATAATAATCATGGAGTGAATAATATTATTTCATGGAAATATTAACAGAAAAACACTTGTAAACCATTTAAATACTAAATTTGTTCAAAATATGAGGCCTAAAAAAATATAAAAAATTGTAAATTTTAGGCTTATCTGAACTTAAAACAGACCCAGCTATATATCAAATTATGTAAAATTAGCTTAAGAATATTGCTGAATAGTTAGATTTTCGTGAAATTAATAAATAATTGAGTTACAGCAATAAATAGGAAAACTTGTTATGTATGTATAGAAGTTGAAACAAATCCAAGACATGTACTTTTATAAAAAGACAATGGGAAGAGGAAAAAGACATTTCATAAATTACCCCAAAACGACGACTTGCAGTCATCAGTCTATTGTTAATCGTTAATGTGAACAGTTCAGAAATTACTGACAGAAGACCAAAAAAAGTGTAAATTAGTGAAAAAACTATGATTGCTGCCTCGAAAAGTGTAACAGAGGTTAACTAAGTAAAGATAACACCAACAGATAATAATTAACACCAAACTAATCCAGAACAACAGCAATAACATTATCTAACACGAGCACCAGAAATCAACGGCCATTTTGAGGAAATTTTAAACCATATAAGCAGAATACGAATCCAACACATTTGAACACCGAACACGGCACCAGTAAACAATCACAGAGCTACATCGCAGAAGAAGGAAGAACACTCCACCCTATATTCCAGGACTAATGCAACTTCGCAGAGAAAGGAATTCTCATTTATTTCTGAGGGAGAAAATCCAACATCGTATCAGCATTACATAGCAGAGAAGTCGAGGTGACGGCGGCCATGCTGGATTTCTTAGCGAGCACAGAACACAGCCTCCTCGAAGCCAGTAACGTCATTCGACGAATGGTTCGATTTTACTTTTAATAATTGACAATTTACATAATAATGTTGTTTTTTCAGCCATAATAATTTATTTCAAAATAGTTGTAAGCATTGTATCTTGTCCCTTGCCCTCTCTGACCATTTCGTCAGTTAAAAGAATCCGAATTAATTATTTTGTAAACATATATTTTGTCAATTTTGTTCACTATCGACTTGAGAAAATATCAACCAATGCCTGGTCCACGCGCAGCCAAAATGGCGCATAATTTCAAATGTTAATAAATGAACATAATTATTCAGTTACAAGAGTTTGTATTTATTTGTATAGTAAATGCTAGTTATTCATTTCTTCTAAAAATAATTTAGAGTGATAAAAGAAATATTCGAGAAGAAGAAGAAGAGCAAAGTCAGAAGCGAGAATTAACAGATCTAACTACACAATTAGATTATCCATAGAAACAAATATTTTCGGAACACAAAATCTTCCTTATTTAATTGGAAGTAATTAAAAAACATACAATTAATTAATTATTTATTAATTTAATTAAATTAAATAATTAAACAAAAAAATTTTATAACTAACAAAACATTTTACTCATCAACACATTACACTTTATTATACATTATTATTTATACTACTATATTTAATTTTATTTGTAGTTTTACTACAAATTGGCGAATCCAACGTGGAGCTTTATCATCGGCGAGTTCAAAAGCGACTTCAGACAACATTTATTAGTATCACAATAATTCTTTCTATCTTTATTTACTAATTTATTATTTGTAATAATGGCTTTACTATAATATATATATGTATATATATATATATATATATTATAACGTGAAGTTATAGATGATAAGTAAGATATTATATTATGCTGTCTTGTATTTCTCCTTAAAGCCACACTGTTGGGCTATCCATTCTATAACGTAATATTATAGTTGATGATGATATAATACTGTGTAAGTATAATTGTATTTATAGTTGTAGTGTGCTTGCAGATACGCTCCGGTATCTGCTATTATGTTGTTTCTATAAAAACTGCTCCAATTATAATTATTAGGAGTTATTAGTGTGATTGTTTGATCTGTATAAGTGTTTATGAAGATTTCACTCTTTTCGATTTAAATAAGTTTCGCGCACTTTTTGTTGAATGCCTCCCTCACTTACCACAAGTATCGGTTTCAGTCCTGTTCTGTGACGGTTGTTGCTGAAATACATACATTTAAAATGCACACAAATATTCAATTTGAATGTTCAAAACAGTTAGTACACACAATATGATTGAGTTAGCACCTATATCTAATACTTTAAATTACTCTCTGTTTGAATTCTTCCGCCACCTTTGGTAGAACTGATTTAAAAGAAATAATTTAATTTCTATTTGAAATGATACTCTTGTTCATAGGTAAATAAGTGAAGGTTTATTAACAAATTTTAATAAATGGCAAATTTAAAAAACAAACAATTAACAATCATTTGGCTAATAACCCTTCAAATAATAATTACAATTGATTAATTTTAACATAAAACTCTATCCAGGCTCAATGCTGGTAGTCCTGTCTTTAGTACAATAATTTGAACTTATAAGGTTATGTTTTCTTGTTAATATATTATCAGGTTGTTAGGTTCTTTGAGGATACATGATATCAGTGTCAAGATGTAATATTAATAGAATCAATAAAATTAAACAATGGTTAAAAAGTAACGAATAAATATAAAACAATGAAATTTAATACCATATGTATGGTAAGTATGTAATTATCGTACGTTTGGATGCGCACGCACCTTATAACATTCTATAGCAAGCGTCAGACTCGTGGCTTGTACAGTTTCAATGTATCGTTTTATTTTCAACAATGAATTTGATAACTATATATTTTCAAGAGAAAAAATTATAAAATACAAAAAAAAACTCTTGCTATGATTTCTATTTAGTTTGGAAACTATTTGAGAACAGATGCAACAGTTAAATTAATAAGCTACCGCTACCAATTTGAGGTTAGCGATCACAGGTAATCTATTATAGAAAATGATTTCTTACTGGTTAATATTTCTTAATTTATATTTTTGAACATAATATTAGTAACCTTTTAACATGTTACTATTAAAATTGCTTTATACTTTTGTACGAAAGTTAATGTTATTTATTTCAAAACATCGAGTAATCAAAACAAGTTTAGTCAAAAGAGTGTCTAAACGTTAACTCTTGTAATTAGTGATAGTTACTTTAAACATACTTTTTATAATTATAAAATTAATTAAAATATTTATTTAATATTTTAATAAGTCAAAATTGACATTTCTTGAAATTCTAATAATTCCATCATAAGTTTGATGCTGCGCTAGTAATGACTCGCGTAGTATCAAAATGTCTATTTCAAAAATATTATTTCTGAAAATCAAAGTTATTTAAATAAAATAATGTACTCCCTGTTTATTATCACAACACACGCGAGTACGACCGGGATTATACACTATCGTACTTATATTGTTCGGTAATCCCGCACATATCACTCGGAAGTGTATTTGTTGTGTCAAGGTTATGTCTGTATATCAACTTAATGTCAATGTACGCGCACAAATTTGAAAATAATACTTTTTCATGGCGTTGAGTTGCGTGACCTATTCGTCTGGAAGCTGTTCTTAGACTGTTACAATTTGCCGAAGCGTCTCTCTCGCGTCTGACAAAATGCGTTGATTTGATTGGCTGTAATCACTATAATCTTCACCCCAAAGGCCTATGTTTTATTAAAATATTTGGTGTTTTACCAAATTTCGACTTTGGGTCCTGGTTTATGTGACGTAAGCACTAGTGTAAAAAATACTTGAAAAGTAAATAATTACAATAACTTCCTTATTGAACGTCCTATCGTTACATGAGTTATGTCATTGAATTATAGACATTTTCTTCTTTAATTTAAGTCTAAACAACACTATTTTATTTACATTGCTTCTCTTAAAATAATGTTTTTATTAATTATCTTGGTGTTTCTTATATTTATAAGTTTTTGACACCAGATTTAATTATTTTTAATAAAAACACTTTCTAAATAAACACTTGGAGTCCATTTCTCACTTGGTTTGATTGGTTATTTGGAAATAATTATTTCCTTAACAATAGCTTATTTTAGCGTCATTAGGCGTCCATCTTGGTTTTTATATAAAAGTATTTAAAATGAATTTCCCTTATCTAATACAAGTAATCTTACAATCTAATAATACTAAAACGATTATGTACATGATTTCACACTTAAATATCCTCACATGATTGTATTAAACATAATACACATATTGTCTTCTTCCTCTTCTACCTTTCTCATACAATTGTCAATATAATTTTAGTCTTTTCTAAGTGAATTACATTATGTATTAAATGTCATTAGTGTACATACATTGTACTTAATGTATTACATATATTGGTTAGCTTCTAGCTAGTTTAGTACCCTTCAATTCTCTAATAATGGGTTTGTTCCTATGGTGTCTCAACATAGTGGTCAATTATTTTTCATAAAAACAATACTTAAACTGTTATTGTTACATTATGTTTGTGTTTCTACATTGGTATTAGACATTACTCCTACTTTTGGTAATGTTCTCATTTACTCTTAGATAAATTTATATGTCATATTTTACCTAAGTAACTTACTTAACATGGTTGGTTTATATATGATTTCTGTCACTATGGTCAGTTGGTTTCTAATTATTTGCATATATACTGACTGTTTTTATAGTTCTAATCTGTTCTCAAAGTTGTATTGATTTTCCCTCTAACTACTGGTAATATTGTGAACAATCTGTATTTAAGCTTTAATACACTATTTTCCTTAACTAATGGGCCATACAGTGGTCCATCTTACATCTGATTGTTTGTACATGGTTAGTTAGTTTACATTATTTTGTTTATAATACTGTTGTTATTATGTTAAAGATCTGTTCTCAAACCATTACCAGATATTAGTCTTACTACTGGTAATATGGTTATTCACTTTAGTATTGGTTTTGATATTGCACTTTGCCTATTTGAATTGGCATATTTGTTGCATCTTTGCTATAGCTGTCTGCCATTGCATTTGATTGGTTTTATTTACATGGTTGCATTTTAATGTATTGTCTATTAGGATGTATTGTTATTTATAACAATTCCTTAATTGATATCATTGTTGATAATCATTTATTTTCATTGATATTTTTGGTTTTCTGTTTAACAGGTACTTTCTCTATGGGTTATGTAACAATGTACCATCTGTTTTAATGCAGTATGTCTCTACTACCTACATGGTATCAGTATGGTCTTTCACAATAATATTTTACTTATTTTGTGACACATGTTTATACATTCCTTCTTAAACATTAATACATATCTTATTGTATTATTTATGATATTTTTCTAGTCATAGGTTGAATTCAATTCAATCCATTTTGTTTGATACAAGGGTTTTTTATACTGTTGTCAGTTCTTTACCAAAAATAAAACATAGTTATATTGTTCTATTTTGTTTCATTTTGGTGAACTTATGATTATCTGTGTTAATCACAACTTTATTAAATGCGTCACACTCATTGTTCGTGTCTATTTGACTTATTTAACATCTTGTTGTTTTCATCATGGAATTAACATATTTTCATATACTTATAAACTTCCTCACTATAACTGTTTGTGTGGTTTTATCAGTAGAAATAGTTGGTTATTCACATGTTTCACATCTATTAAGTACGCACTGTAATTGTTTGTATTTCCTTACATGCTAATCACTGTTTTTCATCCTCACATCTGATAATCATTATTTCACTTGTCACTTAATTAGTCTTTGGTGCACGTGGTTTATGTTGATTTCTGGTATGATTTATTCATCTTCTTCTCTCTTCTGAGTCAGCTTTCTTGTCCTTCTTCTTTCTTCTTTCTTGTTATTTTCATCGTAGTCATTATTCTTTAGTCGTTTCCCCTCACTTTTGGAGTTTGTTAAATCCTTATTTCGTCGTTTCCCCTCACTTTTGGAGTTTGTTAATTCTTATTTCGTCGTTTCCCGTCACTTTTGGAGTTTGTTAATTCTTATTTCGTCGTTTCCCCTCACTTTTGGTTCCTATTGGGTCTATAATTGGTATTTGGTTTTGGCTCACTTCATTTTCTTTCTTATTTTTCGTAGTTGATGTCACTAGATTGATATTATCTTATTCATAGTTGGATTTTCATATTAACACATTTGTAGATACACACTTTATATACATGGATTTACTTATCTAGATTTATATTCATATTTTTTATCTTACTTGCCGTCCTTTAGGCTCATTTTATGTAACTGCCATATTTGGTTATGTTACATATGCCTTCCTTTAAGAATTGATTAATTCTGAGTTATGATTATACTATATTTTTCTATGAAGAATTTATCAATTATTGTACATTCCATATTGATTTACATGTTTTTTCCATATATCCTTTCGCTTTCTGCTCTTTGAATCATATTTATTTCTTGTCTATGTAATTACTTCCCTCGTTTATTTAGTTCCCTAACATACATTTAGCTGGGGCAGTTTAGAGCGGCTCACTTTGGCTATTCGACTCTACTGGCCATACTAATTTCAATAAATATGGAGGCAAATCATCTCCTTTAATAATAATAAATGATTGCTGGCATTACTCTTCAGTCAATTCATCTCAAATCATTAATAATAATAATAATAGTGGTCGTTTTTCCGACAAATAATAAATATTCTTGGGATTAATTCTCGCATCTGCGGTTTGTACATTGTGATTCTCTCTTTTCTTGATTCAACTTAACTAATTCTTCACATATCTTCGGGATATTTTGTTTTACATTTCCTCACTGGTATACTCTCATGATTTTCTTCGTTAGTATATTCTTTTTTATTCTTCTTCATCATAGATTAATCTCTTCATTCTGTGTTACCTTGAACGTTATTTCGTCATAATCTTCGTTCCAAATTCATTCTTCTAGATACTATGTATTAGTACATTTATTTTTTCTTTCCTTTTCCAGGTTTTAGTTGGTATTTGTACTCCATGTAGTGCTGGCTTTTCTTTATTCAAATACAAATTTGTCGTGTGTGGTCGTTTCTCTACAGTAATAATGTCCACTTGGTTTATTCTTCCAACTCTTCTTTTTCTTATAGTAGTACGGGTGAGATGTTGTTCTTCTACTGGTTGACGTGGCTCTTGGAATTAGTTTGTGCCAAAGATGGTGTGTGTCAGTCTCGTATTGACATTCCTTTTTTTTATAGTAGTACGGGTGAGATGTTGTTATTCTACTGGTTGACTAGGCTCTTGGAAATAATTGTGCCAAGGTTGTTGAGTGTCTTTCTCGTATTGACATCCTTTTTTATATAGTAGTACGTTATCATTAATGAATACAATGTTCTGATTCCTTTACATAAATCCTCTGGGATCATTTTTTCCCACATTATAAAATGACAATATACATTCAATGTTTAATACATAATTACATAGTTACTTTTCATTTAATACAAACATATAATAATCTTCATGATAATAATTCACCCTTTTTCTTCAGTCAACATTTATTTTTATAATCATATTTTTACTTTTCATTTTGTAAATAACAATAATCTTCATGGCCACATTTCATGTTTCATCTTGATATAGTCAACAGTTATATTCATAATTATCTTTTCATTTTACACAATAAACATTTCCATCCTTTACATAGTATCAATAATAAAATAATCCTTATCGCTCACTTTTCACTTGTAATTTCATATTTCAATTGTCAACATATTTTTTCATCGAAGTCTGGTTATATGTCCCCTTTATCTTTTTTGTAATAGGGTTTTGCAATTCATAGGTGTTGTTTAGATTGTCTTTTGTTACAGAATATGGTCCGGTATATAATAGTAGTAATTTCTTTGCAATGCCCTCGATAGTGCTTGGGAGTTCTCGATTTTTGATTAGCACTTGGTCTCCCACTTCGTATTTTATAATTTTGGGCTGCAATTTTTTGTATTTCATTCTCAGTTTCTGGGCTCTTTCAACCGCATTATTATAGAACTTGGTTTGGTCAAACTTGATCTCTGCACTTATTGGAAAGTTAATTATTTCTGTGATCTCTCGGGGTGGTCTTTTTTCATGCATTGCCATGTATGGTGTCTCCTCAGTTGACTGATGGTATGCGAGGTTTAAGAAGTCTTCAGCTGGGGACAAATACTCCTCCCACTTCCTCTGCTGGCTGTGACAGTAGGTTCTTAAAATCCTTCCTACTTCTCTCAACACTCTCTCAGCAGGGTTGCTGTTGGGGTGGTACACCGATGTCTTATACGTTTTGATGCCCAGATGGAGCAGTGTTTCCCGCCATTTCCGTCCTCGAAACTGCGTTCCGTGATCTGTAACTATTGATGCTGGTCGGCCCACTTCGGGTATGTATTTGTTTATAACTACTTCTAGTATCTTGCTTGTTGTGGCTCGATTAAGTGGATACAGCTTTGTATATTTTGTATAGTGGTCAAAGATAATAATGATATATTTATACTGATGTCTTCCACCACTCCGTGGAAACGGCCCACAAATGTCCAGGAAGATTTTTTCTAATTTTGTCACAGATGTTATCGGTATCATCACTCCTTCTTTCTTTTCGTTACTGCATTTGACTAGCTAGCAAATATGGCAATTCTGTATATATTTTCTTACCTTCCTATTCATATCAGTGAAATACACATGTTCTTGCAGTGCTTTTACCACCTTCACTGCGCCCATATGACCATATCGTATGTGATAGTCGATGGTAAAATCTCTCTCTAGAACCTTTGGGATAACGATCTTCCAGTCTTCACCATTTTTATTGCTTTTGGTGAACACTAGCTGATTGTGAATACAGAAATACTGTTTAATGTTTGCATCGTTATCTGCTAGTTTTTTAATAAGCATCAATATTTTGGGATCTTGTTGTTGCTGTATAGCTATATCTGACAGTATTTTAGTAAGCTCAGATTTATTTTTAGCAAGTGGTAGACCTTCGCGATGGTTTCTCTCTCTCCTTGAAATGTTTGGGCGTCGATGTTAATCCGGGACAACACGTCTGCAGCTGTGTTGCTTTTTCCCGGTATGTATTCCCACTGTATATTATACTCTTGGAGTGTGAGAGTCCATCTGGTCAACCTTCCGTGTTTCAATTTACAGTTCTTGAGGAATGAAATGGATTTATGATCCGTTCTTACTGTCACTTTATATCCCAAGATAAAGGTTCGAAATTTTTCGCAAGCGAATACGATACTTAATAATTCTTTTTCTGTGGTGTGATAGTTGCGTTCACACTTGTTCAACGTGCGACTTGCAAAACTGATTACTTCATGGTTCCCGTCTTGGTCTTCTTGATATAGCACGGATCCGAGACTCAAATCGCTGGCGTCGCAGTTCATGAAAAATTGTTTTTCAAAGTTAGGGTGATGTAACATGACGGTTTCTAGGAACTTTTCTTTGATTAACTTAAATGTAGATTCTCGTTCTGATTCCCATTTCCACTTTTCTTTTGATGAAAGCTGTTTTGAAAATCGAGCTGTTAAATCGGAATAATTCTCTTGAAATTTACGATAGTAGTTGCAGATCCCGAGGAACGATTGCAGTTGTTTCTTGTTCTGTGGGACGGGGAAACGCTGTATTGCCTCCATCTTTTCCTGGGACGGTGTAATTCCATGTTCAGATAGGTTAAACCCAAAAATTGGACTTCTTTTGCTATTAATTGAGACTTATCTAACTTCAATGTAATGTGATTATCTTCTAGTTTCTGTAAGACCTGTGCCACCCTTTCACAGTGTTCCTCCCAATTGTTGGAGGCGATTAAGAGATCGTCAACATAGACTGTTGTAAACTGCAGTGTATTGTGGCCCAGTATCTCGTCCATACATTTGACGAATATCGCTACCGAATTTACTAAGCCAAACGGTAGTCTTTTGAAATGGTAATTTCTACCTTCAAAAATAAAGGCAGTATACTTTCTACTATTCGGATGCAGTTCACTTGCCAATATCCGCATACCGTATCCATATACTGTAGAATTTTGAACCATAAAACTTCTTTAAGATCTCATCAATTTCTCCAGGTGATGTCCTGTCGTTAATTATGGTTTTGTTTAATTCCCTAGCATCTAAACAAATTCGTACCGCACCATTTTTCTTTGGTACGGCGACAATAGGGTTGGTGTATGGTGAATTGCTTACTTCGATAATGTCATTTGCTATCAAACGCTGGATTTCTTCCCTTACTGCCTCCTTCAGCGAAAAGGCGATACGATAAGATTTTCGTTTAAATTCGGTTTGGTCTTTGAATCTTAACTCGCATTGGAAATTTTTGATTTTTCCGGGTGTATCGGAAAATATGTGGCGATACTGGCAATATATGTTTATCAGATGGTCCTTTTGTTCCCATGTCAGCTCTTGGTTATGTTGATTGGTCTTGAATTCTCGTATCTCATTAATTTTGGTCAACCATAAATCTTCCTCTGGGTTATCGTGAAACTGCTTGTTGATGGCGCCTTCCTGATGTTGGTGGCCTTCCCTAATGTAATAGATTACATGTTCTGCGGGTGCCTTTTGATATTCTGTTAGCTTGGCTGTCCACTCAACTTCTCCTGTCTTCATTCTTACTGTATTTGTGTCCATGTTAATTATCGCAGTGTATTTCCTGAGTATATCACACCCAATGAGCAGCGTAAATGGTAACCCACTGGCTACGAGGAATATCATCTGTATCGTGTTGCCGTTGCTGGATACTTCAAGTTGCACTTGTTGTCTAATCGTCTTGTTTTGACGTCCGGTAGCTCCAATGAGTACAATGTTATTAATAGGTAAAGTGGGTATTGTCGCTTTATTTTCAGATTGGATTCTATCTAACTCCACTTTATCAATCAATGATACATTTGCTCCGGTATCTATCATTGCCGTTGCTTTTATATTGTTGACCTTTACCGCTATGTATGCAATTTCACTATTACTTGTATCGCTGATAGTATTCTCTTTTTCTTCCATTAAGTCTCTTCTAATATTTTTCAAATAATTATTGGTGTATGTTTTGCGAAGATTTGGATGGTTTGCCAAAACTCTAGACCCAATAGTCCGGTTCAGTGAGGGTACTACTTGGTTTTTCACTGCCTGTTGGCGTTTAAAGGCAGGTCACTATTCCCGTGCCTGTCTTGCGATGTCGAAGCTATGGGTTCTTGATTCCCATTTCCATGTCCATTATTGTAGACTGCTGTATTTTGCGTTGTTGCTCCTTGACTTCCATTACTGTCGCTTCCGTTAGATCGGTATCCAGATTCCCGCTCCTCTCTATCGCTGTTGCTGGAGTGACTATGTTGATTAGGTAAACTCCTCCTTCCTTGGTAGTAGTTTCGACGATTTCCCCCTCGACTGGCTTGAGCATAGTGCACTCTACGAAAGTGATTATTATGTTGGTTGCCATTGTTTTGTCTTGGGTGATGATTGGGAGCTTGATTCTGGTACGGCCGGTAATAATTGTTACCTCTTTGGTAAGCTGGCTCTCGCTGATATCCACCTGAATGCTGATTATTATTATTCCCTCTATTATTGACGTTGTTGCCCCCTCCATCTTGGCGTGGTATAGGGTGATTTTGGAATCTTGGTGGGTAATTGTGATTTCTTCCTGGGCTATTCCTTTCGTTGGATATGTTGGTGTTATTATTCCCAGGTCCTCCTCGATCATATGTCTGGTTTGGTCCTTGCTGACTGCGTTGGTAGTAGCGTTCTCTTTCATGGTTCTCCAACAGTTCGCACATCCCTTGGACTGTCTTTATTTGTGCATTTAGCCTCCCTTGTGATATGCCTTGATTGAAATGGTAGGCTAATTTCGTCACTAGGCATTCTTCTGGGATGGCGGGTTCAAGATTCCTGGCTAGGCAAATCTTTCCCAAGAAATACGTTGTCATTGACTGCCTTCCATGTGTATCGAACCTCCCGTTTGTGATGTCGTCCCTGACGATGTTCTGGGTGGCTTCTGACCAATATTTTTGTTTAAACGCCACTTTGAAGTTGTCATAATTCCCCACTTCGTTACGGGTTGCCGTCCACCAATTGTCGAACGTGCTTTTGAAAGCTTCGTCTAACATTCCCTTAATGGTAGTCCATCTGCTCTCTCTGTTTTTACGTAGGATTTCTTCCATCCGTTCTAAAAATTCTAGCGGATTTTAATAATAGGTCCTGAATTTAATCTGGTCTCTGTTGTCTAGATGAGTCAATCCGGATAATAGATTTGGTATCGTTTGTATACGATGCATCTCGTCGCGGAGGTCATCTAACTCTCTTCGTTGACGCTCGGTTAGTAGGGTTCTATCATCATGTACCTGCTGCTTAATTGCGTCCACTCTTCAGATACTTCTTCACACTTGTCTGTTAGTGTTGACTGTGCTATTTTCATGTTGGTTTGTTCTTGTGTTATCACATTTATTTGTGTACCGTGCGTCCTCTCCATTTCGTTAATGCGTTGATTGATGTCTAACTCTGTTTGTATTAGTCTCAGGCTGGTACCTTCTCCCTCCTTTCGTACTTCCTCCATCTCGACATTAACTTCAGTCGATAGGATGGCCATGCGCTTCTCGATTTCATCAACATTTTCCTTCAACCTTTTTTCTATCATCTCTTCTGTATCCTTGGCGGCTTCCTTCATCTTGTTACTGTTGATACTTATTTGCTGCCACATTCCTTCATGGTCAGATTGTATTGTTTCGACGTCTCTATTGAATTTAGCCGTGATTTCATCCATTTTCTGGTTGGCCTGATCCATTCTGACTCCCAACTCTGCCGATAACTCCTCTTTCATGATGGCCATTTTCTTCTCCAGTACTTCCTCAGTTTTCTTTTGTCCATCTTCCATCCTCCTGTTCGTCTCCTGTATCTGGTTATTGAACTCTTCCTTTAATAATTCCATATTTTTCTTGTTCTCCTCTGGCCTTCCTCTATTTTCTTGCTTAAATCCTCTTTTGTGGATTGACTAGCTTCTTCTATTTTCTTGTTTAAGTCCGCCTTCAAATTCTGATTGTCCTCTTTGGTTGATTTCCGGCTCCCTTCTATCTTGCTATTTAGGTCTGCTCTCAAATTTTGATTGTCTTCCTTCAACGACTCCATCATTCGTCTCATCCACTCTTGGAATGCTGATTCTCTTAGTGGCGTTGTTTGTTCAGGTTGACTTGGTTCCGGTGGAGTTTCTTGGATCATCACTTCCGGTTCCTCCATAGGCTGTTGAACCCACTCCGCCGGTTCAATTTGTTTGTCTTTTACTTCCACTACTATCTCCTCCACATCTTCTGTTGACATAGCCTCCTTCTCTTCATTTCTGGTTTCCTTCTCTGCTTGCGCCAACCTTTTTCTTGACGTTGACCTTGATTTTGACCTAGATTTCAACCTGTCTGTATACATCTTGATCTTCTGATAATGTTCCTGCTGTCTTCTCACGAATTAGTATATTTAGGTTATTGGTTATTGTATATTTTCTTAACTCGTGCCCCACGTTGGGCGCCAACTTGTTATGGAACAAGTATATTATAACGTTAAGTTATAGATGATGAGATATTATGCTGTCTTGTATTTCTCCTTAAAGCCACACTGTTGGGCTATCCATTCTATAACGTAATATTATAGTTGATGATGATATAATACTGTGTAAGTATAATTGTATTTATAGTTGTAGTGTGCTTGCAGATACGCTCCGGTATCTGCTATTATGTTGTTTCTATAAAAACTGCTCCAATTATAATTATTAGGAGTTATTAGTGTGATTGTTTGATCTGTATAAGTGTTTATGAAGATTTCACTCTTTTCGATTTAAATAAGTTTCGCGCACTTTTTGTTGAATGCCTCCCTCACTTACCACAAGTATCGGTTTCAGTCCTGTTCTGTGACGGTTGTTGCTGAAATACATACATTTAAAATGCACACAAATATTCAATTTGAATGTTCAAAACAGTTAGTACACACAATATGATTGAGTTAGCACCTATATCTAATACTTTAAATTACTCTCTGTTTGAATTCTTCCGCCACCTTGGTAGAACTGATTTAAAAGAAATAATTTAATTTCTATTTGAAATGATACTCTTGTTCATAGGTAAATAAGTGAAGGTTTATTAACAAATTTTAATAAATGGCAAATTTAAAAAACAAACAATTAACAATCATTTGGCTAATAACCCTTCAAATAATAATTACAATTGATTAATTTTAACATAAAACTCTATCCAGGCTCAATGCTGGTAGTCCTGTCTTTAGTACAATAATTTGAACTTATAAGGTTATGTTTTCTTGTTAATAAATTATCAGGTTGTTAGGTTCTTTGAGGATACATGATATCAGTGTCAAGATGTAATATTAATAGAATCAATAAAATTAAACAATGGTTAAAAAATAACGAATAAATATAAAACAATGAAATTTAATACCATATGTATGGTAAGTATGTAATTATCGTACGTTTGGATGCGCACGCACCTTATAACATTCTATAGCAAGCGTCAGACTCGTGGCTTGTACAGTTTCAATGTATCGTTTTATTTTCAACAATGAATTTGATAACTATATATTTTCAAGAGAAAAAATTATAAAATACAAAAAAAAACTCTTGCTATGATTTCTATTTAGTTTGGAAACTATTTGAGAACAGATGCAACAGTTAAATTAATAAGCTACCGCTACCAATTTGAGGTTAGCGATCACAGGTAATTCTATTATAGAAAATGATTTCTTACTGGTTAATATTTCTCAATTTATATTTTTGAACATAATATTAGTAACCTTTTAACATGTTACTATTAAAATTGCTTTATACTTTTGTACGAAAGTTAATGTTATTTATTTCAAAACATCGAGTAATCAAAAACAAAGTTTTTTAGTCAAAAGAGTGTCTAAACGTTAACTCTTGTAATTAGTGATAGTTACTTTAAACATACTTTTTATAATTATAAAATTAATTAAAATATTTATTTAATATTTTAATAAGTCAAAATTGACATTCTTGAAATTCTAATAATTCCATCATAAGTTTGATGCTGCGCTAGTAATGACTCGCGTAGTATCAAAATGTCTATTTCAAAAATATTATTTCTGAAAATCAAAGTTATTTAAATAAAATAATGTACTCCCTGTTTATTATCACAACACACGCGAGTACGACCGGGATTATACACTATCGTACTTATATTGTTCGGTAATCCCGCACATATCACTCGGAAGTGTATTTGTTGTGTCAAGGTTATGTCTGTATATCAACTTAATGTCAATGTACGCGCACAAATTTGAAAATAATACTTTTTCATGGCGTTGAGTTGCGTGACCTATTCGTCTGGAAGCTGTTCTTAGACTGTTACAATTTGCCGAAGCGTCTCTCTCGCGTCTGACAAAATGCGTTGATTTGATTGGCTGTAATCACTATAATCTTCACCCCAAAGGCCTATGTTTTATTAAAATATTTGGTGTTTTACCAAATTTCGACTTTGGGTCCTGGTTTATGTGACGTAAGCACTAGTGTAAAAAATACTTGAAAAGTAAATAATTACAATAACTTCCTTATTGAACGTCCTATCGTTACATGAGTTATGTCATTGAATTATAGACATTTTCTTCTTTAATTTAAGTCTAAACAACACTATTTTATTTACATTGTTTCTCTTAAAATAATGTTTTTATTAATTATCTTGGTGTTTCTTATATTTATAAGTTTTTGACACCAGATTTAATTATTTTTAATAAAAACACTTTCTAAATAAACACTTGGAGTCCATTTCTCAACTTGGTTTGATTGGTTATTTGGAAATAATTATTTCCTTAACAATAGCTTATTTTAGCGTCATTAGGCGTCCATCTTGGTTTTTATATAAAAGTATTTAAAATGAATTTTCCTTATCTAATACAAGTAATCTTACAATCTAATAATACTAAAACGATTATGTACATGATTTCACACTTAAATATCCTCACATGATTGTATTAAACATAATACACATATTGTCTTCTTCCTCTTCTACCTTTCTCATACAATTGTCAATATAATTTTAGTCTTTTCTAAGTGAATTATATTATGTATTAAATGTCATTAGTGTACATACATTGTACTTAATGTATTACATATATTGGTTAGCTTCTAGCTAGTTTAGTACCCTTCAATTCTCTAATAATGGGTTTGTTCCTATGGTGTCTCAACATAGTGGTCAATTATTTTTCATAAAAACAATACTTAAAATGTTATTGTTACATTATGTTTGTGTTTCTACATTGGTATTAGACATTACTCCTACTTTTGGTAATGTTCTCATTTACTCTAAGATAAATTTATATGTCATATTTTACCTAAGTAACTTACTTAACATGGTTGGTTTATATATGATTTCTGTCACTATGGTCAGTTGGTTTCTAATTATTTGCGTATATACTGACTGTTTTTATAGTTCTAATCTGTTCTCAAAGTTGTATTGATTTTCCCTCTAACTACTGGTAATATTGTGAACAATCTGTATTTAAGCTTTAATACACTATTTTCCTTAACTAATGGGCCATACAGTGGTCCATCTTACATCTGATTGTTTGTACATGGTTAGTTAGTTTACATTATTTTGTTTATAATACTGTTGTTATTATGTTAAAGATCTGTTCTCAAACCATTACCAGATATTAGTCTTACTACTGGTAATATGGTTATTCACTTTAGTATTGGTTTTGATATTGCACTTTGCCTATTTGAATTGGCATATTTGTTGCATCTTTGCTATAGCTGTCTGCCATTGCATTTGATTGGTTTTATTTACATGGTTGCATTTTAATGTATTGTCTATTAGGATGTATTGTTATTTATAACAATTCCTTAATTGATATCATTGTTGATAATCATTTATTTTCATTGATATTTTTGGTTTTCTGTTTAACAGGTACTTTCTCTATGGGTTATGTAACAATGTACCATCTGTTTTAATGCAGTATGTCTCTACTACCTACATGGTATCAGTATGGTCTTTCACAATAATATTTTACTTATTTTGTGACACATGTTTATACATTCCTTCTTAAACATTAATACATATCTTATTGTATTATTTATGATATTTTTCTAGTCATAGGTTGAATTCAATTCAATCCATTTTGTTTGATACAAGGGTTTTTTATACTGTTGTCAGTTCTTTACCAAAAATAAAACATAGTTATATTGTTCTATTTTGTTTCATTTTGGTGAACTTATGATTATCTGTGTTAATCACAACTTTATTAAATGCGTCACACTCATTGTTCGTGTCTATTTGACTTATTTAACATCTTGTTGTTTTCATCATGGAATTAACATATTTTCATATACTTATAAACTTCCTCACTATAACTGTTTGTGTGGTTTTATCAGTAGAAATAGTTGGTTATTCACATGTTTCACATCTATTAAGAACGCACTGTCATTGTTTGTATTTCCTTACATGCTAATCACTGTTTTTCATCCTCACATCTGATAATCATTATTTCACTTGTCACTTAATTAGTCTTTGGTGCACGTGGTTTATGTTGATTTCTGGTATGATTTATTCATCTTCTTCTCTCTTCTGAGTCAGCTTTCTTGTCCTTCTTCTTTCTTCTTTCTTGTTATTTTCATCGTAGTCATTATTCTTTAGTCGTTTCCCCTCACTTTTGGAGTTTGTTAAATCCTTATTTCGTCGTTTCCCCTCACTTTTGGAGTTTGTTAATTCTTATTTCGTCGTTTCCCGTCACTTTTGGAGTTTGTTAATTCTTATTTCGTCGTTTCCCCTCACTTTTGGATCCTATTGGGTCTATAATTGGTATTTGGTTTTGGCTCACTTCATTTTCTTTCTTATTTTTCGTAGTTGATGTCACTAGATTGATATTATCTTATTCATAGTTGGATTTTCATATTAACACATTTGTAGATACACACTTTATATACATGGATTTACTTATCTAGATTTATATTCATATTTTTTATCTTACTTGCCGTCCTTTAGGCTCATTTTATGTAACTGCCATATTTGGTTATGTTACAATATATATATATATATATATATATATATAAATTTAACACTTATGTGTCATGAATTGTTTTTTCTACTTCAAAATTACAAAGACTTAATAAAAAGTAAAATTTTTACTAAATTGAGTATTTCAGTAGCGAGATTAGTAAAAGTCTTAACCTAAACAATAAAATTAAAATTAACAAAATGTATTGAACTAAATAAAACCTAGCAAGTATATTAAAAGATAAATATCGGTATGGAGAACCATACATGACTTTCTTATGCTAAGATTTATTTTTAAAATCATTTTCGAAATGAAATATTACCATAGAAACTACTTCTTTCTACTTACTGCTTCAGCCTTAACCACAGTACTGTGGTCACTAACATATACCACCTCACGTTATCGCACTCGATTTTCACTGATGATGGAAGTCAATGGCATTGCCGAAACGTCTGGTTTTGTAGAAAATATTGGACTACGGCCAAATATCCCGGGAAGGAATTTTAACAATAACTACTTCTTTGTTGCCGATAACGTTGTACACATATATATAAAAAATATGCATAAAATTAATGGCTTGTATAAGTTAATGATTGATCTCCATTAAGTAGTGCTCAAGTTTCCAAAGTTTTAATATTATGATGTCCGTAATTAAAACATCAGAGCAGGTTTAGTGTGTATGAGTGTTCACCGTGGACAAAAATTTTCAACATTTCCTATTGAGCGTTGCTTAGAATAAATCTGCGAATCTACAGTGTACGTTTCACAGAACAAACACGCGGAAAAGAAGGAGCGCTCCGAAGTCACTTATGGACCCTCAGCATCTTGCAGAGGGTTCATTCCCTAAAGACGAAAAGTCTGTCTATGAATCGTTCCTCTGTAAACACGTGCAGTTACACTGCCCAGCGATCCACAGGAAGCAAATCGCTATCCACGCTGGACACTTTTTCGGCTTGCATGCGTTATGTTGGTATGGGTTCGGCACTTTCCATTTAAAAACCGTGCAAATGTAAGAAAATAAACATGAATGAGGCCAGAAATAACGCGAGAATTGTGTGTGTGTGTGTGTGTGTGTGTGTGTGTGTGTGTGTGTGTGTGTGTGTCTTCCCTGCCTTTTTATTGCGGTAGTGATAATAATAAAATGGAAACGTAAACAGTACATAACTGAGATATGCTTGCCTGCCACGCACGATATATTTTCTCTTATACATGACTAGCAGAATACCCGTGCTTCGCTACGGAGTTTCACGTTGTACGTAATGAAAATATTAGTTTAATTAATAAAGTTTAATTAAAGTAGGCTTCTTAAAAATAAATAGCTGTTGTCCACAACTTCGTTCGCGTGGTCTTCAATTTAATCCGATAATATATTTAGAACAGAATCTATTCTATTGGGTTGCCATAGTAACCAGATCTAATAGTTTTTAAGACCGCAAAGGACCCCCCAGAGGATCGTATCGAAAAAAACACCTGTCCTATGTTGGTTCTCCCGTTGCGTAAAATATTTGTGCCAAGTTTGGTTGAAATCGATCCAATGGTTTAGGTGGAGACGTGGAAGACCCCAAAGGACCCCCCAAAGGATCGTATCGAAAAAAAAAACTTGTCCTATGTTGGTTCTCCCTTTGCGTAAAATATTTGTGCCAAGTTTGGTTGAAATCGGTCCAGTGGTTTAGGAGGCGATGTGGAAGACCCCAAAGAACCCCCAAAAGGACCCCATCGAAAAAACACCTAACCTATGTTGGTTCTCCCGTTGCGTAAAATATTTGTGCCAAGTTTGGTTGAAATCGGTACAGTGGTTTAGGAGGAGATGTGGAAGAAACCTTCGCGGACGTGCACACAACAACTCACCGAAGTTTCACCGCAATCGGATGAATGTATAGGAACGCATACGGGACAAACAAAGAAACATTCATTTTTATATATAAGATGTAAACTATACCATTTACTTGACATAAACCGTGATAGCTAAGCTAATGTACAACATATATGTATTAATTATACACATAAAAGTTCCTCGATAGACACTCTATCTATTGGCGAAAACTTGAATAAAATCCGTTCAGTACTGCCTAGAGATTAGCGATTTCAAACACAGAGAGAAAACGGACCGACTTTACTTTATACTATGTACAGATTTACATTAAAATGAAAAAATTATAATTTTATTGCCTGGCAACAAAATTATTTTATTTTTAACAATTACCATTGTTTGAAAAAGTTTAAATGAATTTTCAAGTACTTTACTCTTGTTAAAACGTAAAAGGTTGCAGGTAAACTACCCCTTCCCCTTAACCGATCTTCACCAAAATCAAAAGGACTTGAGTCCTCTACAATTCAGTGACGTATGCAAAACATTATTTTGTTCTGTTTGAATTTGCGGCAGTTATTGTTTTCCATAGAAAATACGCTCGATAAAAAACGTTGCAGGTAAACTACCCCTTCCCCTCAACCGATCTTTACCAAAAACAATAGGTCTTGAGCACTCTACAAATCACGGCTGTATGCAAAAAATTATTTGGTTCTGTTTGAATTTGCGGCTGTTATCGTTTGCCATAGAAAATACCCTTGATAAAAAAACGCTGCTGGTAAACTACCCCTTTCCCTTAACCGATCTTCACCAAAAACAATAGGTCTTGAGAACTCTGCAATTTATGGCTGTATCCAAATAATATTTTTATTCTGTTTGAATTTGCGGCTGTTATCGTTTGCCATAAGAAATACTCTTGTTAAAACATAAAACGTTACAGGTAAACTACCACTTTCCCTTAACTGATCGTCACCAAAAACAATAGGTCTTGAGAACTCTACAATTCAGGGCTGTATGCGAAACATTATTTGATTCTGTTTGAATTTGCGGCTGTTATCGTTTGCAAAAAAAAAAAATTTCCTTGATAAAAAAAACCGTTGCTGGTAAACTACCCCTTTCCCTCAACCGATCTTCACCAAAAACAATAGGTCATGAGTACTCTACAAATCAGGGCTGTATGCAAAAAATTATTTGATTCTGTTTGAATTTGCGGCAGTTATCGTTTGCCAAAAAAAAATCTACACACAGATAGACACACAGATAGACAGACAGACACACACACACTTTTCGGAAAACGACTTTTTTCATGTTTTGAGTGTAGTACAATCAGAATCTGCAATAATCTCGAACGCGATTTTTTTGCCATCACCATACTTCCATTTCCTTAAGGAATATGGAAGTGAAAAGGAAAGTAATTTTAGTAACACATAGATTGAAATAAAAAACGTAGATGGATGACAATATCCTGCAAAAAATAATCGGAAATGTACTTTACTCTAAAATAAAGAATAATACAAAATACAAAATATTTCTTTTCACCTAGAGCAACGTGCCAATTGTCCCGATACTTTATTGAACACTGAAACGCACGGATTGGTTAGTGGGATTAAGCAAATCAAATCTACAGTCCACCGAAATTAAACTGTGCGCTTAGTGCAGTAAAATAAATAAAAGAAGTCCTTTAAATGATTTAAACGTTATCTCGTTGCTTACTGTATGTGTTACGCGAAAACTAATTTACGTAAGGCGAATTGGCCTTACGTAAATTACGTAAGGGATTGGCGGCGAAGTGGCCACCTAACGTTTGGTGATTTGTTTTATATTTCCTTTGCAGTTTGAAATGTACTTTCAACTTTAAATACATTTCCACTCTTTTGTATACAATCTTGTGAAACAGATATTTCTTTGACACGTTATCTGCTGTGTGATTTGGGGAACTCAACTTTATTGATTTATGTTCTCTCGTCTCCGTATTCCACATAAATTCATGAATACACGTTAATCAAAAATGAAATTCAGGTTGATTTTAAAATACTTTGAAATAAGTAGAAATTCTATACGGCTCAGATAGCAAGCAGAATTTTACATATTTATTTTTAAGTCATCAGAAATCCTTGCTTGCGACATCAGCGATAATTTGTTCACGTTTCGGTAGATTTTCAGTGAGACTTCACGCTCCACTGCATTATCTCGTTATCGCTTTTGATCTTTCATGTATGTACATCATTCAATATTATCAAAATTGAAAATGTTATACTTATTTAATTGTTATACTGTATGTATCGTAGCAATACACGTTGCTGAAATATATCCTACCGTTGAATATCTGCATTTCCTTCAAAATTTCACGTGCAAGCTGGACATGTAAAATTTTCTCTTCAGCATTTTACATGCAAGCTGGATTCATGGTTACGTGGTTCATAGTTGTGTCACATGGTTGATTTATGTAATAAAAATATAAGAAACTTCTTCTCAAATAAACAATAACCACAAAAGTTAAAAAACTATATGATTGCCAGTTTAACAAACTATAACTATATTAAATAGTAATACAGAAAACTATCAAAATAACCATTCTTTTAGCCTCCATTTTTCAATTATCAGTCAAGATCGTGCATCCCATAAAATCCCATAAGATCATGCATTTATGTGCTACTAGCTTTTGCTAAATTAAGGAGAAAATATAAGAATTAAAATTGTAAGATATATCAAAATAAGTAATATTATACTGACCGCTTGACAGCAGCTTGATATCAACACAGAAGTAACAACAGGGAGAACAACAAGGAACAACAATATTCTGTAAACAACAATATTTGGAAGTGACGAAACCTGGCTGCAAATGAATAGCATGGAGAATGTTTTGTTGGACATATTGAACGATAGTAAACGAAAATAAAACGACTATGAGGAAAACAAGGATAAAATAAAAGATGATATAGTGAAAGAAATGGAACATGAACAATTATAGTCCTATAGAATGTAGGATACTGAATAAAGATCTAAAAGGAGACTGAAAGTACAAAGGAGAAATATGTCAATCTGACTTGAAAGAAATTATAAAACTTTAGCAAAGAGGAAGGTACAACATATATCAGAGGTCGAAGAAGATTGAAAAGACAGGGAATAAAATTATTTGGGTGTTTATTATACCATACTTTAAGGATAACACTAGACAACGTATTTAAACAAACTTGTCTTTTTACGAAATCAAATAGTTTTTATTAAAATTTGAATGCTAAGCTAATCTGCAATCAAAATGACTCCTCCATCACATATAAAATATTTTGAATAAAGGAAAACAACATTTTAACTTTCATAACTTTACCTTAATTTTTATTTAAATAACTGCATTACTGTATTAAAATCGTGTAAAGAAAATAATGATTACTAACTTAGACATACTATATTAAAATTATGTTCTTGGTCGTTTCTCCTTATTGGCTCTTCTTGATTATCTTCTATCATGTTCCAACAATAGTCCACAATCATTTTAACGTTCCACTTTCCTGTGCATCTCTTCTATATGAAGACAACAGTTGGTAAAATCTTCCCCGGTTTTAGTAACTTACTGAATAGACATTTGACGGCAGAAATCAGGAAGTGAGTAAAAGAAATCTAATTTCAATAACATATAAAATTATGTATTCTCCGATGTATACCAGTAAGGTATTAGCAATAAACGTTTTTCTAATAATGAGATATTTATTCAGATGAATATGGTTATACAACTCATATTAGTTGTACCAGTTTCTGAAACAAATTAAAAGCCATTTGTTGTAAAATACATAGAAGGTTCAAAGATCTGATATCACTTATATTCAAATTAAGAAGGACAAAGTATATAACAAGCTTTACGATTAGATATATTATACATATATAAATATTGCACTGCTGTAAAATACTCAAGTACATACTAAGGCCTAAATCTGAATAAAATTGAAAAATTTATAATTTACAAAAAAATATTGTCAGCCATATTGAATGTGTGTTAAAAGCCTAGGACCTTTGGCTGATTATAAACATGTAATGTGTAGAAAACTAACTAAATTTTCTCAAAATTATTGTAATATTATTTATAAAAGTCATTAATACTTTGAAATTATTTAAACATTGATTTAAATAATATGGAATTAGTTTAGTTACAAATTGTGTTTTGATAGAATGTCATAGAACAAATGTAATGAATCTGTGAATAATTAATCAAATTTACCTCGAGTTTATGAACAAATTTTGTATTATAACAAATTGATAAATCACTCAGTGTGTGAAAATTAAATGTAAATTTCTGTGGTAATGTCGGCAGTCTTAAACGCACGGTCTTCGTGATAAGCCATTTGCATTACCATGCAGGCGCCCCCGTCAATGATGCACCTTGAAGTTGTACTCTTGCAGACGTTCGAGCCACCTTGTCAACTGTCCTTCCGGATTTTTAAATCTCAAGAGCCATACAAGCGCGGCATGGTAGGTACGTAGTGAAACCTCTCTCCCATAGAGGTATGTATGGAAGTGCTCCAAAGTTCTGACAATTGCCAACAGCTCTCTCCTTGTAACACAATAATTTCTATCCGGTTTAGAAAGCGTCTTTCTGTAATACGTTATTACTTGTTATTCGCAGTTCTGCACTTGAGACAAAACTGGTCCTAGACCAGTATTGCTTGAGTCTGTGTCTACGATGTGTGTGTGCATTGTTACGAGAACCGTATCGCACCCCGCCTAGAAGAGCCGAGGGAATTCTCCACTTGTTCCCCTATCTAGAAGTGCAGGTGTTGGCTCAGTCAAGGCCGCTTATATGTATTGTTACGACATCACAGAACAATTTACGTGTTTCTCGAACGATCCATTGGAATCCGGCTAAATGCTGTGGAGTACGTGATTTCGACATGCTCTTGCGAAACTTTTCTAGGCGCCGCCAGCCTCGCTGAATGTGTCAAGGCCGCAATTAAATACGTCGTAGTGTAGAGATAACGCGTAGTTATGGAATGTTCTGGTCTGTGAGCAGGGTATAAATACTGGGCGTCAGCGGCTTTAGTTGAGTCAATCGGGCGATATTAGTCTGTGTGTTCAAGTGGTTATTAGTGCGGTTCGTAATATTGTGGCGAAGTGTTATGTGTTTTGTAATTGCGCGGGACATTGTAGTACAATTGTGTTTTATATTACTTGATATTTTTTTATTACGTGTGAACAATTTTTATTTGATTCGTTGTAAGAGACTGTCTTTTTAATTACGAACTGTTTAATTGTGATAATTAAAGCTGGTGATTAGTGACTTAGTGATTTAATTGGTGTCTTGTATTTTGTTTTCCACTGTACCTACGAGGATCAGGAGACTGTCGTAACAGTGGTGTCAAAAGTGCGATAGAACCGTTAACAGTGGAAACAGTGGAAACTTTGTAAAAGGCTGTTGTAAATTCGTAATTAATCAGATGTTGGAAGCTTTCCAAGCGCTGCTGCGGCAGACACGAGAAGAGACAAAAGAAGAACGAAGACAGGAAAGAGAGGAAGCAGAAAAACGACAGGATGAGAAACGCTGACAGGAGGCGGAAGAAGCAAAAAAAAAACGACGAGATGAGAAAGCGGAAGAGAGGCAGATATCTCTACTGCTGGAAACAGAAGAAAGACAAACACCACTGTTGCTGGAGTCGGAAGGACGACAGGCAGAATTACGTAAGCAGGAGACAGAGGAACGGAAGCGTGAAACAGAAGACATCAAAGATTTAATAGATGGTAAAAATTTCAAAGTGGGCTACAAATAACAAAGTTTCTTTTAATGAACAAAAATCAAAAATACTCTTGATTTCTCGTAAAAGACTTCAGAATTCAGAATTAAGCATTTACCTTAATTCTAAAAAACTTCAACAAGTTAATAAGTTCAAATATTTGGGTTTCATTATTGACACAAAATTCAATTTTAATGAGCATATCCAGTATGTGGTCGAAAGGTGTACAAAACTGATTCATATGCTATCAAGATCTGCAAAATTAAACTGGGGGTTGGGACATGAGGCACTTAAAACAATATATAAGGGGGCAATTCTCCCCCTTTTATCATATGGAGCACCCGTATGGATAGACGCATTAGAAAGGAAAAGTAACCAGATGAAGTTCAAAAGAGTGCAACGTCTCATCAATATTAAAATTGCGAAGGCTTATCGTACAGTGTCCTATGAAGCTTTGTGCATTTTGACAGGACTGACTCCAATAATAATAAAGTTGAGAGAGATTGTTAGTGCTTACAGAGTTGGTAGAGGTTGTGATGGTGCTAATATTTTGATGGACACAGTAATTCCGTTCAGGGATTGGCCTCATCCGGCAGATACAGTTCTTATAAACTCGAGCCATGAAAGTAAAGTATACACAGTACAAGCATATACAGATGGCAGTAAGCACAACAATGGGGTTGGGTCGGGTATAGCCTTGTTTGTTAATGGTGAGCTCAAATATGAGATGCAGTATAGGTTGGGTGTTGGGTGCTCTAATAATCAGGCTGAGCAATTGGCAGTCTTGAAGGCCCTGGAAAAGATAGCTGAATTAAATTATATTATAACTAATTTGAGAACGGCAGCTGTTTACACCGACAGCAGAGTGACGCTGGACTCACTTAGGAGCTCCAGGAGTCATAGCTACTTGATAGAAGAAATAAGGAATAAGTTAAGAAGTTTAAAGGCGGTCAACTGGTCAATTGATTTTGGTTGGGTTAAGGCACATGTGGGTATTTATGGTAATGAACTGGCTGACAATCTGGCTAAAGAAGCTGCATCCAGTAGCAGTATGGTGTGCTATGAACGAATACCAAAAAGTGCAATGATTAACAAATTCCGTGAGGTGAGCCTAATGCAGTGGCAAAGTGAGTGGGAACAAACATTAAATGGAATGGTGACTAAGTTGTTTTTCCCTAGTGTGAAGCACAGACTGTCCTCAAGGTTTGCACTGTCTCCTAATTTTACCACAATGGTGACTGGTCATGGCAAGCTTAGAGCCTACTACTATCGTTTCAAAATAAAAGATGATCCGATATGTGTCTGCAACGACGGTGACCAAACAGTGGAACATTTGTTATATGAGTGCAATATGTTGAATGAAGAAAGACGGGTTTTCAAAAATAGTTTACTAAAGAGTGGTGGACGATGGCCTCCGAATAGAAGTGAATTGACATCAAAATATGTTAGACAGTTTATTAAATATGTTAATAACATTGATTTTAATTCTTTGTAGTGTTTATTGTTATTGTGCTTGTCTATCTATTTTGAATCATTGTATGCATTTGTTATTATGAATTAGCTTACATATTGGTCGAACAGCTTTATCATGCATACGATACATACATGCATACAGTTTTAACATGTTAATAATGTAGTACTAATTCATTGTATCATTGTCAATGATTGATTTTTATTTTTTCTTGTTTACTTTGAATCTTTGTAATTGTTGTACCACTGAGTTGTCTTTATATGTATTGAGAATCGGCTTGTAATAAGTTTATATATAGCATGTAGTATTACTTTATTTGTAATGGAGCATGCTGATAAAATAAAGGTATTAAAAAAAAAAAAAAAAACACACACACACACACATACATTTATAAATCTAAGACTACCTACATTCTTTACATTCTTTTACATTCTGCCTGTGGTGCATCTATCCTTATGGTGTAACACTGTCCAATTCAAGCTTTACATAAAATTATAATGGTTATGTCTCCTTTTAGTTTTCTGAATCTTTCATTATGTTTGTAACTTTTCCTTTTGAGATATCTACTCCTTTTTTACGAGTGGTTGATTGATTAAAGTCTGTAATACCTTGTCATGTTTGCGTATATTTTTGCTCTACCCTCCTTCATACCTTGATATAATATACCGGTAGGGCACTTGATTTGTAGCTGAATATTACATCTTTTCTTGCTTTCTGTTTTTGGGATGAGCGAGTTCCTTTTTATAGGATTCAACGGGAAAACTATTCTCAAGGCAAATTACTCTTGTAGAAAACTCTTCTCATGAAATGTTTGTCTCTTAATGGAACTACAACAGTCCCATTGTCACAGAAAAATTTTGAATATTATTTACAGTGAACACAATTACCTCAATGTTAACAGCTCAGAAGCAGTAAGCTGTTTGTCACAGTCATATACGGCCAATTAATAGGTCTGTTTTTCGTAACTAACCGGTAACGTCAACTTCTATTATAATCTGAATGTATGTACTTTTGTAGCTGTTTAAGTCTACAGCACATGTAGAAGATAATAAACTTTAAGGCAATTCAAAAAGATGGGAGTGTGAAAAATATGGATGTATTTGATTTGTACTTAAACGACTCACATGTCCGTTATACTGTCTATGTAATTACGGTGTTGTAAGCAATGTTTTATATGCCGTGTTTTATTGTCGAGGAATTTACTACCTGAATTTCTAAACGAATAAATGCATGTAATTGTTTTTGTAAATATTTGGTTGACACCTCCGACAACACACCGACGCGCACACCCGTTTTCTAATTCTCTTCTGATTTTCTCTGATCGTATTTCTCTGCCAATTCCCTCCTCTTCTTTTCATCAACCTCGTGACTCTACGCTGCTACACATTTTAGATACCAGTCTTTATGGCTTACTAGTTTTAGGCCCACGTAAAGCCTCAATTAAATAATTTGGTATACTTTATTGTTATGTATAATAGTTATGTAATTATATATAATTATATAATATAATATAATATATATAATATAATTGTTATAATTGTTATGTAATAATAGTCCATGTCAGAAGGTCCATTCTTATTGCAAATTGTAATTCAGTTCTGTCCTTTATTTTCCTTATGCTGCTGCCTTAAACGTCTTACAGTTACGAATACGCATACATATTTCATACTAATTACTCCTACAGTATGCCGTTTAGTAGTATAGTGTACCCACTCCTTCAATGTATTAATATATTCTATTTCTGAAATATTCATAATTTACTTTTAGATCGCATTAATGTAGTTTATATGCAGGTAGTCAATTTATTCTGAAAATGCTTATATAATTTTTTAAAGGCAGATGATATTTGCTGTGCGTTGTTCAACTAATTGTACACATGTTGTCTTAGTGATATACACGGAAAATGCTTTAAAGGAGCCTCGCAACGAATGCAGTAGTACTGTTCATCTAAGACACATATCCTCTGTGATTCTTGTGTAGAAATACCATTACCATAGGTTACAAGTCTAGGAAACGTTGGTATTTATACGGACGTTAAAAATTAAGTATTTCCTAACGTGGATACGTTAGATATGATTTTCTGTGTTAGCAACGTTACGTGGGCTCACCTACTTTCCAGTAGACTGCTAATTAGTTAGTTCCAAAAAGTATATACATGTTTGGAAAGTAAGTTCTGGTCACTACATAGTTTGGAGCGGGAATGCCGAATATCAATTTACCCACTATAATTTTGTTTCATGGAATCAATATACGTCAATCATTGTCGTTCAGGGTAGTATAGCTCAGTTATGTGCTGCTTATACAATGGTAAAGAATTATTCTACAGAGGTTTACTAAACATTTGGTGACAGTAATGGTATAAAAATAATACAAATCTATTCGTTAATTTCAATCAAATTTCCTAGGCTAACAACACAACCCAGTTGACCGATGTCCATTGAAGGGTTTCAATATAGTTTTATAGCCTATACTTCATGATTCCTAATTGGCGTCAGTTAGAAAAACGTGTGGTGATGTAGTGCAACTTTCATGTACCTGTGTAATTTTTATCGCTCTATATTTTCTTGAAGTTGCTTGTGTTGGATATCCGTTAGGACAGAAACAAACTATAAAGTTTAAGAATAATCTGAATATTAGATGACTACGCTTCGTTGCCCCCTTTCCATTACTTGTAATTTCTTATTTCTTAGTATTTATCAAGAAATATGAAAAATAATTGTTTTAAAAAATGTTTTAAAACTTTACTATATTTAAATGTAAAACGTGTAGAGTAATCGTGAATGTGAAATTTCAACGTTTTACACCACAACCTTAGAGCTTAGTATCTCGTTTACTCCTTATCGGATTTAAAACAAAATTATTCATAATAGCCTATGCCAATTTAAAGAAACGAACAGGTATGATATTTATTAATACGAGGTTGTTAAGTGTTATGTAGCACATAAATTAAGAAAAAGTAATATAAACTTACTTTGAATAAACAAAATTACCATTTACAAAACTACAAAAATGTATTTAAGGAAATAAAAATTTGTAGTAACAGATTTATACAAAAATTTGTATACAGACTGACATACACAAATTAAACCGTTGACCAGCAGTATAGGATCCTAATCAAGTAGAGAGCTGCACCGCATAAAGTCGTAGGAGCCAACGTTGGCAGGGAAATGCTAAGGGAAATACAATGCTATCATACATGAAAAAATACTCAACTATAAACTGTGTTAGTCGCGAACTGTCCGAAGTGTTTTGCATGATCCGGTTATTTCGTAGAATAAAACGTGACTGGAATACTGACGACTGAACTGTCAGGCATGCGGATTCAAGAGCAAATATTTGCTACAGCAAGGTTTATCTATAACGCATTCCTGTGTTAAAATTTATTTTAAATTTTCCTGCCTGGCTTACTTTTTGCCAGAACTTTATACACGTTTTATCATATTTTCAATCATATTAAAGGACACACGAAACTTGTACAGACGAAACTCTAAAAAATAAAGGAACCTCACAAGATAAACAGAACAAAAACTAATCTAAATTGCCAAGTTATGTTTGGATTCAGCTTTGCCAACTTCTAAATGCCAAAATTCTCTGTTACTCATTAAAAAATCCTAAATTTTATATAAATTGGCTATACCTCTAAGCCAAGAGCTAACTGAGCCTTTTTAAAGTCATATTAATTCTTTACAAGCTAAAATGAATAAGAATTGACTATTTTCGAATCAGAAATATTTTTGTTGTTGAGCAGTTTTATTATATATTTATATTAGACTATAATTATATATTGTATTTTAAAATATTTATACAATACATTAAATTAAAATAATATGCGAAGTACAATAATTCAATTCTTCACTAATTATAAAATAGCTAAATAACTAAGTCGACATTTGAATGTATTTAATGTTTTTAGTTGAAAAGTGGAATATGACATACACAATATAATAATTCAATTTTTTACAAAAAAAGAGTTCATAGGTAAGTGCTCATTACCAACGGAATGGAAACAAAAACCATGATATTAATAACATAAGAACAAAAATAAAATTTTGAATTTTCTATAAATTTAATACGCTGTAGCTATCTCTTATAGAACGAAAGTTTGTCACGTGCCGAAAATTACACTACACGTAGCTTAAAAAAGATTCATGACATGAGACAGTTTTTAAGCTTTTCTTGAAAACTGTTAAAGTTATCGGTTCAAATTTATATCTAAAATATCAAAAAACGTCAAGGAACACGTTGACGAAAGAATTTTTTAAATCGGAGCAGCGGTTTCTGAGGTTAGCCAGGACAATTACAAAAAAAAAACTTTACCTCCGTGTAATTATAGTAGTGCATATACAGATTACTTTACATCGTCTTTATCAGTTGTCCAGTAAGAGAGGGGGCCGTAGCTTCGTCACTAGTGCTAGAGGGTAAATTATTTCGCTTTCCTCTCCTTTGCGGCTAATGCTTTTGTGTTTCAGCTATTTTGTTACACGTCGAATCCGTTTACTGCCCTAGAAGCGCGAAGTGTACGGAGAGTGAGCCAAGGGCACCATAGTCCGTATATGAAGTTTTTACTTCAAAAATGCTCAATAACCGTCAAAAATGTAATAAGAAATGAGTTTATTTTAAGGTCTACTGGCAGAGAACATTCCTTAATTTTCAACACTCTGAAATCAATGGAAATTATTGTATTTAGGGACAAACGTTCTAGTACTACTCTGTACCTTAACTAATTTTCAGAAGAGTGCAAACAACAAAGTCAACTACAAGCCTAATAATTGAACACAAGCCTTTGTTACATAGTATAATATTGCTGACATTAGCCCAGGACCAGGAAGAAAAGAAAGGATCTTTTCAACCAGAGGTGAGTAACTAACCATTATTTTTGTCTATTACTTAATAATCTTTTTGCTTTTATATTATGACGATATCTGTTTAGTATTGGTAGATATGATGGTGTTAAAATTTATTTAACATGAGGATGACCTCAGATTTTTAGAGGTGAAACGTTTAACTTAGAATTGTTTCGGAAACGATGGCTAAAATCCTCAATAATGTGGTATGTAGTAATAATAATATTAATAATTATAATTATACTTATATTATACTAGTAATAATAACAACAGCCTACCATGGAGTTTTTTGGTTTTAAGATTCGAACAAATCTTAGTATACACTGTTTATATAAATCAGCCACCTACGTCATTAACAATTTTGTAGTTCACTGTTATCATAAAATACTAAATATCTCTAAAAGAAAGCATCGGTCAGATAAAATTTTCTTTTACTTAGGCTAATCATCATGAATATCTTTAAACCTAAGCTTATAAGTAGTAAACAATTACAGACGGCAATATGAATGTTTGTATTGAATAAGATTGTAAGATGAGGTATTGACTGATTGTAAAACGAATATTGTAATTCCATCCAATGAAACATTAAGGAATTTAAAAATTATTTAATCTTATACATTTTTAACTTTGTATTTTGTAGCAATAGTAAAGTACATCATTTCATTAATTGTAAACTTACTTTTTGGCAGTATATCACAAAGCGAATGGTAATTACTTTGCATCATATACTCAAATAAATGATGTTGAAACAAAGATTCTAGTCTAGACGTCTAAATAGCAAACGGTCTATGAGTAGTCCTGTATTTATTAGTCTACTTTCTTGCAAAGATTTGTTCTCTTGCTTCCATCGTTAATGATTCACCAGGTATTACATGGATGGCTATGTGGGTTGATGTATCCTCAGCCAAGAGACAATACATAATCAGCAAATGCAGCTTTAAACTTCATTTGAAATTTATTTGTATAATTGAGTTACTATGAAATCCTAGCTGGAAGGGAGAGTGGATTTAAACAAAAATATGAATTCTATGGGAGCACTTGTGAATAACAAGGTAACGAAATCATGTATTTGCACTTGGAATAATCACAAGGTCATAAAGTAGGCGTCATAATTTATGCTTATTGACTGGTGACAATAGAATGTGAGGTCCTTCTAGTTCCTTTGTGCCTAAAATTACAATACTAATAACAGGATACTTGTAAGTAAATGCATACAATCTAATCAGCGGACTTCTATGAAATACATTTTTCCTTTGACCTGCGCCTACCCTTTTAGAGCACGTTTACCTCTATTGTATACACGATTTCAAAACTACATGTTTCCCATCCCTCAGCCATCAGAGTATTATTCCCAGAATAAGAAACTTTGTCATAAATCTAAGGGCAGTCTTTAAACTCTGGACAACGTACATTTTTTCTGTTATCATGTATTGTTTTACAAATATCTGAGTGATAAGGTACACATGATAAGTTGTTATGCACTCACAGTATGGTTAGTATTTTTAAAGTTGCGTTATTTAGTTTAAAAAGTGTGATTATACGGGATGATAAAACAACGCATCTGCCAATAAGACTACTACAAACGAAATTAATTATAAAGTCATTCTATTGTAGGTTATGTCAAACTCTAGCATAATTTATGAGTTACAGGATTTTAACAACTTTAAATCTTATTTTCCAAGTCTGAATTTATGAACTATAAGTTTGTAAAGTTGGACTAAATCAGTTACAACCTTAATCGGTTAACTGAAACTAGTATTGCATATTGCAACCAGTAACTACGAGATAGAGTAGTGGTGCAATAAAATTATTGTATATCTTTTTATATGCACTTAGTCCTTATCATTACTTTTAAATTTGGGTAGAACCAACTTTTCTATAACTTATTCATTATGCATGAATTTTACAATATTAAATTAATTATTATTTACAAACTTTAGAAAGGCTTGAAGCACAAGTAAATGAAAATCAGATTAAATTGATTGTATAATTACAGCATTTGATTAATATTTTGAATAGTTAAAATGCTCAAAAGCCTGACTTTGTGAAAAAAATAGAACATCCATAAACAATGGAATTCTATTGCTATATGTTTTTAAGGAAACAATAACTAAAGAATCTAATATTTTTACTGAACCTTAAAACAGAGTTTTAAAACAGTAGTGCGGCCATGAATCTGAAGTATTCGGCATACCCATAGATTACACAAACGATTAAATTATTGTTATAAATTACACAATGATAAAAGTAAGTAAAAAACAAGAGATTCAAAATCTTTGTTACATAATGATTAAACGATTAGTGAATTTACTTTTTGACATATTTGATATAACTGCAACAAAAGAAAATTGAACTGATGTAATTAAATAGTTACAGATGTACACAAGAAGACAATAACATTAAAAGTAACTCAATTTATTAAAGAAATATTGATAATATATTAGTTAAATGTATTTTAACAACAAACCAGTTGTGTTTGATCGACTGTGAGTTAGAAATGGTGTAGTCTACCGAATGAAGTAATTGAAACGAAAAAGCACAAGAAAGTTATTAAAAAGGAAAACTATCAGTACCGACCCAATGTATAAATTATAACATTACAATAAAATTAACTGGTGTATAAATCGAAACTTTTCCAATATAACTTGGGTCAAGCATAACTTTATTAAAAAGAAAGTGAAAAATTAATTGAATAAACGTCAGCGTTTAACCCCAATTTTTAAAGTGCAGTTTTCATTTTGTCGTCACAAAATACAAAGTTTAGTGTAGCCATAAAGCAAACTGAATATTGTAGGAATCGGTATTAAAAAGTTTCCAAAATATCTTTACCTGTTACAAAATATATAAATAAGAATAGAATTAAAACATTAATAAAAAGGAAAGCACACTATTCATAGTCTGTTCTAGTATGATTTTATATCATACACTATTTTATAATTTGGACAGTCGATATTTAAATTTAACGACAAAATTTGTGCCCACTAATGCACAGAAAAACTAAACACAAACCCAAAAATTGAATAATAAAACTACGAAAAACGTAAGAAATTTTAACATTTGTCTAATTTAATCTAATTTAAAGCACAAAAGTGCTTTACATTAGGCGCCCGATCTACTGGTGGACGGAAGAGATCGCTACTCACAGAAAGAAATGCCTCAGGCTGAGGCGGTATGTTCAACGGGCACGAAGACGAGGGAGACACGCTGACCTCAGAACAGCATAGCATAAGGCAGCAAGAAAGGACTTGCGCAAAACTATTAGACGGCAACAGGCGTTTTGTTGGAAAGCACTGGTTGAAGAGATTAAAAGGGAACCTTGGGGGTTAGGTTATAAATTTTTAACCTGCAAGTTTGGAGCTTTTAGGCGTTAAGGGCCACAGGATGCGGAGAGAATGCAAAACATTGCAGATGGCCTTTACCCATCTCATCCAGTGAGGGAAACAGAGAGTGAAACGATAGAGCCCGCAAAGATCCCGATATTCGGCGAAGTCAAAATGATGCTAGCAGTGGACTTGCTACAAACTGAAAGGGCACCTGGGCTGGAAGGTGCTAGAAAACTTGATAAAAAATTGTCTTTTGCAGGCAATAAAGGACTTCGGAGACTTATCTGACAGACAAGATGGTTTTCGGAAGGGCAGGTCTACAGTAGACGCAATTAATATAGTAGTTGAATCCGCAAGGATAACCGAACGAGGAAAGAGCTTCTCGCGGCCTATAGGCTATGCCTCTTGGTAATGCTGGATGTCAAAAACACGTTTAACTCAGCGAAGTGTAGTGATATGTTGACGCTTTCACCATACGTTTCAGACACCCACATACCTGTTGCGGACGATTAGAGATTACCTAAGCGACAGGACATTACTTTATGATACAGCAGCAGGATGCCTGATTAAGGAGGTCACAGCAGGGTCAGCTCAATTCAATTCAGGGCCAGCTTCATATAATGGCGTTCTTCAGATGGACATGCCCGAAAATACATTCTTAGTGTGGTACGCTGATGATGTAGCAGCGATTTTCATAGCACGGGATACGGAACTATCTCAGATGAGATTAAGGGTGGTTATGAGACGAGTCAGTTCCTGGATGACAGACCACGGGTTAAACTTGGCAGCGGACAAAACAGAGACCGTGCTAATCACAAAGAAGCATCTCCCCAACATCTTGCAAATGCAGGTCGGAGAAGAAACTGTGCAGACCAAAGCCGCAATTAAGTATCTGGCGATACTGCTAGACTAAAAGCTTACGTTTTGGCTACAAATAAAACGGATGTCTGATAAGGCTGAAACTGTGACCGCGGCGGTGAAACCTTTAGTTGGGCCGAAACCTTCGAAGCGAAGGTTACTTATTTCGGTTACGCATTCAATACTACTTTACGGTGTAGAGATGTGGGCTGATGCACTAAAACTCGAGAAATACGGACGACGCATGTCAGCAGTGCAGCTAAGTTGGGTGCTTAGAGTGTCTTTTGCTCCTACCGCACGGTTTCGGAGTCAGCGGTTTTGTGTCCCGGGAATAATCCCAATCGACCTGCTGGAACAGGAACGGAAACTGGTTTACAAGATGAAGGCCAAAGTAGATACTGTACAAGCTCACAAGGAGGCCAGGGCCCGTACTATGGCTCAGTGGCAGGAAAGATGGACCAGTGACACGAAGGGAAGGTGGACCGCTAGGCTCATAAAACAGATAGCTGAGTAGACTGATCGCAAACTTGCCAAGATTAATTATTTCATAACGCAATTTCTAACTGCCCACGGCCTGTTCCGGACGTACCTATACAGTATGGGGAAAGTAGATAGACCAAAGTGCATTTTCTGGAAACAGGATGTGAATCACACGTTTTTCAACTGTGATAGATGGGAAGAGGAGAGGCAAACCCTGAAAAATGTAGAGGGACAGATCTCGCCCGAAAATATCATTGGAATAATGCTGGAGAGCAAACATAACTGGGAGCAGGTCGCAGCTTACTTAGAGAAGGTACTAAGGCAAAACAAGGAAGCAAAAGATGATCTTGCTAGGGGCGCCGACAGAATAACAGAAAACAGGTGATGTCGACCCGCTGAAATTTAAAACAGATGAACATCCACAGGATGAAGTACAAATGGCACCACCTTGATGTATTGCGAAAGTTGAGTCCCGAGGTTGTCCCGAGGGCAACAGGTTTTTTTGGTTTTCGTGGGTGCGAGTCTCACACACCGTAGGAGTGCGGACCTTGCTGCGGCAAACACTAGTTTTCCACAGTCTCTCTTGTAAAAAAAAAATTATTATTACTATTATTATTATTAATCTTACTCATCCTTCTAGACGAGACAGTCGCCTTAACTTTGAAGTCATTATTTTTATTGAATTCGTTTTGTAGTTAAGATGGTTATCGTGAATTCGTTCCTTCTTAATTAGCTAATTTTTTATTCATTAAATATTTACTGTGGCTTGAAAATACTGTGTGGAATTAATCTATTAAACATACAGTAAGAAAAAGGACTTGTAGAGTATTCTAACCCAAATTATCAGTAGCGTATATTTGAAAATGTACAATGTTCATCCTAATATACAATTTGTAAGAAACCTTATTAAGTTGGCGCTACTAAGTATCTAAAACAGTAAATACTACAACTGGAACTGAGTTTTTTGATTATATATATTTAGAGAGGAAATAAAATGATGATAATGTGATATCCTCATTTATATTAATATTTTATACTGAACAGAGGCTCTACGTGTATTAAGTAGCTTCCGTTTAGAAAGTTCTTGCGACATGACTTGTGTAAAATTTTCAACAGAAAATTAAAGAGGGGTATTTACAATTTGGAGACTATAGATATTTACGTGTACATGTATACGTAGTGCAAGCCGTTAAAATAATCTAAATATTTTAGAACTTATCATCCCTAGTTATTCTTATTATACGATTAGTCTCCAATATTGGGTAAAAAGGATTACATTTTATCTTAAAGGTAAGACATAGACTATTTACAACAAATGTCAACCTAAATTTCTTGAAATGGTAGTGTAGTAGGAATAATACAATTTAGAAGTAACGTTGAATCCACTTTTGTATATTGTGTAAAACGTTACGTGAAATTAAATTCTATTCTGTTGTTACGAAATTACAGAACAATCTACGTTTTTATCGAATGTTCCAGAGGAATCTAGCTAAATGTTGTTGCGTACGTGATTCTCAGCGCATTTGCTAGACTGTGACAGAATTCGCGCGGTCGCATGCACTGTGTCAAGGCCGCAATTAATTACGTCGTAGAGATAACGCACTTGTGGAATGTTCTGGTCTGTGAGCACGCTCTAAATACTGGGCGTCAGCGGCCTTAGTTTTCAGGCGATATTACTCTGTGCGTTCAAGTGGTTATTAGTGAAGTGTTGTGTTTTATAATCGGGCGGTATAATTGTAATACAACTGTGTTTTATATTAGTTGACATTTTATTGCGTGTGAACAATTTTTATTTGATTTGTTGTAAGAGACCGTGTTGTTAATTACGAACTGTTTAACTGTGAAAATTAAAGCTGGTGATTAGAAACTTAATTGGTGTCTTGTATTTTGTTTTCCACTGTACCATACGATGATCAGTAAACCGTCGTAACACTATGAATTCATGAGTACATGTAATACTTTGCTTGAGTGTCAGTTTATTTCAGGTGTGTTTAGTAGCTAAATTGTAATTTTTATAATAAAATACATATATTTTTATTGTGTGTTTAAAACGATACAGTCAGTTTAAGGTAAACTTACAGTCAAAAGAAATAGTGAAGGAATTGTTTAAAAGCAAAAATTCTTAAAGAAAATAGTAAAAAAAATGCTACAATTCCTACAGCATGCTGTGACAGCTAAATGTTTATGTGTCTACGTGTTATAAAGCAAATTAGCTATTAATTAAAATATAACGCTGACCACTTACGGTTGAGAAAGGGTCTCACATTTCCCACTTACGGTTCATTGTATTTTTTCGGTGGGAAATTTGATTTAGCAGATCTGCTTCCGATACTTAGTTTGTTGAGGGATTGCAACTGGAAACAGAAAATCCATTTTATTATCTGATTACACGAACAGAGTTTAATGTTATTTTGCGATACACAAATATCCATAAAATCTTAAAATCAAGTTGTCTTTATAAAGTAAGCATGCTTAGTGGTATTTATGTTTAAAGGTTTCTCGATTTACGTTAATAATCCCACAGATGTTTTACTATTGACAGATATCTAATCGGGGAAAGTTGTAGCTCCTAACTATGTCTGTGATTTTCCAAATTAAAGTTGAGATTGAGTTCAACAATGCATAAGCAAATACCACATTCACTGATTGGAATCACAGAATCGATAAACGCATGCAGGAAACACAATGAGCTGATTGTGGAAACCAAGATACACACGAGCTGCAGTGGCTTGTAGCTACTCCTATATATAGAACACGAATTCAGCAAACCATACGTTTTATCAAGCGTCTGTTAAATACTGTAGTTCATTAAACTCTGTCGTGGGTGTGAATATTTTGATAGGACACTTTGATTAAACTAATTGGATTCATGTTTCTGCATTCATTAAACCAATAGGAATTAGTTTTATGCAAGCGTAAGATGATTGTAACTAACGTGACGTATACAATGCTGTGCTTGTAATAAAAACGTAAGTTAAACTGTTTCTAAAATCCCCTGGTACTAAGACAAAATTCCTAGATTACAATTTCTACCACGCAAACACGTTCCTTCTCTCAGAATAATATAACAATGAAGTTACAATCGACCATGAATTTGCTGGGTTGAGTTGGATCGGTCCGGACGATCTCGCGGGCCAGCTCTTGCTTCCACACCAGCTGTTGTACTAATGAGTTGAGATGCCGATCTCAGGATTACCTCCTCGTGGGCGTTGTGTCCGTCCAAGTTGCTCCTGATTCAGCCCTCGTTGACAGCCATCGGTTATTCGAAATCTCGAACGCCGTACCTGTAATCGTGATCTAATTCAGCCGCTCCCTAGACGATACACTCCGACTCTCAGAGATTACAAGAGACTCCCGTCAAAGGCTATTAGAAACTGACTAACTCACAGCTCGCCCGTGCTTTCACAGATTTATGCGCATGGCGTTATTTTTACAAGATAAAACGTTCTAGATGTTACTAGAAAATTACGTGAAATTTAGATCACGTGTATGTGGACATGAACTTCAGGTTTCTAGACATTTCCAGACTACGTGTTTTTCAACTGCATGTGCTTGCAAAGCTAATTATTTTGTAATTTAAATAAATGCTTTCAAAATTGTTTCAGTATTAAAATAATTAAAGCAGCAGTGGATAGAGCACGTCCACAGACTGGACCACCAGAAGCCTACATCGTGAAGTGACGACGACGACGATTAAAGTAATTAGACATTAATAGCTATTCTAATTTGCACACTAGTATAATTGACTTATAGTGTTTGCTAATTAGCTTATTGTAACTTATCTTCACACATTTCCTTACTCGCACAACACTTATCCACTTTCACACTGCATTACACTGATGTTTTTTATTATTTATTATCGTCTCAATCTAACATGCAGTACTTATTCTAATAACAATATTGCCTTAACAACATTCGCACCCCTTTGCACAGGACACCAACTAAGGCTTATTGTAAATATGTCCCCATATATTTATACTGTGAAAGTTTGTCTCACTTCATAAGTGTCCAGGTTGAATAAAAAAATTTTATTTTTACTGAAAATTAATTTTTTTTAAATTTAAAATCTTTTTCTAGTTCAATTCGTAAAACGACATTAAAAACACAAATAGTCAAAAATCTAAAAGCTCTCTCCTCCTCTTAGCCTACATTTACTTTCAAATCTAAGCCTCAGACTGAGGCTTGTATTATTTATAGAGTTTATCATGTTTACCTCTAAGCAATATAATTTTCACCAATTATATTAGGGTTTACCATGTGTGAATCGTGTATACCTAACTATAACTATTAATTTGTTTATTCTACTACTACTACTAATATTATTATTATTATTATTATTATTAGTAGTAGTAGTTCTCTCAGGATTCAATTTCATGGATTTCGTGATTGTTGAGTGTAATATATTATTAACGAAGCAACACGCTATTTTCTAATCACCTTGTAATACTGTTTCATTTCTAATACAGTACCGATGATTTTCTTAACTGTCTGTACTACTTTAAATTTTAGTGATGTTGGGTTGCTTGCTAAATATTGGGACAATTTTTACACAGATTTATGGTCAACCTTGTTATCGCCAATCTCACTAAAAATCAGCTGGCATGGTTTATCGCTAACAATTAAATTCAAATTGACATCTCAGTGTTTTTAAAGTATTGCAAAATATATATATACACACATACTCTCTCTCTCTCTCTCTCACACACACACACACACACACACCCGCGCGCGCGTATTAAATTTTTACGGTTTTACTTAATACTTGACCATGTTAAGTGCAAAAACTGAGCTAACTTATATAACAATTTTTAAAATATTTTTATTTTGGTTTAAAAACAAGGGCAGTTTAAGCAACATAGAAAGACGCCTGTGGTAAACACAAAACAATCAACCGCCCCAACAACACTTCCGGTTATTTAATTCAAATTATTCCAACTTTTGTTGCAATAATTCGGAAGTTTCTTTTTGAATGTAATTTAACTTTCCTGTTTTCTCTTAAAATAGGCTTCCCGAAGATTCTACAAAAATAGTCTAAGATCTTAAATAAAATTTCATATTAAGCGTAAATGAATTAAATCTAATAACTAAAGGGTAGAACATAGTACAAAAGTGAATCAATATCAAAGGTATCTATTTCGTTGCTTTTTACCTTATCTTCCTAGATATATCTTTCATATATGTGCTGTCTGCATCAGGGAAGGAAAAGGAATATACTTATTGTGTTAGTAACGTACACCTTTTTTAGAATCTTGTGGTGTGTTTCGTTTATAAATCCCATTAAACTTAAGTAATTTTAAAAGATAATTTTAATTGTAATTTACATTATAACGTCTGTTCCCGAAAGAAGACACACACACACACACACACACACACACACACACACACACACCTAGCTTGCACGTTATTTCCTGTGTTTATTGAATTAACAATAGATAATATATCTAACTACATTTAAATATAATTAAATACAAGGTGTGTACATTTTTGAATGTAAATTGTAAATTGGTTTATACGCTTTAAACACTGTGTTGTTTTCAAAGTAATCACTCTTTCCTCACACAAGAATTGAACTTAATTTAATTCAGTATATATATATATATTCAATCACTTTCTGCTACAGTCCGTTTCTTGATGTATATAATACATTTAATATTTATAATGAATTTACCTCAAGATATACCTTTTTTTTCCTTATTAGGAACATGTTTCGGTACCATCTTGTACCCATCCTCAGCCTTCCGGTTTTTGTGTCTGGTATCATATATAGACCAGACACAAAAACCGGAAGGCTGAGGATCGGTACAAGATGGTATCCGAAACATGTTCCTAATAAGGAAAAAAGGTATATCTTGAGGTAAATTCATTATAAATATTAAATGTAATATATATATTATAACACTCTTTCTATCTTCTTACGTACCTTGTTGTTTGCGCTGATATGTTGTATATCTGTATGTGCACTTAATATGATGTTATCTAATAAATACTAATATCTGTGTCGATATTTTGTTGTTGTTGAATGTCTCATGTTGTTGTTGTTATCTGAATAATGTTCTATGCTATATGTTGTTCAGCTAATTAAATTGTAATGTAATATTTATTAACAATACTGAAAATTATTTATAGGTAGATTTTAATTAAATTGTGCGCCAAATGGAAAATTATATTTCCATCAAGTTATTGTTTGGTATTTCACTATGTAAATATTTGTCAAAGAAATACCTTACGTTGTTGAAACCGATTGGTAACCTAATGTAAACCGGTTATTATGGCAATTGTTTATTAGTGAAACCAATATCTTCTTTGGTTAAAATTCTTCACTTTAATTTAATTATTTTGGTTTAACTTCATGTTGATTCACTTATCTGGTTGAATAATTTAAATAGCACTTTGCGCACAAAAATTTAGGTACAGCCAACTTAGGTACAATCCTTAATGTTGGTTTAAAACACTAACCTTCGCAAATTGAAAAAAAATTATCGATTATTAAAATAATAATTCATACTAAATTGATTTCATTTCTAATTCTTTTATTCTTACTTTAACACACTGTTGTTCTTCTTTTCTGAATTTAAATAAATGACACTTGTTTTAATAATAATTTGAACAGTCTTACTATAATTTTCGCTTAGTGGTTCGCAACACCTTCCTTCACTCAAGCTTAGTACTGATTATTTTAATTTAATCTCAGTCGTGAATTCTTTTGACTAATGGCACAGTGGATTGTCAACAAAATTAATAGGATCATTAATAAATCCCTTTCATTCCAATAACATCTACATTGACTACTTACTGTATTCTATGCCACCCTAATATATCGCAATGTATTTTGTATATAAATATAAATAATTTTCAATTGAATTTTGCTAAAAAAACCCTACTATGATTATGAAGATTCAAATAGTAAAAAAATTGATTAAGTATTGACTGACTTTAGTACGATATTTCAAAAAATGTTTTTTAATTATCAATTTGTTCCATTCCGTCTACGAATTCTTTTTATACAGCAGCTTCATGTTGAACATTGTAAACGATGGACGGCACAAACATATTTTATATAACTCATTGTAAAGCGTGAGATACATAATATAGGCCTAAATAAATGCAGATAAAATTGTACGTATAATTGAAAATAACTACGTTGTAATAGTTTTGAAACTTACAAAACGAACTTTTGAATTGCTGCAAGACAGTAAACATAGGCCTACATAATATGGTAATTAAGTCCCAGTCCCGTCCCAGTCCCAGTCAGTAAGCAGATTAAGAGCGCGTACCGACCTTCTCCCAGGAACCAATTAAGGGCCAGGAACTCGACCTTCTCCTCCAGACGACCCAGGAGCAGGAGCTGTCCGAAGGTCAAGAGATGGAGGGAAATCGAGGTCGGTGCTTCTTCGCCGTTAACGCAGTCGACATCCTCTAAGAGGGACTTTCTACTGATGCGACCTCGTCAAGCCACGGCAAGTTCCCAACAGCGTCGTAAGAAGCTTAGCAAGTCACGACCTAACCTACCGGTCGCCCGTTTGGAAGCTGCTTTGTCGGCCGGATGACTGGTTCTTTCTCAGCGTCTCCGGGGACTATATCTCTCGCGAGTGAGAATATGCTTTCAAGGATCCGCGATAGGGTAACATAAAGCCAGGATTCAATTTGGACAGAAATTGAAAGGTGAGCATACGACATTTCTATTAGCGAGGATACCTCGAATAGACAGGGAATACTTGTATCACCGCTTTGTCCAAGATATCGCGAGCTGCGTTCCGTTGTGAGGGGAAGAACGTTGTTTGGGCTGACACAATCACCGTCCCCCAGAAAAAATCGACAAACCTCCGTAAGCGTTTCCTGTTTGGAGTAGTCATACAACTGTTCCATTTGAAATGCTACAGATCAGGTCATATGCCATGTTTTTCGGCGAAAATCGAAGACAGATGCCAAGTCGGGGTGCAGGAATTCTCTAGTGGGAGTCTTATACACCACCACCGCGAACAAATCGCCAAGAGCTCTGTGGATTTATAAGGTGGTGGCCCTTAAGTACCATCGGTGCAGTAGATGGCCAATAGCTGCTTTAGCAGACTTTAGGGCTACGGCCATACTGCCACCTGCATTGTCCGGCCGGGCGTCCCGTTATCACATGTAATTGGCCATTCGAAACCGCCTGGTCGAAGTCAGATAGGTCTCATTAAGAAGAAGCATGTCGGGTTTGAGTGGGGTCACTGATTCTTGGAGTTCCTGGATTTATCCACCAGACATCTGACATTCCAGACAATTACGGAGAGCTCGTGTTTGAGGGCCTGACTGATAGAACAGCCGCGTCTGCATAATGAGTAGGTGGCAGGAGCTCGGGATCGATCGTCACGGAAGATGTTGTCCTTACATTTACCTTTACCTGCAACTTTAGGTAAGCGCAAGGGTGACAAGAGTAGCGAGGCTACATCTAGTACAGGGTCTGTGTGTTCCGCGGAACAGTAACAACGCGGTTCCTCAGGCTCTACAATTGAAATAGAATCGCTGGCAGATTCGTCTAGCTGTTAGAGTGCGCGGGCGCGTGAGTAGTTCTATTTCCCATACTTAGGAGCTTCGGATTGCTGTGTTTTCTTGCTGGTCTATGTGTAACAGAGTTTAAAGCGGCAATCATGACAGATGTAGCAAAAGTCATATGACCAGATTACATGTCGGGAGGCAACGTTTGGGTGTCGCATTGGTGGCAGAGGCCCCTTTAGTTTTCGCCACTGGAGCGGCTGCTTCTACACCGGGGAAGGACCGTTAGTCCCGGAAATCACGCGGAATCCGATAGCCGGGCCAGTGAAAGAGTATTCCGCCTGCCTTGCCATCCTTTATTAGAACAGGATAATGGGTGTTTACGCCTGGGACCAAAAGAAGTGTACACACGAAACATTGAACTTACCGTGCAGTCCACGTTGCGTAGCTTATCGAGGATCTCCTCGATAAGGAAAACGACGTTAATGTCTCTAAGAACAAAGGACAGGAATTTGACGTGCTTAGGCTTGAAGGTGTTGTAATAGTTTTTATTGGCGTAAAGGAAAGCTAGGACTTGGTGGTGAATGGTCATGTCACAGACAATGGAGCTTATGACCGTATCGGCACTAAGGAGCTTCGGGTTCCTATTTGTAGCCTACTACGGACGTGGTATCAGTATGAGATTTCAGGTTCAGGTGAGGGGGGCAGCAGCTTGTGGTGCCCCAGTCGTCGACGTGTCCGGACGAGCCCGTTGATTGCTGTAGCTTGTTTGTTACTATGAACAGCGTCCATGCCTTTTCAGAGATAGGAATCTTCTTGTTTGTTTTTACTTTCAAAGAAATGGATTGCTGTTTTTATGAAATTTGAACCGTACATCAGTAAGAGCGGAGACTTTTATCGCTCAGTAAATAAATGACAGTCTTGAAGCGATCCAATTAGAGACGAGCGTTATGTAGTGTTTGACGCAAGCTTATCAAAAGTGTTGTCACTTTCTTAATTTACAAGATGTTCCTGCCTCTGTTTAAGGTTATCAATAAGAGTGCGTTTTTTGTCAGACTGCATAGTCTTGACTTGCTACCTTCTTTTCCTGCACCAACGAAGAAGGCTGTTCTGGACACGGGCAAATCGTCTGGTGTTTGTTAACTTCATTTGTTAAGTCTCAAACGATATACTGATTTGTTTTATTACTTCTAACAAGAACAGTAATAATAAAAACTAAGATTTCATAAGATTTCTACAAATTCAGACTACGACCTAACAGCCTGAAAAGTATTAATACAGCTACTTAAAAATTAATATTATTCATAACAACACATTTATTGTTAATGCAGTACCGAGATTATTGAAGTGAGAATATTAATTTAAAAACACGTCTAAATAAATTCATGGATTAAACAATACAGTCAAATATAAATCAATGCTCACCATAATGCTACAATTTTAATGGCATTTGGTTTATTACATATAATAGATTTATGTATGTCCTGTATAAAATAAAATTTCTATTATATAAAATACTACATATACAGACAAATAAAAATTGTAATTATGTAAAGAGGAAAATAAAAAAGGTTTCAAAATCGTAAATTAAAATAATGATTGCTAAAATTCTTAATATTACCATTAAATATAAGATTATCAGGAGCAGGCACTTTTCCGGACAGACACTGACACCTAAACGTGAAGGATAGAGCCTATCCTCTTTGGTTTCTTACAGTACTTTAGTGCTTTCAATTCATTTACTTTTTCCTATAGTGTCCAACAGTGGCGGCTCGTGACTTAAGAGGCTGGAGCCGCGGTCTTTACTATTCTTAATTATTTATCAATAATTTAACCCACAATAGAAATGTCGCCAATATTTGATCACATAATTCATTAATAAAATAAGAATAGTAAAACGTGCAGTATGCAAAGATAATTTAAAATTTGAACTCACCTCAAATATTGTGAGCTGTTTTAGAGAGGCACCAGTTATTAATAAAACACAAACTGTCGAAAGTGTCCACAAAAATCTCTAAACTGTTTCCACAAAAAAGCAATACACTGTATTTACATTATATTATTTTTATGATACAAGCACTTTAAACAAATCATTTATTTATATACAAAGTCCATTCCCCTTTTGTGTAAATTAACGAACTTTTATTGCACCCTATTATCAAAGTCCTTCATTTCTTTAACAAGTTCCTTGTTGACAGAGAACATCGCAAAGGCATTCAGTCTATCGTTTTTTATTGTATTTCTCAAGAAAATCTTTAGTCTTTTCAGAGTCGAAAGGAGCCATTTCTTCTTTGGCAGTTGTCATGGGGTTATGATAATTTTTAGAAGTTTCAATACTTTTTTGAAAACTGACGTAAGATTGTCTTCTTCTATAAAGTAGGATGTTTTACTGCGCCTTTAATATTAAAATTACGCCGTCTGTATAATAGTTCCAATTTATTCCTTTTGACTTCAATGAAGCTGCTTCTAGGTAACCCGTATAAGTAAGTCTATCTTTAACATGAGTTATAATGATGTCACATACTTCTATTGCATCCCCTATTCAAGTGCTGTATCCATCATTATGGATCCTATTTCTTGCTTGGAGTCAGGGAGCTCCTTATTTATTTGTGTTTCTATATCATTTATTTCCTCCCTCTCTTTCTGTATTTTCAAAAATTCCGATGTCTCTTTGCCACATTACATGGTCTCTGTTCCTACTCTGTAGCTATTGATACTGTATGTCCATATGGGTAGAATTCTATTCTAACATGAAATTTTGGTCCTGAAGATGCATTCTGTGACCACTTGCCTCATTAACTGTGAGTTTGTTTGTACACTTTTCTTCAAGATCATTGAAACATTCTTGCAACTTATATCGGTTTTTGTACACAACTTTGACCGTACGAATATTGTAATTCCATCTTGTTATAGAAATTCTGGGTAACCTGGCTTACACTACTTCCTACAAAGCGTCAGTTCGTAGACATGAGTGAGACAAAAATACTGGAATGAGAGACAGATTTGAGAAAAACCTCTAACTTTATTGTTTACACTTGTTGCTTTTTCTAACAGTAAATTAAGTTGATGGGCGTAACAATGTACAAATTATGCGAACGGATACATTTCTCTAATTTTTGTCTCTACACCTCCACACATAACATTAGCGGCATCATAAGTCTGAGCTATTAACTTTTCCTTTGATGTGTGCAAAGGAGGATTGATGTTGTCCGTTATACATTTTGCTTAGGTTTATGCACATGTACCTTCAGGGCTGAGAAATCCCCAAAACCTTTCGTGTACTAACCTCTTAAATACGTACCTAAAAACTAATACCATTTGATAGTCGTTTGTCACGTCAGTTGTCTTGTCACATTCGATTGCTACAAAATCAGAAGCTTGTATCTTTTTTTCTTTCTTCCCTCCAGACACTAAGCATACAGTCCAATATGTCATTCCCAATTATTTTTTACGTACCTTTGAAACAATGGCCGATTTCAAATGGTTTTTGGTTTTTTTATTGCAGAAACCAGCTCCGCAGTAAAATTAATTAAACTAATTATAACACTACCGACTAACACTTTATAACACTTTTAGGCTTATTGTAAATGTGTCCCGATATATTCACACAGAGTGTGAATGTTGTCTTTTTACAATATATATATATATATATATATATATATCAACAGGTTTTCATAATTAATAGGCCCCATAGAGTAATATTAGCTTTACTATTATGTAAGCGGAAGAAATTGTTTTTGAATTAATTTTAATTGGATTATTAACACGATCGAAGTTACTTTAGTACAATTTCAGTTTTTGGAGACTAGAGATATGTGTATGGTTACTTATTATCAATAATAATATACAGTAACCTTAAGAGCACATGTTACTACAATCACGTACGCAACACAAGCTAGTTAAAATCCACAAGGTCCTCTGAGGATTATTTTGAGTTGCATTTTGACTGTTATAGTATCTGTGGCAACGCCGTGTTTTATGAAAAATCAAATAATTAAAAATTTAAGTTTATCATTAATTTTATTTTCTTTCATTCTAAACACATTTATGGTGTTATTCGACTTGCTAAATTAGGAAATAGACTATTTAAAATATTTTTACATCCTAATATTTACTTAATTATTTTTTAAATAAGGACAAGGTAGATTGGGAAGTTACTACATCAAACATTAACTTATATCAAATACATAAACTGTATCTTATATCTTATACACTATTTGTTTGTTAAAGAAACAAACATAATTCTTATTTCATAATTGCATGTTTTATAATAATCACTGCATTAAATAATAATAATGCATAATAATAATAATAATAATAATAATAATAATAATAAAATTATAATAATTATAATTCATAATAATATACATATTGTTACGACACAAAAAGCCGCCCCAATACCAGAGAAAAACTATAATGAATTAACTATATTAAATTAAGGAAAAGAAAATGACTATGACGAGACAAATGACTATGACCCAACCCAAGTGATTGACCCAATAAAGAAAATAAAATGAGAAGGTATAAACTCAAATAATGATAAGAAAGGCACAAACAAATAATAAATGTCTAGTAACAAGTATTAAAATTAAATTAAATAATCTTAGTTAAAGTACACTAACCGGAGTAATAGATATTGTATGTTATTAATAACCCTAAGATGATAAAAAAATCAAAACTTAAAATAGTTAACAGACTAACTATCAATTGTGTATAAAATAATAAAAACTCAAAAGTGAGAGGTAGGTAGGAAGTGAAAGTGATAAACCGTGTAAGTGCTAGAAGTTAGAAGTGAGAGAGTAAGCAATTCACAATAATAAGAAAAGGAAACAAATATACTAAAACACATTGTAAAAGATGGATAGACCACTAATATAATAGTGTTAATTCATAATAAACTAGTACTATGAGTGCAATAAAATAAGACATTCTATGTTAATAATAAAATTCAAGGGATGATTATCAAGATAGAATAAATGGTGTGATAATGTTATTCACCAAAATTGTTACTTGTTCAATTAAAAGAGTTGAGTTTGTAAGGAGGAATATGGCTGAAAAGTAAACAGACCATAAACCTAATTTTTGTGTTATGTTTTATAAGTAATATTAAATGATAAACAAGTTATAAGAAATGGCAGTAGATATAAGAAAGGAGATAAATTATACAAACATAATATTATTCATTCGAGTAAAGGAAGAAAAAGAAATAAGAGAATAACAGACAAACAATGATTTTGTAAATTAACAAGAACATTCAATTATTGTAAAACAGCCCAAATTAATTCAAAAAGTAAATAAGTCATAATTGACACCAAGCGAAACATATGTAAATGTAAAATAATCTTTAATTTGTGTAAAATAAGAAGGTTAAAATAAGAAGGTATAGCCAATTACTACTTAGGCCTATAAAATGCCTAACTGTATAAATTCAAAATAAACAAATTGTAAGAAATTAACTACTGTATTAGAAAATTTAGGGCAAGTAACTCATTAATTACAATTAGTTAACCATATTAAGATGTCAGAGTTAGATTAAAAACATAAAATAAGAAAGAAATGTAATAATATAATATTAATATTTTTGTCAAAATTTTAATACAAACCCAGCTTTGTGGGATGTCAAAATGATCTTTGAAAGAAAATAGAAACAGTTATGATAATATCTAATCCATTGATAAGAAGACAGAAGAATAATAGCCACAAGAAAATATTTATTCATTTTGAATTAAAATTCAAATATTATAAAAATAGACATAAATGTAATCAACCAATGAGAGTATAGACAGTTGCCATAACAACGGAACGTTATTATGTCTAATTCCGTTATAAAACTTTAGTCCATTATTGGCGATCAAGAGATACAGAAGCCAAACCATATTCGACTCAATTTTCAGTTAATATAATAATAAACACTGCAAAATTTAACGATATGTGGATGTCAGAAGTCTAATAAAGAATTAGTTAACCCAAGAGAGCTAATAAACCAGATTTTAATATTCAAAACTGCTTACTTTATCCAAATTAATTGAAAAAGAAGCCAGATGCTATCCAAAGTATAAATGATGGAAGATTAATGATCGTATCAACCCAGCCTAACTAAGAACAAAGTAACTGTTCACCAGAATTCAACAAGATTTGTTAAGTATATCTGAACTACCCGAATTTACGAACTAAATTAATAAACTTTTCTCACGACACAAAAAAAACCCTCACTCCGAACTTGGTAACTAAATTTCTTTAAAGGATTGACTGATAATAAATATTAAACTTGTATGTAAACATAATTTTATCCTGTGTACGACGTACAAAATTATAACAAACACTTTTTAACAAAAAAAAAACGAATTGTATTTAACTTTAATAGTATATAAGTACCATTGATGTAAGGTAGTGTACTTTATTAATATCTTATTAATATTTTTTTCGTAATCAAAAGGACTCAATGATTGAATGAACTGTAGAAAATAAACTTTGACGGCAGCCATGTCGATTTAGAAACGATTCAATCAACTTAGCCAACCTTGAGATATTGTCTATTTATTGCCGGAACATTATTTAATAACAGTATATTTTTGTATCTAACTGAATAACTATTAACTATTTCACGTTAATAAACTAGTACTGATTAGTAATAACCGTCCTTTATTTCATTATAAATTGTATTATAAAGTTTGTGTACTTTAGCGATGAGCAAAATTGTCTGCCAGCGTTAGACATCGGCAGCACGACGAACTACAAGCGACATTCAAATGCCCGTCAGTTTGCGAGGGTAATTTGAATTAGTCATCACCGCATAGAACGACCGCTCAGTTTAAATTTTTTAATTGTTTTCATAAACAATTTGGCGCCGCCCGGGAAATAAATTTACTCATTGAAGGACAGGTAAAGATTACACTCGTGAGATATCGGTACTGGTAATTCGTGCGTTCGCGACGGACATCGTCAGCGTGAGAAGTTAGGAAAAGTACAACGGTGTTCCCCTCCCAGATTTACATTCGGCCTTTGATTGGTTCAGTGGGGCCAGATTTTATACTATTATCGATCTGAACGCGGCCTATCATCAGATACCTCTTGCCAAAGAAAGTAGACCATATACGGCTTTTTGTGTACCCTGGAATTTGTACCAGTACACAAGGGTTCCCATGGGTTTGGCTGTGGGGGCCTAGACACTTACTCGCCTTCTCGATACGGTTTTTCACGATGTGAAATTCCGTTTCGTATTTAATTATCTCGACGATCTTTTAGTATACAGCGAGACTTTCGAAGATCATCTGAGGCATTTAAGAGAGGTGTTGGGTCGCTTAAGAGAGGCTGGCCTCACTGTCAATCCCGAAAAGGTTCGTTTTGCCCAAGAGAGTATTTCTTTCTTGGGCCATCTAGTTTCACACAAGGGCGTGACGGTAGACCCAGAGAGGACACAGGGCATCCGTGACTTTCCTCCCCCGAGGGATGCGAAGGGCATAGCGAGATTCGTCGGTATGGTAAATTTTTACCGGCGTTTCATACCGAACATCGCTTAAATTGCCGCTCCCTTGAATGAACTGATAAAGAAGGGCGCAAAGTTTACATGGGGGGAAAATCAACAGAAGGCTTTCGCTACATTAAAGGAAGCCATCATTTCCCCACCGGTGTTGCGGATGCCCGACATTTCGAAGCCGTTCATACTGCAGACGGACGCGAGTTCGGTTGCGCTCGGAGCGATTCTTTCCCAAGTTATAGACGACGCTAGGCAGCCTGTGGCTTTTATCTCCCGGACGTTGACCCAGCAAGAACGTAAATCATCCGTTTATGAGCTAGAGTGTTTAGCTGTTGTGTACGCTCTAGACAAATTCAGGCGTTTCCTGGAACATGCTGAGTTCCTGCTCGAGACCGACAATCAGGCTCTCTCATGGCTTCTGGCTCATCCCCGGCAACTGGGTAAAATTGGTAGATGAGTGGTGAAAATATCATCATTTAAGTTCACCGTGCAACACATCAGGGGATCTCAGAATGTGGTTGCAGATGCCTTGTCCCGAATGTTTTCCCAACCCAGTGATGCCCAAGCTGAGCAACCCTGTTCCGTTCTTCTAGATTTTCCATTAGCCTTCACTGATGTGTTACCCCATCAGTTAAACGACGAAGTGCTGGGTCCAGTCATCCAAAATATCAAGGAGGGTAACGTACAGGCCCCTTATTTCTTGTCCAAGGGAGTCCTCTGTTGTCGAGAGAGAAAAGGACGAGCACCTAAAATCGTGCTGCCTAGCAAATTAGTGCCCATGGTCTTCAGCTATTACCATGATTCCCCAGTCGGAGGCCACAAGGGAATTTCGAAGACCATTTCCAGTATTAGGAAACATTTTATCTGGAAGGGCATGGATAGAGACATCGCGACTAGAGTTAAGAGCTGTCATCTTTGTGGCTTGAGCAAGCCTGCCCAGAACACTAAACTAGGGGTGTTATCATCTGAGGTGGCGAGCAGACCAATGGAAAAGTTGTTTATTGACTACGTGGGGCCGTTCCCCCGTAGCAAGTCAGGTAATGCTTACCTGCTTGTTTGTGTAGATGCTTTTTCAAAGTTTGCCTGGCTACTGCCCTTACGGCAGGCAACCGCTCGTTTGACCATCAACGCTCTACAGAACCATGTATTTCAGCATTTCGGTCTTCCGACCATCATTGTTTCAGACAATGGCCCGCAATTTATTTCGAGTGAATTCAGGCGTATGTGTTTCGCCAGTGGCATCAAACACGTAACCACTTCCCCTTATTACCCACAACCGTCCCATGCGGAGAGATTCAATCGGAATCTCCGGTCCGCCTTGATTGCTTATCATGCTGAGCAACAAACCACCTGGGATCAAAATTTGAAGTGGTTACAATTAGCTTTCAACACGGCCAGACACGATAGTCATCAGGCCGTGCCCTTTGAAATTCTGTTTGGATTCTCGCCCGCACTCCCGTTGACCAATTTGTGGGATATCAAAGATCTTCTGCCGCGGGAGCCCAATAATAAAACTGCGGAGAGATGGAAAGTGGCTCGGAAGAATTTGCTGCGAGCGCACGAGCGGGTCCGTCGGCGTTATAATCAGGGGCGTATTCCAAACCCCTTCCGGATTGGTGACTGGGTCTATTGCCAAAGCCACCCACTCAGCTCAGCCGCTGACAAACGTGCTGCGAAGCTATGCTACCGTTGGTCGGGGCCATACCGTATCCTAGGATTCACGTCACCGGTGACGGCCCGGCTGGGCGTACCGGGAGACAAACAAAAAATGGTGATAAGCCACATTTCAAAACTGAAACGTTGTCGAGGGCTATCGAAAACTTTCGTAGAGGGTTAGTCCCCGTAAAGATAGGACGGATGTCCTTGTTTAAGGTGGAGGTCGTGTTCTGGCGTAGGGGGAGAGCCTCAGGAGGTCGGAAGTCTCCGGTTCCGTAATCTTTCTTTAATCTTTCGCTGTCTCTCTCTTGTGCTGTATGCGGACCCTGATCAGGTCAGCGTGCAGCACCCGCACACTTACATAATACATATCTTCTTTCATCTCTTTCGTTTTCCTTTTGAGAATCTGTTCTCCTGAGAGCAAGCTCAGCTGAGCCAACTTAACCACGACGTCCACCGGTTTGTTTTGAGGAGAGGTACACTGCAGGGTACTCTCCTGGCCTTTAACGTTGGGGCAACTATGTTGCCCTTTTGGGGTGAGGGTGTGCCGTTCTAATATAGAGCGGCAAATCTTCAGTAATTAAAATTCAAGAAAACGTTATAGGCAGTACAGAATTTAAAGCGGTAATTAGTGCTGCACCCTATCCGTGAAAATAAGCCCGACCGTTATCTAAGTATACACTGCGTGATCGGTGTCGGCACCTGCCGCCTGTCCGCGGTATGAAAACACCAGGTGCTGCTTCCTGGCGTCAACTACGGTATGCAAACGAGGAAGGAGCGAATGCTTCTCTTCAAGTTGTCTCATCAAATAACCCCGTGGCGGACGGTCGCCATTTTTTCTCCGGTAGAGAAAAAAGAAGATTTCAACAACTACACGTCTTCACACTATGTATAGATAATTCTATAACGACTGCGGTAAGTCTCTCATTTACTTTCATATTAATTAACAACAATATTTCGTTGGAGAAAACTGTTTTTTAGTAAGCCTAAGTAAGTTCATCTGTTCACCTGTTGCATCGTGCATTGTGCAATACGCAATGTGTTGGTAAAGTTTTTAAAACTTTATAAAACATTCCATTCAAGTGTCAGAATTTCGGCACTAAAAAGTAAAGTATATTGAATACAAAATATCTAAGTTTAAAATTTATATAACATCGATGTAACGAGATTCGTGGTACATCAATCCACTTTATTGCACAATGCGTAGTTAGTTTAAGTGGCATACAAGTTTTGCTACAATTAACAGTGAAACTTTATATATATCTGGGAACTTACTCAGGCACGTTTTGAAAGTAAATAATGTCCAATTCATATTATTTTCAGTAAGAAAAAACTATGTATTTGAAACAAACTCTTAGCCACGTGGTATCTACATATTCACACTAAGTATAAAGTTTATGAGATGGTACAAAGCCATAATTAATTGTCAAATTGCAAACAAGGTAACTCACATTAGGTGATGTTAATATTAGGAAGAATTACTGTTATAAAGCTTTTCAAATAAGGCATGTTGGCCATATAAATTTTATCAAGTTTAATTAAATAGCTCAATAACTATGTTGACTTTATATATGTATTTTGGAGGGTGTGCAAACTTTAGTGGGGCATTGTGTTGTGGTCTCTGACTAAAAAATATACTGTGTAATCAGGGTCCATCGATGTAGACGAGAAAAAAGACCTACTACATGGCTGAACGATGAACATCTTAAGCTCTACTCGCTACCGGAGGGAATTGGACAACCACACCCACACCTAAAATGTCGGCCACGAGATGTCACCTCAATAAATAAAAAAACCCTTCATGGATGAAATCAGGCGACACAAAACCAATTATTAATTACACATAGAGTCAACACTCAATCATAGCCAGTGACCTGTTATATATATCTATCAACTACAACATTTCAAGTTTTAAACATTATTAAGATCCCCAATTGATGGGACAGTTTAGTGTGTGGACTGGGTGCTAAATTAATTGTAAATTTCAGTATATTTCTGGTAAAATTGTCAGCTCAGAGACTGGCATGATCACAATGCAATATTCAACATAGATTTCCACTTATTCATTATAGGGGTTTCTTTACAGATTTTAAGTCATTCTGGCTATTAGTAATTTATCGTGTTTAATTCAGTAGTAATATATATATTTTCTTAATTTAAAAATCAGTTTAATTCATTTGTATAAAAAAAAATTACTGGAGAGGTAGGTGCATTTTCAACAAGTTTCAACCAGAAGGAATGCATGTCGAAACACCTTTCAACTTGTTTGTTGAGACAAGTTGAAGGCTGAATCATTAAGATGTTAACATGTCCGTCTCTGGGCCAAGTGTATTTTTTCATAGGGTTATAATATTATGCAATATTTCTCTTTTTATTAATTGGCAATGTTTCGGTACATATAAATTCTTTAAATTCATTATGATAACTGGGGGGCGTTCATTATTTTATATATTTTTAATTTCTCACTGTAATTAGCCACTTAGGCACTTAGCCACTTAGGCACTTAGTTTTGAATTTTATTATGTCCTGGGGACTACTCTATGCTTAAGCATTGTCTTATACACCTGATGTGTAATCGACCTACACCATGAGGGTAATATAAAAAATAAATTTGTAACCCTAACAGGGATAATTATAATGAAAAGTAAGAATTTATATACACCATGAGGGTAATATAAAAAAGGCGTGGCAAGAGACCTTTATGTATATTTTATTGTATACAATTGTATAATGAATTTGTGTCGTGGAACATGTTATGTATGTATATTTGTGTGTACATTTTGGGGGTCATAAGTGTTATGCATTTAGTGTATTTTGGTGGGGACTTTGGATATAGGGTTTTATTTGCTCGATGTCTTTTTATAAAACAAAGTTAATACATGGAGTCATGTAGGTATATCCTTTTCATTTTTTTTATAACAGGTATTCTATCTCTATTAATCGCTGATCAATAGATTGCTGATCATTTCTTTAAGGAAATAATTTAGTTTATTTAACCTTATAACAGGTATATGAATTGTCACCCTTTAAAATTTATTTAATTTGTTTGAGTAATTATTATTGTAATTAATATTAGCAAGGAATCAATACCATTTATCTTCATTAAGTTATATGAAGCATTCTAAAAGGAACATATGAAATAAATTTTATATTTTATTAATATTTTAATGGAAGCTTTATTTCAAGGTTAGTTATGGTTTTAAATTTCAATTCTTGGTAGAGTGACATAGCAAATTATTTTCTTGGTTTCATTAAATATTTTCAGGTGGCCTTGTTGAGAAAGTATACTTTATTTAATTAACTATTTAAGGGGAATTATAGATTACTGTTGGGTTTATTTATTTTATTATTAATTGTTTACTGAGATAGAATAATAAAAAGGATTTGTTAATTGTTTAATTCTTGAGTTTTCATTGCAAGTCCCGTCTCACTGGATCCAGCGCATTTTTTGGCTTCTCTAGGCTTTAGCCTAGTTATAATTAACTTGTGGCCCCTCTTTACAAAAAAAAAAAAAAAAAAAAAAATTCTCAAAAATTTTTCTCAAAAAAAAATAATTTTTTTTTCTGCTTAAGTTAAAGTGGGGTTTCATTTTAATTAATAATTGGTTTTGTGTCACCTGATTTCATCCATGAAGGGTTTTTTTATTTATTGAGGTGACATCTCGTGGCCGACATTTTAGGTGTGGGTGTGGTTGTCCAATTCCCTCCGGTAGCGAGTAGAGCTTAAGATGTTCATCGTTCAGCCATGTAGTAGGTCTTTTTTCTCGTCTACATCGATGGACCCTGATTACACAGTATATTTTTTAGTCAGAGACCACAACACAATGCCCCACTAAAGTTTGCACACCCTCCAAAATACATATATAAAGTCAACATAGTTATTGAGCTATTTAATTAAACTTGATAAAATTTATATGGCCAACATGCCTTATTTGAAAATCTTTATAACAGTAATTCTTCCTAATATTAACATCACCTAATGTGAGTTACCTTGTTTGCAATTTGACAATTAATTATGGCTTTGTACCATCTCATAAACTTTATACTTAGTGTGAATATGTAGATATCACGTGGCTAAGAGTTTGTTTCAAATACATAGTTTTTTCTTACTGAAAATAATATGAATTGGACATTATTTTCTTTCACAACGTGCCTGAGTAAGTTCCCAGATATATATAAAGTTTTACTGTTAATTGTAGCAAAACTTGTATGCCACTTAAACTAACTACGCATTGTGCAATAAAGTGGATTGATGTACCACGAATCTCGTTACATCGATGTTATATAAATTTTAAACTTAGATATTTTGTATTCAATATACTTTACTTTTTAGTGCCGAAATTCTGACACTTGAATGGAATGTTTTATAATGTTTTAAAAACTTTACCAACACATTGAGTATTGCACAATGCACGATGCAACAGGTGAACAGATGAACTTACTTAGGCTTACTAAGAAAACAGTTTTCTCCAACGAAATATTGTTGTTAATTAATATGAAAGTAAATGAGAGACTTACCGCAGTCGTTATAGAATTATCTATACATAGTGTGAAGACGTGTAGTTGTTGAAATCTTCTTTTTTCTCTACCGGAGAAAAAATGGCGACCGTCCGCCACGGGGTTATTTGATGAGACAACTTGAAGAGAAGCATTCGCTCCTTCCTCGTTTGCATACCGTAGTTGACGCCAGGAAGCAGCACCTGGTGTTTTCATACCGCGGACAGGCGGCAGGTGCCGACACCGATCACGCAGTGTATACTTAGAAAACGGTCGGGCTTATTTTCACGGATAGGGTGCAGCACTAATTACCGCATTAAATTCTGTACTGCCTATAACGTTTTCTTGACTTTTAATTACTGAAGATTTGCCGCTCTATATTAGAACGGCACAACGGTTAGAGATAAACACGAAGTAACGACTACAACGTGTGGGGCTAACCCACAATAAAACACACTTTTACAGAGACGATAAGAGTAAACACGTTACAATATTTGAACATGCTTAAAATCTGTATTCAGATGTAACATATTTTACTAGGCTATATGTACATATGTATTGCTCTTCCTACCAATTCCAATACACATTCGATGGTTTCTGCATCTATAAATATTTATAAACATAATTAAGGGATTGTTGCATCATCAATGTTTAAAATTGTAATATTGTATTAATTACGTTTTGGAGTATTATAATTTTGTACCAGTATTTAAGTAAAAACAATATGTAAGGAATGTAATTATTTTGCGGATGTAAAACAAACTGCCTTAACTTCCTCCCTCTCACTCCCACTCTCTCTCTCTCTCTCTCTCTCACACACACACACACACACACGCACACGCAAACGAATTCTCTCAATTAATTGATCTTGTTATGTTTGATATTTTCTCTTATGTCCTGTTGATGATAATAAACATTGTTCGACGGTCTAACTGATCGTCGTATGGTATAGTGGAAAACAAAATACCAGACACCAATTAAGTCACTAATCACCAGCTTTAATTATCACAATTAAACAGTTTGTAATCAACAAGATAGTCTCTTACAACAAATCAAATAAAAATTGTTCACACGCAATAGAATATCAACTAATATAAAACAAAATTGTACTAAAATTGTCCTGTGCGATTATAAAACACATAACACTTTGCCACAGTACTTCGAAACGCACTGTGTAACTTCGAAATCGCCCGACAATAACTGAACTAAGCCCCGCTGAAGCCTATATACTATAATAAGACTGTATCTATACTCCACTCAGACACCAGAAAATTCCACATACCACGTAGGTACTACGCATCAGCGCTACAATAGGACGTAATTTATTGTGACCTTGACACAGTGCGTGCGGCTGGCGACATCTAGAAAAGTCTCGCGAACGCATGTTAAAATCACGTACGCACAACAAATCACAGCCGGGTTCCCCTGGAACATTCGAGAAACACGTATATTGTTCTGTAGGGCCGCCTCCTTAAGCCTGTTCGCCCCGAACTAGCAAACCATCTCTGAAATAATACTCGCCCAGGCGAGCTACATAGCCGGTGTACTTGCGAAAGATAATTCTCCGGTTCTTCGAATTCTGTCTCGTGTGATCAAATTCCCAGGAATATGAGTCTTCCGCTCAACCACTAGTTTTGCGGGAATCACTCCCGTTGCGTTATGTACTGATTACCTTTACGCCATTAATTGGTCCACGTCTGATTGGTTTCCGTCAACAACCTCTTGCGCGTGATTTCATCTTCAGTGACATTTTCCCCGGGTTCTTCCATTAACTCAGGAACAAGCAAGAGTCTTGTCTCGACAGCCATAGTTGCAATTCCAGCCACTTCTTTTGTTGTTACACTTATTTGTACTTCCTCTGCTACTTCTTCCTCCATTTCCGCTTGCAATAGGATGGGTTCCTCTTGACCAGACCTGTTGACTTTTTCTTCGGCCAATGCTTATTAACCGAATGGCTGTTAGACTCTGACATTTCGGGCATGCAAAGCTTTACCTTCTCTAGGCCGAAATCTCAGGATATACTCTCTTAAGTCCACAACGAATCCGTAGGCATTCATAATGTCCGTGCCAAGAATCACTTCATCGACAATGTTCGCAACGAGCATTTGGTGGCTAAACTCGAGAAGACAGGCGTACACGTACACGTACACGTACCCAGGCGTACACGTACATTTACTTTCCTAACACCGTGACAGGGTTTCCAGTCACAGTCTGTAGTATACGAGAACCTCGTTCACAAGCTAATTAGAGGCTGGCGGTTGCTGACTAAGTCAGAGTGCACAATAGACACTGTTGAGCCCGTGTCAACTGTAAATGATGTTGTTTTACCTTCCGCAAATCCATTAACGATCAAGTTTCCACTGGTCTTATGTAGCGTGGAAACTGTGTACTGTTCTGGTGCTTTACTTCTCAAATTGGTGCGATCACTCCCTTCTCTCGGTATTTTCTTCTCCCAATAGTCTACCTGTAGATGATCACGTTTCCCACACTTGTAACACTTCGGTCTTCTGTCTTTTTCCCATCGTTCAAATCGTTGTGGCGATCTTGAACTTCTGAGTTGTTTGTCCGATTATGAACACATCGTAACGGCAATGTTACACAGGGATCTTCAGACTACAATGTGATGGCATAAGCACATTAATATAGTGGTACGCAGACTTGGCAACTTCAAACTCTAGGGCGTAAACAAAAGCTTCTGTGCTATTTCGGTGTCTTGCCATTCGTAACTTGTTGAAGTTCACAATCTCCGATGGCATCAACAAACGTCTGCACCGCAAACCTTATTCGAAAATCATCTGGTGTTTCAGGATAGGCCAGTCTGATTAGTCTGTCGATACTTGCTTCAAACTCTTGAAGACTCACCCCGGAATGCTGTCGCCTTGCTCTTAACTGAGTGCAGTACACATGTCGCAAATGTTTATCACCATACCGTAATAATTAGAGCTGTTATCAATTCGACATATGTGTTCTGGCTGTCAGGTAGCACTTTCTCTGGTAATTCTGCCGCAGTTCCTTTTAATGCGAGAACGAGTGAAACTGCCTTCTCTTTTTCTGTCCAATTATTTGCACATGCGGCGGCATCAAATTGCTTAGAGTACGTCGCCCAGTGTGTGCTTCCGTCAAAGGTTGGAGCCTTGACATGAACTGTCCCAACCGCAGGCAAGGTGACTTTGTCTGTCTTTATGTGACTATTGCCTTTTCTGTCTTTATCATTGGGACACTATATTTAGAAATTTATTTTGGTTGTACCTTCATGAACTGCTCAACTTCACTTTTAATTTGCTCTTTTATATTTCCCACTGAATCTTCTATGACAGATATTTTAGTAGACATTGTTTGATCCATATTTGATATAGATTTTTCGACTGTAGACAATCTTACCTCTTGACCATTCTGCTTAATCACTGCGTAATTCGCACAAGTCACCTCGAAGGAGTCCCAACTCTGCTGTAGTATGTCCTTGCAACTGTTTTTGCATAGCTTTAAAAAGAGTTTCTGTTTTATCTGCTTCCTGCTTACGTTTTTCTGCCTGTCGTCCTTTCGACTCGAGCAACAGAGCTTTTTGTTTTTCTTCTGTTTCCAGCAGAAGAGTTTTCTGTCTCTCTTCCGCTTTCTCATCATGACTTTTTTCTGCTTCTTCTCTTTCTTGTCTTCGTTCTTGCTTTTGTCGTCTCGTCTCTTTGCTTCTTCTGCCTCTTTTTGTCGTTCTAATTTATGTGCTTCTGTGTCTGCCGCAGCAGAGTTTGGAAATCTTCCATCATCTGACTGTCATCAATGTTTGTAGATTAATTACGAATTACACTAGTCTTGTACAAAGTGTCCACTGTTTCCACTGTTAACGGTTCTGTCGCACTTCTGACCCACTGTTACAACGGTCTCACTGATCGTTTTATGGTACAGTGGAAAATGAAATACAAGACACCGATGAAGTCACTAATCACCAGGTTTAATTATTACAATTAAACAGTTTATAGTCAACAAGATGGTCTCATACAACAATCAAATAAAAATTGTTCACACGCAATAAAATGTCAACTAATATAAAACACAATTGTATTACAATTGTCACGCACGATTATAAAACACATAAGACTTCGCCATAATACTTCGAAACGTACTGTTTAATCGCCCGAAAATATCTGAGTTAAGTGCCGCTGTAGCCTTGTATTTAAACACCGCTGAGACGCCAGAACATTCCACATACTACGCATTAGCGATACACTAGGACATAATTTATTGCAGCCATGACACAGTGCGCACGGCTGGCGACGCCTAGAAAAGTCTCGCGAACGCATGTTGAAATCATGTACGCACACAACCTTACAGCCTCTGGAACATTCGAGAAACACGTAGATTGTTCTGTAATGTCGTAAAAATATTGTAAAATCGTCGACGCAAATAATGTAAAATTGTCTTATATATATTGACTCATTCTTGCTAAACCTTCCACCGTTCAAATTTATTGGAAATTATATTATTTGCTGACGGTTAAACAATAATTTTTGGAAATACTGAATACCTACTAAACAACTTTAGGAGAATATTCTGGATGGAATCTTTCTACCGACACTAACACAAAAGTAGTTGGAAATATTCTCATAGTATTCGTATATCGAAAAGAATTGACAGTATCCCTAAAAAAGTCATTTAATTTTGTGAGAGTTCAAGTTATAAAATTCATAAACATAGTCTCCGCTAAACAAAGAGAAAGCAATTGGAGAAAAAATAAATCAAAGTGCTACAGGACATGTTCAGGTTTAAATAAAAATCTCAGACATAATACCCCAAATTAATTGTTATGTAATAACATGTAACAGCCTGAAATACCTCCAGCAAATTAAATAACAAAACTTGATATATAAAATTGATTTACACAGAAAGAAATAAAAACGGAATTTTTGGAATGACAGAATTGATACCTTCAAGATTTTTAAATCAATGTGGAATGGTCACCAACTAATTATATCCCAAAATATGTAATAAACGTAAAGAAGGCAACAGGCAATACCGCTCAACATAACCAATAGCTCTGAAATAAATTTTGGTTAGCCACATGGGGCAGTATCTTGTGCTCTATGTAATGCCTTCATTAAATATCGTCTTTCGACAATTTGAAAATAAAGTAGTAGCTTCTTTGGGTGATGATAGTAGTATGTGATGCATAAAATGTTAAGACTGTAGTAAAGAGGACGTAAGGATAAATAACTAGTTTGGAGTAACTTAGAAAACAGTCTTTATTTATAAATAAAAATACGCAAATATAAAGGAAGTAATTTGAGGGAATGAATATGACTGTGTTTGCTGCTAAATGCGTGTTCCATTGTGTGAGATTTTTTCAGTTATAATAGGTCTTACGAAAGTAATTATATTTTACTTAATATAAGAGGCACGAAAGTGGTATTATTAAGCACTAAAAATATTAAAGATCAGTCCTATAACATCATATAAATATCAAGTGTGTAAAATATTAGGCACCCTGTATTTAGAAATTGTATTATATAATATTAACAGACTTTCAATACGTACAAGGTTCTTAACAAATATAGGCTCTAAATACAATGTTCTCCAGTTTTGATTATTAGGAAGGCTTAAAATTAAACTTTCTGCAAATAAATTTAGATAAAGGGATATAATAGTGGTAAATATTTACATTGGTAAAGGTTAATGTCTCTAACGGTATATTTTTGTATGACTCAAAGTTTTTTTGGCCTCAGAAATACAGTAGAAGACGCTTATTATACGTTTATGAGAATTGTAGAAATACGTTGTTAACGGTGCTTATATATCATCTTTGAATCGAGCTTTATTTCACATTTACTAGTAGAAGCTGCGTACTTCACATAACTAAAGTGGTCATTATTACCATTACCATTTCCGTTCACCATTAATTTTGTTGGGGACTTTTGTAGGTGATGTGGTTTCAAGTTTTATTTCCATTTAATAAAGAATCATAATTATCTATTTTTAAACATGAATAGAGTTGCATCATCTGTTCAGCTACAGACTGTATGTTGAAAATATATTGCCAAAGCAGTTTAAGTGAATGGAAATTTAACAAATTCGTTGTAAGAAAAGTCCTTTCGTTACAACAAATAGTATGTCGTTTCCAGTGATGCATCTGAGTAACGTTTTGTACTAGGAATTTCATAGTACAAAGTACAGAGCCTAAGTATTTAATAGATGCCTACATATTTCTTATTAGGAGACGTTAGCAAGTAATATTAAGCAAAATTCTTTCCTTTTACTACTGTATATCGTTTAATTCCGTAAAGGCACAAATTAAAAGTTGAATAGGAAAATAAATTATTTTTGTTGCCACTTTTGATAATTGTACGTAAAGGTAAGAGAAACTTGAATGATGTTCACATTAAACAGAGTTTACAATTGTATGCGCTTCTTTTTAGTGTAAGAATTTTATAATTTAAGCCTACTTACGGCTGTGAAATACGTAACCTGCATGCCGTTTACGTCATTCGAATGTATTTTAAGGTCGATACGAATGATGTAGTATCAAATTTTCCTGCACATTTCTATACGCCGTCAACTACGCAGTTATTCAACAGTTGATGGGAGCATTTACTAGGTGATGTGTCTTTAGCAATTTGAATCTGCTGCTTGCGCAAGACTTTCGACAAAGAACGGAAAAACAACTGCACCCGTTCTCGTTTAAGAGGGTCCGCAGTAGAGTTACTGTAAAATGTAATTACTACTCGACAGCCAAAAAAAGGACTCCAATCAGCCATGGAATTACGGTAGGGTCATCTGCATCTGCGCAGTGTGTTCTGTGCCCAATTCGAAGCAAAATGACAGCGTAGTATCTCATAACAAATAAACAAAAGAGTCTATTGTGGCACAAAACTATACGTAACTTGGGGGAGAGAACGCGCATTTGATAATTTCATCGTTCTTTAAAAATTTTCATACTCAAATTGCGTTAGTTGGTCAATATGTGGAGGACTGTTTTTCACACGAAGCATAAAATATAAACACATTTATTGTATACTACACAGTAGGCCTATACTACATAGTTGGTACAAAATCTTGAACTAATACTTCATAATACAATAAGCCACTACAAAAAGTTTTTCAGTACAAAATATTGAATAATAAAAATATATTCTGGTAAATTACTGTTTATACGAAATTCAAACTTCAATCTTTGTCACTTAACACATATGTAATAGAACACTACGATTTAAGCTTTAAATCCTCAAGCTTTAAGCTTTGAGTTATGTTAGACTAAATATAACCTACTTATTCATTTAACGAACTTCAAAATAAATAAGTTTCATTGCATCTGTAAATAACAAATTTTTATTTGTAATAAAATATTATTTGCTTGTGCTAAATTGTACTAAAAAAGCAAGAGAATATTAGTGTTCTTAGAATAAGGAATATTTCTTTGAAAGGTCGAAAATACCAGTGAAAGTGATGACCAACTGTACAGTTTAGAATCCGAGTGCCCAGCAGAACTTCATAAAGTAGAAGACTAACGCTGGCAGGGTAAATGTGTCTGGAATATCAGTGTTTTTATTCACCAGGAAACTAAGGAAAAAATCCACTATAAACTGCGTTACACGTCGCACGGAACCAAAGAGATTTTCATGATCCAGTTATGTCGGGAAAGTTTAACGTGACTCGAATACTGGACACAAGTCTGGCATATGTGTGAACTTACACAGCAAATATTTAGGACAGCAGGCTTTTTATTTATAAAACACATTGCTGATTTATCTAGACAAACGTATCATAAAAACATTAGTTTAAATGATTAATTTTTTGAATGTTGTTTCAATTTTCCTTATGTAGAATAATAAACGTAATAATTTTTATTGTGGAACTCGAGTCCACTATAACAAACCATTATTTTTAGCACTCATAATCACACTTTTCTCTCTCGTTTACAGTAAAGTTTTATCAGGATGTATGATGATTTTTAACTTTTTCTTCCTATCAATGCCTTTATAAAATCATGATGTTATTTATTATATTCACAAACGGGAAGGATAATGATATCTTCTCTTCCGTATTGGTCCATATGTACATTAACGTAGACAATGAAGTCGTAGGTGGATACACAAAACTTATCAAAATCAGGAGGACGAAAGTACACTGTATTAGGCTATCTGATGATGTTGTTGTGTTAGGCTACGTAATTGCATATGCTGAAAGTTGCTGGAATGCTGGAGGTGTTCTCTTACGTAATTGTAATTGTTAACCTACAGAAAAATAGGTATTACTTGTAAAAGGTTAACTTAAATAAAAAAAAAAGCTAAGAGGTTCTGCATATGCAATGTTTCGTAGTGGTGTGGCCGATAGATTCAGGGCATGTAAAGGCGTGGCTACACGGCTATATGTTTTTATCCCATATGTGGATAAAAAATGGATAAGAAGGGTTAAAGGCTATGATTTTGTGAGTGAAAGGATAATAACCCTGAAGGTTAAGTATGAAAGAAGATACATTATCATAATAGGCGTTTATGCTCCAGAAGAAGGGAAAGAGGAGGAAACAAATTTATTTTATCAAACGCTACCAAAAAAAAATGACAAGTATAATAAGAACTATAGTGTGATACTTGTTGGCGACTTAATGCTAAAGTTGGCTGTAATTCCATTCCAAAACATATAGGGTCGCATGGAGGTCCAACATCAAACACAAACGGTGAAAGACTAAGGCAATTTGTGACGTACAATGATCTAAAGAAAACTAATGGATTTTTTAGGAAAAGGATATTCATAAATATACCTCTTCGAGAAGAGGTTCTAGATCAATTATAGATTACAAGCAGAATGATCACTGTTGCACATCAATATATAAAAATTATTCCGATTAGCGTTTTCAAGCTTCACAGCTCATCGTTAGATCGGAAATGAAACAAATAACCTGAAAACAAACCCTTCACCCCCACCCCACCCAACTCTGCTTACACACAACAAGCTATAATTCAAATGTCCCTTCCCAACCCCCTGAGCCCTGTCCCTCCATCTGGACAGTTACATATATTTTATTTAAAACCCTCTTCAATTTAACTTTTAACTTAAGATATTTAAAAACTTTACTTACCTTATTGTTGTCGTTCATTACCTCATTGTTGTTGTCCATTACCTGTCGTCGATTGCACATCTTAACAGAAGTTTAATGAAGAAAGCTGTGTTAGTGGTTAAAATCACAAGCAGAATGATCACTGTTGCACACCACTATATACAATTTATTCCGATTAGCGCTTTCAAGCTTCACAGCTCATCGTCAGATCGGGAATGAAACAAATTACCTGAAAACGAACCGTTCACCCCCACCGCACCCCACCATGCTCACACACAAGCTATAATTCAAACGTCCCTTCCCCACCCCCTGAGCCCTGTCCCTGCATCTGGACAGTAACATATATTTTACTTAAATCCCTCTTCAATTTAACTTTTAACTTAAGATATTTAAAAACTTTACTTACCTTATTGTTGTCCTTATTGTTACCTTATTGTAGAGGGTTTTAAGTAAAATATATGTAATTGTCAAGATGGAAGGACAGGGCTCAGGGGGTGGGGAAGGGACATTGAATTATAGCTTGTTATGTGTGAGCAAGGTGGGGTGGGTGGGGGTGAAGGGTTTGTTTTCAGGTTATTTGTTTCATTTCCGATCTGACGATGAGCTGTGAAGCTTGAAAGCGCTAATCGGAATAATTTGTATATAGTGATGTGCAACAGTGATCATTATGCTTGTGATTTTAACCACTAACACAGCTTTCTTCATTAAAAATTATAGATTACATAATAGTTAATAATAAGCTAGTATCACAAGTTGAAGATACAATTGCCTGAAGGGGGTATGACATTTTTTTCAGATCATTTTCTTTTAAGTTCAAATATACAGTTACATAAGCAATGGAAAAACCAAAATAATTTTGGTCAACAGCAACAAAATAATAAAATAGTCTTTAAAGATTATTGATTGGAGAATGAAAGTACCAGACATCTTTATCAGAACAACACAAATTAGTGCATTGCAGTAATACCTAGTAGTGAAGACATAGAGGTACAATGGAGTAATATCAAGAAAATAATAGTACAAGCAGCTAAGGAAGCAATAGGCTGTAAAAAAAAATTTAGACGAAGGAGGGGTTTGAGAATTTGAACAAAACGAATGGGCTAGATACTGCGGTAAGGAGGAAAAATCATAGCTTCAGAAGATATATATCACATCCAACAGAAGAGTCAAGAGAAGCATACCAGAGAATAAGAAATGAAACAATGAGAATTATTTTAAAAGTCTATCAAGACTCATGAGAACGCTTCATAGCCACTATGGAACACAATTTATATGGTAGACAGACCATATGATATGAAGTGATGAAAACATTAAACAGCTCTGAAAGAGAAATGATTCGTGTTATTATGATTGAAGAAAATGAATGAACAAACCATTATAGAAAATTATATTTTGACAGCGCAATAGATAAGTAATGGAATATGTAATTAAGCCCAGTGGAAAAGGTGTAGATAATTTAACTATAAAAGAACTCTAACAGCAATGAATGGAATGAAAAGTAGAAAGGCACCAGGGCTTAACGGAATAAATGCTGAGTTAATAAAATATGGTGGCACATTATTGGAGTTACGAATTCTCCATTTTCTACATAAAATTTGGATGGAAAACAAAATTCCAAAAGACTGGAGGTGGGAAAAAGTGATTTCGTTATATAAAAAAGGAGACAGGACGGATGCTAATAATTACAGAAGAATAAGATTCCTGGACTCAGCGTACAAAATATATACAAGAATTCTTACTCAGAAATTAAGAGTTATTGCATTATTGCAGATGTATTAATTCTTGAAGAGCTAATGGGTTTTAGAAATAGGGGTCGACTGTGGATGCATTGTTTTTAATACGACAGATAATAGAGAGAAGGGGGAAGTATAACCAAGAAACGCATATCACTTTTGTTGATCTGGGAAAGCATTTGATAATGTAGACCGTCACAAGTTATGGAATATTATGGATAGAATAGGATATCCACAGCATTTACTAAATTCATTTGAGATCCTTTACAAAGGACACCTGTAGTGCTGGTACTAAATTGTAGGCTATCGTGCATTATTAAGTTTCCCATCTTTGTCGGTTCAAGTACTTTTATTGATTTTTCTTTGTAGGCGCTAGTTTTAGCATTGTACATCAATTTAGTATTTTTTATTTAGTATATACCATTTTTTAGTAAATGAATAATTTGACTTTAGTTCATAGAAATTTTACTGACACATTTTATGACTTGCGACATCATGTTTCAATCATACTTACAACACAACCGTCTTCAGAAAATCTTAGCTGTCTTTCATACATTACACATCAGTTAAAATAGCATACTTTAAACTATTTTTCACATTGATTTTGATGCATCTATTTCAGCCTGTAATGTTAAATGATTCCTTACCTAAAGATCTGTTTACCTTTATCATTCATATCTTGACGTTTTGATATTAATAATATTACCGTTTCTATTGCAAATAGTTTTGTACTTTTATTATGCGACTTGAAAGTTTTTCAATCTTGGTAAACAGTGTTTGTTAAAAACTTGAACTTAGGTCTAGAATGTTATTTCCCGCTATTAAATTTTACTTTAAGTTAACAGAACACACTACATCGATTAGTGGCTTTTTAGTAGGGCAGCCGACTGAAATGTAGCAGTTTGTTCAAAGCTGCGTTACAGTACCTAAGAAAATCATGCAGCATGTTGTGGTTTGTGGTGTGACCTTTGTATGTTGTTACTGTATGGTCCTTGGCAAGACTGATAAATTATTCATGGCCTCGTAAACGACCACCTCCGAGTTTCTACTACTGTACAGTGTCTCTGCTGTGTTTCAATTTACACCGAGAGTCTCTTCGTCGTATTGCTTCCTTCAGACTTAATGGAATACTTACATTGTGCCACAATAATCAATCAAAGTTGTTTCGATTAACTGTGCTAAGATGTACTATAGTACTAAACGACGAACATTGTAAATCACAAATTGTTTGGATGTTAGGAATGAAGAACATTATTAAAATAACGGTGATAAATATTTTGTTACTTTCAATTATGTCTCTAATAAAATTTCAATACTAGTTATTACGGCAGGCATTTAATTAGGCTCGGTCATGTAAACTATTAATTAGCTTAAAACTATTATTACTTTTTGTTGTTGAAAATTACATATATGTCATTCTTCTTCTCTGTCACGGCTTACACTCTTTAGTCTGTTCGGGCTCCAAACTTGTCGGAGCATCTCTTCTTGGGTCGTCCCAGGTTTTTCTTCCCTTTCGGCTGATACAATAAGGCTACTTTGGGGAAACTGTCACTGACCATTCTGCTAATGTGTTGTTTCCAGCTGTCTGTCTACTTCATGATGATTCCGTTTACTTCATCAACTTCATCAATAGTTCTTTTTTTATCTGATTGTTTCTTTTTGTATCTTATTTTGTGTACCTAGCTATGGAACGCAAAACTTTCATTTCTGTAGCCTGAATTCGTGATATTGCATAATATATTACACGTGACATTACGCGTATTTACATATATATATATATATATATATATATATATATATATATATTTTAACGGAATTCGCTTTGTGTGTTACAAATAAATATATCGTGTTAAGATTTATAAATAATGTTCATCTTAAAAAATTTTTGTTTATGAAATATTTATTTATTTTTTATTATATAATTAATTAAAAACAATTAATTAATTATGTTTTGTGGTGTTCAGAAATGTTTATTTATTGTTTTAATTGTTTTATTGACTTTTCGGTATTTTTTAAGTTCTCTCGCCACTTGATAGATTCGTCTCCAAGAACAATCGATTTGTTTACTTTTCTTATTTTGGAGGTTATCTTCCTTCTTCGTGGTGAGATCCTGGTCGTTACTTCTACTAAATTTAATTATTATATTATTTATTCTAGGAATGAAAAAACTGTGGAAGTATGATATAAATAAGAAACTTTATTAACAATTTAATATCTTTTGACTCTTTATCGATTTGTCAATCGATTCTCAGGTTGTTGTTTTATCGTACAATTATATATAAAAGGATTCTTTTAGCAGTTATTTTATGGTAAGTCAGAGAAATAAGGGTTAAGTTTATCAAGTATAACAGTACAAATATATATCACCTTAAAATTAAAATACAGATTTAATATTTGATATATAATAGTAAGTAAGTTGTTGTCAAACCAATCTGTAGCGTGGTGGCTGTGTTGAGTTGGATGATGGGTAGTCAAAGATGGCTGCCTCTAGTGTGTAGTTGGGAGTCAGTCTCACCTCGCTAATTCAAAGTTTAATAAATATGCTTTTCCTCTGAATTTACGTCCTGGTGGCTGCAATTCTTCCTTCGTGTATTGGTGGAGTGTCACTGGTTCAGTTTTGGTGTTGTATTCGGAAAAAAGTGTAGATTTAAGTCAAATTCACTTTTGTCGGTTAGTCGTATGTTAGCACTTTTATGGTTAAGTGTTATTACTGTTTTAATGGATTTAAATGTTGTATTCACTGGTGTTCTGTTCTGTATAGTGTTATTTGAATGTTTGTAGGTGTCTATCTCACTCGGTCTCCGTTTAAAATATGTTTTATGTTGAAACTCCCCTTCGTCACTTTTAGGCTTCGATAACGTTCGCCATTACGGTTGTAGTAATATGGTTCATACCATTAATACCTAATGTATAAATCAAATTAATATTTGTCTTTTCAACTCAGACATTGTATACTTATTGATAGATAAAATACACAAGAAATATTATAAATAAGGAATGTTAGATTCTGACATTTAAACTTAATTGTTTCTAACACCTTATTCTATACAAACAAATACAATTATAATCTTATCCTATTTTTCTTAAACTAGGTTTGAGTATCAGTCTTTATCTGTTTTTTGGGTAAATGATACCTTGTCACTTCACTGTTATTATGGCCTGCTCTGTTTTATATTATTCATTCTAATGAATGTTATTTAAAAAAGAGTGGCAGTTATTTGCAAAAACACATGTATTATAGGTCATGACAATACTCTATTTATTATTCATAAACACAAATTAAATCACTTTAAAGTTGTAGTATTTCATTATCTACTCAGTTTGTGAACACCAATATTGAAATATAAGGTTTATTTTCTATAACATTATTTATATTTTCAATAAAACTTGAACTTTCTCTGTTTATTCCTTGAATTTAATTCTAAATAGTTATATAGTTTTACTAGAATCAAGTAATCTATTTATAGATTATAATGAAGATTTGTATTTTGGTGTTATATTATTATCTCACATTGGTTCACTTTCAATTCTTACTCTATACACATTTTTGGTTTACATTTACGGTACATGTGGTTTTTACCTTTGATATTTTGTTATACTCTGATTTATTATTATTATATTTATTTAGGGGTTTGGGTTTTTTTATAAGAGCATTCCTTCTTCTTGTGGATGCTGTCTTGTGCTTGTTTCTTCATTGATTCCTCCTCTTCTTCTGGTTTCTTATAAACTTATTTACTCTTCTTCTTGTGGGTTTAGTCATTTTCTGGGTTTCTTCCTTACCTACTCCTATCCTACCTGGGTATTACCTTTTTTCTCATATTTAGTTTTTAACATGGTTTTGATGATTCATCACTCCTTGTAACATTTATTTTACATGAACTTTTATTTTAATCAAGGATTGTATTCAACGGTGGTTCTTAATTTATTCTTTATTTTAATTTGCTTTCTCTGATTTAATTATGTTATTATTTTATTTCTATGATCATTTTACCATTCACTTTTATGGGCTTATCTGTCATGCTACAATGTGTGTGTGTGTGTGTGTGTGTGTGTGTGTGTGTGTGTGTGTGTGTGTGTGTGTGTGTACACATGTTGTATAACAAAATATTTTTATCACAAAAATTGTATGTGTAATGTGCTTAGGTGACATTTTGAGTTTTTGGAAGTTTCTTGTTTTGTTTACAAATTTTTAAAAATGTTTTGAATGCCGCAAGTTTTAAATATACTTGATAAACGAGGTAACCGCTTCCATCTTACTTTTCAACAGCGTATATCGTACACGGGTTACTTATCATTTTTCGTGCTCCAGTTTTCTTGGAAATAGTGGTGGTACAAGGCATTACCGGTTTTCTCGCTAACGGGACCGTCGTCTGACGACCTCTAGCTCTTGTCCCAAGTAGTTTTACAACACGCCTTTCGCAGGAATATGATAGAATGATATTATCATCACCTTGCGCTAAGTCGACGTTAGTCAAAGGCGAGACACTCGAAACCGTCCACCAATCGACGCGGCCGTCATCTCTGGAGTTGACGCATCTTACAGAATGAAGCCTGGCTTCACGGTCCACTACCAGCGGGTCCCCAAAAAGATGAAAAGTCTCCTCGCTTGAAATAGGAATAGGTGCAAGCGACATTGGTAGTGACAACGGTCTGGAGACACTGGTAGTGGGCCAGTGATCCGCCCGACAAGGCAGCGTACAATCGAGCGACCGGTTCGGTTGGCCCTTCTCCCACTTGAAAATAGAGTAAAACGTTCCAGAATGTGGAAGTGATGGAAGGAATGAAAACATAGGAAAAGTCTGCAAAATCAAAGCTGTTTAGCAAAATATAATTAGCTTCGCTTTGAATTGAAAGAAAGCGTTTACCATAAAGCTTTAACTTGAACCTTGAATTGGTCGGCAAGTTAATATTTACCTTCGGTTTTTTCGAGGGAAGAATTGTTTCAGAATTCTATTTGTCAAAAAGTAATACGTTTTTACGCATATATTTCCACAAGGGCAACAGTACTACAGTTTTTTTTTTAACTAGACGTAAGTGCAAGTAAAAACACACCAAACAATAGCGAGTCATCATAATGAAATTGCTGTGTGAAGATATTTGGCGAACATTGGGTTATTTCCCGTCACTCAATATTTTGAAACAGATGATAATGATTAAAAACAAGATCCACAGATATTTTTAATTAACGTAAAACGTATTTACTATACAATAGTGTATACATACATTTACACACGCACATTCACACACACATACACACGCCTGACGTTTTCATAAATAATTAATAGTTAATTAATTTCAAACTTTCTACATTACCTACGCAATGTAAAAATTTGATGTATTACACAACTTAATGAACTAAATGTTCATGACATGGTGGTTTTATCAGCGTAATAAGTTATCAAACATTTTATTATTTTATGACATTAAAAGTTTCTTCTTCTCCTCGTTACGTTGTCTGTCTTCAAACACCCTGGCTCGACCGCACCACTTCATTGTTTACAAACGGTAATAATATGTAAGACCAAATTATATTACATAACTTATTCTACATAGCTTGACAAGTGTGCAAACATTAATAGTACATTTACTATAGACTAGTAGAGTAGTTTATAACAAGCTAGAATGAAACAATGAGAATTATTAAAAAAGTGTATCAAGACTCATGAGAACGCTTCATAGCCACTACGGAACACAATTTATATGGTAGACAGACCATATGATATGAAGTGATGAAAACATTAAACAGCTCTGAAAGAGAAATGATTCATGTTATTATTATTGAAAAAATGAATGAACAAACCATTATAGAAAATTATATTTTGATAGCGCAATAGATAAGTAATGGAATATATAAGTAAGCCCAGTGGAAAAGGTGTAGATAATTTAACTATAAAAGAACTCTAACAGCAATGAATGGAATGAAAAGTAGAAAGGCACCAGGGTTTAACGGAATAAATGCTGAGTTAATAAAATATGGTGGCACATTATTGGAGTTACGAATTCTCCATTTTCTACATAAAATTTGGATGGAAAACAAAATTCCAAAAGACTGGAGGTGGGAAAAAGTGATTTCGTTATATAAAAAAGGAGACAGGACAGATGCTAATAATTACAGAAGAATAAGCTTCCTGGACTCAGCGTACAAAATATATACAAGAATTCTTACTCAGAAATTTAGAGTTATTGCAGATGTATTACTTCTTGAAGACCTAATGGATTTTAGAAATGGGGGTCGAATGTGGATGCATTGATATTATTAAGACAGATAATAGAGAAAAGGGGGAAGTATAACCAAGAAACGCATATCACTTTTGTTGATCTGGGAAAGCATTTGATAATGTAGACCGTCACAAGTTATGAAATATTATGGATAGAATAGGATATCCACAGCATTTACTAAATTCATTTAAAATCCTTTACAAAGGACACCTGTAGTGCTGGTACTAAATTGTAGGCTATCGTGTGACATTCCAATAAATAAAAGAGTTATGCAGGGATGCTGCGTTTCCCCAGCCTAGTTATATATATATATATATTACATTTAATATTTATACATAAATTTACCTCAAGATGTTATTTTTCTATTTGGAACATGTTTCGGGTACTATCTTGTACCCATCCTCAGCCTTCCGGTTTTTTTGTCTGGTGAAGTACATATGTGTTGTTGGTTGACTATTATTATTGTGGCTTCCTGTTGGCTTCTGGTATTTCAAGTTGGTTTTATTGTGTGTGATTGTGGTGTATGTGTTAGTTTTTTGTGTATTTTCAATGTTGAGTGCTTTGAATATTGTGTCATGTTTTGTATTGATTTGTATTTGTTCAGGTATTAGTTTGTTTTCTGTTTTATGTTTGTATATTTGTAAATTTTCCCATATGTTCATTATGGTAACACTAATAAAACATATACCACACAAAGGCACCATAATGAACATATGGGAAAATTTACAAATATACAAACATAAAACAGAAAACAAACTAATACCTGAACAAATACAAATCAATACAAAACATGACACAATATTCAAAGCACTCAACATTGAAAATACACAAAAAACTAACACATACACCACAATCACACACAATAAAACCAACTTGAAATACCAGAAGCCAACAGGAAGCCACAATAATAATAGTCAACCAACAACACATATGTACTTCACCAGACAAAAAAACCGGAAGGCTGAGGATGGGTACAAGATAGTACCCGAAACATGTTCCAAATAGAAAAATAACATCTTGAGGTAAATTTATGTATAAATATTAAATGTATTATATACATCAAGAAACGGACTGTAGCAGAAAGTGATTGAAATATATATATATATATATATATATATTGCAACGGTACAGCCATACGCTGTATTAGGCATTATTTTGAATAAATATAAAATTTGTAGAATTTTTATAAGTTACGGGTAAATGGACAGGTCTGAGATTGTAAAAATATTTCATTGTTAGATTAGGGGAGAAATTAACCTGTTCCGACAGGCAGTGAACACCTGCTCAATTGTATGTGTGTTAGACGTGAATCTTGTGTGTGTTAGTGATGCATGTAAAGACAGGTATCTCAGCAACCCGCCACAAGTAATTAAATAAATAATTACTTTAATTCACTGTGAGAAAACTAATTAGTGTATAAACAAACCAAAGGCACCAAAGTGTGTGTAAAATTTATAGTTATCCCCAGTGAAAAATTACGTTAATAGGACACGCTCTGCGAAGACAGTGCGAAATATACGTGCCAAAAAATACGCAAATTACCCTAAGACGCTCAAGTTAATATAGTGAGTGCTTAATCGAAATAGCTATGATTTGTGCTATCTCAATTTCGTGCAAAACATTGCAATTTGCTAATAATTACAAATAGATGAAAAGGTTCGGGAGTGGGGGCTATCACGCGATATGCAGGTATCGACAAGACGATTTTGGAGCCAACTGGCGCGGAATCTCGAGAGGGTATAAATTAAGGGTTCGACCAAAAACCCTTCTCTTCATTTCAAGACACAGTTGCAGTCGGACATGCTGTCCGTCGGCCGAACAGTTTTATTTTTATTTTTATTACCAGTCGCAGTAATGAAAGAAGAAAACGTTCGTTAATTTCGTGACAATATTCCGGAAAATGTAAATACCGGAATCGTAAGTCTACCAAGAGTATCTACGGTGAAGCTACCAGAGCGACGAGGAATGCTGGACGTTAGACGATGTTTAAGAACTACCTTGCAGCAGATAACAACTCTCTGATGAGGACCACCCTGCTGTAGAACGACTCTAGACGTATCCAGGACCACACACTCTGCTGGAGAGCGACGCTGGACTCTAGACGTATCCAGGACCACGCCAGGACAGGAGGAATGGAACACTAACTCTGGACAACGCTGGCCCCTGACAACAAGTCGTAAGATCATCAGAACTCGAGGTGACACGCGTAATGCATTTTAAATGATTTTAAAAAAGAGCTCATAAAGACTATATCAAAAGAAAATAAATTAAAACAAAGAAAAATTTATAATTAGTAATAATATTTTATAAATGTAGATAAATGTTTAGTCGTAAGAATGAGCGATCGCATATAAAGAAATAATAAATAAAAAGAGAATTTAAAGTTGGGAGAGTAGAGTTTGTTATCAAAATAAATAGTTAAATTATTTGATATTTGAGTTATAGAAAAGAATAATTTCAATTTGAATATTAAAACAGATGCCAGTCTAAACGTAATTAATATAAATTTAAATTTAATTTTAAACATTGGTATAGACTGAGCGAGTTGAGGTCAGATCTGAATTAAGAGAATTCAATTCAAATTACATTTTAATTTTATATTTTTTCAGTAAATCAAATTATTAACATGTCTAGATTAAGATTATTAACTTGTCTAGATGTAAGAGGTTTTTAAAATATGTGTAACACTGCCTAGTATAAGATATAAATATTTAATAATGATTCATTTTGTTTTAATTGTCTCCAAGTCACGTTACTAATATTTAGAATTAATATTAGGCAATTACCTGTATTAACTTCCGTCTTGTGACTTCTTTAGTTTTTGCCTTAAAACAACGCGTTTCGAGAATAAATTCTCATCATCAGGTTTAAAAAACTATAAAAACATCAAATTCACCCAAAAGGGGTCGTCAACTATTTAAAATACACAAACACAAAAACACCACACATAATTAAACACCGACACAGTCACGGCACAGTCCGATGCGCATCGTCTCGCCGCCAACGACCAACTGTTGCACTTTGTCTTATACGACCGTTATCATTGCCCGCTGACCCATCGATATCGATGGCCGTGTTGTACAGCAGATTCGATCGGAACGAAACTTTGTCATTAAGTAGCTGGTCCGTTTGTAACTTAGAAGCCCTATATATCTCATATTCCTCCACAGCGTTCATGTATGCACCCTTTTTACAATTATGAAGCAGTTTAAAGTTTGTGTGGAAGTCTGAGTACTTATGATTATACAGCATTAAATGCTGAGCGTAACTGGATCTAGTTTTCGAGATATCACTTTTGGGCAGGTGTTCTTTAAAACGTTCGGCTGACGGCCTGCCCGTTTGTCCAATATAGAATTGGTCACAGTCATCGCATTCAAGCTTGTACACTCCAGTTTTCTCTTCAGCCGGGATATGAGTTCTTTGTCCCAAACGTTTTTTGATGTTATTTGTGGTTTTAAAGGCCACTGCTATTTTACGTTTTTTAAGCTCATTCTTTACAATGACTGGTAGTACATTTGTGTACTCAGTTACTATAAATTTTGTATCTTCTTTAGATGGGCCGGTTAATCTGCTTTTACTATTGATTTTTACCGAGTGTTTTCTTATAAGCTTGTCTATGATTCCACTGTTATACCCATTAGCGATAGCTATACTTTTGATTATATTAGTCTCTTCCACTCTGTCTTTTTGCTCAAGGGGAATAGCAAGCATTCTATGAACGAACGCGTTGAAGGCTGCCATTTTTTGGGAATATGGATGGTACGAATCAGCATGAATAGTAATATTCGTGGTGGTGGGCTTTCTATAAATTTTGAATCTAAAACGGTCATTATATTTGCTGATAGTGAGATAAAGAAAGTCCAGGCAGCTATTATTCTCCATTTCTAGGGTAAATTGGATTTTCATGTTTACGCTGTTCATATATCCTTTTAAATTTTCTATTTGTCTACTCGTTCCATTGAATATCATAAATGTGTCGTCAACGTAGCGTACGTAAAATTTAATTTTGTCTCGCTGTTTATTAAGACTAGACATTAAAAATGTATTCTCAAAGTGGTTCAAGTATAGGTCCGCTAAAATCCCCGATAAAGGTGACCCCATTGCCAGACCATCCTCCTGCATTATGGTCATGACTTATGACTCATTATCATAAGAGAAATAATTTTGTTTGAGTATTGTTTTTAGCAGTTGCATAAGTTCATCAATTTCATTTCTACCTAACCTATTTGTATTAATTAAGCTATTTCTGAGAATTGTCATTGTCTCATCTACCGGCACATTGGTGTACAGATTAGTTACATCAAATGAAGCCAACCTATAATGTGGTGCTGATTTAATAGTTTTAATTTTTTCAACGAGATCGTAGCTGTTTTTTATGCTGTAGTTATTTACTATGTCAATGTTCTCTTTTATGATTTTTACTAATCTTTTAGCCGTCCTATAACCAGGGGCAGTCGTGTAATTTACAACCGGGCGTATTGGCATATCTTCTTTATGTATTTTGGGTAAACCCGTAAGTTCTGGGGCCCTGGCATTTATGGGTTTTAAATAACGTCTAGTGCTTTCATTGAGGAGATTGGGCCCACCTGGAAGTTTTAAACGAGTTTCACCCGGCAGTAATAAACGGCATTCTCGACATTGTCAATAGACAGATAAACAAAGTCGTCAGTTCTCTTAAACGTAAACAGTTAAGAAAGTTTCAAAACCTGTATACAAAATAACACAATGACGATAATAATACAGTAGAACATAGCCACGTATTTCATCAGCGGGTTGCAAATTACACCGGAATTAAGTTTGAACATAACGAAATGACATTATTGAACAAAGGTTTGATGTATAACATTCCCTCGTTTAATAAGAACTTTATGATCCGTGAAATAATATGCGCGGAAGCTACCATAAAAACTATTGATAATATTTCGTATCAGGAGGAAACGCGTGCCATCATAAATAACAAAATAAACAAAGTTATTAAGAAGGATACCCACATCGCTAACCTGCAAAATAAGTACAAACGTGACGCGCGTATTGCACGGAATGTTTACGACTAACTTCGACATGATAACGCTATCGTCACGACAGCTGATAAGGGTAATACGGTAGTTATTATTAACAAAAATATATATACCAATAAGGTACAGGAGTTCATAAAAAACAATAATATTAAAAAGCTACACAAGGATCCCACTAGCGCCTATGTCAAGGAATTAAACAACGCTATAAATAAATGCCCCAGTCTCCTCAATGAAAGCACTAGACGTTATTTAAAACCCATAAATTCCAGGGCCCCAGAACTTACGGGTTTACCCAAAATACATAAAGAAGATATGCCAATACGCCCGGTTGTAAATTACACGACTGCCCCTGGTTATAGGACGGCTAAAAGATTAGTAAAAATCATAAAAGAGAACATTGACATAGTAAATAACTACAGCATAAAAAACAGCTACGATCTCGTTGAAAAAATTAAAACTATTAAATCAGCACCACATTATAGGTTGGCTTCATTTGATGTAACTAATCTGTACACCAATGTGCCGGTAGATGAGACAATGACAATTCTCAGAAATAGCTTAATTAATACAAATAGGTTAGGTAGAAATGAAATTGATGAACTTATGCAACTGCTAAAAACAATACTCAAACAAAATTATTTCTCTTATGATAATGAGTCATAAGTCATGACCATAATGCAGGAGGATGGTCTGGCAATGGGGTCACCTTTATCGGGGATTTTAGCGGACCTATACTTGAACCACTTTGAGAATACATTTTTAATGTCTAGTCTTAATAAACAGCGAGACAAAATTAAATTTTACGTACGCTACGTTGACGACACATTTATGATATTCAATGGAACGAGTAGACAAATAGAAAATTTAAAAGGATATATGAACAGCGTAAACATGAAAATCCAATTTACCCTAGAAATGGAGAATAATAGCTGCCTGAACTTTCTTGATCTCACTATCAGCAAATATAATGACCGTTTTAGATTCAAAATTTATAGAAAGCCCACCACCACGAATATTACTATTCATGCTGATTCGTACCATCCATATTCCCAAAAAATGGCAGCCTTCAACGCGTTCGTTCATAGAATGCTTGCTATTCCCCTTGAGCAAAAAGACAGAGTGGAAGAGACTAATATAATCAAAAGTATAGCTATCGCTAATGGGTATAACAGTGGAATCATAGACAAGCTTATAAGAAAACACTCGGTAAAAATCAATAGTAAAAGCAGATTAACCGGCCCATCTAAAGAAGATACAAAATTTATAGTAACTGAGTACACAAATGTACTACCAGTCATTGTAAAGAATGAGCTTAAAAAACGTAAAATAGCAGTGGCCTTTAAAACCACAAATAACATCAAAAAACGTTTGGGACAAAGAACTCATATCCCGGCTGAAGAGAAAACTGGAGTGTACAAGCTTGAATGCGATGACTGTGACCAATTCTATATTGGACAAACGGGCAGGCCGTCAGCCGAACGTTTTAAAGAACACCTGCCCAAAAGTGATATCTCGAAAACTAGATCCAGTTACGCTCAGCATTTAATGCTGTATAATCATAAGTACTCAGACTTCCACACAAACTTTAAACTGCTTCATAATTGTAAAAAGGGTGCATACATGAACGCTGTGGAGGAATATGAGATATATAGGGCTTCTAAGTTACAAACGGACCAGCTACTTAATGACAAAGTTTCGTTCCGATCGAATCTGCTGTACAACACGGCCATCGATATCGATGGGTCAGCGGGCAATGATAACGGTCGTATAAGACAAAGTGCAACAGTTGGTCGTTGGCGGCGAGACGATGCGCATCGGACTGTGCCGTGACTGTGTCGGTGTTTAATTATGTGTGGTGTTTTTGTGTTTGTGTATTTTAATTAGTTGACGACCCCTTTTGGGTGAATTTGATGTTTTTATAGTTTTTTAAACCTGATGATGAGAATTTATTCTCGAAACGCGTTGTTTTAAGGAAAAAACTAAAGAAGTCACAAGACGGAAGTTAATACAGGTAATTGCCTAATATTAATTCTAAATATTTAATAATGAGCAATATCGTGACCGACGATTATTAAGGATGTTTATGATTATTTATAAGATGAGTAAACAATAAATATGAATTTTAAATACTCATAAATACAATCCTCTTATTATAATTACACCTGAACCCCAAATACACGTACACGTTATATTAAATTGCAACTTATTACGTTGTATAAATGGCGCTCCAAGATCGTGGGGCTCCAAAAAACTTAAATTATACAATAAATTTGTTGTAATATATATATATATATATATATATATATACATATTCAATCACTTTCTGCTACAGTCCGTTTCTTGATGTATATAATACATTTAATATTTATAATGAATTTACCTCAAGATATTTTTTTCCTACAAGATGGTACCCGAAACATGTTCCTAATAAGGAAAAAAATATCTTGAGGTAAATTCATTATAAATATTAAATGTAATATATATATATATATATATATATATATATTCACGACATGTTGAGAGCATAGAAATCCAGAGTGGCTTCGGGAATACAGCTTAACAAATCAATTTGTGTGGGTTCCCTTCTACATGCGGATGTCATAGTTCTTATTCAAAAAAATTAGGATAATTTACAAACATCTATGTTTCAGCTGCAAGATGTAGCAAGAAAGTATTCACTGACAATTTCAGTGAGAAAGACCAAAACCATGGCCTTTAAATGTAAATATTTAGTGAGGACTAAGATAGTGATTGGTCCCCTACCTTGTTTATCATAGCGGTAGACAGCATGTTACGAGAGACAACAAATAGAAAACGGGGGATTCAGTGGGGATAAATAGCCGGTTAGAGGAGCTGAATTATGCGGATGACCTGTGCCTTCTTGCTTACGAGATATGGAAATTAAATTGGACAAACTGAAAATATAAGCCAAACAAGTAAGCTTGAAGATAAATAACAAAAAGGCCAAGGAAATTCGTATTAACCATATAAATAATCTTGATTTGATACTAGACGGAAGAGTTATAGATAGGGTTGAAGAATTTTGCTATCTGGGTAGCATGGTTAGTCACGATGGAGGTGCTTTTAGGAATGTTATAAGTCGTATAAATAAACCAAAAGGAGCATTTGCACAGTTAAGAGCAGTATGGAGATCACCCCATATACGCAGGAAGACAAAACTCAGAATATTTGACTCAAATGTCAAATCGGTATTGCTGTATAGATGTGAGACCTGGCAAGTGACAAAGGACATTACCACAAGAGTATAGACTTTCATAAACCGTTCCCTGAGGTACATAATGAGAATTTGATGGCCCAAGACCATATCGAACAGAAATCTATGGGAGCCCACAAGTCACAGTACCATCCAACTACAGATAAAAAGAAGAAAATGGAGGTGGATCGGTCACACCCTGAGAAGACCAGCAGAAAATATCGCTAGACAGGTACTGAATTGGAATCCGCAAGGTAGCCGCGAAAGACGTGGAAGACCGAGGAACACCTCGGAGAGGACTATGGAAAGAAAGCTGGCTGGTGACAACAAGGCATGGAGAGAGAGGCCCATTGCCAGGGCAGTGGACATGAGACGCTAGAGAAATTTTGTCGAGGCCCTAAGTTCTACCTAGGAATTTAAGGACTTAAAAAAAAACAAGATAATTATAAACAACAGCACTTTAGAACAAGTGAGCCGTTTTAAATCTTTCCGCTGTGTAGGAAGGTATAAATCTGAATATTATATAAAAGAGAAGTTAAATAAATTAAAGAATATTTGTGTAAGATTCATAGAAATCTTAGAAATGAAAGAAGACACAGGGATTAAATTTTATAAGACAAATGCAATAAACACATTGACATATGCGAGTGAGGCTTGGGTCATGGTGAAAAGGATGCGGCAAGATTCAGAGTGCTGAAATGCAGTTTCCTCAAAATACTTTAAATTATACATTGCAAGATCGGAGTGAGGATATCACAGCAGAACTCGAAGTAATGGACATAAAATTTCTTTCAATTTTGCAGAAAACAATGTTGGGATCATCTGAAAATGATGAAAGAGGATCGATTACCGAATGCTGCACTGCATATAAAACCAGTGGTAGAAGAGATGTGGGTCGTCCGAGGATGAGAAGGGTGCCGGAACAAGTTTATATAATCTAATCCTTGAAGTGAAGAAGAAGAAGACTTGTAAAAGGAAATTGGAAAAATTGAAGCATATATTAAGATTCAAGAAAATCATTTATATGTAAAGCAATTCTTTCATCTAGTAAGTGTACTTAGTAAGTACGGCAGATTTCCAAAAGATGTCAAAAGAATAATAGAAATAACTTCCTTTCAAATTGAAGAAACCAAAAAGTTGATTTTGCAAAATCAGTTGTTTACAAAGCACACTGATCGAGCACGTAGTTTTACGGGAGTAGCATTTAAGAATTGTGGAGTTAGTGAAAGATCCTTCAAAATCAGGACAAACACAGAGATTATGCAAAATGAAAAGACAATATTGGATTAAAAAGATAAAGAAGAAGAAAATGAAATTCCAACAAAAATGAAATTTTGAAAAATTAAGTACATAGGGAGCTTAGTAGATCATAATGACTTTATTACAAGCAGAATTATCACTGTTGCACACCACTATATAAAAAGTATTCCTATTAGCGCTTTCAAGCTTCACAGCTCATCGTCACATCGGAAAAATCTGACAATCTGACGATTTTTCGGAAAATCGGAATTTTTCGATCTGACGATGAGTTGTGAAGCTTGAAAGCGCTAATCGGAATAATTTTTATATAGTGGTGTGCAACAGTGATAATTCTGCTCGTGATTTTAACCACTAACACACATTTCTTCATTAGACTTTATTTCAATCAAGGCAAGAATCTAAGAAAAAGAACTGGTAAAACTTCAAGGAAGGATTGCGTATGTAATTCTTGAAGAGCACGGAACATTAGAATACGGTGATTTAATCACAAGCCCTAATTGTTTGATAATCGTTATTTCATCTTTAGTATCGAGTATATTAGGTGGGGATATAAAGAAACTTTCGAAAGGCGCAAAGAAAAATATTATCCCTAATATCTAGTGCATACGGTGTGATCCAAGGAAAGCGTAACAATTATTATCAGTATAACAATGATATAGACCTACCTACTGTGAAAGGGTACATGAAAGGCGGACTATAATAACGGTTTATACTTTGGCTTGTACTACATAACACACTAATCGAATGCAGGAAATGGGCTAGAACAGAACATAATAAAATCTTAGATTGAAACGGGCTGTAAAGTATGAGAATAGGAGTGGGCAGTCGGAACTCCATTTAAACTCAATGTTAACTAGATGTCAGATATCTCAAAAACTATAATAGCTAGAACCTTGCAATTTATTTTATTATAGAAAAGAAACTCTTTTGATAGTTCCGTACACAAGCTTTTTTTATTTTATTGGAAAATTAAAATATTTCTAATTTTTTTGTTTTACATGTTTTTATACCAAAAAATAAATTGAAACAAAATTACTATTCGGTCTGCAATATAAATATCATGAGATCCCTGTGCATGCAACTAGTATTTTATACCACTGAGCTAAAATAAAAATTTGGTAAGCATATCTTTAACGGTTATTGAAATATCTGACATCTAAGCTTAAAAAAGTCAACTTCCGGAAAACGAGCAAAAACGGTTGTAATATAAGTCAGTATACTTACAATTTTAATAGTGCCCAGCACTGAAAGAAGGATTGTCTGGGTCCTCCTCTTCTTGATATAAGTCCTCTAGCGCTCTTTTTATTAAACTTCTTAACTGTCTAATTTTTTGTCGAGATCAGTAACTGCTTTTTCAGCTGTTTGGATGCGGACAATCTCGTCATTTCATTGCTTCAACCAGATTTCGCCCCACTTGATATTGTACGATAAAACTGCCTCAAATACTCCAAATTTTATTGTTTCAATGAAAACAAAAGTTCTTTTTAGTATGCGTGACCATATCAAATTATTAAGAGACTCATTTGGATTTTTTGATTTGCCTTTCAAACATTTTCCCAGTAGATTGGGATCTGACAATATTGTTGAAAAATGGGTTTAATTTCCTTCATGATAACTTCAGGCAAGTGAAACTGTTTTGTCTGATCATAAACTTCATTTGTTAGATGAGATCTATTATACTTGGACCATGTATCCAGATCTTTTGGACATAGTTGGGCGTCCGAAGGTTGATCCCAACGCACTGCAAGGTGAGAGAAAAGAATTTTTTCCACCAACAAATAATTTTGTTACTATCAAGTGCTATATAGCATATTAAAGAGCAGATTTCAGAAAATAATATTAAACCAAAACCCAAACATCGATAAACAATTTTTTTTTTCCGTTTGGACTGCCCTTTGGAGGATAGAATAGTGACGTTTTTGTGATAAATGAAGAGAGAAGCGAGATGGTGGCGATTGTGCTGGTGGCTGTTATGACGATGGTGGTAGTAATGGTCGTGTTAGTGATGAACTAGTAGTGGCCGCGGCGGTTATATTGTGATGGGTGAGTCGTGTACTAGCAGTAGTAGTAGTAGTAGTAGTAGTAGTAGTAGTAGTAGTATGAGTAGTAGTAGTGGTAGTAGTAGTGATAATAATACAACCGCTTTTAGCAGTAATAATTTATATATCATCTCTGAGTGTGTGTGTGTGTGTGTGTGTGTGTGAGAGAGAGAGAGAGAGAGAGAGAGAGAGAGAGAGAGAGAGAGAGAGAGAGAGAGAGAGAGAGAGAGAGAGAGAGAGAGAGAGAGAGAGACAAAACTAACACATGCAGAGCACAAAACAGTGTGCGAAGAAAGAGAAAAAAAAACGCAATTCGCGACATAATCTATAGTAGGAAACAAATTATCGTGCTGATTGTAACAAAAAATATAGCAGTTGCTTGTGTTACTTTGCTTTCCCTATTTCCCTAGTGTAAGAATGTCTACTTGTGTCTACTGTTATACTTAAGGATAATAAGTGCAGATTAAGAAAGAAAATAAAGTCTGACGTGAATAAGTGTTATCCACATGTAGGCCTGGATATGCGTACAGGCAAAATATAATTTGAACGTAGAAAATAATTGAAATAAATATTGCAAAAATATGTTTCATATTGGTATCTTTCAAATGTGAAAACCATTATACTGTAATTTACCCTCGCGTTTTTTTAATAGAAAGAGTTTTATTTATAAAATACTAGTAATAACGGCCAGTCATCCCAGTCATTAAGGAGTTATCCCAGTAAGCTGCAGCAGTGCGCAGGAATTTCTGTTAACTTCGACCGTGCCACGAACAAAACTACTAGTCAGTTGTGAGTTATTTTACAAGGAAAGAACTGTGTGCCGTAATTAGGAGATAGGCTTTTAGATGTGCATCCACTGAATATTATAACTTAGGTTATGACATTTATGTGGCTTTTTTAATAGGCTATAACAAGCGTTTTATTCAGAGTAATATTTGCTTATGTTGACATGACTGCAATTATGTAAATTTAATATTTGTTTAAAAAGAACGGCATCGATAAATGTGATTAAAGGAAACTGTGATTACTTTTCTGTGTTGCTACTCTGTCAAGATTTCGCGTCATTGAGTTTCCATATTGTTAAAAAGTCAACCGTTAAAAAACTTAAAAATAATTATCATATTAATTCAATTTGAAATTAAACAGTTAAACGCGCAACTTTTAGTTTTACTTCTACGTAAACAATTAAAAAATAATTAAAATCAATAATATTACTACATAAAAACATGATCGTTCGTGTGTAGGGGTGCGTTGCTTGGGCACTTAGAAAAGTATCATTTTGTGGGTATGGTCATTAACTACCGTTGTCCACTTTCAAATAATTAGAACGCTTAATCAGTTTGTATGTAAACATTTTAAAACATGCAAATTAATAGATCACCATTCATTCGTAATTATAATGATTTACATTCAATTAATTTGAAATTATTCCTTAATTTGATCCGTCAAGCGATCTTGTAGTTAAATATTCCACTACATGTTTCGGGAATTAAATTCCCATCATCAGGTAAAACTTCTTCCTAATATATAGGAGCCGTCGGTGAAATTATTAAAAATCACATACACACACTAACGAATAAAACAAACACAACCGTTACAAATCACATAATTAAAACACCGTACACATACAGCTAACGAAGACAGAGCGCACTGCCCGACAGTCACATATCATCTGGGCTGATTGCAAAGTTCACCGTTTATCTTTAATACGGTATCATGCAACGTGTTCGATCTAAATGAAAGCTGGTCGTTGAGTAACCTTTCTTTATGTATTTTACATGCTTTATAAATTTCGAATTCTTCCAACGCATCCATCAAACGACCTTTGTTAGTGACATGCATGGGTACCATATTCACCGTAATCCCAGTTTAGTTGTGATTTTCATTAATTAAATGTAAAGCAAATTTTGACTTGGCTGATTTGATGTCCTTTTTGGTAAATGTTCTTTACATCTGTCAATTAATCTCCTCCCCGTTTGGCCGATGTTAAACTTGTCACAATCATCACATAGCAATTTATATATGCCTGAGCAATTTCCTATTACTTTAGCGATCTTAACCTGAATATATTTTTTAAATTATTAACAGTTCTGAATATTTCACCGACGACTCCTATATATTAGGAAGAAGTTTTACCTGATGATGGTAATTTAATTACCGAAACATGTAGTGGAATATTTAACTACAAGATCGCTTGACGGATCAAATTAAGGTATAATTTCAAATTAATTGAATCTTATAAGCGATCTGGAGACCATTTATATGATAATGATTTACAGTCTAAGCGCATATACATGTCGTAGGGGAACATGGGGAGGGTTGTAACACGAGGTTGGTTGTAACAGTGCTTGTAACTCGAGTAATTTTCATCAGATCGCTGCGCTATCTGGCTTGCAGTTCACTCTAAAGGTTGCGTCAGTGTAGGCTACAACACCGGCGCAGAACGTTGAAGCTAACCTCCGCTTCACCAAAAATACTGTTTTTTGAAAAGGTAAGTAACTTTTTGCAATTATGATATGAAGCGTATTTCTACTTACATTATTCTCCAATCATACTAGCTACGCATGTAGTCTAACAACTCAAGTATTCTTTATAAATACCAGGCATCAGGTTTGCTTTTATTGAAACATAATTAGACACATGGGTGCTTTTTTGTAATGGCGACGTGTGGGGTTGGTTGTAACACAAATTTTACTCTGTTACAACCTGCCCCAGGTCAACGTTACAACCTACCCCTTGGATATTTCTTCATTTCATAATTTTTAATTAGTAAATAAACTGGATATTACATATTTTATTTAATTGTTACGGAACTCAAATGTTATCTGGACTGATGTTAGTTAACAATGAAAGTATACCAGTGTGTAAAGATTATATCAAGTATTAGATTTTGTCGTATATGTCTTATTCATGTTATTGTAGTTGTGCCAGTAGTGAAAACAAAGTGAAGTTATTTTTATTTGTTTATCTCTAATGTCTGGTGGACAACAGACATGAAAAATTATCAAATTTTGATAACAGCTATTATTATTATTATTATTAGTAGTAGTAGTAGTAGTAGTAGTAGTACCAACATAATCATCATTGTAACTTTTAGTTACGTACTTCAGAGCACTTCAATTCATTCACCACACATACTAATTACTCTCTTTCTCTCTAACTATAACAAGGTGTTCAGAATACCCCAACCTTACTATAATAAATTTTTAAATTTTTGATTAAGAAATTAAGAGGAAACGCGAAGAAAAAACGTCCCGAAAAAGGAAAGTTAAGAGGATTCTTGGATTTGAAAATCTACCTGAAGAAGAAGCAGATGATGATGAAACCTGTCTGTGTTTAGTCTGCATGAAAACATTTTCAAAGAGCAGGTCTGGTGAGGAGTGGGTGCAATGCATGAAGTGTAAGCACTGGGCACATTTTTCATGTGCTAAAAGATCAAAGACATATATGTGCCATAACTGTATGTCAGATGGATTTTCTGAATAAAGCTTTAAAAAAATGGTAACTGACTAGGTATTTGTTTTTCTAACGTTGTTTCTACTTAAGCATGCTTTAATTTGTATTTTGTCAAATTACAGACATTCATTAAAATCTTAGATGAATAATTATTATTAGATAATTATTATTATTATTATTATTATTAGTAGTAGTAGTAGTAGTAGTAGCAGTAGTAGTAGTAGTACCAACATAATCATCATTGCAACTTTTAGTTATGTACTTCAGAGCACTTCAATTCATTCACCACACATATTAATTACTCTCTTTCTCTCTAACTATAACAGGGTGTTCAGAATACCCCAACCTTACTATAATAAATTTTTAATGACTTACATTTCTATACAGATGAGGAATCCCAAGAGGAAGACTGATCGTCGTATGATACCTATTGAGACTTTTATTCAGGCTGCAGAAGCTGTTGAGAAAGGATCTTCTGTACGAGAAGCTGCACGTAAAAGAAGCTATTGAAAGTGGGTATCAAAAAAGAAAATCATATAAAAAAACAAAAGAAATTAAGAGGAAACGCGAAGGAAAAACGTCCCGAAAAAGGAAAGTTAAGAGGATTCTTAAATTTTTAAAATCTACCTGAAGAAGAAGCAGATGATGATGAAACCTGTCTGTGTTTAGTCTGCATGAAAACATTTTCAAAGAGCAGGCCTGGTGAGGAGTGGGTGCAATGCATGAAGTGTAAGCACTGGGCAGATTTTTCATGTGCTAAAAGATCAAAGACATATATGTGCCATAACTGTATGTCAGATGGATTTTCTGAATACAACTTTAAAAAAATGGTAACTGACTAGGTATTTGTTTTTCTAACGTTGTTTCTACTTAAGCATGCTTTAATTTGTATTTTGTTAAATTACAGATATTCATTAAAATCTTAGATCCTTTTCAAATTTTGTTTATTTTAGATTTATTTTAACCAAACATTTGTATTTTGTGAGGTTAAAAACATTTGTAGTTTTATAAATGTTGATAAGTTTTGTTATTTTAAATTGATTTTTCACTTAAATTTGTATTTTGTTAGGTTACAGACACATAGTTTTAGAAAAGTAACTTTAATTTGTTTAATTTAAATTACTTTCTTTGGGTAAGAGTTGGTATTATAATATGAACGCGCGCGCGTGCGAGTGTGTATCTGTGTGAGCGCGCGTGTGTATGTGTTTATCTTATGGAAGGAAATTGTCAAATACTTTTATGATTGTAACGAAATTATAAGATAATCTGTTTTAAAAGACATTTTTAACTTTAAAGATCTGATATAAAAAGGAAGACTTTTTTTTCTAATAAATGGTTTGATTGTATATATAGAACACTGTATTTCGATTTTGTAGATAAAATTACATCATTTGTATGAGAAATAAAATTTTCTTTAAGCGAAATATGTGCTTTATTTGTCTTGTTACAACCAACCCCTGCAACTGTTACAACCAACCCCGCTGTGGGGAAGGTTGTAACATTTTGACTTGAGTTAGTTTTCTTTGTGTACTAAAATAATTATAAATCATAAGTTAAATGGTTGAATATTTAGTACATCATAAACAACATCCATGGGTATCGGAAACTATGGAAATATTTTTAAAATTTTGAAAATTGTCAGAGTTATTAATGACAAAATTTGAAATGTTACAACCTTCCCCGTGTTCCCTTATCTAACCACTATCCTGTTCACTGTCGTAGGGACAACGAGTCATCGTTTACTATAAACATTTGTATTGTTATAATTTTAAGCTTTGATACCAAATTTCCTTGCTCGTCATACTTTATGTCTTCCTTTGTAGAACAAAGGTCATGAACTATCTGTTCTGTAGCGCTTATCATTACAAAATAGCACATATATATTGTGACATTAACATATATGTTGTACAATATATTGAACATTATAAGTTGAAATCTAACAGAAACACATAAGTACATACGATAGGCGCCTACTTGTTAGTCTCATTCTTTGCAATTACGAGACTTCAAACAAGATATTGAACATGCAATTAAGTTAAGTTTACATAGTGTTAAGCATAAACCCATATCTTCTCTAGTCGCTACACCGTACGGTGTATGGTGTTGTTACCGAACAGTCAAACTTCTGTTTGGCTGAGTGATTATCAGGATATTGCTTATACCAGTTTTAGATTTGTCCAGTATTTAACCTCTCTATAACGCATTCTGCTCTGGTGTCCCGTCGAACAATTTCTTTACAATCACGCTATCGTCGTTAATAAAACGCTTTGTACACCTGCACCAACATGTGAAGAAGAGTTCAGATTTCCTTTGGTAGGACTAACTAACACGATTGTCGTTTTATTAACTATAAGCAGTACATTAAATTAATGTCTACTTTATGGGAAAAGAGTACACATTCAACGAGAAAATATTCTTTTATTGGGGACGTCTATGATAGAAATACGATCGAAAAAAATCCAAGGGTGACTCCAATATATATATATATGTCTGAGTAAATGTAATATACGTCACTGATGTAATGACGCTCTTACAATGGTGTAATAATAAAGTACGGTATGATTTTATAGCATTGTTAACGTAGCAACCCTGCGGCGATAGATTATATATATATATATATATATATATATATATATATATATATAATGGTCGGTTATTATATATAGTGCTTTAGCCCTTATAATAAGTTGACTATAATTACGTACAATAAAATATGCTTATAATAAAGGTCAGATTTAGGGGGTAAGTCAAGTCCACGTCCCCATCGTGCCCCCCTGGGACCTTCTGTAACCACAGTGTAGCTACAGATGCTAACGGACCTCTGTGAAGACCATCGGATCGAATGGTGGAAGAGATTTCAATGATCCAACAGCAGGACGTGCGGAAGAGTCTTAGAGGAGCAGACCTCTTCAAAAAAACCTGGGTTCATCTAGCTCCCGATGATAGCATCTACTGAGGGCCCCTGCCTAGGGTTACAGGTGAAACCCGGTCAACGGTCTCAAAGGCGGATGAGGCACCTCGGTTCCCAACGGCAGAGAGAGCGGAAGAACCTAGTGGAGTAAACCACGAAAAACAATCATTTCGGACTAACAATCCGATCTTTCCTCGGAATTTAATTCCTACTTTTGCACTCTATACACAAAGAGTAAAGAATTGAAATTGGCATGTGGTCCTTAGATGGCCGATACGAAAGAAAAAAAGAGGTAAGATTTAAGTAACATATAAACATCTTTGAATTTTTCGTTATATTAATATGGGTAACTTATAAACTAAATAGCCTGTATTTTGTATACACGGTTATCCATGTATACTTTTAAACTGATTACCTATTTTGTCCACCATGATTTTACGAAAATAGCTTTCCAAATCAATATTAACTTTTTTTGTGTACAGACATTATAATATCTAATTGAAAGCCTTATCTATGTTACAAAATTTAATATTTGTCTTCTGCATGTACGAGCCACAGAATTTAAGGTGTTCGCATGCAAATTCACATCATATTATTTTTAGCTGAATACTAATAACATGACATTGACATACAATGTTTGAACGGAACAGATTTTATAGTAGTTTTAGTAAACTTATAGTATTTTTTTAATTGTCGGCACTTTAGCGGAGTAAATTACGAGCATGTACAGGTTAAGTGTTGAAATAAGATCTGATGCACTGCTGTTGAAGGCTGTATTTAGTTACAACAGACACAAATTAGTTAATATTGTCCAAAGACTTTTATTGCATATAACAAGCATTGTACAGTTTTACAGTTATTTGTTTCACCGTAAAACTGGGAATTTTTTCTGTTCACCGTTTGAGTAATTGCTTCTCCATCGGTACTCAGAGATACGGTGCTGTGTGTACTGATAACACACACTCTGCTGTCAGACTTGGATTAGTCATTTATCGTTTACATTAAATGTAGTCGGTGTGTGTTGAGGTTTCTGTTCAACATAAAAATAGTTTATTGGAAAATTATTTGACAGTATTTCTATAGGAAAAGGTAAAACATAAGATTAGTGGACACAAACAGAATGCAGGCCTGAACTGGTGTATATTTTCATATCTCCGACTTGAAAGTATGGCTTATAAGTAATATAATTGGTTTGAAAAACAATTGCAATTGATTTGAAACTTAGTATGAAAATGTATAAAAAACACAATACTTAGTGATTCACTTTTCATTAGTGTAACGTTGTTATAATTTACCGGTAATGAATATAATGTAGATTTTTTATTCTTAATTTTGTAACAAATTTTCAAATTTTAACTGCATATTTCGTCATTATTTTGTATATCTTTTTATTTTTTGGAGAAAATCCAGTAGATCTACCTTTTAAATTGTGCATTTTGAATACATTTCTGATCCCAAATATCATACGAAATGTAATTTACATATACACCATCTGAGAACATTATTACGATCTTCATAGACTAGTCAAGTTAGAATTAAGTGTAATTTTGTTTATAGATTACTGTATGCCTTTCCATATCAAAGTAGCATCGTGTGCCTGCGCGCGCGCGCGCGCACGTAAGGTATCTGGCTGTCTGACGGTGAATATGTGTTCCACGATTATATTCGAGTAAGCAGAGCTGTTTAATAAAATGTTACCTTCTTCTAGAGGCCCTAAAGCTTATATCATGTGTTAACTTACATAATAAGTTACACAATTAAATCTGTTTTAATTATTTACAATTTCGTCTCATCCTGAAATAATACCCATGTATTTCTAGTGTACACTTACGCATAGTTTAGTTAAAATACCAGATGATATTTTAATTCATTTAGGTAATAACTGCAAGCGACACAATTGTAAATCTTCACCAGCTAGTAAAGCGACTCAACTGTAAATCTACAACAGCTAGTAATATAGGCCTATGTTGTATCTGCTTGCGTTTCTGTCTTACCTATTCACTTCGTCTTCCACTTCTTTAATAACATAATTCATTTAATATTTTATGACACGTATAACCTACTAGAAGAGTCTTATGGAGTTTTAGATTCCTTTAACAATTGTAAATAAAATTGTTAAAAAAAACTTGACAAACACGACAACTAAAATGTAAACGTTGCATCCGTCTTATCGTCTTGTGTTGGTGGTGGCATTTAAGTGCTTCTAACACAAATCATGTGGCACAATAATCTAACTGTAAAACAACTTTATCTATTTTACTTATATCTGTATACGCCGCTTTCAAGATTATAAAAATCTCGATGGCATTAGAATTCTTTAGATAAAACCATGAATGCCTAAAAAATTTCATGGTCTCTGCCTTACGATCTGCTGCTTTTCTTCTTTTTCTGCATCCCCGTGACAGTAATCGATTATATAACTGATTATATGGTCACAGCACTGTGAGGATACGTTATTATAATTATAGAGTGCATGATTATATATTTCTTTCACCGTCATTATTATAATTATAAAATTGATACCAAGATAAAGGTATATCGCTTTCATAAAATTGGTGAAGTCCTCTTTGTATATTATCGAGCAATATTAAAATAACAAAGAATAATATTCACGTTTTCATAATTATTACTACTTCAGCAAAGAATTTAGTGATCGGAAACATATATTTTATTGACATAATTTAACCTATTTTACTACAAGTATTTATTGTAAGTCAGCATTTGTTTAGAACAAAATGCTAGCCAAAGTAATAGACATTGTGCCAAGGTGACGTACACATTGCTGACTGGCATCGGTAACTAGGTTGAAACACTTAAAGAAGCTCTTGACGTTATTCTCGTTTGCATATATTGCTCTACTAATGTGTCATGAGTTTCACAAAATGCTTAGCATACAAACGCTTTCCAACCTTTGTTCCGTTTCATTAATGTCCTACCTTTGACCTTAGGGATGATATAAAACTATTTCTCTTTGTGAAACAAACATTATTGACTTATTTATGTGTGATGATAAAATGTATTTAAAAACAAGTTTTTAATTATTTTTTAGAAAATGTCATTATATGTTCTACATAGGTTTTTTTAGATAATGTATTCAATGTAAGTAGTTGTCCTAAACAAGATAATACAAAAAGGGTTACAGAAAGATATAGAAAGCAATTCTTAATATACGGTTTTCTGTTAGCATGAATATATCAAAAACGTTTGTGTAACAATATTTCTAAAAAAGTAAATACAAAATGTGATATATTAAATGAAATTATAATTTCGTAAACATGTAGTTTTCCGTTGCTTCTAAAAGTTAACTCACCCCTTGCGTTAACTGCAAGTTACATTTTTTAGTTTTAAATAAAATTTTTAATAACACTACTATTTTTATATTTGATAATTATTTTGAGCTTGTGGGATGCATAATTAAAAAAATGAAGTTCCGTTTAGTACAAACGCAGTGTAATACATAAAACCATTTAATCCGCGTCTAGTTCTGATTTATTGCCGACATATACACACTGTAAATAGAGGTATCCAAAAGCGTAGCTTATTTGCTCTAATGACTGCGATATTTACCAAAAGTCAGCTTAGTTCCATGAATGTGCATTAAAACAAGGCATTATAGTATTAAACGGAAACTACGGTTTGGCACTGAACGGAACGACTAAATTAATTTCTTGGCTGATTTTGTTAATTATTTTCTGTTTTGCCTGAATTAGGTTCTCTTCTAGTCTACACATTTTTGTACAAACAGTATTACAACTAATTACTCGTATTTATCATGTTTACGAAAACCGTATACGAAAAGAAACTAATCTGTAAATTCTTCAATATTCTTAAAATACATATGTTATAAAGTGGATAATTTCATATCGTATTCGCAAGTTGAAAATGATGAAATAATCTGAACTTCTAAGTCCGAATTATTATAACAACAGTAATAAAATAATGATAATTTTTCATACGCTAATACCAACACCTTTACTGATAGTGTATCTTTTTGGATGTGTGTATTGATATATGCATATGTAACAAGGAAGGTAAACATTTTTGTAATAAGGTTTCATGTATCCAATATATCTTTACGTTTTAATATTTTTTCGTCTTACCAGTCAAATCTGTAGGATTAAAGCATTACTATTCGCCATAAAAATCGAAAGCATATCGCCTCCCTTGCCCATCCACTTTACACTAAATTTACTCAAAACACTAACGTTTGCTCAGACATGCAGATATTATTTATGACTAAATATAAATTGAAACCTAAAATCGGATATGACCATGCAATAATCTTAATCCTATTCAGGACTCGTGTTAGACCAATTATGTCATAGAACGTATTCCTAAGACAGAGATAATACATATATTATGGTGGGGATAACTTACATTAATTTTTATTATTTAATATTTTAGTATTATCCACGTAGACAGGAAAAGTTGCCTCTGAAGAAAAATTCAACTTATACAGTACTCCGAAAGAAAGAAGGAAAAGTAAGCATCTTCTGTTTAGAATTGGTACATGTGACTTTTAGTAATAAAAATACCTTAGTGAAATGTATGAGTGTTGAAGTACTAGATAAAGTAAATATAGTTTACTACACTTCTGAGCATATATATTGTTACGATGGTCTCACGGATCGTCGTATTGTACAGTGGAATCAAAATACAAAAACCAATGAAGTCACTAATTACTTTAATTAACTACAAATAAGAATTTGAAATCTACAAGGTATTGTCATAGGATAATACAAGTTAAATTCGTCCGCACTCAATAGTAATTGTAAACTATTAGAGTTCCTCACTAATTATAACACAATAATCACTTTCCACTAATCCGCAAGAACCACATGATCCGCACTAAAAGAAATCGCCCCCTGTAACTGACTGGCTGAGCCGGTCACAGTTATTTATGTAGATCCCGCAGAGGTTTCAGAATAATTTTCCATTCTTTTATTGGTGTGCCGCCATAATTTGCGTAGGTACAAGTGCTCGAACAGTCTGGAGGCTAGGTGAGTGAACAGCCTTAACAGAGACGTCCCAAACTTGGCTATTCGAGAAACGTCCAGTATGACGCTCTCGACTTTTCGAGAGCGTTACGTAATTGTCATAACACTACACTTCGTCTGTTCAGCAAGTTCTTTTAATATTTAATCGCTTTTTGTTCAATTTAATTTAAAGTTATTATTGAATCTTTTTTATATAATGCGAATATCCTTTAAGCAAAGACAAGGGATTTTTATGTTTAACTTTTACGTTTAACTCTTACGTTCGAAAAATATGAAAACTAACAAGTACACTCACACGTGTACTTTCATCCTGATATGATATGTACCGTAGGTCTATGTGCTTTAGGTAGTTCACATAACTACATAAATTTGTCATGTCTATTTGGAACAATGTTAATAAAATACACCCTTATATCCAGTTGATTTTGGGTTATTATCACAGAAGTTATATTCCAATAACAAAATAAATTTTGAAATGTTAAATTTATATTCTGTAAACACCCAGACTTGTTATTATTAAGTATTAGTCTATATATTATAATACTGTGAATTAGTGGCTTTATTAAAAGGACGTATCAACATTTAGGCTACTTCCTAATTCAGGTCTTTGCACACTGAAGAATGTAATTAAATTAACAATAATATATAGGATCGGAATAAATCTAAGCAGCTAGGGAGCTGAATATATTCTATCCTTTATTCCTTCGATTTTAAAGTAAGGGATCTTTCTCTACACATACACTCTGTGTATGTGTAATTACGTTTCCATCAGCACTGCGGGAGGTAGCATTGCTAGTACTGATAACGCACGTTCTGCTGTCACACTTGCATTAGAGAGCTTTATCGTTCACACTGAATGTGTCGGATGTCTAGTGATTTGTATGCACTACACAACGAAAGTTATTTACTGGAATAATATTGGATTTATACCAAAATACGGACAAGTTTAGCACTTAATCAGCAGCGAGTTAATTTAAATAGAACAACAGATTTTTTATAAGATTAAATCCTGTATTTATTTATACAACTCAGACATACATACAGACGTTTGTTCTATGTGTGTCTGTATGTGTGTGAGTGTGTGTGTATGTGTATGTTTGTGTACGTGTATGTACGTATGTGTACATGTGGGTGTGTGTGTGTGTGTGTGTGTGTGTGTGTGTGTGTGTGTGTGTGTGTGTGCGTATGCGCGCGTGACTATATAACAAAGTTTGCGGGAGTGGGAAGAGAGAGGCGAGTAGGCAGACTGAACAATTTGGAAAGTAGGAAAGTGAGGAAGTGAGGAATTTTGAATTCTTAGCTTCAGTGATAAACGGTCAGGATAAGGTACCATTAAAAATTTTTCAGAGGATAATGCAGTCACATACATTTCTGCGATATTATATAAAGCAAAAAATTACAGGGCTATTAAATGAAGATGTACAACAATAATTAGATCTGCTGTAACGCATGCGATGAGGACAATGGGTTTCATTAAAGGGAAAAGAATTGAGAAAGTTTTTGAGAAGAACGACACGAGAGAAAACCAACGAAAGAGAGTAGAACATGACACAATTAAGGAATTATTGAAGAAGGGGTTGATTAAATATTAGAGACAGAGGCTATATCGTGAGTAGACTTAAAATTAAGCACAGTTAATAAAGGGGTACTTGTGTTTATTAGCACATAATATTTCGCTCCCTGATAAATTTTTGTGTCTTAGTTAGATATTGCTGACGAGTGGTATGTAGAGAGATGTTTTGGTTTCGACGATGGAGGATTGTGGTTTTAATTCCTTGATTTTGGAAAACAATTTTGTTTTTAACTGCTTCCAATTTTTAGTGGTTGAATAACTATGTTATATTTTCCATTGATTTGTATTTGTTCCGTATTTATTTATTTGTGTTTTGTATTTGAATGTACGTTTTTAAATAATCCATATAGGTGTCTATGTAGTTGATGGTGCTTGTGATGAACGTTTTATTAATGTTATGTTAGTAGTTTTTTGCAAATTTATGTCCTGAAGTGCTAAATGTAGCCTATCTTGCTAGTAGTGGCATGTATTGCTAAGTTAGAATTGTAAATATTGGTATACAGAAATGCGCGCGTGTTTAATCTTCTATTTCTCTATATTTGTATTTCATTGCCAAATTCTCATTTCTTGTCCTTCTGTTTTGTAAAATCTATGCTGTTACTTGCTTTGGGTTCCGATTTTCATGAATTTCTTTTCGCTTATAACTTGTCTATTAAATGATTTGGTATTCTTTGTTGTAAGTGTCCTTCTATAGCTGTATTATTTCCTTCTATTCTTGTTTATTTCCCTTTTGCTGTACTGTTTCAGGCGTGTGGGATTATAATTTTTTATACGCATACTGGATGCTGTTCTGTTAAATCTATGTATGATGTTCAGTAGTAGCCTATATGAAACACACTCTTTTTTGTATTCATGTGCTTCTGAATTATTTATAATAAATATGCATATTACATTAATAACATTGATATTGAGGGGTGTAATGTGTCCTGGATATTGTTATATAACTTGTAAAATTTAACGGACATCTACTGTGAATTGTGCAAGTAAATTTATACACACTGTGTTAGTAGCCTAATATACACACTGTGTTTGTGCCATTAACAGAAGACTCGCAAACAAATCCAATAATAGGCTTACTGTTACTCTAAGACTTTTCTATAATTCTTGTGTAGACAAGAAACTTTAGGATTTATACTGACGTTAAACATTATTTCAAATCGTGGCTACATATAACTATCCGTATTTAGCTATATGAAATAATGCTCACCTATGCAGTCGTGTCGCGTATAATCCTAGCTATTTGTTTTCATACTGTCCCATATTTCATTGAAACTGCCAATGTTTTACACCTAGTAAGAAATTAAACAAAACTGTAAACTTTTGGAATAATGTGAATTATTAGTTGTTTAGGCTTCGTTTCTCTGTATTATCTATGTAGAATATCTTGAGTCCCAGTAGTGTACGTCAAAAACATATTTACTTTTCAAAGTTTTATTGATTTCGTGTGTGATATGCGGGAAGAGAATCTCAAAAACTTTTGTCCCACTAGCTTAGCGCATTTCGTCTCGCTTAGGCCTACTACTTGGTTCGTTTAAAACTAAAATATTTTTAATAACCCAGAATAAGGACAAAAACAAATAATGCAAATATAATATGAGATCATACCAGTCAAGGTAAACGTTATTTAAAAAAATAAATTAATTTACATTTATTTACAACAAACAAAATAATATTCTCCAAACTGGAATATACTGTTTGTTAAAGTACAATCTAAAGTATGGAATTGATATATGCAAGAATGTTTGTGTAAATTAAATGAGTATTATTCAATAAAAGTATGTGTTTTTGTAAGTATAAAATCCAACCTGCATACAAACAAGGTCTCGTGCACAACAAACCCGCTGAGAAACAGTATAGAAATAAAAATATATTTTTTAGCGAATAAGGGAGTAGGAACGAACGATGGTAGAGAAATGCAAAGAGAATTACAATGTTATCATACAGAAAAAAATAGAGTCAACCATAAACTGTGTTAGTCACAGCATGACCAAAGTGATTTGCATGATCCGGTTATGTTGGTGGGATAAAACGTGACAGGAATGTTGACAACTGGTCTCCCGCTCATGTTGATTTAAGAGTAAATGTTTGCTGCAGCAGGGTTTCTATAATACGCATCCATAATTTATAAAAATTATCTTGCTCCATTTTAGCCCAGATTGTGTTTCTTTAGGACCGTGTTCATCAGTTTTATTTAGAATATAATAAAGTTTAAAAATCTACATTTTGCTAATTTGTTTCATTAAAAATTTTATTCAAAAGTATTTCTTAAATGTCTTGTTATATACACGTCTGATGCTTAATTATTTTGTTTTTCCTTTCAGTTTTACAAATGTTTAAGTTTATCAAGTTAGGTTATTTTAAATATTATTTTATTTTGGCATTTATGTAGCCTATAGTGTTTCTGTGTCGTTTTTGCCGTTATATTCGTTGATCAATGTAAATTTCATGGCTTTAAATGTATGTAGTAATAGTAAACCACTTTTAACCTCTGTAATTAACATATCATACAAATGTGAATATAGAATAGTTTTAACTACGCCCGCGCGCGCTCTCTCTCACACAATTTTGTAAGTATTAATATATAATCATGATGTAATACTATGACATAATCTTACACGGATACGGAACGCAGTATTTAATGATTTTGTTGAATGTCTTTTGTGAATAATATACACTTTACTAAAATAATAATTGAATTACCTTTATTTGTTCTCATCAGACAAGAAACCACAACCCGAAATCTTCATAATTGTCAAGAAATTTATTTTTCAATTAGGTCTCAGTTAAAACTAAGTATTAATTACAGGATCGAGTCATAAGCGCACACGGTAAATGGAAATAAAATTATCTTTTAATGCCATTTGTAAAAAAGTGCTACTTCGAGACAAATCCCCATAATGAAACATAAGATATGATTAAATTGTAAATATTGATCAAAGCCATGTAATAAATTGGAACGAGCTCAGCTATTCTTAGTAAAAATGTTACGAGAAACGATATAATAAATCACTTATCTGAAATTTAATTTAAAAAGTTGTGTTAGTGGTTATAATCACAAAGAGTTAACACTGTTGAACACCACTATTCGGCTATTATTAGCCGATCTGGCGACGATCTGTGTAGCTTGAAAGTGCTATTCGGAACAATTTTTCTATAGTGGTGTGAAACAGTGATAATTCTGTTTGAAAACACTTATGGTCGCTCACAATACTTCAGGTTTTAATACCACCATGGTAAAAAGAGGCAAACTTGTACTTAATTTTAAATTCTTTCACCTGTAAAATTTCTGGTTTATGAATAATATAGAATATATATTCCATTGTTGAAAAGAAATTTGCTTTAGAAATATTGTTATAAATAAATTTATAATTTTTTAATAATGTCAAAACACGCCTTGCAATTTGCCAATTCTGGTCTGTCTTTTGTATTTATTTTAGACTGTAGAAAATTAATAAAAATTATGAGCAATATAAATAGGTTGCCAAAATATAGAGAGTAATTACGTAAAATTGCATGACATAATGTTTAAGTAGTCGCTGAATAACAGTCTTCATTTTTGTTAATGTTATAGTTCCACTTATGTTCCACTAATACGTATACGTACTCTGTTTTGATTAGGTACATTTTTAAAACAAAGCGTATGATGCTTGATAACATTGTAGTGCGATAGTGAACAGCATTGTCTTATTGATGCTGCATTAACAGCGTAAGGCTGTCATACATCAATCAGTAATTTGAAAAATTATCCATAGCGTAACTTTCAGACTATACATAACATAAAGCTAACTGATTTACTTTTCTTTTGTTAAACGCGTCTAAACGGACATTTATATTACACAACTTTACTATTTATCATTTTTAATATTAGTCATTTTCGTTTTTAATATAATTACGTGCGTTATTATTACAACATATCCGTGAATATTCTTTAATACTTATTAGTCACAGAATGCTTACAACACATGAGTAAATCAAATCAAGTAGTTAAAATATATTAGTACCTTTCAACATGTTATCTCCTCATGTTTAATTCTTTTCATGTGCACATATAATAACATATAAACACCACACGTCATGTCATGTACCCGTATTTACGTACCACATAAATTAACAAGTGTTTTTACTATTTACGTACTTTACTGACATACACAAATTAGCGCAAAGGATTCAGAAACGAAGCACACAAAAATTCATAATAAGACAATACTTGAGACTAAAAATGGATATTAAAATAGATTTGAAGACTTAAATATGCGTTTATCTGTAAGTGACAACAAGCTTTTAAAAAACAAAGGTCTTGGAAAAATATAAATGCAAAAAATGTAAGTATTAGGTTTAGAACTTCCAAAAAAATATTCATAAACAAGAAATAATTAAAGTTTGACACATATCAAAGTTAAAATTTGAGGATGACTCTAATATAAAAATCTAACAAAATGATTGTAATACAATTGACTGGCAATTAAAAATATGTACAAAGAAAAATAGTGAACTTATTAAATCTGACAGAAGTACGGCATAATAGTAGGAGACATATTTTTTTTTAACAAATCTCAAGTATCATTCTCTAAACCTATAAGGCAACCTGACTAATAAAAGACCAAACAAAATTGAAAGAAATATTTCACACACTTTTGTATATGATTGTATATCAATATTAAACCAAAACGAAATAAGATCCGTCCCATTGATTAAATTATTGGCCCTTACATAAAAAACAAGAAGAACAAGAAAGCTATGTTTGGCGTAAATATAATAGTAATGACAGTAATAATATTAATAATAATTATTATTAATAGTATACTCATCATCATCATCAACGTTAGCAACAGCATTGTCACCATTTCACCATTATCTTCGTCGTCGTCGTCGTTGTTGTCAACGTTGTCATCATTGTGATTCCCTTTTCCTGAACGATCAGTTGCGGTTGCCTCTTTACCAAGACGTCCAGTGGAATTCCCGTTGCAAGACTGTTGGTATCTGATTCCTCTTGGAATGTGAACGTCTACGATACCGCATAGGCCTACGTCTTGTTTTGCGATACCGCAAGGTCTGATACGCGTGATGTCATATTTGAAGATCGAAAACGGAGCGCGTTGTCGATTACTACGTCCGACTCGAAAAAATCCGTAAGGCGCGAATCCATTCTTTGCGACGTAAAGAACTTTGGGAAGAACGTAGACGGAACCTCGTTCCGCGTGTAACGCTCGCGTGGCTTCCTTGATTAACGCTCTGTTGTACTCTTTCGGTACGGGCAAGACGTACCTATTGTGATCGTCGGGACACTCCGCCGTCGTCGTGTCGTCGATTATCGAAGCGCCCGACTCGTGTTCGGAGATGCTGCCTGTTCCACCTTCAAAGATCCTCCAATGTTCTCTTCCCGGATCTACCCATATAGGCCCTACCTGTGCTATGCATTCCCGCTCTCGTGCTCTCTCGTTTATCTTATTTTAGTTCTTTTTTCTTATTATTATTAGTTTACATGCATCAAATGTTGTGCAGTGAAATGTTAAGTAGACGCGAGCGTCGAGGTTTGTTAAGGTCTCTTCTGTTCTGGTGAACCGCTGAGAGATTTACTGTCCTCTTGTATTTGAAATTATGACATTAACTCTTTCTCCCCCCTCTCATTCTCTCTTTCTACCATTTGATTGCACGTCGCACTAGTTCCATTCTGCACGATTCGAATCCAATTATAAACAAAACAGACGTCAGCAGCTATAACGGCTGGCATAATTTTATTTAAAAATAAATATATGAAAACGTGAGTTTGCGTTTTCTTAGCAAATACTCAGGAAATTAACGACCCACCTGTGACGGTTTGTTGATTATTTGCAAAAAAAGTATAACATTATTATGGATTATCCGACAAAAAGTGTATTTAATATTATAACATCAGATAAGTAAATACATCCCTCTGACTCTCCCGCTCTCTCATGCAACATATGTCCGTCTATTATTATTTTATTTATTATTTTTCTAATTTCTTTGTTAAAAAATGACAATGTGCTAACAGGTTTTCCCCCTCCTCGTTCCTTTCCCCTTCCACCACTGCCACCGTTTGTACGAGTGACACAGGGTGACAGGGGTCAGTGTTTCGTTCGCCGTTGCAGGAACAACATCTCTCGATGACTTTCGTGGACTGGTTTACTTCTTTGTCGGAACCGTCGCGGCGTCTTATCACCGTGGTGGTGAAGCGTTGTGGTGCAATCCACTTGTTAGAGCTGTTGCATCGTACCCCCGTGGTGAAGCGGTATGGCACAATTCGTGTTGACAGGATGTTGTGTACTTACACGCAATAGTAGAACAGGGAGGATTGTCCGCCTATATAAACGGGACTCGTTAGCTATACCGTTCACTCTTGTGTCAACAGTCGCAAGCAACGCTTTGCCCTCCCGAGCCCGAACCGAGCACCGACCGACCACCAGCATACACATACACGCTAACATAGCCCGAACCGATGACCGAGCGAACCCGAGAACAACCCGAAGACCGACCGAGCACGAAAACAGCCCGAGGACCGACCGAGCCCAAGGACAGACCGAGACCGAGACTATGACACAATACACGTTTTATGATCCCACATTGCTTAATTATTATTTTTTTTAAATGAAATGGTGCTTACAGGTCTTTACTGATTTGCATCGGCTCGTTTGTTGTTTATGACGACTCCCGAGCCCGAACCACGCCCGAGACCGATATGTCCGACACCGAGACCGAGATGACCGAGACCGAGACCGAGACCGAGATATTTTGGGGAAAATCCTAGGCCAGTGACGTCACAAAAAGCTGATCGTGACATCAGTGGCCTATGATTCTCCCCAACACAGTACTGCTAATTAGAGGCTCGCGGTTGCTGACTAAGTCGGGACGCACAATAAACACTGTAGCAATGTAACAACTGTAATTGATGTTGCTTTACATTCCGTAAATCCACTAGCGATCAAGTTTTCACTGGTCTTATGTAGCGTGGAAACTGTGTGCTGTTCTGGAATTTTATTTCTCTAATTGGTGCGATCACTCCCTTCTCTCAGTATTATATGCTTACAGCAGTCTACCTGTAGATGACCACGTTTCCTACAGTTGTAACATTTCGGTCTTCTGTCTTTACCCTTTGGTTCGAAAAATCATAAATTGGTTGAGGCACTGCTGACTTCATAAATTGTTGTTCTTGAATCGTCTCTTTATTCCGTCCGCTATGGCGATACTGTAATATTGGATCCGTTTGGCAACAACGTGATGACATACTTTGATTAATGTAGGTCGGCGATTTGGCAGCTTCAAAACTGAGAGTATGAACAAAAGCGTCTGAGCGCAATATTTATTAATAACATGTTGATTACAAACTGTTATTTGTAATTAATTAAAGCTAGTGATTAGTGCTTTCAATGGTGGCTGTATTTGGTTTTCCACTATACCATACAAGGATCAGCGAGACCGTCGTAGCAATATGAATAATGTCAACGGGCCAATTGTAACTGCAAACTATCTGGTAGGCAGTGTTTACGAAACTCAAGTTCATCTGCCGTAAATGTTAGGCAATGGAAAGGTGTGACGATTTAAATGAAAAAAATAAATAAAAAATTAATAATAGAAAACGAAGAATGGGAAGTTAGTTAAAAAACATTAAATCGCACTATTAAACCAATTACCCATGGATTAACTCATGGTAGTGATGAGACTTAAATAAGAAAATTTAACTAGTATTAATTAATTAAAATTGTGGAAGCAAAAGTTAAAGAATAAAACTGTTAACCCTTTATTAAACTTATCATGCTATGACCTGTGAATTCCGGATTCAACTTGTATACCCAGCCGGCATTAAATAAGAAATACGTGTAATCCATAATATAAAGAATTAATAATTTAAAGTCACTAGTAATAGGTGTAATAATTTCAGTATACGAGGAAATCTCGATTGTTTGTTTTGTCTAACTGTAAGACTGTAGTATTAAATAAAAGATGGAACTATATTATGGCGGAGTATTCGCTCCGCGTCTTTGCAACTTTCCTGTTGTAACAACTAGGGATTAACGATGCGGCTTTCTAACTGTAAACAGCTCCACGCTGGGGCTCTACACAAAATGTTATTTTGTGTGTATTTTAATTTAAGTGTTAACTTCCACTAAAAGTGTGGACAGCTAGACATAAGTAACGAAAATATAGTGAGTAAATTTTTGTGAAACAAACATGTAAGAAAAAGGAAAAACGTGTGTAAGAGGTGACACCTCCTGTAATTTAAATATCCAGTCAAATATTGTTCAAGTTAAAAGAAATTCAACATAATGTACAAACAATACGTAAACTCCAACACGACGGTGCAATTAAACAGGTGATGTGAATAACAGCGAAAAGTGACGACTTCGAACTATACTGCCTTTACTCTATCGCCGAGAATCCTGACGACTTCACGTTAGCTGGCACCATCACATCCATTTCATCGTTGCTGGACAGACTACCCCTAGGACAATCCTCGACTACAAGAGTACGGAAGTATCACTCGTCAAGACACGGACAGTCAACCATAATATAAGAGGTGACGCGGGAGCTCGTCTTCCGTGAGTTATACATATTTTAAAATATAAGTAATTAAAGATGAAAAAGACTTTCAAAAGACAATCAATAATCTCTAAGATTTAAACTGGTGTAACCACCAATTCTTTTAATCTTACGTTGTAACTTAACTTTCGTTATGTAACTTCAAAAGTGGCTCAACTAAATAAAACCATTCTTCAAATGGTACTTAAGGAATAATGTAATCATAGAATCAAGTATGGTAAATTTGAAAATTCTTAACAAGAAAAAGAAAGACTCGGATCCGAGGTAAACTCATTATCTAAATGATCATTTTATTTTAGATAGAATACCCCCTTACAATCTCAGAGTAAATAATATCTTTATTTGTAATGTGTTACGTATACTATGTGAATAAAAGGGATGTCATCTTTGTTACCTACTAAAGTGAGGGCATAAATCAGTTAAAACCCTCCCCTTGTTTCCTATAATTAGAATAATTGTAATTTTGTTAGTCTTGTGTTTTGAGTTTCAGTTTGTTACAACGTAGGCAGCCTGTATAATTGGCTAGCGTCAATTATCACAGGTTCCCTGGATTATGACGTAGCCGACACGTCATAAAATGCGCCACTCTGCTTTCTTGTAAAATAATTGTTTATGTAGTGTCACATATAAAAAATATGACCCTTTGCTGATCTATGCACTCAGTTAAGGTATTTTAAGTAAATCAAAAAGGCTAAGTTGCATGAAAGAAAAATAGCGACAGTATAAATTTACCATTGTGAATTGTGTGTGAGATTACGCACGTACTTGTATATAATTTATTTAACATACGCGAAAATAATTCAAACTATTATTGTATTACACCTACATGAATTTAGTGCTTGTCAAACTGTTCAGTCTTTAACATGTCTGTTTTGTGACAATTCAAGACCTGTAGTTTCCTGAATATGTCTGCAGCATAAATGTGTAATTTATATTTCTGTTGTCACGGTAAGTCATATAAACTATTGACTAAGTTAAACCAGTTTAAATCTTAAAAAAAAAAAAAAAAAAAATTAGAGAAAGTTAAATTTGAACGTAAAACAAATAATAGTTAAACTCAGCTTGATAACAGGCTGTAGCTTGTTTTAAAACGCATGTCGATACGTATTGCACTTACCCCCTTGTTGAAGCCAGCCGAGACTAGTCGATAAAGGTAGCCGTAAGCTATTGTTGTATAGAACAATAACGTTCCTCACCCCTAGTGTATTTTTCCCCTTCTCACGCATACAACAAGTATGTCATTGTTTACAAAGAAAACTGGTCTGACCTACATTCCAGCGTAACAGCTGATCGTTGACAATAAAATGACGTCTGTGTGAAATTTCTCTCTTTCTCTGAGATGAGAAGTAACTCTCTTACTACCAATGCAAATGTTTTGACCATGAATTAAATTGTGTATGTCATAAGTATATAGTGTAGTAAAGTAAATTTTAGTGTGTTAGATATAAGGTAAACATGGCCCTATTTAATCCAGATTTACTATTAAAGGACGAACTGTCTTATGAAGCTCTTTTACGTGGTCTACCCCATGCGAATGTAACAGTCGCGGAATTGCGCAAGTCTATACGCGAAAGTGGATTTGATGCACCCGTGCAGTTAAGCAACCTGAGCAGACTCGATTATGAGCGCGAGAGAGAAACTTGTAATGCCAAGTATAGCGAGTTGACCTTATTGTCCCAAACCCTTCAAGACGAGAAATCTCCTGCGGTAATATTGCGGACAACTCAAAGGATAGAACACTTAACCCGGCGAATGAAAAATTTGTTGAACTGGCCTAACCTTACGGAAATTCCTCCCGAAGTCCAAAATTTTGCGGATGAAGCTTTACGCTAATTACCTACTATCATCAACGAATTAAGAAGAAAATCCGACTCGTTCCGAATGGATGAAATTGAAAAATCCTTGAAGAAACTACACATCTCCCTAGTTCAATTTCCTACGTCAGAACAACCTCCCCCCAACGCGGATCAGGAATCGCCAGCCGGATCTAAAATACAACCTACTCGAGAGCGAAACCCAAATAGAGATTTAAATGCCCAGACTATATCTGAAATCCCTCCTCCCCGTGGTTTCCAAATTCGCACCGGAATGTATGAATTGATTACCCCTAATGCATTATCTGGTCCTCCCAAAGCTATGCAACACGTAAATCATAACGAGGACCTCTACGGAAAAATCACTCACCCCGTAGAAAAACTCTTAGCTGAAATTCCATACACTGATGGTTTGAATGTTACTAAACTACTGAATTTCATCAAGTATCTCCTGCAGATAAAAGATCTACAGCAGCTAAATGACTGGCAAATTTTGCAAGTCCTCCTACCGAAATGTAAACCCCCGTTAAAGAATCGTGTGCTAGAATCATTAAGCTCTACCCTTCCAGTAGAAGAACTGCATACTACAATGATAAAATATTTTATTCCCACCGAAATTTATGAGGAACTTAAGAGAAAGACCGTACTACGAGTACAAGGAAATAATGAGAGAGTGGCCCATTATATCTCAGACATCAGGGAGTCTTCTCGACTACTGCAAGTAGATTGGAATGAGAGACAGATGGTGGATACCATTTTAGTAGGATTGTCTCCAGAAGAAAGATCTCGTTTAGCGTTAAGAAATCGACCCAACACCTTTGCAGATCTCGAACAATGCAGTATTCACTCGTCGAACGTATGGTACTCAGATCAGAACAGACATGCGGTGAAATCAATCGAGGCGAATAGAAATGAATTGCAAGCCCTAGTACCCAATGTGCCAACCCAGTATGTAAAGCGAGTATTTAATAGACCGAGCAATTTGCACAGCCCTGGTAAATCAACTGACGCGCAACCTAAAACGGAAGCAAGGTACTCTCCTCGTAATAAAAATACGTGTTATAACTGCGGTAAGTATGGACACATAAGTAGAAACTGTAACAACAAGTAATACGAACGTAAACACCCTAATCCAAAAAACATGTAAGGCAGGGAGACCCGAAATCCTGTGTCTTCCGCAGCAACTTGAGAATTGGTAAACCCAAAGAAATGTACGACAATAATAAAAGAAAAAGAAAAAGAAACACTAGAGCTATAGATCCTATGTTAGACGGTTTATTGAGAAATGTAACGCGATAACTAAATGTGATTGGACTAAAATTCTATTGCCCTTAATACAAATTGACCTAGGTGTTACATCCACCCTCGGATTAATCGATTCTGGATCGACTAGAACCTTAATCAGTCAAAAGTTAACTGATAAATTATTCGAACACAACCTAGTGAAACGCAGTCAATCTGTAAATATAAAATGTGCTACAGCTAATAAACAAAATATAGTGATAAAACTCATCATCACCATTAAAGCAAAAATTAAGAATCTAACGTGGTTTTTTACAATGTTAGTATGTGATGATATAGGACCCGACCTAATATTGGGAGCTGACTTCATCAGTAAAACGGGAATAATTCTTCACATCTACGCGAAGAAATATTATTTTAGATTCGACCATACACGGAAGTATAATTTTGATGTACAACTGACGAACAAGAAAGTACTAGATCATCGACTGCACACATAGTACACCATGAGTCTGAATTATCTCATCTAGCAAATAGAGATAGGCTGAGAATGCAGAAATTAATAAAAGTGTTTTCCACCGTTCTTACCCCTAAGTTAGGACTTACGAACCTAATAGAATATAAGATCAATCTGAGCGATCACAAAGTAATACGCCTACCCCCGTACAAGTTATCGCCGCCCAAAATGGAAGTGATGAGGAACCATATCAACAAGTTGTTAGAACAAGGAGTCATCGAACCCTCTACGTCTCCGTATTCATCACCCTCTTTTTTAGTACCTAAAGGTCACGACAAACATAGACTAGTTGTGGACTATCGGCAATTAAATAAACGAATAGAATTTGAATCTATCCCGCTTCCAGACATCCACAGTGCTTTTCATTACTTCACAAGAGCGAAAGTTTTTACGATAATGGATCTAGATCAAGCGTTTCACCAAATACCCCATTCAGAGGAATCCAAACGTCTAACCGCGTTTGCTGTACCTTTCAACCTGTACCAATTTACTAGAGTACCCTTTGGAATATCACAAGGAAGTTCCGTATGTTGTAGACTATTAGAGAGAATATTTCATGATATTAAATTTAGATATGTGTATCACTACCTGGACGACATCGTAATCTATAGCGAATCGATGGAACAACATCTTAAACATCTACGTAAACTGTTCTCGATTACAAAAAGCAGGATTAACAGTTAATCCCAAAAAGGTAAATTTTGCAGTCCCACAATTTTCATTTTTAGGTCACATCGTGAAGGCCAACGGAAAGGTTAGCATAGACCCCGAACGAACCCATGCGATCAGAGAATTTTTACCCCCGCGAGATGCAAAAGGTATAGCCCGATTTTTGGGAATGGTAAACTATTTCCACAAGTATATTCCCCATCTAGCCGAAATAGCCGCACCTCTGAATGCCTTAAGAAAGAAGGGAGCGAAATTTGAATGGACTCCACAACATCAAACTGCGTTCGAACAACTAAAAGAAAGCATCATATCACCCCCAGTATTACAACTAGCAGATTTTACGAAACCTTTCGTAGTTCAGACCGACAGTTCAAGTGTAGCTTTAGGCGCAGTAATCTATCAAGAAATAGAAAACAGTAGGCTACCGATTAGTTATGCTTCACGCACCTTGAATGACCAAGAAAAAAATATTCCGCATATGAATTGGAATGTTTAGCCATTGTATTTGCTTTTGAAAAGTTTAAACCCTTTTTAGAACATAAAGAGTTCCTTTTAGAAACTGATAATCAAGCATTATCTTGGTTACTGAATCACCCTAAAAAGTTGGGACATATTGGAAGATGGGTATTGTAACGTACCAAAATAGCAGTTACATAAAAAAAATGTCTAATACGTAAAGTAGAAGAATAACATGAACATGTTTCATCAAGCATAGAAGAAGAAACAGGAGAATAAAAATAAAATGTGTATCTACGAATAAATAATATTGAAACAACCCAACGAAGAAGAAGGAAGAGTAATAAGATATCATCGAGTATAAAAAAGAAAGAGCAAATACCATGAGTCAATATATAATACGTTAGAATCTAGGCCCAATAGATCAAAATAGTGAGGGGATATGCCGAAAATGATTATCATCGTAAGAAGGAGACGAATCAAATACAATCACCATAGTGAAAAAACAAACTAATTTGTTATAAGAATGAAATAAATATAGGACAATGACTATCAGAATAATGAATGAAAATGTGGAAGAATATGACTATATTCAGTGAACATGAATTATTACAAATAATGTGTAACCAAGAAAAGCAACAAAAGTGACAAACAACTAACCAGAAGAAGAAGAAGAAGAAGAAGAAGAAGAAGAAGAAGAAGAAGAAGAAGAAGAAGAAGAAGAAGAAGAAGAAGAAGAAGAAGAAGAAGAAGAAGAAGAGAAGAAATGTACCATGAAGAATGAAGATTATGTATGACCAGTACAAGACATCAACATTCACAAAATATGGAAAGCATCAAAATCAATGTAGTGACCAGAATAAGTATAATGATTATTGGACTATCAATAATAAAGAAACCAAGTGTTGAGCATCAATAAGTGATCACAAACAATGACAGTGAATACCTAATATAAGTGTAACAACATATGATATAATAACATTTTACCCCAAGTAAACAGCACAAACAATATCAGCGAAAGTGTTTATAAAGGAGGTAAGCGAATGACCATTTGTAAGTGAAAGAATCAACGATTAACAAGTGAAATGCACAGACAATTAGTGTACCAAGTTTAATCCAAGATTGTAAAACCACAGATATAATCAATAAGACCACCAAATATATAATACAGAAAAGTGAATTAATTGTTCATAGAGATCAATAATAAAAGCTTTATAATCCTTGATATGAAATGTGCCTGAATGTCATAGCAACACAGGACAAAATGTAGATGAATGTCAAGACAAATAGTAGTGAATAAAGTAAATTGTTGAGTATAAACAAGTCAATGTACCAAAGCCTAGATACAATCCACCAAAGTATGTAACATAATTAGACTAAGAAACCCAGTATTATTGTTTCAACAGATAGTGTAAAAATGTGCACAAAATGTGTAAAACATAATAATAAACCATTGTAGTAACATGCCATAATGAGATGACAGTAGTTGAGATGAATACTGTAAAAAACTATGAAGCACAGTGTTGTCAAACAAATGACACATAACCTCACATGAATTGGACATACAACATAAAATCATATACATTAATTAAACAAAGTAATTATCCATAATTGTTTCAAATAGAGACTAAATAAGAATAAAAATACAAAACAATGAATACCATATGAACTGAAGGACACAACAAATGAGTCAGATTAAGTACAATAACAATAAACCAAATAGACAGAACCCCAATGTGACAAGAGAGTTAGTCAAAAAACATTATCAAAACTTATAAAGAGAATGTAAGAAATCTTACCAGTAGTTAGAGAAATGTTCAATACTACTATGAGAACACCTCACAAATATTATACTAGTAATTTAATAATTGAAATTTAATAAACTAACTAACTGCAATCATAGAACTAGGTGTAAATAACCGCCATACAATAGTTGTCTTGATTATTCATCTCTTCTTTCACAGCACTAACACTTAAAATGGTTAAGCACCATACAATAACTTAGAGAGATTTCAGATAACAAAAAGTTAGTGAATACACTAAACTAACCATGTACAACAATTGTACAGAGTTTTAATTGTTAACAATATATCCAATGTGTAGTAAAATAACTAAATAAGAGTGACAAAATGGCGAGATGAGAGCATAATGTATTTTGAACCATACTATATATGTAAATAAAATAGCATTTTACCAAAATAAAGTATGAACAAATGTATATAGATATACCTATTAATGTTATAATACAAAAAATATGTAGTAGAATAAGGGATAATAGCGATATAAGTAAATGTAAACAATCGGACATAGTTGGCTTATACGCCATTAGCAAATTTTGTTTAAACTGTAAATATAGCAATATTATGTATTAGCATGAATGAGAAATGGACTCAAAATGTTTAGTCATAAGTGTTAAGATGTAATTACAACAAAATATAGTGAAAAGGACTTACTTGTGTTAAGAACCGTTATATGAGTTTTGAAGAAGGTAAAGTGAATTATTAATGGACGGAATTATTACTTGTTTGGACTTAAAATAAAGACGCAAGTGTCCGCAATTTAATGCCACTATCCAAATGACGATCTGACAAAAAATAAGAAACTTATAGCCATTATAAGATTTTCGATCATTTTCGAATGTCCATGTACACGTCATAGATAGTCTCTAACCCGAAGTTAGTAACGCTAAAAATTAAAATATTTATTTAACCAAGGCGTTTGGGGTAGAGAGTATGGCTTTCTGAACCAATCGAATGACTCAATTTCACTAGACGAGAAGAGACGCCTCAGCGAGATGAATTAATTGTTTTCCAACACTCGAAGCGGGAGAAGCGTGTCACAGTCGTCAAGACATATTTTAAAATGTGAGCGTCACCCCCAGTAACGTGGGCAAATATTAACCTATACTGAACACCCTATTATCGAGTGACAGTGTAATAAGTGTATAGTGAACAAAAGACATGACCAGTGTATAATAAGGGTCATGTCATGTGAAAGGAAACAGGGAGTATAATACTTTAACAATTTTAAAAAATATTAATGAAATAATTCTCGTTGGTTGAACGAAAATTATTGTTTGACTGCACTAGTCAAGTAAACACGCTTGAGTGCATTCACCGATAACGATGAATAATTATCAGAATGAGATGAACAAAGTTATCGTCCAATGTTATGGCGATAATTAATTAAAAGATGTTATATTTTTATGTTTAAAGAATAATTAATAAAAGCGGAATCAATATTAAATACCGCACACAATTACTTGTAAATATAGTCGCTTAATTGACTATGAATTTAGTCTTGATAAATAATAACTTTCTTTTGTGGCTACTATCATTACTGATAATTCTACATCCTATTACTAATAAATAAAGTGTTTGTAAAAATAGTATTAAGAGTTTTATATGATATTACTTATCATACGTTATAACTTACTCTCATCTAGGTAAACTAACCTAGAACCAAAACGTATATTTTGTCACAGAGAAACACTTCTGTCATAAATGATTTTTATAAGTGGAATCGATAATAAGAGTTTTTTCAATTTTTTTTCTCTTTCCAATTCATAATAGTAATAACTAATAAATCAAAAATATTATTTTAATAGTGCAACGTTAAAAGCACGTGTTTACAATTTTAGCTTCACTAGGCACCTGAGTACCGTATGATAGTACGATAGTATTGACTATCGTATTGAGGTTAATAATTTTAAATTTTGTTCTTTTTAATCATAATAAATAAGTAAACATTGTTATTTATTAACACATCTTTATATCTAGTATCATGTATATTAAAAGAATTCACGAAAATTGGTAATACAAATGACCAAAGTGAACATAACCTAAAGTACCATATTATCGTACATTGTAACAGTGTTACCAGCATTGAGCTGAAGAAGTCTCAATATTTATTTAATTTGTTGTTGTTTTTAAAAAAATCAATATTAATTGTTTTAAAGGAGTTTTTTCTAAATTTCACTAAAATCAATAAAAAACCTCAATTTATTACCAGTGGATATAGAGTCTTCATTTCTATAAAATAGAAGTAAAAACCTTATTTTTTTAGAAACAATTATTTCACAAGGCGGCGGCTATATTTGAATCATTGATATTGGAATATTCAATGTACCGTTGAATATCAGTGTTGTTTCATGTAATGTGCATTTATCGATATTCAAACGAAATATCTGTGTATTGTAAATGTATTTACAGTGGGAGAGAGTCGCCCATCAAGAAGATTGAAGACCTCCACGGATGGTAAGTGGGGAGGTGAATAGAGCGAATTATTAGTGATTTTAATACTCTTTTAAACACAAACTTTAACTTCAAATTACCTATTACTAATTAGTTATATTAAATACTAAATAAACCATATGACAACGTAAGAGTCTACAATTACAACAACAACACGACTAGTTAATAAAACAATTTTCTAACTTAAAATAAACCAATTGATAACAACACATCATCAGAGAAAAAAAGTTGTTCTATTACAGTATTGAGGTTAAACTGTTACAAATTCAAAGTACAACATATTAAAGGTACACAAAATGTAGTCGCTGATACCCTGTCCCGTATGTTCCAGTCGTCCACTAATACTCTCGAAAGCAAGGAGAGCCTGGAAACACCCGTTGTTAACACAGTAATTACCGAATTCCCCCTTGCGTTTACCAACATCGCTCAATATCAACAACAAGACCCTCTTCTGAAACCGATTATAGAACAACTCGAGCAAGGAATTAAATCAGAGAAATACGTATTAAGTAAAAGAATACTATGCCACAGAATAGCAAATGGAAAGGAATTAAGGATAATCGTCCCTGATATAATTAAGCCCATGCTGATGGAATACTTCCATTCATCTACCATTGGAGCCCATATGGGAATAAATAAAACAATACATCGCATTCGTAAGGAATATCATTTTAACAGTATGAACAGCGAAATAGCTGGCTTCGTCAAAAAGTGTAAGTTATGCGCGCTCAGCAAACCAGCAAGAAATAGTCAAATAAGTCAATTAATTTCAGAAATCCCTACTACCCTATTCTCTAAAATTTATTTAGACTTTTCAGGTCCCTACCATCGATCTAAATCAGGTAATACGATGCTACTCATATGTGTAGATTCGTTCACCAAATTTGTTTGGATGTATCCCATGCGGCGAGCGTTAGCATCGACCACTGTAAAGATATTACAGGAGAGAATATTTAAAGATTACGGTACCCCTGTACATCTAGTGTCAGATAACGGACCCCAGTTTAAGGCTAAGGAATTTAAGAATATGTGTTTCAAGTTAGGTATAGACCATATTACCACTACGGAGTATCGCCCGCAAGGCAATATTGCTGAAAGGTATCTGCGAAACCTCAAATCTGCTTTAATTGCCTACCATGCGAACGACTATACGTCTTGGGACCAGAACCTATCCTGGATACAGTAAGCCTTCAATTCCGCTTATCACGAAGGACATAAGTCTACCCCGTTTGAGTTACTATACAAATACAAGCCAAACCACCCCTTGTCCACAAAATGGAAAATATATGACTTACTACCTCAGAAAATTATGGATAAGCAGATTAAACGAATCTGGAATGAAGCCCGAGCAAATTTAAGAGCGAACTTAGAAAAATCGCGAAAATATCACGAGAGAAGTAATGATACTAATTTAGTTAGGTACCAACTCGGTGACTTAGTAATGTACAAGACACACCCGCCTAGTAGTGCTATTGATAAGACCACCTCTATACTATCATACCGATGGTGTGGTCCTTACCGAATCTAGAAGTACTTAACCCTAGTTACAGTAGCCCTGTACGAACCTGCGACGCAAGAATATGTACGGAGAACACATATTTCGCAGATAAAATTGTATAAAAAAAAAATAAAACTAGAAAAAGGTAATACTAGATAGACAAGTTATCTTGTACCTGAGTAACTATGTGAAGTGCTAATCATAGAATTAGAAATGAGGCCTGATCAACCTTAGATACTGTTCAGCGAAAGATGAGAGAAATAAGTAGTCAGTTAACCACAACCTGACCACTAAGTAAGAAGTTATCTGGAGAGTAACTCTCTGTAGAGTGTAACCAAAACCCCCAAAAAAAACCGGTAGTAGATTTAAGTAACCGAAATAAGTAGAAGTTTGTGTGTTTTAAAGTGTAGTAATTAAGTATGAACTTTACGTAATTTAAGAAGTAATTTGTAAGTATATGTATATATTGTTTAATACTCAAAGAAATAAGTTGTGTATAACTCATGCAAAAAAATAAATGAAAGAAAAAGGGAGAAGAAGGAGAGAAACTCCACACAGTAACGACAAGTGTGCCCCAGTTCCTAACTTTCGAATCTACTTAATAAATGTTTTCCCCCATGTCAATTTTAAGCGGCGGAGTATGTGACGATTTAAATGAAAAATAATAAAATAAAAAATTAATAATAGAAATCGAAGAATGGGAAGTTAGTTAAAAAACATTAAATCGCACTATTAAAGCAATTACCCATGGATTAACTCATGGTAGTGATGAGACTTAAATAAGAAAATTTAACTAGTATTAGTTAATTAAAATTGTGGAAGCAAAAGTTAAAGAATAAAACTGTTAACCTTTTATTAAACTTAGCATGCTATGACCTGTGATTTCCGCATTCAACTTGTATACCCAGCCGGCATTAAATAAGAAATACGTGTAATCCATAATATAAAGAATTAATAATTTAAAGTCACTAGTAATAGGTGTAATAATTTCAGTATACGAGGAAAATCTCGATTGTTTGTTTTGTCTAACTGTAAGACTGTAGTATTAAATAAAAGATGGAACTATATTATGGCGGAGTATTCGCTCCGCGTCTTTGCAACTTTCCTGTTGTAACAACTAGGGATTAACGATGCGGCTTTCTAACTGTAAACAGCTCCACGCTGGGGCTCTACACAAAATGTTATTTTGTGTGTATTTTAATTTAAGTGTTAACTTCCACTAAAAGTGTGGACAGCTAGACATAAGTAACGAAAATGTAGTGAGTAAATTTTTGTGAAACAAACATGTAAGAAAAAGGAAAAACGTGTGTAAGAGGTGACATCTCCTGTAATTTAAATATCCAGTCAAATATTGTTCAAGTTAAAAGAAATTCAACATAATGTACAAACAATACGTAAACTCAAACACGATGGTGCAATTAAACAGGTGATGTGAATAACAGCGAAAAGTGACGACTTCGAACTATACTGCCTTTACTCTATCGCCGAGAATCCTGACGACTTCACGTTAGCTGGCACCATCACATCCATTTCATCGTTGCTGGACAGACTACCCCTAGGACAATCCTCGACTACAAGAGTACGGAAGTATAACTCGTCAAGACACGGACAGTCAACCATAATATAAGAGGTGACGCGGGAGCTCGTCTTCCGTGAGTTATACATATTTTAAAATATAAGTAATTAAAGATGAAAAAGACTTTCAAAAGACAATCAATGATCTCTAAGATTTAAACTGGTGTAACCACCAATTCTTGTAATCATACGTTGTAACTTAACTTTCGTTATGTAACTTCAAAAGTGGCTCAACTAAATAAAACCATTCTTCAAATGGTACTTAAGGAATAATGTAATCATAGAATCAAGTATGGTAAATTTGAAAATTCTTAACAAGAAAAAGAAAGACTCGGATCCGAGGTAAACTCATTATCTAAATGATCATTTTATTTTAGATAGAATACTCCCTTACAATCTCAGAGTAATTAATATCTTTATTTGTAATGTGTTACGTATACTATGTGAATAAAAGGGATGTCATCTTTGTTAACTACTAAAGTGAGTGCATAAATCAGTTAAAACCCTCCCCTTGTTTCCTATAATTAGAATAATTGTAATTTTGTTAGTCTTGTGTTTTGAGTTTCAGTTTGTTACAACGTAGGCAGCCTGTATAATTGGCTAGCGTCAATTATCACAGGTTCCCTGGATTATGACGTAGCCGACACGTCATAAAGGGTATGTCCAATAACCTCCATAGTTAACCCTATTTAAGGGACTTCATCAAGGCAAAATAAACGACTGTTTTTATGTTTTTGTAACACCCCTGCCGTGATTAATTTGCCAGGATTTGAAGTAAAGTCTTTTGTGGATCCCGGAGACGCTTGATAAGCTATAGTGCTTTCTTGATATCCACCCAACTAGGTTTACGGTATCCAACGTTGGCTGTGTACAATGGTGTACGTGTTAGTCTCTTTTTCTGCAACCCTGCAAGTGTAATCCCCGCATCAGACCTCTCTTGGAAAAGAGGCTGCTTAGAACCTAGGAGAAAATATTTAAATCTTGGAAGCGTCAAGAAAATTTGCATCCCATCATCGGAGATCACACCTACTGTGAAAAACAAAAATCTGGTAGCAAAAGTTACCGTTTAATAACTTTCATCGTTTTCTGTTTGATAAGGCTTCAACATGACTACTTTATTTTTTGTAAGCTGGCTGATGGAATCCCGAGTTAGAATTTGTTTTTACCATGAAGACATTGTCTCTATATATTCAGCTGACTAGAACCCGCTTCTATCAGACAATTCCCATATTTGAGTTTTCATTATTTAAAATGTTGCTATTGTTACGCCATTACAGAACGTTCTACATGTTTCTCGGCTATCCCAGCAGAACCAGCTGCAACGTTGTGTGCGTACCTGATTCTTAACATGCATTAACGAGGCTGTTCCAGACTTCACTGATCCACGTATACTGTATTCAAGACCGCAAGCAAGTACGCTCTAGTGTTTTCTAGGAGTTTTGATGCGTATTATGGATTATTCTGAAATTCTGGTGTATAAATATAAGCATTCAGCGACGCTTAATTTCAGTTTCAGTGGCAATTTACTCAAGTGAGTTTTGAGTTATTGTCGGTCGATTTACACAGTGCGTTCCAAGTGATGTATTAGTAAAAATTGATTATAGTGCGGAATTCTTTATAGTTGACATTATTATTTGTATGGACAGATTAACTTAAATTGTTGTACGAGAATAATTTTGTTAAATAACCTGTTCATTACAAACTGTTAACTTTGATACTGAAAGCTGCTTTTAGTGACTTTATTAGTGTCTTGTATTTTGTTTCCACTGCACCATAGACTATCAAGGAGACCGTAGTACCAGTGGGTCAGAAGTGTGACAGAACTGTTAACAGTAGAAACAATGGCCACTTTGTACAAGACTAGTGTAATTCGTAATTAATCTATAAACATGGATACCAGTCAGATGATTTATTTCCAAGCACTGCTGCGGCAGACACAGGAACAACAAAAATAGATCGACGACAAGAGACGGAAGAGACAAAAGAAGGACGGCGAAAGGAAAGAGAAGAAGCAGAAGAACGACAAGATGAGAAAGCGGAAGAGAGACAGAAAACCCACTTACTGGAAACACAAGGACGGCAGAAAGCACTAACTTTGACAAGAGGAGAAACATAAGCAGGGAGAAGATAAAACGGAAGCTCTTTTTGAAGCTATGCAAAAACAATTGCAAGAACATACTACCGCAGAGTTGAGTCTCCCAAGTGCTCTCAATGGTCAAGAGGTAAGATTGTACACAGTCAAAAAGTCTGTATAAAATATAGAACAAATAATGCCAAAAATATATCTGAAGTAGGAGACTCAATTGCCACCGTAAAAAAACAAATTAAAAGAGAAGTTGAGCAGATCATGAAGATACAACCGTGCGTTTCAAAGCAAATTGCTGAACAGACTGTACCTATGGTAAAGACAGAAGAAGGTACAGAAAATAAGACAATATAGAAAGTCACTTTGCCTGCACTAGGGACAGTTCATGTCAAGGCCCCAACCTTTGACGGAAGCAGTCACTTTGCAACATACCGTCGCCAATGTGAAGCTGCAGCATGCGCAAATAATTGGACAGAGAAAGGCGAGGCAGTTTCACTCGTTCTCGCATTAAAAGGACCTGCGGCAGAACTACTACAGAAAGTGCTACCTGACACAGCCAGAACACCTATGCCGAATCGATAAAAGCTCTAGAATTACGGTATGGCGATTAGTGGCGAAGCTAGTAATTAATACATGGGTAGGCAAAAGTCTTACCTTAAAAATTTTTTTTAGAGTAGCTCAACACGGCGAGGTTTCTTGCTTGCAAACTTGTTAACCACACGGCCTTTGAACAACTGGTCACTCAACAATTTCTTCAAACATTTTTTTCACTTAGCAATGGTGCTAAGAGAGTTAAGTCTTTCATTAGTTATCGTATTGCGCAAGTAGTTTTTTATTTTTTCAGAGTATTCATACTCCTTTCTGAAGAAGCCGTGGTAACAGGAAACGTTAGAAACAAGCGAATTAATTTTGAAACTTCCACATACACTGGTTCTATGTGATTAAGAACTATAAAATATAAAATTCTTTAAGGGAACAAATGTTTTCCAGTATCTGAGTAAATGTTTTTCAACTCATTTTCTAGTATTTCACTATTGAAAAAACGGTATTTATTTATAAAGCTGTTCAATTTAGTAGAAGGGAAACTCTCTTTGTAGGAAATGAAGCGATTTGGATCCAAAAACTCAACAAACTGGATACTTTCGAAATCACAGAACCGTACCTCCAGCTGCATAATAAAAGTATCCAGGTGAAGCGCCAGGTGATGAACTTCATAAGTTAACGTTTTCAGCAGTTTCCTGTCACTGTTCTCTACATTTACCTCACTGCTCACTTGGTGACATTTTTCAATCCAAGATGACACAGTGTTATCTGATCTCGTGTCCTTGAGGATAGCAGTAGTTTTCTTATTTTCAGTGCTGGACACATTTATATCGCAGATAGTTTTGTGTTGCAGTAGAGAAAATAAATGGTCAGTATAAACGAATATTTTCTTATAAAAACAAAGTAAGTAAAATGAAATTGGTCTTTTTGAGTATGTTAAGCAATCCAACAGCAGAATTGTATGAATTACTATCTCACCCTTCATCATTCTCTGTCATGTCCTCAAAAACCTGTCTCAAATCACCATAGAGGGAAAAAATGGTATAAACTGCTCTGGAATGGAAGTTCCAACGGGTAGTCGAAGATTGTGGAATTTGAAATCCTCTAAATTCTAGAAGGTGTGATCTCTTTGAGGATCTACAAAAAATGTGTGAATGCTGTCAGGTTGTGAATGAAGAGCCTAACCGAATTTATTGTTTTATAGCAATAAAGAAGTACAATGTTTAACTTGTGAGCGTAGCAATGTAGAAATAATGCTCTTGGGAAAGTCTGTTTTACAAAGTGCTGAACACCTCCATGCTTTCCAGCCATTAGAGAGGCCCCATCATATGTCTGACAGACTACTTTCTCAATTAGACCCCACTTTTGCAAATCATTAACAAATAATTCTGATAAATCTGATGCAGCTTACCTAATGAAACATCATAAAACCCAATGAACCTTTCTATTGGACCCTCTTTTGAACAAAATTTAAAAATTATGCTGACTTGAGATCCACTTGATTCGTCTAAAGTTTCATCTGCCTGAATTACAATAAAATCGCAAGAATCTAACTGCGTTTAAAAATTCTCTTGAATTATATCAGTTACAGATTCATCTAATTAATTCTAAATATCGCTTGATGTACCTTTAAAGTCTGACGTAGGCTGGAGATGATCTCGAATGTAGAACTCCTGCTTAGGAAGAAGATCTAATAATTCTAGATAATTACCCCGGTTGACTGAGTCTTCCCATTCGAAATGACCTCGATATCCAAGCTCCTGTTTGCCAAGAAAATACACAGTGTCAACAAGTCTAACGACAACAAGCTTATTTTGTTTCACGACTTCATTATGTTTAACAGCTTTAATTCTAGCCCCTTCAGAGAGAGTATGTTCAATTCTCATGCATCCAAGCAAACGGTACCCTTCTTCATTCTGAATATGTTTATTTGAACTATGGCGTTTTTCTGCTTTTTTAAGAAAGATATTTGTAACCGTTACTCTATATAAAATCCATTCTTTTATAACAGGAAACAAGATACATGTATAACAAAAATGTTTGTTGGTTTCGGAACAGCCTGTCAACCACGAATATCGCTCGTACCATGAAAACTGAAATTTTCTAGATACTTTAACATCAAAATGTTTACTGTCTAAATTAGGCGTAAATCTTTTGTTTTGAACACCACAATATTTTTCCTAAGTCCAAGAAGAAAACAGCTTACTTTTTATTAAGTCCAAACGATCTGACAAGGTATTAAAAGGGCGACACACTTATTAGTCATACACAATAATACAACTCATTGAACTTCCAAATTTATAACTTGATTAGTTTCTATATATAGGCATATGTTTAATGTCACAAATAATTTAAATAACAATCTTGATCGGCTATTAGTTCAGCGGAATAACAGGTACACTTTTAATAACCACATAAAATAAACACGATTATAAACAATACAGTGCGCTTTAAAACTTAACTGTTTGCACCACAGGAGTGAGACATGCTTCAACGCTACCTGTGTGGAGCGCGGGGCCAATCCCCCTCCCACACTTCGCAAACGCGCCAACACATTGCGCACATGAGACGTATACAAAAAAAGCTGAGGCAAATTCACGTTGCCTCTTTCGCTTTAAAAGAACTATGTCTTCTGTCACTTGTCAGCATCTAGCGGTCGTTCAGTAAGGCACGTAATTAGTAAATTCAATAATCTCATTAACAGTGTGTAATCTTTACGTAACATAGTACATACGTATTTATAATTTTTATTCTACAGAATTTTTTAGGGTAGCATTGCCTCAGTAACCTCCATGTAACTTCGCCACTGATGGTGATAAATATTTGCAAAATCTGTACTGCACTCAGTTAAGAGCAAGGCGACGACATTCCGGGGAGAGTCTTCAAAAGTTTGAAGCAAATATCGACAGACTAATTAGACTGCCCTATCCTGAAGCGCCAGAAGATTTTCGAACTTTGTTTGCGATGCAGACATTTACTGATGGTGTCCGAGATAATGAATTACAGCAAGTGTTACGAATGGCAAGACACCAGAATAGTGCGGACGCTCTGGGACATGCTATGCAATTTGAGGCCCCAAAGTCAGCGTCTGGTTGGGCTAGTGTAAAGTGCGTGCTAAAAGATCGCGACGGCACAGACAATGAAGAAGATGAACAAGGAACAGAGACTTAACGAGCGGCACTACAGAATAAAGTAAGAAAGGATTGAAGACCGAACTCTTATATTTGTGGGAAACCTGGACATCTACAACGAGATTGTCGGGTTATAGTTCAGCAGCAAGGAAACGAGTCGGTAGTCAGTTCAAAGGGCCATGTGCTGACTAACTGGAGGAACGATACCCCTAGACAATACGCAATTTCTACACTTTAAAAAAATAGCGGAAGGTTGATGGTTACTGGATTCGTTCAAGAGAAGCCAACTTCGATTACAGTTCACACAGGCGCAACAGTTTCCATTGTGCGCCCCGATGTGGTGAAAAGTCTCAAACGAATCTGGTGCTCTTGCAGCTTGCGAACAGCTACTGCACGGCCTGCAAAAATGTTTGTAAAAGTAGAGATACACCTCCGTCAACTTGAGTTTGATCATAAAGTACTTATTACAGAAAATGTGGATGAAGCAATTCTTGGTGTGGACGTTATGAACGCATATAGATTTATAGTCGACTTCAAAAACAATGTCTTGAGAATCGGAAAAGAAGAGGCAATGCTCTCCAAAATGAATGCATCAGAAAAAATCGATAAATCGAGTAGCCGTAACTCTCTCGTCGAACTCCGAAAAGATCATCATGGTTAGAAATGAGGTAGATACTAGGCGCAACCAATGCTCTATATTCGAGCCCCAGGTAGTCATCACACCAGGTACTCTAATCTCCAGACGTTTAGTAAAACCTGACGAATCCGGAAATGTACCTATTAGAGTGGCGAATATTTTAGATCAATCTGTCACTTTACGAAGCAAATTCTCTCCTAGGCAAATTGACCCTGTGGCCCGGGTAGCCGGAAAGACGTAACGAAGATGCAGTACTACGGACACTTCCGAATTACCAGAGGAACTGCAGGAATTATTGAACACATCTTCTAACGACCTCTCAAAGGTGAGTTAAAAGAATTCAGACGGTTTTACATGAATTTAAAGATTTTTTTTGCAGTTTGAGGCCAGTCATTGGGAAGAACCTCTCTTGTACAACATCTCATCAATATCGGGGACACAACACCGATACGACAACCTCCTCGAAGGCCTCCATTACTTAAGCAAGAGGAAATGACTCGTTTAGTACAGAGGATGTTGACAGAAGGAATAATCGAGCTTTCATCAAGAGTCTTCTCCAGTAGTGCTGGTTTCTGCGGAAGGACGGTGGAATATGTTTCTGCGTAGACTGCCTGAGATTGAACGATGTGACAAAAAAAGATTGCAATTCCCTACCGCGTGTTGACGATAGACTCAACACGCTGTCTGGATCACAGTAGTTTTTCACGTTGGACCTAAGGAGTGAATATTGGCAAGTGGGACTTCATGAAGAAGACAAGGAAAAGACCGCTTTCTCGACCCCGAGTGGCTTATTCCAATTTAACGTCATATCATTTGGACTCTGTAATGCACCTGCAAAATTTGAGACATTGATGAATCTGGTCTTTCGAGGCCTGACATGGGAAACTTGCTTTGTTTATTTAGACAATGTCGTAGTCATTGGGAAGACTTTCAAAGGCCATTTGGAAAACCTTAAGGGGGTACTAACTAGAATTCACGGTGCCTAGGTGAAGCTCAGCCCGAAGAAGGGTTCTCTGTTCCAGAAGGAAGTACAGTATCTGGATCATCTGGGTTCGGCAGCGGGTGTTAGCATGGATCATAATGAAATAGACGCCGTAAGAGACTTGTCAGTTCCGAAGAGTTAACACGAAGTTCGGAGTTCCCTGGGGTCATGATCATATTACAGACGTTTTGTAAAAGGGTTCCCTATTATTGTTAAAACAGTGCACGAGCTAACGGAAATATACGAAACTCCCAGTAGTCGAGAAAGTGTGATCAAGCATTTAGGACTTTGAAAATTTCATTACGTTCGCAACCAATTCTCGCTTTCCCAGCTACCGAAGAGACGTACATCGTAGACACAGACACACGCAATACTGGTTTAGGAGCAGTTTTGTCTCGAGTACAAAACGGCGAAAAACAAGTAATAGAGTATTACAGCAACAAGCTTAATAAGAGAGAAATTAGAGAAATTATTACTTTACAAGGAGAGAGTTGCTGGCGATCGTCAGATATTTTGGAGCACTTCCATAAATACGTATATGGAAGGAAGTTTTTACTAAGCACCGACTATGCCGCGCTTTCATATCTCTTAAGATTTAAAAATCCGGAAGGGCATTTGGCAAGGTGGCTCAAACGTCTGCAAGAGTACAACTTTAAGGTATAACATCGGCGGGGGCTCCTACATGGTAATGGCTTATCACGAAGACCGTGCCCGGAAGACTTACCGACATTTCCACAGAATGGAAGTACAAAACGTAAGCAAACAAGTTCAAATCATGACTGTTGATTTCCTGGCAGAGTGCTAAACGGCACTAGATTTTTGACAAGAAAAGATGACTGATGAAGACATTGGACCGATCTTGACATCAAAAGAGGAAGGTCGCCATCCGGATTGGCAAGATATCTGTCAAGGTTTGGAAGCGTTGAAGAGCTACTGGGCACAATAAAATCTCTTATCTTAGAGAACGGATTGCTGAAAAGGGATTGGAAAAGTGCAGATGGACGAGACGTGGTCAAGCAGTTGATAATTCTCCGAATCCGAAGTAAAGTGCAGTCCGTTTTGAAAGAGATGCATGATGGAAAGTCTGGAGGCCATCTTGGCGTTAACAAAACCCTTGACAAAATGCGGAAGCGGTTATATTGGCTTCGTCTTCTCCACGACGTAGAGAAATGAGCTGGGACATGTGAAATATGTGCTGCAAGCAAGGGCTTACAAACCAGAAGCAAGGGAAAATGAGTTAGTATAACGTTGGACTACCTTTCGAGAGAATTGCCATAGACATTGCTGGACCATTCCCAGTTACTGACAGTGGAAACCAGTACATCATGATTATAGGCGATTACTTTACTAAGTGGATGGAAGCCTATGCAATTCCAAATCAGGAAGTTACCACTGTGGCAAAGGCGTTAGTTTACAACTTCTGTTGCCGTTATGGGGCCCTTATGGAAATCCATGCTGATCAAGAAAATCGACTGCGAGGGATAAATCGCTTGATAAGTGGATGGCTGTAGATAGTCAGTGATAAAATAACAACTCGGTATGACATTCGCAGCATTAGTGTGGTTTTCCAAGAAGAAAATCAGGTTTGGTTTTTCAACCTAAATCACCGTCGTGGTCGCTCACCTAAACTTCAGACTAACTGGGAAGGACCCAAGTCTGTGAAAAAATTAATCAAGGTGTTGTTTACCGGATTCAACAGGAAGAACAGCGAAAGATCAAGGTCGTCCATCTAGATCGCCTGGTCTGGTATTACTTCAGAGATGGTTTGTCAGTTCGGACGAACAGGCTTAAGGAGGGGGTAGTGTGATGCTATTACAGAACGTTCTACATGTTTATCGGCTTTCCCAGCAGAACCAGCTGTAATGTTGTGTGCGTATGTGATTCTTAACATGCGTTAATGAGGCTGTTCCGGACTTCACCGCTCCGCGCGCAATGTTCAAGGCCGCAGGCAGTTACGTCCTAGTGTTATCTAATAGTGTTAACGCGTATTTTGGATTATTCTGGAATCTCAGAGGGGTATAAATACAAGCATTTAGGGAAGCTTCATTTCAGTTTAGGTGGAGATTTACGTATTCAAATGTGTTTCGAGTTATTGTCTGGAGATTTACACAGTGCGTTTTATATGTTGTATTAGTAAAATGTGATTATAGTGTAGTATTCTTTATAGTCGACATTATTGTTTCTAGTTGACAAATTACGTTGAATTGTTGTACAAAAATTATCTGTTGAATAACTTGTTGATTACAAACTGTTAATTTTGATAATGAAAGCTGTTTTTTTTGTGGCTATATTGGTGTCTTGTATTTTGTTTGAACTGTATCATACGACAATCAAGGAGACCGTCGTTACACTATTATCAGAATATCTCTTTTATGACTCATAGCAAAGTTTAAATTACGTAATTTTGAGGGCTTTACAACATGATTGAAGTATGAAATTATAATCACAAAATTCTTTATATTCTAGTGTTTTGTAGGACCACTGACCGTGCAAATGGACCACTGGCTCAAATTGTTTTTGTAATTAATTTGTTTAAAGTTTTGCACGATTTAATTGTTTAATGTTAATCTGTTATAAATGTAATAATGAGAATAATTTTCGTTATTAAGGTAACTGAAGCTAGTGGCTCATACACAGTAAGTATGTTACGCACAGTATTTGCAGGTTACGCTTAATACCAAGTAGAAGACTTTTAATACGACTTTTAAGACTCGTAAAATCCTTATTAATAAAAAACATATGTTTTTGTTTGGCGATGCTGCTATTTGAATTTCCGTTAACATTTACACAAGCGAGAGATATTAGTTGCTCTCTGTAACAGGTGTTCATAGATGGAACACTAAGTCTGTAGTTAACTAAACGTGTTTTCAGCTGATTTACGCGTATAGTAACTTTCTTCTAATGAACTTCAAAACAGTTTTGCATATATTCACTGGGTATTTGGTTTCTATAATGTAACTAAAATTACTTAGTACACCTTTTATATTAAAATTTTCTTTACGAGTTTATATCGATAATGTAGGATCGTTATACATAATTATTAAAAAATGTACTGAGAGACGTCACTTAGCATCTGATACTAAAATTCCAGTCTTCAAATAACAAAATTAGTAACACTGATATTTACAAAGTAAAAATGATACATTTCCGAATAAAATTTTGTTTTATTATTCTTGAACTGAGTAACATTTTGATAACAGATTCTATTAAAAAATACATTTTGAAAACGTAAATGAGCTAACAGCTGTAAACATTTTCAATATAACATTGGTTATATTTTTACATGTAAAAATAATACATATCGTACACCACCTGTGTAACTTGAAACGTACAATTATTACTTAAAGTTCATCGTCTGAAACCTAATTTTACTTCAAGTTTGTATTTTTACTGTTTCACAAAAATTAATTGTGAAAATAATTAACCATATTTTAGAAACAGTACAAATAAAAACAGGAAAACACAGCTGATAAAATCAGACAATTATCACGATCCCTATTTGTAAAATGCTACTGTGTTTACTTATCAAAAATGTTTAATTTCATTTTTATTTAAGAAGTTCTTTTTAGTAAATTATAGAATATATTAAATTTGTAATTCACCAAATGGAATAAATAAATGACTTGTGTTGTTACATTACTTTATTTTACTATAAAGTATAAATATAACCCTACTTTCACATTTCTAAGTTTTAGTAGAAAGTAAAGTACACAAAATATAATTCTTTGAAAATAACATTATAACACCAGATTTAATATAATACTATCACAACTAAACACCTATGGTCATGCCGGTCACATGAAGTTATAATTGGCGGGTCTGAAGTTATCATTGTATGTGGTTAATTTTAAAATAAGTTGTGACAATTGATAAATACATTACGTATTTAGTGAGAACAAAAGAGTTAATACATTTGTATGTACCATTACGTGAGTGTTATTAAAGATTTTGGCCCTCTACGTGTTAAATATCATAAAAAATCAGATTGAGACATAAAAATTTACGTACCTTACTCTATTTCATATTTTATTTATTTATGTATTCTAATTTAGAGATATAAGATAAACATTATTTTGAAAATTATATGACTTTGATGTGTGCCAGTTAAAAAATAAATTAATTGTTTGTACGTTTCTTAACTCCATTTCTGTACTACGAAAATGTTTAATCTTACTAAATTGGCATTCATAAACCTAGAAGTTTATAGATTGTGGTTTCCAGATTACTTAAAAAGCAATTCTAGACTACTTAAATCAGGTAAACAATTACACTTAGCAAGTATATACACTTTTTTAATTACATGACACATGTGGAGATCTATTGTAGGACATGTACAGATGTCACGTATAACTAGCTAAATGTAGTTATATTCTTTGTCGTGACGGAGGAGTTCTTTAAGCTTTAAGGAGAGGTATGTTGTCTGCTTTAAGCTTATTCCGTTAAAAAGTGCAGTATCACACAGACTGCCTGCACTTCCTCTATTATTGTAATATACTATGATAGCAAGGAAAGACTCTTAACATAATAATATTTTTTGTACAGTATATATGTAGTCAATATTGTGGAGCACATGCTAAATTATTTTATAATTGCCAAATTACAAAGGGATAATTTTACATAGTGGTGTGCAACAGTGATCATTCTCCTTGTGATTTCAACCACTAACACAACTTTCTTCATTAAATTACAAAGTTATTAAATTTGTAAATACTTATGTCTAAGTGTTCATAAACAAGGAACCCTGACTTCAATAGCTGATAACCTTTAAATGACTGTAGGCCTATCCGTAAGTGGGCATAATTTTTAAAAATATAATGCAGCTGTTTTTAAGTAAACATGGTCTTGCATCTTTTTGTTAGCAGAGTGAGAAGTCAGCAAAATAGATACTAGTAGACTGTAGAATTTTCAACGCGTTTTTCAGGTTAATATCTTCAATTTGTGAGTCGCCTTGTAATACATATATACCAAGGGATTCATTCCTTATAGGTAAATTTATTTAGATAGCCAAATTGTATTGAATTCCAAATGCAATTTGTTTTTATCAGTTACCACCATGAACCCTTAATAAAACATGAAATATTTAGCATGTTTTGTTAGTCAACTAAACGTAATGTAAGATATTTTGTGCTAAGGTACTTGTGTGAGGCCGTGGTCTAGAACTACAGTAGACTCCGGCCTAACAGCCCGGTTAATAATAATTCCAACAAACAGTAGAAACGTTCCTCCTACAATACCCGAATCACGATGGAATCAGTAAATGATAACACAAAACATTCGAGACTAGTAATAATACTAGTATTAATAGAATTTCCAGTTATTTTAGTAATTCCTGTTAGTGGTAAGACTAGGTTGTTTTCCTTAGTATAAGTTATATGTTATAAAATACTTTTAACAACAAAATTAAGAATATAAAGCAATTGCCATAATTTCTGCTATTGCAACACAGATTAAAGAGAAAGTAAAACTTTTGTTAAACACGTTAGCATTGCCTATACCAATTATGAAGGGTTATATTCAGCAATATGTTTGATTACATTCGTTACTTGTATTGTTTTAAAACTAACTTACATTGTTTGTATATTTAAAATATTTTGCACACAACATTATAGTGAATTGAACTAATAATATAGTGAATACAATTTTAGTACACTTTTAATTTAATCAGTTGGACAATAGAAAGAGTCATTCAATTCTGACAACAGAATTTGCCATGTCAATGCTATATGTCTGCCTACCTATATTATTTAGAAGGGATTATATGAATGATCAACGAAACACATTTATTCCATAACACATGAAATAATTAAGAGCATTTATTCTATTTGCTTCGTATTAAGAGACTTAATTTGTTTAAAAAAATATTATTGTTAAAATCCCCAGTAGTACATGAAAATGTAATTTTGTCTAGTTTTAATTTATTGACACTGGACTTAATTGAAATATTATAAGGAAAATAGTGTATCCTAAATGTAATAGCATAAACAAGGCAATATAAATTTACAGCTATCAGTGACACTACACAGAGGTAACAGTAGTTGAAAGAAACAAGTATGTATACAATCGACCGTCACAAGCTGCACACACCATATATATATTGTAACGACGCTACTTTCTGTATGTAATTATTCTGCCACACATTGTTGGCGTCAATTTGTAACGTCTCGAACTTATCGTCCTGTAAAAGTCACACGTTTGTGCGTCAATTTATAACGACAAGACCTGTATGCGTGTGTTAGCTCCATACGTTATAGTCGTCACTTTGTATTTATCTAAAAGTCGTGATTTTTCTAATTTCTTACGCTGACGATGTCCGTCTCGAACGCACGAATTACCAGTACCGAAATCTTCCCGGGTGTAAACCTTACCTGTCCTTTGATGTAATTATTTATTTCCCGATAGGCGCCAAATTGTTTATGAAAACAATTAAACAGTTCAAACTGAGTTGTCGTTCTGTGCGGTGATAACCAATTCTAATTACCCTCGCAAACTGGCGGGCATTCGAATCTCGCTTGTGGTTCGTCGTGTTGCCAACGTCTAAATCTGGTAGACAATTTTACTCATCGCTAAAGTCCACAAACTTTATAATACAATTTAAATGAAATAAAGGACGGTTATTAGTACTAATCAGTACTAGTTTATTAACGTTGAAACAGTTAACAATTAATCATTTCGATACAAAATATAATATTAAAAAATAATGTTCATCCGGCAATAAACAGACTATACCTCAAGGTTCGCTATGTTGTCTGAAGAGTTTCTATTTCGACATGGCTGCAGTTAATGTTTATTTTCTACAGTTCATTCAGTCAACGAGTTCTTTTGATTACGTAAAAATAGAAACAAGATGTTAATAAAGTACACCACCTTACATCAATGGCACTTATATACTATTAAGGTTTAAATACAGTTCGTTTCTGAGTGTTAAAAAGTGTTTGCTAATATTTCATACTTCGTACACAAGTTAATTTATGTTTGAATACGAGTTTAATATCTATTATCAATCAATCCTTGAAATAAATTTAGTTACCAAGTTCGGAGTGAGAGTTTTTGTGTTGTGAGAAAAGTTAATTAATTTAGTTCGTAAATTCGGGTAATTCAGATATACTTAACAAAATCTTGTCGATTTATGGTGATGAGTCACTGTTATTATTTAGGTTGGGTTGATACAATCTTTAATCTTCCATCATTTGGATCTCCTGTTTCATCAGGCTTCTTTTTCAATTATTTGGATTTTTCAATTGATTTTAACTATTAAAATCTGGTTTATTAGCTCTCTTGGTTTAAATAGTTCTTTGTTCGACTTCTTGAATCCACATCTCATTAAATTTGGTAGTATTTATTACTATTTTAATTAATAATTGAGTCGAATATGGTTTGGCTTCCGTCTCTCTTGATCGTCAATAATGGACTAATGTTTTATAACGGATTTCAATATAATAACGTTCCGTTGTTATGGCAACCACCTATAATCTCATTGGTTGTATACATTTGTATCTATTGTTATAATATATGAATTTTAGTTCAAAATGAATAAGTATTTTCTAATGGTTATTATTCTTTGGTCTTCTTATCAATGTATTAGATATTAACATAACTGTCTGTATTTTCTTTCAAAGATTATTTTGACATCCCACAAAGCTGAGTTTGTTCATGTATTAAGGTTTTGACAGAATTGCTGATATTATTTGTTACATATTTTCCTTATTTTATGCTTCTATTCTAATTCTGACATCTTATTATTGTTAACTAATAGTAATTAATGAGTTACTTGCCTTTAATTTTCTAATACAATAGTTAATTTCTTACAACTTGTTTATTTTGAATTTATACAGTTAGGCATTTTATAGGCCTAAGCAGTAATTGTCTATAACTTCTTATTTTAAACAAATAAAAGATTGTTTTTCCTTTACATATGTTTTGCTTGCTGTCACTTATGACTTATTTACCTTTTGAATTACTTTGGGCTGTTTTACAATAATTGAATGTTATTATTAATTTAGAAAATCATTGCTTGTCTGTTATTCTCTTTTTTCTTTTTCTGTCTTTACTCTAATGATTAATATTATGTTTGTAAAATTTATCTCCTTACTTATATCTTTTGCCATTTCTTATAACTTGTTTAGCACTTAATACTATTATAAAAACATAACACAAAATAGGTTTTTGGTCTGTTCATTTTTCAGACATATTCCTTCTTACAAATGCAACCTTTTAATTAAACAAATAACAATTTTGGTGAATAATATTATAACACCATTTATTCTATCTTGATTATCATCCCTTTGAATATTTTTATTAACGTAGGATGTTTTATTTTCATTGCACTAATAACTTATGTTTCTTATTATTTAACATTATGACATTAGTTGTCTATCAATCTTCTGCTGTTGGTTTATTACCTTTGGTTCTTTTTTCTTATAATTATGAATTGTTTATATAATCACATCTACCACTTACACTGTTTATCTCTGTCACTTCCTACCTATCTCTCACTTTTGGGTTTTTATTTTTTTATACACAAATTTATAGTTAGTCTGTCAACATTTTATGTTTTGGTTTTCTTACCATAATAAGGTTATTAACAACATACATTATCTATTAATAATGGTTTCACTTACTTATTATGGTTAGTGTACTTCCTTTTAGATTATTTTATTTAATGCTCGTTACTAGATATTTATTACTTATTTGTGCTTTCTCTCCTTAGTTTAGTTTACACTTTCTCATTTTATTGTCTTTATTGGGTCAATCACTTGGGTTCGGTCATGGTCGTTTGTCTCGTCATAGTCATTTTATTTTCCTCGATTTAATATAGTTAATTCTTTAGCTCTTGTATTGGGGCGGATTTTGGTGTCGTAACATTATATATATATATATATATATATTATGACAAAACAAGAGTATTGGGTGTAAAGTAATGTGTATGTGTTGTAAACTGTCGGGCGTTACCTCCGCGCACTTTTGTTACTTACCCTGTTGACTGGATCCTCTTCAGTGATGTAGTCCTGTAACACAACTTAAAACTATGCTTTTTGTGGGCGCCACTTGGAAACGTTTGTTCCAAGAAAAAATTAAATGTGATTGATAAAATTTTTAAATCTACGAAAAAATTTAAACAAGTCAGTTTAGCTTTGAAAAAATCAGTTAAGTTTAATGGTTCTTTAAAAACAACAAACAAATCGTCTGAAGGACTATCATTCATAAAAATTATAAAATTGCAGAGAAAAAATTTTACAAGTGATTATTATTGACAATTTTTTTATATATCCAATCAAGTATCGGCTAGTATATCAGATTCTGACTCAGTTGACAAGCATGAGTTTAATATATGAAAAATCTTTACTCTCAGGACGTGACTCCTTTGAACTACCAAGACATATCAATTAGATGCCTTACAAGAAAAAACTAAGTGATTTGAAGGTGTATGTGTGGCGTGTAAAGTACAACTGTGTGATAAATGTAACCAGGTAACAAATGACTTTAATTTTGGTAACTCACGTTCCAATGGTCGTTTATTCTCTCACTGGACACTTCCTTTGGGTAGTTTCTCGATCTCGCCTCTTCGGGTGTACACTGAATCTATTTAAAGTCAAATTTTGCGATCATTACTTTTTCCGCACTTTTTGTCAAAACGTTTGGCAGTAAAATCTCGATCAAACGGCGCCACTACGAATCATCTGTTTAGCGTTGATTCGGAAATCTGCCACCGCAGCGCTGATTCCCATGCAGTGTTGAGGAAGGCTAGTGTATTGTTTGTTTCGTTCGGGGGAATTATTTGTCACGTTAGTCAGTCAATGCGAACACAGCAGAATTCGTTCTCTATTTAAATTTGTTGGTCCCTCCTGGGCCGTTGACGTTCTGGCTGCGTAATTTCTATTAAAATTTGCCGTATCGCTGCTCTATTTCAGCGATACTTTTTGGAGACTCTCGTTGAGGTTAAGTCAGTCGGGTATGTCTATGTACGGGAAAAAGCCTTCCTGCCGTGTCTTGTCGATTTCTCGCCTCTCGGTTTCGCCTTAGCTGCGTTGATCAGTGTTTTGTGAGATGCATCAGTTCTGGAGTTCAATCTTCAAGTGTTTTTTGGGTCGAATTTGGTCTCGCTTTTATACTAAATCGGGATGACTGTTTTCGTCGACTTCCGGTATATTTGTGTAAAAATTCTTTCTAGATTGTTCGAGAATAAACGAAATGGAATGTCATAGAACAATTTTCACTTCCGTAGAAGCTTTTAGAACGAATTTCTTATTCTTCATACAATGGATATTTCAAAATTTACACTGGTATTTATCAAACAGTTTCACATTAGTACTTACAATTTGTATGCCATTAATGTATTTAGATTCCTTGTTTTTTACTGAATCTAGCGATACTAAATATGATTGGTATCCAATTAACTTAAGTCTAATAAACATTACAATTTACAACCTTCACCTTGAGTTGTAGTCATTAAAAACTCAATATTTATAACAAAAATTGTTGTGGAGTTATAAAGTTCCCTTCACAAGCTGGACATCTACTACTACTACTCTCCTACAACAAAATAAACAAATTTTAACATCAATAAAACACAAATAAGTACACTTTTATATGGCCTCTGCTCATGGCCTAGGTTCTTGTCAGTTTTCTAATACAATGATTAGTCTTTTTCCTTAATATATGCATTATTTCAACACTATACACACAGAGTTTATTATTTTGTCTATCTTTTGTGATACCTGGTTACTTTTGTACATATATTATATTTATCACAAGATGACATAGCATCATTGATTGGTCTTGAGATGTCATTTTCTATGGTGTGACAAATCTCACTCTAATTAGTTAAATTCTTTTAGAATTGACTTTACTTTCAACTGAGTTTGTTTCTTATTAAGGTATTCTGATGTATTGTACCTTTCTACCTTATTTTTGTTAGTATTATGTAAGTATTTAGCCAGATATGATTATTTTTGTACTGGATAATGGGTTTCAGCCATACATGGTATAAGTAAATATTTTGCTGACTTGACTATTACAATGTTAAAGTTGGTCAGGTATATTAGTATAGTTGCTTTATATCATATTACAGCTTTTTAATACAGTTTGGTTGCATTTTGGCACCATTAAATTTATAAATTATACAATATTAGATGCCTATTATATGTTTTTAGTTAACACTGTTTTTGGCTATTTTGGCTGCTTTTTATTCATTTGACAGCTTCTTTTATTTAAGATAAATTGTTCACTATTGTCTGCTTGACAATTACATATAGTTTTAATTTAGATCTGATAATAATTAATTTTTTCATGAAATCTTGGTGTATGGTCTCAAATCCAACACATTAATATTTTTTTGTCATAACAAATATACAATTTTTATTTTAACTTAAACTCTTTCTAATAATGTATTTAAGTCATTTAATACATTTATTTTATTTACGTCACATAATATAATGATGGATCATGTCCATTTATTCACAAAAAATAGTTTTTAATACTATATTCATAGTTATAAAACTTAATAATTATTGACTTTATTCTGGTGGATTCTGACATTATTTCTCTCTCTTATAGTGTCTTATGGTTTTTTCACTCTTATTCACTTTAATAATATATATGGGGTTTTGTCTTAGTCATAGTTTGGTCGTTTTTTCAAGTTGATAGAAATAATTATTATACAAAATTACACAATTTTTTGGGACTACTTGGGTTCGATACTGTTCACTTCACTTTCCTCCTATGCTAACTTACTATATAAATGATTTCTTTTTATGGAACGTTCTGTGACGTTACAATATATATATTAGATTTAATATTTATGATGAATTTACCTCAAGATATCTTGAGGTAAATTCATTATAAATATTAAATGTATTATATACATCAAGGAACGGACTGTAGCAGAAAGTGATTATATATATATATATATATATATATATATATATATATATATATATATTATTGCAACGATAGAGCCATGTGCTGTATTAAGCATTGATTTAAATAAATATAAAATTTGTAAATTATTATAAGTTTGGGGTAAATGGACAGGCCTGGGATTGTAAAAATGTTTCATTGTTATACTAGGAGAGAAATTAACCTGTTCCAACAGGCAAAGAACACCTGCTCGATTGTATGTGTGTTACGCGTGTATCTTGTGTGTGTTAGTGATGCATGTACAGACAGGAATCTCAGCTACCCTCCCCAAGTAATTACTAAATAAATATTTTAATTCACTGTGTGAAAACTAGTTAGTGTATAAACAAACAAAAGGCACCAAAGTGTGTGTAAATTTCATAGTTATCCACGGTAAGAAAATGACGTTAATAGGACACACTACGCGAAGTCAGTGCGAAATAAATGTGCCAAAAATACGCAAATTACACTAAGACGGTCAAATTTATACATTGAGTGCTTAACCAAATTAGCTATGATTTGTGCTACCTCGATTCCGTACAAAACATTGCCATTTGCAAAAAATTGCAAATATATGAAAAGGTTCGGGAGTGGGGGCAAGCATGTGATCTGCAGGTCTCGACAGGATAATTTCGGAAGCAACAGGTGTGGAATCTCGAGAGGGTATAAATTAAGGGTTCGACTGGAAACCCTTCTCATCTTTTCAAAATACAGTTGCAGTCGGACACGCTGTCCGTCGCCAGAACAGTTTATTTTATATAAGTCTCATCTATGAACGAATAAAGACGTTCAGTAATTATGTTTACAATATTACGGGAAACGTAGGGTATCGGGACCGTTTTAAGTCAGCAAGAGTATCAACAGAGAAGCTACAAGAGCGACACGAGATGCTAGACGTTAGGAGATGCTTTTGAAACGCCTAACAGCCGTACGAGATCCACCTCCCAGCAGATAGTATTTTTCAGGGACGGACCACACACTACTGGAGAACGACGCTGGATTCTGGACATATCCAGGATCACGCCAAGCCAGGAGTAACGGAAACCCAAGTCTGGACAACGCTGGACCCCGTCACTAAGTCGTAAGATCATCAAAACTCGAAGTGACATGCATAATGAATTTTTAAATGATTCTTTTAAAAGAGCTCATAAAGACTATATAAAGAGACAATGAATTAAAACAAAAAAAGTTTATAATTAGAAATAATGTAATATAGACTTATGTAAATGTTTTAGTCGTAAGAATGAGCGATCGCGTATAGAGAAATATAAAAAAAAGAGAGTTTTATTTTGAGATATTATATTTTTTTATGAAAGTAAAATAATTGAAATGATTTGATATTTGCATTTTGTAGAAGAGAATAATTTAAATTTTTAATATGAAACATATGCCAGTCTAAGAGTAAATAATATTATTTTGAATTTAATTTGTAAAAACATTGGTATAGATTGAGCAAGCTGAGGTCAGATCTGAGTAAATGAATTCAATTCAAATTACATTTAAATTTTATTTTTTTTAGTAAATCACATTGAATAAATGTCTAGATTAAGATTATTAACATTTCTAGATGTAAGAATGTTTTAAATGTGTGTAACATCGTATAGCTTAAGAGATAAACACTTAATAACGAGTGATATCTTGATCGGAGAGTATTAACAATGTTTATTATTTATAATGTTTGTTAAAACAATAAACATGAAATTTTAACTACTCATAAACCTACTACTCTTATTATAGTTACACCTGGTATCACTATACAACCTCCATACATAAAAGGAATCGTTATATAACACATAAAGTTGTAACGTAGTATAATTGTTGCACCCCACGAAAGAAGGGGCTCCACAAAATAAATTATATATGTTATGTATCGTTGTAGTATATATATATATATATATATATATATTCAATCACTTTCTGCTATAGTCCGTTTCTTGATGTATATAATACATTTAATATTTATAATGAATTTACCTCAAGATAATTTTTTCCTTATTAGGAACATGTTTCGGGTACCATCTTGTACCCATCCTCAGCCTTCCGGTTTTTGTGTCTGGTGAAGTACATATGTGTTGGTTGACTATTATTATTGTGGCTTCCTGTTGGCTTCTGGTACTTCAAATTGGTTTTATTGTGTGTGATTGTGGTGTGTGTGTTAGTTTTTGTGTATTTTCAATGTTGAGTGCTTTGAATATTGTGTCATGTTTTGTATTGATTTGTATTTGTTCAGGTATTAGTTTGTTTTGTGTTTTATGTTTGTATATTTGTAAATTTTTCCAAATGTTCATTATTGTGCTTTTGTGTGGTATATGTTTTATTAGTGTCACATTGGTTATGTCTGAAAATTCATGTCCTGTGTTTATTGCATGTGTGGCTAAATTGGATTTATATATTTCTGGATTTTTGTATGCGTTTAGGTGTTCAAAATAACGTTTTTTCAGTTGTTTTTTTGTTTGTCTTATGTAACATTTATTACAATCTTGGCATTCAATTTTTTATATACCGTTAGTTGTTGTATTATCATTGTTGTGTGGCCTATTTAGTTTTGTAAATTATTTTTATTAGATTTGTATGCTATTTTTATATGTGTGTTTTCAAATAGTTTTGTTAGCTTTGTCATTTTATTATTTATGTATGTGAATGTGGCCCATTTTTTGTTGTTGTTATTCTTTATGTCTTTTCATTTTGATTAATTCTCAATTGTTCAGGTTTTATTTTATATTTGATTTTATTTTCTATTTTGTTTACAGTAGTTTTATTGTATCCATTTTCATAACCAATTTGGCATATTATATTTCTTTCTTTGTCAGTTTCTTGTTTGTTTAGGGGAATTTTGTACATTCTGTTAAATAACGAATAGAATGCTGCCAATTTATGTTGTGGTGGGTGGTCAGAATGGTTAGGTATAATGATGTTGGTAGAAGTTGGTTTTCTGTATATTGCATATTGTATGTGGTTGTTGTATCTTGTGATGGTTATGTTTAAATAGTTGATTTTGTTATGTTTTTCTTTTTCTTCTGTGAATTGTATTTTAGAATGTATGTTATTGATGTGTTTCAGTATGTTCTCTGCATTTGTGTTTTTGTTATTTGATACATATAGCCCATCGTCTACATATCTTATCCATATGCCATTTGGGTCATGTGATTTTATAATATTTTTATATCATATACATGATATATCATGTAACATATGTACATATACTTATACATTTACATATACATATGCAATATACAGAAAACCAACTTCTGTGTATATACATATATATTACATTTAATATTGTAAAAAAACGTAAAATTTGCTAGAGTTTATTTTGTTTTACGCCCCACGGTTGTGAGCGCCAACTTTGTAACAAAATGTAAAATTTTGTGTTTGTTACCAAAATAAGAAAATTTATTTGCTTTTAGGAAATTATTTTGAGAATTGTTTTTGTTGTTTCTAATATTTAGTAATTAATTTTTGTAATTGTTTAGTGTAAAATTTTAAATGTGTTATTACTGTTTTTGACAATTATATCACCTTTTGTTAACTGGAATTAAGTTCTGCGTTAATCAGATTGTCTACGGCACTGATCGATTAACGGTTCTTCTTCTTCTGAGAGTATTCTCCTTTCACCTTGGTAATTGCCGCTTTTCGTGTAGTTCGTTGTTAAAATATTATCTTGTGTTATGTTAATTATCATTTTTGAAAGAAATATAAGTCAAAATTATGAAATTCCCGTTGTTATTTAACACATTATTAATGTATCGATATTAAATCGATTTTTCAACAGTTTGTATCGACTCGTATCTCAGGGCCATCGATTATTTTTTACTTACAGTATTAATATTAATTTTCAGTTCTTTTAACGGTTATATTATATAGTCAGAGAAAGGGTAAGTTCAGGAAAGTATAACACTTACAATTAGTGGCTTAAGAATTAAAAATACAAAGATTCATTCAATATATATAATGTTTATTAAAATAAAATTTCGAACCATTTGACGTTGACGACGAAACAAGCTGTGGTATACTTTGAATTGTGGGAGTTAAAGATGGCTGCTTCAGTACTGCATATGTTAAATGACGACTTCACGACAGAATTCTCTTCAAATGAAAGTAGTTTTTTCCAGGTTTCCTCGTCTCAGCAGTAGTGATTATTCCTTCTGGTGTTATTGGAGTTGTCCTTGTTCAGTGTTCTGTGATTCATCTCGTTGATTAGTGTTGTATACTGTTTGTAGTGCACTTTAGTCAATAAGGTCGAAAACGGCACGTTCCGTCTTTATATTCAGTATTATCGTTTTTATGCGTTTAAATTAATTAATTCACTTTTCCGGTTCAATATAAGTTTATTTAATAGTTATTATTGTTTGTTTCACTGAATTTGATTGAGTTTTAAAGTTTTCCAAAATTTGCGATTTTTTACTTTGAATAGGCTAGGTTGATGAAAGCCATTTTTTCTTCCTTCGATATATACGTTAATAATAGTGCGAGAGCTCGTCTCATGTGTACTCGACAAAGTCTAATAATCAACTGTTTTTACTTCCTTCTTCATCCCAAACGTCTTAGCCAAGTTAATATTAAAAATACATTGTTCTAAATTTTTAGCATTTCCGCTACATAACTGATTTTTACATTATACTACTGAATACATTTTTATTATTATTTAACTTTATTAAATATTAAATACATAATCTCTTTCTTTAGTTCATTATGCTTGATTTGATACCAAATAAGATATTTTTACAAAGTTTTTTATCTAAAAATGCCATATTTACTGTATTTCTACCTGTAGGCTTCAAATTTTACTTCCTGTCCTCTTAAAAGGTTTGCCATTTGTATTATGTTATAATTATGATTGTACAAAATCTCAGATTGAAATAACATGTTTATTTTCCATTAATTCCTAGTAATCTTATTAATTAGTTATCCTTTTTAAATATTATTCTTTAATTTGGGACTCCCCCTTAGGATTTTTCAGTTATTACCTTTGCATTGTTTACAATAATATTTCCTACCTTTTTCGAATATTTTTCTAAAGTATAGTTTCATTTATAATATACTGTGTTTGATTTACCTTATACAAATTTCATCAGTCTAACTAGTTTACTAGACTTCTTTCTCAATTATAATGTTGTTGTTTTTTACCATTTAGCCTAAATTTTATCTGTTTTTACATACAAAGTTTCTGGATAATACAGCTTGTTTATACCCCTTCTGACCTTCTATTCTAATACAATATTAATGGAAATTACCTTACTTAACTGCTTGAACATTTAGCATTGATAATAAGTATTAACTCCTAACAAATATTTCATAACAAAAAATAGTATTTAAACTCAGACATTTCAGCCATAAAAATGTTTTGTTTGTGTTCATTGAACTTAACGCAAACAAAACACATATGTCCTTTCTTTTTTAACTTATTTCCTAAATTTAATTTTGTGCAGTCTTTGCTGTTTTTATTTTATATTGGGGATGTACCCCTTGTCACTCCACTTATTTATTACCTGCTCTTATTCTATCTATTTCATTTTATAAAATGTTGTTAGATAAAGAGTGGCACTTTCTTAAAACATTTGTAGTCTATCTTTATCATAATATTCTACAAAATATTATTTCTGTAGTTGGTACATAAACTTTAAAGTTGGGTAAAGGCACAAATTTACTTAGTTTAAGCATTTAAAACACTGACACTTGAAGTTTATTTATTATAATAAGATAACTTGCACTGGTCCTCTGTTATTCTTGGATCTTATCTCTAAATAAGTTTTATAGTATTCCAAGATCAAGAATCTTGTTTATAGAGGATTATGAAGGTTTGTTTTTTCCATTATAAAATAACTATCGTGGGTGCAATTATACTTATACCTCTAAACACTTTTGTCTATATCTACTTCACATTATTTTCTGTTTTGGGTGTTATACTTTCATTAGTTAGATTGTTTTAGGGGTTTTATTCCTTTGTTACTAGGTTTATTTTGGGTATTTCCCTACTTTATCTTTTTCTTCCATGTGGTTTCTTCCATTTCAGTCCTTTTATTTTGGATGTCGGTTTGTTCTAGGTTTTTCCTTCCTTACTTTAACTTATTCTCCTACTTTGTTTCTTCGATAAAAATAGTTTTATTAGGTATGTCGGTTTGTTTTGGATTTTGCCTTACTTACTCCTATCCTACCTGGGTATTTCCTTACTTTATCTTTTAGTTTGTTGGTTTATTTTTCATTACTCATAGGTGTTGCTTAGTTGTTTTTAATTTATTTTTATTTCTTCAAATTATGATTGCATTTTCTGTGGTACTTATTTGTTTTTATTTGGCTGTTTCCTTGATTTCATTTTATTTTATATTTATTTATGATCATTTTTCGTTCATTATAATGTGGATAATCTGTCATGCTACAATATTTATAATGAATTTACCTCAAGATATTTTTTTTCTCCTTATTAGGAACATTTTTCGGGTACCATCTTGTACCCATCCTCAGCCTTCCGGTTTTTATGTCTGGTGAAGTACATATGTGTTGGTTGACTATTATTATTGTGGCTTCCTGTTGGCTTCTGGTACTTCAAATTGGTTTTATTGTGTGTGATTGTGGTGTATGTGTTAGTTTTTTGTGTATTTTCAATGTTGAGTGCTTTGAATATTGTGTCATGTTTTGTATTGATTTGTATTTGTTCAGGTATACACACACACACATATATATATATATTGTAACGTGTCGTTTCACTAAACATAAAACATAACATACTCATTAACATGTAAATAATAATTAATTAATAGAATTATAAGGTACAAATGTTAAACTTAGAAAATAAGTAAAAAGACATTTGTTAGTTCATAAGCATTAGATTAAAACTATGAGGAGGTCTGCGTGCCTCAGACAGTTGTTTTGTATCATTGAACTACAAACAGTGAATGTTATAGATTTTACAAATATAATAAATCAAACTATAATTATGTAAGTTAGGTTGTGTGATAGTGCTAGAAAGTGAAAATAACAGTGATAGACTTTAAAAAGGAAAAAATCAGATATAAGGAATGTGATTAAACATTATTATAATATGAGCATTGAATGAAACATATAATCTATATGAAACAGTTATGTAGCCCATATAGTGAGATCAAACCAAGTGTAAATAATTTAAAAGATAGAAACTCTTACGTTAAAAAACTTATAATAATATAGTTACGAAGGAAAAATAAAGTAAAGGTCAACAGAATATTACTAATTAGAAATGGTAAACCGAACCTGTGACCCATAAAAAATATAGCCATGGCCTTTAACTAATGAAATTAATGTTTTGAGTGAAGATGATTGTTGTTAAAAAAATTGTGAATTGCAAGAGAACGTTTAAGGTGTGACTCCTGAATTGGATACAAATTGAAGACCAATAAAAGATGAGAGGAACAGGAAAAAATGCAAAACCTAGAAGAATGCTGTTTTAATCAAGAGACCAAAAAACCAGATGTCCAGGAATAAAGAATCAACCAATAAATCCGTTAAGAAAACTGCTAGATTGGTGAGATCACTCCATGACTAAATCAAATATTCGACCAAACATTATGACAGTAAAGATTGAATTACAACAAAAACAATAACTAAAAAACAATATAAAAACATTATAATTGTGAATTATTTTTGTACACTAGTATACAATAGTCATTAATAATAAGAGTTTTTGTTATAGTTAATAGTAGTTTAAAAGGACCCACAAACATTCAACAGACATTAACAACACTGTAATACCGAGTCTCATGCATCAAAGTTGTATTGTTTGTTCTATATGTAAATTGTATGTTGACCCTGAGGTTCAGATGAATAATCCTCTATTTAAAAATAAAACAGGTTATACTTTATTAGTAAGAGATACTAATTTGTTTTGATATTACATATAAGCTTCTCAGAAGTGTGGCCTTCCACATTCACTGGATACATAAGGAGGATTATATATATATATATATGTAACTGAACGTTACAATACATATATATACATATATGTATATATATATATATATATATATATATATTGTAACAAGACCTCTGTCTGCCGGTCGTTACAAAAGATAAAAAGTTGATGGAAAATTTTATAAAAAATAAAATTTTCAAATAATAAATTATTTTGTTTATGTTTACTAATGTGTGTTTATAGGAAATAAATCTGTTTTAAATGTTCTTGTAAAAAAATTTGATAATCAGGCAGGTATTTAATGACTATCGAGCACTTCTTGAAGATTTGAACCAAGTCTGGAGTTAAATAGATTAACTCCAGTTAGCAATCGATTGGTGATTTTTCTTGCTGGTCCAATATCTTACTCAAATAAAATATTTTTTTCTTCTTTAAGTCCCTCAGTCTTAATAAATACTCTTAAATTAACCTGTGAAATAAATAACAGATAAGAAATAATGGAAATATAAAGATTTATTGAACAATTTAAATAAATAATCGATTTTTTATCGATGGAGAGCAATTATCGACTCCGTCTCGGGAATTATCGATAGTGCATACAGAACAAAATTTATGATATATATTATATAAAAGACAGGTTCTTTGAGCGATTAAAATTAATAGTCAGAGAAGGGTGACGAGAAAGTATAACATTAACAATTAAAATAGATACAATAATTATTATTCAATAGTATTTAAATAATTCTGATATGTAATATTTATAAAAGTTGTCGTCAAACCATATGCAGGCTATGACGTCACTGCTGGATGATGAATGCAGGCCGGCTTGAATTAAAAGATGGCCGCTACTATTTCTGGCGTAGTTACTGCAAGATCGACATGTCCAAAAATCACGACAAAATTACCTTTGTGAATGTCTGAAATCTTCCCGCACTGGTGTAATATGTCTGTTAAGTTATTTGGTGTATTCTGAAGAAGTGTTCCGTGTAAACTTGTGTTAATTAGTTTATTTCGTATATGTTCACTCTTGTGGGTTAAGTTTCTGTAAATGTGGTTATGCGTTGTAGAGTGAATTGTGTCAAATATACTGTTTTACTGTATTATATCACTCGTATCATGAAGTTAGGTGTTATTTCTCACTATTGCTGTTAAAAGTTAGGTAAATTTAGCTATGAAAGTGTTCAATTCATCTACCTCTCGTTGCACTGACATTAATAGTAATTAGACGTACCATTTTCTACTCGATTTAAAGAACGTTTTGTCACTCAACTATTCAGCTTGATATTCAACAAAAGACTAATTAACTTGGTCAAAATTTGGCCCAGTTAATCCTTGAAAAAGTATTGTTAACATATTTCGATTACCCATACACATGATAAAATATTACATTATATATGGAATTTATTTATTTTATTCATCACTTTTATGAATTATGAACCTTATCATTGGTTTAGTCATCTCATTCCTTTCAAATTGATATATTATAGTCCATATCTGTAGACATTTTGTGGAAATTAACAAATTTCTTTACTTTTTGGAAATATAGGCTCAAAATTGGATTTCCGTCTTTATACAGATTTCCTCCATTTTCAATATCATTAATACTATTATAATAAATTTTAATTAGTCATATTCCTCTTTCTTTCCTTAAATACCTATAAATTAAACCTTTAAACGGGTTTTTTGTGTTAATCTGTAAATTTGACATTGCTCTTTAAAATTAATTAATTTATATATTTTGAAAATTTACAATATTTTAAGGTATATTTCCTTATTATCATTTTAACTCATAGGATCATTCCCAGTAGTGGTTAACTGATTTACTTTATCTAAATCTGGCTAGTTTACAGGATTTATAAGTGAATTATTCTGGTTTATATCGTTTCTGTGAATTCACCAAATGGCCTAGATTTTAGAATTTTATATTTCTGTCTTTCTCAAATAATTTTAATCTTACTTCCTCCTCTGACTTTACATAGTTACTATTACATGAAAATAAAATGGTTTATAACTTATTGTGAGGTGTAGTATTTAATTAACACTACTGTTATTAAAATAAATAACAATGAACATTATTTAGCAATCTGCACAATTGAACATATTGCTGATATGGTTTGAACATATACTTTTAACTATTTTTGAGTTAACATAGCATACCTATTGAAACATTATTAATGGTATGTAGGCTATTATTTAGCAAACATAATTCATTTTAAAACACATAATATAAATCTTATTTTCTAATAACTCTTACAAATACATTTTACTAACACATTGATTTTGTGGCTGTGATCCCCATTGATTTTGTGGACCATTATTATTTATGATCCCCTACGTCAGTAAACATGACCTCCCATACTCTAGTTATTAGCATTTTTTACAAATGTCTTGTAAACAAAGAGTTACATTAAAATAATAAAATACTGGAAATCTTCAATTTTATTATTTTATTATGCTGTTTATTATTGGATATTAAAGTTGTTATATAGCATATTGATAAGTCATAGTATCACTAACTTTAAGTTTATTGCATTTCTAAAAAACACTTACACAAATTCACTTTCACTGTTGGTTCTGATATTTTGAGTCTTATTATCTCAGACCAGACCTTTAGTAATCATGGACTGTTAAGACTTGTTTATTTTCTTATCACACAATAGCTTTAGTCGGTTCACTTCTTATAATACTAGACAGCACTTTAGTTTTCTAAATAATTACATTTTAATAGGTTTTTGGGTATGTTATACTTTCTTTTGAATCGTTTTTGTGGGTTTGGGGTTGATGGTAGTTAATAATAATAATAGGTTTTACAACGGTGTTTCTTTCATACTATTTCTTCCTCTCCTCCTGTCTTCTTTCTTGTCCTTCTTCTTATCTTCTTTCTTGTCTTCATTCTTGTCCTTCTTCTGGTCTTCATTCTTTTACTTCTTCTAGTCTTCATTCTTCTGGTCTTCTTGTCTTCCTTCTTTATTCTTGGGTAAACCAAGGTACTTGGTGTATCTCGACTGATGTTTAGTTTGGAGCATCTAATTTATTCACTGATACGGACCTTGTTCTTCTCTACAGGTTTCAGGGTATTGTTTTCTTCCTGATCACAAACTTTATTCTTCCCTCTTCTTGTTTTTGGGGTATTTTGGTATTCACCACTCTTAAACTGAGTCTCTTTCTTCTTGATCTGGTGTTATTTATTTTGTTTACTGCTCCTCGCTTCCTGGGTAAATTACTGATATTATAATATGAGTTGCTTTCAATACTTTCTTTGATATTTAAATAGTTGTTTTTATATAATGTAATGAGGATTTTTATTTTATCGTGGTTCATTCCTCCGATTTCCTTAAATCTCATTCAATATTATTTTAATATATGTGATGTAATTAAACTTTATGATTTTATATAACTTAATAAGTAGTGGATTTTCTGTCACGCTACAGAATGCCCTTCTCCAGAAGTAATTTTTTCAGACTATACTTGCTTTGTCTGAAACAATTGCTTATGATAATTATTCTAGGTTTGTTATTATTCTGGACTTCCTTCCATTTTAAAAATTTTCTTATTTATATTTAAGTTTATATCATTCTCATTCTCACTGGATCTTCCTTGATAGTAATAGTCATCTGAGTTTCATATTTATTATTTCATTTTCATATTTCTTCTTAGTATTTTCTCCTTGGGATATTTCCTCCCTATCGTTCCCTACTTTGTGAGCTGGTTCAGTTCAGAGAGGCACTGTACGCTACTTTCCTCTGCTGTCCAATACTTCACACATATTTGAGTACAGAGGCAAATCATCTCTGCTCAAAAAACATATTAATACTGCTGGAATTATCTACAGACAGATTAAAAAAATTATTCAGTATAGTACACATTTGTTACTATTTAAAAAAAAATATCTTTGGGATACTTCACTTATTACTTATTATATTTCTCAGAGATTTTAATATTCCTATCTCAGTTGTTCTTCTAACTCGTTAACTGGATGTTTCATTCATTTGATATTATGGTAGGAAGCTCTTCTATTATTACCTGTTTCAACTTTTCTTATCATATAAATCTTTTGGTTATAAATTCTTTATTACCTTCTGGTTTTTTTATCATATTCTGCATTGTTTATAGTAGCATATTTTTATGACATTTTTAGACTGTTTCTTTGTTCTTAAATTTCCACTTGTTCTATTTTCTAGAACTTTTCATAACTGTCATTATCACAATTGACATTTAATTCATAAATCATTTTATATTAATTCATTTAATTACATAAATCTTTGATATTATTCTCACATTATTCCTGTCATGGTTATTATACTTTCGAATGAATGTTTTTTATTAATTTTATAATGAGGTCATAATTTCTCCTCATACCACTTCAAAGTTTCATTATCTCATAATTCCACATAAGTTTTTGTATTTTATTGTATTCAATCACTCAAATCGTATCAACTCAAATCGTATCGTATTTTTTTTTAATTTCCTTTGGCATCATTTTATGGAAAGGTTTTTACTCTTTATATTGAAATTAGACATGATCATACTTTCCAGAATTATTTGTTTGAATTCTAAAGTCTGTTTCCTTTATTCATCCCATTATGATCCTTTATTAACATGTTAATTATATTTTATGCTTACCATAAATATGGTATTAAATCTCTTCTGTTTATCTCACCAAAGTGTTTTATTAATAATTGGTTGGTAAGTTGTACTTATTCTTGGTTTGGAAACTTGATTTATACACAATTCAAAATTCACTCTTCTTATATTATTGCCATAAAGTTTTTCTTCACATAATTTTTATGTAAGGTGGGCTTACTTTTCTTTTTAGAACTTATATTATTTCAATCTAAATTCTGTTTTATATTCTCTTCCAAAATGTTTATTTCAAATTGCTGGTTAGTAAGATGGTCTTATATTGTTTTAAAATTTGGATGATTTTTTTCTAACTTCTTCTTGTATTATTGCCTTAAAATTTTCTTAAATAACTGGTATGTAAGGTGGGCTTACATTTGTTTTAGAATTTTGAGGATTTTAAATTCTAATTTCTTCTTATATTACTGCCACATAGATTTTTCATAAATAACTGGTATGTAAGGTGATCTTACATGTGTTTTAGAATTTTGATGATTTTATTCTAAATTCTTGTTTTCTATTCTTGCCATAAAGTTTTTCTTAAATAATTGGTATGTAAGGTGATCTTACCCTTGTTTGGAATTTTGATGATTTTATTCCCAAATTCTTGTTTTCTATTCTCTTCCAAAATGTTTATTTCAAATTCCTGGTTAGTAAGATGGTCTTACTTTGTTTTAAAATTTGGATGATTTAAATTCTTCTCTTCTTATATTATTGCCATAAAGTTTTTTCATAAATAACTGGTATGTAAGGTGGGCTTACATCTGTTTTAGAATTTTGATTATTTTAAATTCTAACTTCTTCTTGTACATATCTTCTAAATGGTTTCATTAATAATGGTGTAGTAAGATGTACTTACTTTGTCTTTGGAATTTTGATGATTTTAAATTCTTCTCTTAAATTATTGCCATAAAGTTTTTCTTCAAATAATTTTTTAAGTAAGGAGAACTTACATTTGTTTTAGAATCTGGTTGATTAATTTTATTCTAACTTCTTCTTGGACATATCTTCTAAATGGTTTCATTAATAATGGTGTAGTAAGATGTACTTACTTTGTCTTTGGAATTTTGATGGATTTTTTTATTCTAACTTCTTCTTGTACATATCTTCTAAATGGTTTCATTAATAATCTTGTAGTAAGATGTACTTACTTTGTCTTTGGAATTTTGATGGTTTATTCATAAAATTTCTTCATGGATGCCTGGTTAAAGACACCCTTGACTTTATTTGAATTCATTTCCTTGATTTCGTATGTGTTGTTGTTATTGTCCTTTGAGACAATATAGGGACCAGTGTACAGAAGCAATAATTTTTTTGTTATCCCCTCTAAAGAACTGGGTAATTCCCTATTCTTCAACAACACCTTCTCTCCAACGGTATAATGAATAACCTTACCCATGCGTTTATTGTATTTATTCCGCCGTTTCTCCTGATCTTCGGCCACCTTATTGTGAAATTGAATTCTATCAAATATATATTTATGCTCTCTGGGGAACTCCAAGATATCTTCGATCTCTCTAGGGGGTTGTCTCTCGTACATTGCGGAGTATGGGGTTATTCCTATGGCTGGATGGTATGCCATGTTGAGGAATTCTTCAGTGGCCTCCAAGTATTCTTGCCACCTCCTCTGCTGATCGTGGCAGTACGTTCTTAATAGGCGCCCCACCTCTCGCAAGACTCTTTCGGCCGGGTTACTGCTCGGGTGGTATACAGATGTCTTCTATGTATGAACCCCCATTGACAGCAGTGTATCCCGCCATTTCCTCCCCTTGAATTGCGTTCCGTGGTCGGTTATGATCGATACCGGTTTTCCGACGGTTGGGAAGTACTGGTTGATCAGGATATCAAGAACTTTATTCGTAGTCGCCCGATTCGCTGGGTATAGCTTCACGAACTTGGTATAATGGTCCATTATTATGACGAGATATTTGTATCGGTGGCGGCCTCCACTGCGGGGAAATGGCCCACAGATATCCAGGAATACCTTCTCAAGTTTCGACTGCGAGGTTATTGGAATCATCTGCCCCTCTCTTTTCTCGTTGTTAGTTTTTACGAGTTGGCAAATGCGACAGTTCCTAATGTACCTCCTTACCTTCCGTTTTATGTCTTTGATATGGCAGCTCTCTTCCAGGGCCTTTACCACCTTTAAGGCGCCCATATGCCCATATCGAACATGATAATCGAACACTATCTCCTTTTCGATATGGGTCGGAATTATTACCTTCCATTCCTCCTTAAATAATGATGGTTTGGAAAACAGAATTCCATTATGTATGGTATAATATTGGGAGATTGTCTCATCCCCTGCTTCCAGTCTTGAGATAATAGTGATTAACTTCGGGTCAGCTTGTTGGTGTGTGCTTAGGTGTTCCAAAATTGATTGTAGACCGGCGCTGCTGCTGAGAATATGGTATACTTTCAGAATACTCTCCTTCTCCCCCTCGAACGTCTGTTTGTCAATGTCTACTCTAGACAATACGTCCGCGACGACATTCTTTCTTCCGGGGATATACTCCCACTTAAGGTCGTATTCTTGCAGCAATAGTATCCACCGCGTTAACCTTCCATTGCTCAACTTACATCTCTTAAGGAACGAGATAGATTTATGGCTGTCCGGACGGTAACGGAATAACCAAGAATATAAGTGCGGAACTTTCCGCACGCGAACACGATACTCAATAATTCCTTTTCTGTAACGTGATAGTTTTTCTCACACTGGTTCAATGCTCTGCTGGCAAAGCAGATTACAAGATGTTCGCCCTCCTCATCCTCTTGATATAAGGTAGTGCCGAGGCTGATGTCACTTGCATCACAATTAAGAAAGAAAGGCTTGTTAAAATCTGGATGGCGGAGTATAATGGGTTCAAGGAATTTTTGTTTTATAAGAGTCAATATATTTTGTTGTTCATTACCCCAGATCCATTTATTTTTAGATGACAGTTGCGGCTGAAATCTGGCAGTCAGTTCGGAGTACTTTTCCTGGAATTTGCGGTAATAATTACAGAGTCCCAGGAACGACTGTAACTGCCTTCGATTCTTAGGTGTAGGAAAGTTCTGAATTGCTTCGACTTTTTCAGCCGACGGTGAGATTCCCTTATCATTTAATATGAAGCCTAAGAATTGTATTTCTTTAGCAATAAAATGAGATTTTGCTAATTTCAGCGTAACATTGTTTGCTGCTAGCTTCTGTAAGACGTGTTCCATACGGTATAAGTGTTCCTCCCAAGTCTCTGAGGACACTAGCAAGTCATCCACGTATACGGTGGTGAATTGTAGTGCTTCTTGGCCAAGTATCTGGTCCATGCAGTGCACAAAGACTGCGACTGAGTTTACCAGCCCGAAGGGCAACCTCTTAAACTGGTAGTTCCGCCCTTCGAATATAAAGGCCAGATACTGGCGACTCTGTGGATGTAATTCCACCTGCCAGTACCCGCACACCGTATCCCAGGTACTGAATTATTTGGTACCGTGGAACCGTTTTAAGATCTCCTCAATCTCACCGGGCGAAATCCTGTCATTAATGATCATCTTATTTATTTCGCGCGCATCTAAACACAAACGGACTTGTCCGTTTTTCTTAGGAATAGCCACGATAGGACTTGTATATGGGGAATGGCTACTCTCTATAATGTCACGGTTAATCATTTGCTCTATTTCAGCTCTTACTGCTTGCTTTCGTGATTGCGCAATGGGGTAAGACTTCCGGTTAAAGTCCACTGTGTCTCGGAACTGTAGAGTACACTGGAAGTTCTTCACTTTACCGGGCTCATCAGAAGAGACTGATTTATATTTGTTGTATATGTTGTAATAAATTCTTTAAGTGGTGGGAATAATAGACTCTGATGTAATCAAGCCCCACTGGTTGGGCTAGCCAAATTTGTAATAAAACAATGTGAGTCCTGTAACAAAATTTTTTATGTACGTATGTGTGTAGTTTTCTGACGTTCCGCTCCGGAAACGTCAATTTGGTAATGTTCCTAGTCTTCGTAGTTACAAATAAAATCTGTGTATATTGCTGTTGTAGCAATTTGAAAAAATAAAAATAAAATTTAAAATTTTATTAAAAAAAATTTAATTTTCTGGAAAATGTTCTTTGGGTAACTTGTTCTTAAAATTTAGGAACAAATCGAGTTAGTCGGTTGAAATTATAAATGAAATGGTATCGTGGTTATTCTAGTAACAGTGTCATTTTCAGTAATTTTGTTGAAAAGATAATCTTGTTAAATCCCAGTTTGAATGAAAGACGGCTCTCTTCTTCTTCTTTTTGAAACGTTGTTGTTTCGTGTATACCGCCCTTCAGTTAGTTGGGTTTCTTCATTAATTACTTGTTAAGTCTTTTTTATAATAAAGAATCAACTCCAATTTACCGATACAGAATGTTTATTAACAAAAAATAATGAAATTGTTTTTATTAAAATTGATATTATAATGCAGTATCGACACGCTCAGGGCCGGTCGATATAAACAATTTATATTGGTATTATAAAATAGGGTTCTTTAAACGGTTATTAAAATATAGCCAGAGAAGGTTGTGGGAAGGAAAGTATAACACTTACACTTATTAAATATCTTAAAATTTAACAATACAATAATAATTAAAAATATTAAAAGTTTATATATGATTTGATTTCGAACCAATAGTAGCCATGTCGTTTCTTTATACTGCAGCGGACCGGACCGAAATGGTTGACTGACGCATGCGCAAGGAAGCCTCCAGCGTTGATGAAAGTTTTTGTTGTAATAAAGGTGTCCTTTCTTCGAGTAAATGCTCTCAGCAATTGTATACGATCGTCATGGATATATTTAAATGTCACTGGTGTATGATGGAATTGTTCACTTGGTGTAAAATGTTGTCACTGGATATATCTCGTTGTGTTTATGTGTGTCGTTTTTAACCTCTAAATTTCGGTCTGTATTTGGTGTAATATCAGTGTTATTCTGCTTATCTAGTTATGTGTGGTTCAATTTATTAGTGTTACTGTGTTCATTGGTCACTTTCACCACTTCACAATCTATAAAATAGTTTAAAATATTTATTTTCAAAATTTTCACTGAGATACGGTTTATAACATAAACGCCATTAAAGGTTATTTCTGGCGAAAGGTTACTTTAAGTGCACTCGTCAACGCATAATAATGAACTGTCTGTATTTCCTTCGTCTCATGAAAGTCTTAGCCTATATAATATATCCCAATATTGTTTAAATTTGCCATAACTTCCGATACACTTTAAAAATATACTTTATGTTCAAAAAATAAATTCGTTATTAGTTAACTGTTTGAAATATAAAATACATATTCGTTTTCACTATTCTATTCTACTTATTTTGATAGTAATTAAGTTAGTATTACAAAGTTTTATCTGAAAATTATATTTCTTATAATTTTTTGGGAGGTAGGCCTAAAATTATACTTCCCTGTCTTCTATGTAAATAATAGCCATTTTAACTAATATAATTATTATTCTATGAAATCTGAAATTTGTATAATTATCAATTCTCACTTATTTTATTGCAATTTAGTATACTAATGATGGTTTTTTAATATAATTCAATTGTATATGACTTCCCCTAGGATAGTGTTAGTTAATCTATTTCAGTTTTAATGGTATTTTATTAGACAATTAAATAATTTTACTCATATAATGACCATATCTTTAGAAAGCCTTATTTACATAGTATTTGATATGTTGAGTTTATTTTGCCTGAATATTGTCATTTTATATGGTTTATAAGACTAGGTTTGTTAATTATTCTGCAGTTTAAATTTATTCTTTGGCCTAGATCTGATGTGTGGCTAATTTCCAAATGTTTTATTAATGTAGCTATTTTATATCCTTCTCTGACTGGTATAACATAAATTATTGATTATATAATTAACATATAACATCTCTCTATATCACAACTAGTGTTCTGAATACCATTGCTTAGTATATTATCTAATAACATAATAAAGAGTATTTCTACAACATTGGAATGATATCTATTTTTAGACAGTGCATTCCTAAATTAAACTGAACAATAAAATAACAGTTATAATACTAATATCTCTTATGACTAATCCTTATTTATCTAAATGTTATATGTAATAGGAACCTAACATCCTGGTTCCATATATAATTGTTAACACCTTCTATAAACTTCATCATAAACAGTTTGTTCTGTAGTTCCCCATTTATAAAATTTATACCCCCTCTTAAAGTATACCCCTAGCTACCTAAGTTATATTCCATTCTATGGAATGTTCATATCGCTTTAGTAGCTTTTATTTAGTAATATTACTACTTCATTATCAAAGTAGGCACTGTTCACAAAACTTAAAGTTTGTTACTATGTACTGCAACTCATGTACCCTTTTAAAGTTTATTATTTATAATTTGATCACTTGCACTTGTCTATGGTGAATTATCAATATATTTACTAGTCTTTTTCTAGCTTTTAATATGAAATATTCAACCATGGGGGAACTGTGAAGACTTGTCTATACAAAATAAATAATAACTTTTTGAATGCACTAATATTTAATACTACTAACAATTTTAGTTTTTGTCAGTTGTACAGTGATATGGTTTTTTAGGGTGTTATACTTTCTCTTTGGGCATTCATTGATTTTGGGGTTTTTTGGGGGTTCTTTCCCTATGGGGTTTTTGTTTTATATGGGTCGTCTTAATTATTCTTCTTTCTTCTTGAGTTTGGTTCTTCTTTATTCTTCCTTCTTCTGTAGATTTAGTTTTGATTATTCTTCTTTCTTCTTTGAGTTTTAATTGTTCTTCCTTCTTCTTTAGCTTTGATTGTTCTTCCTTCTTCTGTCTTCAGTAGCTTTGATTGTTCTTCTTTCTTCCTTCTTCTGTAGTAGTAGTTTTAATTAGTTCTTCTTTCTTCTCTAGATTTAGTTTGTTCTTCTTTCTTCCTTCTTCAGTATTGGTAGTTTTAATTAGTCTTATTTCTTCTCTAGTTTTAATTATTCTTCCTTCTTCTGTCTTCTGTATCTTTGATTGTTCTTCTTTCTTCATTCTTCAGTAGCTTTGATTGTTCTTTTTTCTTCTTTCTTCACTAATAGTAGTTTTAATTATTTTTCCTTCTTCTTTCTTCAGTAGCTTTGTTTTTTCTGGTCTGGTTTCTTTGACGGGGTATATTAATTGCCTGCTTCTATCTTACCTGGGTAATTTTGTTATTATTATTTTTAGTCTTCTGGGTTTTTAAATTTGTATTATATTATATTGTTTGCAGAAATTTTCTTTATTTAACCTTTCTTGTGAATATATTATTAAACAGTGCATTTTAATTAATTCTCATCTGGATATTCCATATCTTAGAGCTTTATTAATGATCATTGAGCAATGTATTTGTGTGGATTATCTGTCATGCTACAGATTGCTCTCTTCCAGAAGTGATTAGTTCAGATCATACTTAGTTTGTCTGAAATAATTGCTTATGACATTATATTATAAATTATATTTCTTTCCTTTTTTCACATTTCCAAAATTTTTTCTCCTATATTTTTGAGCTTATTTATATCTCATTATTAACTGGATTCTTACTGATAGTAATAGTCATCTGAGGTTCGTTATTTTTTATTTTTCCATTTTCTTCTTAACTCGTTTCTTTATCCTTGGGATATTTATTCCCTAAAATTCCCTAACACGTTAGCTGGGGCAGTGTCCAGAGGGGCTCTGTAGGATTCACACTCTGCTGGCCATGCTACGTCATTTATTGATTACAGAGGTAAATCATCTCTGACCAATACATAATAATACTGCTGGACTTATCTCAGACAGTCATTAATAAAAATTATATAAGAATAGTCCACCTTATGACAACCAAAAAAAAAATTAAATATCTTTGGATATTTCACTTCGTATACGAACAGATCTATTTATATTTCTATCTTAGTGAATCTCTATCTCAGTTATTTTTCTCAATGGTTAGCTCTGTTGGCATTTTATTTCTCCTTGTGGTTGGAAGCTGGTATAATATAATCATCACTTATTATTCAGTGTAAAATTTTTAATTCTCTGTCATTTTTTGTCTGTTATCACAATCTCCTTCTGGTCATTGGTAGCATATATTTTGTATTATATTTTTGTTCCTTTCTTAATTCTTGTGAATCGTTCCACTAGTATTATGTTTTTTCAATTACTCTTTTAATTGTCTTTTTAATAATTGACATTGATTATATGATCATCTTTTTCTTATGGATTTATTTATATATGGTTTTTTTCTTTCTTAATCAAAATTTTATTTTGCTCTTGCTTTTTATCCAAATGCACTCTTTATTATTAATGTCATATGTTTAATATCTCTGTTTATTTGACATAAAATTCTCATTAATTTCACTTCACAATCAGTTTATTCATTTAAATGGTATCAGTGGTTTGTATTGCCATTTCTTTATTCTGGAAAGTTTTTCAGAATTGGTCCCATATATAATTGTTTGTAATGTTTTATCCAAATTCTTTTTCTCCTTGTTCATTTCTAAAAGTTGTTTTTAAAATAAGGTAGTAAATTGTTTTTACTTGGGTTTTTGAATTTTGATGATTTAATTCAAAATTCATTTTCTCTTTGATTCATAAATTGTTTCCTAAATGGTAGGCAGTAAGTAGTCATTACTTCATTTTTGAATTTAGTGGTTTAATTCAAAATTCATTTTTTTCTGTCCATAAATTGTTTTTTAAATAATAGGTAGTAAGTAGTCATTACTTCATTTTTGAATTTTTACTTCTTTCTTCCATACATTCAATTACTCATAATATTTTTTCATGGAAGCCTGGTTATATACTCCCTTTATCCTTTCTGAATCGATTTCTTTGATTTCATAGGTATTATTATTTTTCACATTGGATATTATATATGGTCCGATGTATAATAGCAATAACTTCTTCGTTATTCCTTCCAGTGTGCTGGGTAATTCACGATTTCTTAACAAAATTTTTTCTCCCTTTTCATATATTATTAATTTACCACTAGCCTTTTGATACTTATTTTGCCGTTTCAATTGGTCTTCTGCCACCTTGTTATAAAATTTAGCTTTATCAAATCTGTACACATGGTTACTGGGGAATTCGAGGATATCTGTGATCTCTCGTGGGGGTGGTTTCTCGTACATCGCAGAGTATGGGGTTATCCCTATAGCTGGATGGTATGCTAAGTTGAGGAATTCCTCCGTGGCTTCCAGATAGTCTTGCCACCTTTTTTGTTGATGGTGACAATAAGTCCTGAGGATCCTTCCCACTTCTCGCAACACTCGCTCTGCTGGGTTACTGCTCGGATGGTAGACCGAGGTCTTGTATGTACGGATGCCCATTGACAATAATGTATCCCGCCATTTTCCACCCTTAAACTGGGTTCCATGATCAGTAATGATCGAAGATGGTTTCCCCAGGTGTGGGATATACTGTTCAGTTAGTATCCCCAGAATTTTCCGGGTAGTCGCTCGATTAGTAGGGTATAGCTTAATATATTTGGTGAAGTGGTCCATTATGATGGTGAGGTACCGATATCGGTGTCGACCTCCACTACGGGGAAATGGTCCGCAAATGTCCAGGAACACCTTCTCCAATTTTGCTTGGGAAGTGATTGGGATCATCACACCTTCCTTCTTCTCATTATTAGTTTTCACCAGCTGGCAGATTTTACAACTCTTTATATACATTTGGGCCTTTCTATTGATGTTTTTTATATAGCAGCTCTCCTCCAGAGCTTTTATTACCTTGAGGGCGCCCATATGCCCGTAACGTATGTGGTAATTCACTATCAATTCCTTTTCGATCTGTGTCGGAACAATTACCTTCCAGATCTCTTCCTTCAAGGAGGTAACGAACAGTATTTGTTTATTCATCTGGTAATATTTAGCAACGGTTTCATCTCCCTCCTCTAGCCGAAGTTTGAGGCTTCTCAATTTTGGGTCCGCTTGTTGGTGGGTGCTCATGTTAGTCAATATGGTTGTTAAATCGGCTCTGGTGCTAAGAAGATGATATATTTTCAGCACGCTTTCCTTTTCCCCTTCGAAAGTTTGTTCTTCCACATTGACCCGTGATAATACATCCGCTACTATATTCTTTTTACCAGGGATGTACTCCCATTGTAGATGGTATTCTTGAAGGGCAAGTATCCACCTCGTTAGTCTGCCATGGTTCAGTTTGCAGCTCTTTAAGAATGAAATTTATTTATGGTCAGTTCGGATAGTAACGGGGTATCCCAGAATGTAAGTGTGGAACTTACCGCAAGCGAATACCACGCTCAGTAATTCTTTTTCCGTCACCGTGTAATTCCTTTCGCATTGGTTTAAAGACCTGCTGGAGAAGCTAATTACTTGAGGTTGACCCTTCTCGTCCTCTTGATACAGTGTCGTTCCCAGACTGATGTTGCTGGCATCGCAATTCATGAAGAACGGTAACTTAAAGTTTGGGTGGCGAAGTATTATGGTAGCCAGAAATTTGTCCTTAATTTGTTGAAAAATCCCCTCTTGTTCCTTACACCATACCCACTTGTTTTTAGATGATAATTGAGGTTGAAACCTCGCAGTTAACTCTGAATATTGTTCCTGGAACTTTCTATAATAATTGCAGAGTCTCAGGAATGACTACAATTGCTTCCTGTTTTTGGGTGCCGGGAATTTCTGGATGGCTTCTACCTTTTCTGCCGACGGTGAGATTCCTTGATCGTCCAAGTTAAATCCTAAAAATTGCACTTCTCTGGCAATAAACTTGGATTTTTCCAACTTCAGCGTGACGTTACTGGCAGATAATTTTTTTAGCACATGTTCCACACGGTAACAGTGTTCCTCCCACGTCTCAGATGTTATCAGTAGGTCGTCGACGTACACCGTTGTGAACTGAAGTGCTTCTTGTCCCAATATCTGGTCCATGCAGGTCACAAAGATGGCAACTGAGTTTACCAATCCGAAGGGCAATCTTTTGAATTGGTAATTACGCCCCTCGAATATGAAAGCCAGATATTGGCGACTCCGTGGGTGCAACTCTACCTGCCAGTATCCGCACACCGTATCCCAAGTGCTGAAGTATTGGGTACCATGGAAGCGTTTCAGGATTTCCTCAATCTCACCGGGCGATGTTCTATCATTAATTATTTTCTTGTTTATTTCCCGTGCATCCAAACAAAGCCGGACTTCGCCGTTTTTCTTGGGAATTGCGACAATAGGGCTGGTGTATGGGGATTGACTAGGTTCTATAATATCGTTATTAATCATTCGATTAATTTCCGCTCTTACTGCCTCTTTTCGAGAATGTGCGATAGGGTAGGATTTCCTATTAAACTCTACTGTATCTCGGAATTGAAGGATACATTGATAATTTCTTACCTTGCCTGGCTCATCGGAAAATACTGAGCGGTATCTTTCATAAATCTGTATTAGCTGATTCGCTTGAGTATTGGGTAATTTTTCTCTATTAATTCCGCTTCGGAAATCCCTTATCTCCTGTATTTTCTGGGACCATAAATCCTCGTCTGTAAGTTCATATACAATAGTGTTAGGAATGGTGTTAGCATTGGTATAATTTATGCTACGTATTTGTTGGTGGATACTGCTGGGAAGTGTTATCTCACTACCGACTAAATCGGCCGTCCAGGTTAGATCTCCGGTAAAGAGTGATACCTTCTCCATTCGTAAATCAATAATAGCCGAGTTCCTTCTCAGCACATCACATCCCACTAATATGTTGAAGGGTAATCCTGCTGCAATTAAGAAGACCATGTTGATAGCTATACCCTTACTAACGACATTCAATGATACTTGTTTTCTGATTGTCTTGTTTTGGCGACCCGTGGCACCGATTAATATAATGTTATTTATAGGTAAGGTTGGCAATAGCTTACCACATTTTCCTTGGATTCTCTCCAATTCTGTAGTGTTAATTATGGATACATTCGCACCAGTATCGATCATTAGTTGTGCGAATGTTCCTTCAACTTCTGCATTGATGTATATTATTTCATTATTTATTATAGGAAGGCGGGTGTTGTCCTCCTCCAGTAATTCATTTCGAATATTTTTCAAATAATTACATCGAATGATTGTAATTTTATTGGGATTATTTATTATTGGCCATTCCTTTACATACCCAGGCGATAGAAGCAGCAAAAGGTCCTTATGGTTTATCACTGCCTCCTCCCGTTTAAATTCTCCTCATCTTGGTTATTATTAGGACCAACAGAGGCATCAGTGGAGAAACCTTGAGTAGGTTCCAGTCTTTCAGTTCTCGGTTCGTAGGTTGGTTCCCTATTTGTACGCCGCTCCAGGTCATCTAGGCTAGTACTTCTCCTTGGCAGATTATAATTAGAGTTGTCCCGTTCTCGGCTTCTGTTTCGATCTTCATACTCGTGTACGCTGCTCCGTCGTTGCTGGTTATACCTGCGATGGTTGTTTCCTTCCGCCCGTATAAAATTTACCCGTGGTCGGGAGAACCGGTTGTTGTTGTTATTAGGATTAGGGTAACCCCTATTGTTATTGTCAAACCGTTCGGTGTTATTGGTAGGATTGGTATTTCTTTGTCTGTTTACGTAATTATTCGGGTAATAATTACCTCGATTTCCGGAGAACCCGTTATTATTTCTGTTATTATTTGGGTTTATATTCCCGTGGTTATTATTGTTGTTATTACCATTCGTGGGGTGTTGATTGTGGTAATTCGGATTATGTCTATTTCCTTGGTACCCACTGTTGACCGGTTGACTATTATTATTTGATGACGGATTATTTCGAACTTCTGGCCGCTCATTTCTTCTTCTGCTCTGCCTGTAATATTCTTCATTCTCATAGTTCTCCAATAGCTCCGTCATCGCCTGTATGGTCTTTATCTGACTACCTCTTCGAGCTCTTATGACCTCCTCGTCGTAATGATAAGAGAGCTTGTTCACCAGGGATTCCTCTGGTATGGCTGGTTCCAGGTGCTTGGCCAGGCACACTTTCCCAAGAAAGTACGCCGTCATGGTACTGCCAAACTGAGTTCTATATCGGCCATTGCAGATGTTGTCCCTTATTAAATTCTGGGTGGTCTCTGACCAATATTTAGACTTAAACAAACTTTTGAACTGTGGATAATCGGTTATTTCGCTCCTGTTCGCCATCCACCAATTATCCGTCATATCACGGAATGACTCGTCTAACAGTTCACGATTATTGGACCATCGATTACTTTTATGTTTGGCCATATATTCTTCGATACGGGCCAAGAACTCCATTGGTTTCCTTTTATATTGGCGAAAGTTGAGCCATTCTCTGTTCTCGTTTATTGGGATATTAGTAAAGCTGGTTGGTCGACTCCGAATTGCTTCCATGTCCTCCTGATTCTGTCTCACTTGACCCGTGTTGTTAGTCATGCCTTCCTCCATTCCGTCACATCTTTCTGTAATTCGAGTTCGTACCTTGCTGAGTTCTTCCTGGCTTTCCTTTCGATTTTCTTCTGCCTTTTTGCGAGTAGATTCTTCAAGATTTGTGACCTTGTTGTTCACCACCTCCTTGAACTCTTGTACCTCCACTTCCGTCATTCGACATCTTCCATCAACTTCTCTTATCTGTTGATTTATAGTTATGGTTTCGTCTTCTAGCCTTTTGGTCATAGATTTCTTGTTTTCTTTGAGTTCCTGGTTCATTTCCTTTCTTAATAGCTCCATCCGTTCGTCTAATTTGTCTAGATTCTCCTGGTTCACTTCCCGTAATTCTTCCCGTAACAGTTGGTTATCTTCTCTTAACTCTTCCCTTAACTGTTGATGATCACTTTCGATTTTCTTATTGGTTTCTTCCATCTTTTCTTCCAAATTCTTCTTATTTTCTTCCATTTTCTTTTCCACCTTTTTACTGGTTTCCTCAATTCTCTTATTGGTCCTTTCTATTTTACGGCCCAATTCTTCTTTTGTTTCTTGGTTGTCCTTCTTCAATTCTTCCTTTAAAGATTGGTTATCATTCTTCAACTCTTCTTTTGTTGCTTGGTTGTCTTTCTTCAATTCTCCTATGTTTTTATTTATCTCATTCAAATCTTCCTTGGTGGAATCCATTTTCTTACTGGTCTCTCCTATGTCCTTCCTTAAGTTTTCTTCCATCTTCTTGCTGTTTTCTTCCATATCCTTTTTTAAATCTTCTCTCAAGAACTGCTTATCGTCGTCCATTTTCTTTTCCATCTTCTTGCTGTTTTCTTCCATCTTCTCCATCATTATCCTGAACATCTCCTGCATGTTACTATTCTCTTCTCGTGGTGGTTTCTCGGGTTGTCCTATTCGTTCCTCCCGGACATCGATTTCCCCTGTTTGTGTGTGCGCTTCGGGTTGTTCCTCTGGTGGTGCTGGTTTTTTACGTTCCACCCGTTCTAATATCCTTTCCACGTCCTCCACTGGGGTCGCCTCCTTATCCTCCATATCGAGTTCTTTCTCGGCCTCAGCCGCTCTCTTCTTTGATGTGGCACGACGCATCATCTTCCCTGACTCCCTGGCTGACTAACCGCTGCCAAGCTGAATTAGGAATTGGGTAAGTAATTACCGTCTTTTCAACCCCTAATTACAGCCCTTTAGTTGGGCGCCAAATTTGTAATAAATTCTTTAAGTGGTGGGAATAATAGACTCTGATGTAATCAAGCCCCACTGGTTGGGCTAGCAAAATTTTTAATAAAACAATGTGAGTCCTGTAACAAAATTTTTTATGTACGTATGTGTGTAGTTTTCTGACGTTCCGCTCCGGAAACGTCAATTTGGTAATGTTCCTAGTCTTCGTAGTTACAAATAAAATCTGTGTATATTGCTGTTGTAGCAATTTGAAAAAATAAAAATAAAATTTAAAATTTTATAAAAAAAAATTTTAATTTTCTGGAAAATGTTCTTTGGGTAACTTGTTCTTAAAATTTAGGAACAAATCGAGTTAGTCGGTTGAAATTATAAATGAAATGGTATCGTGGTTATTCTAGTAACAGTGTCATTTTCAGTAATTTTGTTGAAAAGATAATCTTGTTAACTCCCAGTTTGAATGAAAGACGGCTCTCTTCTTCTTCTTTTTGAAACGTTGTTGTTTCGTGTATACCGCCCTTCAGTTAGTTGGGTTTCTTCATTAATTACTTGTTAAGTCTTTTTTATAATAAAGAATCAACTCCAATTTACCGATACAGAATGTTTATTAACAAAAAATAATGAAATTGTTTTTATTAAAATTGATATTATAATGCAGTATCGACTCGCTCAGGGCCGGTCGATATAAACAATTTATATTGGTATTATAAAATAGGGTTCTTTAAACGGTTATTAAAATATAGCCAGAGAAGGTTGTGGGAAGGAAAGTATAACACTTACACTTATTAAATATCTTAAAATTTAACAATACAATAATAATTAAAAATATTAAAAGTTTATATATGATTTGATTTCGAACCAATAGTCGCCATGTCGTTTCTTTATACTGCAGCGGACCGGACCGAAATGGTTGACTGACGCATGCGCAAGGAAGCCTCCAGCGTTGATGAAGTTTTTGTTGTAATAAAGGTGTCCTTTCTTCGAGTAAATGCTCTCAGCAATTGTATACGATCGTCCTGGAGTGTAGTTTATTGTCGCTGGTGTATCGTGGAATTGTTCACTTGGTGTAAAATGTTGTCACTGGATATATCTCGTTGTGTTTATGTGTGTCGTTTTTAACCTCTAAATTTCGGTCTGTATTTGGTGTAATATCAGTGTTATTCTGCTTATCTAGTTATGTGTGGTTCAATTTATTAGTGTTACTGTGTTCATTGGTCACTTTCACCACTTCACAATCTATAAAATAGTTTAAAATAATTATTTTCAAAATTTTCACTGAGATACGGTTTATAACATAAACGCCATTAAAGGTTATTTCTGGCGAAAGATTACTTTCAGTGCACTCGTCAACGCATAATAATGAACTGTCTGTATTTCCTTCGTCTCATGAAAGTCTTAGCCTATATAATATATCCCAATATTGTTTAAATTTGCCATAACTTCCGATACACTTTAAAAATATACTTTATGTTCAAAAAATAAATTCGTTATTAGTTAACTGTTTGAAATATAAAATACATATTCGTTTTCACTATTCTATTCTACTTATTTTGATAGTAATTAAGTTATTATTACAAAGTTTTATCTGAAAATTATATTTCTTATAATTTTTTGGGAGGTAGGCCTAAAATTATACTTCCCTGTCTTCTATGTAAATAATAGCCATTTTAACTAATATAATTATTATTCTATGAAATCTGAAATTTGTATAATTATCAATTCTCACTTATTTTATTGCAATTTAGTATACTAATGATGGTTTTTTAATATAATTCAATTGTATATGACTTCCCCTAGGATAGTGTTAGTTAATCTATTTCAGTTTTAATGGTATTTTATTAGACAATTAAATAATTTTACTCATATAATGACCATATCTTTAGAAAGCCTTATTTACATAGTATTTGATATGTTGAGTTTATTTTGCCTGAATATTGTCATTTTATATGGTTTATAAGACTAGGTTTGTTAATTATTCTGCAGTTTAAATTTATTCTTTGGCCTAGATCTGATGTGTGGCTAATTTCCAAATGTTTTATTAATGTAGCTATTTTATATCCTTCTCTGACTGGTATAACATAAATTATTGATTATATAATTAACATATAACATCTCTCTATATCACAACTAGTGTTCTGAATACCATTGCTTAGTATATTATCTAATAACATAATAAAGAGTATTTCTACAACATTGGAATGATATCTATTTTTAGACAGTGCATTCCTAAATTAAACTGAACAATAAAATAACAGTTATAATACTAATATCTCTTATGACTAATCCTTATTTATCTAAATGTTATATGTAATAGGAACCTAACATCCTGGTTCCATATATAATTGTTAACACCTTCTATAAACTTCATCATAAACAGTTTGTTCTGTAGTTCCCCATTTATAAAATTTATACCCCCTCTTAAAGTATACCCCTAGCTACCTAAGTTATATTCCATTCTATGGAATGTTCATATCGCTTTAGTAGCTTTTATTTAGTAATATTACTACTTCATTATCAAAGTAGGCACTGTTCACAAAACTTAAAGTTTGTTACTATGTACTGCAACTCATGTACCCTTTTAAAGTTTATTATTTATAATTTGATCACTTGCACTTGTCTATGGTGAATTATCAATATATTTACTAGTCTTTTTCTAGCTTTTAATATGAAATATTCAACCATGGGGGAACTGTGAAGACTTGTCTATACAAACTAAATAATAACTTTTTGAATGCACTAATATTTAATACTACTAACAATTTTAGTTTTTGTCAGTTGTACAGTGATATGGTTTTTTAGGGTGTTATACTTTCTCTTTGGGCATTCATTGATTTTGGGGTTTTTTGGGGGTTCTTTCCCTATGGGGTTTTTGTTTTATATGGGTCGTCTTAATTATTCTTCTTTCTTCTTGAGTTTGGTTCTTCTTTATTCTTCCTTCTTCTGTAGATTTAGTTTTGATTATTCTTCTTTCTTCTTTGAGTTTTAATTGTTCTTCCTTCTTCTTTAGCTTTGATTGTTCTTCCTTCTTCTGTCTTCAGTAGCTTTGATTGTTCTTCTTTCTTCCTTCTTCTGTAGTAGTAGTTTTAATTAGTTCTTCTTTCTTCTCTAGATTTAGTTTGTTCTTCTTTCTTCCTTCTTCAGTATTGGTAGTTTTAATTAGTCTTATTTCTTCTCTAGTTTTAATTATTCTTCCTTCTTCTGTCTTCTGTATCTTTGATTGTTCTTCTTTCTTCATTCTTCAGTAGCTTTGATTGTTCTTCTTTCTTCTTTCTTCAGTAATAGTAGTTTTAATTATTCTTCCTTCTTCTTTCTTCAGTAGCTTTGTTTTTTCTGGTCTGGTTTCTTTGACGGGGTATATTAATTGCCTGCTTCTATCTTACCTGGGTAATTTTGTTATTATTATTTTTAGTCTTCTGGGTTTTTAAATTTGTATTATATTATATTGTTTGCAGAAATTTTCTTTATTCAACCTTTCTTGTGAATATATTATTAAACAGTGCATTTTAATTAATTCTCATCTGGATATTCCATATCTTAGAGCTTTATTAATGATCATTGAGTAATGTATTTGTGTGGATTATCTGTCATGCTACAATGTTTATTAATTTGTTCGCTTGGTTTGTTGTTAAACCTTCGCCAGTTATACCGCTCCGGAAATCCCTGATCTCCTGGATTTTTTGTGACCATAAATCTTCATTGGAGGTGTCGTCTATCCTTTGTTCAATTATAGATGTTGGATGGATGTAATTAATTTTGCGGATTTGCTGGTGGATACTATCGGGAACGACTTGGTCACTACCCACCAAATTCGCCGTCCAAGTATGTCCGTTAGAAAACAGCGATAATGTTTCAGTTCTCAGATCAATGATGGCGGAATTCCTCCTAAGCACATCACACCCGACCAGTATATTAAATGGCAGACCGCTCGCCACCAAGAATTCCATGTCAATCGCTATACCACAGCTCATCACACTGGCGGAGACTTGCCTACGTATTGTTTTGTTTTGTCGGCCGGTTGCACCCAACAAAACAATATTATTCAACGGCAATGTTGGTAAAGTTCTCCCGCATTCTTGCTGTATCCTCTCCAATTCCGTCGTACTTATTATTGACACGTTCGACCCAGTATCGATCATTAACTTGGCTGGGATGCCTTCTACCTTGGCGTCGACATGTATTATTTCATTATTGAAGTTATTGGTGGGATTCCTGTTATCCTCTTCCAATAACTCCTGTCTGATGTCCTTTAGGTAGTTGCACCCTATGATGGTGATACGATTGTGATTAATCTCATGATTGCACTCATTATTATTATTATACCCAGTATTTAGGAGCAGTAACGGGTTCTGGCGATTTATTACTGCCTGTGCCCGTTTAAAGGCTCGGCATCATTATTCCTTTGAGCCATACTAGTTGATGCCTCATTTGGGATGCTTAGAGTGGTTACTTGTCGATCTGTCCTATGGTCTTCCGGTCGTTCGTGGTTCGACCTCCGTTCAGCATTGTCTAAACTATTGCTCCTACGCGCCGGATAGTACCTTGGTTGGTCCCGTTCTAGGCTCCTCCGCCTTTCTTCATATCCGCGGTAGTTATTTCATCGATTGTGATCTAATCTCCGCTGTCGTCCATCTGTGGCTCGTATCAAGTTCACTCTAGGGCGAGGAAACCTATTATTATTAAAATTACCATTATTGGGACCCGTACGATTAGTATTATTAGGGCAATGACTATTACCATAATTGGGGCTTCTCTGACTATTTGCGTTATTAGGGTAGGGATTGCGGTTACCCTGATAACCATTAGAGGGCCGATTCGGGTTTTGATGGTTTGGACCCGTATTATTATTATCATTGTAACTAGGATTGTTCACATTATTACCATTATTAGAACCGTTATTTCGCGGGTATGCCCGGCCTCCTTGGTACCCAGTATTTATGTTGTTCGTACCCTGGTTATTGTTCTGATACGTCCTTGGTTCGGGCCCATCACTTCTTCTACGACTCTGTCGGTAGTAGTCTTCATTTTCATAATTTTCTAGGAGTTCTGTCATTGCCTGGATGGTTTTTATCTGGCTGCCCCTCCTCGCACGAATTACCTCTTCATCATAATGATAGGACAACTTATTTATTAGGCATTCCTCCGGTATGGCTGGTTCTAAGTGCTTGGCCATGCACACCTTGCCGAGGAAATAAGCTGTCATTGAACTACCGACTTGTGGTTTGTAGCGGCCGTGGCATATATTATCTCTTATTAGATTTTGCGTGGTCTCTGACCAGTACTTGGCCTTAAATAGGCTCTTGAATTGTTCATAATTGTCGATGTCGCTCCGGTTGGCCATCCACCAATGGTCATTCACCTCCCGAAACGACTCGTCAAGGATTTCTCTGTTCTGGACCCATCGGTTCCCTCGGTGTTTCTCTAAGTATTCCTCTATACGTGCCAATAACTCCATAGGCTTCCGTTTATATTGTCGGAAATTGAGCCATTCTCTGTTCTCTGACATGGGGAAACTATGATATCCAGATGGTCTGTTCCGTATCAACTCTATCTCCTCCTGGCTCTGACGCACCTGTCCGGTTATGTTCGACATAGCGGCTTCCACGCCGTCGCATCTTTCGGTTACCTGTGTCCGCACTTTATTCACTTCTTCCAAAGCAAACTTCTTGGTCTCTTCCATTTTAGTTTTCTGTTGTTCTTGGACCTGAGTAATCTCCTTAGTTATCACTTCCCGGACTTCCAGCACTTCGTTTTCTGTTTGACGACATCTTCTCTGATCTGCTGGTTAACCACCACGACTTCCTGTTCTAACTTCTTTACGATGGATTTCTTCGTCTCTGTTATCTTTTTATTTATCTCCTCCTTGGCTAACTCAATCCTCTCGTCTAGCTTATTCATGTTCTCTTGGTTAACTTCCCTTAGTTCTTCTCTCAGCAGTTGATTGTCCTCTCTCAATTCTTCCAATCTTTCTCCCATCGTCTCTTCCATTTTCCTGTTATTTTCCCTTAATTCTTCCTTTAATTGTTGGTTGTCATTTTCTATTTTCCTACTGGTTTCTTCCATCTTCTCTTCCAAATTCTTATTATTTTCTTCCACTTTCCTTTCCATCTTCTTACTGCTTTCTTCAATCCTCCTATTAGTATTTTCTATCTTCCGGCCCAATTCTTCCTTAGTGGATCGGTTGTCTTCCTTCAGATCTTCTTTCAATTCCTGATTCATTTTCTTACTACTTTCGTCCATCTTCTTGTTAGTGCAATCCAGTTTGTTATTCAAGTCTTCACTCAACTTCTTATTATTTTCTTCCATGCTGGATTTGATATCTTCTTTCAAAGACTGTGCGTCCTTCTTCCTGTTCTGATCCATTGTTTCCATCATTGCTCTGATCATTTCCTGTATGTTACTATCCTTGGTCGGTGAAGGTTTCTCCTTTTCTGGTACACTGACTTCTCCTGTCTGCGTCGTTACTTCAGGTTGTTCCTCTGGTGGTGATGGTTGTTTCGGTTCCACCTGGATTAGTAACACTTCCGGATCCTCCACGGGTGTTGCCTCCTTATCCCCCATGTCAACCTCTTTTTCGGCCTCTGCCGCCCTCTTCTTCGAAGTAGCTCGTCTTTGCATCTTCCTCTGTCTCTATTTATTAATCGCTGCCAGGCTTATCTTATCAAGCCCTCTAAGTTGGACGCCACTTTGTAACAAGACCTCTGTATGCCGGTCGTTACAAAAGATAAAAAGTTGATGGAAAATTTTATAAAAAATAAAATTTTCAAATAATAAATTATTTTGTTTATGTTTACTAATGTGTGTTTATAGGAAATAAATCTGTTTTAAATGTTCTTGTAAAAAAATTTGATAATCAGGCAGGTATTTAATGACTATCGAGCACTTCTTGAAGATTTGAACCAAGTCTGGAGTTAAATAGATTAACTCCAGTTAGCAATCGATTGGTGATTTTTCTTGCTGGTCCAATATCTCACTCAAATAAAATATTTTTTTCTTCTTTAAGTCCCTCAGCCTTAATAAATACTCTTAAATTAACCTGTGAAATAAATAACAGATAAGAAATAATGGAAATATAAAGATTTATTGAACAATTTAAATAAATAATCGATTTTTTATCGATGGAGAGCAATTATCGACTCCGTCTCGGGAATTATCGATAGTGCATACAGAACAAAATTTATGATATATATTATATAAAAGACAGGTTCTTTGAGCGATTAAAATTAATAGTCAGAGAAGGGTGACGAGAAAGTATAACATTAACAATTAAAATAAATACAATAATTATTATTCAATAGTATTTAAATAATTCTGATATGTAATATTTATAAAAGTTGTCGTCAAACCATATGCAGGCTATGACGTCACTGCTGGATGATGAATGCAGGCCGGCTTGAATTAAAAGATGGCCGCTACTATTTCTGGCGTAGTTACTGCAAGATCGACATGTCCAAAAATCACGACAAAATTACCTTTGTGAATGTCTGAAATCTTCCCGCACTGGTGTAATATGTCTGTTAAGTTATTTGGTGTATTCTGAAGAAGTGTTCCGTGTAAACTTGTGTTAATTAGTTTATTTCGTATATGTTCACTCTTGTGGGTTAAGTTTCTGTAAATGTGGTTATGCGTTGTAGAGTGAATTGTGTCAAATATACTGTTTTACTGTATTATATCACTCGTATCATGAAGTTAGGTGTTATTTCTCACTATTGCTGTTAAAAGTTAGGTAAATTTAGCTATGAAAGTGTTCAATTCATCTACCTCTCGTTGCACTGACATTAATAGTAATTAGACGTACCATTTTCTACTCGATTTAAAGAATGTTTTGTCACTCAACTATTCAGCTTGATATTCAACAAAAGACTAATTAACTTGGTCAAAATTTGGCCCAGTTAATCCTTGAAAAAGTGTTGTTAACATATTTCGATTACCCATACACATGATAAAATATTACATTATATATGAAATTTATTTATTTTATTCATCACTTTTATGAATTATGAACCTCATCATTGGTTTAATCATCTCATTCCTTTCAAATTGATATATTATAGTCCATATCTGTAGACATTTTGTGGAAATTAACAAATTTCTTTACTTTTTGGAAATATAGGCTCAAAATTGGATTTCCGTCTTTATACAGATTTCCTCCATTTTAAATAACATTAATACTATTATAATAAATTTTAATTAGTCATATTCCTCTTTCTTTCCTTAAATACCTATAAATTAAACCTTTAAACTGGTTTTTTGTGTTAATCTGTAAATTTGACATTGCTCTTTAAAATTAATTAATTTATATATTTTGAAAATTTACAATATTTTAAGGTATATTTCCTTATTATCATTTTAACTCATAGGATCATTCCCAGTAGTGGTTAACTGATTTACTTTATCTAAATCTGGCTAGTTTACAGGATTTATAAGTGAATTATTCTGGTTTATATCGTTTCTGTGAATTCACCAAATGGCCTAGATTTTAGAATTTTATATTTCTGTCTTTCTCAAATAATTTTAATCTTACTTCCTCCTCTGACTTTACATAGTTACTATTACATGAAAATAAAATGGTTTATAACTTATTGTGAGGTGTAGTATTTAATTAACACTACTGTTATTAAAATAATTAATAATGAACATTATTTAGCAATCTGCACAATTGAACATATTGCTGATATGGTTTGAACATATACTTTTAACTATTTTTGAGTTAACATAGCATACCTATTGAAACATTATTAATGGTATGTAGGCTATTATTTAGCAAACATAATTCATTTTAAAACACATAATATAAATCTTATTTTCTAATAACTCTTACAAATACATTTTACTAACACATTGATTTTGTGGCTGTGAACAAACAGTCTATTTAAACATTTTAAACTTACTAATACTAAATTAATGCCAGTCCTTTCTGGTCTAAACCATTATTATTTATGATCACCTACATCAGTAAACATGACCTCCCATACTCTAGTTATTAGCATTTTTTACAAATGTCTTGTAAACAAAGAGTTACATTAAAATAATAAAATACTGGAAATCTTCCATTTTATTATTTTATTGTGCTGTTTATTATTGGATATTAAAGTTGTTATATAGCATATTGATAAGTCATAGTATCACTAACTTTAAGTTTATTGCATTTCTAAAAAACACTTACACAAATTCACTTTCACTGTTGGTTCTGATATTTTGAGTCTTATTATCTCAGACCAGACCTTTAGTAATCATGGACTGTTAAGACTTGTTTATTTTCTTATCACACAATAGCTTTAGTCGGTTCACTTCTTATAATACTAGACAGCACTTTAGTTTTCTAAATAATTACATTTTAATAGGATTTTGGGTATGTTATACTTTCTTTTGAATCGTTTTTGTGGGTTTGGGGTTGATGGTAGTTAATAATAATAATAGGTTTTACAACGGTGTTTCTTTCATACTATTTCTTCCTCTCCTCCTGTCTTCTTTCTTGTCCTTCTTCTTATCTTCTTTCTTGTCTTCATTCTTGTCCTTCTTCTGGTCTTCATTCTTGTCCTTCTTCTAGTCTTCATTCTTCTGGTCTTCTTGTCTTCCTTCTTTATTCTTGGGTAAACCAAGGTACTTGGTCTATCTCGACTGATGTTTAGTTTGGAGCATCTAATTTATTCACTGATACGGACCTTGTTCTTCTCTACAGGTTTCAGGGTATTGTTTTCTTCCTGATCACAAACTTTATTCTTCCCTCTTCTTGTTTTTGGGGTATTTTGGTATTCAATACTCTTAAACTGAGTCTCTTTCTTCTTGATCTGGTGTTATTTATTTTGTTTACTGCTCCTCGCTTCCTGGGTAAATTACTGATATTATAATATGAGTTGCTTTCAATACTTTCTTTGATATTTAAATAGTGGTTTTTATATAATGTGATGAGGATTTTTATTTTATCGTGGTTCATTCCTTTGATTTCCTTAAATCTCATTCAATATTATTTTAATATATTTGATGTAATTAAACTTTATGATTTCATATAACTTAATAAGTAGTGGATTTTCTGTCACGCTACAATATATATATATATATATTTGAGAAGTAGCTTTAGAATTAAATTATTGTTGAAGAGACAATTTTTTTTTTTAACACTACCGTTTCGTGTTAATTGTATTTTAAACATCTCATAACATGAACGTGTCATAAAGTTGGTTGTGTATAAACCTAGTAATAGTCTAACTACATACGACATCACTGATAATGTTCACATTTTGTTCTTCAAGTATAGAGTACTTTCCAAAGATCTGCATGAAACTATGTCTTTGTAGATATGGATGACACCTTTGTTTACGCAAACCGAAACGCAAAATACGTACCTACTAACGGTAAAACACGGTTTACATTAGTTTAACAAAAATTACCGTTTGACGTTTAAGATCATTGTCATTAACTATGAGCTGTACTACACAGGCATACGGAAAAATGTAGCATGTAGGGGCCTACTACAAAAACAACCAACGATCAACAGCGAAACAGAGGGCCGCTCTTAAGCTCTAGACTGATTGGTAACCACAACAACCTTGACGTTAGCGTGTGTGGAGCTGGTAACTAATTAGAAAGCAAAGAATCAAATATCGGCACCAGAAGCTTGCTATTACAATTTAATGGCTACTATTTAAGGTTGTAAAGTAAGGACACTCTGTTGTAAATTCACTAAACGTGTCTTCATAACAAACGTTTACAGTCTGGGTACTGACAACCCGGCTATAATTATTTAAATGATTTTTTTTTCTGAATGAGATGTACTCGAACAATACTTCTTACATACCGATGTAATAAGCTTTTGTTGTAAACTAATAGCAACCGAAATAGAGTAATGAAAGATTCGTGGTAGTACTTGTTGTTGGATAAGATACTAGTTTCAAATTCAGGACCAAATTAAAAATTCCTTTTCACAGATGAATTTCACAAAACGATAGTAAGATTAACTTGACATTTCAAAGGAACCTAAAAGGAGTTTAGCACCTCCGGTGTTGGAACCTACCCTTGTCAGTTGCGGAGAAAACAAGTGGTTTACTTGCCACAAGACACAACCACTCTTTGCCACGTTTATCGTACCTTATTTACATACACTTTACTTTATATAATATGTATGCATTATATAATGTTTATCACTGTGCTTCCCGTAATTAGGGTAACTAGCGTTTGCAATGGTCTTGTTTCAAAAATAATCACTCTATTTATATAATAAAAATATGTAATTTCTTAAACAATCGTTATTTTCTTAACCAGATGTATAGACACACAAGAACACACACACACACACACACACACATGTAACATTAATTGAAGTCGAAATGAAACTAGGATATTACCAGTATTAAATTTAAGATGGCTATTTCAGTTATACTGCTTTAGTGAAGTAAGGCATTTAACATTTATAGTTAACATTTTGTTATCAACAGAATTTATAGGCAACATAGGTAATTTTTAATTACAGGCAATGAATGTCACTTAACAAAACCAGTGCATTAAAAATCAAATTATATGGCCTATGTAATGAAAAAAAGGAGAAATGCCTATAACATAGAAATTATACTCACGGTAATTGAAGTAGCTTATTTCTTAAATAAAGCCAACAACAACGACCTAAAGAGAAAATACCAAAGGATATATAAAAGGACACTGCGAATGTGACTCATTCATACACTTGTTGAGGAAATTTAATTTTTGTAATTATGAAAGGTTTATAAGGGATAATGATAATTTTTTATCACTACACTTTATACGTTAATATTCATCTACGTTGACTAATTTCAACCTGGAAGGGTAGTATTTATTTACAAATCTAATTTTCTAGAGAGAAAAGTCATTGGGATTGAGTGTTAATCAGTACATGTAATAAACAAAACCTTCAGACCACGTTACTAAGTACGAGTTTCTTAGTTCTAAGAGAAAAACACATATCTCTCTCTCTAATCTGAAGTTGTTGTTTTTACCTCAAGAACAGTGAAGTCTTTAACTAATTTTTACTTGCTTCTAAATAACTCTTGATACTTCAATGCGAAGACTCTTTAACGCTTTTCATCTTTATAATGTACACAAATAACATGTGTTATTTAAACAAATAAATATAAAAACATCTTTATATAAATAACATGTGTTATCAGCGTTTCAAAATGATATTTTTTCAGTGTGTATTCATGCCTGCTGAGCAATTTTTTTATACAAAATTTACCACGTTACTAAAGAGCAACCAAGTTTAGATTAGGACTACATGTTACTAACTGTGTGACGTTAAATAATAAAAATTGGTTAACGATTCTATAACCATGGCTGCCATTACATTTACATACATACATTTACATGATTTTAACATGTTCGATGAATAAGTGTTTTCTAAAAACAGGAATAAATATGTCTTATTGTACAACAGACGGAGAAAATCTTATTCAAGCCACCGTTTTCTGTAAATCGATATCTGCAGGTTCTAATCATCAGGCTTAATGGAACTATGAATCCTCTATTTAGGCTTCAGACCTTCTAAGTACAAGAAATCAGACGTTAAACCAAAAACTATACTATGTACCATGTAAATATATAATTTACATACTAATATAATAGAAAAACAACCCTACCGTTAGAAAAAAACCAACTATAACATAAATGTAATACTTTTAAGTAGAATATGGCATGTTCATTTTATTCTACAATTAGTGTACGGTGCTAGCAAACAGTAAAACGTTTTGACACAAGGAAATTTAATTTATTCGACATAAATTTGTCAAACTAAGTTAATTAATATATAACTAATAAGACGTAGAGAATGAAATATCAAATATTCACTCCACACTAGTACTCTAAGTAACGTGAGGAAAGTTAATAATGCACGTGCTAACAAATCGGGCTGTCACTCGAAACCGCAAACTCACAGCATCAGGCAGGTATATAAACACATAAGGGTGGAAAATTCAATTTTTGAGACAACAGGTTGTAAAGAACAAATTTTCCTAGTTATGTTGCGTATATTTCATCACTTTCTTGCGATCCAGTGAATTTCGTCGATTGAGAATTTAGGTGCATACGTATGATAAATGTTAAAGACTACGAAGTAAAGGAAATTGTTAAACGAGTAGATGTAATCAACACGTACTGTATGAAAACTTGATATATTTTGTTTTCCATTGACCGGAATCATGAGACAGCAAATGCACACTGCTGAATGTGCATGTACTCACAGTAACATGGAACCCAGAGAGATAAAATAAGTAACCTGTTGTTAGGCCCACCCCCGTAGCAGAGTTCTATTTATAAATTTAGTCATAACAATATTTCAATGGGTTTTGAAAAGTCACTTTTGAATCTAATGCCAGACTGTTAAATTCAAAATAGTTTATTCAAAACGGGTGTTACAATATTATAAAAATTATTCTGGAAAAGCCGTATGCTCAACTTGAATATCAAAGTTTTAAATACTCTTTCTCATTAGTTTTCTGAAGTTAGTAAATACTCATGTAATATTTCAAAAATTATTAATGATTCATTGTAATTCAATGTGACGGATTCAAGAAAACCTAATGTATTAACAAGTTTAATAAAATTTTGAAATATCTCTCTAATATTTTAACTGATAACTAAAATATTTTATAATTTTCTTTTTAAAAAATTTACTTAACCTTATTACAAAGTTCCCCTATAATAGAGGTAAGATTAAACAACAAGTACAAATAGGAATTATTAAGTAATGTCTTTAGGAGTAATAGTAATGAGTCCTTAAATTAGTAGTGAACGTCGATCAACAAATTTTGTCGTTGCAAACTTATCGTCGATCAATGTGCAACACATTCACTAAATTAATTGATCTTGTTGAGTTTGATTTTGTTGTATTGTCCGTACATAGGTCCTGATGACGATAATAAATATTGTCGAAACGTCCGCACAAATAATGTAAAATATGTGTTACATTTACTGACCGATCCTCGATAAACATTCTATAGTTAAGGTTTAGAAGTAATAATCGCAGACGTAATTTTTACACATACTGTACATCGTTAATATCGTGGACAGAATGAAACGTGACAGGAATGTTAACCACTGTTTTGGCAGGCGCGTAGATTGGCGCTAACCAATATTCTGAAAAGTCAATATTGACAAAAGCAAGACTTATGTACATTGTGTCGTTGACTTATCTGAGGAGCACAGGATAAAATATTTACTTTCAATTGTAATTTCATATACAGAATATGCACTAAAGTTAAATCTTATTTAGAGTAAAACAATGTATGTGTATACCAATAAAAATTATTGATATACGTACTTTCATGAGTATAAATTGTATACAAACTTATAAACATAAATTACTAACAAATAACTTATGTCTACTCCAGAAATCTATGTGCACACATTACAATGCAAGACTACTAAAAGCATACGTACATGTATATCGCTAGCCACTAACAAACAACAAATTCAATAACAAATTTGATATATTTCTTTGCTTCAAATATAAATACAAGTGTGAAGTGTAAAGTAAATACTAAAAGCAGATGGCGTACATTAGTAGGAGGTAAAATTGTTATACTTTGAGATGTGCAAAATTTGTTTACTTCTTATTTACAGGAACAAACAGAAAGATTCAAGGTACCATTAACATGTTTGAAATTAAATGTCGGTGACAACAAAACATTTTAAGAAATTTGAAATAGCGTTCAAAATTAAAAATATGTGTATCAACGCATAGTTTAGGCCTAAAATTATTCACCACTATGATACACATCGCTTTGCTTCATCGTTTGACTCTCATTTCACGGGCTTTAGACGCGCGCGCGAGAAGTTTTTATTGCTGTAAATTCAACATATCATTTTATGAATCAAACATGTTAGAAGTTCTTTACATAAAATATAACCCCTATTATCAGTAATTTTTTTTCTGCTTTTTCACATCACGGAGTAGGCACATTGCCTGTTAAGTCTCCACAGTATATCTCGCCATCTTGCTCTTGGTCATATTCGCTCATATATCAACATTTACTTTAAACATAAAATTAGAAACGAGTGCAGCTCCGAGTATGGTTTTACATAACATTAGTTAAATAGAAATTTTATCTTTTAGTATCCAAACGGAATTATACTGTGTGTAAGTGTACAAAGTTACATACAGAAATTTACAAAAATATGATTGTTATTAACTTATTAAATACATTTTATAGGCTTATAATTAGACACAACATGTTGGAACAACGTTTTCTGGACTGAACTGAATCAGACATCTTAATTTAATTTCTTCTGGTCTCTAGAAACATCTTGTTTAGATATTTTAGCGAACAGCTTCTTCATCATGGATATTATGTTTTTATTGGTTTCAGCTTCTAATTTATGTTTTGGAATGTTTATTACTTCTTTATTGCGAATAATATTAATTACTGCATAACATAGCCTAATATGTATATAATGAAATAGGCCTACTACTACTACTACTACTACTACTACTACTACTACTACTACCACTACTACTTCTACTACTGCTGCTGCTACTACTACTACTACTACTACTACTTCTACTACTGCTACTACTACTACCACCACCACCACCACCACCACTACTACTACTACTACTACTACTACTACTACTACTTATTATTATTATTATAAAGATTGTTTCATATTTATTTTATTTATATGTCTGAAATTGTATTACCATTCCAATGGTATATTATATTTTATATTCATATTTATATTTTATTTATTACCGATGTCTGAAATTGTCCTAAAATTAGATATTATGATCTTCCATTGTAATAGGCGTAACAGCAGCTATTCCACGGTCGCGGATATTGTGTACATGTTAAGCACTAATTAACAAGCAAAGAAAGAACGAGAGAGACAATCTCAGCAACGCCTTCAGTAATAGGATTAGGTGACGGAATCCCATCAATGCCAACCGCTCTTCTCACCTTCAGACCTTTTACCGCTTATAGCACATCAGTAGTAGAGATGATGGTGCTCCTGACAACATTTAATACATGATAATCAGCTAATCAATGTTCACATTGACGTCATTCTGCTTAGGCTTCTGATACACCGAGGCAAAGTATTTCATTTTGATACAAAGAACTGAAGGATCCGATATCACAGGACCATCAACCTCCACAACAGGTAAGTTTTTCGAATGTTTTCTGTGTCCATTAATGTTTTCCAGAAGTTGGTAGGCTTCGACCGCAAATACCATCAACTTTCTGGGTTCTCAATTTTCTTCTCAGGTAGGAGAAGAGAAGATAATCTTTTTCTTTACCAGACTTCTCACGCCGTCTATGAGCATTCTTCTTCTTTTTTAAGCAGATAACCACTTTGGGAAATTCGTTGGTTTCTTCCTTATCACTGGAATGTTATTTATCACAGCTTCAGTAACTGTAGCATTAAAATATTTTGGTGAAGTCTTAATGTTGTTGCTCAGGAGGACGTACCCTCGCACCCGTGAAACTCCTTCAGCTGTAGACAAACAATTTCGTTAATAATAAAAAAATAATAACATTTTAATAATAATAATAATAATTTTGGACCCTCCATAAATCCAACCCTACGCCCGGGCCTACAATACTTTGGCCTCGTAGTAGTAGTAGTTACTCTTTAAATGGCTAACTGGAGTCTGGTAAGTAAGTTTCAGAAGGCTGTGTGTACCTCTTGAAAACACACCGTAACCCACGGTGGAACCGATCGTGCCAATGAATGGATAGTTCTATGCTAGTGAGTCGCAAACTATGACCTCAGGGCAGCACGACGTAACGTGTTCCATTTAGTCCCAGCCCTGGTACTTCTAAGAACTGGACAGGTTTTCAAAATAATTCTAGGGTTGGGGGATCCCTTAAAAACTCTTGTACAGGAAAAACCCTCCTTGGATATTTGAGAGAAAGTTACATTACTTCTAGGTTGACACACCAAGAACTTTTTAATATTAGGAGATTTGAGTCTTTCAGGTGTGATGTGACACCGAACATCGGAGCTAGAGGACGTGTTGCCATATATCTTAGCAACATACATCCTGCCAGACGTATCAGGTGTGATGTGACACCGAACATCGGAGCTAGGGGAAATGTTGCCATATATCTTAGCAACATACATCCTGCCAGACGTATCAGGTGTGATGTGACACCGAACATCGGAGCTAGGGGAAGTGTTGCCATATATCTTAGCAACATACATCCTGCCAGACGTATCAGGTGTGATGTGACACCGAACATCGGAGCTAGAGGACGTGTTGCCATATATCTTAGCAACATACATCCTGCCAGACGTATCAGGTGTGATGTGACACCGAACATCGGAGCTAGAGGACGTGTTGCCATATATCTTAGCAACATACATCCTGCCAGACGTATCAGGTGTGATGTGACACCGAACATCGGAGCTAGAGGACGTGTTGCCATATATCTTAGCAACATACATCCTGCCAGACGTATCAGGTGTGATGTGACACCGAACATCGGAGCTAGGGGAAGTGTTGCCATATACCTTAGCAACATACATCCTGCCAGACGTATCAGGTGTGATGTGACACCGAACATCGGAGCTAGGGGAAGTGTTGCCATATACCTTAGCAACATACATCCTGCCAGACGTATCAGGTGTGATGTGACACCGAACATCGGAGCTAGGGGAAGTGTTGCCATATACCTTAGCAACATACATCCTGCCAGACGTATCAGGTGTGATGTGACACCGAACATCGGAGCTAGAGGACGTGTTGCCATATATCTTAGCAACATACATCCTGCCAGACGTATCAGGTGTGATGTGACACCGAACATCGGAGCTAGGGGAAGTGTTGCCATATACCTTAGCAACATACATCCTGCCAGACGTATTACGGTTGTTACGCCACTACAAGCAGTAATAATTAGTTTATTACAGCTACTGAATTTGACGAACTGCTGCCTATTCTTATTACAATCTCAGTAGGGAGCAGAAGATCTGCAGGATCTGGTTGAGCAACAACCATCTTCATTACTCCTTATTTCGGACTTCAACGCCCACATTCCCAATTAGCGTTGTCATAGAAAGAACAGCGCTGGATTAAGAAATGAAGAGCTATTGCTTAACAATGCGCTTGTTTTTTTAAACACAGGCGAGAGCACAAATTTTAACGTTGGAAATGATAATTTTTCGGCTATCACTCTTTCCATCTCGAGTATTACTCCACGTCTATCGTGGTGTTTGTTCCCAGACCTTTACGGGGGCGACCACTTCCCTGTGCTGATGACAAGCGGACATCAAAGAGTGTTATACGCACGCCGAAAAGATGGCCCGTGTACCGTGCTGATTGGACAGGTTCCAGACTGCTTGCACACCTACAGATTTCAGTGGAAGTGTAGAAGACGACACACAATTTTTGAGCTGCTATCACCTCAGCAGCTACGGAGCATATCACGGACCGGTGGTCGTTCATCCAGGCCACCAATATCGTGGTGGAGCAAGGGTGTGAACGTCGCAATAAGAGAGAAACAACGAACCCTAAACAGGTAGAAACTAGCGTCGATCAAAAATAATCGCATCGCTTTTAAGCGATTTCGTGCCACCTCTCGTAGAAAATCTTCTCTGCAAAACGATCTATCTAGTAAAACTACGTCACACCCATAACAAGATCGACCTCGGGGACATAATTATTTAAGAAATTGGAAGCAGTCGCTGGCGTATGAATGTTTAAGCTGAACACACGTATATAGCACGATGATGAATTGATTTACAACCCCGATGAAATTGCTGACACCTTGGCTGCGAGATATGCCGAGGTCAGTAGTACAAAACGTTTCCTCTCTATTCCCTCGCAAGGAAACGTGAAGTCGAACACAACTTTGACGTCGAACACTGAAGGGTTCAGGACCTACAACGTGCCTTCCACTATCAGAGAATCGCAATCCACTGTCCGCACTGCCGGCGACACAGCAGTGGGACTGAACTATCTTTATTACAGCATTATTCATCACTGCTGTATATAGCTCTAGCTACACTACTGGAATTCTACGGACGGAAGAGGACTACCCAAAATGATAGAAAGAAGCGATTGTCATCCCACTTCTTAAGACCGAATAGAATACTGTATTTGAGATGCTGTCTAGGAATATTATTGGAGAAGATAGTAAAAAGCTACCATACCTGGCTTTCAATCTGCCATAGAAAATACGGCCTTCTGAGCACACACCAGTGTGGCTACCGGAGACACCATTCTACTATTGATAAACTTGTTTATCTGGAAAAAGGAGTTCACAATAATTTTATCGAAGGCAAACACAAGTTTGCAGTATTGCAGTAACGTTCGACAAAACGTACCGATTTAACATTATGTAACAACTACATGATTCGCGATTCAGCGGTAACCTGTCCAAATAAATTCCCAATTAGTTGGCCCCTCAAGAGCTAGAAAATGAAGTAGCCTACTTCAAGAATCTCCGATGAGGGGCTCGGTTTTTACTATCACCATCAACGGGATATTTGATCGAAAGTAAAAGTCGTTTGGGGAGTGCTTGTATGCTAACAATCTTGCGCTGTTCTACTGCGCAAAGCAACGGCGATGATCAAGAAAAAAGTGCAAGGCGCTATAGACACGTCGATAGAAAATGCTAACAACATATGCTTTCCTTTCCCGCCAACAAAGACGACCTGTGTCCACTTTTGTCAAAAGCAAATTAAGCAAAGGAGGGCTTCGGACTCTACGTTAATCATAAACGGTGTTCGGCTACTTAATTGGTCCGTAGTAAAATTCCTGGGCCTAACTTTCGACACACAGCTAACATGAAATGCATAGCCTATGTGGGCGATCTGGCTGCGAGGTGCAAATCCTCGTTAAACGCAATCAGGTGAATATCCGTATGACCTGGGGAGCAGATAGAGACGTTTTATCTGTATGCCGTGCTGGTGTTATCCAAATTGGATTACTGATGTCGGTGTACTCTTCAGCTAGGAGGCCGTGCTTGAAAAAGCTGGATCTCGTTCACAACGGAGGACTGCGCTACACCACAGGTACGTTCCACACTATCCCTTCGCAAAGCTTATATTGTGAAGCAAGAATGACGTCCTTAGATCTGCGATGTTAACTTTTGTTGCAGAGATATGTGGTAAAAATATTAGCACTATCAAGTCACAGAAACCACACATTGCTTCCGAACTACTTGCTACAAAATGTGGACACCGTTCTACGTCCACCGGACCAGCTGGCATCCGTGCGATCGAAATAGCCCAATGCCACAACATCCAGGCTTGTATGGTCCAAGCGTATGCTCCGTGCTGAGTGCTCTCCTGGCTGCTTCGCAAACCAAATTGCCGGCTGGATGTTACCAGTAGAAGAAAGAAATCGTATGTCACCTGAAGAAATCGTGCCACCCAACTCAACTGAAACTCCTGTTTAAATCAGTCCTGGAGGAATATGTCAAGGAGGTACACTGATGGGTCGATGGTGATTAGCGGACGTGGTATTGCGTTTGTTATCAAGAACACCTCCCACTCCTGGACTCTGCTCAAGGCGGCAAGTGTTTATACCGCCTAACTGTATGCGTTGTGGTAAGCTCTTCTGCCATATTCCAGATGTCCTCCCATGGCTTTAACGATACGATCCTGTAAAATCTGCGATCTAATATCATAATATCTTCTTGGAAAGATATCTTACGTTGCTGTCAATTGTCGCAGATGAACGACATCGCGGCTAACATCGTCCGGAGCTCCCGGGCAGTACAGGCACGCTGGTGCTTGCTCTTTCCAACTTTCTTCAGGTAAAACCGAAAATACTCGTGTGCAGTTAGAAATTGGTTGAGATGATAGTCGATCTCCCCATCCTTCCTCTCCACCCACTGCTGCACCTGCTTGATAAGCCTTCTCATCTAGCGAGCTGGCTCTTCTTACTCCCAAGCTCTTTGCCAGCTCTCTATCATTTGGCTTCGTGGCTCTCGGTGTGGAGCTTCACCACCTACCTCCTTTTCCTCTAAAAGACGATGTCTCTTTCCTTCGCGAGAAAGTCCATCGACATCACTCCGGCAACGACTAAGACAGCCGGCGACGAAAATATAATAATAATAATCATAATAACAATAATAAAATTAATGTTGTCATATTGGCGTTCTTGGGAGTTGCGGCGAATGAATCGGTTACTAAGGGTCCATGTCGATACCAACGTTAAAAAGCGTATGAAGATGGTTCAGTGTTGCCGAAATATAGAATGTAGTGCAGTAGATTAAAAAGTGCTAACTGTTGAGAAAAGTGCCACATCCATTCAAGTACTGAATATTAAATGAAATATTTTTTCACCAGCAGACGATGCTTTCAATTTTTTTCCAGATAGTTCTCTAATTTTCACAATACAGAAAATATTTTGATATTATTCACATAAAGAAAAAATTAACAGTAGGTATTGTTAAAACAAAAAACATTTTCAGCTTCTCACATTAAATTTTTACTTTAATAGCCAGACTTTAAATCTTACTTTGGGTCAAGTAAAAGTACTTTAATATTGGTAACGTTTGTGTTGAAAAAGAATTGAGGTATTAAAATCCAGAAATGTCATTAACGTCATAGAACTTATGAACGATCAATAACATGGACGTAACACAAAATTATTTTGTCAGTAAACCTAACGGTAATGAATCACACACATTGAATAAACTAGAATAAATATTTATATTTGTATTTGTTTTTGCTAACTACGAGTATTTAATATAGTGGTGTGTGTTTCAGTCAGCTTTTCACCTTGCTGTTAATGTTTGTTGTATGGCCTCATCACAGTTTAACAGCGTACTTCACTGTACATCAGGCATTTCTGCTGGAACTTAATACAGACGCGTGTGTAGCGTTAGTTTTGTTGTTTGTAGGCGTATTTATCTGGCTACAGAAATTTGTTCAGGATTACTTTAGCAAGTATACAAATAGTTTAAACGATTAACTTTGGGTTAGAATTATTAATTGGTTATGATGTATACCACTGCAGTGACAACATTTTTTAAATCAGTGCAGTATCATACCTTCAGTATTTTAAGACATATCTCTGTATATTTTAAATTCGTAATTATTAATGTTTAAGCTTAAAAATAAGTGATACCTTTAAAATTTTTAGTTTTACATTTCACTAATTTGCAATACAAGGAATGTACAATATTTTAAGTGATGTAAATGAGGTTTAGTTGTCTCAGTGCGTGCTGGGAGGACGTAAAAGGCATTACTCATTGTTTTAGAATGCACAGTATACATTGCTTACGGAAACAAACAGTAAAGGCGAGAAGGAAGTCTATTGTCGGTTTAGTTTGCATCAAAGGAAGCCACGGTTTACACAATTCAGAGGGTGCTTTCAATTGTTTTACTATATTTAGTCAACCATTTATTCATTAGTTTGGGCACATTTGCTAGTTTACTAAGGATTATATCCACTAGTCTTTAGCATATGTACACTCAGTTTTGTAAAATTTTATAAATGAAGAACGGTGATACATGTTTTTCTATTCTGTATATTAAACATGAACGTACACGTAGAAAAATTATATTCATTCAGAATAAGAATGTATTGTTGAGAAGGGAATACGAGTATACATAAAAGTACTCTATGCACTATAGTCTACATGAGCACATATTTTCTAGTGTACCAGTACATGTCCTACCCTACAATACATGTTCCCATAAGGCAAGAACGAGCTCTCTCTCGCTCTCTCTCTCTCTCACACACACACACACACACACACACACACACACACACACACACACACACACACACACACACACACACTATGAAACAGATGCTACACTACGATCTCTCGCGCGAGCATGTGCTTTGTTGTGTGTGTGTGTGTGTGTGTGTGTGTGTGTGTGTGTGTGTGTGTGTGTGTGTGTGTGTGTGTGTGTGTGTGTGTGTGTGTACGTGAGTGGGCGCGCGTATTGAACGTCTAATACATTTACGTGCTCAAGCAGATCGTGGGAACTGAGCTTACATGAGTTACGTCCAAGCATTTTGTCACATAGAAAACAAGTTACAAGAGGAGAAAGTATTGTGAAATATGTATAATACAATAATGTCTAGCATTGCCTATTAGATGCAGTTTAAGAGAAATAAAAGGATATACATGTAGACTATAGAGGAAACCTACTAATAGTAGATAATTTTTTAAGTGTACCGTATCAATGGAAGTGTACTGGGAAAACTCGAGTGAAAGGAATGGGAATAGCAATGGAAAATAAAACGAGCCGAACGGTCTGCAGGACAAAATGCAGAAGGAGATGCAAAAAAGAGCAGTACACGTTCTTAAGTTATCTAAAAAAAGAGTAGTCTACGCATTGTTCCTTTTTAGTGAAAAAAAAATTTGCCCTTTCTTAAAAGTGTATATGAATAAAGTATAATCATCAAAATAATGGGTAATAAAATAATATGATTGCAATTAAGATTTCAATACTTATTTTATATTACCTGACTGGGAAGGAATAATAAATCGATTAAGTTAAACTAATCACATTATAATATTTGTATTTTAAAATTCATAGTGAAGAAGAATGTACCCCCATGGAAGTAGGCCTATTAAAATATAGTTTTTACGCTCAATTAAATTTTTAAGTTTTCTAGCAATCATTTTTTTAAATTTTTTCGTTAACTATTTTTATAATGTTTACAAGTATAAATTTTTAAATTATTTACTTTCAATTTATATCTTTTTTTTTATTTCATTTGTTATAAATAAACTTTTCACCGTAATCTGATTTTGTCGGTAGCTTGTCCTCCCCCCCCGCACACACCATCAGAACCTCTGTGGTCCTCCGAAGATTTTTCTATGTGTCCTACTTGCGCGTGGCGCCTAACCGAATCCATATAACCCACATTGAAATTAACACTAATTGGAAGCAACAGAATGGTTTCCTAAGTTTGGGTGTACGCCTATATAGACTGTGTGCCAGTCTTGTCAGAGACGGATTAAACAGTCTTGATCTCGTCGATTATTGTCAGAACAGGTTTGGCGTCACTTTTAATAATTTGGAAACTGTTCGTGTTTACCAGCAGTTTCCACTGTTATTAAAATCTTTACTTCATCTGATTGGCTGTAGCTAATTTATAACGTTTGATTTTTATTATGCTATAGCTATTGTATTAAAAGATTAACCAAAATTATGATTAAATTATCTATTATTTAATTCATACACAAATTTGCAGAGCCGCGAGGAAACGGGTGCAAACACATATGCATTGCCCGTTCAGATCTCGTTTTTCAGCTCAGTGCTTACTTTTGTACATTTAACGTAAAACATTATGCTTTCCCGGGTGCCAAATGTTTCCCACACTCATTACGGAAGAATAACAAGGGTTATTATGTTTGATATAGGCCCTGACTATAATAAAATTTACAATAGGTAACTATCTAAAATCCGGAAACGAAGCAGTTGCCATTAAAGTGTTACTAGTTACACCGGTTCAACATGTTTATGTGCATATTGATTTCCTGTGTTTATGTCTCACATTACGTGCTGCATGTCAGTCTGTCCATAGTAGTACAGAGCTAGGTACGGCGCAAGACTATGCGCATGGTCGTAATTCCACAGACAAGAGGTTGTTCTCAGTTCACGCGCGGTATCCTGTGCGTCAAGTCGCAGTACTTACTTCCTTATGAGAACTGGCGTCTACGTATTCAAATACACTTGAAGTTCAGAAAAAATATATTTTTATTTCTCACTTTAGTTACATTATATTTAATGTAAGTATTTAAAAATTTTAATTTCCATAACACTATAATGTATATACCTTATTTAGATAAACAGTTTAAAGCGGTTGTAACCTTAGACTAATTAGCAGTGTGAAAGTAAATAAACATCTCTAAAACTGTAACACTTATAAATAATTTTATTTTAATTAATAATTACAAAATATATGAAACTTTTCAATCCTGAAAACAAGTTAATAGATAATTTTTCTTTACTGTATTCAGTCATATATTTTTAAAATTACAAAATGTTTGCAATTTAGCTTACATTAAGTAACGCTATCTCTAAGCCATCACTATCGACAGTATCTGAGACGAACACTTAATATACAAAAATTGATGTTTGTGCATTATGAAAATTATTGAGCTGTTAGGTATTTTAAGAATACGCATATAAGTAAACATATTGTGAATTTACTCTTCACAAATTCTCAAAGTAATGTACATTTGTTATTATTTTACAAAATCAAATTATGATATTTTATTTTCTCGCTGTCTTCACATAATTCATAGATGACTGAAGTTTTAAATTTAAATTGAAAGCATGTGTGAATCTTTATAAATCTAGTTTTTCAAATTGCGCGATATTTATGACTTTAAGTTAATGTTAGTGTATTCGTTTGAAACTATTCTTTATTTAACGAATTGATGTTTGTGCATTATGAAAATTATTGAGCTGTTAGGTATTTTAAGAATACGCATATAAGTAAACATATAGGTTGAACGTTGACTTTCTTGACCTATACAAAATATCTGCATGTATTCCCTGAGTAACTTTTCTTGTTAACATTTATTGTTCATGTGACATTGTAAAAAAACAGATATACATATAATATGTAGAGCTACTACATGTATTGTAAGACACGTTATTTCATTCAGGGAAGCAACAACAAAAATGTTTTCTTTATGCTTACTGTTTGGAGAATTAAACATTTTCAGTACTTGGTTCAGTTTTTGAATCAAATTTTAGTTTTAATGTAGCATATATGTTTTTATATGAAACATACTTTAATTGACCTAAAAATATAATTGAAAATGTATATCGATTTTTAATTATACTTAAAAATACAATTTTAATATAAATATACATGCCAACTCCATACTGCGATGGATTACATAACACACAATTTACTGAAATATGTTTTGAATAATTTGTGTTGTAATGATCATTAGGAAAACAACAGATATGTTAATGAAATACTTTTTATGTTTACCTAATTGTGATAATGTTTTTTCACCAAAACGGTAAATAATATGTAAACGTACCTGGACTGTTACTTGCTTTGACCCTGCGTTTAAGTATAGAATATTAGTAGTAACAGATCTTACAGAATTAACAGCTTATAGTTGTGTTTAAGAATTTTCAATAAATTAATTAAAACAATAGTACTTATTGCAGTAAAAACGGCAAGTAATATTTTAGGGTATGTGCAAAATAAAATATACTCAAAAAGTCATCAATATTTAATACAAAGGCTTTTAAATAGAAATAAGAGGAAATTAATAAAAATAACCATTAAATGTACACAGTAAAGTGCACCGTATCATTCCGTACTTCATGATTCCGTTTATTTTAAAGACAAAACTTTTATTAGAGGATTAACAAAGACTAATTATAAGTAAGAAGTTATGTTTAATCTTCTCTGCGATTGGGCTTATGATGCGAAACAACCCATGAAAACACTTTTATTTTTATTAATGCATACATAGGCCTATATGGGTACTGTTTGACAATACTACTGTTTAATTTTAAGTAAGCACAGAAGCATAAAACGATTATGACCATAGCTGTAGGCTAAAAATTTTGTTATTTTCAGGTAGCAAAATTAACTAAGGCAAGATTATATTAGCAAAATTAATTAGCAAGATTATATGTAAACTAAACAAATCTAACGTAATTACTAAAAGATAATTTCCTAATAATACTATTTAATAACTATCATCTGCAAATTGTAATACCCTCCATTTAATCTTAATAATATGGAATAATAACAAAGTTACCTTTCCTATTTTTAAAGTAGAGTTACTTAGAGTTTAATTGGGGTCATACGTAAGTCTTTGTAAATTAATGTTACCCTTAACTATATCCACTCAAACATGTAAACGTTTGAATGTTTACAGACTTGTTACTGTTGTAATTACAGAATATTAGTATCGTTAGATGAATAACACGTTGGGTTGTAATTTATGTACACAATAATTCGGATGTGTACATGCGCGTCTATTTTCAAACGTATGTATTGCATATAGGCGTTCATAGATATTTAATTGTTTGCAATTAGTAATTATTTGTTCGGAATCCTAAAAATTTAGTTTAAAGGCTAGTGTATTTACTAATGTAAATACTATTTCTATCATTGCATAGATGTAGTTGATAATAGTATATTGTTACTGGCAGTTACAAGATTCGCAAAAGTCTAAATCTGGCGTACACTGATGTTAACCAGTAATTTAAGGTGTTAATAATACCTTTTAAATTATTGAAGTGTGTAAGGGAACAGTTAGATTTGACTAGTGTAGCTGATATTCAAGTATCGGGTGTGTCGATAAAATAATAATGGAATTAAAAAATGATATTAACTAAAAAATACGAACGTTAGATTACATTAGTTAATTTAGTGTTTTGGCTAGATATTTTTAAAAAACTATAGTTTGGAATGTTGGATGTGTACCTAATGAGTTTGATAAAGGTAGTTGTAAAATAAATATTATTAATAATTCGTTTGCAAGTAGGGCCGATACAATATTCCAAAATAAACGATATATAAAAATATACAAAATGTGTTTTGGTTAGCCAAGAATTTCTTTTCCATATGTAAAAGAAACATTAATTCCCAAATGTAGTTTTTTATGTAAATGTAGAAATATTGTTTGTTACTGCCGGGGACCAATATTGTCAACAATGTATGCTAACAATCGTGCCTCTATAGTGATATACTAATACAATTGCTGCCAATTACTAGACAGTAAAATTTACATATAGGTCTACCAATAAAATCTGTTCAGTCCTATGTGATCTCTGCATTCAGTTAATGGGAAGCATAAATGTAATTTAATTATCGTTACGGCATATAAATATTTATAGTTTATGTATACAGGGCGTTTATATTACCTAAACAGTTTAACATGTTTAATTCACTGTGATGAATGTGAAGTGAAGTATAATGATAATAAAATGATAATAAAAAGCAGAAAACATGTATTAAAGAGTGGGTGAAGAATTTTATCTAAGAAAAAAATTTGAAAACTATTTTTTCAAATTCCAGTCAATTACGTAATCACCATTATCATCATCATCATCTTCAAGGATTAAACCTAGGATTGTTTGTTCCAGTCTCAGACAAGAAAAGTCTAGAGCTGGTCACTCCAGCGCTTCTTCGGACATCCCACACCTCTCCGTCCCTTCGGCTTATAGTTGCATAGTTGTTTGGCAAACATTCCCAAATCTTTGTCCATTCGGCAAAGATGTTCCCAACAATTCAGCCGATACTGGGCAAACCTGTCAGCCATTACGTAATATTTGCAGAATTATCTCTCATTCTAATCGCCCAAAATGGGTCCCGTTTTGACTGATCTGAGGGTAAAGTACTACTTGAAATACCTTATAATTGGTCATTTAAATTATTGGATCAACTTTGTTGGAGAACGCGTTTTCTTATATTGTGTAATAGTAATTACTGAAATTCAGTCCTAATTGAATAAGCAACAAATGGCAGATTTACCCGTAAAATAAATGCGTTGTGATTGTCAAAAAAATTATGTTTTCTTTTCTTTAAAATTATTTTCCGGTGGCTCAACATTATGGGTGAACCGCCTACAGCTGAAAAAAGTCTATTTTATTATTATTGACGTTTCGGTCCGTCATATTCCAGGGTTGTCTGATAATGAGGCAACGTGTGGCAGTTGATGTATCCAGTTGCCTTCGTTTTAGTGATAATTCTGATATTTCTGAATTTAGATTGTGGTTTATCGGAACGTTAATGGTAATAAGAAAAATTGTTGGTTTCTCTTAGACCTAACAGTTTAAGCAAACGTTTATTCTCCTAGTCGTTGTTGTTCTTCTTCTTTATTTCTAGGTCTAGGTTATATATACCTGTTGTAGCACCCATCTCATCGTTGGACGACCCACGTTCTGCTAATGGCTTTATATTTCAGGCCTCTGTTAGCAATCAAACCTCGGTATCTCCTTTGCAAATTATTATGACACCATTTGAATCAAAACTTATGCATAAAATTTTTTTACTGTACGTAATTTGCTATTTACTATTCCGATTTTCCATATTACAGAATGAGTACATACTCCTTAGAACTATGCACTTTTCATAAAATTTCTTATACGCTCTATTATAATATCTATAACATCATAGATTCTATATTAATGTGATATGATAACGGTGAAACGTACTTGGAGGAAAAGTATAATCCTAATAAAATTTTATGGAAAGAATTTTTTATAGTTATGATTTTATGAAAATTTTGACAAACTTTCTTTAGTTAGACAGTTATAAAAAAACATAATTTACGAAAACATTTTCTTCCTATTTTTATAATATGTTTTCCTTATTAAAAAACAGGCATTTCTAAAAAATATTTTTTAAATAATTCTTATGATATAATTTGTATTTAAATATTACTTAGAAATATTGATAAAATTTGAACTATAACTATTGCCGAATAATTTTATATTCTCTGAATTTTATGAAACATGAATAACATACTCTACATCATGTTTCGGCTAGTTCTATACACACACTGTACGAATTTGCTAATTATGCCGATGAACTCGCACAACCTATGTTAATGTCTCTTTTTCATTAAATAATACTAAAACTGATTGGAAAATGATTTGAAAAATGATTTTAATTCTAATTTTCTGCTACTTTATACTTAATACTGTATTCTTAAAAGCAGTTGAAAGTCTCTGTGAATGCGCCCTCACTAACATTTCTCCAATTATTACACTTTATAAAAGTTTGATCGTTACTAAACAAGATTGGACAGAAAGTTTTAAATTTATGTCAACGAGTAGTAATGATTTCTTGCGCCGCTGCAAACAACTGTGATAACTTCGAATTTTTCAACAACAAAAATGTAAACGATTTTCTACCTCTTCTGTGCTACATTACAATAGTAAATAAGAAGTAATTCAATACAAGAATACAATGTCATGAAAGCGTCTGACATACTGAAGTATGTAGAAGGAAGTTACACGGCCACATTGTCATATCGTATTATTATAATTATATCATAAGACGCGTGCGCGGGTTAGTCTCAAGAACACAATCGCAGATCATCACTATCAGAACAGTACACGTAAATGCTTCCAACGTTTTCATGCTAGACAAAACCTCGTCAGTTCAATTTACCACACCACAATACTTAAATGTGTATGTGAGTTTGCGTGCACGCGTACACGTGCCTACGAAATACGTATATAGTAAATATATTTATATTTCAGTTTATCAGCTAAATTTCGGTTCATGTTTTCATTATCAGCTAAATTATTAATTAATTTACCGTGACGAAAGCGACATCACTGTTATAGCCGTTTACTTCAGTTATTTTATAAAGTAATATTTGTAATTAAAGTACACCTTGCATTAGTAGTAACATGCTGTGATTTAAGTAAATTCAAAAATTCCACTATTAGAAGGTTTCTCTAATTTCTTATAATAAAACATAACTAAATTATTGAATTTATGACATGTATATAATACCATAGGTACACACCTACTGCAAAATACACTAACAAATACTTGTTAAACAAATAATTGATAATCTGAAAAACGTGGTAGGCAGCAATGGGATTTCAGGAATAAAATGTAACTCACAAAATTAATAAAATGTTAAAGCTATTTATTGAGTTATGTACTAATTAATTTACTAAAAACTGGAGATCATAAACATAAAAAGAAATAATTTGAAAAGTTTGTAATGTAAATAATATTTAATGGAGATAAGGTTTAATAATGAAATTTTAGAAGTTTTAAATCTCAAATGTCTTGTAAGTTCCTAAACGGAAAGTTGGAATTAAATTTTTGGTTAGCATTTCATCATGATCGTCATCTTCAACAAGGAGTAATCCAAAAATGGTTTGTTCCGGTCCCAAGCAGGTAGACTAGAATGTGTCACTCCAACACTTCTTCCGACGCCCCACACCTCTCCGTTCTTGCGGTTTATAAATCAATTTTTGTTTGGGGACGCGGCAGACACTCGTTCGGTTAAGTTGTTTTATACATTTTAATTGATATTGGGAAATTCTATCAAGTATACTCATAATATTCAATTCCTGTCGCACATAGTCGGTTCTTTTCGTTAACTACAAAGTTTATAGTACATTTATACGAACTTCATAAGTATATTCTAAATTAATTAATGGACTGTAGTGACACCGCAATTAATTTCATTTTACATTAAATATAACCATACCTAAGCTTTTAATTTTTCTACTGTATCTATGTAATTTATATAGAATTGACTACTTACTATAGAAAAACTGCCAAATATTGTTGAACCATAATATATCTGTGAATATATTCGATTTGTTAGTGCTATATATAAAGTGGACACCACTAACGTGCTTCATATTTGCAGAAAGAGTACCGAATTATTGAAGTCTAATCATAGCTTAATAATTCAAATAGTTATACTTTTACTATACTATAGTTAGTTTTTAATTTACAATATAAAGTAAAGTAGGATAACCTTTTAAACTGATATAGGATTTATAGTTTCTAATATTAGTATGTAATACCAAATACTTTATCAATAACATTTGAGTAAATCTTATAATTATTTGACGAGTATCTTTTTGTACGTTACTTCTCTATAAAAACAGAAATATGCACACAGAAAATAACGGAGTACAACCAAGGCTGTATATATGACAATACGTATGTAAAATGCTTAGATACGAATTAAAGATGTCAACATAAGCTACAAAAAAAAGTATTTTAGATGTTGCTAGGAAGCTTTCAGAAGGGCAATATCGATATCACAGTTGCCAGTCTAGAAGTTACAGTACAAACCTACTTACCCGATTAGGCATTTATATTTTCGTTCATATTTCTGCAACTGTCGTGACGCGACTGCTCGCGTATCAGAGAGATAGCAAAATGAAATCTGGGCTGCCTACTCAAAGTAATTTATAATATGAAATGATGCCAGTTACATAGATAAATCAATTCGTAGCGTTGACGGCTGATAAATCTGTCAGCCACAATATGTTGATATTACCTTCACCGCTTATTGTTTTTATAACACATTTTAGGGGACGCCTTTCTAACTCATACTCATCTTTCATCGCCATCAACATGTATCATCACTGTGGACTGAATGAAGTATTGATAGGCGTTAATGCATACACCAGCGATTTTAATTAAAAACCATTTTTAGACAACATTTTTAGACAATTAACTCTAAAATATGTAACGATCGCAATAGATTAAAACCCAAACGGCTTATTAAATACATCTTCAAATTACTTAGGTATGTATTTTTCTTTACATTTCCTTTATACAAAGTTTGGAATTCGTTTCCTTTCAATAACCTCGGTTTTCCCATTTGCTTTTTGTAATCTCTTCACGCCTGTTGTACTGTTAGTAAATATATTTTAGAAAGACATCGGGTAAAAAATCTTGAGACGATCGATTTACTGTTAAATTCCAATCACACTGATAGTCAGAAGTGTTAATAAGATTTGTATAAAGATTTTTAGGCGCTTGTAGACTAGTGGGTACGGCCCTTAGGTACCAATCTAGACGCCTCGGTTTCTACTCTTGGGTAACCTTACACTCGGAGCGTTTTTCATTCACCAGATCCACTCAGCTTCTGAAAATGAGAGCATGGCGTAACATTTTGTTGGTAATTATGGGTGTTCATGTTTCTTTTATGTCAAACGGCTGACATAAGGCAGCCGCCCTGTGGACTACTAATATGCTTACCTGATATAAAAATCAGCCGTTTATTAACTATAAAACTCGCTATACATTTTTATACAAAATTTTATTACATACAGTTTACAACAAATAAATCAGTGAAACAATAACTACACTACACCGCGGTTGTAATAAATAAACATTTTAATAACTACAATCTGAAAAAACGACATGAAATAATTACAATTAATGTCTATTACACTGTTTGTGTAATTAGTACTCTTTTTTTGAAGGAGGAAGTTAAGATAACTTTTTACGTCTTCTCCCAACCAACCATTAAGGTAATAGCCTGTTGCGACCTGATAATTCCACATCTTATTCCGAGGAACCTCCGTCCTGCAGTCGATACTTATAAACAATCTTTGACATGTCTAAGGGCTCATTTTTTGTAAATGTTGTCATGTTCGTTCTTATCTTTTTTAGTTTGCCACTTAAACTGGAAACTTGTAATTGTTTTCTTCTTTATCTATTCCTCATTTTAACTCACCTTGGGCAACTTGCGAGCCTTTGTGGTATTTTCATTTCTACTGATTTCATTCTTTATTCAAATGTTCCTGTAAGTATCCACGCCTTACTGCTACACAATACACTTGGGATAGCCATAGTTTATAAAATTAGGTAAGGTAATAATTATTTAATAACCGACAAGGCATATGAATAGTTTACTGAGATTTTCTAGACCGAGAGTAAAGTATTCTGGAACATTCTGTCAATGTCGGTGTTATTGACGTGCACGTCATTGCTGACGAGCCATTATGTTACTTTTATTCAATGAATACTATATAATAAAATGCGAGCTTGTGTTATTCTACCGTGGTAGTACGATCTACATGATAAATACACTCTTTCTTCCGTTTTTCTTGAGAACACTATACAAATTTTGATATTTACTTTCCACGGAATTTCACATCTCGGATTTTTCCTTTCCTTGTCTGTTAGATGCCTTATCCCTGGGACAAGGCATGACGATTTAAATTTCCTAAGTCTTTCTTTTGTCTCATATTTATAGTTTAATTGCAGAATAGTCTTTCTAAAGATACTGTGTAAGAGTACATCCAGACTTTCTAAAGTTGCCTAAAACCACAATTCCCTTTGCAGTTATGGCACAAATATATATAAATTTTAATTTAATTTTCAGTAACAATTTCTTCCTTGTCTATCGCAAGACCGCCAGATATTTTTTTTTCTTTTTTTTGTAATACGTTATATGATTGTTGAATATTTCCTGTATGATTTTAAAGTGCAGTGCTCATTGTTTACGTAGTGTCAGGATGATAGAGTAGAAGTCATTTTTTTAGTGGTGTTGAAATATTTTATACCAGAGAAATCTACGTAGACAACAATTCTTTAAATTTGACAAATTTCATGCAAGTCAAACAGCATTACGTAAGTGTAAAAATTTGTTCTTCACATGTCCTAAGAAATAGTAGGCCTAACAGTTAATCATTCAGTAAGTATGTACTGAATCACGATATTTATAAAATGTACACTATCGCTTTAACACGCCCCTAATCGTTATTAAGTCTCTGATTAACCGACTGCTTTTGTTACTCAGACGGACCACGATCTACCTATAACCTTCAATAAAATCAGAAGCTTAAGTGTATTATGATACAAAGCGTGAGATGCATTATAGAGACTATTGTAGAACATAATAACATGAGTACTTTATGTGCATTACCATAAGTCCATTTTAATAGCTGTTGTCATACACTAGAAAATTCTATCCGGATTCCCAGTCTAACTTTCAGTTAGTTTTCCTTGTAAAAGAATAACAGCACGTATTGGAGACTACAAAGATTGGTTTAAAATTGTCTTTTTCTAGCCTTTGTAAACCAATGTGTAACTAGAAGGCAGCGGCTTTACCGTTTTATATTTGAGCACTTTTATTATCAAGAATAGATGTATTCCGAATTTTTTAAAAGACTCTAATTCTACCCATATTCTTGTAGTATTTATGATTTTTGCCATTTCGTGGTATTTGATTTTTGCATCGCTTATAGAAAACATGAAACTAAAGTTTGTCATTCACAACCTAAACAAGTTCTAGGATAGAGTTATTTTGGTTCGCAAGAATTCAGCTCAGAGAAATGCTTAGACTAAAAATAAATATTCTGGTATAACTGTAAGAGATATACCTTGAATGAACACAAAATTAACTAATAAAAAATAACAATATTAAATAATAAATAACAAATAAACAAAAATTAACTCTAATAAAATGCTCAAAAACTGTTCACCAAAGAAGCTTCTCCTACGCATGTCATAAGCTCCAATAGTTACTCAAAATATGAAATACCAACGTACCTCTCAAATTTCTGCACCCATTGTAAGTTGCTTTCTCTTTCTTACTGTGTGTTGCTAACTGCACCCTACGTTACAGAAATATAATTACTTGGAATCAGTGAAACTTTCAGGATAAGCGCTTTTGAATGTTTGTATAATTTTAACAATGTAATATATTTATTTCTTCGTAAAGATTACAGTTGTCGATGGTGATGTTATTTTAGTCTCTCACAATTAATTGAATAGGATTATTTAACCAGACACCAAGAGTTAGATGTGCAAAAACTGTTACAAGAAAACAATTTACGACTATTAACGCGTTGTTTCGCAGAAAAGCACAAGATATTTAATTCTAAAATTTCAAAGCGACAATAATATTTCAAACGAATTTTTGCACTGTAAGAAACTTAGATGTTGGTAAGACCAAAACGCTTACGTAATCCAGTTCTAGGGCTGTATTCTTAACAAATTTTGTTAAAGTTAATTATTGTATTGAATGGGTAACCTTGAGATAACTTGAATCTTTATCCCATTGTTTTCTTTGGCCTATTTATCTTTTGTTGTCTTTTCTTTAGTTCCAACATAAAAACACTGTACGTACGTAAGCGCTGATCATTATTGTAAGACGTTTGTAGTAATCTGTATATCAGAAATTATAAAGTTCGAATAGTAAAGCTAGCAACACTCTACTGCATATAAATTTACAAACCTGTGGTAATTTTTATTGTTACAATAAGAATTTAAGAGTTTTATCATGTGTTGTTATTGCAACAAAGAGAGGAAAGAAGACCTTGCTGACAACTATTGTAAGTGCCGAATTCGCATAAGTAACATCAGCATTAGATACGTTAGCGGTTGTTTGAATTTTGGAAAATGGTAAACATTGTTTTCATACGAAATCTCGGGGAATATAAAGTACTGTTCAGTATATGGATGACTTTGTTTCCATAAAATATGAAAATGATATGCGGAAATCAGTTTCAGTGTAGAAATAAATAATGGAACTAAACATCAATACTAGGAATTCCTCAACATTTACAATTTTATAAAATTTTTGAAGTTGCTCATAAAATTGTATTACAAGCGACCGCTAATTTGACTTTCAACACACGCCTAACCTTAACTTTCGACAATTTAAGTGCTTCAACTTTCAACGTTGCCCTGTCCCTCAATAAGCGTCCATTTGGCTCCTGTTTTTAATCCCATTGAAGGTATAATTTAATTTCATGTAAATGTCAAATATTAATATTACACTGAAATGTAACAAAAGCTTATAAAATTGTTATCAGGTTTTGTGATTACTCTTTTCCTAGGAAAAATCTTTACCTATTAAGAGTAATTTATAACTTCTTTTAAGTAAAATAAAAGAAAACAATTATTTCTTCTTACAAATTATATTGCTTTTACAATACTAAAAATATAGGCAGTATGTATAAATACATTTGTGAGTATATACTCTTAAATGTTATGTATGATGTGTGCTTGTATAGAAGAAAATCGAAACATTGTGTAACAAAACATCGCAGACTTACTAAAGCACCTTAAACCAAATAAATTCCATAAAAAAGTATTTTAAATTAAATAATCCAATTCATAACATTAACAGTTTACTATACAATCATAAATTTTTACCCTGCATTACAATGTCATTCACTCCCTGCGTTAAGAATATACGTACATCAAATTATTCCCAGTCCGCACACTGTAGATTTGTTTACACAAAATGTGCTACTCATGGATTTGTTCGAATTAATATTAATAGTTTTTTTCTCGTTGACAACCATGTTTCAATAACATACTTTTTAGTACCAAACCTGTCGGCACCAAACTTGTTAGTATCATATTGGGTTCTCAGTGTTAAAACAAAATTGTTTGCTATTAACAATAATGTCAGCAAAATTTGTTTGACTTAAGTGTTACCATAAAGAAAGTCTACTAGTAGGACTAACCATTTACTGTCTCTACTAGTACTTTCTCTTTTCATCTAATAATTTCTCCATTCCGTTAATGGACATTTAAAAAGACTATTCTGATTTAGTTATATATCTAATAGGACTACAAACTGTTTCAAATCTCACAATTATCATAATATCTTCATGGATTATTTATACCGCATTAATTTGATAATAGAAAACAGAAGAAATTTCTGTTAAAACCAACATACTTATCTATAATATTTATGTAAAGTTAAACAATTCTTAACACAAAAAGAAAAATAAGTATATACACTTCATATATTAATAGAACTTATAACGAAACGAGTGCGTTATTCGCGTTAATAAACAACCCACGGAATCCATCCATATTAATTGCAAAGAGAGAGGGAATCGTCCAGCAGTGCTCGCTTTACATTGTGTGTCCCTGCCGAATCCTATTAACGTCAGGTCTCGGCCACAGTGACATAATACTGTACCTCAACCAATTACAAAACTTTAATTGTCACTGGTGCTGCATAGTATGCTTTATCTGGCAAACTGGGATGTGCACCTATGTACTACACACATATATAAAATAATAATCAAAACTTTGTCGCAAATGTTTGTGTCATAATATGATTCACACAACTTGGAATCAATTTTAAAAATAAACTAGAAGTTTGATCTAATAGCATATTAAATGATCATAAAACTACTGTATATACAACACAAGTGTTCTTTGGACTTAAACAGTGATATTTAAGTGAAGGAGATTAAGATTTTCGCATTATTCACGTTCGAAAACAAATATAATATTTTCCTGGTATTATAATTTAACGCATATGATATTAATATGTGTCCTTTTATAAAATGTCAGACCTTCTTATGTATATTATTCTTAATATTTTCAGTATTTATGATTGTAATTATTTCATAACAGGCATTCAATAAACGTATGAAACTACTTCACAATACATAAATTCAATAAACGTATGGAACTACTTCACAATACATAAAACCTAAGTTGATATTTAATTAATGAAAACAGTTAAAATATTAATGATAACTGAAGTGTAAAGTGTTATTGTAGGGTTCTAGAATTTGTATATCTGCAATCGTAAAAACTTATATATAATACCATTTTCTTAGCGGGAGGCATATATGAGTTTCTACTAATAAAAGCGAGGATAAAATATAAATTACGTGTTACTTAGTGCGTAATAATTAAACCAGTGCGACTTTGTTAAAACAGTGTGAGTGATATTAATATTTGTAGATTTATGTTATCACAAAACCTGAAAACTTACTCGTTCTATAAATGTAATAATAAATTTTAGGAAAGTTTATTACAATTCGTTTTTTGTGTCAGAAAAAATTCTTACACAGCATAATTTCATTAATAATAACCATCCCATAATTTACATTTCTCAGAAATAAGGAATGAAAGATACGTTTCACACGCCTTTTATCATTTTTCATATCTGTCTGCTAAGTGAAAATAGAGGCCTAATTGTTGTTACTAATTGTTATTACCATGCGTCATCGCGCACTAAACTATTCCAAGTTTTATTATTTACCTTGTAATTGGCTATACATAAAATGGTTTGTAATATTCAAAACATATATCCTTGCTTTCATTATTGTTTGTATTATGAATATTTCTTAATAATAAATAATAATGGCTCCCATGTTACCACCGAAGTAGCTTAGGAGTAGGCAGGGTAGGCTGTCTTTTATCAGCCATACGGCATACCAGGAAAGCAGTGTGGCCAGCACTACGCTTCAGCGTCCATTATTATCCACAGGATATTATACCAGGTACTCATTTTCAACAGGCTGAGTCGAGCTGGGGGCTGAAAAACGCACCTTGATTTTATGGTGCGGGCCCGGGAATCGAACCCGGGACCTCTAGATTACAGCCAGATGTCATACCCACTAGTCTCCTGAGCCGCTTGGATATTTCTTAAAATTATAAATAATTCGTCAAGTAAAATTTTATTCTGTATCTTCTCAGTTTTTATATAAATTTGTAAAATTTATTATTCATATAACATGCAGAATTATAATTCATATAGATACAGAATAATTCTGTGAAACGTTGTCGGATTAAAACAATATAGTTCAATAAAATGTTAATTTCAGAAGTATTTTTAATTTGAAGAAATAATTATAATACAGCCTGCAAGAAATAATAAAGAGTTACGTACAACATAAATTTATTATTAGTAAAATAATATTCACAAAAGTCATAAAAATTTGTGTGACATAAAAATTAATAATAACAAATACACTTGTGTTTTTATTCTTACACCAACAAGGTAAGCCTATTAACATACTCCATACTTGTTAGTACTCATAAATGTTAGTAGGCTACTTGTTAATATTAGTTGTTTCTGTATTATCCGTATACAGACCTTGATAACGTCATTAAGTTTTCTTAATGTATTAACACATATCTGTTAAAATCGTGTTTAGTCAACAAACAAATCTTTCATCAGCACGTTATCATGCGACCTTAACGCATTTTTGACAAGCGACGTATATCGACCTCTTTGTATAATCAGAAAGACACCGATAAAAGGCGTTTAAGAATGTCTACGCAAAATGAAGTAAAATAATTGACAATAAGAAAATGTATGTTTAAAATATGAAGTTTAACAATTTAGAAACTTTTATTTCCTTTTTATGAGTCCGAGCGCCACATTTTCTATAGAACATGACTTGTGCACAAAAATCTGTTTTATTAATCAATTTACCAAAAAAGTATACGTTAGTTCACCTTAACAAATCGCAACAAATATGAGTAGAATACCGCATACTTTAATTTACAAAAATTTAGATTATATCAATCTTTCATTTAGAAACATTTAACGAATATTTGGTAAGTGAGAACTATGCTTTGTTTCTCGTTTTTCCTTTCTGTTTTTATTACATGTGATACCCTGCTTGTCATTATGCGACGTATGGCATACATTATGGTATACAGTCAATACAGTAAATAATATACGGGTAACGCGTATATATTTTGCTGCATTCAGCACTGTAAGAGTGACTTTAATAAGCACACCCAGAGGACGATGTAGAGGTACATGTACGCTTAAAAAAAAATTGTTTATGCAAACTCACCCACCGTCCAGATACCTCCACCCAACAAATCCAGTAGCACTCAGAAAGTACAAAATATCACTGTAATTTGCATTAAAACCCCGTTACGTCAAAATACATTTCCACTTTATTGTTTTACTCAAAACATCTAATATAAAATACCTTGCGGTTATCCGTTATTTTAGTTTAACATTTTGAATTTCAAGTTTTTGAATTCGTTTTCAATAGTCACTACATAACGCAAAGAAACGAAAAACCTTATTAAAATGTATTAATGCTGATCTGTTCACCTTATATAAATAAATGTATCAATAACTTATCTAGATCTTACCGTATGTATAAAAACAGCCTTATTTATGTTTAAAATATTAAACGTTCAGTTTTTATTTACAAAATTATAAAAATGATGGCTATATGAGGTGTAATATTGTATACATTTATTAGATAAAACAAAATAAATCTTCTTCTTCCTTTTCTATTAGGGGCTAGGTGAATCACCTGTATCGGCCCCAAAGGAAGGCCCTATATGCACGTCACAAACGCTACCTAGGTCTTCCTACAGTTAGCTGTCCAACAGGCTTGTATTGCCAAAGTTCATCAGACAACCTGCCACCTTGTATTCTATTCACATGAGCAATCTATTTCTATTTGTTCTCTGCACTACAATCTTGCATATTAAAAATGTTTAACTCTTTACGAATGTTATTGTAGAGCCCATCCCTTCATGATCAGCCTTTAACAGATCGCAAGAATTTCATATCCGATGCCTGTATTCTACGCAGGTTTTTGTCTCCGGAACCCAAGTAACAAAATTTATTTTATTTTTTTTACTTTATTGAAATCAGCAATCAGAACTATTACATACACAAGAATGTATACATATAAAGTTCTATGAGCCGATTTGATGACTAATGGACATGAGGCGGAGCTGCATCCATCGATGTAGCCCGTACTATCTTCTCAGGACAGTGGGCCATTTTCTTTTAAGTCGTCTTGTGATGTCTGTAGTGGTCAGGTCGGATGCTAGCTAGTCTGTTGGTGTGTCTCTGCAGTCTGTCATAATGCTTTTGTGCTCTGGCTCTGCATTCTTCTTCCACCAGTGGTACGTTGAAGTCCGTATGAAGTGTATGATTTGATATGTACCATTCTGCACCTGCTATTGTTCTCAGCGCTTTAGATTGGAAGCGCTGAATTATGTTGAGGTTTGAGTACTTGAGCAACCCCACAGCTCAATTCCATACGATCATTGGTTTAATGATCGCTTTGTACAACAAGATTTTATTCTCCAAGAGTAACGTTGATTTTTTCTCAATTAACCAGTACATTTGTCTCATCTTGAGCTCCAGTTCCTTCGTTTTGTTGATTATGTGTTTTTCCACGTTAATATTTTGTCCATATGAAGTCCCAGATATCTAGCTCCATCTGAATGTGGAACCTGCACATTATTTAGATATACCGGTGGAGATTCGGAGCGTTTTAGGTGTGTGTTACATGGGTGCTTTTCTGTTCATTTACCTTTATCCTCCATTTGTGTAACCAATTTTGCAGCATGTCTAGGTGTAGTTGTAGTCTATCCGTGGCAATCTGTGGATCATTGTGTCTGTATAGTAATACTGTATCATCTGCAAATGTGGACTGGTGTAGTTCGGTGTAGCTGGTATATCTGACGTGTATAGGATGTACAGCAAAGGATCGAGGACGCTTCCCTGTAGCACTCCTGATTGGATAGAAAAGACGTCAGAGAATTCAGAGTTATATGTAACTTGGAAATATCGTCCATAGAGATACGATTTTAGGAGCAGGTAATACTCGCTTGGTAACTTCATTTTGATTTTGTAGAGGAGTCCTGGTTACCAAACTTTGTCGAAAGCCTGCTGTACATCTAAGTACACTGTTGGGCAGTATTCCTGGAAGTTAATTGCTTTGTTAATTTCAGAGACGATCCGATGGCATTGTTGTATAGTGGAATGATGCTTTCTAAAACCGAATTGATGATCAGGGAGAATTTCATCAAGGAGTTTTTCATCATGTATTCTCTTAACGATTAGTTTCTCCAGGATTTTTGATAATTGTGGAAGTAGACTGATTGGTCTATAGGAGCTGACTTCATGCTGCGGCTTGCCTGGTTTGGGGATGAGTATTTACTGTGCAAACTTCAGCTGTAGTGGCCAGTACTGAACTCTAATAATAGCATTAAAGAGTGTTTTTATGTACTGAATTGCTTCAATTGGTTGTTCAGACAGAACGCTCCGTTTATCAGTTCATAACCTGGGGCTTTCTTTTTATTAAGATGATCAATTACATATTTAACTTCCGAATACTTGAAGTTTTTGATTGGGAGGGACAGTTGCAATGGTGCCTCAAGAAAGTTGTTGATTTCAGTATCTTGGGTGTCTGAGTGGGGTGTAAAAACTTTAGCGAAGTGTTGAGCAAGTGTATCTGCTTTTTCTTGGTCCGATTTGGCCCACTCATTGTTTGGTTTTCTTATTATAGATTTTATAATTTGTGGCCTCTTGCGACTGGTTGTCACCTTACAGATTGAATGGTCTGCTTTTGATAGGTTGTTTAAATAGTATTGATACGTTTCCTGTTTATTCTCTTTAATTTTGCGCTTTAAGTTGTTTGCTAATCTATTAAATATGTTCTTGTCTATGGGGTTACGAGTCCGCTGCCATCTAGCTCTGGCTCTTCGTTTTTGCTTAACCAACTGGAGAATTTGATTAGGAACGTTGTTTTCTTTCAGATGTTATTTACGATAGTTGGCGTAGCCGCCCAAGCACAATCTTGCACTATCCGTATTAACTGTTCTGTGGCTTCATCTATTTCATCCGGTGTTTTCAAACTTATATTTAGGTGTAAGTTTTGACAAAGTAGTTCCCTAAAACTGTTCCAGCAGGTGTTCGTGTTATACAATGAGGGTCTTGGGGAAGTTTTGATAAATGTTGAGCTTATTGTTGCTACCACAGGGGTGTGGTCAGATGTCAGATCTAGACAACTTTCAATATCCAAAAAGTTGTTTGATATCCCTTTGATGATGAAGAAATCCAGTAGGTCTGGGATTTTTCCCGGGTCTGAGGGCCAATATACGGGTTCCCCAGTTGATAGGTGTTGACAGTTGGATTCTTTCAGGAGGTTGTACAGCTCTCGGCCTTTTGTTGTTGTCAGTCTGGAGCCCCAGTGGGTGTGTTTACAGTTGAAGTCTCCACCGCAGATAAAGGTGTTACCAAGAGACTCAAAAAATGGCTTGATGAGATATTTTTTAATGCGATGCCTTGGAGGACAGTATACAGAAGAGATACTAATTAGGGTGGGAAGCTTGTGCACTTGTATGCTTGTTGCTTGAAGAAGATCATAGTACTTAGTTCATAAGAAGTTCATAACCACTTAGGAAGTTCATAGTGTATAAGTGAGCTATGTATGATAATTGCTGTAGCTCCGTGTGCTTTACCATCGGGATGTTCAGTGTGATAGGTGTCATAGTACGGAATTTTAATGTAATTTTGACTTGTTAGATGGGTTTCTGTGACAAGAAGTACATTAATATTGTTTATTTTTAAGAATGACTCCACCTCAGGTAGCTTTGGTAATATACCGTTCGCATTCCATAATGCTATACGCAGTGATTGGGCCATTTAGTGGATGAGTTTGTAAGTAACAAAATAAATAATAAATTAATAGAAGAACAAATTTAAATTAACACCAAAAAATGATTATATTTTTAAAATGATTAATTCGTTAAAATAAATCGTATTTATGTTATTACTACCTATTTATTTTATATAAATTATTTACATATATGTCATACGTTACTTATATGTACAAAAGTTGTTATTAATAATTGATTTATTTTAATTACTTACATCTGAATATAATTAATTTCTGAACCTGACAGTCCAGAAAAACTGTCGCCACAGTTTGAACAATTAAAAATATATTCTTTTAATTTAGAAAAAATAATGTTTATCATAGCCTTAGAATTTTTAACAGAGTATGGATTTCTTGTAGACGTAGAATTGTTTCAGCGTTACAAGAACATTCATATTCGTCTTTATATCTATGGAAATTCATTCTTACAATACGTGGTGTCTAAATTATAAATACCTACTTGCCGGTGGTAGCAGTGTTTGCACAGTCTGTTGACTGTCTATTGATTTCAGTTTCCTCTCGACACATCACTTTCACATAAGAAATAGGAAATTTGTTTTTGAACCTTCAAGTGCTTTTCCCGGACGGTAATAAATTTCTACAGTCTCTGCAAAGAATCTGAATTCAATATCCGGTTTGCAAACTACACTCAAATATTTATACAGATAGTGAAAGGAGGTGGTGTATTAGATCAAATACAAACATTGAAGAAATGAAAACTTTCGCTCTTTATCTTCAGAATAAAATAAGCGTTCATATATAGCCTACATATTTACTCTGTCTGCAATGACGTAATACATTTGTCTGTCACATACACAAAATAAATTTAAAAGTTAAAACTTTTAAGTAAGTAAATATACACAAACATTTGTTTATTTCTTAGTTTCTCATACCTACTTACGAGGGGTAACCCAAAAATAAGGTCTCCATATTTTTTAAAAATAAAAAAAAAATTTATTATCAAAACTTTTTACATGGTTGTGAAGCATAAGAACACACTATTTTTCAGTATAATCGCCGTTGCGTTCAATGCATTTTTCGGCCGCTGTGGCAGTTTAAGTATGCCAGTGTCATAGAAACTCGCCGCCATGTCACTGAGAAAGCGTTTGACCTCGTCTTTCACCTCGTCATCGTCGTCGAATCATATTCCACCCAAATGTCCTTTCAAATGTGTATACAAATGATATAGTCACAAGGTGCCAAGTCCAGACTATAGGGGGGTTGGGTGATTATGTCCCATCCAAATTGGTTCAGAAGATCGGCGGTTGCTCAAGCGACATGAGGGCGACCATTGTCGTGAAGAATGGACACGCCCTTGGTGAGCATTCCTCTTCTCCGGTCCTGAATCGCCCGTTTGAGTTTTTTGAGTGTCTCACAATATGCGTTTATTGTGGTCCCAGTAGGCATGAAATCGATCAACAATACACCTTTCCGATCCCAAAACACAGTCGCCATGATCTTGCCGGCAGACTGTGTTTGTTTGAATTTTCGCCGCCTTGGCGAAGTTGGATGCCGCCACTCAAGTGATTGTCGTTTGGATTCAGGTGTGAAGTGGTGAACCCACGTTTCGTCACCTGTGACAATGGAATTTAAAAAGTCGTATCTTTCGTCTGCATAGCGCTTAAGAAATTCGCGGGCAGTTTCGACGCGTTGCCGTTTGTGGTCTGTGAGCATTCGCGGAACCCACCTTGCGCACACCTTCCGATATTTCAACTTTTCAGTCACAATCCTCTGAATGGTGGATTTCGAAACGTCAGGAAGGAAACAAGAGAGCTCGTGGATAGTGATCCTCTGATCTTCACGCACGACTTCGTCAAGTTTCCTAATCGTCTCGTCTGACACTGACGGTCTCCCGCTTCTTTCGACATAATGAATTTCTGTACGACCAGCTTTAAACTCTCTACACCACTTGCGGACGTTTTTGACACCTTTTGCGTTAAGAAATCGAATGACTTCGCGAAGTCTGCACTTGGCGGAAACAGCGATTGGGAACTCCATTCTTAACGGCTGCCAAGCCAAGACTAATCGACCGAGCGACCTCAGCGACCGCTTGTTTGAAAGAGAGGAGATGGCCGCACACAGCAGTGCTGCCAACTGCCGCCCAAAATATTTCCCTGCGGCTCTAGTCCTTTGGAGACCTTAATTTTGGGTTACCCCTAGTATATGCTTATAGACGCGACAAATTTTATATTTTCATCACGGTTATTAGCAACTCTTTTCCCATTGCCTACAGAATCCACCCCACTATACTTGAAGTGATTTCTCGTTAGAGGAAATCATGTCTCATTCATTTAAAAATGGCTGAATTTTACGCAGCCAGGATACACTTCCATCTTGCAAATGAAGCGTCGTTGTAGATTCCGAATACCGTTTAGCCTCAGACCTTCTTTCCCTTCTTTATCTTATGCCGTTTTTATTTTTAAAATCTCCCCTACTTCTTTTACTTCCATTTCCCAATTTTGAAGTAGGGAAAGGGATGGCCGTGCTGAGAAGAGACTTTTCTTCAGGTCCTGTGGAACGTGTCTATATTTCGTCATAATGTAGAACAACAATAATTTGTGTAGCCCCACGCTTTTGGGAGACAAAATTATACAATGGTACAAATTGCTTAATTTGTGTTGCAAATTTAATTGCAACACAATTATGTATATAAAATTCATATAACATTTTTGTAGTTGCGTGTTAATTATTAATGGAGTTTGGGTTGTAGTCATAATAAGAGTAGTCCTTTTATAAATCGTAACATGTTTTCATTACTTTATTCAAACGAAATTATAAGTGAAGAACAAAACAAAATAATACTAATATTTACTTCGCAATAAAATATTCATTATCAATTGTTTCTGTGTTTCTTTGTTACCGTATATTCATCATAAAATAAATCTTATATCTTATATTAGCAAAACTCTATGTTAAACATTTCTTTGTTACACTATAAATTCTCGACTGCTCAGTCTGACTGTGTGCTTTATAAGTTTGTTCTTATTTACATTATTATTCTATACTTGGCATACATCTTAATGCTTTATAAAATTTTAACTGGACTAATCGAGTCGTTAGTCTTCGTCTATATTTCCAACTACTTTACTTTATACACTTTAAATGAAAATTTAAATTTATTAAATCAATTGTTAATTCTCCAAGCAATGATTTAAATTCTTTAAATTAATTGGTCATCATTAAAGGAAATTCTTACTAAAGTTAAATTACATTCTCTTATCTCTATCTGCATATGACATAAATTTTATTTTATTTTTTTTAATTTTAAAAATGTCTTTTCAATGTCTTTATTTTTTTCATAATTATAAATTGGTTATTTGTCACCTCAATTCTGCAGATTTTACCGGTGTCCTCCGGTGATCTGTCGGTCCTCTCCTACTGGATTTCCACTTGCGTTTTCCGGTTTCACTGGTCGTCCTCCAGTCACTTGTCCTTCTTGGTTCCATCTGCTGGCTGTAGAATGAAACGATATGTTGCTCTGCATCGGCTGCCGTTGTTCTAGTAACTGTCTCTATTGCCTGCATATCGTTCCTCTGCTCCATGTGCTCTCGCCATTTGTCTAGAGTGTTGACGTCTGTGGTTGTAGACTGGTTGTAGACGTCCGATAATTGTAGTTAAAATAAGCAAATTAATTGTATCTGTTTTCGATTACTTGAATTAACGTATTGACCATTAAACTTTACCGTTTATAAACAAAAATCTCGTCGATACTGGACATAACGTCCCGCTATGTCTGAAGACTGATTGAAATTCGCGTCGCTGACGGACAGAGATTACCGCCGCAACTGAAAACTGATTGAAGAGTAAATTTGGCTCTCCTGGGCTCGTATTTATATTCACCAAAAAAACCACACCTGTCGGCTCATGATTCTGCAGGTCAGAAACTGTCCGCGACGTCAGTTCCCCCACTATCGTCCAATTTCACATATTCGCACATTTTTGCCAATTTCAATGTCTAATGCGGATTTCAAAGTGATCTAACATTGTCTGATTCAACTACACATATTACACGTAATTATCATAATGATCGCATCATTAGTGCAATTACTCTTAAAATCGCACAGAATTCGCACTGAACGTCATAATCACACCAAATTCGCACTGCACATGTGTCTTATATTTATGCACTTTTAGAAGTCTTTACAATCTTTCTAACATTTACGGTTTACTTATAATTAAATAAAACTCTAATTTAGTATCTGTTCGGGGTGAGATTGCAAACTTGCAGCCTTAAACAGGCTTCACACATACACAGTATTTACTGCTGTACACTCTCTCAGCAATAATCGCGTGATCATGCATGTTCATTTCTGCGTCTAACGCAGCTTTAAACTTCACACCTGCTCGTCTATTACATATTACTAAAATTAATCTAAATATTTATTTTATTTAATACATGCACCTTTCAGCATATGGTTGTATTGTCGCAGTGGACAGAGAGTCAGTGTTCACGGCATCCAAACACCTATAAGATGACAATACTCTCGGAAAAGGGAAAAGCCCTAGTTTTTATAGCCTCTGTCACAAAACTCTGTAAATAGAGACCTTTTTTTTTTTTTTTTTTTTTTTTTTTTTTACGGGGGAGGAAAAATGCATTATGCACCATCAGGAGACACCCAACTGGTCTCCCGGTGTGTGGGACTCGCACCCACTAAAAAACCTCCACTTTACAGGCAGGGAACCCCCCCTGGAACAACTATTCGTATGGCTTCAGGGTGGCACCTCGTATTGTGCCTACAAGGCTTCTACAGCTTTATCTATATCATCGACCTGTGAGACGGTCCAGTTCAGGCTTCTTTTGCCGCAGGACCATCCTCACGAAGGTCACAACCATGTCCCAGTTCTCTTTGCTGTTGAGCATGACGTCTATGATGTTATCAGGCGTCATGGGGCCAATCTCCGATTCGAGCCCTCGCCTCTCCAGCACCCACCGTTGACACTCGAAAAAAGTATGATGAGCGTCATCAGAGTCTGAGTCGCCATACACGCACGACGGATCCTCCATCTTACCCATCCTTCGCAGGTATGCACAGAAATAACCATGCCCTGTCAGGAATTGAGTAAGGTAATAATCTACCTCGCCGTGCGTTCTGTCCACCCATTCAGGGAGGTTCCCAATCAGCCTCGCCGTGCACCTAGCTCGACTCTCCTGCTCCCATCGTAGTTGCCAGCTCCGCATGGAGTGTGCCCTGGCCACTGCTCTTGCTTCTACAAACCCCAAGTCTTCCTTGGTTGTGTAGACCCTCCTTCTCTCCTCAGCCATCAGATCTATTGGCATTACTCCAGCGACGACCAACACTGCTGGTTCCGACACCGTTCTGTAGGAGCTTGCAATCCGAAGTGCTCCTCTTCGTTGTACCGCGGCCATCTGCTTGCGGTATTTTTCTTGCTTCAGTGCGTCGGCCCAGACCTCGCATCCGTAGAGGAGAATCGAGTTTGTCACCGACATCAGCAGTCGCCGTCTTCCTGCAGCTGGGCCTCCGACATTTGCCATTAGTCTGCTTAGCACAGGAACGACCTTAGCGGCTTTCTCCGAGGAACATCGAATTTGCTCCCAGTAGGAAAGCTTAGTATCCAGGTGCACCCCTAGATACTTCACCGCTGGCTTTGATATTATCGCCTTTTCCCCCACCACGAACTGTGTGATTGTGGGTATACGTCGACGAGTGAGCAGCACAATCTCTGTCTTCTCCGTCGCAAGGCTTAGATCGTGTTCGTCCATCCAGTTGCGGACCCTGCGTATGACCTGGTTCAGCATGCGCTGCGCCTCCTCTGCGTCTCTCGCGGTGATCACGGCAGCCACGTCATCAGCATATGCTACCAGAAAGGTATCATCTGGCATCTCCATCCGGAGGATTCCATCATAGAAGGCATTCCACAGGTCGGGGCCCAAGATAGAGCCTTGAGCTACGCCTCCTGTTATCTCTCTGCTGCGTGGCCCATCTGCTGTGTCGTACCGGAGCTCCCTGTCCCTCAAGTAACTTCGTATTATCCGGAGCAGGTAGTCCGGCGCTTGAAAGACGTCCTCCAGAGCAGCTAGCAAGTCTGTCCACCTGGCCGAATTAAAGGCGTTGCGTACGTCCAGTGTAGCGAGTAGCACCATCCTTCTGGAGAAGTGATTACCCCGCTGGGCCACCTGAACGGCATCCAAGATCTCCTGTATGGCTCCAATGGAGGATCTGGCCGTTCTGAACCCGTACTGCCTCGCTGACAGATCTCCTGCATCCCGAATTGCCGCTACTAGGCGAGGCCTGAGTAGACGTTCCAGTAGTTTCCCCGCCGTGTCCAGCATACAAAGAAAATAGAGACCTTTAATTCATACAAATTTTGTAGTAATATTCTATGACGTGGGGCAAATTGTGTTAAGTCACAAATTTTTACTGTAATAACATTGGTTTTGGGTAAGTAGGTAATTTGCCCATTTTTCTTGCAAGCTGACTAACAATACAACTATATCCAGTCGTCGGTTACTAACAGGTGCTAGCAAAATTTATTATCTACAGAAATTAAAAAAAAGTATAGGACTATTATATTCTTACGTCGTGAATTAACACACGTTAAGAATTAGAATTGGAAAATAAAAGAAATTACGGTAGAATAATAATCATGTACCAATGTGAGAAGGTAAGGTATATGATGCGCAATCATGTACAAATACCAACCTCACCTTCTCGAAGTACAGCCTCAGTTGTATGGTGTACCCTGCTTTAACTGACGAGGAAATGGCGACCGCGTGACTACCGGAATAAGCAGTCTTCCACTTGCTAGTCAGCAGCTTCGGGTGGATGAACTGGCAAGCGGTAGAGAACCTGATTATCCTGGGGTTGAGAAATCGACCCCGAAGGCGGATGAACTAGTTACTAGTCAACGACATTCAGATGTAGAAGGCAACGAGAAACTACTGCATTAAAGATCGTTTAAATATCTCTAGTAATATCATCATGGCTATGTTCAAGGCAAAATCATCCGGAGCTTCAAGTTCTCCAATCGGGTCTCCGAAGGGGAACGGTTATGAAGTAAAAAGAAAAATTAAATATAAACACAGACGTGAAAATATGCAAATATGAAAATTTGGACTGTGGAAATAATGGTCTAAGCCGGGAAAATGCATAATACCATCCAAGAAATGAGAAGAATGAATACCACAATTTTGGGACTAAGCGAAATGCGATGGCCAGGTTCAAACTATTGTGACATTGATGAACGTAGGGTTTACTACTTAGATAAAAGAGAAATAAAGGAGAATATAAAAATAGAGTTGGTGTGGTAGTAAGTAAATGATTTGCTAATTGTGTAATGAATTATGTAGCAATATCTGAAAGGATGCTGTTGTTACAGATAAATGCAAATCCCGCAATCATCAATATATTAGAAGTATACGCACCAACAACAGACCACAGTGATGATGAAGCGATAGAGTTCTACTCTAAGATAATAGAGGTATTAAAGAAATTACCCAAAAATGATCTAATAATAACAATGGGAGACTTAAATGTAAAGGAATGTCAGGAAACCTAATAGGCCCATACGGAATAGGAGTTAGAAATGAGCGAGGGGAGTTGCTTAGCAGGTTTGTTGAGGAACAGGAGTTTTTGGTGATAAATACATGGTATAGGCTTCCAACAAGAAGTCTATACATCTAGAAATCACCTAGGGATACGTATGGAAAATTAATTAGAAGCTAGATTGACTACATCTTAGTGAACAGAAGATATCGAAACAGCTGTAGTTTGGTGAAAACATACCCGAGAGCTGATTTGCAGTCGGATCACACCTCTCTGGTTGCAACATGTAAAGATAGAATAAAAAAAAAAACAATAAAGAGGAATATTATACATTACGACATCCGTAAACTAAAAGATCCACAAATAAGAAGTCAAGTTAAAACTGCTATTAACGAGAAATGTCAATCACTGTCGAATACATTGGATTATAAAGAATAACTCAGGCAATTTATTACTAAAATTCAGCGTCAAAAAAGGATTGATGAAGCCGGATAAAACCAAAAAGAAGTCATGGATGACGTATGAAATACTCCAACTGATGGAAGAAAGGAGAAAAGTTAAAAACAAAGAAAATGAATACAGAACGATAAATAACATCATTAAAAAAAGATCAGAGAAGCTAAAGAACGAGAGGTAAAAGAGAAATGTATAGAGATTGAGGCACTACAAAATAAACACGATAGTTTTAATAAACATAGGAAAGTGAAATAAAATGACTATAAAAAGCAGTAAAAAAGCGAACAAACTAGTTAACAATGATAGTGAAATTATTATCGATCTAGCAGAAATGAAAAACACATGAACAAGTTATATACAACAACTATTTTATGATATCAGACCAGAACCCCCTCAGTTTGAGAATGCCACTGAATCAGAAATAATCACAGATGAAGTAAAATCAGCAATAAATACAATGAAAGAATGTAAAGTCCCCGGTCCAGATGATGTTCAGATAGATTCTCCTAAACTCAGGTATAAAATGACGAGGGTATAAAATGGTTGACTGCGGTATTCAACCATATATATGACACAGGAAGAATCCCACTTGATTGGCTTAAAGCTGAATTCATTACATTACCCAAAAAACCGAGGAGCAAAACAATGTGATGGATATAGAACGATTCACTTGATGAGTCACCTTCTCAAGCTCTTCCTCAAGATCATGCACAAGAGAATATACAAAATCTGTGAAGAACAAGTGTCAGCCACACAGTTTGGTTTCAGGGATGCAGTAGGTACACGAGAGGCTCTATTCAGTATTCAGATGGTATTCCAACCACGTAGAAATGTAAATTGTGATGTTTTTGCTTGTTTCATTGATTACCAGAAAGCCTTTGACCGAGCCCAACATCAGAAAATGATGGATACCCTAAAAAAATATTGGATGATATCTAAAAGACCTAAGGATTGGAAAACTACACTGTATTGGAACAAATCTGCAGTGGTTTGAGTAGATAAAGAGAAAACTGAAGAGATACAGGTTCTGCGTGGGGTAAGCTAAGGATGTATATTACCTCCGCTTTTATTCATCATCTACTTGGAAGGTATTTTTAGAGAAGCTTTAGATGATTGTGACGTGGGAATCTTTCAGAACGGTGAAAGAATAAATAACTTACGTTATGCGGATGCTTATATTCTTATATGCTTATATTCGCAGATAGCTAAAGGGGCTGCAACAGCTAATGAACAGAGTGACAGAAAGCAGCTGTAGATATGATCTACACATCAGTGTTAATAAAGCGAAACTAATGATTGTATCTAAGACCAAGATCACAAAATGCACTCCTAATATAAAACAAAGGCCAGTTGAACGTGTAAGCAAATTTACATATCTTGGTACTATAGTCAATAAACAATGGGACCACTCTCAATAAATAAAGAGCAGAATTGTAGGCAAAAGCAGTTTATTCAAAAGTCACGATTTAACAATAAACACAAAGATGAGACTTTTACGCTGTTACGTATTCTTGGTCCCCTTCTACGGTGTAGAATCTTGGACTTTGACTGTAGCAACAACTAAAAAATTGGAATCTTTCGAAATGTGGCTTTACTGTAGAATACTGAGGATTTCGTGGACAGCACATATAACTAATGTTGAAGTTCTTAGAAAGATGAAGAAAGAAAGAGAAACTATTAACACTGTTAAAATAAGAAGGCTTCAGTATCTGGGACATCTCATGAGAAATCAGTAGTGATTTTACTAATTGCAGTCCACACTACAAGGAAAAGTACTTGGAAAGAGAGGAGTTGGGCGACCGAGAATCGCATGGCTGAGAAATTTAAGGACCTGGTTTGGCATGATACAACTAACTTATTCCGTATAGCAGTACAGGAAGTTCTAATAATCTGCATGATATCCAACATCCGAAACGGATAGGAACTATCAGACGAAGGAAGAGAGAAAAAACTGCTCCCAATTGAGTTGAGAGCTCCCACATCAGGCTCATCAGTAACTGGGAGGAGCATGCAATGTTTGGCAAAATTGTCATTTACCTTGTTAGTTTAGATTTTGTTTATTATTAAAACATTGGTACGAATAAGACATATAAATATTTAATTTTGTTCGAAAGTTTTTAGTTTTAGATGGAGTGACTGTTTCTCTGAGTAAAGTTGGCGATGGGTTTACTGTGTAGAATTTTAATGAACTAAGCAATTGGTAGCCGTCGTCGTCGTCGACATCCTCTGCGGCTTAGGCTAGTAGTCTGTTCCAGTCTGAATGGAAGTCATCCAACCATCGCTTATGGGTTATTCCCACACTTTTCTTCCCCCTTGGATGATAGTCAAGGGCTCTTCTTGAAAACCTAGTTCGATCCATTCTCTCTACGTGTAACCGCCACCCTGTTTTGGTACAGGGAGGTTTTCTCATTTAAATTTTTAGCTATACCTAGCTCCATTCTAATATGATAATTTTTGGTAAGATATCTACCGGTAAAACCCTTTACAGCCCTCAAAATAATCAATTCCCCTCCTTGTATTCTAGATCCATCTTTGGCCTTTCTAATCCAAGTCTCACTACCATAGAGTAGTTGATATACGGCCATTACATCGTAATATTTCAATTGCCTCTCTTTCGTTGTTTTCTTCATTAAGTGTTTAATAATACAGCCACAAAGCGACTGGAAGAGACTAATTTGGCATTCAACCTATCATCTTAGTTTGTGATACTGCACCCTGGATACTAGAAATCTGACACCTGTTCTATTAGTGAGTCCTGTATGATAATTTTTGTTCTAATATAATTTTCCCCAGGAAAAGCCAAACCTTTTGTTTCGCATAAGGAAATAGTTTGATTGTAATCCGCTAAATCACACTACGTGATCAGTTGAAATATTAGTAAGAGAAGACAAGGACCTAGCTTTTGGTAGCGTTTTATATTACGTATTTGATTAACACAGTGTAAACGCTTTATTTCGTTACATATAGGCCTACATTGTACAAATGGTGTAGCCGTAATATATGGATCATATAAATGCAATGTGAAAAAATGTATACTCATTGAATTTTCCAATTTCTGAGAAGTTTCCTACTGCAATAAAACGTATGACACTTTTGTGTTTAATTGTATGTTGCATACTATTAACATTGCCAAAATATAGAAATCCTAATATTTTCCAAATACGTTTATGTATCATCTGAAATAATTACGTTATGTTATATAAACAACAATAAAATGCTTAAATTATCTTGTTCTTGAATGCAAATAACATTTTGCTCTGAAACATTAAAACTGAAATCAATAATGTATAAACTGAAAAACACCAGTTTGCAATTTAAAAGGAGTTAAGTGCTAAGAGTGTAATATTCTTCATCTGTCTACTCAGCATCTAGGCCTAACCACAAATGCTGTGTTTCATTTGTGTAGTACACTTTTATTGCTCTGCAAGCAGCAATACTATTTCTGGTCGTTGTATCGGTTGCATCGGTGCGGTGTACTTATGTTTAATAGTTGCAGCTTTCACAACACTTCAGTGCTCTCTGTTTCTTGGGGCTTCAACCTCCTTGGTATCTTTATGTTTCCCACCATTGTCTGTTATCTCTCGTTTAGATTTTCTCCACTTCTGTTTGCACTGATTCTACTAATTAAGCGACATTTTCAAAAATGTTAACATTTCTTATAGTTTTAGTGTACATCTATTGCGACGCGTTATTTATATGTTTGAATAGATCTTATCGAGATATTTGAAACAATACCACATACGTTTTTCTCACAAATTCGTCGAAGTAAACCACAATATTTTCCAAAATGTTCAAAACAGTACTGCTTAAAAAATAAATGTTTCAAAATACTGCAAATGTTCTTTTACTACTAAATAGCCCCTGTCGAGCGACACTATGTATACTATAGCTACAAACGATACTATGGACAGTCGTTCTACTATCAGGGTTGCCGATATAAACGGAGTCAAAGCCTCCGTAGTTCTACAAATATTAAATCATTTCTCACGCACCCTATCGACGAAAGGGGTGTGGTGCGCATAATGTAGACGACTACATAAGGCCTCAAAAATTATAAACAGACTGTCTGTATTTTTGCAAAGTTTTTTGAATAAAAAACTTTGAAAATATTTGTTGCAGATAAGGAAAGATGGAGTCTGGTTTTGTAGAAAGCTATGAGCTACACAGCAAAATAAGAAAAAGAAGAATGCCTGATATTAACTGGTATATTATTATACCAGTTATAAATCGCAGGGTCAAACACATTCTAAGTATTTAGAATGTGAGATTCCTTCGATTTTACCTTATAATAATACATATGCTATTAAAACAGCCTATACAACGGCATTCAAAATTAACTATACTTAAGTTGCAGCTTATTGTGAATGTACAGTACAGTTATAGTTCTTTTCATAGTTTGGTCTCATAAGCGCAGCAAAAACATCAATCACGTTATTTCTTTATGGCTTTAGATAAAATTATGAATTAGGAAAAAATTGGGAGAAGCATAATTATTATATTTTTTGCATACTAAGTTGTATCGTTTCTACAAATAACAACAAAGTTTTTTCAATTAAAATACGCACGACACTAAAACGAAATGCTAGCCACCAATACGAATGGAATACGTATACAAACAAGTCGATTGCAATAACGAAAATTATTAGTTGTAGTTTGATTACAACAGAATGAATGGACTGTGGCTGATGAACGACACATTGTATGGTAAACATGTCATTCAATCTGCGTCACGTGTCAGAGCGTATTATAAATTAGTTCAATTCGTATTTGAATCGTTGTTATTAGTATTGCGTGAGCGTTTGTCAATTTATGTATATTCACAATAAACGCTAGTGGTTGCGGATCGAGGAAGATGGAGAGTAATGACGGATCGATTTTAACGTATATTCCTAAAATTTTCGCATCATATTTATATTTTGAATGATAAAAAAAATTGCTAACGTATTTATGTGTAAAACTTATTTGCACTACCAACGTAACCAAATTTATTAGGTAAATGAAACACTGCTGAAACTGTATCTGTACTTCTTATATTGAGTTTCATCTGTCTTCGTCATATTGATTTTGTTTCTTTAACAAACGGTAGTCTAATTTTGACAATTTTATGATTTGCACTACTCCTAATCCTCTCAAGTAAATCAACCTATATTATTTACTTTTGTTTTGTGGTAGGCCTACTTGTAGTTTTATAACGCATGGAGATACTTATTCATTTATTATGTATTTACTGCTTTGAAAATTTTATAATACGACATAATATACAATATATTATTATTTTATAAACAAAGACATACAGTAGATTCTTAAGTACTTTACTTGTAATTTTTCAATATTTTCTTGTTGACGCTTAATCTAAACTCATAGTTATGGTGAAAAATGTCTCAAATCCCAGTTAGTTAATTAAAATAAAGAACGCCGGTATATATTTTTTCTGTACTTAACCAAATCTATTCAGTATACCGTTATAATACCGTTACCGTCAGTATTTATCCGTTATAATACCGTTACCGTTATAGTAAATCGACGTTTCAAAATTACCGTTTATTCTATGTGTAATGAAATGTGAGTACAGGTACATTTGTGGGCACCAGTCGTTATTAATATATTGATTAATGGAAATTGGGTCACATAAAGGTGTTTCTCCATCCCTGCTTTCCTTTGTATTGCAGAATTGGTAGCAAGAATTTTTTTTCTGTACTGTTAAAGTTGTAAACTTCAGGTTGCAAATACGAATACAAATGTAAGGTCGTGAAACGTTATATACATTTCATATTATGTAAACACTTTATATTTGATCCCTGTGGGTGTTTAAAATCTGTTAATTCTGTTTTCTAGTTAACAAGACGCTAATAGCTTGCAAAGTCCGGAATACAACTTAATCGAATCTAGCATCACATGTTTAATAAAAATGATGTTTACTATACATTAAATGAATTTAAAATCTATGGAACATTATTGAAAGAGTGTTTAAGATTTTATAATATGTAAACACTTTATATTTGAACCCTGTTGGTGTTTAAAATCTGTTATTTCTCTTTTCTGGTTAACAAGAGCTAATACCTTGCAAAGTCCGGAATACAACTTAATAGAATCTAGCATCACATGTTTAACAAAAATTATGTTTACTATACATTAAATGAATTTAAAATCTATGGAACATTATTAAAAGAGTGTTTAGATCTAGGGGTCTGTTAAATTTTTAAAAATAAACTGAGATAGCAGGTTGTATATGCATAACACGTTGAGACGTGCAATCGCGCTATCTGTTTTACATCTGCGATTATAACTTCCCATTACAAAGTAAATATATTGTTATTATAATACTATTGAAAAACATTTTTCTGTCTACAGAAAAATATTTAAGGGAAACAATATTTTAGAAAAAAATTCTGAATAAGATGAATGAGATTCTGAATTGATTTGTAAGTTTTGCTGATGTAATAACTGTTGGAATAACTGTTGTAGGTGTTAGAACAAGAGCCGAATTAATAAAAAAATACTGTCAAACCTAGCAAGATATTTAATATCTTGTATTATGTAAAGAAATTAACCAATATTTTGTTGTGGTTCGATTTCAAGATTTGGTTACAATATTTCAAGATTTACTTTTTATTAAGACTCACGTAACTCTGACACGTAATGGTTTGAAATGTGTTTGATAGCAAAACGAAGTGATACTTAAAACACGACTTTATATGTTATGGCACTAACTAATAGTGGGCGTTACGTGTTCGTCAGTCACGAAATGTAGGAATAAAACACGACAGACACGTTAAGTTTATTGCTAACATGTCACTCCATGTGGCTTATGAAATTTTCGGTTTTTACATTGTAATCTATGTAAGACTAAACCTACTAGGAATTTGCCAGAGGCTACATACGACCGTATTGAAATAAAATTTTATTAGACACGACTCACCTCATGTATTTTAAAAATTTAGATTTTACTGAGTATTTAATCGGTATAAGAAAGGTAAAACATGGACACAAGGGTAGTACGCAGCATCAGAGTTGTAAGATATACGCAGATCTCATTACGGAATAATGTTTTGCTTCTTCCTGTTTGCACGCTTCGTAGGTAGCAGAACTTGTTAAACGTGTTAGTTGTTTAACGAGTGAGCGCAAAACAGAGGAAATTTTATAATCTGGATGATGTACGTTCCTATATTTTACTAGAGTGAGTTAAAATTATTTGAACTCTTGAGTTTTAAATCTTGCATTCAAGTAAGTGTTTTATTTTGTAACTTATGAAAATAAATATATTCATATATATAAAATTTTTTATATAGATAACTCGCAGTTTCTTGCAGCAATTATATGATATGTGATGTTATTCAAAGTAATTTTTTCTGCAAGTAGTGTATTGCCTTTTTGTTTCAACACCTGACGCACGTTTCACTGAAAAATATCGACACCATCAATAATTATGTAAATCAATAACAATTGAAATAATTCTATTTTAATATAGAAACTAACAAATAATCGTTTTTGTTTCTATTTTAATGTAAAATAACTGATAATAGATTTAAGTCGGTTAACGATTGTTTTAATGTTTATTTACTTAAGCAGCTGTTTTGGTGGTTATATTGGAAATATTTAATGATTATCTTTATTTATTTTTATTTATTATAATAAATTTATAATTTAAATAGATCATCTTATTTTGTTTTGATCTGAGTTTTCCTTTAGTTAATAAATCATTTTTATTGTGTTTGTAAATATTAACATTTTTCAAAATATTCATTTTTTAACCTATTTGTAAGTTTTTAATTAATTTTATATTTTAAATGGTTGGAAATTAGTGGTTATAATTTAGGGAATGTGTGGCCAAATTAGATTTATAAATAATTTGGTTTTCAAAATGCATTGCTGTGTTGAAGGAATCTATCAAGTAATTTCTTCTTTGTCTGGCCTACGTAAAATTTATTGCAATCTGGACATTCTAGCAACTGTGGTATAACTTTGTTTTTGGAATAAAATGTTAAAATGAAAATTATTAATTGTTAAAATCGTACCTTCAATATACATGAGAGACATTAATTAGGTAACATATAATTAGTTATTATATAGGCCTACATATAGTCGTATCAACTAATAGACTATACAATTTGTTAAATTAGTTATGTTATATTTAATTTGGGTATTTTGCCGTAAATCTCTCGTCAAGATCTTTCTCGGCGACTTCAATGCCCAAACTGCATCGGAAAGGAAATTCCAAGCTTTGCCGTAAATTTCATCTTCAATAAATGTCCACTGCTTTCAAAGCACATTCCAGGAAAAAAGAACCTGGGTCTCAGCAATTCCCGTCTTGGTGAATTTCAAATCAATCATTCCGGACTTTCGCAGAGAAGTCCAGAACGTTCTCGTTTGCAAGTCCGCAAACGTCACGTCTAGTGACACAAATTAAAATGAATTTCTTCCCAAAGAGGAAACCAAAACCCAAACTTATAATCCCTAAGTATAATTACGAACCTCTCAAAGAAAGAGCCCAGAAATTCCAAGACGGGCTTTGCCCCCTCAGAACTGGAACCAAGTTCGAGACAACCTCATATCTCGACCCAATAAAATTGTTCCCCTTCAAAACCACAAAAAGCATCCCTGGTCGAACCAAAAATGCTAAGATGCTGTATCTCAAAGACATAAAGCCTGAAGTCTGGAAAAACGCCACGGAAACTGGAAACCCTTCGACTACCACGGAAGGAAGCCTGTGAAGTCCTTAGTTCTCAGAGAATCATGAAGACCTTAAATTCATGAAGTATCAAATCTCCTAAATGGATGCGCACTTTCACAAAATAACTTCAGAGATTTCTCCAGAACCTTCCGATCCAGACTCTCCAAATATGTTTCCCCACGTTTATGTTTTCAAAAACGAAACGGCTCCCTTGCTCTAAATAACCAGGAAATGTGTCAAATTCTGGCCCAATATTTCCAAATCCTTTTCAGCTTCCCAGTACCCATTTCTAAGCTCCAGTTTCAAGAGGTTCCGCAAAACCCTAATTCGCGGCCCCCAGATAAAAAAGAAATCTGGAAAACTATCCAGTCCCCTCGCTACAATAAAGCGTCCAGTGAAGATGGTATTACTGCAGAACTTTGGAAGAACATCAGCAAAGAGTTCCTTTCCGGAGTCACAGCCTTATTTCAGAAAATATGGGAAGGAGAAACAATCCCTCCAGAGTACACCCTCTCTACAAAAAGGGCAGTAAAGTAGATGTGAATAACTACCGGGGAATTTCACTTCCCCCGTAACTTATAAAATCTTCTCTAAGCTCCTCCTCAGTACACTCGAATCCCAGCTCGATCACCACCTTGGTGAATATCAAGGTGACTTCAGAAAAGGCAGATGGTGCTCAGAACAGATCTTTAGTTTGAAGTTGATAATTCGATATTTGCTTCAAAGAAATATCTCCCTCTTCAAAACCTTCATTGGATTCAGTGGATCAGGCCTATGATTCAGTGGATCGAGAAACCCTCTTCCGGTCTCTGCAGGAATGCGGTGTCGATCCCAAAACTCTAAATTTAGTTAAATTAACTATAATCGACACAGTTTCCAAAATTAAATTCCTAGTCATGAATGTCTTCCATAAAGTCAATTCCACTAGATTTAGAATATGTAACAAATCCAAAGGCGTAGAATTAAGCTGTTTAGCTTTTGCGAATGATCTTCCCATATTTTCCCACTCAGAAGAAGAAGCAAGAAAGCAAGTAGAAGATCTCAAAGAGATAGCGGAGAAAACTGGCCTCCAAATCTCCTCTGCTAAAACGGAAATTATGACCACCCTACTTAAATTCCCGAAAACGTCCCTGGATACCACGTATGGAGAAATAAAATACTAACGATACTAACAATTTTAAATATCTTGGTGATAACATAGCCTAAAACGCCTCAAAAAAAGAATCATTTAGGATAAGGAAACTCAAATTAGCAAAGACCTTTATTCTAACCCAGGTACTGTACAGACAGAAAACCCTGTCCAGAAGTGCAAAAATCCGCCATTATAACACTGTGATGAGGCCGGTGATCATGTATGGAGTGGAAACAATGTGCTTTCAAAATTTTGAACCTCTTTTTAAATTTGAATGAAGAAATCTTTGGAAAACTTATTGTCCAAGAAAACTGAAGATGGGTACAGGGATAGAACCAAAGAAGAGCTGTACAGGTATCTGGAAGATTTGGGAATGGCTTTCCAAAGGAAAAGACTGAATTCCTTAGACATATGGTTTGGATGGATCGGTCCAGATTAAATAAACAAATTTTCAACTATACTTGGCAACTTTTCAGTCTGAACGGATAAACCAAACAACTGAAGGAGAAAATGATGAAACTCGGTACCTCTTTGAACGACTGTGTGGATAGAAATACATACAGAAAAAAAATTAAAATCTTGGGTTATCTGCAGTGAGAAGAAGCGAGAAAGGGGTGGACAGTGAAAAGAAAAACGGCGCATAGTCTGCGAATGAGGGCCTTCTGGCAGAAGGAAAAGAAATGATATTCGCGTGGTCCACGGCTGGCCTGTTCGTGTAAAATAATAATAATAATAACAATGATAATAATACGTTTACCACTAGTTAGGTTCAATTTGAAGTGTGCGAAAAGTGATTTGTATTTCCAAAGAAGTTCCAGAATAATTTTCCATTCTTTTGAAGGCATAATTTGTAGTTACAATATTCTAAGCTTGAACAGTCTAGAGGCTACTTGAGTGCACGACCTTGTTGCAGCACCTTCTCGGCTAACCGAGGTTATTTCAGAATATCGATCTTGACTATTCGATAGCGTTACGTAATTGTCGTGGCAATTTGATAGTGAAAACTAAAGGGTACTTAGAGAAAATTGTTTCGTGTACTTGATGTGGAAGCGAGGTAACCTACATTTTATACTTTGTTAATTATATTGTGTTTATATTACGTTTATATAATATTGTGTAATTATGTTTATATTTTCGTATTAATTACCCTATTTTCAAGTACATTATACAGAATATTTAAAACAAAAAACTTTTTAGTACACAAAAAGGAAATAACAAAACTTATGTATTATAGATAAAAACAGATTTTTTTTTTGTAAGCCTCACACTAAATCAGTATAGTTATTACTAAATTGAGGACTTGGAGATTAGTCCAGATGTGACGTTACTGCTTGACGGCGATTCCTGACACAGGTATTAAGGTTACATAACAATTAGACACCCATGAAAACAATAGGAGCGTCCTACTAACCTGAATCAATTTCAACAGCACAACGCAAGCCGAGTGGGACAGTTTGGCATTATGGCGTTACATAACAATCACAGTGTATAACATTGTATGACTGTCAAACGTAAGGAAAATTTAAAGCTGTAGAAATGTAATACTGGAGGAGATATTGTGGTCTGAGATGACATGTAGGGTGAGAAACAAAATTGAACGGGAAATATAAAATCAAGCGACTTGGCTGAGTCGGTCACCTATACAGACTGGCAGAAAAAAATAATAATTAGATGGTACTATCATAAGGTAGAAAGGGAGACAGGCCCAAACTCTTAAGAAGGCACAGAATATGTAATGAGCAGTGGAGACCAGATCAAGAGAAAAAGACGACATTAACAAATAATGAAAATAAAATTTGCAAATTCACACAGACCCGAGCGTATATATAGTACACTTAGAGGTATGTAGACCCTTTCCATTTTCTAAAAATATTCAATATTTTATTTTCACTTAACAAGTAAATCTGAGGTACACAAAACACTATTAAAAGTTATAAGGCTTGGAATAATATTTTTGTAGTTCTGAATAGTGAAAGCAGGATTTAGATAACTTTATGTTGATTCAATGTATTTTCCAACATTTTGTTAAACATTATAAAACAATTCCAGTTTGACGGTTTAGGGTGGAAACACAATATTACGATTTGAAAGGGATAAATTAAGATTCCGAAATAATTTGGTTTGGAGGTATTAAAATAAAAGTGTACAGCAATGCAGACAGTAAGTTAGATGAAACTCTGTAACCTCAACATTTTTCGTTATTACCTGTGGTGTAAATGAAATGAACATCTGTATTATAAGGATAAACTTAATGTAAACCATGTGTTAATTACGCAATTATGTATAACGGGCACAAGTAATTATGCAATTAAATAACTAACAATATATTATGAAATTTACTAACAATATAACTAATTTAACAAATATATAATATATTAAACGAATGTTCACTTTCCCTACAGAGCAGTTTCCACGTTATCAGCAACAGTTACAAATTACAGGAAATTAATATGTTGTTATGTCGTTGGCACGATCGATCATAACGATATATAGTTATAAACGTAACCAAATTCGCTTTTCGACCTTTGACCCGTCCTTTCTCTTTGCATAATAGTAGACCTTGTTTTTCAATTAATCTGGACAAATTTTTCTCCAGATACTAACCATTCCAAGTTACGCTCAAATCTGGCCAAGCGTGAGCGACCTACCTCCACGTTCAGAGAGTAGGTGTTTACTTCCTCATTCCTCACTCCTCCCGTCGGGGCTCACCCAATCGGGTTAGTTGGCTGTTTTCTTTTTTTCTTTGTCCAAAGTCCTATAAGTTTGACTCTATTTTCCATTATTTGACACTGACATCATTACCACGTCTGTAAGCACTTTTACAGTTTTCCCTTGTAAGGGTAGGCCATGTGGTCAAACTTTCGTTTTCTGATGTAAGTCAGGACAATGTTTCCTTTCCTTTTCTGTTGACCTTGGCTCCGCCACAATAACTCCAAACCGTACTCCTGAAATTTCCAGGTGTAAATGAATTGGGACTCTTCAAAATCCAGTATTTATACCTCAATGCCTCGCATTGTAGTGAGATAGTGAGCCTCGATTCCGTTAGTGTAGTCGAGTAACGTCTTGAAAGGGCAGAACGTCTCTAACGATCCATAATCTTACGCACCTCTGCCGTGCAGAATAATCTCCAAACGACAGGAACACCCCGAACGACGCGTGTCCAGATTTACGTACGCATTCAGCAATGCTGTAGACCTACTATTTACATCCTCAGCGTAGCAATTTAAATACATATATTATTACGACGGACTACCGATCGTCGTATGGTACCGTGGAAAACAAAATACTGACACCAATTAAATCACTAATAAGCAGCTTTAATTATTCACCAATAATAATTTGTAATCAACTCGTACAATAATTGCAGTTAAATTTGTCCACTCGCAATAACAATGTCAAATAATTCAGTTCCAAATTAATTATAACACAATAACACTTTGCTATAATACTTAAACCAGTGTTCGATCAGCACTAAGGAAAATCACTCACGTAACTGACTGACAAGCCGGCTGCTACGGCTTTTTATAGGTCACACACGCCCTTCTTGAAATTTTCCATCGTCAATGTGCACGCCACTTAACGCGTAATTCAAGTGTTCTTACAAGGGAAGACTGTAAAAATGCTTACAAACTTGGTAATGATGTCAGTATTAAATAATGGGAAATAGAGTCAAACCTATAGAACTTTGGACAAAAAAAAAAAGAAAACAGCCAACTAAAACGATTGGCTGAGACCCGACGGGAGGAGTGAGGAATGAGGAAGTAAACACCTACTCTCTGAACGTGGAGATAGGTCGCTTACGCTTGGACAGATTTGAGCGTAACTTGCAATGGTTAGTATTTTGATCGTGTAATATATTACATAATACCTCTGGATTTCGTGTAACACTTAACAGTAGGTCTACTTCACTTTGTTTTTTAATTTTCCTCCCACCAAATTCAAAATATTTATATTATTCCGTAGTGGAAAACATGCGTCATAACGAGATTGACATTAGTTTCAACAATGGTTGAAATAATTTTCTTACCGCACCCCAGACGTTTTTGCCATGGAACTATTGTACTGTTCAATTTGTTGTGTGATCGTGCAATGCCATGTAAAACAAAATCCAATTAGACCGCACTCCAAGATTTTGCCTCGAGTAGCCTAGTTTTTTAAATTTGCATAGATATCGGTATTTACGGTATTACTACATGCACTATACCTCCTTACCATAAAATAGGTCATTGAATGTTCTTGCTTAGATTTCTTTGGCATTGTGGATAATGAATGACGCCACTGCGTTGCTTGCTACTTTCTACCAAAGTTTGGAATAGACCCAGGTTCTAATCTACTTACAATATAATAAAAATATTCATCTGCCTCATTTGGTGACGCTGGCAAAATATTTAAATGCGGAAACACTAACCTGCTTAAATGCACTGCTTAAAGGTTTGTCAAACATCTGGCACACAGATCGTAAATTACTGAATACCAAACATTTTGAAATAGAATTAATAGTTCTGAAGTTTAAACGGCAACTTTTATTAATTTTTTTGTTTACTACTTCACGCAAATTTATTCGCGATTACTATTAGACGACCATATTTTGAATATTGCCTTCTTCTTTGCGAAGAAACGTACAATTTTCTACACTTATTAATAGGTTTGTCACTTCTAAAGAAATATTTTGTAGATTTGAGAATAGTATTATTACCGTATTATTATCGTCATTACCGAATTTTACCTCTGAGTTTACATCTTGCAGAATTATTTAATTTTACGTTAAATTTAAGTCTGTTACATGGAACATTTAAAAAGGACACAAGTCAATGATTTTTTAATTCTGACTAGAGACACAGAAAAATATGGTATGGAAATCTTATCTGATTCAACGACACATTGGCGATAAATTTAATACAGATTCTACTTAAAAAACACAAGTTTCTATTTTAATAAACGTATTATTATAATTAGTTACTTGGTAAAAATACATGATTATAAAAATTTGTTTCTGTTTTATTTTAATCAGTAGGTTCATAGAAAAAAATTATTCTACTCATATCATATTAAGTTTAATTTTCGTTTTGTTTATAGTTTTGTTTCCTTATAAAAATAAGCACGTTTTTCTACATAATTGGTAATCCAAGTTTCAAATTATTATTTTGATGCCTTATATTGCTTCTACCTTAATCATGTTAATAGGAAGCTTTTGCATTAATGTTAGCAGAATGTATTATTAAACCGTTTCATGTACTAAGATTAAGCTAACAGGTGTCACTAAGAGTTAAATAGACGATTCCTAACACTTCCGTTAAGTAATTACAGTCAGGTAGAATTTAATCTGTATTCTTTTAATTTAGCAACCTAAATTATTGTAACGTCTAATAAGAATAACTTACATAGAAGCAGAATACAGAATAACATACGACTTTCCTAAACACTATAAATACGAATACGTAAATATAGACATAGACACAGTTTGAAAACAAAGTAGAGGTTCTAAAACAATATGAAATTCTTGATTCTTTTTGTTTAATATATTTTAAAAGTAACGTTTACTACTAATATTTTATACTTCATCACGTTAATGTGCTATTTAACCATATAATCAATTCGTTAATTTTGGTTGTCCTTATATTCATATATACTTCTATGCAGAGCATTATTTTACTACCTATTCATGGCCTAATAATATTGTTACGACGGTCTACTTGATCGTCGTAGGTACAGTGGAAACAAATACAAGACACCAATTAAGTCACTAATTACCAGCTTTAATTTTCACAGTTATACAGTTAGTAATTAACAACACAGTCTCTTACAGCAAATCAAATAAAAATTGTTCACACGCAATAAAATGACCACTAATATTAAACACAATTGTATTACAATTATAACGTCCGATTATAAAACACAACACTTAACTAATAACCACTTGAACGACCACAGTAATATCGCCCTATAATAATTCTCGAACCGCAATGTAAATATATCGCAGCTATACTGAAAACTAAGGCCGCTGCCGCCATGTATTTATACCTCCGCTCACAGACCAGAACGTTCGAAACTACGTCTTAGTGGCTGTGTGAACTACGTAATTAATTACGGCCTTGACACAGTCCGCGGGGCTGGCGGCTTCGCGAATGCGTCTAGAGTCACGTATGCCACACACATTAGAGCGAGATTCTTCTGGGACATTCGACAAACACGTAGATTCTTCTGTGATGTCGTAACACTGCCTCCTCCTTAAGCCTGTTCGTCCCGAACTGCCAAACCGTCTCTGAAGTAATACTCGACCAGGCAGTCTAGGTGGACGTCCTTACGAAAGATAATTCTCCGGTTCTTCGAATTCAGTCTCGTGAGATCCGAACACCACGTTCCCAGGAATGCGAGTCTTCCGCTCAACCACTAGTTTTGCTGGAATCACTCCCGTTACGTCATGTGCTGATGACCTAAACACTACTGGCTGATCCAAGTTCGTTTGGTTCTCGTCAACAACCTCTTTTGTAAATAGAGAAGTCAACAACCATCTCTGAAGTAATACTTCGCCAGGCTATCTACTTGTCGATTTGCGAAAGATAATTCTCCGGCTCTTCGAATTCGGTCCCATGTGATGCAAACATCAAGTCCCCAGGAATGCGAGTCTTCCGCTAAACCACTAGTTTTGCTGGAATCAATCCAGCATGTACTGATGACCTAAACACCACTGGCTGAACCAAGTTTGATTAGTTCTCGTGAACAACCTCTTTTGTAACCTCATCTTCAGCCACTTTTCCTTCAGGCGCTTCTATCGGCTCAGGAACAAGCAAGGGTTTTGTCTCGACACCAATAGTTGGCTTTCCAATCACTTCTTTTGTTGCTACACTTATTTGTATTTCCTCTGCTAGTTCTTCCTCCATTTCCGCTTGCAATACGGGAGGTCCCTCTTGACCATACCTGTTGAAATTTTCTTCGATTAATGCCACGCTTAATTGAATGGTTGGTAGACCTTGTCATTTTAGCCAAGCAAAGCTTTATCTTCTCTTGGTCAACCTTCAGGACATTCTCTCTTAAGCCCACAACGAATCCGCAGGCATTGATAACGTCCGTGCCAAGAATCACTTCATCGACAATGTCTGCAACGAGCATTTGGTGGCTAAACTCGAGAAGACCCAGGCGTACACGTACGTCTACCTTTCCTAGCACCTTGACGGGGCTTCCAGTCACAGTCTGTATTGTACAAAAGCTAATTTGAGGCCGTCGGTTGCTGATTAAGTCCTGGCCCACAATAGACACTGTTGCGCCCGTGTCAAATGTAAATGATGTTGGTTTACCTTCCGCAAATCCATTAACAATCAAGTTTCCACTGGTCTTATGTAGCGTGGAAGCTGTGTGCTGTTCTGGGGCTTTACTTCTCCAATTGGTGCGATCACTTTCTTCTCTCGGCATCTTCTTCTTTCAACAGTCTACCTGTAGATGACTACATTTTCCACAGTTGTAACATTTCGGTCTTCTGTCTTTTTCAAATCGTTGCGACTCTCTTGAACTTTTGTATTGTTTGTTCGACAACATTGTTTTTCTGCCCCCATCCTAACGGCAATGTGATACAGGGATTTTCTGACTGCAATGTGATGGCACAAACCCATTAATGTAGCGGGACGCTGACTTGGCAGCTTCAAACTCTAGGGCGTGAATAAGAGCTTCTGAGCTATTTCGGTGTCTTGCCATTTGTAACACTTGCTGAAGTTCACAATCTCCGATGCCATCAATAAATGTCTGCACCGCAAACCTTATTCGGATATCTTCTGGTTTTTCGGGATAGGCCAATCTAATCAATCTGTCGATACTTGCTTCAAACTCTTGAAGACTTTCCCGGAACGTTGTCGTCTTGTTTTCACATCTCGCAAATGTTTATCACCGTACCGTAATTCCAGAGCTTTTATCAATTCGGCATAGATGTTTTGGCTGTCAGGTGGCACTTTCTGTAGTAATTCTGCCGCGGGTCCTTTTAATGTAAGAACGGGTGAAACAGACTTGTCTTTCTCTGTCCAATTATTTTGCGCATGCAGCTGCTTCGAATTGGCGGACATACGTTGCCCAGTGACTGCTTCCGTCAAAGGTTGGAGCTTTGACATTAACTGTCCCTACTGCAGGTAAAGATACCTTCTCTATTGGCTTATTTTCTGTATCTTTTTCTGTCTTTATCGTTGGTACAGGCTGTTCAGAAATTTGTTTTGGATGTATCTTTATGAAGTGCTCAATTTCACTTTAAATTTGTTCTCTTATGTTTGCCATTGAGTTTTCTACTGCAGATATTTTTGTTGACATAGCTTCTTCTACAGTCAAGATAGATTTTTCTATTTCAGCTATTTTATTTGACATGGATTCTTTCACCTCAGATATTCTGGTAATCTGATTATTAGGCTCACCTCGTAATTCACCTACGTCACCACGAAGGAGAGCCAATTCTGCAGTTGTATGTTCTCGCTTCTGTTTTGCTCATGAATTAACGCTTTGATGTCACCTACTTCACGTTTACGTTCCTCTGCTTCCTGCTTACGTCGTTCCTCTGTTTCTTCCCTATCTTATCTTCGTTCTTCTTTTTGTCGTCTTTCTGCTTCTTCCGCCTCCTGCCTGAGTTTCTCATCCTGTCGTTTCTCCGTCTGTAACAGCAGCGCCTGTAAATTTTCCATCATCTGACTGGCATCCATTGTTTTCCGATTAATTACGAATTACACTCGTCTTGTACAAAGTGTCCACTGTTTCCACTGTTAACCATTGTATCCCAGTTCTGACACCACTGTTACGACGGTCTACTTGATCGTCGTAGGTACAGTGGAAACAAATACAACACACCAATTAGGTCACTAATTACCAGCTTTAATTTTCACAGTTAAACAGTTCGTAATTAACAAGACAGTCTCTTACAACAAATCAAATAAAAATTGTTCACACGCAATAAAATGTCCACTAATATTAAACACAATTGTATTAGTATTATACCGTCCGATTATAAAACACAACTCTTAACTAATAATCACTTGAACGCCCACAGTAATATTGCCCTATAATAACTCTCGAACCGCACTGTAAATATATCGCAGCTATACTGAAAACTGAGGCCGCTGCCGCCTTGTATTTATACCTCCGCTCACAGACCAGAACGTTCGAAACTACGTCCTAGTGCCAGTGTGAACTACGTAATTAATTACGGCCTTCAAACAGTCCGCGCGGCTGGCGGCTTCGAGAAAACTCTCGCGAATGCGTCTAGAGTCACTTATGCCACACACATTAGAGCGAGATTCTTGTGGGACATTCGACAAACACATAGTGGTTGCTGCGCACCGTGAGGACTAAAATGTTAATTAGAATCAAGGCACGGTGGACCAAAAAATGGTTGATGTCCGGTCCACGTGGACCGAAGTGTTGAATGAAAATAATGATCCAGCAAGTGTGGATAAGAAGAGTTAATTAATTGGGCCCAAGTGGGCTAAATGTATGCTTCTTGAGTTAAAATATTCTGTCGGCTGGTCTTCCATAGTAGTTGAAAATGATATGTAATAAATGCATTGATTCTGCAGGAAGAAAATGACAAGAAGTGGACTGTATACGAATAATTTTAATATCTGAATTAGTTACATTACAGCTGTATTAATTTGAAATGAGGTTGGCTAATACTGCATTTTGCTAAGTATTATAAATTTTGAATTGAAATGAAGTTATGGCGCTAGTTGGCCATAAGCGAGAATATAAGGGCCTAAAGCCTACATTTAATGTCGACACTAATTGACAGCGAAGGATTCGGCGAACCGAACGCCGAGATAGCTAGCTACGCACTGTGCAAAGTACAAACACGCAAATATTGAGGCGAGGTATAAAGCAGATTAGCCAACCTAGAAAACAAAATCATCGCGCTACCGTACATAAGCTGCCCGTCAAAAATCACAAAGATTTTTTAACACATTTTTTTAATAAATTATAATACATTTACAATTTAATTTAAAAGAGTACAGTTCTTACTAACGATAGTTAGCTTCAAGCTGAGTTGAACCTTGAGTTATGAGATTAGATAACGGCAATCTGCCACTAGTTTAGAGATAAGCATGCATAAGATAAGCCTAAAGATAGGCGGTTGTAGGCCAAGGTTGGCGAACAGCTGTTTCATGTACGAATAAAGTCTGGTTGACAATATTACTGACACAAGTGTGTGCAGTCTATAACATTATAAAACATGAAAGTAAAATACATAATTATACAATGTTTAATGCATGATCGGAAGCTCATCACATGATGGACCGATCGCTGGTAGCCCTATGCAAGTCATAGACGGCTACTTTAAAATTAATTGAGGCCCGTAGACCTGTACAGAGAGTTCATTACATGAACAAAATTGTTGTTGAACATGTTGCAGTTACATGTTCTATTGTATATTCAGCAGGGCGGCATGTATTGACCTAGACATGCTATTCCTGAAGTTTCAGGAATTTACAGTATAATGTATGAACAAGCTAGATGCTGAATGCGAGCCCCAGATATGACATGTATGTCATAATTTTAAGTAAAAGAATTGTGCATGGTTACTTGCAAAATGAATAAAATATAAAGTACAATATACAATAAACCTAGTCGGGGCAGTTACATACGGCAGACGCTAACAATAGCTTTTTGCATAGACATAATTTATGCGAATACAGTAACAATAATTTGAATAATTACAAGATAAATAATTGCAATGTCAAATGACAATACAATACTGAAATTACAGAAACAATTGAAAATAAGTTTAGAAATAACCAAAGTTGTACACATTAGTGAGGAAGACATGAGCCATGAATCAAATGTTCCACATACGAAAATACAAATAATAATGAAGCCTTGCATATTAACTAAACTAATACTTGCTTGAGCAAACAGACAGTTGCTAACTCAAAAATAATTAGGCTTATGCTAAAACGAGTGTTTATAACTTAACAAGTTTGAACATTTGACTTATGTGTCCTCAAAATAAAACAAAGTAATAACTCCCGTACGTTATTGTTCGTCTCCTTTACAATTTTAAAATGAGACCACCAAAACATGAAAATTAGAAGCGTGCAATGACGCAAAATTGACAAGAAAAATATTGTGATGATTCATCACGATTGTGTTGACCAAATGGTCGTACTAAGTAGTAAGCCAATGGCTGAATAAAGTAGCATTGTGCTAAGTAATCATAATGTCAAATCTCGTCTCGCGCTGGCAACAGACATAATTTATGTATGGGTCTCCGCAAAACACCCGTAGGCGTGCGAATGTCCACGACACGAACCAAGTTATCTGGGCCGGGAAATGTGGCGATGATTACGCCAAATTTCCAGGCTAATGGAGGCAAGTTATCCTCAATAAGCAAAACTAAGTCACCAATGGAAACATTATCTTTGGCAAACTTCCACTTGTGACGCTGTTGCAACTGGTGCAAATAATCGCGAGACCACGCCTTCCAAATGCCCTGGACAAACCTCTGAAGGAGTTGCCAGCGCCCAAGACGAGAAACAGGAACGTGAGAAAGGTCTGGGTCCGGAATCGCTGTTAAGGGCGCGCAAATCAAAAAATGGCCAGGTGTAAGCGGCACCGGGTCGTTAACACCCGATGAGATAGCAAATAAAGGTCGAGAGTTGAGACATGCCTCTATCTGGGACAAAACGGTCGTGAACTCTTCGAAGTTTAGTATAGATTTGCCTACCACTCGGCGCAGATGAAATTTCAAACTCTTTATGCCGTTCTCCCAAAGGCCACCGAAATGAGGTGAGGAGGGCGGAATAAATGACCATGATATCCCCTGAGAGGATGTGAATGACTTAATCGAGGAGATGGCATCCTTATTGTGCCAAAAGTTGTAAATGTCATGTAAGATGGTGCGGGCCTTTCTGAAATTTGTACCATTGTCGGAGTACAGCTGACTGGGTATACCCCGACGTGCCATGAAACGACGTAAAGCAGCTATAAATGCGCTTGCCGTAAGGTCAGACACCAATTCCAAGTGAATAGCCCTAGTCGCTAAGCAAACAAACAAAGATACGTATGCCTTAGTAAGAGTTCTAGACTTCTGCCCGCCATGACGAATCATGAAGGGACCACCATAATCAACCGCGCAAAATAGAAACGGCCTTGAAGGAGTGACTCTAGGGAATGGCAAAATACCAAGTCTCTGAACCTGCTGTGTGGCACTAAACCTGATACACTTGAGACACTTACGAATAATGGAACGGATGACTAGCCGGGCATTAACAATCCACCAACGTTGACGCAGTGAATGATGCACGAGTTGAGCACCAGCGTGAAGTAAACGAATGTGTTCACGTTCGATGATAAGGCGTGTAATATTCGCCGATGGGGGTAATACAATTGGATGTTTCGAATCGTAGGGTAACTGGGAATGCTGCAATCGTCCGCCCACGCGATCACTCCAGAGTCGTCAAGAAACGGGTCGAGAGAAGCCAACTTGCTCCTAATGGAAACAGAAGATCCGTTCCGAAGACAACTAATTTCGGTTGGGAAGTGGATCGACTGAGATTGTTTTATGAAGAAATTGAGAGACTGATGAATTTCTACAGGGGTCAGATCGCCCGAAAGTTTGTCCGCAGATGAGTGCCTAATATTTCTGATGAAACGAAAACAGTAAGCGTAAACACGTGTCAGCCGGTGCAACGAGGAAAAGTCCAACGATAAGTCAACAGCCAGGGTAGACATTAGCGACCGGTTATGTGTAGTTTTCTCTTCCGCGGTGACTTCAGAGGACGACTGAGTGGCCGGTACAAAGGATGGGAAGGGATTGGACTCTGACGATTGAGACAGACAGCTAGGACCGTGCCACCAAAGCGAGCAATCGCGCAAAACGTCAGGGAAACACCCTCTAGATATAATGTCAGCAGGATTGCGTCGCGAATCAATGTGATGCCAGGTATAAGCTTGCGTGCGACGCTGAATTTCAGCAACCCGATTAGCGACGTATGTCTTCCAACGCGTAGACTGCGCATGAATCCAGTAAAGAGCCACCATAGAATCAGAATACAAATGTACATTATCAATAAACGAATAAAGAGCAGGAATAACCTTAGATACGAGTCGCGACAATAGCAAGCAAGCGCAGAGCTCGATGCGAGGTAATGACACCTGGCGTAGGGGAGCCACGCGGGATTTGGAACACAAGAGGCGACAGGAAGCAGTAGAATCTTGATAAATGACTCGGATATATATGCAACAGCCAAACCCTCTCTCTGAAGCATCCGAAAAACCATGCAACTGAAGTGCAACCGCCTCATGAATGCAACGAATGGATCGCGGGACCACTATTTTACCAATCAGAATCAACTTGTCACACAAAGAATGCCAATCCGAAAGTGACTGACCGGAAATCGGTTCATCCCAACCAAGCTTACAAAGCCACAGTCGCTGCATGAAATGTTTATACAAAAAGACAACTGGTCCGATTAAACCAAGAGGATCATATATTCCAGCAATAATTGAAAGAATCTTTCTCTTGGATATGCTAGGATCAACCGGAGATAGTTTGATATCAAACAAAAATGAATCGGCAGTGTTGTTCCAAAGAATTCCCAGGGTACGCACATTGTCCTGTTTATTTAGGGGTCGTGAAAGGTTGTGATGATTTGCGACCGCTGTGGGTTTATTTGATGCCCATTTGTGCAACGTGAAACCATATTGACCAAGTAACGCACCTAGATCGGATTTCAGCTTGGTTAGATCGGGGATAGTGTCCGAACCGGTAAGTAGATCGTCGACATAAAAATCGTTGGTTATGGCTAAAGCCGCTTGGGGAAAGGAAGTCTGATTGTCTCTAGCAATTTGTAGAAGGCACCGAGTGGCCAAAAAGGAGGCGCCAGCCGTGCCGTAGGTTACTATTCGCATCGCGAAATGTTTAAGTGGTTCGAGGGGAGAGTCACGCCACAAAATGCGCTGATAGTGACAATCCCCTTCAGCTACGCGAATCTGACGATACATCTTTTCGATGTCGGCAATAAGGACATACTTATGTATGCGAAAACGCAACAGAATGGAGAAAAGATCTTGTTGAACATTGGGGCCTACTAATAATATGTCATTCAACGAAAGGCCATTAGTAGTCTTGGACGAACCATCAAAAACAACGCGCAGTTTGGTGGTCAAGCTAGACTGTTTAAACACGGCATGGCGAGGCAAGTAGTAAATATTTGACGCTCCTAAATTGATAGCGTCATGATCGATGAGTGTCATGTGCCCAAGATCCATGTATTCCCTGATAAAGTCCGCGTAGTCGCGAGTGAGCTTGGCATCGCGCCTAAATCGACGCTCTAAGCCTAAGAATCTTGATTCGGCACTTGTGTAAGATTCCCCCAAGTGGGGATTATCAGACTTGAATGGGAGCGACACTATAAATCTACCCTCGTGGTTGCGCTGAGTAGAGCGCACAAAATGCTCTTCGCAAGCCGACTCGCTATCAGGGGTATCGTCAGGGATTGTTTCTGCCTCCCAAAATCTCTCGAGAGATTGCAGAATTTGACTGTCATTGTTCCTTGCCAGGAACGAAACAGCAGGACCCTCGGTGTGGCAGTGCTTGGGCAGATTGCCAGCCAGAATGTAACCCAGTTTTGTTTCCTGAATGATAGGGAAATTGGGTCCGCGTGTGTATTTATTGGCTAATATTAAATCCAGATAAAAATGTGCCCCTAATAGTATGTCGATCTGTGAAGATATATTAAAATCTGGGTCGGCCAGAAAAATTTTATTTGGAATGTGGAACCGGTTGATATCAAACGAGATTGAAGGCAGATTGTGAATTAAGTTAGATAAGACGGCACATTTCGCCTCGAAACTATGTCTCTGATAGTGAGAAATAATACGTATAAAAGCAATGTCAGTAGCGCAACACGCTGTGTTGTTTATTCCTGTGATTGGAATATTAGATCTGGTTAGTTTAAGGTGTAACCTTTTCGCAAATGATTTCGTACAGAAATTGATCTGGGAACCGGCGTCTAGAAGCGCTCTAGCTTTATGCCTGTTGCCAGCCTGATCAACGACATATACAACCGCTGTGGATAAAAGAACATTGTTTTTGCACTGTAATTTAAATGAGCAATAATGGCTGCTGGCAGCTGTTGATTTCGGCACGTAATTTGCGTGCAGCAATGTGTGGTGTCCTTTTGAACAAATTTTACAGACCTATTTACTCTTACAGTTAGCTATCAAATGACCTGCTCTAAGGCAGTTGATACACCATTTATGATTTGCAACCAATTGCCCCCGCTCAGCGGCACTTAATATACGAAAATTATTACACATGTAAAGCGGGTGGTCAGATTTACAACACACGCATGAATAATGCTTTGCCGCTGCGTGATAGTTTTTAAAGGTATTGCTGCCAGCAGTATTTCTTAAGCTACATTTCTCAAATTTATTGTTGGGTTTTACGCTAAGTTTGTTGAATTGCTGTCCGGATTCAATAGGCATTGTATTTTCTAAAAGCTGTGTGCGTAAGTTCAAAAAATGCGTAAAGTCTTGAAAGCTAGGCAAGTTGTCAGGGTCTATTGACTCCTTCCAAAGTTTTAAAGTAATAGGATCAAGTTTGGTGGAGAGCAACTGTATGGTAATAAATTCGAATGAATTCACTGACAGCTTCATTGCCGCCAGTGAATTAACGGAAGACGTTATTGTATTCGTAAACTCCGCCAAGCTTTGGACTGAGTCCTTTATTGTGGACTTAACCTGAAGCAGGTTTTGTACATAGTATTTGGCTAATATAAATGGGTTGTTATACCTTTCGGACAGCAAGTTCAACGCTATTACATAATTTTCTTGACAAATGGGTAATGATTTAATTAAATCTAATGGTTCACACTTCACAGAGGAATGCAAATAATGCAGTTTTTGCACTGGTGTTAAATCGGATCTTGAATGCACTAGATCATTGAAAATTGAATAAAAATGTTGCCACTCAAGTATGTTGCCTGAGAAGCAGGGGAAACTTATCGGCTTTAAATGCATAGGCGTCGATAATACGGGAGGCACAGTCTGAGTATTAAAAGTGTCAAGAAGTTGTAAAATGTTTGCCTCAGTTGAGTATATCATTTCTTCAACCTCAACTCGGTCTGCCTGAGCAACGCTCGTGTCTTTACTGATAAGCTCTATCTCAGACTATACCTCGTCGTACTTCGAGGCCAAGCTTTTGAGACTTTCCAGTCTTACAGTTAGAAAATGTTTTGTACTTTGATTTATGTCAAATGAATTTACCGCGGATTGTATCCGCACTATCGCGGATTTTAATCCGCCTCTCTTTCTGGTCAGCACCTTGAGGCCTTCTTCAGACATTTTACGCACCTTTTTACTGTTGTTGGTGGTACCTTGCTGTTGATGTCCTGCAGCGTCGGCTCCTTGGTGAAGATGGTGAACAGCTGGCAGAGATGACCACTTTGAGTAAGCACTGCAGCCGGCAGGAACTTGCTACTACGTTGTCCGAAGATGACGAGCGAAATGGCGACGCAAATCACGCCACGGTCGCATTAGCTGACGTGCTAATTCGCCCGTGATGGCCAGAAACAGATGTAAAAAATATTAAATGGAAATCCAGGTCCGGAGTGACCAAAAAATGGTTGATGCGCACCGTGAGGACTAAAATGTTAATTAGAATCCAGGCACGGTGGACCAAAAGATGGTTGATGTCCGGTCCACGTGGACCGAAGTGTTGAATGAAAATAATGATCCAGCAAGTGTGGACAAGAAGAGTTAATTAATTGGGCCCAAGTGGGCTAAATGTATGCTTCTTGAGTTAAAATATTCTGTCGGCTGGTCTTCCATAGTAGTTGAAAATGATATGTAATAAATGCATTGATTCTGCAGGAAGAAAATGACAAGAAGTGGACTGTATACGAATAATTTTAATATCTGAATTAGTTACATTACAGCTGTATTAATTTGAAATGAGGTTGGCTAATACTGCATTTTGCTAAGTATTATAAATTTTGAATTGAAATGAAGTTATGGCGCTAGTTGGCCATAAGCGAGAATACAAGGGCCTAAAGCCTACATTTAATGTCGACACTAATTGACAGCGAAGGATTCGGCGAACCGAACGCCGAGAAAGCTAGCTACGCACTATGCAAAGTACAAACACGCAAATATTGAGGCGAGGTATAAAGCAGATTAGCCAACCTAGAAAACAAAATCATCGCGCTACCGTACACATAGATTGTTCTGTGATGTAACAATATTACTACTACCAGAATTAATGGTCGTTTTGCTTCCAACTTAATTATTGGTGATAATAGTTTATGATATTTAGGTAAAGGAAAATAGTATAATTTTCAAGGCATATAATACGTATTGTATACCTATATTTGTATTAAATATTTATTTAAATAAATATAGTGTCATTATATTTCATTTTGAATTCATAAACCTACAGTCGTTATCAGTTAATTGCAGTTACAAATAAAAGATTGCTTATACTTAACTGGAAGAAGAACTAAGCATTTCCTTAATATAAATGGAATAAAAAAGATTTAAGAAAATCAAAATGAACAAAATATTATGCTAAAACTAGAGGTATCACTCGACGTATTTTTTGCCTTTGGTTTGGTATTCCGAAGAATGTTTTAAAAATTAATGTATTGCACTTTCTTGATGAATCGGTAACGGAATATAGTGCGTTTTGTAGTTCTCATGTAGTTAGATTTACGAGTTAATGTAGTACGGTAAAAAATTAATTAAACCCGTTTTACATTCACCATAGAAAACGATCTTTGGGAATTGTTACATCAGACCAACCTTTACACGTGACTTGTTTTATAGTACTTTCAGACCAATAAAAATGTAATGAAGTCAAGTTGAACAACAGACGTAGTTAATAATTAATTAAACCTATGTGACAATTGCAGAAGAAATAGTTTATACGTTTCACAAAATTTTGTGTCAGCTAGACAGCTATAGTTCTGCTAAATCAGTTTCGTACAGCAAAAATATAAAATACACACTGTATCTTTACAGTATTTTTTTTTTTTTTTTATGTAACGAGTATTAAATTTTTTATAAAATGAGTAAATTATTCAGCCCCTCTTTAGCTTCAACAATACTTTTTCATGTTTTTAAATATTACGTTAAAATTTAATAAGGAAATTACTGTTTTGGCTTAACATGGAACATAATCACGATAATGTGTTTTATAGATATCTACTTTCTATCAACACCTCAATGTAATAGGAAAGGAAACGTAAAATTTACGCACAATTCGTGGCATTCTTCATCACTTGTAAAATATTCTGTATATTTTATTTGCACATTACACTAACCTCAGATTTTACAGAATTAAAGAAAACCGTAAAATTAATGGTTTTAGATAATATTATTTAGTATTTAGTTTCATGCTTTTACTGAGTTTGTAACAGAATAGAAGAGAACATAACGGAGCAGCTGTTTAAGGTATTTAATGTCAATTAATAAATGATATTGAATTCAAAATAAAAATTCGACTGATGTCACTTTGCTTTTACTTTCAATTAGCGTTACCCGGTGTTGTAAACTTAAAAGGTCAGTCTTACACAGTACGGCTATCGTAACAGTCCTTGTCACTCATCAGATAATAAAGAAACAAATAGTTAAGCTGTTTTATTTATTTCTGCCATTTGTTTACACCAACCTGTAATTAATATAAACCAATTTTTTCAAATATTAAGAACTTCTTTTAGAATGTAATATGTTTCCCCCTTAAGCTGTCAATGTAGAATTATTAAATACGTTTTCGTACATTGACGTAAATATTTACGTATTGAAATGTAAAAGTTCTGAGTGAAAAGGAACAAGATTTCATTATGTATGTATGTTCCATTGACTTAAGCACATGCCTGTTAAGTATATGTCACACCTACCCTGATAGAAATAACCACAAAATAAGATGTCCCTAAGCTTGAAAACTGTATATAAATATATTGAAATTTACTTATTTACTTATTTTAGTAGTACTCTTATGATACCAATTAAGCCGTCTAAACGCTTTCCTGTGACCTAGTTGTTGTAAGTCTGCGTTACACAGCTTGCTTCATGATAGCAGGACTATCGTGCTGCCTCAATGGATAACATTAATGGTTATGTGCCTTTAATACCTGCCTACCTAATTGCGGTCATACAGCAGTATTAACAGTAAACTGCTTACAATTGATCCGTACGTACTACATGCACTAACCTCGACATTGTTGTAGACTTCAAACAATGCCAAACGTGTGTTAGAAAAGGGACGTATTACACTACTAAGTTTCAATTTATGATTTATTTAAATCCTGCAAAAATTGTAGAAAATTCTTAACTAAAATGAGTTAAAATTACATTATTATTGCTTTTCTATATTATTATAATGGCCAACAGCATAGTATACACGTTCGTGAGAAGTAGAATACAAATAATAAATCTAAACCATAGAAGTAAAACAATTATGGGTTATAAAGTTTTTCTGCATTACCTTATGTACACTATATTTTCGAATTAAATACAATATAAATCAAATCCAAAAACCAAACCAGAAAAAAACTAGAACCGATTGCCATGATACAATACAAATAGAAAAAAGAACCCCCAGCTTTCAAAAATAAAGACTCTATCCAAAATGACTCAAAACTTACGCTCAATCACTAATAAAAAACAAATAGGGCAAATACTGACAACAAAGCCTGAAGTCATAGAACGGTGATGAATATACACCAATAGTCTATTTAATAGCTATTTAACAACGACTAGGGGCAAACATCCGATAGAGTAGCCGGAGCAACTTAAACCAGTAATTCTAAATGAAATAGAGGCAATTCTGGAAGGCTTCAGTGTCAAAAATGTTAAATTATAACAGAAACTCCAAAGAAAATGTACATTCACTCACAAAAATGCTTGTCGCTACAAGAGAAGTCGAAAATTAAAGGAAATGGTACATCAAATATTTAATAATATTTGTGAGACAACAGTTTGTCTGAGAACTGTCAATAGTCCCAGTTTACAGAGGAAAAGGGCACGATGCAATGCGATAACTATCAACGGGTTACACTAATCTCACACGTCATAATTAATGCTGTTGATTTGGTAAGAGTACCTGCAGTGACACCTTCTACAATGTGGCTACAAATATGAAATGCTAATCTATAACTAATAAATGCTAAAAGAAGACTAATAATTTTAGGAAAATACATTAAACACGGCATTAATAAACAAGGAAACAAGGCTAAAAATGTGTTTATTTCTCCAGTAGCCTTCATTTTTTTACTACATCACCAAAGGGCAGCAGAAATTGTAATGGAGGAATGTGCATATTTGGAAGGAAATTTAGATTCTTTAATTTTAAGAAGATACCATATCTTAGAAGACGAAAAGGTATATGTATTAAAAACAATAATGGAAAATACTGCTGTGTTGGTTTGCCAACCGTTTCAACACTGACTGTTGACCATCGGTATATGGCTGCCAGTACCAGCTCCCTAATGGCAGTCATATAGTTCATTATGCAGTCGTTAACCACTTCCGGATTGAAATGCCGTCTTTCAATTTAACGTGACCTTTAAAATATAGTAAGTTTTGAGAAGATTGAGTATCGCAAGATGATGTATAAGCAAAACAAAATATTTAGGCCTATTAATGGTGATATATTACTCGATATAAATAGAACAACCATTACTTGAAGGAACTGTACATATGAAGCATAAAGCAGAGAATATAAACTATGTGAGACATATCATACGACTATATGGTTTGGCAGAATAACCATACCAGGACAGATAATTGGAGAAAGAAGAAAGCAATTATTACCTTCACCTTAATCCATGCTTTCGGAAGGAATATTGACAAATAATTTAAATATTGGTACACATCATAATTACATTCATATAGGCTACATAATTGAATTCATTTATTTGTAAAGTATTTAAATGTCTAAATGTCTGAAATGTAAAAGTCTTGCGAATTTCAATTAAGTCATTTCAGTGGAAAACTGAACAAATACATTTTATCGGTACATTCAAAATGACATGGGGACAGAGGACAGTAATTACAATACTATTAATACAAATTATAATCACACACACACAAACACACACACACATGTATATATATATAGGAATGTTAATTATCGACCGTATTATTATACTGTTAATGATTTCGAGGTTCGGTCATTAATTATGAAAACTCAGTTTTGCGACGTTTCGAGATTTATTCTTCTCATAATCATGCCTACAACATGCACTTGCACTTGTTGCACTTGCATCTAGTTAATTTTTACAAATAAATAATATTCTCCAATTTACAAGTCCGTATTACTGTGTTTCTTATTAGTTAAAATAGTTTATGTCTATAGCACACAGAACGTGGATTAATCTATTGGTGTGTGTGCTTAATTTCACTTTCTTATAACTATGAACGTCAATAGGTTAGTTCTCTTCTGTATTATTGGAATTATTAATACACGATACTACCTGATAGGTGAGTAACACTCTATCATTCCCTATTATTTTCATTGCTTCTTGATTTCTTGTTTGTCGTTATTATATTCCATTCCGTAAGTTACTTATTTAATGCTTGCTTTACTGTCACACTCTGTATTTACGGTTAGGTGAAAGAATACACTTTAATTGTTTCACTTCTTGAAGATACGTCTGAACTTAGTGATGGTAAAAAAAGTGACGCTTTCTTTCCAAGCTCGTCTATTTCAGCGTCCCGGAAACAGAAAGCTTTAAGTGTTTTCTTACCAATAATCACTTTTTATAATTTCGCACATTTAACTCTTACTATGGCCCTTGATTTACTTAATATGCTTAATCTCACTGAATTGTATATAGTTATAGTCCTTTTATTTTTAATGTTTACATATTGAGTAATTTGTTAAAATACAAAATTTGTTCATAAACTCTAGGTAAGCTTGATCAGTTATTCACAAATAGGTTCTTTTTGTTCTATGACCTTCTAACAAAACACAATTTCTAACTAAAATAATTTCGTATTATTTAAAACAATTTCTTCTTATTTTCAACTTATTAGTAAGTATTATAAATAATTACAACAGTTTTGGGGTTATAATTAGTGTTTTACACATCAAATGTCTATACCCAGCCAAAGGTTGGTTTTAGACCTACACACATTCAGATGGCTGACAATATTATTCTGCAACTTATACATTTTTCAGTTTTACTCAGCTTTAAGCCTTAGTATGTACTGGTGTATTATACAGCAGTGCAATATTCAAAAACTTTTTGCTATAGTGTATTTATTGATGCATATATAATTTATTTGTTATTTATAATTTCTTTACTTCAAAATGTTTTTTCCTTATTTGAAACATGTTTCGGGAATCATATTGTTTCCATCCTCAGCCTTATTAATTTTGTATCTTTTTGAGTACCTGAGTTGTGGTTGTTTTTTGTTATGGTTTCCTGTTGGATTTTGGTATTTATACTGGTATCACTGTGTGTGACTGTTGTGTATATATTAGCTTTTTGAGTATTTTTGATGGTGAGCGCTTTGAAAATTGTGTCGTGTTTTGTACTGATCTGTACTTGTTCAGGACTAGTTTGTTTTATGTTTGTTGTAATTAAACTGAATTACTTATTACAAATAATAACTTATGTTGTCAAATACTAAAAGTTTTATTGTTTATGAATTTAAAAAACTTTTTTTTACTAATGTTTTATATACTTTTTTCTATTTGAACAATTAATTAATTAATTAATTAATAATTAATAAATAATAATTTTTAATTATTTGAATTGTAATTGGTTATTTTGTGTGTGAAAATATTTGTTTCACAAGTGTTAATCTAGTTATGTGACTTGTATCCGGTAAATTCTCATCTCAATCAGCTCTTCTTCTTCTTCTTCTTGGTAAATTCTTCTAAGACTTCTTATTTATGTTGAGAAGCAAGAAAAAGCTAATATTGCTAATACAAATAATAATGGACACAAGTATCTGAATAATTCTGATATTTATTTTTAAAATTCGAATTTGTGCGCCAATCTTACGCGCATCGACAATGGCATTGGCTGAGACTCACTCAGGTCGATTGTGTTAAATGACAATGATTATAATATTATAATGTTAATTATTCGAGTTCTTTTAACTGCCGAAATGGTCAGAGAGGGCAAGGAACAAGATACAATACTTACAAATATTTTAATCTAAATTATTATTCGCTAAAAATAATAGGATTCTGAAAATATTGTCAATTAATAAGTAAAAATTCGAACCGTCTTGTAGGGTGACGTCACTGGCTCGTGAAGGCTGTGTTCATCTCGATGCTCAGTATATGAAAGATGGCTGCCGTTCACCTCGATTTTCTGTTACACACGCCAACTGCTGTTTGGCCTGCTCCCACAAATATAAATACGGATTCCTTCCTCTGCGACGATGTAGTCCCTCTGGATAATTCTGTGATGTGTTTTCTTCTCCTCGGCGATGTTGTTTGGTGTTAGGTTAATAGTGCTGTGTTCCGTGTTCAAAAATTCTGTTGAGTTCGTTGTCCAGTGAATATTGGTTTAAATATATATGGCGGTTTATAAATTTGCAATATGGCGGTTGATTTCTTGTGCCTCGTACTGTATCTTATTATTCCTGTTGTTCTGGTTCAGTTTTGGTGTTAGTTAAGTTGTCGTGTTGTCATTGTCCATTAGGTAACCTCTGTAATATTTTTCGAGGTTGTACTTCAATGTTTTCTCACCATTTATATTTTTCAGATCTTCCGTCTGTAAATTTTGATCTGCACACATTCACGAGTAACAATAGACTGATGACTTAAAGTCGTCGTTTTAGGAGGTAATTTATAAAATGTCTTATTCCTCTTACCATTCACATCTACATGTCTTGGATTTGATTTCAACCTACAAAAATACATGACAAGTTTCTCTTATTTATTGCTGTAACTTAATTATTTATTAATTTTATGAAACTTTAACTTTCTAGCAATATTCTTTTGCTAATTTTACATAATCAATATATAACTGGGTCTGTTTTAAGTTCAGATAAGCCTAAAATTTACAATTTTTGATATTTTTTATAGGCCTTGCAATTTTTACAATTTTAGTAATTAAATGGTTTACAAGTGATTTTATGTTAATATTTCTTTTAAATAATTTTACTCACTTCATGATTATTGCTTGTTGTTAATAATTTGTTGTTATAATACTCCAATATTGATTAATTTACATTTTATCTGAATAGTGTACCCTTCTAGGCCTAGTATTACATATTTCCAAATAAAGTTAATTTTATTCTTTTGTCATTACGTTTGCTAATACTTGTTTCTGTGCTGATTATATTTTCATATTTTTGTTTTACATGGACTAGTTACTATTAATTATAACAGTTCTATTGAATTTATTCATTTGGGTTTGATTCTATGATAGTAGTTGATTTTGGTATAAAATCCTGTTTTATTTTTCTATGGGGTTTGTTAATTATTATTCTTTATATGGTTTACAGTTTAATAACACAATATTCATATTATCTACTTGCCTTCTCTGCCTTATCAAACTTTGAAATTATTGAACATTATTTAAGTACAACATAATATCTTATATCTACTAATTTTTTTATATATCCCTTAATTATAATAAAATATCTTATGCCTATTATCCTTAACTGTCTTATTTAATTATAACAAAATACCTTATCTATCATCTTTATCTTTCTAATATATAATTTGATTAACAAAACAATAAAAACATCTTATTACTAGTCATACTTTCAGTTATGAACTGTCCTTTGGTATTTATGTCCTTCTTATAACTTATTGAACTGTAATTAAAACATCTTATTAGTAATAATATTTCTTATATATAATTTTAAACTCTCTTATTACTAATAATATTGTCAGTCATTAGGCTGTCTTTGATTCTTATGTTTTTTCTAGTATCATTCTACACTCATGATAGTCCTTTTAAATCATTTTTTTAACTCCTTCATTGAATATATTTTATTGATTTTTTAACTACGTTGTTCACTACACTCACTGTAGTTTCTAACTTTTACTATATCACTTCACTTTATATTTCCTACACTATGGTAGTCTTTTTAGTAGTTTCTACTCTATGGTAGTCTTTTGGTTTGTTTTTACATTAAACTTCTACTTAGTTTACAATTTAGTTTTAATTGTATTGTATCCTGTATCTTGAGTTACTGGGTCTAACATATATGGATTTTAATTTAGTGTCAATTGGGTATGTATTCCTTTATTAACATTTTGGGAATAGCCCTCCTTGTTTCTATGTTCTTTTTAGGAACCTTGACATTTTTTATCTCTTCTTTCTTATTATATAAGTAAATTCCTTCTCTTGTGTTTTCAAGTCTTTGTGGCATTAGTTCAATGCATCTTATTTGAATATTCGGTTTCATTTAAGGTTTATTTACAGCTCTTTGTTAACTTGTTATTGGTTTTGTAACTTGGGGTTTTCTGCTTTTAAATTTGTCTTCTCATTTACTGCTCCTCAACCTACTGGGTATACTGCTGTTGTACTGGGGTTTTATATAGTTGCTTATTTATATATGGACCAAGAGTTTTCTTTGTTATTCAGTTTATTTTTATTAACATTTTATCGACTATAATGATCAGCTTCTTTCATTTATTTTTTAACCATTTATTTTTCTCACTCACTATTAATAGTTTCTTCTTCATTAATGTTGTATTAAGTTAAATTTTAAGGTGATAATTCTTGGATTTCGTTGTCCATGACGTGTCCGTTACTTAACTAAATATCACTATAATATTGACGACTCGGAACACTAAGTTTTTTATAAGTAAAAACGTAAAGTTTTACCTTACAGCCTAAACCGGCTTTCACCTATAGAAGGCTTCATCAGAGGCTCCTCTGATGAAGCCTTCTATAGGTGAAAGCCGGTTTAGGCTGTAAGGTAAAACTTTACGTTTTTACTTATAAAATCTTAGTGTTCCGAGTCGTCAATATTATAGTGATATTTAGTGATAATTCTGTTATGTTACATTGTATATTTGTAAATTTTTCCATATGTTCATTATAAATTCTTTGTGTGGTATGTGTTTTATATATATATATATATATATATTTTTTCGTTATTTTATTATAACTTTTCAACTGTAAATTTAATTTTTTGTATTGTTTTATAATCTTATATATAAAAATGAATGTTTCTTTGTTTGTCCCGTATGCGTTCTTATACCATTCATCCGATTGCGATGAAACATCGGTGAGTTGTTGTGCGCACACCCGCGAAGGTTTCTGAATTAGTGGTGTTTTTTCGGTGGGGTCCTTTGGGGGGTTCTTTGGGGTTTTCCACATCTCCTCCTAAACCACTGGACCGATTTCAACCAAACTTGGCACAAATATTTTATGCAACGGGAGAACCAACATAGAATAGGTGTTTTTTCCGACGGGATCCTTTGGGGGGTCCTTTGGGGTCTTCCACATCTCCTCCTAAACCACTGGACCGATTTCAACCAAACTTGGCACAAGTATTTTACGCAACGGGAGAATCAACATAGGATATGTGTTTTTTCGATATGATCCTGCGGGGGGTCCTTTTGGGGTCATTTGTGGTCTTCCACATCTCCTCCTAAACCACTGGACCGATTTCAACCAAACTTGGCGCAAATATTTTACGCAAAGGGAGAACCAACATAGGACAAGTGTTTTTTCGATACAATCCTTTGGGGGTTCTTTGGGGTCTTCCACATCTCCTCCTAAACCATTGGACCGATTTCAACCAAACTTGGCACAAATATTTTACGCAACGGGAGAACCAACATAGGATAGGTGTTTTTTTCGATACGATCCTCTGGGGGGTCCTTTGGGGTCTTAAAAACTATTAGATCTGGTTACGATGGCAACCCAATAGAACAGATTCTGTTCTAAATATATTATCGCATTAAATTGAAGACCACGCGAACGAAGTCGTGGGCAACAGCTATTTATTTTTAAGAAACCTACTTTAATTGAACTTTATTAATTAAACTAACATTTTCATTACGTACAACGTGAAACTCCGTAGCGAAGCACTGGTATTCCGCTAGTACACGTATAAAATTTCCAAGACAAATAATTTTGAAAAGACTGAGGATGGTAACCAGTAAAAGTGTCAATGAATTAATCGTATGAGTAAAAATGGGTTATAAGCCTCGTCACAGCGCATTATAGTGTACAAGTTTTAGGTGTCTCTTAATATCACTTTATTTTTAAAACTGTACACAGATATACACACACACACACGCTAGTTCGGCGTATACAGGTAAGCAAAATTTCTCTAACTGCTGAATATGGCATAAAGTATTGAAGTTTAAGTTGTAGTATACCTTTATCTTGAAATCGGTATTTCCATGTCCAAATGTCGATGTAAACTAAATATTTTTGTAAAGTCTTTAAAAATGGTAAAACTCCTGGATGTCATTTTTATTATATCACTATCCGATTTACCCAGCGTTGCTCGGGTTCATAATTTATTCATAGGCTCATAGGCACCTATTCTTATTCTAACGTTATATTACTTCTATATTGTATAATCTTCCTTATATTGTTACGTTCGCATTCTCACTGGAGGAATACTCTGTAGCGCACCTGTTTAAGAACATGTCATAAACTTTATTCTTATATCTGTAGAAGAATTCTGTTACGCGTGATGCTCCTGCTCGATTTCTAACTCTGGGAGAGGGCGAACAGCTAAATTAGTTTTCAATAAAATGTCTACAGTACTTGCACGCGCTGCGTATTTAACTGTCGTTTTATAATTCATTGTGTTAATGCTGAAATAAGGTATTTGTTAAATTAGTGTCTCCTAAAGTTATTCTAACAATACAATACATCTACAGATTTCAGCTTATCAATTTTTACATTCAAACTGAAGCAAGTGCATTTATATTGACTGAACAGTACGATCTGAATACATTCGCTATCAAAACGTTGTTTTTTTATACTCGCTTATAACTTACTTCGATCTTAACTTATCCACTTTTAAATTCAAACTGAAACAACTCTGAATTCACGCACTATTAAGAAGTTTCTTAAGATGCATACACCACTTTCGATATCATAACCAATATCTTTATTTATAAGAACCGTGGACTCTGCCCCGTCCGTCTTTCGCGGGATCCGCCTAAGACTCCCCGGGTTCCGTAGACGGACTCCGGGGAAGGCCCGTCGGACGACTCCCGCGCTATTCCCTAAGCTGGAGGCTTCCACCTATGCCGGGACACCGCCTGCTTTTTCCGGCATCCAGGTCGGTCGAACTCCCGCGCTTGGACTTGGTCAGAGACCTCCCTGAGGTACGGAAAGTTCTCTGAAGCCCGGGAAAGCCGTCGACGTGCCGGGCGATACGCTGGGACTCTGGCCCGGCCCTTTTTCGTGAGACCCGACCTAATTCTCCCCGGGCTCCGTGGACGGACACCGGGGAAGGCCCATCGGAAGACTCCCGCGCCATTCCCTACGCGGGAGGCTTCTACCGATGCTATGGCAACCAGAATGTATTCTATTGGGTTGCCATGGTAACCAGATTTAATAGTTTTTTTTTAATACCCTAAAGACTCCTCAAAGGACCCCCCAAATAATCGTATCGAAATAGCACCTGTTCTATGTTGGTTCTCCCCTTGCGTAAAATATTTGTGCCAAGTTTGGTTGAAATCGGTCCAGTGGTTTAGGAGGAGATGTGGAACATACATACATACATACATACATACAATGACTTTTATTTATATTAAGATTTTAGGCTTAAATTATTTTTAGCAGTCTGCACCTATATGAACAAAAAATCACTTATTTAAATGTCTTTGGATATACGTACTTACTCTATCATGAGAGTAAGAAATGCTCACTCACTTAACCAAAACATTAATCTATAGGTAAAAAAAAATAAAACATGTTTCTTCTAAGTTTATATAAAAATGATCCATCTTTGAACATTTTTTAGATATTAACAAATATTTAAAAAGCGACATATATTTGCATAAAATTATGAGTTTGTTTAGTACCTATGTTTTGAAACATTCTGGTCAAAATGGTAATAAGATACATACGAATGTTCTGATACGCTAGTCTAGCTTGTGTTTTACGAGATTGAGTTAAAGTTTGAAAAAATATTATAAAATAAAATTTTTTTGTTCACTAAACGCAACCAGGGCCTGACAAAATATTGATCTACGTGCATCAGACTAATTCAATATTGATTTGTTGTTTATATAAACAGGAGTGAATATGTCGAAGTCAGTGTGCCACTTAAGTATATAGAGTTAACAGTGCGCAAGCTTGCGCGCATGTGTCTACTGGCCACAGAGGTACCATTGCCAGTTGAAGTTCGCAGTCAGTTTCCGTTTGGTCTCCGTCTCCGACGTCACGGCTCCACATCGTCTCGGCGAAAGTTCGATACGTGTGTCACGGAAAAGTTTTATATATTTCGGTAATTTATTTGCAGTCTAGTGTTACGTTCATACAATTGCTGTAATTATTTTACTGAACACAGTACACATATTATGTTGTTTTCTTTAATAAAATGAAACGAAAAACCTCAGTATCGGTAAATTAAAACAAATAAAACTGCTAAGATATTTTCAGTCCTAAAATAATGTAATTGCTTCAATTAGCCAATGGCTTGTTTATATCGTGATAAAAAGTGATTACATAGGTATTTCAAATTCTGAATTATTCCAAAATAATTTACTTATATTTAAAGCGTTCCCAGTTTCTTTTGAGACAGCAACGTTGAACATTATTATAAAATAAACAATATATAATATTATTTTTGGCATATGTGTAAGTAATAATACGTGTAAATATTGGCACAGTGTAGGGACATTTAAAATTCCCTACTCTTTTAATGGTTTTGCACATAAATATGAACATATGTTTCTTTTAATGTTTTGCAGAATCAAGACATGCGTAGATATCTTACTTCGTAATTATTTTGCCGGTGGCAGTTACAAATTTCTAACCGTATACCAAAACGTTTCATTTTTATTTACAATATAATTTTCTATAAAATTATGTATCTATGGTCTGAAAATAAGAATTTCTTTACAACAGTCTGTAATATACAAACCTGTGCTATATCCACGCATTTCCAACGATAACTAGTTTTGATATTCGTTTACATTGGTTGTTCGTAAGTCATACAAATCATAACTCTTAATAAAATATTAAATATAAGCTTAAGAAAACAAAGCTTACCTTTTGAGTTAATAGATAGAAAAAATAATAATGTCATTAATACTACTATTACTACTACTACTACTACTACTACTACTACTACTACTACTACTACTACTACTACTAATAATAATAATAATAATAATAATAATAATAATAATACTATTACTTAATACCATTTACTTAAGGTTAAACTCTTTAAAGGATAATTTTAAAAGAAAATATTTCGTATTGTCTGGAAACTAACTTTGAATACTTCTCAAATAAATCTATTCTTCATTTATCAGTGTCAAATTTAGTTGAACCTAGACATTTACGGAATCATACGTGGTGGAAAAATGTTAGGACGGAAGTAAGGAAAATGTATTAATGACCGAAATGCCTTAACTCACTGTACATTCGTAGTTATAAGAACGCATATTTGTCAAGTGTCATATGACCCGTGTGTATACTGAATGGCATTTCTATCATTTCATTACCAACTTTTCAAAGTATTGATTTAAATTACTACGAAATGCATTAAAAATAAATAAATTCTTATTATATTGATGATGTTATAAATTATTTTATAGATAAAGCATTATTTTTGTGTTGATGAATTTTAACACGAGTTGGAAAGATGAGTGATGTTTGCCATGTAAATTGTTTTGTGTTGTTCTGTTTTAGACAGTGTCTAGTGTTCTGTTTTAGACAGTGTATTGTAACTAAAATAATAATATTCTTTGTTTCCATCGGTTCATGTCAACTTTGTGGTGATCCTTAATTTTAGGCTTTAGGCAAAATGAAAAGAAGATAATTTTACACAGTTCCAAAATAAATCTGTTATTGTGAAATAAAAATTTAATATCTAATTTAAAATATATTAAAATGTAAAACGGTGATTACTTTATTATAAACTAATTATAAATTTATATTTTTAGCTGTAATTGTAAACATAATAAAAGTGTATATAGTTATTAATTATAATTTGAAATTTTTATAAATAATGACTACTTTAGCGGTGTTATAGCCCTACTTTAGAGATTGTTATATTAAGTTCTCACACAGCCTGTATTACAGGTATGTAGGAGATTGCTAATGTTCCATGCCATGTATATGTGTAATGACACATTAATGCTTGGTAACGTAACATCTATACCTAAGGTGCAAATAAAATTCATTTTTTAATTTGTTCAAAATAAGACAAGTTCTGGACAATTACTTAGTAAAATATAACCCCATTGCAACTTTACAATTATAAAAAAAAAGAAGATATTCACATATCTTAATTTTCTTACTATCTGTCACGTGCCATATAACACACGCGGTATTACATATTGGAAGCACAGGAATTAGGGTATAAGACTAAATTAAGAATTAAATGTGGCTAAATTATCAGACCCCTGGTTCAGTGACTTCCGAGCGAGTAACATGTAACGTAGTATGTGGATAGCACAATGATATCCTTAAACAAAACGTACAGAAGGAGCAGATATTCACTGAATCGTTAGTAATCCGTCTTGACTGTATATTGACTGAATCACCTTATCACCACCACTACCACCATCATCTTCATCACAATCACCACAGTATAATATAAGATATAGGCTACATTCAAAACGTGCGTGCAAGAATTGAACTCGCCAGTCTTTATGTTCCGCAAATGCTGACTATGTTGTATTTTTATTCGTAGACTCGCATGGTCACAACTTTTAATTATTCCAGTGTTATTAATATAAACTACTCCGTAATAGATAACCATGTTGTATTGATACTATTATTAACATAAAACTTTTCACCCAATTTGGGACGCGACACTTTCTTCTTTAGTAGAAACAAGAGTTTGGTGTCATCAGTAGTTTTCAACTAAGAAATGTGTTTCTCTGTAATATACGAAAGACAGTCGTCTTCACCTATATTCCTGCTACAGGTTTCACAGGTGTCGTTATTATGTATGAAGATAGTTCATTTTTACAATGCTCCTTTTAAGAATTAAGACAACTTGTTAGACATCCAGTTTAAACCTATGTAATTTGAAATGGCAACGTACTCACTTACACTGAAATATAAATTTACTTGAATGAAACAGTATAATTTACTCCAATGAAACACAAATGTGGTTTACGTATGCGTACAGGCATAGCTTAAAACAGTATCCTGTATTTAAATTTTATTACTGCCTGGTTTACGTTATAAACATACGCGTGAATGGAAATGCATACTGTGTAGTTATTCTAACATAACCATGATGCCCATTGCTGAAAATTTCTACACTGTCACTTTCGTTGTGGTCAACATCTGCTGCGTTCTTATTCTATTTATTAATTATGCTGTGAAAAACTAAATTATAAACATATAATATATAGTGATATTATATTTTAATAATTTAAGTATCACGATTCATGTCTATATTTCATCAATAATTTATTATAAGTGTACAAATAATCTGTAGTATCAAGCATAAACAAACATGAATTCTAGAGTATTGTCACGATAGTAGATTGCATTTACCAATTATTTGTAAACATCAGAGTTCAGCCACACAGTTTTAATCAAACCATGAACAAAATGAGTGTATTTATACAGCTAAACGTATGAATCAATTTTTTTAAATGTTGGTGCTTATTTTTAAAAATTCAATTTTCTTAGGCAGTAAACACAATTATGCATGATTAGGCTTGCCATACGCCGCGGTTTGACCGGGATAGTCCCAGTTTCAGAGTGCAGTCCCGGTGTCGTACCTGGTTGCGGAAACGTCCCCGTCGGTGTATTCATGATACAACCCTTGGGAAGATGACAGATGTTTAATGAAGGAGTCAGCAGTGAGTGCGTTGATGCTGTGTAAAGTAAATTTTAGACTTAGTTGTAATGGATGTTTGACCAAATAATTGAGAAACATGTATTCAGGTGAAAAATTTGACTGGTTTAAAAAGCAATTTTAAGTAGCACACTTCATGCAAATTCTTAATGTAATGAGTAATTTTTGATTGAACACAATTTAATGTACCGCATTTAATTTTGTAAAAAATATTTTCTTTTATTTACATTTTATTATGTATAAAGTATTATATTAATACAATATATCCATCCAATAAAATAAAAATAGCAAAGTAATAAACAGTGTAATGTTTAGTGTTTATATTTTAATTCCAGCGTCCTTCTCACCCCCCTCCACCAAAACGTTGACAGGTGTCCCGGTTGGTCAATGAAAAGTTATGGCAAGCCTATACATGACGTACATAAATATAAATAAAGGTAATTATATCTATAGGCATTAGTAATGTGTTATAAAGTTGTTAGGTAACACTGAATATCATATATTTGCAATATACATTCAATCTACAATATACTACAAGTAGAAATATATACTAGATTTTATAACTAGTCTAGTAATAACAATTGTTATGATATTTTCAGAATTACAAAAGAAAGAAATACTATCTATGGATACAAGTAACGACTTAAAAGTAAATCACCCAGCATAAATTGTACATTGAATGTTCTACTAAATTAGACCTAAATGTGATACTGGTAGTATTAAAATAAAAGACTAATAATATCCATAAGAAATCTTCAGCTGGTTTGTGTACAATAACATTTTTTATTTCAGATGCCCACTACAAACGCTAGGATTACTGTTCACCGACTGGTGAAGCATAAGAAGAGAATGTAAGTATTTGTGAGGAATAGCATTCCTTTCGGTTGATTTAAATTTTTCAAGAAATGTTGTCAACAGCTTATCACATAAATTTACGTATATACAAAAATGTTTCGTCCAACAGTAATATCAGTATTGTTACCTTAGTTCACACACACACACACACACAATTTATGTCTTTTCATTTTAAACAGAAAGTTAAGTTTTAAAATATTTCATTTTTCTATTTTAGTTATATTAACTTTTAAAATCCTTGTGTAACACGTTTAGATAGTTTGCAACAAACTTACATAGCCTATATATATATTTTTTTTAATTTTTAAAGTATGTAAAAAAATATAGGTACTAAAATTTTTAAAAACATAAGTTTAGTTTTCACCAAATTGTTGGTTCACATTCAAATGTACTTGTTTTATAGCAATGAGTTTTTTCTTAGAATTTATACCCTAAAATAACTACAAGGACTGTATAGTGAGAGCATGTTTTAAACCATGCTTCCTATAAACGTTTGTCAGGCAGTTTGTAGAGTCTCATATACCAGAAGTTCGTAACATAATTATTATTAATTGTTCGAGTGCAATGTGAGTGGTACGCGAGAACGTCTGGTGTACGTACGTGTCCACAAAACCGTAGGTACACACCATTTTGTGCTTCAAACATGTATATCTGTGTTATCACCAACAGTAAAGCCACAAATTTGTATTAGGAAAGTTGCTGTTCCTCCCTCCATCGACGTATATAATTATGAAATTTTGTAACGGTATGTTTTATACGTGGTAAATGTACGTCATATTGTAACACAATCAAATTAAACCTATGCAATAAAAATGATATGACTCACATACTGCAGTTGATATTCAGCTACGTGCACGAAATAGGTGGTATACAAATGTAAGTTGAAAAATTATTTAGTGCAAACTGGGAAAATCGAGTGGAAACCGCAGCTTAACATTACAGCATGTTACAAAGTAGTGGAATCGCTCTCGTATACAAAAGATTTGTTAACTGTGATCTTTTTTTCATGTGCAAATATTCAAGCCATATTCAAGTCCGTTATTACTGAGGAACACTTACAGAAATTTTGCTTTCCGTTGTTAGCCTTTAGACATAGTATACCAATTTATTCATTTCACAGCTTATTTCGTTCATAAACAAAAGCTTTTTTAGTTTAATTATTATAATGTTGAAGTAGCACCTTTATTTGCCGGAATATTTGCCTCGATTCTCCATTGGTACCATACTTGTTAACTGCAGTCGATTTACCATTAGCATGTGTGTGTGTGTGTGTGTGTGTGTGTGTGTGTGTGTGTTTTCTGTTTTCGTATGCGCGTTTGTGTTCGTGAGTGTGTGCGCGCGGTTTGGAAATCCGTTAGGCTGCTTTACTCGTTGCAGTGAAGCTCGAAATTCGTCATCAAGTCTTCTAAAAGCACAGGTATCCACATGAAGTATCTACTTTTAGTGAGCAACATCACAGATATAAATGCGCGATGTTGTGACTGTTATCATCGCAACAATCTACTAAAATACTAGTAGAGTGTTATTCGATTGCCCATCGATTGTTATTCTTTGTTGGGTGTAATGAGTATTGAGTATCCGATTTAATATTTTATTACCTAGTTCTGAACAAAAAAACCATAATCATGTTTCTCAAAGCAAACAAGTATTGCAAGTAACGAAAAATGAATCGTGTATTGTAACGTATCAAAATAACGGTTACATAAAAATAATATAATACGTCAAATGAAAGTGTACCATAAGCATATTTCATCAAACATGGAAGAAGGAACAGAAGTGTGAAAATCAAACGAGTATCTATAAATGAATAATGTTAAAGCAACCCAACGAAGAAGAAAGAAGAGTCATAAAACTATATCACCGAGTAGAAAGAAGAAAGGGAGAATACAATGAAATATTATAATACGTTAGCATCTAGGCCCAATAGATCAAAATAGTGAGGGGATATGCCGAAAGTGACTATCATCATAAGGAAGAGACATATTAAATGCAACTATCATAGTGAGAGGATAGACTAACTTGTCATAATAGTGAGATAAATATAAGATAATGATTATCATCATAATGAGTGAAAATGTTGAAAATTATAACTATATTAAATGAACATGAGTTATCACAAATAGTGAGGAACCAAGAAATGCATCACAAGTGACAAACAATTAAAATGAAGAATAAACAATTGAATAACCAGAAGAAAAAGAAGAAGAAGAAGAAGAAGAAGAAGAAGAAGAAGAAATATACCATGAAGAATGAAGATTAAGTATAACTAGAATAAGACACCAGCATTCCCAAGATATGGAAAGCACCACAACTAGTATAATGACCAAAATAAGAATAATGATTATAAGATTAATAATAATAAAAAACTATCTATCAAGGAAGAACACAGTGAAACCAATATAAGAAAAAACCAAGTGTTGAACCTTAGTAAGTGATCACAAACAATAATAGTGAATACTTTATATAAGTGCAACAATAAATAATGTAATATCACTAACCCCAAATAAGCAACACAGACAATATGAGTGAAGTGTTTATGACTGAGGGGAGTGAATAAAAATTAATAAGTGAAAAAATCAACGGTTATCAAGTGAAATACACAAACAATTAGTGTACCAGTTGTAATCTAAGATTGTAAAACCACAAACATACTCAGTAAGACCACCAATTTAATGGTACTGAAAAGAGAAATAATTGTTCAAAAAAGATCAACAATAAAAACTATATAATCCTTGATATGGAATGTGCCTGAACGTCATAGTAACACAGGACGAAATGTAGATAAATGTTATAACCAATAAGTAGTAAACAAACTAATTTGTTGAAAAGAAACAAACCAATGTATACAAGCCAAGGTGCAACCCACCAAAATGTGTAACATAGTTAGATAAAAAACCAAGTATTATTGTATAAACATATAGTGTAAAATGTGTACAAAATGTGTAAAACATAGTAATAAACAACTGTAGTAACATGCCATAATGACATGACAGTATTTAAGATGAATACTGAATAAAATAAGAAGCATATTGTTGCCAACTCGTAGACACATAACCTCATCTGAACAGGACCTACAACATAAAATCATACACAATAATTAGATAAAGTAATTACCAGTAATTGTGTCAAACAGAGACCAAATAAAAACAAATGTACAAGACAATGAATACCCTATGAACTGAAGAACACAACTATATGAGTCAGATTATTAATAATAACAATAAACAAATTAGACAGAATCCCATGTGACTAGAGAGTTAATTTGAAAACCATAACAAAACTTGTAAAGAGGGAGTAAGAACGTTTACCAGTAGTTAGAAGAATGTTCAATTCAACTATGACAATACCTCACAATAATTGTATAAGTAATTTAATAACTGTAATTTAATAAACTAACTAACTGTAATCATAGGACTAGTTGTAAACAACCATCATAGTGTAACTTAAGGAAATTTCAACTAACAAAAAGTTAGTAAATGCACTAAACAAACCATGTACAATATTTGTACACACTTTAATTATCAATAATGCATATAATATGTGGAAAAAATAACTAAATGAGAGTGACAGAATGGCGAAATAATAGCATAGTGTATTTTAGACAATGCTATATGTGTAAATAAGATAACATTTGCTGAAGTAAAGTATCAGCAAATATATGTAAAAGTATCAAATAACATTCTAGTACCAAAGATATGTAATTGCATAAGGAATAACGGTGATGTAAGCAAATATAAATGCTTGGACATGGATGGCTTATACGCCATTAATGTATTTTGCTTAAATCACAAATATGTTAATATTATGTATTAAATTATAAGAGATATGGACTCTAGACGTTTAATTATAAACATTAGATAGTAATAACACCAAAATATAGTGGAAAAAACTTACTTTTTATTAAGAGCCACTATATGAATTTTTAATAAAGTGAAGTGAGTTGATAATGGACGGATTTATTACTTGTTTGGACTTAAATTAAAGACACAAGTATCCGCAAAACAATGCGACTATTCAAATGACAATCAGACGAGTAATAAGAAACTTATGTGTATTATAAGATTTCCTGTCATTTCCGAACGGGAATGAACGCGTCATAGCTGAGTCTCGAACCCAAAGCATAGACGCTAAAAATTAAAATTTTAATTTAACAAAGGCATTTGGGGTAGAGAGTACAGACTTCTACACCAATAGGATGATCTGATTTTACCAGACGAGAGCAGAAGCTTCGATGAGAGGAATTAATTGTCTTCCAGCCACCGATGCGAGCGGAGCCCGCGACAGTCATCAAGAAAAGTATTTTAAAGTGTGCGCGTCTAGATAGTAAACAGTCATATCTAACCTCAACTAAAGGTTAATTTTTTATCATGTGACAGTGCTACGAGTGACAAAGTGAATTATTAAAACATGGCTAGTGTATAATAAAGGCCATGTTAAGTGAAAACTGCAGGGAGTATTATACGTTAACAATTTTTAAACTAAAATGAAAGTATAATATTCGTCAGTTGACGAACATTATAGCAGACTACGTTAGCCAAGCAAACTAGCGAACGATGAAATATTATCAGGCATCATGAATAAAAGTTCTCTTTTAATTTAATTTAAATATTTAATTAAAATATTTTAATGTTTATGTATGAGAAATAATAACAGAAGCGGAAATAATGATAAATACCGCAAACAATACTTGTAAAATATAGTCGCTTACTTGACTACGACTTCAGTAGTACTTGATAAATAATAATTTAATATACGACAACAATCATTGCCGTTAATTATACATCTTGTTACGATAAATAATGATTTTTTGAAAATAGTATTAAGATTTAAATAATATTAATCAATCTATTTTGTTAACTTACTCTCATCTATAGGTAAACTAACCTATAACCAACACAGATTTATTTGCCAACAGAGAGTCACTTCTGTCATTAATAATACTCTTGTGAATACACTCAATAATAAGAGTTTTTCTATTTTTCATCAATTCCAGTTCACAATAATAATAATTAAACCAGTAATATTGTTTTATAGTGTAACGTTTATAACACGTGTACACAGCTTTGAGTATCTGACTGCAGCCCTCCTGCCGTACGATAGTACGATAATTTTAATATCGTATTGAGGTTAACTATTTTTAATTTTTTGTCTTTTTAATCTTTTTATATGAATAAATATTGTTTTTTAATAAAACATCTTTGTATCTTGCATCATGTAAATTCAAAGGATTCATGAAATTTGGTAACGTTTATAACCAAAATAAATATAACCTGAATTACCATATTATTGTACATTGTACCAGTGTTACCAGCCCTGAGCTGAAGAATTTTCAGAAAGTAATTAACTTTGTTGTTTTAAAGTTTTAGTAATTGTTTTAAAAAAGGATTTCGTTGAATTTTACTAATGTTAATAAACACCTAAATTTCTTACCAGTGAACAGAGAGTATTTATTTCTATTAAATAGGCACAAATAACTTGCATTTTGGAAGCAATTGTTTCTCAAGGTGGCGGCAATATTCAAGCGGCCAGTATTTGAATATTCGATTCACGATTGAATATCATTGTCATTTTGTTTAATGTGTATATGTTAATGGCAAGGTGAAGTATTTTGTGTGTTATTCATGTATTTCCAGTGAAATAGAGCAACATATTAAGAAAATTGAAGACGTTCACGGATGGTAAGTGGGGAGGTGAATACAACAAGATATCAGTGATTACAATCTTTTCAAAAATAAACATTAATTTAACTTTAAACATTACTAATTCAATTATTTACTAAACAACACTAATCATCGATGTTTACATTACAACGTGAGGAGTGAAGAGAATACTACTAAATAAAATTTGATTAATTTAAAATAAAAACACTACAAACACTCACTCGATTAAATTATACTACAACGTGACGAACCCAACGTGGGGTTTGAAGAAGTCGAACATAATTCAAAAAAATCTCCAATCACACAATTAAAAGTTGTATATTACAGTATATACAGTTAAAAGTAAAGTTTGCTTTCAATTGCAACAATTACTACGTCATTATTATTTGCTCGTCGTTATCTATTCTCACTATGAATTCATTGATCACATGCAGTGTAACTTCTGGCAACATAGCCTTTAAGTGCAGGATACATAGGTTTAAAGATATATAAAAATTAAAATATATATTATTACGCCGGTCTCTCTGTTCGTCGTGTGTACTGTGGACAACAAAATACAAGACACCAGTGGAGTCAATAAAAACCAGCTTTAGTTATTACAAATAACAACTCAACAACAGCAGTTTATAATCAACTCGTACAATGACTCCAGTTAGATTTGTCCACACGCAATAACAATGTCAATTGACAGAGTTCCACACAATTATTAACACAATAATTCTTCACTTCGACAAACACTCGATTCGCGCTAACGAAAATCGCTCACGTAACTGACTGACAAACCGGCTGCTATGGCTTTATACAGGTCGCGCAGAGGTCCAGTACAGCTTTCCGTTCTTACTGCACGCCGCCGGCTTATGCGTATCTCAAGTTTTCTTGGACACACTAGAACATCTACTTGAATGAGGCAATGCCTGCCACACTGGACAGGGGGAGTGGAGAATGTGCTCAGCTGTTCTACGCGGTTCAATAGCATACTCGTCACAATATCTTATAAATTCGATGTTTTTTAACACTTGATCCATAGAAGAGGAATAGCCGTGAACCTTCACATTTTAGGGAGGATCGAATCGATAATACTAAAAAACTGTCAAATTATTATTAAAATTCTCACAAATTGTAAACAAAAATCTCTTTTACTAACACATCTATAAATCACTTGAACTATACCATAGTTATTTACTACACTCGTATAACTGTAATGTTTTATGTAGCAACTCGTGTATACTGTGAGAATATAAGCATGGAAGAACATGCACACAAATAGAGTCGGAGACTCTTTACATGGGAAACGAGAATGGCATATCATAGCCTGTAAACCTTACTACCAACATCAAACTCACATAGAAACATGATGGGGTAACTCTACTCTAGTTGGAATGAATCCACAACCACCACGAAACTTTCCGAATTCGTGAATGCCGTGAGATAGGATCCCGTCGTACAACTCAGAATCTCCGCCAAGAGTCTACAGTTTGCACTCCACATTCTGACGCGGGCAGCAACTACCCTGCTAAGCTAGTGCGAGATCGGTAGCCGTAGCTCACCACCTACCTTCTACCAAATACGTAAATCCATCGACTACACAGACGCCAGTCCTCCGTGGAGTGGGCAAAAGCGGACGGGACCGAGTGTTATTGTGTTCGCTTGTGTTTTAACGGACATCGCGGAATTGGTGTGAGAGGCCCGACAGAGCTAATGGTTACAAAATCGCAACCTGGGCTTCCATTCACGCAGCACTACTTGAATCCTGGGTAAAAGTCCAGTAATATTTCGCGCCGCGACAAGTACATTTCCCCACCGTCAGTGGCTTTGTCACCGAAGGGAGGGGATATTCCCTGCGCTTGAAAGCTGTGCATATCTGGGCGGTGTCTAATACTCACGGAAGACCATCCCAGTCGGTGAAGATTACCAACAAATCATGAGCCCACTAGACACCAATCAGCTCGAATACAATCGAAGTCCAGTTTCATGCTTGCGAAGGAGATGTGTGCTAGGCGAGGACGGGAATGGAGAGGAACCATCAGGTATGGCGGTAACTACCCCCAAACGTTCGCCCCCAGAGCTATAGTTCCAGGCCCCCACCCACGGGAACTTATATATTTGTACATAACTGACTACATAACATGCACTATGTTCAAGAAAAATGTGACAATTACTGAGTCAGTAATTTTATTATTCTAAAATTATTATTATAATAACACATAACGCAAATTTATAGCTGTAAAATCATTATCTAACTGATTGAATTACTACGTGGCTATCTTATGTTTACATGATGCCAGATAAGGTCATATCTTGCACAACGTAGAGTTGAAGATTTTAGCCAACTGTCAGTTGATCAAACTATTCTAGAAAAAATAGGTAATCGGTTGCCTGTACGTAGTTATTCTGTTACATAATAGAAATTCTGTCTAATTAAGTGCAAGACAGAATAATACGTTTCACGTTTATGTGAAGGGCCATTTCAAGTCTGGTCTTGTACGTCAAGGGTGCGTCGTAGTTACAACATTATACCGAACACACTTCCGTAATATGTAGTTATACAATAAATCATTTCGATTATATTATGCACTTTTTAAAATTGTATAACGTAAAGTGAAATATAATTTTCTGCACATGTTGACTTTTCTTATCGACGTATTTCATATTGAAAAGACGGTCGGCGCTTAAATAATAAATTGTTATATTTAATTCTGAGGACTACCTTAAAGTTAAAATGCATTTGTTATTTTTCAAGTCGTCCCAGCCGTACAATTGGCGAACATAGACAGTAAGGTAAAAATGGACGGCTAAAGCTCACACTACTTTCCTTATATGCCGTACGGTTTACGTACACAGCACGCTGTCACTCTTAAACTACTTTGTTGAGAGAATAATCTGGCTTGCTGGTTCCTCCTTTAGTCAATTACATACGTAGTTTGTGGTATTCTTATAAAGCGTTGATTAACAGTTAAAATTCAGCTACTATAATAATTTGTGGTAATTGTCTCTTATTCATAACGCCTACCATTTTTCACCGTTGGAATTGTCCCATAATTAATTCTCTTTAATTCAGAAAGCTAAACAATTATGTAGAAAGCTTCTAATAGAAAAAAAGTAAAGAATACTGAGAAGATAGGCTGTTTTGTATAAATCTTATGTAACTTTATTTATTTTACTAAGTTATTTTAACATAATACACGATTGGCATTTGGCGTAACAATTCATTTTGATCATACGTATTATAGAAGTTTCGTGTCAAAACTATATTGAATTCTTTTACGTCGTTTATGATCGCTAAACATTTACGTCATGAGTTGTGATATACAGTAAGGCCTGCTACCGTTGACCTACATTTGTCTCATAAATTATCACACTCTATTATTACGTAATGGAAAACGCGATTTCTTTTAACTACTTTGGTATGCACCTGTGTGATGTAAAAGTTGATTTTTTTGGCGAGGTTTATTGTTGTACTCTAACACAATAAACTCAAAAACCATTTTATGAGCACATTTAGCCAGTTTTAAGGTAAGATTATTATATAAGTTTGCCGGTGTCACTGAATCCGATCGGTACTCTCGGAAAAACAACTCAATTAGAAAATCTGTGTATGCACGGAAAATAAATCTAATGTTTACAAGGAAACGCTGCTGTTTTTTCAAAAACATAAAAATTTTCTCTGCACAGAATAGGTAAAGGTTTTACTGGAGTTAGTATTTATGTATCAGTAACTGTCTGAACCAGCTGTATGTGTTCATATACAATGAAACGTGTTGAGAGAACATATCTCCTATTATGTTCAAAATGTGTATTTTATAAGACGTTCCACAATAGTAATAAACAAATTTGTTATTGAAAGGGAAACGAAAAAAAGATTATTCTTAATTATGTAACCATTCAAGTAAAATTATGGTTATAAATTAACGTAAATCTGATAAATTTTTAAAACACCAAAATCCATGATACTTATTTAAAATTGAAAGAATATTACAGTCAAAAAATTTACAAAACACAACATTTTAACAAAATTATTGTTTTACAAAAACATAGTACCATTACTAATATTCTGCAAGTTGAATGCATTGGGGTATGGAAATAAAAGTTTAGTTTCTTCTGACACAAAGGAATATTATAGATTTGACCCAAACTATCATTTATACACAATATCCAATAACGAGATAGTTTATATCACTGGAAATGAAGGTGGTAGTATTAAGAATTCGGTGGTTTACTCATCAGCGGAAGTAATGGACTACATGACACACAAAAACCGAAATAAATCCCATACGATTGTGTGTGTGTTTATGTTTGTGCGTGTATATGGTATACGTATGATCTTTCAAATTTTTTCGACTTATAATATATAAAGACTTATAATGACTCTGAAGTTTACACAATAGCTGTTTCGCTTTACAGTTTTTTTTTAGAAAATACTTTCTTTTAGCGGTAAGTCACGTCAGTTAAATATATTTTTAAGCAATTTTTCTACGTAAATCATTTTAATTTGGAGAATACTTTTGTGTCTTGGAAAATATGCCGCTTTTATTTTTTAGTGGCGTTAAACAACTTTTTGGTGTTATAACCACTTCCCAACATATGTATATTGTTAACGCAAAAATATTTGAACAATTAGAAACTATCATTATCAGGAAAATATTTTGTACTTTGAGATGTCTAAGCGAAATAAATGTTATAAAATATTGTTATTTTGTTCTAAAACCATGTTTAACAAGGAAACCTATGCTATTATAATAAGTATTATAGTGTGTGTGTGTGTGTGCGCGCGCGCGAGAGAGAGGGGGAGAGAGAGAGAGAGAAACAAAACTTCTTCTATTAACATAAGCTTTAGTTAATAATTCTGATGCTAAAATGTATTAAAAGTATATAATCATTCATCAGAATATTTGTTTCAAAAAAGTACTTGTTATAAAATTTGCAGCACGTAATACGTGAAAGTGCATAACTAAAATCTGTGCAGCTGCATTACTATATAAAGTGTGTCGGGTGACAGAATGCGACGTTTATTGTAGAGGTTCTTTGCAGCGAAATGACTTGAGGGTTAAAATCAATAGGCAGCCTTTGTTCTTCAACAAAGGCAGAACAACGAATGAATACAATATAGATAACAAGTGGGTTTTGAAAAGTCGCTGTTCGGATAAAGGTCAATGGGTACACGTAACCTCACTAGTGCTCTACAAAAAAAGCGTCTGAAAACTAACATTTCTACAGTTTCTATGGATTGTATCACAAGTATTCTTTTGTTTAGAATTTTGTAAGTGTATTCAGGTTAGCGCTTTTGCGGAAAGAGGAGTATGGCTACAAATGGATAGAGTGATAACACCGCTTTTCGTTAAATTTTATTCTAAATTATATATTTATTACGCAATGGTATGTACGTGTTCGTGCGCGATGTGCATATCCATCTACCTGCACGGTGTTAATGTGTGTGTGTGTGTGTATATATAATATTTACTACTATTTTTCAATCAAGATGTATTGTTTCCTTACTTGTAACATGTTTCGGAAATTATATATTTTTCCTATATGCCTAATCTTAGTTTTTTTACTGTAGCAAGAAGCGTTTGTATGCATATACACATACATAAACATATATATATATATATAGGTCTATAAACACACACACACACACACACAACCATATAAAACATATATATATATATATATATATATATACATTACTTTTATATAATGAGATTTCTGAATTTCTGTTGTAACACAAAGTGCAATTGTGAATAAACCACCATCCAGGAGATCGTAGGATTTGGCTAAACATTCATAAAGAAGGATCCTTGACTTATGATCTGGTACATTATCATGGTTGACGTCACATAAGTTGGTTTATATTGTTCCTAGCGTCTTGTCGGAAACAAGGTAAAATTCTCAAATAATACATGCAATGTTTACTTTGTGGTAAATATTCGTGGATTACTAAATCAAGATCGGAATTTTAGTTTCACCACTATCAGCTTAATCACGGTTGCCATGAAAACGTCTCTTTCCAAATAGGGGCCAAATCTTGACACTTTCTCATCGCATTTTGACACATCTCCAGTTATCAACAATATGTCGTTTAATGGGGTGACGAACCCCTGTAACTGTTCGACATTTTCATAGAAGCCATCCTTCGTAATATGGTCTCCTGCTATTTTCTGTCTGAATTGGTGTACACGTTATGTGTGTAACAATGTATTAAATATAATAATTAGATTTAATTATATTGAAACAATTTTACGAAGTTTTGACTCTAAAATTGTAACCCCCTTGTGCTCAGGATTACAACCTAGGGAGCCCCGAGAGGGTTTGCCATCTATACAACAAGTAACACGTAACACGTGACAATAGCTAACAATACTTTATTCAACGAAACAGCGAAATTATAGCGAGCGGCTAAGGCTCCCGACTTTACAAAAATGCTTTTACAAAACGTTGTTTTACAATGGTCTTACACTTGGTTTTACAATATCTCATTACGATTTATTTTAATCTCACTATTTTGCCAGGTGCACCTTTTAATCAAAATTTACCTTCCTTATTATATTAACCTTACAATCTATACAATGGTACATTGAGAGTGATCGACTACTGTCTAGTTCACTATGCCACACACAACATCACCAGAGTAAGTCCCAACTGATTCAATTGTTTTATATAATAGATGCTTCATGTAGAAAACTTCTATTACGGTTTAGTTCGCCAAAATGTAACATTAGTTAGAGGTCACCTGATACCCTGCATCCCAGGAGGTGCCCAACCGTCAGGTACTGTGATGTTCGTGGCGACTTACGAAGCAGCAGAACGGTGCCAAACTCACAGTTTTGGGAACAGGCACCGTGAGCTACCTTGTCGTTCACTGGATCAGTTTCAAGGTGTACTACCGCCACACACTTGTAGCCTGCACACCGAAAAATTCGATTCTAACAGTTTACATATCCCTAACATGTGCAGCAATATTATAGACTCTTTACATAACAAACAAATTTTAACAAATTTCAAGTCTTTTGACTTAACAAATTACTAACTTTTGAATGAATTTCCTTACCTCGTAAGGCAGAATGGATTACACAGCTGTAATTGGATGTACAAAGATGCAAGTCAAGGCTACAGCCAGAAAGCCCCGCTCACTCGCTACTGACACACTACCTCTCCCCGCGAAATAACGCGCGTCTCCTTTTACTTCGCATCAACCTCGCGGATCAACACACATTACGTGGTCGGGGGGGGGGGGGTAAGGGGCAATGACGAAATGTAACAACCGTTACAAAATTAATGACGTGATATGACATTACTGCCACCTAAAGTTTTAATTTTTCTGCTCCAAATGTATTGTACCAACACGTACAGACACAGATAAATCTACACTAACATACTATTACGACATTACAGAAGAATCTACGTGTTTCTCGAATGTTTCAGTGGAATCCGGCTGTAATGTGTGTGCGTACGTGATTCTCAAAGCGTTAGCTAGACTGTAACAAAAGTCGCGCGGCCGCGCGCAGTGTGCGAGGCCACAGACAATTACGTTCTGTTGTTTTCTAGAACTGTTCTTGACGCGTAGTATGGAATATTCTGGATTTTCGGCGGGGTATAAACTCAGCGATGCTCAATTTGAGTTTGAGTCGCGGTTTATTGGAGTGCGGTTCGTAATATTGTTGCAAAGTGTTATGTATTTTATAATTGTAATACACTTATGTTTTATATTAGTAGACATTTTTATTGCGCGTAGAACAATTTTTATGTGATTTGTTGTAAGAGACTATCTTGTTGGTTACAAACTGTTCAATTGTGATAATTGAAGCTGGTGATTAGTGACGTAATTGGTGCCTTGTATTTTGTTTTCCACTGTGCCATACGACTATCAAGTAGATACATACAATACACGGATACCGTGGAGCGGGAATTCAAGGCCTACAGACACATCATAACAATAATTTAAACAACATTTTGTATTCTTTACATTATGATAAAATGTTTGTACTAAAACACGCTTTCTAAATATTGCTTCTACAAAGCGACGGAAGTTACTCAAAACGATGTTGTATGTAAGAGACATCGTGTGTTGAAAGGGTGTACGGAATTGTCGAGCAACGCTACTTGTGTGGTGACCTGCTATCTTGAGGAAGGATATAATGCGAGGTTTTCAATCTCCGGTCTCGTAGTTTACAATTGACATCGTTTGATAAAATGTCATCTTCCGCGAGTATACGAAAAATAATACAATGACAACGGAATATGTGTAGAAACGTTTGATGTAAAGATAAATAATTTTAAATCATTAAAATACTATATTTTTAACGCCCTCTTATTGGTTTTTCTCATAATTTGTTACTTCGGTACTCTATAAATTATACTTTGTTCCTTCTGCTTTTTGTATATTTTTGTAGCAAAAGGAATTGATGTAGTCAGAATTTAATCAATATTTTTAAATATGATTAAATAATGTTTTATTTAATGTTTTGATTAACGCTTCTTTATACTAATGTGCGCTAGACCGTTTAATTAAATTCACAATATTTAAGAATACTATTCACAAGTTAATTTTCGTCCTTTAAATGATTAAATATAGATATCCGCAGTTGTAGTTTACACAAGACGAATAATAATTTACGATTGTGCAAACGCTTAAGTCGATTGAGCTCTTAACATAGCAGTAGTATCTTCGGATACTGGATTCGGCGTTTCAGTGAACCATAATCTTATATCGTGGAACTACTCTTGTACTATCACAGCATTTTAGTAGAAAACAAAATAAGTGCCCAATTGTTACCTGAAGGATATTGATACGACGGGCTCACTGATCTTCATATGATACAGTGGAAACACACAGTACAGACACCGGTGTGCTGATTTCCTTGGGTTTGAATATAGAGCACTAGTGTCCCCTAGTATATACCTCAGTTCTAACCATGTTGGGTTTTTCGGTGTGTGGAGGGAGAGTTACGGTCACTTCATTTATCTCGTCATCAACGTTTCTGATGTATTCATTATAAAGGACATTACCTCTTCTTTTCCGATTCTCAAGACATTGTTTTTGAAGTCGACTATAAAACCATATGCGTTTATAATAGCCACACCAAGTATTGCTTCATCCACAATAACTGTAACAAGCACTTAATGATCAAACTCATGTCGACTGTGGCGTAGGTGTATCTTCCCTTTTCCAAACACTTTTTCAGGCCGTCCAGTAGCTGTTCGCAGGCTCCAAGAGCACCAGATTGTTAAGATTGTCCACCACATCAGGGTGCACAATGGAGACTGGTGCGCCTGTGTCTGTGGAGACTGTGTGCAACTGTAATCGAGGTTTGCCTTTCCTAATCCGGTAACCACCAAGCTACCGCTATTTTTCTGAAGTGTAGAAATTGCTTATTGTTTAGATCCTTTGTTCTCCAGTTAGTCAGCACACGTCCTGTTTTACCGACTACTGCTCTTTTCCCTGCTGCTGAACTCTAACCAGGCAATCTCGTTGTAGATGTCCAGGTTTCCCACATCTATAACACTTAGGTTTTCCATCCTTCCTTACTTTATTCTGTGGTGCCGATCGTTGAATCTCTGTTCCTTGTTCTTCCATTTCATCGTCTGTGCTGTCGCCATTCTTAAGCGCACGCACTTTATGACTTGCTCAACCAGACGCTGATTTGGCGGCATCAAATTCCAAAGCTACTACCAGGGCGTCCGCACTATTATGGTGACTTGTACATTCGTAACAGTTGCTGTAGTTCGTTATCTCTGATTCCGTCAGTAAATATCTGCATCCCATACCTCACAATGGCATGGTGATAATTGATGATGAAAAGTCACTGCCGAGAACCAGAGTGACATAGTGACCCCGTTAATAATTACTAGCATCTCTCGGGTCGTTCTAAATTGTCTGAGGTACTTATAGTGTGTTGTAAACCGACAGGTCGGGTTTTAAAAAAATTCTATACTTGACTTGAACTTTGTTTTGACGTGCCTAGCGTCATTTTGACAAAAATCACTTTCCATCTGTTTTTTTTTTACACTTATAACAGCGTTGATGTGCAAACCAGTAGTTGCTTCATCACTAATTAATTATTGGAGTAATTAATTTTTTTACATAGTTCAATTACTCTCGCATAATTTGCATTATTATTGTGGCTTCTACGCGTCACGTAACATTTTCTATAATGACACTGCTTGATTCGTTACACATGTTTCATAATGTGCGAATTTTATAAATTAAAATTTTTAATTATCCGTCTTTAAACCATTTTTAATCAGACTTCACATGACAGTATCTCCCCTGCAGAACAAATAAGGTGTGAGCCGGCAGAACACACACACGTCAAATACACTGTACATAAGAACACCTTTTGTTGACTTGACAGGTGTGCTGAGAAAAGCTCCAGAATTGTCTGACCTCACTAGTTTGTTCCCGTTTACACCTTATACAACTATTTATGGCAGTGTTTATTTCTCAATTATTTGTACATATAAAAAAATATTTACCTAGACGTATATGAAAATACATATCTTTAATATCTTTATAATGTGTGTGTGTGTGTGTGTGTGTGCGCGTGCGTGTGTGTGTAGAGTAACATCTGAAGGTACAGACTGAATCTGTGAAGCGTGGGCTGGTACAAAAAAGTGAAAAAATACATTTGTCTGTGTAATTATTATTTGGTGATATACAAAATTTGGATGTATAATCTGTGTAATTAAATTACGTGTGTTCATGGGCGTGTTTGTCAGTTATTGGACCTACGTTGGTTTATGATGTGTATGTACAGTTTTATAAAACGAATATTGAATATTAACTGTAAATATCTATGTTTCGTTTATTTAGTTGTAGGCTATTAATAATTATTAATATTAGTAAGCGAGTAAAGTAATTATATTTTTCAAAGTTAGTAGTCACAAAACGTGTTCATGGCCGAAACCAAGAATATGTAAATTTTATAGCTTAATACTCTAATACTATAGTACTATCTCATACGCAGTCCATGTTACATAAAACCTCTTATACAACTTTAGGTATTTTGCATGTTTTTTGTCACATTACACAAAATTTAAGTGAAACTGACAATTGTAAAGAGAAGAAAAAGATTTGTGTTAAGAATATCTGCAGGGTGGAAAGTTTTATGACAAATCTAAATTTGCTTAATATTTTTCCGTAGCAGTCGAGCTTTGTACTTTGGTGAGTCGTAGGTTATTGTGGTAAAACAAACTGTACATGACAGCTAACAGCTTTTAATCTCGAATGCGTAGGCTGCTATATTAAACTTTTAATTAAATGTAGGTGTAGCAACTTTTTATTTAAAAAAACGCTTGATATTTGTGTTTTAAAATAATAAACTTAATTACTCGAAATTCCTTTACTCATAATATTTTATACGAAGCTGTAAATAACTATTCATTAATAGAATCTTAAGATGAAGCTTGAGGTAACATAAGAGATGATAATGAGGTGAAATTATGTTTACTAACAGAAACACTAATGTTATTTTGGTTTATTTAATTTGTCTCTATGACTTGTCGACAGTAAGAAATATTTTAAAAACATATTATTGGATTTATAGAAATTTAATCTAAGTACGAGGAAGCGGAAATTCTTAAAGTCAGGTATAATTTACTGTAAAATACAGTAACAGTTGTGCTAACAATAATTGTTACAGCAATCCATTAAAATAAAAAAGAAGACGGTATTTCGTAGATACTCGTATAAATCAAGGAACGATCGTAAAAGTCTATAATAACTTTAAATCTAAAACAATCGTGATGATTTAAACATGTAAAAACTGGCTTTTTCTAGTACTTATTTATTGTATATTCACACACACACACACACACACACACACACACACACACACACACACACACACACACACACACACACACACACACACACACACACACACACACACACACACACACACACTCAGTATTAAAACTTCATAATATGATGTTAATGTAAATTATTTATCATGTTAAATTTTTATCCTTTTATAAATATGATTCTGAAAATTGTTTCAGTTTATACAATTGTAACAAAACTATCTATTTTGAAGCATAATGGTCCTTTATTTTTTTAAACAAGTTTGTGAGAATTCACTGGTTTTAGATACATTTTCAGTAGAAGATAAGGCCGTTTACTGATATTAATAAACGTAAGTCGCTAGTTGGTCTACGTCTACCGTTTTAATAATATTGGTAATGCAGAAAACAGACATTGCATAAATATTCAATGTTTTATTTAGTTATTGCCCTTTATACTAATTTGTTAAGACTTACGTGTTAAAAATTACTTATAATAATAGCAGCATAAATTATATTTACGTATTTATTTTATAATTTTATAAATATTTAGAATTAATATTAGGCAATTACCTGTATTAACTTCCGTCTTGTGACTTCTTTAGTTTTTCTTAAAACAACGCGTTTCGAGAATAAATTCTCATCATCAGGTTTAAAAATACTATAAAAACATCAAATTCACCCAAAAGGGGTCGTCAACTATTTAAAATACACAAACACAAAAACACCACACATAATTAAACACCGTCACAGTCACGGCACAGTCCGATGCGCATCGTCTCGTTGCCAACGACCAACTGTTGCACTTTGTCTTATACGACCGTTATCATTGCCCGCTGACCCATCGATATCGATGGCCGTGTTGTACAGCAGATTCGATCGGAACGAAACTTTGTCATTAAGTAGCTGGTCCGTTTGTAACTTAGAAGCCCTGTATATCTCATATTCCTCCACAGCGTTCATGTATGCACCCTTTTTACAATTATGAAGCAGTTTAAAGTTTGTGTGGAAGAGTGAGTACTTATGATTATACAGCATTAAATGCTAAGCGTAACTAGATCTAGTTATCGAGATATCACTTTTGGGCAGGTGTTCTTTAAAACGTTCGGCTGACGGCCTGCCCGTTTGTCCTATATAGAATTTGTCACAGTCACAGAAATAATTTTATAATCTAGCAAGATACTAAAAAAAATGCATAGACCACCATAAAAGTAGATATTAAAAAATTTAATTTATATTACATAACAAATTTTACAATTCCGATGTGTATTCTTTAGTAATAACGTAGTTACTACATACTTAAGACATTAATTTATATGTATTACTTGCTTTAATTTCAGATATCCTCTTCCTTGCACACGAACATTAAAGTTTACAAAAGAATTACTGTATATACCTATAATTAAATAATTATATTTGACAAATATATTATATTATATTAATATATTATTCTATTATATTATTCATTTAATATTAATAATAAAATTGTATTATAATAATTAAATAATAAATATTGTTTAAAAACAGAATTTCAGAAGGTTTAATAATAGTTTTTTATTTCAGAAGGAGCACTGGCTTCAAGCGGTTACAACCACGCCAATAAGCTGAAGAAGCAGGGAATAGAAGTATTTTTGAACATGCTACTCATGAGAGCTATATCTTATAAGAGAAAAATGAAGTATATATTCCTATCAGAAATAACCGTTAAATGTACACATTAAAAAATGGGAGCCCTAAGACTCCCTTCTTGTGTCATTACTAGTATCCGCCTCGTCTGGAAACAGTTTTGTACTTTCGCATTTTTTTTATTCCTGTGCCTAACAATTGCTGACAGCTCTAGTTTAACTAGAATTGTCCAGACACGTTTCGGTAAGATTCAAGGAATAATACGTACCGTAGGTCCAAGCAAGTATCTGAAACCTGTAGAAATGTTTCTTGGAGTACCATACGCTACTCCACCTGTGGGTAGCAACCGTTTCAGTCCTACAAGAACTGTAGCCCCGTGGACAGGGATTCGAATGGCTAATGTCGTGGGCCCAGTATGCCCTCAGAAACTGCCAGACATATCCAATGAGACGATCGCTCTGGGACGAATGCCACGTGGAAGGCTGCTGCATTTGAAGAGATTACTTCCCTTTTTAACGAATCAAAGTGAGGACTGTCTTTACCTGAATATCTATTCACCTACACAAGGTAACGACGCATTTAATAATAACATTACAAAATTTGTTTTCAAAAGTATTTGTTCTAATCCAAAATGTTATCACTGTATAACCAATGTTGAATTTAGCTAATACGTGCCTATATTATATATTATATACATATCTTAAAATATGTTCTTCAATATTAAAAAATCTTAAAATATTAACTATGTTCTTTTATTATTAAGACTGTTTGTTTTCTGGCTGAGTAAAATCTGTTCCTAAATTAACCTTTTCTACATTTTAAGGCGTGGCGGCATCAATCCGTTCTATTTGTTTAAATCAATTTAGAAATTTATATAGAAGGCACTGACTATGAATTTATATCCTCGTAAAATTGTTGCTTGTAGCCATCACACTGTCATTCATTAAATTAATTTTTCAAACGGGCCGTTTTAAAGTCTCTGTTGTAGTTTTTTTTAACTTATTTGTCTGAAAATTTATTTTAAAAGTCAGAGTATTTTTGCAATCAATCAAATTTTTTATTGGTATGTGTGTGTGTGTGTGTGTGTGTGTGTGTGTGTGTGTGTGTGTGTGTGTGTGTGTGTGTGTGTGTGTGTGTGTGAGAGAGAGAGAGAGAGAGAGAGAGAGAGAGATTTTGAAGTCACGTTGTTGTAACAGATAAACTTGTTGCTACATAATAATTAAGTACCTTTACAAGTACGGTACAAATCATGATTTTAGAGTCCACTTACTGCCTACGTACTTAGTAGATTATGAAGGTCTACTTACAGTTTACTGTACTCAATGTAGTAACATGAATGTGTTCACTAGCCTATATCAAATCAGTAGCGTGGCATGAGTACATAACAGCTGGTGCCTGATGCTCTCAGGCCGAAAACGTAGTCTGAACATTAGTTATTTATAAATAAACTTATAGTTGTACTTGTAGACTACTGTCTTGTTCTGCACTGTAGTTCGATTCAATGATTTCTATCTAAAAAGAGTTTTATAACAGTCATAAAATATAGGCATTTTCTTCAGGTTTAGTAGAAGAGATTTTGCAATCGACATAAGGGATAGTCCTGACTCTCTGTTCTGAACCTGAGTATTTTGCTGGTATGTTTGCGCCGTAGGGTTGAAAATGACTGTTCTGTAGAAACACCTGTAACAGGAATTGTAAAATCAAAGCGCAGAGATTTTTAATTTCCTCTAATGCTTGACTTGGTCTACTGGCATGAAAGCGTAGATTTACATCATACACCGGCTTTACACTAAATTTTACGGAAGTCTATACATACAGTACTTTATTTTTCAAACAGACCGTTTATACAAATCTGCCGTAGTATTTAATAACACTTGAAATGTTTTGTCTGGAAATAGTTTTTAAAGCCGCCGTATTTTCGCAATCTCGTAAAGCAAAAAATTATAGTTTATCAATATCCGAAAATTTAAAAGCAATTGAGTATTTCAGAGTGTCTATAATTTCAAAGAAGAGCTGTCTGTAGGAAACATTTTGATCAGCGTAGCAACCTGTTTAATTTACTGGATTTCACAGGATTTAAATTTACAGGATTTCTTTTTAGAGTAACCTACATCTGCTAAATTTTGCTGTAAAATATTGAATCAGATTCCGGAAATATAGTAGAAAACATTTCGAGTAAAATTAAATTTAAAGCTCACAGGTTTCTGATATAATTAAGTGTACAAGGTCGTATTTCGGCAACTCACTCCTCACTGTCTTATCACAGTGACTTGAAATGTCTGGACAGTTCAAGTTTATTATAAAAATCACGTCAATCATCCTACTTTCGTAGTTCGATCTAGTATTACGCAATGTCGTAAAACGCTTTTTAACTTTACGATCAAGGACTTTAATTTTATTGGCAGGGTTTTTGAAAAACATAGTGAAACCTAACAGATTCTGAAAAAAACTTGTAATTTCTTTTTTGTATTTAACGGTGATTTTTAAAACTAAATTAAGTCTGTGAGCTAGGCAATAGACAAACAATATTTTGGACTCCGCATAATTCTGTTTTACGAAAATTTGAAGATTACTGATCAAGCCAGACATTACAAGTGCGTCATCTTATGTTTCTAATACAAGTTATTCACCGAACTGGGACTGTTCTGTGTGTGCAAATGGAATAAGGGATAGCCGAGCAGCCGTTGGCTACTGACATTCGAGAATCCTACAAATCTTGTCTCAACTTTTTCTGCAGAAGTTACGTAATGAAAAATAGGTAAAAGTTGGGGTTTATTCAAAACATCAGTTGTTTTATCCATAACTACAGCAACAAAATTTGAACAGTTCACATCTTCTTAAATTTTGTTGATGTAATTTTGACGTACGGATTTTTAAGGAATTTTGAGGAACTTTGTTGTTGGTATTAGAGGCACCGAAAAACACTGTTATAGTTTGTAAGTAGGGTTAATACGCGTAATAGGTTTATTATCAGTTTCAGCGAGTAAATTTAACAATTCTACGTACTTTCCCTTATTAACTGAATTCGAGGATTATCACAACTTCTAAACGGCAGTTGTTGTTGACGTAAAAAATACGTATCACTTATTAAGCGTTTATGAAAAGTCAATTACCAAACTTGACTAAAACACACATTGAAAAAATATCATTTTTTTTTTAAATTGCATGTGGTCTACGGACAGTTTTGAATTTATCCACTTGTCGACACCATCACTATTCCACACACTTTCTTTTGAAAATAAAAGATATGACAAGCAGAAACGTTTTATCGACTTAGTACAATCAGACAGCCAAGAATATTTTGTAGGTATATAATGCCAATCATAACTACCAGATGATTTTGATTTTAAAGTCTTTAGATAAGAGTAGGCTTACCATTATTAACAATATCACTCTTTTCCTTAAGCGAACGCGAATAAAACATTTTTTATCAGTATGTTTGCATTACATAATTACGTTTACTAGCGGAAAAAGAGGGTCCTGGCTTAACGGTATCTGGTAACGGTATGGTATAAGTCATTATACATATGCAAAATAAATCAGAACAGAAATAAACGAATTAATAATAATAAAATAACACTGAGAAACATTTGATTAAACGAATAAAACAGAAGTATGTGCAAGTAATAACCCATATTTTTTATTCATCTTGTTATTTAAATTAGCAGTCTCTGTAATTCCAACTTTGTCATGTTTACTTGCTGAACTGCTACTTGTCATGTTCCGGAGATTTAATAAAAGTCCAAGTCTTATAATATTCTTGATTTCGAAAACGAAGACAGCTGTCAACTGAGCGTTTTGCCGGTTTATACAGCGGCAACACATAGGACGAACGAATGTGTGTAAAAGGACCAACTACTACAAACGTAATGGGACCATACGCAGTAGAACGTTGCCGGAGTCTAAGCCGGCAACACAACATTAAAATGACAGTGCAAGCGCCCCGCAGTACGAAAGCAATACTAAGCTTTTCTTTAAGTTTCCCTACTAATATTTTAAACATTCAAATTAATCAATAACTAAAGTACTCTTACTCTCAGATTTAATTAAATTTATTTCGTTTCAATAAGAGCGGTAACATGGACGCCACGCCATTGCATCAGATATTTATAGATTAAAAGAACATTTGTTGTATCTAACTACAGATTCTTACTAAATAATAATAAATTGTCAATGGACACTTTTATTTGCTCATGGACTAAATGAAATTTAATGGGAAGGGTATTTAGACTTTTATCCAAAAGTGAAAAAAATGTGTATTAGTGTTGCAGCCAGAAGCGATCACAATCGGTTTCCTGTGATAATATTTATTCACGGAGACGACTACACCTGGGGATCGGGCAACCCCTACGATGGCAGCGTCCTCGCAAGTTACGGAGATCTTATTGTAGTTACGATTAACTACCGGCTTGGAGTCCTAGGTAAACATTTTATATCCATCTGTTTTTATAAACAACTTTCACACACACACACACACACACACACACACACACACACACACACACACACACACACACACACACACACACACACACAATATCATTGAAATAAATTCGTAGCAACTATTCAGGCACGTACACAATACTTTTCTATTAATTTAGTTTTTACAGAGAGTAACAATCATTACTGAAAAGCAGTTCTTTCAGGTTTACTTGCAAGTCTAGAAATTTAGCTAAAATTAACACAAACTGTTCTGAGAAACTTGCTTGCACCATCTTGTTACATTTACACCGAAAATGATGTTACACCTTTGCACGTACTCAAAGAATTAGTTAATCTGAAAGAATACACATATCGAGATTAAAAGATTGCAGAGTTTTAATAGATGAAATTGTTTCAAAACGTGAGCTGTAGAACAATTATTGTGAAGTGTTAAGATATACAATAAATTTAGTAATAAGGAATCTGTTTAAAAAAAAATAAATGTTTGTGTAATCGATCCAAAGAAAGTGCTTTGTGTAGATTAGCTTTTTATTGAATAATGGTATATGGGTTACAAATAATAGTCTTAATTCTTCGTATTGTTTAAATTAGCAATTTACAACAATTGGTTGTTTAAGACCTGAAGATGTCAGTAATGACGAAAAGCTTTGTCTAAATAATAAAAACAATTATAGCAGTTTAGCAATTCTATAAAAGAAAAATAGTCTTAATGTTTAGTGATTTCGTACGCTAAGAGGGAGAACAGCAATGCTCATCAAAGTGGAACGTAAAGAAATAAGGAAAACTACTTTCATCACACAAAAAGAGTACCATTTAGATGCGTTTGCTGGTAACCATACATATAAAAAACATGTTGCCGTAAATTTCAATATAGATTTAGATGGGCTTATAGTTTTATATTACAGTAACGTTTATACACTGAAGTAAGGAACTTTGTGGACTGTCGTATGGAAATATCACTTAACAGTTATTAAATACAAAGATATAACATGTAAAGAAACGATAAAACAAAATTGATACGTCGAGACTGAAGAAGTGTTGGCCTAAATGTATGAAACACTAAAATCAAAGTCCCCCAAACGGATCGGATACATGAAGTATATAATATAAATTTAAAGAATATTCAGGGAGCTTATAGCCACTAGTTCATATTAAGGTTTGAAGCCTATTAATAGTTACACTTTTTGCTAATTAATAACATTCGTTTCACTACATTTGCTAATTCCTAATTTTTATATTTTACTAAATACTTTAGAATTCATACCAAAGTTATAAAAAATATACTTGTTGAGACATCCTGGATTTGCGCATATGCTTACTTCGGAGATAATAAACAAAACAGATGGATATCAACACACAATTATTCTTGAGTGCAACAGAAAAAAATGTCCTTTCTTTACGCGAGCGTAATGATTATAACTTTTTTTCAGCGCAAATCAGGTCCACAAACTTTAAAAACAAACTAAAAATTAACGAATACTATCTAATAATTGATCGTTAGATAAAACTTTTGTAAAATCATAATTCGTCATTAATCATTATATTATTATACAAACATATCTCAGGTTATAATATTATACGAATAACAGTTGGCTACTATAAACAGATCAGTCCATTTCACTATGCAATATAATTTATCCATATCCTGGCATGTATTGCACGCTGTTTTACAGATAAATCCTTTCTTAATGTGTACACAACATTCTTAAATTTTAATTTTGAACACTTGTAACATGGAGTTTTGAAATGCTTGTATGTTAAGGTTTCTTGAATACAAACCCCAGCCCCTATTACAAGGCACGTGTCGCGAACTACGGACTAATGGACCAGATAGCTGCACTACATTGGGTACAACAGAATATAGCTTTGTTCAACGGCGATCCCTACAACGTGACGTTAGTAGGACACGGGACAGGAGCGGCGTGCATACACTTCCTTGCCATTTCTCCAGCAGTAACCTCTGGTAATCCATCTTGATATTGTTAATGAAACCTGTCATGCTTCATTTAAGTAACAAGTAATATAAAAGCAACCTAGTAATTTCTTAGTACAGACGCACTTACCAGCCGGAGACACATAAACACACTCGTTGACAAAGTACGACGACGTTTTACTGGTAAGATGTTTCCAGTTTGTTTTGTTATGTTTCAAATCTAACTTTCTGCATAAAATTGTAAGGTGCATAAATTATTCTAACACTATTATGCAATATTTTGAACATAATTATATTTAGGTTGTTCTGAGTCGGCCAATTATTTTATTAGACAAATACATAAATACATTGTGTTTGTGTATATGTGTTTGTGCGCGTGCGCTCGTGTGTAGGTCTATAATACTTCATAAATCTTCTCCTTCTCCAAAACTTGTATTACTCTCCTGCTTGTTCATTTATACATATGTGTTTATGTTTAGATTCTTAAGTATATAATTTTAAGTTTAGCCCTTTTTATAAGGATAATGAGGATTACTATTAATCCGCATTGTATTTAGACTATTCTCAATCAATCGCGTTCGTCAGCTTGTGAAATGCAGACATACTAACTTTATGAGTAATGGGTTAAAAGTATAGAATTTAAACATACATACAGGTTAAAAATTTAATTTGTAAACACAGGTTATTCTTATGTTGTTTCATTTACCAAAAGTAAGTAACGTCTGTCCACTTTAGCGATGTTGTAAAATTGAAGTTGAACATGACTATTGTTTCTATGGGTTTACTGGTAAACATACATATAATATGCAGCCCTAAATTGCAAAACAGGTTTAGATGGGGTTATAGTTTGATATTACAATAAGATTTATACACTGAAATAAGGAAGTTTGTGGAGTGTTGTATGGAAATATCACTTAATAATTATTAAATACAATGATATGACTTTTAATGAGACGATAAAAGAAAATCAAAATATGTTTGAGGGAAATGTCATGTACAGCACACTTACTGAGTACCATCGAGGAAATACAATGTACGACAGAAGTAGTTTTAATAATACAACTACAACATAATGTGTAGTAGTACTGAATTGATTAACTTGTAAGGAACACAAAAGTAAACTTTATTCTGCGTAGACATGAAATTTTTATTTGTAGCAAATTAGTAATTAAAAATTATTCATGAATAAAATAATTAATAATATATGATAGAAATAACTAAAATAACAATACTGTTGTCTGGAGATAAAACCAAACTTTGTATACACTATTTGAAGTTAAGAAGAAATGAAAAGAAGTAACATGACTGTCAATAGATGAGAAGTTAAAATTTAATAAAATGCAAATTTAATTCAAAAGGTTATGTCAATGCAAGGTTTACTTAAATACTCACAAATTTATAAATACATTTTGACAGGAAAACATCAGATGTGCAACGGTGTAGAATCTTGGACTTTGACTGAAGCCACAACTAAAAAATTGGAATCTTTCGAAATGTGGCTTGACCGTATAATACTGAGCATTTTATGGTCAGCACATATAACTAATTTTGAAGTCTTAGAAAGATGAATAATGAAAGGGAAGTTATTACCACAGTGAAGATAAGAAAGCTTCAGTATCTGGGACATCTCATGAGAAATGAACAGAGATTTTACTTATTGGAATCCATAGTACATCGAAAAGTACTTGGAAAGCGAGGAGTTTGCTGAACGAGAATCTCATGGCTGAGAAATTTAAGGACCTGGTTTGGCTTGAAAACAACTGACTTATTCCGTACAGCAGTACAGAAAGTTAAAATAGTCTTCATGTTACCCAACAACCGAAACGGATAGGAAGTATCAGAAGAAGAAAGGTTTTGTTAATGGAAGGTTTACTGAAATACTCACTTATTTATAAATACATTTTGACAGAAAAAATCAGATGGTAAATAACGTATAGCCTATTATACAAATTTACTGAAAATGTGTGAAATGTTAGTTGAGTGAAATAAAAGACGAAACTATTCCTTTCCAAATTAATAGCAAATATTACGTATGTCATACAACGTCTTTGTAACTATGTCCCTACAAGATGCTAATATCCACTGTTGTTACTATTTTATATCAAATATCAATACAAATAAATTGCACCACTTACTCTTGCACGACACGGTAGACATTCACAACATATAAAATGTACTTTTCAATAACATGGGTAGCTTCACTAAAGTATACGATTGGCAGATCATTTTTAGTAATTAACTTGTGTGTGAAACTTATATTCATGCTGCTAAAAGTTAAAGACGACTTCAATTTATGAAAGTAAAATGTAGGAAAACTGCAAGCAAAATTGACAAGATAAAAGCAGTTCATTGTTCTTTGATGATAATAAACTTTATCGTATAATGTTTTTCTAGAAAAATCGTTTTCTTCTCTTCTTCTTCTTCTCCTACTCTTCTTAATCCAGAAGTTGATGCGGCTGCAATTTCTTCCCCATCCTAAGACAGTATATTTGTCACTACATACTTTCTTCTCTTTTTATTTTATCCATATACTTCAGTCTGCGTCTTTTCCGGGGGGGGGGCACAGCTGTACTAGTCCACAGGCGGATATCCCATAGGCCACTACCCCCTCTAGATACATCTCTTATTGAAGGTTGTGCGGTGGCGATTGAAGCAGACGGATCGGAGTTGCGCCTTGCTTCGGCGAATCTCCGGCCTGGCCTGCGGACACCACCCACGCCCGAGGAGTGGGAGGCTCTCCTCGACCACCCCCTACCAAAAATTGTAGCCTGCGACCTAAACGCCAAGCATCCCTCTTGGAACAGCAGAGTAGCCAACGACTACGGATAATCTCTTCAAAAGTTCATCTCTGACGACGCGGTATTTCAAGTGATTGGCCCAGAAGACCACATCCCCTTTTTCGGTCACCGACATTGTCATTGCCAAATAAGTGACCCATCATATCCAGGTCTCGTCTGTGTCGGATATCTCGTCTGATCGCAATCCCCTCTTAATAACTTCACGAGAGATGTCGGCTTCACCCCAACATCCCGCTCAGTTTGTTAGAAGAGTCAATTGGCGCTCCTACCATGACGATGATCTCTCTCGACGGTTACCATCACTCCCCGCGGACGCGATCGTTACTTGTGACGATCTGGATCTAAAGCCACTCATCTTCAGGAGTTGGTCTAAGGTGTCATGGATCGATACACCTACGCTCTTGAGGTGAATCGTCGACTGATCAGTAGACTGACCCTAGAGAC